>CATKUP010000015.1:2881036-4321554 GCA_949786385.1 Onychomys leucogaster | reverse complement strand
TAGATAGGGTCCAGATGTGTAGGAAACACCATCTTTTTTCTGAGCACACTCACGTTTCCTGCCGTATTAGAGACTTTGGAAAGCAAGAGCATGCTTCTTGCTCTAAAGCAGAGAGTGGTACATTTATGATAACTGTGCTTTGTGTTTCCTTCAGAAATGGAGTTCAATCCCAGGCTTTGTGTCTTCATACAACCCAGAATTCATTTCTGGTAAAGGCAGTAACTTTTCAGGTCAAAGGAAACTACATCATTCACAGAGCTCTCACATTTCTCCCCCTGAACTGAAAAGCATTGGATATTAGAGGTCCTATGGGTTGTATCAGTTTCAGAGGCAGAGTTTTACTAGAAATGGTCCAAATGTGTAGGAAACACAGTTCTTTATGTCAGAGCACACTCATGTTACCTTCTGTTTAAGATATTCAAGAAAGCAAGAGCATACTTATTGGTATAAAGCAGAGTGTGTTTCATGGATGAGAACTGTGCTGTGTGTTTCCCTTCAGAAATGCAGTTAAATCCCAGGCTCTGTGTCTTCCTACAAGCACGAAATTTGTTTCAGGAAAGTATAGTCACTTTTCAGCTTAAAGGAGCTACATTGATCACGAATCTCACACATTTCTCTTCTAACTGACACGCATTGGATGTTAGAGGACCTGTGGTTTGTATCAGTTTCAGAAGAAGAGTTGAACTAGATATGGTACGTATATATATGGAACACCGTTCTTTTTTCTGAGCATAATCACTTTTCCTGCTGTATTAGAGACTCTAGAAAGGAAGAGCTTGGTTCTTGCTCTAAAGCACACTTTGAGTCAGGAATGAGAACTGTGCTATGTGTTTCCCTCAGAAATGGAGTTAAATCCTATGCTCAGTGTCTTCCTACAAGCAAGATTTCGTTTCAGGTAAATCCAGTAAATTTTCAGCTCCAAGGAAGCTACATTGTTCGTGGAGGTTACACGTTTCTCGCTCTTAAATGAAAAGCATAGGATGTAGGAGGATCTGTGGTTTGCATCAGTTTCAGAAGCATAGTTGTACTAGATATGGTCCGAATGTGTAGGAAACACAGTTCTTTTTGTCAGAGCACACACATGTTTCCTTCTGTTTTAGAGACTCTAGAAAGCAAGACCATACTTCTTGTTCTAAAGCAGAGTGTGTTTCATGGATGAGAACTGTGCTGTGCGTTTCCCTCAGGAATGGAGTTAAATCCTAGGTGCCGTGTCTTCCTATGAGGAAGATTTCCTTTCAGGAAAACACAGTAACTTTTCAGCTTAAAGGAAGCTACATCATTCACAGAGCTCACATGTTTCTCGCTATTAACTGAAAAGCACTGGATGTTAGAGGACCTATGGTTTGTATCAGTTTCAGAAGCAGAGTTGTACTAGATATGATCCGAATGTGTAGGAAACACTGTTCTTTTGGTCTGAGCAAACTCATATTTCCATCTTTTTTAGAGACTCGAGAAAGCAAGAGCGTGCTTCTTGCTCTAAAGCATAGTGTGTTTCATGAATGACAACTGTGCTGTGTGTTTCCCTTCAGAAATGCAGTTAAATCCCAGGCTCTGTGTCTTCGTACAAGCAAGAATTCGTTTCAGGTAAGTGTATTCACTTTTCAGCTCAAAGGACCTACATTGATCACAAATCTCACACATTTCTCTTCTTAACTGACACGCATTGGATGTTAGAGGACCTGTGGTTTGTATCAGTTTCAGAAGCAGAGTTGAACTAGATATGGTCCATATGTGTAGGAAACACCATTCTTTTGATCTGAGTACACTCACGTTTCCTGTTGTATTAGAGACTCTAGAATGCAAGAGGGTGCTTCTTGCTCTAAAGCATTGGGTTTTTCATGGATGAGAACTGTCCTGTGTGTTTCCCATCAGAAATGGAGTTAAATCCCAGGCTGTGTATCTTCCTATAAGCAAGTCTTCGTTTCAGGTAAACTCAGTCACTTTTCAGCTCAAATGTAGCTACATCATTCACGAAGCTCACACGTTTGTCGCCCTTGACTGAAAAGCTTTGTATGATAGAGGACCTGTGGTTTGTATCAGTTTCAGAATCAGAGTTGAACTAGATACGGACCGTATATGTTGGAAACCCCTTTCTTTTTTCTTAGCACACTCATGGTTCCTGCTGTATTAGAGATTCTAGAAAGCAAGAGCTTGGTTCTTGCTCTAAAGCAGAGTGTGTTTCATGGATGAGAACTGTGCTGTGTGTTTCCCTTCAGAAATGGAGTTAAATACCATGCTCTGTGTCTTCCTACGAGCAAGACTTCCTTTCAGGTAAGTGTAGTCACTTTTCAGCTCAAAGGTCCTACATTGATCAAGAAGCTCACACGTTTCTCTTCTTTACTGACAAGCATGGATGTTAGAGGACCTGTGGTTTGTATCAGTTTCAGAAGAACAGTTGAACTAGATATGGTCCATATATATAGGGGACACCATTCTTTTTTCTGAGCACAATCACTTTTCCTGCAGTATTAGAGACTCTAGAAAGGAAGATCTTGGTTCTTGCTCTAAAGCACACTGTTAGTCATGAATGAGAACTGTGCTATGTGTTTCCCTCAGAAATGGAGTTAAATCCTATGCTCAGTGTCTTCCTACAAGCAAGATTTCGTTTCAGGTAAATCCAATAAATTTTCAGCTCCAAGGAAGCTACATAGTTCACGGAGGTTACACGTTTCTCGCTCTTAAATGAAAAGCATTGGATGTGAGAGGATCTGTGGTTTGCATCAGTTTCAGAAGCATAGTTGTACTAGATATGGTCCGAATGTGTAGGAAACACAGTTCTTTTTGTAAGAGCACACTCATGTTTCCGTCTGTTTTAGAGACTCTAGAAAGCAAGAGCATACTTCTTGTTCTAAACCAGAGTGTGTTTCATGGATGAGAACTGTGCTTTGTGTTTCCCTTCAGAAATGCAGTTAAATCCCAGGCTCTGTGTCTTCCTACAAGCAAGACTTCGTTTCAGGAAAAGTATAGTCACTTTTCAGCTCAAAGGAGCTACATTGATCACGAATCTCACACATTTCTCTTTTTAACTGACACGCATTGGATGTTAGAGGACCTGTGATTTGTATCATTTTCAGAAGTAGAGTTGAAATAGATATGGTCCATATGTGTAGGAAACACCCTTCTTTTGTTCTGAGTACACTCATGTTTCCTGAAGCATTAGAGACTATAGAATGCAAGAGCGTGCTTATTGCTCTAAAGCAGAGTGTGTTTCATGTATGAGAACTGTGATGTGTGTTTCCCTTCAGAAATGAAGTTAAATTCCCACCTCAATGTCTTCCTACAAGCAATACTTCGTTTCAGGTAAGGGTAGTCACTTTTCAGCTCAAAGGACCTGCATCGTTCGCGAAGCTCACACATTTCTCTTCTGAACTGACAAGCATTGGATGTTAGAGGATCTGTGGTTTGTATCAGTTTCAGAAGCAGATTTGAACTAGATATGGTCCGCATGTGTAGGAAACACCGTCTTTTTTCTGAGCACTCTCACGTTTCCTGCCGTGTTAGAGACTTTAGAAAGCAAGAGCATGCTTCTTGCTCTAAAGCAGAGTGTGATTCATGGATGAGAACTGTGCTTTGTCTTTCCCTCAGAAATGGGGTTCAATCCCAGGCTCTGTGTCTTCATACAATCAAGAATTCATTTCTGGTAAAGGCAGTAACTTTTCAGCTCAAAGGAAACTACATCATTCACAGAGCTCTCACGTTTCTTGCTCTGAACTGAAATGCATTTGGTATTAGAGGACCTATGGGTTGTATCAGTTTCAGAGCCAGAGTTGTACTAGATATGGTCCAAATGTGTAGGAAACACAGTATTTTGTCAGAGCACACTCACGTTTCCTGTTGTATTAGAGACTCTAGAATGCAAGAGGGTGCTTCTTGCCCTAAAGCAGAGTGTGTTTCAAGGATGAGAACTCTGCTGTGTGTTTCCTTTCAGAAATGGAGTTAAATCCCATGCTCTGTGTCTTCCTACAAGCAGGACTTCCTTTCAGGGAAGGGTAGTCACTTTTCAGCTCAAAGGACCTACAATGATCAAGGAGCTCACACATTTCTCTCCTTAACTGACACGCATTGGATGTTAGAGGACCTGAGGTTTGTATCATTTTCAGAAGCAGATTTGAACTAGTTATGGTCCATATGTGTAGGAAACACCATTCTTTTGTTCTGAGTACACTCACGTTTCCTGTTGTATTAGAGACTCTAGAATGCAAGACGGTGCTTCTTGCTCTAAAGCATGGGGTTTTTCATGGATGAGGACTGTGCTGTGTGTTTCCCTTCAGAAATGGAGTTATATCCCAGGCTGTGTATCTTCCTACAAGCAAGTCTTCATTTGAGGTAAACTCAGTCACTTTTCAGCTCAAATGTAGCTACATCGTGCATGAAGCTCACATGTTTGTCGCCCTTGACTGAAAAGCTTTGTATGTTAGTGTACCTGTGGTTTGAATCAGTTTCAGAAGCAGAGTTGAACTAGATACGGACCGTATATGTTGGAAACCCCTTTCTTTTTTCTTAGCACACTCATGTTTCCTGCTGTATTACAGATTCTAGAAAGCAAGAGCTTGGTTCTTGCTCTAAAGCAGAGTGTGATTAATGGACGAGAACTGTGCTGTGTGTTTCTCTCAGAAATGGAGTTAAATCCTTGGTGCTGTGTCTTCCTACAAGCAAGATTTCGTTTCAGGTAAACACAGTAACTTTTCAGCTCAAAGGAAGCTACATCATTCACAGGGCTCACACGTTTCTCGCTATTAACTGAAAAGCATTGGAGATTAGAGGACCTGTGGTTTGTATCAGTTTCAGAAGCAGAGTTGAACTAGATGTGGTTGGTATGTGTAGGAAACACAGTTCTGTTGGTCTGAGCACACTCATGTTTCCTTCTGTTTTAGAGACTCTAGAAAGCAAGAGCGAGCTTCTTGCTCTAAAGCAGAGTGTGTTACATGGATGATAACTGTGCTGTGTGTTTCACTTCTGAAATGGAGTTAAATACCAGGCTCTGTGTCTTCCTACGAGCACTACTTCGTTTCAGGTATGGGTAGTCACTTTTCAGCTCACAGGACCTGCATCATTCGCGAAGCTCACACATTTCTCTTCTGAACTGACAAGCATTGGATGTTAGAGGACCGGTGGTTTGTATCAGTTTCAGAAGAAGAGTTGAACTAGATATGGTCCGTATATGTAGGAGACACCATTCTTTTTTCTGAGCATAATCACTTTCCTGCTGTATTAGAGACTCTAGAAAGGAAGAGCTTGGTTCTTGCTCTAAAGCACACTGTGAGTCATGAATGAGAACTGTGCTATGTGTTTCCCTCAGAAATGGAGTTAAATCCTATGCTCAGTGTCTTCCTACAAGCAAGATTTCGTTTGAGGTAAATCCAGTAAATTTTCAGCTCCAAGGAAGCTACATTGTTCGCGGAGGTTACACGTTTCTCGCTCTTAAATGAAAAGCATTGGATGTGAGAGAATCTGTGGTTTGCATCAGTTTCAGAAGCATAGTTGTACTAGATATGGTTCGTATGTGTAGGAAACACAGTTCTTTTTGTCAGAGCACACACGTTTCCTTCTGATTTAGAGACTCTAGAAAGCAAGAGCATACTTCTTGTTCTAAAGCAGGGTGTGTTTCATGGATGAGAACTGTGCTGTGCGTTTCCCTCAGGAATGGAGTTAAATCCTAGGTGCCGTGTCTTCCTATGAGCAAGATTTCCTTTCAGGAAAACACAGTAACTTTTGAGCTCAAAGGTAGCTACATCATTCACAGAGCTCACATGTTTCTCGCTATTAACTGGAAAGCATTGGATGTTAGAGGACCTATGGTTTGTTTCAGTTTCAGAAGCAGAGTGGTACTAGATATGGTCCGAATGTGTAGGAAACACAGTTCTGTTGGTCTGAGCACAATCCTGTTTCCTTCTGTTTTAGAGACTCTAGAAAGGAAGAGCATACTTCTTGTTCTAAAGCAGAGTGTGTTTCATGGATAGGAACTGTGCTGTGTGTTTCCCTTCAGAAATGCAGTTAAATCCCAGGCTCTATGTCTTCCTACAAGCAAGACTTCGTTTCAGGAAAAGTATAGTCACTTTTCAGCTCAAAGGAGCTACATTGATCACGAATCTCACACATTTCTCTTCTTAACAGACACGCATTGGATGTTAGAGGACCTGTGTTGTGTATCATTTTCAGAAGCAGAGTTGAAATAGATATGGTCCATATGTGTTGGAAACACCATTCCTTTTTTCTGAGTACACTCTTGTTTCCTGTTGTATTAGAGACTCTAGAATGCAAGAGGGTGCTTCTTGCTCTAAAGCAGAGTGTGTTTCAAGGATGAGAACTGTGCTGTGTGTTTCCCTTCAGAAATGGAGTTAAATCCCATACTCTGTGTCTTCCTACAAGCAAGACTTCCTTTCAGGGAAGGGTAGTCACTTTTCAGCTCAAAGGACCTACATTGATCAAGAAGCTCACACATTTCTCTTCTTAACCGACACGCATTGGATGTTAGAGGACCTGAGGTTTGTATCATATTCAGAAGCAGAGTTGAACTAGATATGGTCCATATGTGTAGGAAACACCATTCTTTTGTTCTGAGTACACTCACATTTCCTGTTGTATTAGAGACTCTAGAATGCAAGAGCTTGGTTCTTGCTCTAAAGCATTGGGTATTTCATGGATGAGAACTGTGCTGTGTTTTTCCCTTCAGACATGGAGTTAAATCCCAGGCTGTGTATCTTCCTACAGGCAAGTCTTCGTTTCTGGTAAACTCAGTCACTTTTCACCTCAAATGTAGCTACATCGTTCACGAAGCTCACACGTTTGTCGCCCTTGACTGAAAAGCTTTGTATGTTAGAGGACCTGTGGTTTGTATCAGTTTCAGAAGCAGACTTGAACTAGATACGGACCATATATGTTGGAAACACCTTCCTTTTTTCTTAGCACACTCATATTTCCTTCTGTTTTAGAGACTCTAGAAAGCAAGAGCGAGCTTCTTGCTCTAAAGCAGAGTGTGTTACATGGATGATAACTGTGCTGTGTGTTTCACTTCTGAAATGGAGTTAAATACCAGGCTCTGTGTCTTCCTACAAGCACTACTTCGTTTCAGGTATGGGTAGTCACTTTTCAGCTCAAAGGACCTGCATCGTTCGCGAAGCTCACACATTTCTCTTCTGAACTGACAAGCATTGGATGTTAGAGGACCGGTGGTTTGTATCAGTTTCAGAAGCAGATTTGAACTAGATATGGTCCGGATGTGTAGGAAACACCGTCTTTTTTTCTGAGCACTCTCACGTTTCCTGCCGTATTAGAGACTCTAGAAAGCAAGAGCTTGTTTCTTGCTCTAAAGCAGAGTGTGTTTCATGGACGAGAACTGTGCTGTGTGTTTCCCTCAGAGATGGAGTTAAATCCTTGGTGCTGTGTCTTCGTACAAACAAGATTTCGTTTCAGGTAAACACAGTAACTTTTCAGCTCAAAGGAAGCTACATCATTCACAGAGCTCACACGTTTCTCGCTATTAACTGAAAAGCATTGGATGTTAGAGGACCTGTGGTTTGTATCAGTTTCAGAAGCAGAGTTGAACTAGATGTGGTTGGTATGTGTAGGAAACACAGTTCTGTTGGTCTGAGTACACTCATGTTTCATTCTGTTTTAGAGACTCTAGAAAGCAAGAGCGTGCTTCTTGCTCTAAAGCAGAGTGTGTTACATGGATGACAACTGTGCTTTGTGTTTCCCTTCTGAAATGGAGTTAAATACCAGGCTCTGTGTCTTCCTACAAGCAAGACTTCGTTTCAGGTAAACTCAGTCACCTTTCAGCTCAAACAAAGCCACATCGTTTACGAAGCTCACATGTTTATCGCTCTTAACTGAAAAGCATTGGATGTTAGAAGAACTGTGGTTTGTATCAGTTTCCGAAGCAGATTTGAACTAGATATGGTCCGGATGTGTAGGAAACACCATCTTTTTTCTGAGCACACTAACGTTTCCTGCCGTATTAGAGACTCTAGAAAGCAAGAGCATGCTTCTTGCTCTAAAGCAGAGTGTGGTTCATGGATGAGAAGTGTGCTTTTTGTTTCCCTCAGAAATGCGGTTCAATCCCAGGCTCTGTGTCTTCATACAAGCAAGAATTCATTTCTGGTAAAGGCAGTAATTTTCAGCTCAAAGAAACTTCATCATTCACAGAGCTCTCATGTTTCTTGCTCTAAACTGAAATGCATTGGATATTAGAGGACCTTTGGGTTGTATCAGTTTCAGAGCCAGAGTTGTACTAGATATGGTCCAAATGTGTAGGAAACACCATTCTTTTGATCTGAGTAAACTCACGTTTCCTGTTGTATTAGAGACTCTAGAATGCAAGAGTGTGCTTCTTGTTCTAAAGCATTGGGTTTTTCATGGATGAGAACTGTGCTGTGTGTTTCCCTTCAAAAATGGAGTTAAATCCCAGGCTGTGTATCTTCCTACAAGCAAGTCTTCGTTTCAGGTAAACTCAGTCACTTTTCAGCTCAAATATAGCTACATCGTTCAGGAAGCTCACACGTTTGTTGCCCTTAACTGAAAACCTTTGGATCTTAGAGGATCTGTGGTTTGTATCAGTTTCAGAAGCAGAGTTGAACTAGACACGGACCGTATATTTTGGAAACCCCTTTATTTTTTCTTAGCACACTCATGTTTCCTGCTGTATTACAGATTCTAGAAAGCAAGAGCTTGGATCTTGCTTTAAAGCAGAGTGTGTTTCATGGACGAGAACTGTGCTGTGTGTTTCTCTCAGAAATGGAGTTAAATCCTCGGTGCTGTGTCTTCCTACAAGCAAGATTTCGTTTCAGGTAAACACAGTAACTTTTCAGCTTAAAGGAAGCTACATCATTCACAGAGCTCACACGTTTCTTGCTATTAACTGAAAAGCATTGGATGTTAGAAGACCTATGGGTTGTATCAGTTTCACAGCCAGAGTTGTACTAGATATGGTCTGAATGTGTAGGAAACACAGTTCTTTTTGTCAGAGCACACTCACGTTTCCTGTTGTATTAGAGACTCTAGAATGCAAGAGGGTGCTTCTTGCTCTAAAGCAGAGTGTGTTTCAAGGATGAGAACTGTGGTGTGTGTTTCCCTTCAGAAATGGAGTTAAATCCCATGCTCTGTGTCTTCCTACAAGCAAGACTTCCTTTCAGGGAAGGGTAGTCACTTTTCAGCTCAAAGGACCTACATTGATCCAGAAGCTCACACATTTCTCTTCTGAACTGACAAGCATTGGATGTTAGAAGACCTGTGGTTTATATCAGTTTCAGAAGCAGATTTGAACTAGATATAGTCCGGATGTGTTGGAAACACCGTCTTTTTTTCTGAGTACACTCACAATTCCTGATGTATTAGAGAATCTATAATGCAAGAGGGTGCTTTTTGCTCTAAAGCATTGGGTTTTTCATGGATGAGAACTGTGCTGTGTTTTTCCCTTCAGAAATGGAGTTAAATCCCAGGCTGTGTATCTTCCTATAAGCAAGTCTTCGTTTCAGGTAAACTCAGTCACTTTTCAGCTCAAATGTATCTACATCGTTCACGAAGCTCACACGTTTGTCGCCCTTGACTGAAAAGCTTTGTATGTTAGAGGACCTGTGGTTTTTATCAGTTTCAGAAGCAGAGTTGAACTAGATAATGACCGTATATGTTGGAAACACCTTTCTTTTTTCTTAGCACACTCATGTTTCCTGCTGTATTACAGATTCTAGAAAGCAAGAGCTTGGTTCTTGCTCTAAAGCAGAGTGTGTTTCATGGACGAGAACTGTGCTGTGTGTTTCTCTCAGAAATGGAGTTAAATCCTCGGTGCTGTGTCTTCCTACAAGCAAGATTTCGTTTCAGGTAAACACAGTAACTTTTCAGCTTAAAGGAAGCTACATCATTCACAGAGCTCACACGTTTCTTGCTATTAACTGAAAAGCATTGGATGTTAGAAGACCTATGGGTTGTATCAGTTTCAGAGCCAGAGTTGTACTAGATATGGTCTGAATGTGTAGGAAACACAGTTCTTTTTGTCAGAGCACACTCACGTTTCCTGTTGTATTAGAGACTCTAGAATGCAAGAGGGTGCTTCTTGCTCTAAAGCAGAGTGTGTTTCAAGGATGAGAACTGTGCTGTGTGTTTCCCTTCAGAAATGGAGTTAAATCCCATGCTCTGTGTCTTCCTACAAGCAAGACTTCCTTTCAGGGAAGGGTAGTCACTTTTCAGCTCAAAGGACCAACATTGAACAAGAAGCTCACACATTTCTCTTCTTAACTGACACGCATTGGATGTTAGAGGACCTGAGGTTTGTATCATTTTCAGAAGCGGATTTGAACTAGATATGGTCCATATGTGTAGGAAACACCATTCTTTTGTTCTGAGTACACTCACGTTTCCTGTTGTATTAGAGACTCTAGAATGCAAGAGGGTGCTTCTTGCTCTAAAGCATTGGGTTTTTCATGGATGAGGACTGTGCTGTGTTTTTCCCTTCAGAAATGGAGTTAAATCCTATGCTCAGTGTCTTCCTACAAGCAAGATTTCGTTTCAGGTAAATCCAGCAAATTTTCAGCTCCAAGGAAGCTACGTAGTTCACAGAGGTTACACGTTTCTCGCTCTTAAATGAAAAGCATTGGATGTGAGAGGATCTGTGGTTTGCATCAGTTTCAGAAGCATAGTTGTACTAGATATGGTCCGAATGTGTAGGAAACACAGTTCTTTTTGTCAGAGCACACTCATGTTTCCTTCTGTTTTAGAGACTCTAGAAAGCAAGAGCATACTTCTTGTTCTAAAGCAGAGTGTGTTTCATGGATGAGAACTGTGCTGTGTGTTTCCCTTCAGAAATGCAGTTAAATCCCAGGCTCTATGTCTTCCTACAAGCAAGACTTCGTTTCAGGAAAAGTATAGTCACTTTTCAGCTCAAAGGAGCTACATTGATCACGAATCTCACACATTTCTCTTCTTAACTGACACGCATTGGATGTTAGAGGACCTGTGGTGTGTATCATTTTCAGAAGCAGAGTTGAAATAGATATGGTCCATATATGTAGGAAACAACGTTCTTTTGTTCTGAGTACACTCATTTTTCCTGAAATATTAGAGACTATAGAATGCAAGAGTGTGCTTATTGCTCTAAAGCAGAGTGTGTTTCATGTATGAGAACTGTGATGTGTGTTTCCCTTTAGAAATGGAGTTAAATCCCCGCCTCAATGTCTTCCTACAAGCAATACTACGTTTCAGGTAAGGGTAGTCACTTTTCAACTCAAAGGACCTGCATCGTTCGCAAAGCTAAAACATTTCTCTTCTGAACTGACAAGCATTGGATGTTAGAGGACCTGTGGTTTGTATCAGTTTCAGAAGCAGATTTGAACTAGATATAGTCCGGATGTGTTGGAAACACCGTCTTTTTTTCTGAGTACACTCACAATTCCTGTTGTATTAGAGACTCTAGAATGCAAGAGGGTGCTTCGTGCTCTAAAGCCGAGTGTGTTTCAAGGATGAGAACTGTGCTGTGTGCTTCCCTTCAGAAATGGAGTTAAATCCCATGCTCTGTGTCTTCCTACAAGCAAGACTTCCTTTCAGGGAAGGGTAGTCACTTTTCAGCTCAAAGGACCTACATTGATCCAGAAGCTCACACATTTCTCTTCTGAACTGACAAGCATTGGATGTTAGAGGACCTGTGGTTTATATCAGTTTCAGAAGCAGATTAGAACTAGATATAGTCCGGATGTGTTGGAAACACCGTCTTTTTTTCTGAGTACACTCACAATTCCTGTTGTATTAGAGACTCTAGAATGCAAGAGGGTGCTTTTTGCTCTAAAGCATTGGGTTTTTCATGGATGAGAACTGTGCTGTGTTCTTCCCTTCAGAAATGGAGTTAAATCCCAGGCTGTGTATCTTCCTATAAGCAAGTCTTCGTTTCAGGTAAACTCAGTCACTTTTCAGCTCAAATGTAGCTACATCGTTCACGAAGCTCACACGTTTGTCGCCCTTGACTGAAAAGCTTTGTATGTTAGAGGACCTGTGGTTTTTATCAGTTTCAGAAGCAGAGTTGAACTAGATAATGACCGTATATGTTGGAAACACCTTTCTTTTTTCTTAGCACACTCATGTTTCCTGCTGTATTACAGATTCTAGAAAGCAAGAGCTTGGTTCTTGCTCTAAAGCAGAGTGTGTTTCATGGACGAGAACTGTGCTGTGTGTTTCCCTCAGAAATGGAGTTAAATCCTAGGCGCTGTGTCTTCCTATAAGCAAGATTTCGTTTCATGAAAACACAGTAACTATTGAGCTCAATGGATGCTACATCATTCACAGAGCTCACACGTTTCTCGCTATTAACTGAAAAGCATTGGATGTTAGAGGACCTATGGTTTGTATCAGGTTCAGAAGCAGAGTGGTACTAGATATGGTGCGAATGTGTGGGAAACACAGTTCTGTTGGTCTGAGCACACTCATGTTTCCTTCTGTTTTAGAGACTCTAGAAAGCAAGACCGTGCTTCTTGCTCTAAAGCAGAGTTTGTTTCATGGATGAGAACTGTGCTGTGTGTTTCCCTTCAGAAATGCAGTTAAATCCCTGGCTCTTGTCTTCCTACAAGCAAGACTTCGTTTCAGGAAATGTATAGTCACTTTTCACCTCAAAGGAGCTACATTGATCACGAATCACACATATTTCTCTTCTTAACTGACACGAATTGGATGTTAGAGGACCTGTGGTTTGTATCATTATCAGAAGCAGAGTTGAAATAGATATGGTCCATATGTGCAGGAAACACCGTTCTTTTGTTCTGAGTACACTCATGTTTCCTGAAATATTAGAGACTATAGAATGCAAGAGCGTGCTTATTGCTCTAAAGCAGAGTGTGTTTCATGTATGAGAACTGTGATGTGTGTTTCCCTTCAGAATTGCAGTTAAATCCCCGCCTCAATGTCTTCCTACAAGCAATACTTCGTTTCAGGTAAGCGTAGTCACTTTTCAGCTCAAAGGACCTGCATCGTTCGCAGAGCTCACACATTTCTCTTCTGAACTGACAAGCATTGGATGTTAGAGGACCTGTGGTTTGTATCAGTTTCAGAAGCAGATTTGAACTAGATATTGTCCGGATGTGTTGGAAACACCGTCTTTTTTTCTGAGCACTCTCACGTTTACTGCCATATTAGAGACTCTAGAAAGCAAGAGCATTCTTCTTGCTCTAAAGCAGAGTGTGATTCATGGATGAGAACTGTGCTTTGTCTTCCCCTCAGAAATGGGGTTCAATCCCAGGCTCTGTGTCTTCATACAAGCAAGAATCATTTCTGGTAAAGGCAGTAACTTTTCAGCTCAAAGGAAACTACATCATTCACAGAGCTCTCACGTTTCTTGCTCTGAACTGAAATGCATTGGATATTAGAGGACCTATGGCTTGTATCAGTTTCAGAGCCAGAGTTGTACTAGATATGGTCCGAAAGTGTAGGAAACAGAGTTCTTTTTGTCAGAGCATACTCATGTTTCCTTTCTGTATTAGAATCTCTAGAAAGCAAGAGGATACTTTTTGGTATAAAGCAGAGTGTGTTTCATGGATGAGAACTGTGCTGTGTGTTTCCCTTCAGAAATGCAGTTAAATCCCAGGCTCTGTGTCTTCCTACAAGCAAGACTTAATTTCCGGAAAAGTATAGTCACTTTTCAGCTCAAAGGAGCTACATTAATCACAAATCTCACACATTTCTCTTCTTAACTGACACGCATTGGATGTTAGAGGACCTGTGGTTTGTATCATTTTCAGAAGCAGAGTTGAACTAGATATGGTCCATATGTGTAGGAAACACCATTCTTTTGTTCTGAGTACACTAACGTTTCCTGTTGTATTAGAGACTCTAGAATGAAAGTGGGTGCTTCTTGTTCTAAAGCATTGGGTTTTTAATGGATGAGAACTGTGCTGTGTGTTTCCCTTCTGAAATGGAGTTAAATACCAGGCTCTCTGTCTTCCTACAAGCAAGACTTCGTTTCAGGTAATCTCAGTCACCTTTCAGCTCAAACAAAGCTACATCGTTCACGAAGCTCACATGTTTATCGCTCTTAACTGAAAAGTATTGGATGTTAGAAGAACTGTGGTTTGAATCAATTTCAGAAGCAGATTTGAACTAGATATTGTCTGTATGTGTAGGAAACACCGTTCTTTGTTCTGAGCACACTCAACTTTCTGGCTCTATTAGAGAATCTAGAAAGAAAGAGCATGCTTCTTGCTCTAAAGCGGAGTGTGTTTCATGGATGAGAACTGTGCTGTGTGTTTCCCTCAGAAATGGAGTTAAATCCTAGGTGCTGTGTCTTCCTATGAGCAAGATTCCCTTTCAGCAAAACACAGGAACTTTTGAGCTCAAAGGAAGCTACATCATTCACAGAGCTCACACGTTTCTCGCTATTAACTGAAAAGCATTGGATGTTAGAGGACCTATGGTTTGTATCAGTTTCAGAAGCAGAGTGGTACTAGATATGGTCCAAATGTGTAGGAAACACAGTTCTGTTGGTCTGAGCACACTCATGTTTCCTTGTGTTTTAGAGAATCTAGAAAGCAAGAGCGTGCTTCTTGCTCTAAAGCAGAGGGTGTTTCATGGATGAGAACTGTGCTGTGTGTTTCCCTTCAGAAATGGAGTTAAATCCCATGCTCTGTGTCTTCCTACAAGCAAGACTTCCTTTCAGGTAAGGGTAGTCACTTGTCAACTCAAAGGTCCTACATTGATCAAGAAGCTCTCACGTTTCTCTTCTTAACTGACAACCATTGGATGTTAGAGTACCTGTGGTTTGTATCAGTTTCAGAAGAAGAGTTGAACTAGGTATGGTCCGTATATATAGGGAACACTGTTCTTTTTTCTGAGCACAATCACTTTTCCTGCTGTATTAGAGACTCTAGAAAGGAAGAGCTTGGTTCTTGCTCTAAAGCACTCTGTGAGTCATGAATGAGAACTGTGCTATGTGTTTCCCTCAGAAATGGAGTTAAATCCTGTGCTCAGTGTATTCCTACAAGCAAGATTTTGTTTCAGGTAAATCCAGTAAATTTTCAGCTCCAAGGAAGCTACAGAGTTCGCAGAGGTCACATGTTTCTCGCTCTTAAATGAAAAGCATTGGATGTGAGAGGATCTGTGGTTTGCATCAGTTTCAGAAGCATAGTTGTACTAGATATGGTCCGAATGTGTAGGAAACACAGTTCTTTTTGTCAGAGCACACTCATGTTTCCTTCTGTTTTAGAGACTCTAGAAAGCAAGAGCATACTTCTTGTTCTAAAGCAGAGTGTGTTTCATGAATGAGAACTGTGCTGTGTGTTTCCCTTCAGAAATGCAGTTAAATCCCAGGCTCTATGTCTTCCTACAAGCAAGACTTCGTTTCAGGAAAAGTATAGTCACTTTTCAGCTCAAAGGAGCTACATTGATCACGAATCTCACACATTTCTCTTCTTAACTGACACGCATTGGATGTTAGAGCACCTGTGGTGTGTATCATTTTCAGAAGCAGAGTTGAAATAGATATGGTCCATATGTGTAGGAAACAACGTTCTTTTGTTCTGAGTACACTCATGTTTCCTGAAATATTAGAGACTATAGAATGCAAGAGCGTGCTTATTGCTCTAAAGCAGAGTGTGTTTCATGTATGAGAACTGTGATGTGTGTTTCCCTTTAGAAATGGAGTTAAATCCCCGCCTCAATGTCTTCCTACAAGCAATACTTCGTTTCAGGTAAGGGTAGTCACTTTTCAACTCAAAGGACCTGCATCGTTCGCAAAGCTCACACATTTCTCTTCTGAACTGACAAGCATTGGATGTTAGAGGACCTGTGGTTTGTATCAGTTTCAGAAGCAGATTTGAACTAGATATAGTCCGGATGTGTTGGAAACACCGTCTTTTTTTCTGAGTACACTCACAATTCCTGTTGTATTAGAGACTCTAGAATGCAAGAGGGTGCTTCGTGCTCTAAAGCCGAGTGTGTTTCAAGGATGAGAACTGTGCTGTGTGCTTCCCTTCAGCAATGGAGTTAAATCCCATGCTCTGTGTCTTCCTACAAGCAAGACTTCCTTTCAGGGAAGGGTAGTCACTTTTCAGCTCAAAGGACCTACATTGATCCAGAAGCTCACACATTTCTCTTCTGAACTGACAAGCATTGGATGTTAGAGGACCTGTGGTTTATATCAGTTTCAGAAGCAGATTAGAACTAGATATAGTCCGGATGTGTTGGAAACACCGTCTTTTTTTCTGAGTACACTCACAATTCCTGTTGTATTAGAGACGCTAGAATGCAAGAGGGTGCTTTTTGCTCTAAAGCATTGGGTTTTTCATGGATGAGAACTGTGCTGTGTTTTTCCCTTCAGAAATGGAGTTAAATCCCAGGCTGTGTATCTTCCTATAAGCAAGTCTTCGTTTCAGGTAAACTCAGTCACTTTTCAGCTCAAATGTAGCTACATCGTTCACGAAGCTCACACGTTTGTCGCCCTTGACTGAAAAGCTTTGTATGTTAGAGGACCTGTGGTTTTTATCAGTTTCAGAAGCAGAGTTGAACTAGATAATGACCGTATATGTTGGAAACACCTTTCTTTTTTCTTAGCACACTCATGTTTCCTGCTGTATTAGAGATTCTAGAAAGCAAGAGCTTGGTTCTTGCTCTAAAGCAGAGTGTGTTTCATGGACGAGAACTGTGCTGTGTGTTTCTCTCAGAAATGGAGTTAAATCCTCGGTGCTGTGTCTTCCTACAAGCAAGATTTCGTTTCAGGTAAACACAGTAACTTTTCAGCTTAAAGGAAGCTACATCATTCACAGAGCTCACACGTTTCTTGCTATTAACTGAAAAGCATTGGATGTTAGAAGACCTATGGGTTGTATCAGTTTCAGAGCCAGAGTTGTACTAGATATGGTCTGAATGTGTAGGAAACACAGTTCTTTTTGTCAGAGCACACTCACGTTTCCTGTTGTATTAGAGACTCTAGAATGCAAGAGGGTGCTTCTTGCTCTAAAGCAGAGTGTGTTTCAAGGAAGAGAACTGTGCTGTGTGTTTCCCTTCAGAAATGGAGTTAAATGCCATGCTCTGTGTCTTCCTACAAGCAAGACTTCCTTTCAGGGAAGGGTAGTCACTTTTCAGCTCAAAGGACCAACATTGATCAAGAAGCTCACACATTTCTCTTCTTAACTGACACGCATTGGATGTTAGAGGACCTGAGGTTTCTATCATTTTCAGAAGCGGATTTGAACTAGATATGGTCCATATGTGTAGGAAACACCATTCTTTTGTTCTGAGTACACTCACGTTTCCTGTTGTATTAGAGACTCTAGAATGCAAGAGGGTGCTTCTTGCTCTAAAGCATTGGGTTTTTCATGGATGAGGACTGTGCTGTGTTTTTCCCTTCAGAAATGGAGTTAAATCCTATGCTCAGTGTCTTCCTACAAGCAAGATTTCGTTTCAGGTAAATCCAGTAAATTTTCAGCTCCAAGGATGCTACATAGTTCACAGAGGTTACATGTTTCTCGCTCTTAAATGAAAAGCATTGGATGTGAGAGGATCTTTGGGTTGCATCAGTTTCAGAAGCATAGTTGTACTAGATATGGTCCGAATGTGTAGGAAACACAGTTCTTTTTGTCAGAGCACACTCATGTTTCCTTCTGTTTTAGAGACTCTAGAAAGCAAGAGCATACTTCTTGTTCTAAAGCAGAGTGTGTTTCATGGATGAGAACTGTGCTGTGTGTTTCGCTTCAGAAATGCAGTTAAATCCCAGGCTCTATGTCTTCCTACAAGCAAGACTTCGTTTCAGGAAAAGTATAGTCACTTTTCAGCTCAAAGGAGCTACATTGATCACGAATCTCACACATTTCTCTTCTTAACTGACACGCATTGGATGTTAGAGGACCTGTGGTGTGTATCATTTTCAGAAGCAGAGTTGAAATAGATATGGTCCATATGTGTAGGAAACAACGTTCTTTTGTTCTGAGTACACTCATGTTTCCTGAAATATTAGAGACTATAGAATGCAAGAGCGTGCTTATTGCTCTAAAGCAGAGTGTGTTTCATGTATGAGAACTGTGATGTGTGTTTCCCTTTAGAAATGGAGTTAAATCCCCGCCTCAATGTCTTCCTACAAGCAATACTTCGTTTCAGGTAAGGGTAGTCACTTTTCAGCTCAAAGGACCTGCATCGTTCGCAAAGCTCACACATTTCTCTTCTGAACTGACAAGCATTGGATGTTAGAGGACCTGTGGTTTGTATCAGTTTCAGAAGCAGATTTGAACTAGATATAGTCCGGATGTGTTGGAAACACCGTCTTTTTTTATGACTACACTCACAATTCCTGTTGTATTAGAGACTCTAGAATGCAAGAGGGTGCTTCGTGCTCTAAAGCTGAGTGTGTTTCAAGGATGAGAACTGTGCTGTGTGCTTCCCTTCAGAAATGGAGTTAAATCCCATGCTCTGTGTCTTCCTACAAGCAAGACTTCCTTTCAGGGAAGGGTAGTCACTTTTCAGCTCAAAGGACCTACATTGATCCAGAAGCTCACACATTTCTCTTCTGAACTGACAAGCATTGGATGTTAGAAGACCTGTTGTTTATATCAGTTTCAGAAGCAGATTTGAACTAGATATAGTCCGGATGTGTTGGAAACACCGTCTTTTTTTCTGAGTACACTCACAATTCCTGTTGTATTAGAGACTCTAGAATGCAAGAGGGTGCTTTTTGCTCTAAAGCATTGGGTTTTTCATGGATGAGAACTGTGCTGTGTTTTTCCCTTCAGAAATGGAGTTAAATCCCAGGCTGTGTATCTTCCTATAAGCAAGTCTTCGTTTCAGGTAAACTCAGTCACTTTTCAGCTCAAATGTAGCTACATCGTTCACGAAGCTCACACGTTTTTCGCCCTTGACTGAAAAGCTTTGTATGTTAGAGGACCTGTGGTTTTTATCAGTTTCAGAAGCAGAGTTGAACTAGATAATGACCGTATATGTTGGAAACACCTTTCTTTTTTCTTAGCACACTCATTTTTCCTGCTGTATTAGAGATTCTAGAAAGCAAGAGCTTGGTTCTTGCTCTAAAGCAGAGTGTGTTTCATGGACGAGAACTGTGCTGTGTGTTTCCCTCAGAAATGGAGTTAAATCCTAGGCGCTGTGTCTTCCTATAAGCAAGATTTCGTTTCATGAAAACACAGTAACTATTGAGCTCAATGGATGCTACATCATTCACAGAGCTCACACGTTTCTCGCTATTAACTGAAAAGCATTGGATGTTAGAGGACCTATGGTTTGTATCAGTTACAGAAGCAGAGTGGTACTAGATATGGTGCGAATGTGTGGGAAACACAGTTCTGTTGGTCTGAGCACACTCATGTTTCCTTCTGTTTTAGAGACTCTAGAAAGCAAGACCGTGCTTCTTGCTCTTAAAGCAGAGTTTGTTTCATGGATGAGAACTGTGCTGTGTGTTTCCCTTCAGAAATGCAGTTAAATCCCTGGCTCTTGTCTTCCTACAAGCAAGACTTCGTTTCAGGAAAAGTATAGTCACTTTTCACCTCAAAGGAGCTACATTGATCACGAATCACACATATTTCTCTTCTTAACTGACACGAATTGGATGTTAGAGGACCTGTGGTTTGTATCATTATCAGAAGCAGAGTTGAAATAGATATGGTCCATATGTGTAGGAAACACCGTTCTTTTGTTCTGAGTACACTCATGTTTCCTGAAGTATTAGAGACTATAGAATGCAAGAGCGTGCTTATTGCTCTAAAGCAGAGTGTATTTCATGTATGAGGACTGTGATGTGTGTTTCCCTTCAGAATTGCAGTTAAATCCCCGCCTCAATGTCTTCCTTTAAGCAATACTTCGTTTCAGGTAAGCGTAGTCACTTTTCAGCTCAAAGGACCTCCATCGTTCGCAGAGCTCACACATTTCTCTTCTGAACTGACAAGCATTGGATGTTAGAGGACCTGTGGTATGTATCAGTTTCAGAAGCAGATTTGAACTAGATATAGTCCGGATGTGTTGGAAACACCGTCTTTTTTTCTGAGCACTCTCACGTTTACTGCCATATTAGAGACTCTAGAAAGCAAGAGCATTCTTCTTGCTCTAAAGCAGAGTGTGATTCATGGATGAGAACTGTGCTTTGTCTTCCCCTCAGAAATGTGGTTCAATCCCAGGCTCTGTGTCTTCATACAAGCAAGAATCATTTCTGGTAAAGGCAGTATCTTTTCAGCTCAAAGGAAACTACATCATTCACAGAGCTCTCACGTTTCTTGCTCTGAACTGAAATGCATTGGATATTAGAGGACCTATGGCTTGTATCAGTTTCAGAGCCAGAGTTGTACTAGATATGGTCCGAAAGTGTAGGAAACACAGTTCTTTTTGTCAGAGCATACTCATGTTTCCTTCTGTATTAGAGACTCTAGAAAGCAAGAGCATACTTTTTGGTATAAAGCAGAGTGTGTTTCATGGATGAGAACTGTGCTGTGTGTTTCCCTTCAGAAATGCAGTTAAATCCCAGGCTCTGTGTCTTCCTACAAGCAAGACTTCATTTCCGGAAAAGTATAGTCACTTTTCAGCTCAAAGGAGCTACATTAATCACAAATCTCACACATTTCTCTTCTTAACTGACACGCATTGGATGTTAGAGGATCTGTGGTTTGTATCATTTTCAGAAGCAGAGTTGAACTAGATATGGTCCATATGTGTAGGAAACACCATTCTTTTGTTCTGAGTACACTAACGTTTCCTGTTGTATTAGAGACTCTAGAATGAAAGTGGGTGCTTCTTGTTCTAAAGCATTGGGTTTTTAATGGATGAGAACTGTGCTGTGTGTTTCCCTTCTGAAATGGAGTTAAATACCAGGCTCTCTGTCTTCCTACAAGCAAGACTTCGTTTAAGGTAAACTCAGTCACCTTTCAGCTCAAACAAAGCTACATCGTTCACGAAGCTCACATGTTTATCGCTCTTAACTGAAAAGCATTGGATGTTAGAAGAACTGTGGTTTGAATCAATTTCAGAAGCAGATTTGAACTAGATATTGTCTGTATGTGTAGGAAACACCGTTCTTTGTTCTGAGCACACTCAAGTTTCTGGCTCTATTAGAGAAACTAGAAAGAAAGAGCATGCTTCTTGCTCTAAAGCGGAGTTTGTTTCATGGATGAGAACTGTGCTGTGTGTTTCCCTCAGAAATGGAGTTAAATCCTAGGTGCTGTGTCTTCCTATGAGCAAGATTCCCTTTCAGCAAAACACAGTAACTTTTGAGCTCAAAGGAAGCTACATCATTCACAGAGCTCACACGTTTCTCGCTATTAACTGAAAAGCATTGGATGTTAGAGGACCTATGGTTTGTATCAGTTTCAGAAGCAGAGTGGTACTAGATATGGTCCAAATGTGTAGGAAACACAGTTCTGTTGGTCTGAGCACACTCATGTTTCCTTGTGTTTTAGAGAATCTAGAAAGCAAGAGCGTGCTTCTTGCTCTAAAGCAGAGTGTGTTTCATGGATGAGAACTGTGCTGTGTGTTTCCCTTCAGAAATGGAGTTAAATCCCATGCTCTGTGTCTTCCTACAAGCAAGACTTCCTTTCAGGTAAGGGTAGTCACTTGTCAACTCAAAGGTCCTACATTGATCAAGAAGCTCTCACGTTTCTCTTCTTAACTGACAACCATTGGATGTTAGAGTACCTGTGGTTTGTATGTTTCAGAAGAAGAGTTGAACTAGGTATGGTCCGTATATATAGGGAACACTGTTCTTTTTTCTGAGCACAATCACTTTTCCTGCTGTATTAGATACTCTAGAAAGGAAGAGCTTGGTTCTTGCTCTAAAGCACTCTGTGAGTCATGAATGAGAACTGTGCTATGTGTTTCCCTCAGAAATGGAGTTAAATCCTGTGCTCAGTGTCTTCCTACAAGCAAGATTTTGTTTCAGGTAAATCCAGTAAATTTTCAGCTCCAAGGAAGCTACAGAGTTCGCAGAGGTCACACGTTTCTCGCTCTTAAATGAAAAGCATTGGATGTGAGAGGATCTGTGGTTTGCATCATTTTCAGAAGCATAGTTGTACTAGATATGGTCCAAATGTGTAGGAAACACAGTTCTGTTGGTCTGAGCACACTCATGTTTCCTTCTGTTTTAGAGACTCTAGAAAGCAAGAGCATACTTCTTGTTCTAAAGCAGAGTGTGTTTCATGGATGAGAACTGTGCTGTGTGTTTCCCTTCAGAAATGGAGTTAAATCCCAGGCTCTGTGTCTTCCTACAATCAAGACTTCGTTTCAGGAAAAGTATAGTCACTTTTCAGCTCAAAGGAGCTACATTGATCACGAATCTCACACATTTCTCTTCTTAACTGACACGCATTGGATGTTAGAGGACCTGTGGTTTGTATCATTTTCAGAAGCAGAGTTGAAATAGATATGGTCCATATGTGTAGGAAACAACGTTCTTTTGTTCTGAGTACACTTATGTTTCCTGAAATATTAGAGACTATAGAATGAAAGAGCATGCTTATTGCTCTAAAGCAGAGTGTGTTTCATGTATGAGAACTGTGATGTGTGTTTCCCTTCAGAAATGGAGTTAAATCCCCGCCTCAATGTCTTCCTACAAGCAATACTTCGTTTCAGGTAAGGGTAGTCACTTTTCAGCTCAAAGGACCTGCATCGTTCGCAAAGCTCACACATTTCTCTTCTGAACTGACAAGCATTGGATGTTAGAGGACCTATGGTTTGTATCAGTTTCAGAAGCAGATTTGAACTAGATATAGTCCGGAAGTGTTGGAAACACGGTCTTTTTTTTTAATACACTCTCGTTTCCTGTTGTATTAGAGACTCTAGAATGCAAGAGGGTGCTTCGTGCTCTAAAGCCGAGTGAGTTTCAAGGATGAGAATTGTGCTGTGTGCTTCCCTTCAGAAATGGAGTTAAATCCCATGCTCTGTGTCTTCCTACAAGCAAGACTTCCTTTCAGGGAAGGGTACTCACTTTTCAGCTCAAAGGACCTACATTGATCCAGAAGCTCACACATTTCTCTTCTGAACTGACAAGCATTGGATGTTAGAGGACCTGTTGTTTGTATCAGTTTCAGAAGCAGAGTTGAACTAGATATGGTCTGTATGTGTAGGAAACACCGTTCTTTGTTCTGACCACACTCAATTTACCTGCTGTATTAGAGACTCCAAAAAGCAAGAGCTTGCTTCTTGCTATAAGCAGAATGTGTTTCAGGGATGAGAACTGTGCTGTGTGCTTCCCTTCAGAAATGGAGTTAAATCACAGCCTCTGTATCGTCCTACAAGCATGAATTCGTTTCATGTAAACTCAGTCAATTTTCAGCTCAAACAAAACTACAATGTTCACGTAGCTCACACGTTTCTCGCTCATAACAGAAAAGAATTGGATGTTAGAGGACCTGTGGTTTGGAATCAGTTTCAGAAGCAGAGTTGAACTAGATATGGAACGTATTCTTAGGAAACATTGTTCTGTTGTTCTGACTACACTCACTTTACCTGCTTTATTAGAGACTCTAGAAAGCAAGAGCATGCTTCTTGCTCTAAAGCAGTGTGTGTTTCGTGGATGAGAACTGTGCTGTGTGTTTCCCTTCAGAAATGGAGTTAAATCCCAGGTTCTGTGTCTTCCTACAAAAAGATATTATTTCAGGTAAATGCAATCACTTTTAGCTCAAACAAATATAAATCATTCACAAAGCTCACACGTTTCTCGCTCTTAACTGAAAAGCATTGGATGTTAGATAACCTGTAGTTTGTATCAGTTTCAGAAGCAGAGTTGAACTAGCAATGATCTGTGTGTGTAGGAAACACAGTTCTGTTGGTCTGAGCACACTCACGTTTCCTGTACTTTTAGAGACTCTAGAAAGCAAGAGCGTGCTTCTTGCTCTAAAGCGGAGTGTGTTTCATGGATGAGAACTGTGCTGTGTGTTTCCCTTCTGAAATGGAGTTAAATACCAGGCTCTGTGTCTTCCTACAAGCAAGATTTCGTTTCAGGTAAACTCACGCAAGATTCAGCTCAAACAAAGCTACAACGTTAACATAGCTCACACGTATCTTGCTCATAACAGAAAAGCATTGGATGTTAGAGGAACTGTGCTTTGTATCAGTTTCAGAAGCAGAGTTGAAGTAGATATGGTCTGTGTGTGTAGGAAACACTGTTCTTTTTTTATGAGCACACTCACGTTTCCTGCTGTGTTAGAGACTCTAGAAAGCAAGAGCGTGCTTCTTGTTCTAAAGCAGAGTGTGTTTCATGGATGAGAACTGTGCTTTGTGTTTCCCTCAGAAATGGAGTTAAATCCCATGCTGTGTATCATCCTACAAGCAAGTCTTCGTTTCAGGTAAACTCAGTCACTTTTCAGCTCAAATCTAGCTACATCGTTCACGAAGCTCACAGGATTGTCGTCCTTAACTGAAAAGCTTTGGATGTTAGAGGACCTGTGGTTTGTATCAGTTTCAGAAGCAGAGTTGAACTAGATATGGTCTGTATGTGTAGGAAACACCGTTCTTTTATTCTGAGCACACTCATGTTTCCTGCTTTCTTAGAGACTCTAGAAAGCAAGAGTGTGCTTCTTGCTCTAAAGCAGAGCGTGTTTCATGGATGAGAACTGTGCTGTGTGTTTCTCTTCCGAAATGGAATTAAATCACAGGCTCTGTGTTTTCCTACAGCAAGACATCATTTCAGGTAAACACAGTCACTTTTCAGCTCAAAGGAAGCTACATCGTTCACGAAGCTCAGACGTTTCTCATTCTTAACTGGAAAGCATTGGATGTTACAGGAACTGTGGTTTTTAATAGTTTCAGAAGCAGAGTTGAACTAGATATGGTCCGTATGTGTAGCAAACACCGTTCTTTTGTTGTGAGCACACTCATGTTTCCTGCTTTATTAGAGACTCAATAAAGCAAGAGCGTGCATCTTGCTCTAAAGCAGAGTGTGTTTCATGGATGACAAATGTGCTGTGTGTTTCCCTTTCAGAAATGGAGTTAAATCACAGGCTCTGTGTCTTCCTACAAAAAGACATCATTTCAGGTAAATGCAGTCACTTTTAGCTCAAACAAATATAAATCATTCACGAAGCTCACATGTTAATCTCTCTTAATTGAAAAGCATTGGATGTTAGAGGAACTGTGGTTTCTATCAGTTTCAGAAGAAGAGTTGAACGAAATATGGTCCGTATGTGTAGGAAACAGCATTCTATTGTTCTGAGCACACTCATGCTTCTTGCTTTATTAGAGACTTTAGAAAGCAAGAGTGTGCTTCTTGCTCTAAAGCAGAGTGTGTTTCATGGTTGACAATTGTGCTATGTGTTTCCCTAAACAAATGGAGTTAAATCCCAGGCTCTGTGTCTTCCTACAAGCATGACTTCGTTTCATGTAAACTCAGTAACTTTTCAGGTCAAACAAAGCTATATTGTTCACGAAGCTCACACGTTTCTCGTTCTTAACTGGAAAGCATTACATGTTACAGGAACGGTGGTTTGTATCAGTTTCAGAAGAAGAGTTGAACTAGATTTGGTCTGTATGTGAAGTAAAACCGGTCCTTTGGTCTGACCACACTCATGTTTCCTGATTTATTAGTGTCTCTAGAAAGCAAGATCATGCTTGTTGCTCTAAAGCAGAGTGTGATTCATGGATGACAACTATGCTGTGTGTTTCTCTTCAGAAATGGAGTTAAATCCCAGGTTCTGTGTCTTCCTACAAAAAGACATCATTTCAAGTAAACGCAGTCACTTTTAGCTCAAACGAATATAAATCATTGATGAAGCTCACACGTTTCTCACTCTTAATCAAAAGCATTGGATGTTAGATGACCTGTGGTTTGTATCAGTTTCAGAAGCAGAGTTGAACTAGGTATGGTCTGTACGTGTAGGAAACACCGTTCTTTTGTTCTGTGCACAATCACATTTCCAGCGGTATTAGAGACTCTAGAAAGAAAGAGTGTGCTTCTTGCTATAAAGCAGAGTTGTTTCACGGATGACAACTGTGCTGAGTGTTTCCCTTCTGAAATGGAGGTAAATCCCAGACTCCTCTCTTCCTAAAAGCAAGACTTCGTCTCAGGTAAACTCAGTCACCTTTCAGCTCAAATAATGCTACATCATTCACGAACCTCACACGTTTCTCGATCTTAACTGAAAAGCATTGGATGTTAGAGTACCTGTGGTTTTTATCAGTTTCAGTAGCAGAGTTGAACTAGATATGGTCCGTATGTGTAGGAAACACCGTTATTTTGTTCTGACCACAGTCACGTTTCCTGCTGTATTAGAGACTCTTAGAAAGCAAGAGCGTGCTTCTTGCTCTAAAACAGAGTGTGTTTCATGGATGAGAACTGTGCAGTGTGTTGCCCTTCAGAATTGGAGTTAAATCCCAGGCTCTGTGTCTTTCTACAAGCAAGATATCTTTTCAGGTAAACTCAGTCACTTTTAAGCTCAATGGAAGCTACATCGCTCATGAAGCTCAAACGTTTCTCGCTCTTAACTGAAAAGCATTGCATGTAAATGAATATGTGGTTTGTATCAGTTTCAGGAGACGAGTTAACCTAGATATGGTCTGTATGTGTAGGAAACACCGTTATTTTGTTCTGAGCACAGTCACGTATCCTGCTGTATTAGAGACACTTAGAGCAAGAGCGTGCTTCTTGCTCTAAAGCAGAGTGTGTTTCATGGATGAGAACTGTGCAGTGTGTTGCCCTTCAGAATTTGAGTTAAATCGCAGGTTCTGCATCTTCCTACAATCAAGACTTCATTTCACGTAAACTCAGTCAACTTTCTGCTCAAACAAAGCTACATCGTTCACATAGCTCACACGTTTCTTGCTCTTAAATGTAAAGCAGTGGATGTTAGAGGACCTGTGGTTTGTATCACTTTCAGAAGCAGAGTTGAACTAGCAATGGTCCGTATATGTAGGAAACACCGTTATTTTGTTCTGAGTACCCTCAAGTTTCTGTCTCTATTAGCGACTCTTGAAAGCAAGTGCATGCTTCTTGCTCTCAAGCAGAGTGTGTTTCATGGATGAGAAGTGTACTGTGTGTTTCCCTTCAGAAATGGAGTTAAATACCAGGCTCTGTGTCTTCCTACAAGCAAGACATCATTTCAGTTAAACGCAGTCACTTTTCAGCTCAAATGAATATAAATCGTTTACGAAGCTCACACGTTTCTTGCTCTTAACTGAAAAGTATTGTATGTTAGATGACTTGTGGTATGTATCTGTTTCAGAAGCAGAGTTGAACTAGCAATGGTCCGTACGTGTAGGAGACACCGTTCTTTTGTTTTGAGCACACTCACGTTTCCTGCTGTATTAGAGACTCTAGAAAGCAAGAGAGTGCTTCTTGCTCTAAAGCAGAGTGTGTTTCATGGATGACAACTGTGGTGTGTGTTGTCCTTCAGAAATGGAGTTAAATAACAGGCTCTATGTCTTCCTATATGCAAGACTTCGTTTCAGGTAAACTCAGTCAAGTTTCAGCTCAAACAATGCTACATCGTTTAAATAGCTCATACGTTTCTTGCTCTAACTGAAAAGCATTGGATATTAGAGGATTGGTAGTTTTTATCAGTTTCAGAAGCAGAGTTGAACTACATATGGTCTGTATGTGTAGGAAACACAGTTCTTTTTTTCTGAGCACACTCACGTTTCCTTCTGTATTCTAGACTCTTAGAAAGCAAGAGAGTGCTTCTTGCTCTTAAGCAGAGTGTGTTTCATGGATGAGAACTGTGCTGTCTGTTTCCCTTCAGAAATGGAGTTAAATATCAAGCTCAATATCTTCCTACAAGCAAGACATCCTTTCATTTAAACGCAGTCACTTTTCAGCTCAAATGAATATAAATCGTTTACGAAGCTCACAGGTTTTTTGCTCTTAACTGAAAAGCAAGAGATGTTAGATGACTTTGGTTTGTATCAGTTTCAGAAGCGGAGTAGAAGTAGCTATGGTCAGTATGTGTAGGAAACACCATTATTTTGTTCAGAGCCCCCTCATGTTTCTGGATCTATTAGAGACTCTAGAAAGCAAGAGCATGCTTCATGCTCTACAGCAGAGTGTGTTTCATGGATGAGAACTGTGCTGTGTGTTTCCCTTCAGAAATGGAGTTAAATCCCAGGCTCTGTGTCTTCCTACAAGCAAGACATCTTTTCAGGTAAACTCAGTCACTTTTCAGCTCAAAGGAAGCTACATCGTTCACGTAGCTCACACGTTTCTCGCTCTTAACTGGAAAGCTTTGCATGTTAATGGAACTTTGGTTTGTATCAGTTTCAGAAGCAGAGTTGAACTACAAATGGTCCGTATATGTAGGAAACACCATTATTTTGTTCTGAAAACAGTCATGTTTTCTGCTCTATTAGAGACTCTTAGAAAGCAAGAGCGTGCTTCTTGCTCTATAGGAGTGTGTGTTTCATGGATGAGAACTGTGCTGTGTGTTTCCCTTCAGAAATGGAGCTAAATCCCAGGCTCTGTGTCTTGCTACAAGCAAGACATCATTTCACGAAAACCCTGTCACTTTTCAGCTCTAATGAAAATAAATCGTTTAAGAAGCTCACACGTTTCTCGCTCTTTACTGAAAAGCATTGGATTTTAGAGGACATGTGGTTTGTATAAGTTTCAGGAGCAGAGTTGAACTAACAATGGTCTGTATGTGTAGGAAACACCGTTCTTTTGTTCTGAGTACCCTCAAGTTTCTGGCTCTATTAGAGACTCTAGAAAGCAAGAGCATGCTTCGTGCTCTAAAGCAGTGTGTGTTTCATGGATGAGAACTGTGCTGTGTGTTTCCCTTCAGAAATGGAGTTAAATCCCAGGCTCTGTGTCGTTCTCCAATCAAGACATGTTTTTAGGTAAACGAAGTCACTTTTCAGCTCTAAGGATGCTACATCATTCACAAAACTCACAAGTTTCTCACTCCTAACAGGAAAGCATTGAATGTTAGATGAACTGTGGTTTGTATCAGTTTCAGAAGAAGAGTTGACCTAGATATGGTCCATATGTGTAGGAAACAACGTTATTTTGTTTGTCCACAGTCATGTTTCCTGATCTATTAGAGACTCTTAGAAAGCAAGAGCATGCTTCTTGCTCTAAAGCAGAGTGTGTTTCATGGATGAGAATTGTGCTGTGTGTTTCATTCAGAAATGGAGTTAAATTCCAGGCTCTGTGTCTTCCTACAAGAAAGACATCATTTCAGGTAAATGCAGTCACTTTTCAGCTCAAATGAATATAAATTGTTTACGAAGCTCACACGTTTCTCGCTCTTAACTCAAAAGCATTGGATATTAGATGACTTGTGGTTTGTATCAGTTTCAGAAGCAGAGTTGAACTAGCTATGGTCCGTAAGTGTAGGAAAAACCGTTCTTTTGTTCTGAGCACACTCACGTTTCCTGCACTATTAGAGACTCTAGAACGCAAGAGCGTGATTCTTCCTATAAGCAGAGTGTGTTTCCTCGTGAGAACTGTGCTGTGTGTTTCCCTTCAGAAATGGATATAAATCCCAGGATCTGTATCTTCGTACAAGCAAGACAGTTTTTCAGGTAAACTCAGTCACTTTTCATCTCAAAGAAGCTACATTGTTCACGAAGCTCACAAGTTTCTCACTCTTAACTGGAAAGCATTGCATGTTAGAGGAACTGTGGTTTGCATCAGTTTCAGAAGAAGTGTTGACCTAGATATGATCTGTATGTGTAGGAAACACCGTTATTTTGTTCTGACCACAGTCACGTTTCATGCTCTATTAGAGACTCTTAGAAAGCAAGAGTGTGATTCTTGCTCTAAAGCAGAGTGTGTTTCATGGATGAGAACTGTGCTGTGTGTTTCCCTTCACAAATGGAGTTAAATTCCAGGCTCTGTATCTTCCTACAAGCAAGACATCTTTTCAGGTAAACCAAGTCACTTTTCAGCTCAAAGGAAGCTACATCGTTTACGAAGATCACAAGTTTCTCACTTGTAAATGAAAAGAATTGGATGTTAGATGACTTGTGGTTTGTATCAGTTTCAGAAGAAGAGTTGAACCAGCACTGGTCCGTATGTGTAAGAAACACCGTTATTGTGTTCTGAGCACACTCAAGTTTCCTGCTCTATTAGAGAATCTTAGAAAGCAAGAGCGTGCTTCTTCCTATAAGCAGAGTGTGTTTCCTCGTGAGAACTGTGTTGTGTGTTTCCCTTCAGAAATTGTGTTAAATCCCAGGCTCTGTGTCTTCCTACAAGCAAGACATCATTTCAGGTAAACGCAGTCAATTTTCAACTCAAATGAATATAAATCGTTTATGAAGGTCACACGTTACTTGCTCTTAACTGAAAAGCATTGGATGTTAGATGACTTGTGGTTTGGATGAGTTTCGGAAGCAGAGTGGAACAAGCTAATGAACGTATGTGTAGGAAACACAGTTCTTTTGATCTGAGCTCATTCACGTTTCATGCTCTATTAAAGACTCTAGAAAGCAAGAGCATGCTTTGTGCTCTAAAGCAGAGTGTGTTTCATGGATGAGAACTGTGCTGTGTGTTTCCCTTCAAAAATGGAATTAAATCACAGGCTCTGTGTCTTCCTACATGCAAGACATGTTTTCAGGTAAACTAAGTCACCTTTCAGCTTAAATGAAGCTACATCATTCACAAAACTCACAAGTTTCTCACTCTTAATTGGAAAGCATTGCATGTTAGAGGAACTGTGGTTTGTATCAGTTTCCGAAGCAGTGTTGAACTAGCAATGGTCTGTATGTGTAGGAAACACAGTTCTTTTGTTCTGAGTACCCTCAATTTTCTGGCTCGATTAGAGACTCTAGAAAGCATGAACATGCTTCTTGCTCTAAAGCTGAGTGTGTTTCATGGATGAGAACTGTGCTGTGTGTTTTCCTTCAGAAATGGAGTTAAATCCCAGGCTCTGTGTCTTCCTATAAGCAAGACATCTTTTCAGGTAAACTCAGTCACTTTTCACCTCAAGGTAAGCTACAATGTTCACGAAGCTCACATGTTTCTCGCTCTTAATTGTAAAGCATTGTATTTAGAGGAACTGTGGGTTGTATCAGTTTCAGAAAAAGAGTTGACATAGATATGGTCCGTATGTGTAGGAAACACCGTTATTTTGTTCTGAACACAGTCACGTTCCCTGTTGTATAAGAGAATCTTAGAAAGCAAGAGCATGCTTCTTGCTCTAAAGAAGAGTCTGTTTCATGGATGAGAACTGTGCTGTGTGTTTCCCTTCAGAAATGGAGTTAAATTCCCGGCTCTGTTTCTTCCTATAAGCAAGATATCATTTCAGGTAAACGCTGTCATTTTTCAGCTCAAATGAATATAAACCGTTTAGGAAGATCACACGTTTCTCGCTCTTAACTGAAACACATTGGATGTTAGATGACTTGTGGTTTGTATCAGTTCCAGGAGCAGAGTTGAACTAGATATGGTCGGTGTGTGTAGGAAACCCAGTTCTTTTATTCTGAGCACACTTTCAAGTTTCTGGCTCTATTATAGACACTAGAAAGCAAGAGCGTGCTTCTTGCTCTAAAGCAGAGTCTGTTTCATGGATGAGAACTGTGCTGTGTTTTTTCCTTCATTAATGGAGTTAAATCCCAGGATCTGTGTCTTCCTACAAGCAAGACATCTTTTCAGGTAAACTCAGTCACTTTTCAGCTCAAAGGAAGCAACATCGTTCACGAAGCTCATACATTTCTCGCTCTTAACTGGAAAGATGTGCATGTTAATGGAACTGTGGTTTGTGTCAGTTTCAGAAGAAGAGTTGTCCTAGATATGGTCCGTATGTGTAGGAAACACTGTTATTTTGTTCTGACCACATTCACGTTTCCTGCTATATTAGAGATTCTTAGAAAGCTAGAGCGTGCTTCTTGCTCTAAAGCAGAGTGTGTTTCATGGATGATAACTGTGCTGTGTGTTTCCCTTCAGAAATGGAGTTAAATCCCAGATTCTGTATCTTCCTACAAGCAAAACTTCGATTCACGTAAACTCAGTCACCTTTCAGCTCAAACAAAGCTACATCGTTCACGAAGCTCACAAGTTTCTCACTCTTAACTGGAAAGCATTGTATGTTAGAGGAACTGTGGTTTGTATCAGTTTCAGAAGAAGAGTTGACCTAGATATGGTCCGTATATGTAGGAAACACCGTTATTTTTTTCTGACCACAGTCACTTTTCCTGCTGTATTAGAGACTCTTAGAAAGAAAGAGTGTGCTTCTTGCTCTAAAGCAGAGTGTGTTTCATGGATAAGAACTGTGCTGTGTGTTTCCCTTCAGAAATGGAGTTATATTCCAGGCTCTGTGTCTTCCTACAAGCAAGAAATCATTTCAGGGAAACGCAGTCACTTTTCAGCTCAAATGAATATAAATCGTTTACGAAGATCACACGTTTCTTGCTCTTAACTGAAAAGAAGTGGATGTTAGATGACTTGTGGTTTGTATCAGTTTCAAAAGCAGAGTTGAACTAGCAATGGTCCGGATATGTAGGAAACACCGTTATCTTGTACAGAGCACCCTCATATTTCTGGCTCTATTAGAGACTCTAGAAAGCAAGAGCATGCTTCGTGCTCTAAAGCAGAGTATGTTTCAAGGATGAGAACTGTGATGTGTGTTTTCCTTCAGAAATGGAGTTAAATCAGAGGCTCTGTATCTTCCTATAAGCAAGATTTCGTTTCACGTAAACTCAGTCACCTTTTACCTCGAACAAATCTACAATGTTCACGAAGCTCACAAATTTATCGCTCTTAACTGGAAAGCATTGCATGTTAGGGGAACTGTTGTTTGTATCAGTTTCAGAACAAGAGTTGACCTAGATATGGTCCGTATGTGTAGGAAACACCATTATTTTGTTCTGACCACAGTAACCTTTCCTGCTGTATTAGAGATTCTTAGAAAGCAAGAGCGTGCTTCGTGCTCTAAAGCAGAGTGTGTTTCATGGATGAGAACTGTGCTGTGTGTTTCCCTTCAGAAATGGAGTTAAATCCCAGATTCTGTATCTTCCCACAAGCAAGACATCTTTTCAGGTAAACTCAGTCACTTTTCATCTCAGAGGAAGCTACATCGTTCACGAAGGTCACACGTTTCTCACTCCTAACTGGAAAGCATTGCATGTTAGAAGAACTGTGGTTTGTAACAGTTTCAGAAGAAGAGTTGACCTACATATGGTCCATACGTGTAGGAAACATCGTTATTTTGTTTCACCACAGTCACATTTCCTGGTGTATTAGAGATCCTTAGAAAGCAAGAGCGTGCTTCTTGCTCTAAAGCAGAGTGTGTTTCATGGATGAGAACTGTGCTGTGTGTTTCCCTTCAGAAATGCAGTTATATTCCAGGCTCTGTGTCTTCCTACAAGCAAGACATCATTTCAGGTAAACGCAGTCACTTTTCTGCTCAAATGAATATAAATCATTTACGAAGATCACACGTTTCTTGCTCTTAACTGAAAAGCTTTGGATGTTAGATGACTTGTGGTTTGTATCAGTTTCAAAAGCAGAGTTGAACTAGCAATGGTCCGTATATGTAGGAAACACCGTTATATTGTTCAGAGCACCCTCATGTTTCTGGCTCTATTAGAGACTCTAGAAAGCAAGAGCATGCTTCGTGCTCTAAAGCAGAGTGTGTTTCAAGGATGAGAACTGTGCTGTGTGTTTCCCTTCAGAAATGGAGTTAAATCCCAGATTCTGTATCTTCCTACAAGCAAGACATCTTTTCAGGTAAACTCAGTCACTTTTCATCTCAGAGGAAGCTACATTGTTCACGAAGGTCACACGTTTCTCGCTCCTAACTGGAAAGCATTGCATGTTAGAGGAACTGTGGTTTGTATCAGTTTCAGAAGAAGACTTGACCTAGATATGGTCCATATGTGTAGGAAACACCTTTATTTTGTTCTGACCACAGTCACGTTTTCTGCTCAATTAGAGACTCTTAGAAAGCAAGAGCGTTTTTCTTGCTCTAAAGCAGAGTGTGTATCATGGATGAGAACTGTGCTGTGTGTTTCCCTTCAGAAATGGAGTTAAATACCAGGCTCAATGTCTTCCTACAAACAAGTCATCATTTCAGGTAAACGCAGTCACTTTTCAGCTCAAATGAATATAAAACGTTTACGAAGCTCATACATTTCTCGCTCTTAACTGGAAAGCATTGCATGTTAGTGGAACTGTGGTTTGTATCAGTTTCAGAAGAAGACTTGACCTAGATATGGTCCATATGTGTAGGAAACACCTTTATTTTGTTCTGACCACAGTCACGTTTTCTGCTCAATTAGAGACTCTTAGAAAGCAAGAGCGTTTTTCTTGCTCTAAAGCAGAGTGTGTATCATGGATGAGAACTATGCTGTGTGTTTCCCTTCAGAAATGGAGTTAAATACCAGGCTCAATGTCTTCCTACAAACAAGACATCATTTCAGGTAAACGCAGTCACTTTTCAGCTCAAATGAATATAAAACGTTTACGAAGCTCATACATTTCTCGCTCTTAACTGGAAAGCATTGCATGTTAGTGGAACTGTGGTTTGTATCAGTTTCAGAAGAAGAGTTGACCTAGATATGGTCCATATGTGTAGGAAACACCTTTATTTTGTTCTGACCACAGTCACGTTTCCTGCTGTATTAGAGATTCTTAGAAAGCAAGAGCGTGCTTCTTGCTCTAAAGCAGAGTGTGTTTCATGGATGAGAACTGTGCTGTGTGTTTCCCTTCAGAAATGGAGTTAAATCCCAGGATTTGTGTCTTCCTATAAGCAAGACATCTTTTCAGGTAAACTTAGTCACTTTTCAGCTGAAAGGAAGCTACAACGTTCACGAAGCTCACAAGTTTCTTGCTCTTAACTGAAAAGCATTGGATGTTAGATGACTTGTGGTTTGTATCAACTTCGGAAGCAGTGTTGAACTAGCAATGATCTGTATGTGTAGGAAACACAGTTCTTTTGTTCTGAGTACCCTCAATTTTCTGGCTCTATTAGAGACTCTAGAAAGCATGAACATGCTTCGTGCTCTAAAGCAGAATGTGTTTCATGGATGAGAACTGTGCTGTGTGTTTCCCTTCAGAAATGGAGTTAAATCCCAGTCTCTGTGTCTTCCAAAAATCAAGACATCTTTTCAGGTAAACTCAGTCACTTTTCAGCTCAAAGAAAGCTACAATGTTCACGAAGCTCAGATGTTTCTCGCTCTTAATTGTAAAGCATTGTATTTAGAGGAACTGTGGTTTGTATCAGTTTCAGAAGAAGAGTTGACATAGATATGATCCGTATGTGTAGGAAACACCGTTATTTTGTTCTGAACACAGTCACGTTTCCTGCTGTATTAGATAATCTTAGAAAGCAAGAGCATGCTTCTTGCTCTAAAGAAGAGTCTGTTTCATGGATGAGAACTGTGCTGTGTGTTTCCCTTCAGAAATGGAGTTAAATTCCAGGCTCTGTTTCTTCCTACAAGCAAGACATCATTTCAGGTAAACGCTGTCATTTTTCAGCTCTAGTGAATATAAACCGTTTAGGAAGATCACACGTTTCTCGCTCTTAACTGAAACGCATTGGATGTTAAATGACTTGTGGTTTGTGTCAGTTCCAGGAGCAGAGTTGAACTAGATATGGGCCGTGTTTGTAGGAAACCCATTTCTTTTATTCTGAGAACACATTCAAGTTTCTGGCTCTATTATAGACTCTAGAAAGCAAGAGCGTGCTTCTTGCTCTAAAGCAGAGTGTGTTTCATGGATGAGAACTGTGCTGTGTTTTTTCCTTCAGAAATGGAGTTAAATCCCAGTCTCTGTGTCTTCCTACAAGCAAGACATCTTTTCAGGTAAACTCAGTCACTCCTCAGCTCAAAGGAAGCTACATCGTTCACGAAGCTCATACATTTCTCGCTCTTAACTGGAAAGCAGCGCATGTTAAGGAACTATGGTTTGTATCAGTTTCAGAAGAAGAGTTGACCTAGATATGGTCTGTATGTGTAGGAAACACCGTTACTTTGTTCTGACCACAGTCACTTTTCCTGCTGTATTAGACACTCTTAGAAAGAAAGAGTGTGCTTCTTGCTCTAAAGCAGAGTGTTTTTCATGGATGAGAACTGTGCTGTGTGTTTCCCTTCACAAATGAAGTTAAATCCCTGGCTCTGTGTCTTCCTACAAGCAAGTCATCATTTCAGGTAAACGCTGTCACTTTTCAGCTCAAATGAATATAAATCGTTCACAAAGCTCATACATTTCTCGCTCTTAACTGGAAAGCATTGCATGTTAGTGGAACTGTGGTTTATATCAGTTTCCGAAGAAGAGTTGACCTAGATATGGTCCGTATGTGTAGGAAACACCTTTATTTTTTTCTGACCACAATCAAGTTTCCTGTTGTATTAGAGATTCTCAGAAAGCAAGAGCGTTTTTCTTGCTCTAAAGCAGAGTGTGTTTCATGGATGAGAACTGTGCTGTGTGTTTCCCTTCAGAAATGGAGTTAAATACCAGGCTCAATGTCTTCCTACAAGCAAGACATCATTTCAGGTAAAGGCAGTCACTTTTCAGCTCAAATGAATATAAAACTTTACAAAGATCACAAGATTCTCGCTGGTAACTGAAACGCATTGGATGTAAGATGACTTGTGGTTTGTATCAGTTTCAGAAGCAGAGTTGAACTAGCAATTGTCCATATGTGTAGGACACCGTTATTTTTTTCTGACCACAGTCAAGTTTACTGCTGTATTAGAGACTCTTAGAAAACAAGAGCGTGCTTCTTGCTCTAAAGCAGTGTGTGTTTCATGGATGAGAACTGTGCTGTGTGTTTCCCTTCAGAAATGGAGTTAAATCCCAGGCTCTGTGTCTTCCTACATTCAAGACATCTTTTAAGGTAAACTCAGTCACTTATCAGCTCATAGGAAGCCACATCGTTCACAAAGGTCACATGTTTCTCGCTCTTAACTTGAAAGCATTGCATGTTAATGGAACTGTGCTTTGTATCAGTTTCAGAAGAAGAGTTGACCTAGCTATGGTCCGTATGTGTATGAAACACCGTTATTTTGTTCTGACAACAGTCACGTTTCCTGCTGTTTTAGAGACTCTTAGAAAGCAAGAGTGTGCTTCTTGCTCCAAAGCAGAGGGTGTTTCATGGATGAGAACTGTGCTGTGTGTTTCCCTTCAGAAATGGAGTTATATTCCAGGCTCTGTGTCTTCCTACAAGCAAGACATCATTTTAGGTAAACGCAGTCCCTTTTTAGCTCAAATGAATATAAATCGTTTATGAAGATCACACGTTTCTTGCTCTTAACTGAAAAGCATTGGATGTTAGATGACTTGTGGTTTGGATCACATTCAGAAGCAGAATTGAACTAGCAATGGTCCGTATATGTAGGAAACACCGTTATATTGTTCAGAGCACCCTCATGTTTCTGGCTCTATTAGAGACTCTAGAAAGCAAGAGCATGCTTCGTGCTCTAAAGCAGAGTGTGTTTCAAGGATGAGAACTGTGCTGTGTGTTTCCCTTCAGAAATGGAGTTAAATCCCAGATTCTGTATCTTCCTACAAGCAAGACATCTTTTCAGGTAAACTCAGTCACTTTTCATCTCAGAGGAAGCTACATTGTTCACGAAGGTCACACGTTTCTCGCTCCTAACTGGAAAGCATTGCATGTTAGAGGAACTGTGGTTTGTATCAGTTTCAGAAGAAGACTTGACCTAGATATGGTCCATATGTGTAGGAAACACCTTTATTTTGTTCTGACCACAGTCACGTTTTCTGCTCAATTAGAGACTCTTAGAAAGCAAGAGCGTTTTTCTTGCTCTAAAGCAGAGTGTGTATCATGGATGAGAACTATGCTGTGTGTTTCCCTTCAGAAATGGAGTTAAATACCAGGCTCAATGTCTTCCTACAAACAAGTCATCATTTCAGGTAAACGCAGTCACTTTTCAGCTCAAATGAATATAAAACGTTTACGAAGCTCATACATTTCTCGCTCTTAACTGGAAAGCATTGCATGTTAGTGGAACTGTGGTTTGTATCAGTTTCAGAAGAAGAGTTGACCTAGATATGGTCCATATGTGTAGGAAACACCTTTATTTTGTTCTGACCACAGTCACGTTTCCTGCTGTATTAGAGATTCTTAGAAAGCAAGAGCGTGCTTCTTGCTCTAAAGCAGAGTGTGTTTCATGGATGAGAACTGTGCTGTGTGTTTCCCTTCAGAAATGGAGTTAAATCCCAGGATTTGTGTCTTCCTATAAGCAAGACATCTTTTCAGGTAAACTTAGTCACTTTTCAGCTGAAAGGAAGCTACAACGTTCACGAAGCTCACAAGTTTCTTGCTCTTAACTGAAAAGCATTGGATGTTAGATGACTTGTGGTTTGTATCAACTTCGGAAGCAGTGTTGAACTAGCAATGATCTGTATGTGTAGGAAACACAGTTCTTTTGTTCTGAGTACCCTCAATTTTCTGGCTCTATTAGAGACTCTAGAAAGCATGAACATGCTTCGTGCTCTAAAGCAGAATGTGTTTCATGGATGAGAACTGTGCTGTGTGTTTCCCTTCAGAAATGGAGTTAAATCCCAGTCTCTGTGTCTTCCAAAAATCAAGACATCTTTTCAGGTAAACTCAGTCACTTTTCAGCTCAAAGAAAGCTACAATGTTCACGAAGCTCAGATGTTTCTCGCTCTTAATTGTAAAGCATTGTATTTAGAGGAACTGTGGTTTGTATCAGTTTCAGAAGAAGAGTTGACATAGATATGATCCGTATGTGTAGGAAACACCGTTATTTTGTTCTGAACACAGTCACGTTTCCTGCTGTATTAGATAATCTTAGAAAGCAAGAGCATGCTTCTTGCTCTAAAGAAGAGTCTGTTTCATGGATGAGAACTGTGCTGTGTGTTTCCCTTCAGAAATGGAGTTAAATTCCAGGCTCTGTTTCTTCCTACAAGCAAGACATCATTTCAGGTAAACGCTGTCATTTTTCAGCTCTAGTGAATATAAACCGTTTAGGAAGATCACACGTTTCTCGCTCTTAACTGAAACGCATTGGATGTTAAATGACTTGTGGTTTGTGTCAGTTCCAGGAGCAGAGTTGAACTAGATATGGGCCGTGTTTGTAGGAAACCCATTTCTTTTATTCTGAGAACACATTCAAGTTTCTGGCTCTATTATAGACTCTAGAAAGCAAGAGCGTGCTTCTTGCTCTAAAGCAGAGTGTGTTTCATGGATGAGAACTGTGCTGTGTTTTTTCCTTCAGAAATGGAGTTAAATCCCAGTCTCTGTGTCTTCCTACAAGCAAGACATCTTTTCAGGTAAACTCAGTCACTCCTCAGCTCAAAGGAAGCTACATCGTTCACGAAGCTCATACATTTCTCGCTCTTAACTGGAAAGCAGCGCATGTTAAGGAACTATGGTTTGTATCAGTTTCAGAAGAAGAGTTGACCTAGATATGGTCTGTATGTGTAGGAAACACCGTTACTTTGTTCTGACCACAGTCACTTTTCCTGCTGTATTAGACACTCTTAGAAAGAAAGAGTGTGCTTCTTGCTCTAAAGCAGAGTGTTTTTCATGGATGAGAACTGTGCTGTGTGTTTCCCTTCACAAATGAAGTTAAATCCCTGGCTCTGTGTCTTCCTACAAGCAAGTCATCATTTCAGGTAAACGCTGTCACTTTTCAGCTCAAATGAATATAAATCGTTCACAAAGCTCATACATTTCTCGCTCTTAACTGGAAAGCATTGCATGTTAGTGGAACTGTGGTTTATATCAGTTTCCGAAGAAGAGTTGACCTAGATATGGTCCGTATGTGTAGGAAACACCTTTATTTTTTTCTGACCACAATCAAGTTTCCTGTTGTATTAGAGATTCTCAGAAAGCAAGAGCGTTTTTCTTGCTCTAAAGCAGAGTGTGTTTCATGGATGAGAACTGTGCTGTGTGTTTCCCTTCAGAAATGGAGTTAAATACCAGGCTCAATGTCTTCCTACAAGCAAGACATCATTTCAGGTAAAGGCAGTCACTTTTCAGCTCAAATGAATATAAAACTTTACAAAGATCACAAGATTCTCGCTGGTAACTGAAACGCATTGGATGTAAGATGACTTGTGGTTTGTATCAGTTTCAGAAGCAGAGTTGAACTAGCAATTGTCCATATGTGTAGGACACCGTTATTTTTTTCTGACCACAGTCAAGTTTACTGCTGTATTAGAGACTCTTAGAAAACAAGAGCGTGCTTCTTGCTCTAAAGCAGTGTGTGTTTCATGGATGAGAACTGTGCTGTGTGTTTCCCTTCAGAAATGGAGTTAAATCCCAGGCTCTGTGTCTTCCTACATTCAAGACATCTTTTAAGGTAAACTCAGTCACTTATCAGCTCATAGGAAGCCACATCGTTCACAAAGGTCACATGTTTCTCGCTCTTAACTTGAAAGCATTGCATGTTAATGGAACTGTGCTTTGTATCAGTTTCAGAAGAAGAGTTGACCTAGCTATGGTCCGTATGTGTATGAAACACCGTTATTTTGTTCTGACAACAGTCACGTTTCCTGCTGTTTTAGAGACTCTTAGAAAGCAAGAGTGTGCTTCTTGCTCCAAAGCAGAGGGTGTTTCATGGATGAGAACTGTGCTGTGTGTTTCCCTTCAGAAATGGAGTTATATTCCAGGCTCTGTGTCTTCCTACAAGCAAGACATCATTTTAGGTAAACGCAGTCCCTTTTTAGCTCAAATGAATATAAATCGTTTATGAAGATCACACGTTTCTTGCTCTTAACTGAAAAGCATTGGATGTTAGATGACTTGTGGTTTGGATCACATTCAGAAGCAGAATTGAACTAGCAATGGTCCGTATATGTAGGAAACACCGTTATATTGTTCAGAGCACCCTCATGTTTCTGGCTCTATTAGAGACTCTAGAAAGCAAGAGCATGCTTCGTGCTCTAAAGCAGAGTGTGTTTCAAGGATGAGAACTGTGCTGTGTGTTTCCCTTCAGAAATGGAGTTAAATCCCAGATTCTGTATCTTCCTACAAGCAAGACATCTTTTCAGGTAAACTCAGTCACTTTTCAGCTCAAAGAAAGCTACAATGTTCACGAAGCTCAGATGTTTCTCGCTCTTAATTGTAAAGCATTGTATTTAGAGGAACTGTGGTTTGTATCAGTTTCAGAAGAAGAGTTGACATAGATATGATCCGTATGTGTAGGAAACACCGTTATTTTGTTCTGAACACAGTCACGTTTCCTGCTGTATTAGATAATCTTAGAAAGCAAGAGCATGCTTCTTGCTCTAAAGAAGAGTCTGTTTCATGGATGAGAACTGTGCTGTGTGTTTCCCTTCAGAAATGGAGTTAAATTCCAGGCTCTGTTTCTTCCTACAAGCAAGACATCATTTCAGGTAAACGCTGTCATTTTTCAGCTCTAGTGAATATAAACCGTTTAGGAAGATCACACGTTTCTCGCTCTTAACTGAAACGCATTGGATGTTAAATGACTTGTGGTTTGTGTCAGTTCCAGGAGCAGAGTTGAACTAGATATGGGCCGTGTTTGTAGGAAACCCATTTCTTTTATTCTGAGAACACATTCAAGTTTCTGGCTCTATTATAGACTCTAGAAAGCAAGAGCGTGCTTCTTGCTCTAAAGCAGAGTGTGTTTCATGGATGAGAACTGTGCTGTGTTTTTTCCTTCAGAAATGGAGTTAAATCCCAGTCTCTGTGTCTTCCTACAAGCAAGACATCTTTTCAGGTAAACTCAGTCACTCCTCAGCTCAAAGGAAGCTACATCGTTCACGAAGCTCATACATTTCTCGCTCTTAACTGGAAAGCAGCGCATGTTAAGGAACTATGGTTTGTATCAGTTTCAGAAGAAGAGTTGACCTAGATATGGTCTGTATGTGTAGGAAACACCGTTACTTTGTTCTGACCACAGTCACTTTTCCTGCTGTATTAGACACTCTTAGAAAGAAAGAGTGTGCTTCTTGCTCTAAAGCAGAGTGTTTTTCATGGATGAGAACTGTGCTGTGTGTTTCCCTTCACAAATGAAGTTAAATCCCTGGCTCTGTGTCTTCCTACAAGCAAGTCATCATTTCAGGTAAACGCTGTCACTTTTCAGCTCAAATGAATATAAATCGTTCACAAAGCTCATACATTTCTCGCTCTTAACTGGAAAGCATTGCATGTTAGTGGAACTGTGGTTTATATCAGTTTCCGAAGAAGAGTTGACCTAGATATGGTCCGTATGTGTAGGAAACACCTTTATTTTTTTCTGACCACAATCAAGTTTCCTGTTGTATTAGAGATTCTCAGAAAGCAAGAGCGTTTTTCTTGCTCTAAAGCAGAGTGTGTTTCATGGATGAGAACTGTGCTGTGTGTTTCCCTTCAGAAATGGAGTTAAATACCAGGCTCAATGTCTTCCTACAAGCAAGACATCATTTCAGGTAAAGGCAGTCACTTTTCAGCTCAAATGAATATAAAACTTTACAAAGATCACAAGATTCTCGCTGGTAACTGAAACGCATTGGATGTAAGATGACTTGTGGTTTGTATCAGTTTCAGAAGCAGAGTTGAACTAGCAATTGTCCATATGTGTAGGACACCGTTATTTTTTTCTGACCACAGTCAAGTTTACTGCTGTATTAGAGACTCTTAGAAAACAAGAGCGTGCTTCTTGCTCTAAAGCAGTGTGTGTTTCATGGATGAGAACTGTGCTGTGTGTTTCCCTTCAGAAATGGAGTTAAATCCCAGGCTCTGTGTCTTCCTACATTCAAGACATCTTTTAAGGTAAACTCAGTCACTTATCAGCTCATAGGAAGCCACATCGTTCACAAAGGTCACATGTTTCTCGCTCTTAACTTGAAAGCATTGCATGTTAATGGAACTGTGCTTTGTATCAGTTTCAGAAGAAGAGTTGACCTAGCTATGGTCCGTATGTGTATGAAACACCGTTATTTTGTTCTGACAACAGTCACGTTTCCTGCTGTTTTAGAGACTCTTAGAAAGCAAGAGTGTGCTTCTTGCTCCAAAGCAGAGGGTGTTTCATGGATGAGAACTGTGCTGTGTGTTTCCCTTCAGAAATGGAGTTATATTCCAGGCTCTGTGTCTTCCTACAAGCAAGACATCATTTTAGGTAAACGCAGTCCCTTTTTAGCTCAAATGAATATAAATCGTTTATGAAGATCACACGTTTCTTGCTCTTAACTGAAAAGCATTGGATGTTAGATGACTTGTGGTTTGGATCACATTCAGAAGCAGAATTGAACTAGCAATGGTCCGTATATGTAGGAAACACCGTTATATTGTTCAGAGCACCCTCATGTTTCTGGCTCTATTAGAGACTCTAGAAAGCAAGAGCATGCTTCGTGCTCTAAAGCAGAGTGTGTTTCAAGGATGAGAACTGTGCTGTGTGTTTCCCTTCAGAAATGGAGTTAAATCCCAGATTCTGTATCTTCCTACAAGCAAGACATCTTTTCAGGTAAACTCAGTCACTTTTCATCTCAGAGGAAGCTACATTGTTCACGAAGGTCACACGTTTCTCGCTCCTAACTGGAAAGCATTGCATGTTAGAGGAACTGTGGTTTGTATCAGTTTCAGAAGAAGACTTGACCTAGATATGGTCCATATGTGTAGGAAACACCTTTATTTTGTTCTGACCACAGTCACGTTTTCTGCTCAATTAGAGACTCTTAGAAAGCAAGAGCGTTTTTCTTGCTCTAAAGCAGAGTGTGTATCATGGATGAGAACTATGCTGTGTGTTTCCCTTCAGAAATGGAGTTAAATACCAGGCTCAATGTCTTCCTACAAACAAGACATCATTTCAGGTAAACGCAGTCACTTTTCAGCTCAAATGAATATAAAACGTTTACGAAGCTCATACATTTCTCGCTCTTAACTGGAAAGCATTGCATGTTAGTGGAACTGTGGTTTGTATCAGTTTCAGAAGAAGAGTTGACCTAGATATGGTCCATATGTGTAGGAAACACCTTTATTTTGTTCTGACCACAGTCACGTTTCCTGCTGTATTAGAGATTCTTAGAAAGCAAGAGCGTGCTTCTTGCTCTAAAGCAGAGTGTGTTTCATGGATGAGAACTGTGCTGTGTGTTTCCCTTCAGAAATGGAGTTAAATCCCAGGATTTGTGTCTTCCTATAAGCAAGACATCTTTTCAGGTAAACTTAGTCACTTTTCAGCTGAAAGGAAGCTACAACGTTCACGAAGCTCACAAGTTTCTTGCTCTTAACTGAAAAGCATTGGATGTTAGATGACTTGTGGTTTGTATCAACTTCGGAAGCAGTGTTGAACTAGCAATGATCTGTATGTGTAGGAAACACAGTTCTTTTGTTCTGAGTACCCTCAATTTTCTGGCTCTATTAGAGACTCTAGAAAGCATGAACATGCTTCGTGCTCTAAAGCAGAATGTGTTTCATGGATGAGAACTGTGCTGTGTGTTTCCCTTCAGAAATGGAGTTAAATCCCAGTCTCTGTGTCTTCCAAAAATCAAGACATCTTTTCAGGTAAACTCAGTCACTTTTCAGCTCAAAGAAAGCTACAATGTTCACGAAGCTCAGATGTTTCTCGCTCTTAATTGTAAAGCATTGTATTTAGAGGAACTGTGGTTTGTATCAGTTTCAGAAGAAGAGTTGACATAGATATGATCCGTATGTGTAGGAAACACCGTTATTTTGTTCTGAACACAGTCACGTTTCCTGCTGTATTAGATAATCTTAGAAAGCAAGAGCATGCTTCTTGCTCTAAAGAAGAGTCTGTTTCATGGATGAGAACTGTGCTGTGTGTTTCCCTTCAGAAATGGAGTTAAATTCCAGGCTCTGTTTCTTCCTACAAGCAAGACATCATTTCAGGTAAACGCTGTCATTTTTCAGCTCTAGTGAATATAAACCGTTTAGGAAGATCACACGTTTCTCGCTCTTAACTGAAACGCATTGGATGTTAAATGACTTGTGGTTTGTGTCAGTTCCAGGAGCAGAGTTGAACTAGATATGGGCCGTGTTTGTAGGAAACCCATTTCTTTTATTCTGAGAACACATTCAAGTTTCTGGCTCTATTATAGACTCTAGAAAGCAAGAGCGTGCTTCTTGCTCTAAAGCAGAGTGTGTTTCATGGATGAGAACTGTGCTGTGTTTTTTCCTTCAGAAATGGAGTTAAATCCCAGTCTCTGTGTCTTCCTACAAGCAAGACATCTTTTCAGGTAAACTCAGTCACTCCTCAGCTCAAAGGAAGCTACATCGTTCACGAAGCTCATACATTTCTCGCTCTTAACTGGAAAGCAGCGCATGTTAAGGAACTATGGTTTGTATCAGTTTCAGAAGAAGAGTTGACCTAGATATGGTCTGTATGTGTAGGAAACACCGTTACTTTGTTCTGACCACAGTCACTTTTCCTGCTGTATTAGACACTCTTAGAAAGAAAGAGTGTGCTTCTTGCTCTAAAGCAGAGTGTTTTTCATGGATGAGAACTGTGCTGTGTGTTTCCCTTCACAAATGAAGTTAAATCCCTGGCTCTGTGTCTTCCTACAAGCAAGTCATCATTTCAGGTAAACGCTGTCACTTTTCAGCTCAAATGAATATAAATCGTTCACAAAGCTCATACATTTCTCGCTCTTAACTGGAAAGCATTGCATGTTAGTGGAACTGTGGTTTATATCAGTTTCCGAAGAAGAGTTGACCTAGATATGGTCCGTATGTGTAGGAAACAGCTTTATTTTTTTCTGACCACAATCAAGTTTCCTGTTGTATTAGAGATTCTCAGAAAGCAAGAGCGTGCTTCTTGCTCTAAAGCAGAGTGTGTTTTATGGATGAGAACTGTTATGTGTGTTTCCCTTCAGAAATGGAGTTAAATCCCAGGCTCTGTGTCTTCCTATAAGCAAGACATCTTTTCAGGTAAACTCAGTCACTTATCAGCTCATAGGAAGCCATATCGTTCACGAAGCTCACATGTTTCTCGCTCTGAACTTGAAAGCATTGCATGTTAATGGAACTGTGCTTTGTATCAGTTTCAGAAGAAGAGTTGACCTAGATATGGTCCGTATGTGTATGAAACACCGTTATTTTGTTCTGACAACAGTCACGTTTCCTGCAATTTAGAGACTCTTAGAAAGCAAGAGTGTGCTTCTTGCTCTAAAGCAAAGGGTGTTTCATGGATGAGAACTGTGCTGTGTGTTTCCCTTCAGAAATGGAGTTATATTCCAGGCTCTGTGTCTTCCTACAAGCAAGACATCATTTCAGGTAAACGCAGTCACTTTTCAGCTAAAATGAATATAAATTGTTTACGAAGATCACAGGTTTCTTGCTCTTAACTGAAAAGCATTGGATGTTAGATGACTTGTGGTTTGTATCAGTTTCAGAAGCAGAGTTGAACTAGCAATGGTCTGTATGTGTAGGAAACACCGTTCTTTTGTTCTGAGTACCCTCAAGTTTCTGGCTCTATCAGAGTCTCTAGAAAGCAAGAGCATGCTTCGTGCTCTAAAGCAGAGTGTGTTTTATGGTTGAGAACTGTGCTGTGTGTTTCCCTTCATAAATGGTGTTAAATCCCATGCTCTGTGTCTTCCTACAAGCAAGACATCTCTTCACATAAACTCAGTCACTATTCAGCTCAATGGTAGCTACATCGTTCACGAAGTATACACGTTTCTCGCTCTTAACTGGAAATCATTGCATGTTAGAGGAACTGTGGTTTGTATCAGTTTCAGAAGAAGACTTGACCTAGATATGGTCCGTATGTGTAGGAAACACCGTTATTTTGGTCTGACCACAGTCACCTTTCCTTCTGTATTAGAGAGTCTTAGAAAGCAAGAGCATGCTACTTGCTCTAAAGCAGAGTGTGTTTCATGGAAGAGAACTGTTCTGTGCGTTTCCCTTCAGAAGTGGAGTTAAATCCCAGGCTCTGTGTCTTTCTACAAGCAAGACATCTTTACAGGTAAACTCAGTCACTTTTCAGCTCAAAGGAAGCTACATCCTTCACGAAGCTCACACGTTTCTCGCTCTTAACTGGAAATCATTGCATGTTAGAGGAACTGTGGTTTGTGTCAGTTTCAGAAGAAGAGTTGACCTACATATGGTCCATATGCGTAGGAAAAACCGTTATTTTGCTCTGGTCACAGTCACGTTTCCTGCTGTATTAGAGATTCATAGAAAGCAAGAGCGTGCTTCTTGCTCTAAAGCAGAGTGTGTTGCATGGAAGAGAACTGTGCTGTTTGTTTCCCTTCAGAAATGGAGTTAAATTCCAGGTTCTGTGTCTTCCTACAAGCAAAACATCATTTCAGGTTAATGCAGTCACTTTTCAGCTCAAGTGAATATAAATCGTTTACAAAGCTCACACATTTCTACTGTTAACTGAAAAGCATTGGATGTTAGATGACTTGTGGTTTGTATCAGTTTCAGAAGCAGAGTTGAACTAGCAATAGTCCGTATGTGTAGGAAACACCTTTCTTTTGTTCTGAGCACACTCACGTTTCCTGCTCCATCAGAGACTCTAGAAAGCAAGAGCGTGCCTATTCCTATAAAAGAGTGTGTTTCCTCGTGAGAACTGTTCTGTGTTTTTCCCTTCAGAAATGGAGTAAATCACAGGCTCTGTATCTTCCTACAAGCAAGACTTCATTTCATGTAAACTCAGTCACCTTGCACTCAAACAAAGCTATATCGTTGACATAGCTCACACGTTACTTGCTCTTAACTGTCAAGCATTGGATGTTAGAGGACCTGTGGTTTGTATCAGTTTCAGAAGCAGAGTTGAACTAGCAATGGTCTGTATGTGTAGGAAACACCGTTCTTTTGTTCTGAGTACCCTCATGTTTCTGGCTCTATTAGAGACTCTAGAAAGCAAGTGCATGCTTTGTTCTCTAAAGTAGAGTGTGTTTCATGGATGAGAACTGTGCTGTGTTTTTACCTTCAGAAATGGAGTTAAATCCCAGGCTCTGTGTCTTTCTACAAGCAAGACATCTTTTCAGTTAAACTCAGGGCCTATTCAGCTCAAAGGAATCTACATCGTTCACGAAGCTCACACGCTTCTTGCTCCTAACTTGAAAACATTGCATGTTAATGGAACTGTGCTTTGTATCAGTTTCAGAAGAAGAGTTGACCTAGATATGGTCCGAATGTGTAGGAAACACCATTATTTTGTTCTGACCACAGTCAAGTTTCCTGCTCTATTAGAGACTCTTAGAAAGCAATAGTGTGCTTCTTGCTCTAAAGCAGAGTGTGTTTCATGGATGAGAACTGTTCTGTGTGTTTCCCTTCAGAAATGGAGTTAAATCCCAGGCTCTGTGTTTCCTAAAAGCAAGTCATCATTTCAGGTAAACGGTGAACTTTTCACCTCAAATGAATATAAATCGTTTACGAAGCTCACACGTTTCTCACTCTTAACTAAAAAGCATTGGATGTTAGAGGACCTGTGGTTTGTATCAGTTTCAGGAGCAGAGTTGAACTAGATATGGTCCATGTGTGTAGGAAACCCAGTTCTTTTATTCTGAGCACATTTTCAAGTTTCTAGCTCTATTATAGACTCTTGAAAACAAGAGTGTGCTTCTTGCTCTAAAGCAGAGTTTGTTTCATGGATGAGAACTGTGCTGTGATTTTCCCTTCAGAAATGAAGTTAAATCCCAGGCTCTGTGTCTTCCAACAACAAGATATCTTTTCAGGTAAACTCAGTAAATTTTTAGCTCAAAGAAGCTACTTCGTTCCCGAAGCTCACAAGTTTCTCATTCTTAACTGGAAAGCATTGCATGTCAGGGGAACTGTTGTTTGTATCAGTTTCAGAAGAAGAGTTGACATAGATATGGTCCGTATGTGTAGGAAACACCTTTCTTTTCTTCTGAGCACACTCACGTTTCCTGCTCCATCAGAGACTCTAGAAAGCAAGAGCGTGCCTCTTCCTATAAAAGAGTGTGTTTCCTAGTGAGAACTGTTCTGTGTTTTTCCCTTCAGAAATGGAGTAAATCACAGGCTCTGTATCTTCCTACAAGCAAGACTTCATTTCATGTAAACTCAGTCACCTTGCACTCAAACAAAGCTATATAGTTGACATAGCTCACACGTTTCTTGCTCTTAACTGTCAAGCATTGGATGTTAGAGGACCTGTGGTTTGTATCAGTTTCAGAAGCAGAGTTGAACTAGCAATGGTCTGTATGTGTAGGAAACACCGTTCTTTTGTTCTGAGTCCCCTCAAGTTTCTGGCTCTATTAGAGACTCTAGAAAGCAAGAGCATGCTTCGTGCTCTAAAGCAGAGTGTGTTTTATGGTTGAGAACTGTGCTGTGTGTTTCCCTTCAGAAATGGTGTTAAATCCCATGCTCTGTGTCTTCCTACAACCAAGACATCTTTTCACATAAACTCAGTCACTATTCAGCTCAAAGGTAGCTACATCTTTCACAAAGCTCACACGTTTCTCGCTCTTAAGTGGAATTCATTGCATGTTAGCGGAACTGTGGTTTGTATCAGTTTCAGAAGAAGACTTGACCTAGATATGGTCCGTATGTGTAGGAAACACCGTTATTTTGGTCTGACCACAGTCCCCTTTCCTTCTGTATTAGAGAGTCTTAGAAAGCAAGAGCGTGCTACTTGCTCTAAAGCAGAGTGTGTTTCATGGATGAGAACTGTTCTGTGTGTTTCCCTTCAGAATTGGAGTTAAATCCCAGGGTCTGTGTCTTCCTACAAGCAAGACATCTTTTCAGGTAAACTCAGTCCCTATTCAGCTCAAAGGAATCTACATCGTTCACGAAGCTCACACGTTTCGTGCTCTTAACTTGAAACCATTGCATGTTAATGGAACTGTGCTTTGTATCAGTTTCAGAAGAAGAGTTGACCTAGATATGGTCCGTATGTGTAGGAAACACCGTTATTTTGTTCTGACCACAGTCAAGTTTCCTGCTCTATTAGAGACTCTTAGAAAGCAATAGTGTGCTTCTTGCTCTAAAGCAGAGTGTGTTTCATGGATGAGAACTGTTCTGTGTGTTTCCCTTCAGAAATGGAGTTAATTCCCAGGCTCTGTGTTTCCTAAAAGCAAGTCATCATTTCAGGTAAACGCTGAATTTTTCACCTCAAATAAATATAAATCGTTTACGAATCTCACACGTTTCTCTCTCTTAACTAAAAAGCATTGGATGTTAGAGGACCTGTGGTTTGTATCAGTTTCAGAAGCAGAGTTGAACTAGCAATGGTCTGTATGTGTAGGAAACACCGTTCTTTTGTTCTGAGTACCATCATGTTTCTGGCTCTATTAGAGACTCTAGAAAGCAAGAGCATGCTTTGTTCTCTAAAGTAGAGTGTGTTTCGTGGATGAGAACTGTGCTGTGTTTTTACCTTCAGAAATGGAGTTAAATCCCAGGCTCTGTGTCTTTCTACAAGCAAGACATCTTTTCAGGTAAACCCAGTCTCTTTTCTGCTCAACAGAAGCTACATCGTTCACGAAGCTCACTCGTTTCTCGCTCTTATCTGGAAAGCATTGCATGTTAATGGAACTGTGGTTTGTATAAGTTTCAGAAGTAGAGTTGACCTAGATATGGTCCGTATGTGTAGGAAACACTTTTATTTTATTCTAACCAAAGTCATGTTTCCTGCTGTATTAGATACTATTAGAAAGCAAGAGTGTGCTTCTTGCTCTAAAGCAGAGTGTGTTTCATTGATGAGAACTGTGCTGTGTGTTTCCCTTCAGAAATGGAGTTAAATCCCAGGCTCTGTGTCTTCCTACAAGCAAGACATCTTTTCAGTTAAACTCAGGGCCTATTCAGCTCAAAGGAATCTACATCGTTCACGAAGCTCACACGCTTCTTGCTCCTAACTTGAAATCATTGCATGTTAATGGAACTGTGCTTTGTATCAGTTTCAGAAGAAGAGTTGACCTACATATGGTCCGAATGTGTAGGAAACACCGTTATTTTGTTCTGACCACAGTCAAGTTTCCTGCTCTATTAGAGACTCTTAGAAAGCAATAGTGTGCTTCTTGCTCTAAAGCAGAGTGTGTTTCATGGATGAGAACTGTTCTGTGTGTTTCCCTTCAGAAATGGAGTTAAATCCCAGGCTCTGTGTTTCCTAAAAGCAAGTCATCATTTCAGGTAAACGGTGAACTTTTCACCTCAAATGAATATAAATCGTTTACGAAGCTCACACGTTTCTCGCTCTTAACTAAAAAGCATTGGATGTTAGAGGACCTGTGGTTTGTATCAGTTTCAGGAGCAGAGTTGAACTAGATATGGTCCATGTGTGTAGGAAACCCAGTTCTTTTATTCTGAGCACATTTTCAAGTTTCTAGCTCTATTATAGACTCTTGAAAACAAGAGTGTGCTTCTTGCTCTAAAGCAGAGTTTGTTTCATGGATGAGAACTATGCTGTGATTTTCCCTTCAGAAATGAAGTTAAATCCCAGGCTCTGTGTCTTCCAACAACAAGACATCTTTTCAGGTAAACTCAGTAAATTTTTAGCTCAAAGAAGCTACATCGTTCCCGAAGCTCACAAGTTTCTCATTCTTAACTGGAAAGCATTGCATGTCAGGGGAACTGTTGTTTGTATCAGTTTCAGAAGAAGAGTTGACCTAGATATGGTCCGTATGTGTAGGAAACACCTTTCTTTTCTTCTGAGCACACTCACGTTTCCTGCTCCATCAGAGACTCTAGAAAGCAAGAGCGTGCCTCTTCCTATAAAAGAGTGTGTTTCCTAGTGAGAACTGTTCTGTGTTTTTCCCTTCAGAGTAAATCACAGGCTCTGTATCTTCCTACAAGCAAGACTTCATTTCATGTAAACTCAGTCACCTTGCACTCAAACAAAGCTATATTGTTGACATAGCTCACATGTTTCTTGCTCTTAACTGTCAAGCATTGGATGTTAGAGGACCTGTGGTTTGTATCAGTTGCAGAAGCAGAGTTGAACTAGCAATGGTCTGTATGTGTAGGAAACACCGTTCTTTTGTTCTGAGTCCCCTCAAGTTTCTGGCTCTATTAGAGACTCTAGAAAGCAAGAGCATGCTTCGTGCTCTAAAGCAGAGTGTGTTTTATGGTTGAGAACTGTGCTGTGTGTTTCCCTTCAGAAATGGTGTTAAATCCCATGCTCTGTGTCTTCCTACAACCAAGACATCTTTTCACATAAACTCAGTCACTATTCAGCTCAAAGGTAGCTACATCGTTCACAAAGCTCACACGTTTCTCGCTCTTAAGTGGAATTCATTGCATGTTAGCAGAACTGTGGTTTGTATCAGTTTCAGAAGAAGACTTGACCTAGATATGGTCCGTATGTGTAGGAAACACCGTTATTTTGTTCTGACCACAGTCCCCTTTCCTTCTGTATTAGAGAGTCTTAGAAAGCAAGAGCGTGCTACTTGCTCTAAAGCAGAGTGTGTTTCATGGATGAGAACTGTTCTGTGTGTTTCCCTTCAGAATTGGAGTTACATCCCAGGGTCTGTGTCTTCCTACAAGCAAGACATCTTTTCAGGTAAACTCAGTCCCTATTCAGCTCAAAGGAATCTACATCGTTCACGAAGCTCACACGTTTCTTGCTCTTAACTTGAAACCATTGCATGTTAATGGAACTGTGCTTTGTATCAGTTTCAGAAGAAGAGTTGACCTAGATATGGTCCGTATGTGTAGGAAACACCGTTATTTTGTTCTGACCACAGTCAAGTTTCCTGCTCTATTAGAGACTCTTAGAAAGCAATAGTGTGCTTCTTGCTCTAAAGCAGAGTGTGTTTCATTGATGAGAACTGTTCTGTGTGTTTCCCTTCAGAAATGGAGTTAATTCCCAGGCTCTGTGTTTCCTAAAAGCAAGTCATCATTTCAGGTAAACGCTGAATTTTTCACCTCAAATAAATATAAATCGTTTACGAATCTCACACGTTTCTCGCTCTTAACTAAAAAGCATTGGATGTTAGAGGACCTGTGGTTTGTATCAGTTTCAGAAGCAGAGTTGAACTAGCAATGGTCTGTATGTGTAGGAAACACCGTTCTTTTGTTCTGAGTACCCTCATGTTTCTGGCTCTATTAGAGACTCTAGAAAGCAAGAGCATGCTTTGTTCTCTAAAGTAGAGTGTGTTTCATGGATGAGAACTGTGCTGTGTTTTTACCTTCAGAAATGGAGTTAAATCCCAGGCTCTGTGTCTTTCTACAAGCAAGACATCTTTTCAGGTAAACCCAGTCTCTTTTCTGCTCAACAGAAGCTACATCGTTCACGAAGCTCACTCGTTTCTCGCTCTTATCTGGAAAGCATTGCATGTTAATGGAACTGTGGTTTGTATAAGTTTAAGAAGTAGAGTTGACCTAGATATGGTCCGTATGTGTAGGAAACACTTTTATTTTATTCTAACCAAAGTCATGTTTCCTGCTGTATTAGATACTATTAGAAAGCAAGAGTGTGCTTCTTGCTCTAAAGCAGAGTGTGTTTCATTGATGAGAACTGTGCTGTGTGTTTCCCTTCAGAAATGGAGTTAAATCCCAGGCTCTGTGTCTTCCTACAAGCAAGACATCTTTTCAGTTAAACTCAGGGCCTATTCAGCTCAAAGGAATCTACATCGTTCACGAAGCTCACACGCTTCTTGCTCCTAACTTGAAATCATTGCATGTTAATGGAACTGTGCTTTGTATCAGTTTCAGAAGAAGAGTTGACCTAGATATGGTCCGAATGTGTAGGAAACACCGTTATTTTGTTCTGACCACAGTCAAGTTTCCTGCTCTATTAGAGACTCTTAGAAAGCAATAGTGTGCTTCTTGCTCTAAAGCAGAGTGTGTTTCATGGATGAGAACTGTTCTGTGTGTTTCCCTTCAGAAATGGAGTTAAATCCCAGGCTCTGTGTTTCCTAAAAGCAAGTCATCATTTCAGGTAAACGGTGAACTTTTCACCTCAAATGAATATAAATCGTTTACGAAGCTCACACGTTTCTCGCTCTTAACTAAAAAGCATTGGATGTTAGAGGACCTGTGGTTTGTATCAGTTTCAGGAGCAGAGTTGAACTAGATATGGTCCATGTGTGTAGGAAACCCAGTTCTTTTATTCTGAGCACATTTTCAAGTTTCTAGCTCTATTATAGACTCTTGAAAACAAGAGTGTGCTTCTTGCTCTAAAGCAGAGTTTGTTTCATGGATGAGAACTGTGCTGTGATTTTCCCTTCAGAAATGAAGTTAAATCCCAGGCTCTGTGTCTTCCAACAACAAGACATCTTTTCAGGTAAACTCAGTAAATTTTTAGCTCAAAGAAGCTACTTCGTTCCCGAAGCTCACAAGTTTCTCATTCTTAACTGGAAAGCATTGCATGTCAGGGGAACTGTTGTTTGTATCAGTTTCAGAAGAAGAGTTGACATAGATATGGTCCGTATGTGTAGGAAACACCTTTCTTTTCTTCTGAGCACACTCACGTTTCCTGCTTCATCAGAGACTCTAGAAAGCAAGAGCGTGCCTCTTCCTATAAAAGAGTGTGTTTCCTAGTGAGAACTGTTCTGTGTTTTTCCCTTCAGAAATGGAGTAAATCACAGGCTCTGTATCTTCCTACAAGCAAGACTTCATTTCATGTAAACTCAGTCACCTTGCACTCAAACAAAGCTATATTGTTGACATAGCTCACACGTTTCTTGCTCTTAACTGTCAAGCATTGGATGTTAGAGGACCTGTGGTTTGTATCAGTTTCAGAAGCAGAGTTGAACTAGCAATGGTCTGTATGTGTAGGAAACACCGTTCTTTTGTTCTGAGTCCCCTCAAGTTTCTGGCTCTATTAGAGACTCTAGAAAGCAAGAGCATGCTTCGTGCTCTAAAGCAGAGTGTGTTTTATGGTTGAAAACTGTGCTGTGTGTTTCCCTTCAGAAATGGTGTTAAATCCCATGCTCTGTGTCTTCCTACAACCAAGACATCTTTTCACATAAACTCAGTCACTATTCAGCTCAAAGGTAGCTACATCGTTCACAAAGCTCACACGTTTCTCGCTCTTAAGTGGAATTCATTGCATGTTAGCGGAACTGTGGTTTGTATCAGTTTCAGAAGAAGACTTGACCTAGATATGGTCCGTATGTGTAGGAAACACCGTTATTTTGTTCTGACCACAGTCCCCTTTCCTTCTGTATTAGAGAGTCTTAGAAAGCAAGAGCGTGCTACTTGCTCTAAAGCAGAGTGTGTTTCATGGATGAGAACTGTTCTGTGTGTTTCCCTTCAGAATTGGAGTTAAATCCCAGGGTCTGTGTCTTCCTACAAGCAAGACATGTTTTCAGGTAAACTCAGTCCCTATTCAGCTCAAAGGAATCTACATCGTTCACGAAGCTCACACGTTTCTTGCTCTTAACTTGAAACCATTGCATGTTCATGGAACTCTGCTTTGTATCAGTTTCAGAAGAAGAGTTGACCTAGATATGGTCCGTATGTGTAGGAAACACCGTTATTTTGTTCTGACCACAGTCAAGTTTCCTGCTCTATTAGAGACTCTTAGAAAGCAATAGTGTGCTTCTTGCTCTAAAGCAGAGTGTGTTTCATGGATGAGAACTGTTCTGTGTGTTTCCCTTCAGAAATGGAGTTAATTCCCAGGCTCTGTGTTTCCTAAAAGCAAGTCATCATTTCAGGTAAACGCTGAATTTTTCACCTCAAATAAATATAAATCGTTTACGAATCTCACACGTTTCTCGCTCTTAACTAAAAAGCATTGGATGTTAGAGGACCTGTGGTTTGTATCAGTTTCAGGAGCAGAGTTGAACTAGATATGGTCCATGTGTGTAGGAAACCCAGTTCTTTTATTCTGAGCACACTTTCAAGTTTCTGGCTCTATTATAGACTCTAGAAAACAAGAGCGTGCTTCTTGCTCTAAAGCAGAGTTTGTTTCATGGATGAGAACTGTGCTGTGATTTTCCCTTCAGAAATGGAGTTAAATCCCAGGCTCTGTGTCTTCCTACAACAAGACATCTTTTCAGGTAAACTCAGTCAATTTTTAGCTCAAAGAAGCTACATCGTTCCCGAAGCTCACAAGTTTCTCATTCTTAACTGGAAAGCATTGCATGTCAGGGGAACTGTTGTTTGCATCAGTTTCAGAAGAAGACTTGACCAAGATATGGTCTGTATGTGTAGGAAACACCGTTATTTTGGTCTGAACACAGTCACATTTCCTTCTGTATTAGAGAATCTTAGAAAGCAAGAGCATGCTACTTGCTCTAAAGCAGAGTGTGTTTCGTGGATGAGAACTGTGCTGTGTGTTTCCCTTCAGAAATGGAGTTAAATCCCAGGCTCTGTATCTTCCTACAAGCAAGACATCTCTTCAGTTAAACTCAGTCACTTTTCAGCTCAAAGGAATCTACATCGTTCACGAAGCTCACACGTTTCTTGCTCTTAACTTGAAACCATTGCATGTTAGAGGAACTGTGGTTTGTATCAGTTTCTGAAGAAGAGTTGACCTAGATATGATCTGTATGTGTAGGAATAGCGTTATTTTGTTCTGTCCACAGTCAAGTTTCCTGCTCTATTAGTGACTCTTAGAAAGCAATAGTGTGCTTCTTGCTCTAAAGCAGAGTGTGTTTCATGGATGAGAAATATGCTGTGTTTTTCCCTTCAGAAATAGAGTTAAATCCCAGGCTCTGTGTCTTCCTACAATCAGGACATCGTTTCAGGTAATCGCAGTCACTTTTCAGCTCAAATGAATATAAATCGTTTATGAAGCTCACTCGTTTCTTGCTCTTAACTGAAAAGCATTGGATGTTAGATGACTTGTGGTTTTTATCAGTTTCAGAAGGAGAGTTGAACTAGCAATGGTCTGTATGTGTAGGAAACACCGATCCTTTGTTCTCAGTACCCTCAAATTTTTGGCTCTATTAGAGACTCTAGAAAGCAAGAGCATTCTTCGTGCTCTAAAGCAGAGTGTGTTTTATGGATATGAACTGTGCTGTGTGTTTCCCTTCAGAAATGGTGTTAAATCCCATGCTCTGTGTCTTCCTACAAGCAGTACTTACTTTCAGGTAAGAGCTGTCACTTTTCAGCTCAAATGAATATAAATCGTTTGTCAAGATCTCACGTTTCTCGCTCTTAACTGAAAAGCATTGGATGTTAGATGACTTGCGGTTTGTATCAGTTTCAGAAGCAGAGTTGAACTAGCAATGGTCCGTATGTGTAGGAAACACCTTTCTTTTGTTCTGAGCACACTCACGTTTCCTGCTCTATTAGAGACTCTAGAAAGCAAGAGCGTGCTTCTTCCTATACGCAGAGTGTGTTTCATCGTGAGGACAGTGCTGTGTTTTTCCCCTCAGAAATGGAGTTAAATCACAGGCTCTGTATCTTCCTACAAGCAAGACTTCGTTTCACATAAACTCATTCACCTTTCAGCTCAAACAAAGCTACATCGTTCACGTAGCTCACACGTTTCTTGCTATTAACTGTAAAGCATTGGATGTTAGAGGACCTGTGGTGTGTATAGTTTCAGAAGCAGAGTTGAACTAGCAATGGTCCATATGTGTAGGAAACACCATTCTTTTGTTCTGAGTACCCTCAAGTTTTTGGCTCTATTAGAGACTCTTGAAAGCAAGAGCATGCTTCTTGCTATAAAGCAGAGTGTGTTTCATGGATGAGAACTGTGCTGTTTGTTTCCCTTCAGAAATGGAGTTAAATCCCAGGCCCTGTGTCTTCCTACAAGCAAGACATCTTTTCACGTAAGCTCAGTCACCATTCAGCTCAAAGGAAGAAACATCGTTCACGAAGCTCACACGTTTCTTGCTCTTAACTGGAAATCATTGCATGTTAGACTAACTGTGGTTTGTATCAGTTTCTGAAGAAGAGTTGACCTAGATATGGTCCGTATGTGGGGGAAACACTGTTATTTTGTTCTGGACACAGTCACGTTTCCTGCTGTATTAGAGACTCATAGAAAGCAAGAGCTTGCTTCTTGCTCTAAAGCAGAGTGTGTTTCATGGATGAGAACTGTGCTGTGTGTTTCCCTTCAGAATTAGAGTTAAATCACAGGCTTTGTATCTTCCTACAAGCAAGACTTCTTTTCACGTAAACTCAGTCACCTTTCAGCTCAAACAACGCTACATCATTCATGTAGCTCACACGTTTCTTTCTCTTAACTGTAAAGCATTGGATGTTTGATGATCTGTAGTTTGTATCAATTTGAGGAGCAGAGTTGAACTAGATATGGTCCGTGTGTGTAGGAAACACCGTTCTTTTGTTCGGAGTACCCTCAAGTTTCTGGCTCTTTTAGAGACTCTGGAAAGCAAGAGCATGCTTCCTGCTATAAAGCAGAGTGTGTTTCATGGAAGAGAACTGTGCTGTGTGTTTGCCTTCAGAAATGGAGTTAAATCACAGGCTCTGTGTCTTCCAACAAGCATGACACCTTTTAAGGTAAACGCAGTCAATTTTCAGCACTAAAGGAAGCTAAATCATTTATGAAGCTCACACGATTCTTGCTCTTAACTTGAAAGCATTGCATGTTAATGGAGATGTGTTTGTATCAGTTTCAGAAGAAGAGTTGACCTAGATATTATCCGTATGTGTAGGAAACACCGTTATTTTGTTCTGACCACAGTGAAGTTTCCTGCTCTATTAGAGACTCCTAGAAAGCAAAAGTGTGCTCCTTGCTCTAAAGCAGAGTGTGTATCATGGATGAGAACTCTGCTGTGTACTTCCCTTCAGAAATGGAGTAAAATTCCAGGCTCTGTGTCTTCGTAAAAGCAAGACATCGTTTCAGGTAAACGCAGTCACTTTTCAGCTCAAATGAATATAAATCGTTTATGAAGCTCACACGTTTCTTGCTCTTAACTGAAAAGCATTGGATGTTAGATGACCTGTGGTTTGTATAAGTTTCAGAAGCACAGTTGAACTAGCAATGGTCTGTATTTGTAGGAAACACCGTTCTTTTGTTCTGAGTACCCTCAACTTTCTGGCTCTATTAGAGACTCTAGAAAGCAAGAGTATGCTTCGTGCTCTAAAGCAGAGTGTGTTTCTTGGATGAGAACTGTGCTTTCTGTTTCCCTTCAGAAATGAAGTTAAATCCCAGGCTCTGTGTCTTCCTATAAGCAAGAAATCTTTTCAGGTAAACTCAGTCACTTTTCAGCTCAAAGGAAGGTACATCATTCACGAAGCTCACACGTTTCTCGCTCTTACCTGGAAAGCATTGCATGTTAATGGAACTGTGCTTTTTATCAGTTTCGGAAGAAGAGTTGACCTAGATATTGTCTGTATGTGTTGGAAACACCGTTATTTTGTTCTGACCACAGTGAAGTTTCCTGCTCTATTAGAGACTCTTAGAAAGCAAGAGTGTGCTCCTTGCTCTAAAGCAGAGTGTGTTTCATGGATCAGAACTGTACTGTGTGTTTCCCTTCAGAAATGGAGTTAAATTCCAGGCTCTGTGTGTTCCTAAAAGCAAGACATCTGTTCAGGTAAACGCAGTCACTTTTCAGCTAAAATGAATATAAATCATTTATGAAGCTCACACGTTTCTTGCTCTTAACTGAAAAGCATTGGATGTTAGATGACTTGTGGTTTGTATCACTTTCAGAAGCAGAGTTGAACTAGCAATGGTCCGTATGTGTAGGAAACACCGTTCTTTCGTTCTGAGCACACTCACGTTTCCTGCTTTATTAGAGACTCTAGAAAGCAAGAGCGTGCTTCTTCCTAAATGCAGAGTGTGTTTCATCGTGAGAACAGTGCTGTGTGTTTCCCTTCAGAAATAGAGTTAAATCCAGGCTCTGTATCTTCCTACAAGCAAACTTCATTTCATGTAAACTCAGTCAACTTTCAGCTCAAACAAAGCTGCATTGTTCACGTAGCTCACATGTTTCTTGCTCTTAACTGTAAAGCATTGGATGTTAGAGGACCTGTGGTTTGTATCAGTTTCAAGAGCAATGTTGAACTAGCAATGGTCCGTATGTGTAGGAAACACCGTTCTTTTGTTGTGAACACACTCACGTATCCTGCTCTATTAGAGACTCTAGAAAGCAAGAGCGTGCTTCTTCCTATACGCAAAGTGTGTTTCATCATGAGAACACTGCTGTGTGTTTCCCTTCAGAAATAGAGTTAAATCACAGGCTCTGTATCTTCCTACAAGCAAGACTTCGTTTCATGTAAACTCAGTCACCTTTCAGCTCAAACAATGCTACATCATTCATGTAGCTCACACGTTTCTTTCTCTTAACTGTAAAGCATTGGATGTTAGAGGACCTGTGGTTTGTATCAATTTCAGGAGCAGAGTTGAACTAGATATGGTCCGTGTGTGTAGGAAACACCGTTCTTTTGTTCTGAGTACCCTCATGTTTCTGGCTCTATTAGAGACTCTGGAAAGCAAGAGCATGCTTCCTGCTATAAAGCAGAGTGTGTTTCACGGAGGACAACTGTGCTGAGTGATTCGCTTCAGAAATAGAGTTAAATCCCAGGCTCTGTGTCTTCCTACAAGCATGACATCTTTTCAGGTAAACGCAGTCACTTTTCAGCTCAAAGGATGCTAAATCGTTTATGAAGCTCACACGTTTCTTGCTCTTAACTTGAAAGCATTGCATGTTAATGGAGCTGTGCTTTGTATCAGTTTCAGAAGAAGAGTTGACCTAGATATTGTCTGTATGTGTTGGAAACACCGTTATTTTGTTCTGACCACAGTGAAGTTTCCTGCTCTATTAGAGACTCTTAGAAAGCAAGAGTGTGCTCCTTGCTCTAAAGCAGAGTGTGTTTCATGGATCAGAACTGTACTGTGTGTTTCCCTTCAGAAATGGAGTTAAATTCCAGGCTCTGTGTGTTCCTAAAAGCAAGATATCTGTTCAGGTAAACGCAGTCACTTTTCAGCTAAAATGAATATAAATCGTTTATGAAGCTCACACGTTTCTTGCTCTTAACTGAAAAGCATTGGATGTTAGATGACTTGTGGTTTGTATCAGTTTCAGAAGCATAGTTGAACTAGCAATGGTCTGTATGTGTAGGAAACACTGTTCTTTTGTTCTGAGTACCCTCAAGTTTCTGGCTCTATTAGAGACTCTAGAAAGCAAGGGCATGCTTTGTGCTCTAAAGCAGAGTGTGTTTAATGGATGAGAACTGTGCTGTGTGTTTCCCTTCAGAAATGAAGTTAAATCCCAGGCTCTGTTTCGTCCTATAAACAAGACATCTTTTCAGGTAAATTCAGTCACTTTTCAGCTCAAAGGAAGCTACAACGTTGACGAAGCTAATATGTTTCTCGCACTTAACTGTAAAGCATTGTATGTTAGAGGAATGATGGTTTGTATCAGTTTCAGAAGAAGAGTTGACATAGATATGGTCCGTATGTGTAGGAAACACCATTATTTTGTTCTGACCACAGTCACGTTTCCTGCTGTATTAGAGACTCTTAGAAAGCAAGAGCATGCTTCGTGCTCTAAAGCAGAGTGTGTTTCATGGATGAGAACTGTGCTGTGTGTTTCCCTTCGGAAATGGATTTAAATCCCAGGCTCTGTGTCTTTCTACAAGCAAGACATCTTTTCAGGTATACTCAGTCACTTTTCTGATCAAAGGAAGCTACATCATTCACGAAGCTCACACCTTTCTTGCTCTTATCTGGAAAGCATTGCATGTTAATGGAACTGTGCTTTGTATCAGTTTCAGAAGAAGAGTTGACCTAGATACGTTCCGTATGTGTAGGAAACACCGTTATTTTGTTCTGACCACAGTCACGTTTCCTGCTGTATTAGAGACTCTTAGAAAGCAAGAGCGTGCTTCGTGCTCTAAAGCAGAGTGTGTTTCATGGATGAGAACTGTGTTGTGTGTTTCCCTTCGGAAATGGATTTAAATCCCAGGCTCTGTGTCTTCCTACAAGCAAGACATCATTTCAGGTTAATGCAGTCATTTTGCAGCTCAAATGAATAGTAATCGGTTACAAAGCTCACATGTTTCTTGCTCTTAAATGTAAAGCATTGTATGTTAGAGGAACTGTGGTTTGTATCAGTTTCAGAAGAAGAGTTGACATAGATATGGTCCGTATGTGTAGGAAACACCGTTCTTTTGTTCTGAGCACACTCACGTTTCCTGCTCTATTAGAGACTCTAGAAAGTAACAGCGTGCTTCTTCCTATATGCAGAGTGTGTTTCATCGTGCAACAGTGTTGTGTGTTTCCCTTCAGAAATGGAGTTAAATCACAGGCTCTGTATCTTCCTACAAGCAAGACTTTGTTTCACGTAAACTCAGTCACCTTTCAGCTCAAACAAAGCTACAACATTCACGTAGCTCACACGTTTCTTGCTCTTAGCTGCAAAGCATTGGATGTTAGAGGACCTGTGGTTTGTATCAGTTTCAGAAGCAGTTGAACTAGCAATGGTCCGTATGTGTAGGAAACACTGTTCTTTTGTTCTGAGTACCCTCAAGTTTCTGGCTCTATTAGAGACTCTGTTAAGCAAGAGCATTCTTCTTGCTATAAAGCAGAGTGTGTTTCATGGATGAGAACTGTGCTGTGTGTTTCCCTTCAGAAATGGAGCTAAATCCCAGGCTCTCTGTCTTCCTACAAGCAAGACATCTCTTCAGGTAAACTCAGTCACATTTCAGCTCAAAGGAAGCTACATCATTCACGAAACTCACACGTTTCTCGCTCTTAACTTGAAAGCATTGCATGTTAATGGAACTGTGGTTTGCATCAGTTTCAGAAGAAGAGTTGACCTAGATATGGTCCTTATGTGTAGGAAACATCGTTATTTTGTTCTGACCACAGTCACGTTTCCTGCTCTATTTGAGAATCTAGAAAGCAAGAGTGTGCTTCTTCCTATACACAGAGTGTGTTTCATCGTGCAACAATGCTGTTTGTTTCCCTTCAGAAATGGACTTAAATCACATGCTCTGTGTCTTCCTACAAGCAGGACTTCGTTTCACGTAAACTCAGTCACCTTTCAGCTCAAACAAAACTACATCGTTCACGAACTCACACGTTTCTTGCTCTTAACTGTAAAGCATTGCATGTTAGAGCACCTGTGATTTGTATCAGTTTCAGAAGCAGAGTTGAACTAGCAATGGTCCGTATGTGTAGGAAACACCGTCCTTTTTTTCTGAGTACACTCTAGTTTCTGGCTCTATTAGAGATTCTGGAAAGCAAGAGCATGCTTCTGGCTATAAAGTAGAGTGTGTTTTATGGCTAAGAACTGTGCTGTGTGTTTGCCTTCAGAAATGGAGTTAAATCCCAGGCTCTGTGTCTTCCTACAAGCAAGACATCTTTTCAGGTAAACTCAGTCACTTTTCAGCGCAAAGGAAGCTACATCGTTCACGAAGCTCACACGTTTCTCGCTCTTACCTGGAAAGCATTGCATGTTAATGGAACTGTGCTTTTTATCAGTTTCGGAAGAAGAGTTGACCTAGATATGGTCCGTATGTGTGGGAAACACCGTTATTTTGTTCTGACCACAGTCACGTTTCCTGCTGTATTAGAAAGTCTTAGAAAGCAAGAGTGTGCTTCTTGCTCTAAAGCAGAGTGTGTTTCATGGATGAGAACTGTGGTGTGTGTTTCCCTTCAGAAATGGTGTTAAATCCAAGGCTCTGTTTCTGCCTACAAGCAAGACATCATTTCAGGTAAACGCTGTCACTTTTCAGGTCAAATGAATATAAATCATTTACGAAGATCACACGTTTCTCGCTCTTAACTGAAAAGCACGAGATGATAGATGACTTGTGGTTTGTATCAGTTTCAGAAGCAGAGTTGAACTAGCAGTGGTCCGTATGTGTAGGAAACACCGTTCTCTTTTTCTGAGCAAACTCACGTTTCCTGCTCTCTTAGAGATTCTAGAAAGCAAGACCGTACTTCTTCCTAGACGCATAGTGTGTTTCATTGTGAGAACATTGCTGGGTGTTTCCCCTCAGAAATGGAGTTAAATCACAGCCTCTTTATCTTCCTACAAGCAACACTTCGTTTCACGTAAACTCAGTCACCTTTCAGCTCAAACAAAGCTACATCGTTCAAGTAGCTCACACGTTTCTTGCTCTCAACTGTAAAGCATTGGATTTTAGAGGACCTGTGATTTGTATCAGTTTCAGAAGCAGAGTTGAACTAGCAATGGTCTGTATGGGTAGGAAACACCATTCTATTCTTCTGAGTACCCTCAAGTTTTTGGCTCTATTAGAGATTCTGGAAAGCAAGAGCATGCTTCTTGCTATAAAGCAGAGTGTGTTTCATGGATGAGATCTGTGCTGTGTGTTTCCCTTCAGAAATGGAGTTAACTCCCAGGCTCTGTGTCTTCCTACAAGCAAGACATCATTTCAGGTTAATGCAGTCACTTTTCAGCTCAAATGATTAGTAATCGTTTTCGAAGCTCACATCTTTCTCGCTCTTAACTGTAAAGCATTGTATGTAGGAGGAACTGTGGTTTATATCAGTATCAGAAGAAGAGTTGACATAGATATGGTCCGTATGTGTAGGATCACCGTTATTTTGTTCTAACAACAGTCACTTTTCCTGCTGTATTAGAGAGTCTTAGAAAGCAAAAGTGTGCTTCTTGCTCTAAAGCAGAGTGTGTTTCATGGATGAGAACTGTGCTGTGTGTTTCCCTTCAGAAATGGAGTTAAATTCCAGGCTCTGTGTCTTCCTACAAGCAAGACATCATTTCAGGTTAATGCGGTCACTTTTCAGCTCAAATGAATAGAAATCGTTTACGAAGCTCACACGTTTCTTGCTCTTAACTGAAAAGCATTGGATGTTAGATGACTTGTGGTTTGTATCAGTTTCGGAATCAGAGTTGAACTAGCAATGGTCCGTATGTGTAGGAAATACCGTTTTCATGTTATGAGCACACTCACGTTTCATGCTCTATTAGAGACTCTAGAAAGCAAGAGCATGCTTCTCCCTATACGCAGAGTGTGTTTCATCGTGAGAACAGTGCTGTGTGTTTACCTTCAGAAATAGAGTTAAATCAAAGGCTATGTATCTTCCTACAAGCAAGACTTCGTTTCACGTAAACTCAGGCACCTTTCAGCTCAAACAAAGTTAATCGTTCACGTAGCTCACACGTATCTTGCTCTTAACTGTAAAGCATTGGATGTTAGAGGACCTGTGGTTTGTATCAGTTTCAGAAGCAGAGTTGAACTAGCAATGGACCATATGTGTAGGAAACACCGTTCTTTTTTTCTGAGTACACTCAAGTTTCTCGCTCTATTAGAGAATCTGGAATGCAAGAGGATGCTTCTTGCTCTAAAGCAGAGTGTGTTTCATGGATGAGAACTGTGCTGTGTGTTTCCCTTCAGAAATGGAGTTAAATCCCAGGCTCTGTGTCTTCCTACAAGCAAGACATCATTTCAGGTTAATGCAGTCACTTAAGCTCAAATGAATAGTAATCGTTTACGAAGCTCACATGTTTCTCGTTCTTAACTGTAAAGCATTGTATGTTAGAGGAACTGTGGTTTGTATCAGTTTCAGAAGAAAAGTTGACATAGATTTGGTCAGAATGTGTAGGAAACACCGTGATTTTGTTCTGACCACAGTCACGTTTCCTGCTGTATTACAGACTCTTGGAAAGCAAGGGTGTGCTTCTTGCTCTAAAGCAGAGTGTGTTTCATGGATGAGAACTGTGCTGTGTGTTTCCCTTCAGAAATGGAGTTAAATTCCAGGCTCTGTGTCTTCCTACAAGCAAGACATCATTTCAGGTAAACGCTGTCACTTTTCAGGTCAAATGAATATAAATCGTTTATGAAGATCACACGTTTCACGCTCTTAACTGAAAAGTATTGGATGTTTGATGACTTGTGGTTTGTATCAGTTTCAGAAGCAGAGTTGAACTAGCTATGGTCCGTATGTGTAGGAAACACCATTCTTTGTTCTGAGAACACTCACTTTTCCTGCTCTATTAGAGACTCTAGAAAGCAAGAGCGTACTTCTTCCTATACACAGAGTGTGTTTCATCGTGAGAAAGAGTCCTGTGTGTTTCCTTTCAGAAATGGAGTTAAACCACAGGCTCTGTATATTCCTACAAGCAAGACTTTGTTTCACGTAAACACAGTCACCTTTCAGCTCAAACAAAGCTACATCGTTCATGTAGCTCACAAGTTTCTTGCTCTTAACCTTAAAGCATTGGATGTTAGAGGATCTGTGGTTTGTATCAGTTTCAGAAGCAGAGTTGAACTAGCAATGGTCCGTATGTGTAGGAAACACCGTTCTTTTGTTCTGAGCACACTCACGTTTCCTGCTCTATTAGAGACTCTAGAAAGCAATAGCGTGCTTCTTCCTATACTCAGAGTGTGATTCATCATGCAACAGTGTTGTGTGTTTCCCTTCAGAAATGTAGTTAAATCACAGGCTCTGTATCTTCCTACAAGCTATACTTTGTTTCACGTAAACTCAGTCAACTTTCAGCTTAAACAAAGCTACATCATTCACGTAGCTCACACGTTTCTTGCTCTTAACTGTAAAGCATTGGATGTTAGAGGACCTGTGGTTTGTATCAGTTTCAGAAGCAGAGTTGAACTAGCAATGGTCTGTATGTGTAGGAAACTCCGTTCTTTTGTTCGGAGTACCCTCTAGTTTCTGGCTCTATTAGAGACTCTGTTACGCAAGAACATTCTTCTTGCTCTAAAGCAGGGTGTGTTTCATGGATGAGAACTGTGCTGTGTGTTTCGCTTCAGAAGTGGAGTTAAATCCCAGGCACTGTGTCTTCCTACAAGCAAGACATCTTTTCAGGTAAACTCAGTCACTTTTCAGCGCAAAGGAAGCTACATCGTTCACGAAGCTCACACGTTTCTCACTCTTAAATTGAAAGCATTGCATGTTAATGGAACTGTGCATTGTATCAGTTTCAGAAGTAGAGTTGACCTAGATATGGTCTGTATGTGTGGGAAACACCGTTATTTTGTTCTGACCACAGTCAAGTTTCCTGCTGTATTAGAAAGTCTTAGAAAGCAAGAGTGTGCTTCTTGCTCTAAAGCAGAGTGTGTTTCATGGATGAGAACTGTGGTGTGTGTTTCCCTTCAGAAATGGTGTTAAATCCAAGGCTCTGTTTCTTCCTACAAGCAAGACATCATTTCAGGTAAACGCTGTCACTTTTCAGGTCAAATGAATATAAATCATTTACGAAGATCACACGTTTCTCGCTCTTAACTGAAAAGCACGAGATGATAGATGACTTGTGGTTTGTATCAGTTTCAGAAGCAGAGTTGAACTAGCAGTGGTCCGTATGTGTAGGAAACACCGTTCTCTTTTTCTGAGCAAACTCACGTTTCCTGCTCTATTAGAGATTCTAGAAAGCAAGAGCATGCTTCTTCCTAGACGCATAGTGTGTTTCATCGTGAGAACATTGCTGTGTGTTTCCCCTCAGAAATGGAGTTAAATCACAGCCTCTGTGTCTTCCTACAAGCAAGACATCATTTCAGGTTAATGCAGTCACTTTTCAGCTCAAATGAATAGTAATCGTTTTCGAAGGTCACATCTTTCTCGCTCTTAACTGTAAAGCATTGTATGTTAGAGGAACTGTGGTTTTTATCAGTATCAGAAGAAGAGTTGACATAGATATGGTCCGTATGTGTAGGATCACCGTTATTTTGTTCTAACAACAGTCACTTTTCCTGCTATATTAGAGAGTCTTAGAAAGCAAAAGTGTGCTTCTTGCTCTAAAGCAGAGTGTGTTTCATGGATGAGAACTGTGCTGTGTGTTTCCCTTCAGAAATGGAGTTAAATTCCAGGCTCTGTGTCTTCCTACAAGCAAGACATCATTTCAGGTTAATGCGGTCACTTTTCAGCTCAAATGAATAGAAATCTTTTACGAAGCTCACACGTTTCTTGCTCTTAACTGAAAAGCATTGGATGTTAGATGACTTGTGGTTTGTATCAGTTTCAGAATCAGAGTTGAACTAGCAATGGTCCGTATGTGTAGGAAATACCGTTTTCTTGTTCTGAGCACACTCACGTTTCCTGCTCTATTAGAGACTCTAGAAAGCAAGAGCGTGCTTCTCCCTATACGCAGAGTGTGTTTCATCGTGAGAACAGTGCTGTGTATTTACCTTCAGAAATAGAGTTAAATCAAAGGCTATGTATCTTCCTACAAGCAAGACTTCGTTTCACGTAAACTCAGGCACCTTTCAGTTCAAACAAAGTTAATCGTTCACATAGCTCACACGTATCTTGCTCTTAACTGTAAAGCATTGGATGTTAGAGGACCTGTGGTTTTTATCAGTTTCAGAAGCAGAGTTGAACTAGCAATGGTCCATATGTGTAGGAAACACCGTTCTTTTTTTCTGAGTACACTCAAGTTTCTGGCTCTATTAGAGACTCTGGAATGCAAGAGGATGCTTCTTGCTCTAAAGCAGAGTGTGTTTCCTGGAAGAGAACTGTGGTGTGTGTTTCCCTTCAGAAATAGAGTTAAATTCCAGGCTCGGTGTCTTCCTACAAGCAAGACATCTCTTCAGGTAAACTCAGTCACTTTTCAGCTCAAAGGAATCTACATAGTTCATGAAGCTCACAAATTTCTCGCTCTTAACTTGAAAGCATTGCATGTTAATGGAACTGTGGTTTGTATCAGTTTCAGAAGAAGAGTTGACCTAGATATGGTCCGTAAGTGTAGGAAACACCATTATTTTGTTCTGACCACAGTCACGTTTCCTGCTGTATTAGAGACACTTAGAAAGCAATAGTGTGCTTCTTGCTCTAAAGCAGAGTGTGTTTCATGGATGAGAACTGTGCTGTGTGTTTCCCTTCAGAAATGGAGTTAAATTCCAGGCTCTGTGTCTTCCTACATGCAAGACAACATTTCAGCTTAATGCGGTCACTTTTCAGCTCAAATCAATAGAAATCGTTTATGAAGCTCACACGTTTCTTGCTCTTAACTGAAAAGCATTGGATGTTAGATGACTTATGGTTTGTATCAGTTTCAGAAGCAGAGTTGAACTAGCTATGGTCCGTATGTGTAGGAAATACCGTTCTCTTGTTCTGAGCACACTCACGTTTCATGCTCTATTAGAGACTCTAGAAAGCAAGAGAGTACTTCTCCCTAAACGCAGAGTGTGTTTCATCATGAGAACAGTGCTGTGTGTTTACCTTCAGAAATAGAGTTAAATCAAAGGCTATGTATCTTCCTACAAGCAAGACTTCGTTTCACGTAAACTCAGGCACCTTTCAGCTCAAAGTTATCGTTCACGTAGCTCACACGTTTCTTGCTCTTAACTGTAAAGCATTGGATGTTAGAGGACCTGTGGTTTGTATCAGTTTCAGAAGCAGAGTTGAACTCGCAATGGTCCATATGTGTAGGAAACACCGTTCTTTTTTTCTGAGTACCCTCAAGTTTCTGGCTCTATTAGAGACTCTGAAATGCAAGAGCATGCTTCTTGCTCTAAAGCAGAGTGTGTTTCATGGATGAGAACTGTGCTGTGTGTTTCCCTTCAGAAATGGAGTTAAATCCCAGGCTCTGTGTCTTCCTACAAGCAAGACATCTCTTCAGGCAAACTCAGTCACTTTTCAGCTCAAAGGAAGCTACATCGTTCACGAAGCTCACACGTTTCTCGCTCTTAACTTGAAAGCATTGCATGTTAATGGAACTGTGGTTTGTATAAGTTTCAGAAGAAGAGTTGACCTAGATATGGTCCGTATGTGTAGGAAACACCATAAATTTGTTCTGACCACAGTCACTTTTCCTGCTGTATTAGAGACTCTTAGAAAGCAAGAGCGTGCTTCTTGCTCTAAAGCAGAGTGTGTTTCATGGATGAGAACTGTGCTGTGTGTTTCCCTTCAGAAATGGAGTTAAATCACAGCCTCTATATCTTCATACAAGCCAGACTTCGTTTCACGTAAACTCAGTCACCTTTCAGCTCAAACAAAGCTACATCGTTCACGTAGCTCACAAGTTTCTTTCTCTTAACTGTAAAGCATTGGATGTTAGATGACCTGTGGTTTGTATCAGTTTCGTAAGCAGAGTTGAACTAGCAATGGTCTGTATGTGTAGGAAACACCGTTCTTATGTTCTGAGTACCCTCAATTTTCTGGCTCTATTAGAGACTCTGGAAAGCAAGAGCATGCTTCTTGCTATAAAGCAGAGTGTGTTTCATGGATGAGAACTGTGCTGTGTGTTCCCCTTCAGAAATGGAGTTAAATCCCAGGCTCTGTGTCTTCCTACAAGCAAGACATCTCTTCAGGTAAACTCAGTCACTTTTCAGCTCAAAGGAAGCTACATCGTTCACGAAGCTCACACGTTTCTCGCTCTTAATATGAAAGCATTGCATGTTAATGGAACTGTGCATTGTATCAGTTTCAGAAGTAGAGTTGACCTAGATATGGTCCGTATGTGTAGGAAACACCGTTATTTTGTTCTGACCACAGTCACTTTTCCTGCTCTATTAGAGACTCTAGAAAGCAAGAGCGTGCTTCTTCCTATACTCAGAGTGTGTTTCATTGTGCAACAGTGCTGTTTGTTTCCCTTCAGAAATGGAGTTAAATCACAGGCTCCCTATCTTCCTACAAGCTAGACTTCGTTTCACATAAACTCAGTCACCTTTCAGCTCAAACAAAGCTACATCGTTCACGTAGCTCACAAGTTTCTTGCTCTTAACTGTAAAGGATTGGATTTTAGATGACCTGTGGTTTGTATCAGTTTCAGAAGCAGAGTTGGACTAGCAATGGTCCATATGTGTAGGAAACACCGTTCGTTGTTCTGAGTACCCTCAATTACTGGCTCTATTAGAGACTCTGGAATGCAAGAGCATGCTTCTTGCTCTAAAGCAGAGTGTGTTTCATGGATGAGAACTGTGCTGTGTGTTTCCTTTCACAAATGGTGTTCAATCCAAATCTCTGTGTCTTCCTACAAGCAAGAAATGTTTTCAGGTAAACTCAGTCACTTTTCAGCTCAAAGGAAGCTACATCGTTCATGAAGCACACAAGTTTCTCGCTCTTAAATCAAAATCATTGCACGTTAATGGAACTGTGGTTTGTATCAGTTTCAGAAGAAGAGTTGACCTAGATATGGTCCGTTTGTGTAGGAAACACCGTTATTTTTTTCTGACCACAGTCACGTTTCGTGCCATATTAGAGAATCTTAGAAAGCAAGAGCATGCTTCTTGCTCTAAAGCAGAGTGTGTTTCATGGATGAGAACTGTGCTGTGTGTTTCCCTTCAGAAATGGAGTTAAATTCCAGGCTCTGTGTCTTCCTACAAGCAAGACATCATTTCAGGTTAATGCAGTCACTTTTCAGCTCAAATGAATAGTAATCGTTTATGAAGCTCACATGTTTCTCGCTCTTAACTGTAAAGCATTGTATGTTAGAGGAACTGTGGTTTGTATCAGTTTCAGAAGAAGAGTTGACATAGATATGGTCCGTATGTGTAGGAAACACCGTTATTTTGTCTGACCACAGTCACGTTTTCTGCTGTATTAGAGACTATTAGAAAGCAAGAGTGTGCTTCTTGCTCTAAAGCAGAGTGTGTTTCATGGATGAGAACTGTGCTGTGTGTTTCCCTTCAGAAATGGAGTTAAATCCAAGGCTCTGTTTCTTCCTACAAGCAAGACATCATTTCAGGTAAACGCTGTCACTTTTCAGATCAAATGAATATAAATCATTTACGAAGATCACACGTTTCTCGCTCTTAACTGAAAAGCATTGGATGTTAGATGACTTGTGGTTTGTATCAGTTTCAGAAGCAGAGTTGAACTAGCAATCGTCCCTATGTGTAGGTAACACCGTTGTATTGTTCTGAGCAAACTCACGTTTCCTGCTCTATTAGAGATTCTAGAAAGCAAGAGCGTGCTTCTTCCTATACGCATAGTGTGTTTCATCGTGAGAACAGTGCTGTGTGTTTCCCTTCAGAAATGGATTTAAATCACAGCCTCTGTATCTTCCTACAAGCAACACTTCGTTTCACGTAAACTCAGTCACCTTTCAGCTCAAACAAAGCTACATCGTTCACGTAGCTCACAAGTTTCTTGCTCTTAACTGTAAAGCATTGGATTTTAGATGACCTTTGGTTTGTATCAGTTTCAGACGCAGAGTTGGACTAGCAATGGTCCATATGTGTAGGAAACACAGTTCGTTGTTCTGAGTACCCTCAAGTTACTGGCTCTATTAGAGACTCTGGAATGCAAGAGCATGCTTCTTGCTCTAAAGCAGAGTGTGTTTCATGGATGAGAACTGTGCTGTGTGTTTCCCTTCAGAAATGGTGTTAAATCCCAAGCTCTGTGTCTTCCTACAAGCAAGATATGTTTTCAGGTAAACTCAGTCACTTTTCAGCTCAAAGGAAGCTACATCGTTCATGAAGCTCACACGGTTCTCGCTCTTAATTGTAAAGCATTGTATGTTAGAGGAACTGTGCTTTGTATCAGTTTCAGAAGAAGAGTTGACATAGATATGGTCCGTATGTGTAGGAAACACCGTTATTTTGTTCTGACCACAGTCACGTTTCCTGCTGTATTAGAGACTCTTAGAAAGCAAGAGTGTGCTTCTTGCTCGCAAGCAGAGTGTGTTTCATGGATGAGAACTGTGCTGTGTGTTTCCCTTCAGAAATGGACTTAAAGCCCAGGCTCTGTTTCTTCCTACAAGCAAGACATTATTTCAGTTAAACGCTGTCACTTTTCAGGTCAAATGAATATAATACGTTTACGAAGATCACACGTTTCTCGCTCTTAACTGAAAAGCATTGGATGTTAGATGACTTGTGGTTTGTATCAGTTTCAGAAGCAGAGTTGAACTAGCAGTGGTCCGTATGTGTCGGAAACACCGTTCTTTTTTTCTGAGCAAACACACGTTTCCTGCTCTATTAGAGATTCTAGAAAGCAAGAGCGTGCTTCTTCCTAGACGCATAGTGTGTTTCATCGTGAGAACATTGCTGTGTGTTTCCCCTCAGAAATGGAGTTAAATCACAGCCTCTGTGTCTTCCTACAAGCAAGACATCATTTCAGGTTAATGCAGTCACTTTTCAGCTCAAATGAATAGTAATCGTTTTCGAAGGTCACATCTTTCTCGCTCTTAACTGTAAAGCATTGTATGTTAGAGGAACTGTGGTTTTTATCAGTATCAGAAGAAGAGTTGACATAGATATGGTCCGTCTGTGTAGGATCACCGTTATTTTGTTCTAACAACAGTCACTTTTCCTGCTATATTAGAGAGTCTTAGAAAGCAAAAGTGTGCTTCTTGCTCTAAAGCAGAGTGTGTTTCATGGATGAGAACTGTGCTGTGTGTTTCCCTTCAGAAATGGAGTTAAATTCCAGGCTCTGTGTCTTCCTACAAGCAAGACATCATTTCAGGTTAATGCGGTCACTTTTCAGCTCAAATGAATAGAAATCTTTTACGAAGCTCACACGTTTCTTGCTCTTAACTGAAAAGCATTGGATGTTAGATGACTTGTGGTTTGTATCAGTTTCAGAATCAGAGTTGAACTAGCAATGGTCCGTATGTGTAGGAAATACCGTTTTCTTGTTCTGAGCACACTCACGTTTCCTGCTCTATTAGAGACTCTAGAAAGCAAGAGCGTGCTTCTCCCTATACGCAGAGTGTGTTTCATCGTGAGAACAGTGCTGTGTATTTACCTTCAGAAATAGAGTTAAATCAAAGGCTATGTATCTTCCTACAAGCAAGACTTCGTTTCACGTAAACTCAGGCACCTTTCAGTTCAAACAAAATTAATCGTTCACGTAGCTCACACGTATCTTGCTCTTAACTGTAAAGCATTGGATGTTAGAGGACCTGTGGTTTGTATCAGTTTCAGAAGCAGAGTTGAACTAGCAATGGTCCATATGTGTAGGAAACACCGTTCTTTTTTTCTGAGTACACTCAAGTTTCTGGCTCTATTAGAGACTCTGGAATGCAAGAGGATGCTTCTTGCTCTAAAGCAGAGTGTGTTTCCTGGAAGAGAACTGTGGTGTGTGTTTCCCTTCAGAAATAGAGTTAAATTCCAGGCTCGGTGTCTTCCTACAAGCAAGACATCTCTTCAGGTAAACTCAGTCACTTTTCAGCTCAAAGGAATCTACATAGTTCATGAAGCTCACAAATTTCTCGCTCTTAACTTGAAAGCATTGCATGTTAATGGAACTGTGGTTTGTATCAGTTTCAGAAGAAGAGTTGACCTAGATATGGTCCGTAAGTGTAGGAAACACCATTATTTTGTTCTGACCACAGTCACGTTTCCTGCTGTATTAGAGACACTTAGAAAGCAATAGTGTGCTTCTTGCTCTAAAGCAGAGTGTGTTTCATGGATGAGAACTGTGCTGTGTGTTTCCCTTCAGAAATGGAGTTAAATTCCAGGCTCTGTGTCTTCCTACATGCAAGACAACATTTCAGCTTAATGCGGTCACTTTTCAGCTCAAATCAATAGAAATCGTTTATGAAGCTCACACGTTTCTTGCTCTTAACTGAAAAGCATTGGATGTAGGATGACTTATGGTTTGTATCAGTTTCAGAAGCAGAGTTGAACTAGCTATGGTCCGTATGTGTAGGAAATACCGTTCTCTTGTTCTGAGCACACTCACGTTTCATGCTCTATTAGAGACTCTAGAAAGCAAGAGAGTACTTCTCCCTAAACGCAGAGTGTGTTTCATCGTGAGAACAGTGCTGTGTGTTTACCTTCAGAAATAGAGTTAAATCAAAGGCTATGTATCTTCCTACAAGCAAGACTTCGTTTCACGTAAACTCAGGCACCTTTCAGCTCAAAGTTATCGTTCACGTAGCTCACACGTTTCTTGCTCTTAACTGTAAAGCATTGGATGTTAGAGGACCTGTGGTTTGTATCAGTTTCAGAAGCAGAGTTGAACTCGCAATGGTCCATATGTGTAGGAAACACCGTTCTTTTTTTCTGAGTACCCTCAAGTTTCTGGCTCTATTAGAGACTCTGAAATGCAAGAGCATGCTTCTTGCTCTAAAGCAGAGTGTGTTTCATGGATGAGAACTGTGCTGTGTGTTTCCCTTCAGAAATGGAGTTAAATCCCAGGCTCTGTGTCTTCCTACAAGCAAGACATCTCTTCAGGCAAACTCAGTCACTTTTCAGCTCAAAGGAAGCTACATCGTTCACGAAGCTCACACGTTTCTCGCTCTTAATTGAAAGCATTGCATGTTAATGGAACTGTGGTTTGTATAAGTTTCAGAAGAAGAGTTGACCTAGATATGGTCCGTATGTGTAGGAAACACCATAAATTTGTTCTGACCACAGTCACTTTTCCTGCTGTATTAGAGACTCTTAGAAAGCAAGAGCGTGCTTCTTGCTCTAAAGCAGAGTGTGTTTCATGGATGAGAACTGTGCTGTGTGTTTCCCTTCAGAAATGGAGTTAAATCACAGCCTCTATATCTTCATACAAGCCAGACTTCGTTTCACGTAAACTCAGTCACCTTTCAGCTCAAACAAAGCTACATCGTTCACGTAGCTCACAAGTTTCTTTCTCTTAACTGTAAAGCATTGGATGTTAGATGACCTGTGGTTTGTATCAGTTTCGTAAGCAGAGTTGAACTAGCAATGGTCTGTATGTGTAGGAAACACCGTTCTTATGTTCTGAGTACCCTCAAGTTTCTGGCTCTATTAGAGACTCTGGAAAGCAAGAGCATGCTTCTTGCTATAAAGCAGAGTGTGTTTCATGGATGAGAACTGTGCTGTGTGTTCCCCTTCAGAAATGGAGTTAAATCCCAGGCTCTGTGTCTTCCTACAAGCAAGACATCTCTTCAGGTAAACTCAGTCACTTTTCAGCTCAAAGGAAGCTACATCGTTCACGAAGCTCACACGTTTCTCGCTCTTAATATGAAAGCATTGCATGTTAATGGAACTGTGCATTGTATCAGTTTCAGAAGTAGAGTTGACCTAGATATGGTCCGTATGTGTAGGAAACACCGTTATTTTGTTCTGACCACAGTCACTTTTCCTGCTCTATTAGAGACTCTAGAAAGCAAGAGCGTGCTTCTTCCTATACTCAGAGTGTGTTTCATTGTGCAACAGTGCTGTTTGTTTCCCTTCAGAAATGGAGTTAAATCACAGGCTCCCTATCTTCCTACAAGCTAGACTTCGTTTCACATAAACTCAGTCACCTTTCAGCTCAAACAAAGCTACATCGTTCACGTAGCTCACAAGTTTCTTGCTCTTAACTGTAAAGGATTGGATTTTAGATGACCTGTGGTTTGTATCAGTTTCAGAAGCAGAGTTGGACTAGCAATGGTCCATATGTGTAGGAAACACCGTTCGTTGTTCTGAGTACCCTCAATTACTGGCTCTATTAGAGACTCTGGAATGCAAGAGCATGCTTCTTGCTCTAAAGCAGAGAGTGTTTCATGGATGAGAACTGTGCTGTGTGTTTCCTTTCACAAATGGTGTTCAATCCAAATCTCTGTGTCTTCCTACAAGCAAGAAATATTTTCAGGTAAACTCAGTCACTTTTCAGCTCAAAGGAAGCTACATCGTTCATGAAGCACACAAGTTTCTCGCTCTTAAATCAAAATCATTGCACGTTAATGGAACTGTGGTTTGTATCAGTTTCAGAAGAAGAGTTGACCTAGATATGGTCCGTTTGTGTAGGAAACACCGTTATTTTTTTCTGACCACAGTCACGTTTCGTGCCATATTAGAGAATCTTAGAAAGCAAGAGCATGCTTCTTGCTCTAAAGCAGAGTGTGTTTCATGGATGAGAACTGTGCTGTGTGTTTCCCTTCAGAAATGGAGTTAAATTCCAGGCTCTGTGTCTTCCTACAAGCAAGACATCATTTCAGGTTAATGCAGTCACTTTTCAGCTCAAATGAATAGTAATCGTTTATGAAGCTCACATGTTTCTCGCTCTTAACTGTAAAGCATTGTATGTTAGAGGAACTGTGGTTTGTATCAGTTTCAGAAGAAGAGTTGACATAGATATGGTCCGTATGTGTAGGAAACACCGTTATTTTGTCTGACCACAGTCACGTTTTCTGCTGTATTAGAGACTATTAGAAAGCAAGAGTGTGCTTCTTGCTCTAAAGCAGAGTGTGTTTCATGGATGAGAACTGTGCTGTGTGTTTCCCTTCAGAAATGGAGTTAAATCCAAGGCTCTGTTTCTTCCTACAAGCAAGACATCATTTCAGGTAAACGCTGTCACTTTTCAGATCAAATGAATATAAATCATTTACGAAGATCACACGTTTCTCGCTCTTAACTGAAAAGCATTGGATGTTAGATGACTTGTGGTTTGTATCAGTTTCAGAAGCAGAGTTGAACTAGCAATCGTCCCTATGTGTAGGTAACACCATTGTATTGTTCTGAGCAAACTCACGTTTCCTGCTCTATTAGAGATTCTAGAAAGCAAGAGCGTGCTTCTTCCTATACGCATAGTGTGTTTCATCGTGAGAACAGTGCTGTGTGTTTCCCTTCAGAAATGGATTTAAATCACAGCCTCTGTATCTTCCTACAAGCAACACTTCGTTTCACGTAAACTCAGTCACCTTTCAGCTCAAACAAAGCTACATCGTTCACGTAGCTCACAAGTTTCTTGCTCTTAACTGTAAAGCATTGGATTTTAGATGACCTTTGGTTTGTATCAGTTTCAGACGCAGAGTTGGACTAGCAATGGTCCATATGTGTAGGAAACACCGTTCGTTGTTCTGAGTACCCTCAAGTTACTGGCTCTATTAGAGACTCTGGAATGCAAGAGCATGCTTCTTGCTCTAAAGCAGAGTGTGTTTCATGGATGAGAACTGTGCTGTGTGTTTCCCTTCAGAAATGGTGTTAAATCCCAAGCTCTGTGTCTTCCTACAAGCAAGATATGTTTTCAGGTAAACTCAGTCACTTTTCAGCTCAAAGGAAGCTACATCGTTCATGAAGCTCACACGGTTCTCGCTCTTAATTGTAAAGCATTGTATGTTAGAGGAACTGTGCTTTGTATCAGTTTCAGAAGAAGAGTTGACATAGATATGGTCCGTATGTGTAGGAAACACCGTTATTTTGTTCTGACCACAGTCACGTTTCCTGCTGTATTAGAGACTCTTAGAAAGCAAGAGTGTGCTTCTTGCTCGCCTGCAGAGTGTGTTTCATGGATGAGAACTGTGCTGTGTGTTTCCCTTCAGAAATGGACTTAAAGCCCAGGCTCTGTTTCTTCCTACAAGCAAGACATTATTTCAGTTAAACGCTGTCACTTTTCAGGTCAAATGAATATAATACGTTTACGAAGATCACACGTTTCTCGCTCTTAACTGAAAAGCATTGGATGTTAGATGACTTGTGGTTTGTATCAGTTTCAGAAGCAGAGTTGAACTAGCAGTGGTCCGTATGTGTCGGAAACACCGTTCTTTTTTTCTGAGCAAACACACGTTTCCTGCTCTATTAGAGACTCTAGAAAGCAAGAGTGTGCTTCTTCCTATATGCATAGTGTGTTTCATCGTGAGAACAGTACTGGGTGTTTCCCTTTAGAAATGGAGTTAAATCACAGCCTCTATATCTTCCTACAAGCAAGACTTGGTTTCACATAAACTCAGTCAACTTTCAGCTCAAACAAAGCTACATCGTGCACGTAGCTCACAAGTTTCTTGCTCTTAACTGTAAAGCATTGGATGTTAGAATACCTGTGGTTTGTATCAGTTTCGTAAGCAGAGTTGAACTAGCAATGGTCTGTATGTGTAGGAAACACCGTTCTTTTGTTCTGAGTACCCTCAAGTTTCTGGCTCTATTAGAGACTCTGGAAAGCAAGAGCATGCTTCTTGCAATAAAGCAGAGTGTGTTTCATGGATGAGAACTGTGCTGTGTGTTTCCCTTCAGAAATGGAGTTATATCCCACGCTCTGTGTCTTCCTACAAGCAACACATCTTTTCAGGTAAACTCAGTCACTTTTCAGCGCAAAGGAAGCTACATCGTTCACGAAGCTCACACGTTTCTCGCTCTTAAATTGAAAGCATTGCATGTTAATGGAACTGTGGTTTGTATCAGTTTCAGAAGAAGAGTTGACCTAGATATGGTCCGTTTTTGTAGGAAACACCATTATTTTGTTCTGACCATAGTCACGTTTCGTGCCATATTAGAGAATCTTAGAAAGCAAGAGCGTGCTTCTTGCTCTAAAGCAGAGTGTGTTTCATGGATGAGATCTGTGCTGTTGTTTCCCTTCAGAAATGGAGTTAAATCCCAGGCTCTGTGTCTTCCAACAACCAAGACATCATTTCAGGTTAATGCAGTCACTTTGCAGCTCAAATGAATAGTAATCGTTTACGAAGCTCACATGTTTCTCGCTCTTAATTGTAAAGCATTGTATGTTAGAGGAACTGTGATTTGTATCAGTTTCAGAAGAAGAGTTGACATAGATATGGTCCGTATGTGTAGGAAAGTCCGTTCTTTTGTTCTTACCACAGTCACGTTTCCTGCTGTATTAGAGACAATTAGAAAGCAAGAGTGTGGTTCTTGCTCGCAAGCAGAGTATGTTTCATGGATGAGAACTGTGCTGTGTGTTTCCCTTCAGAAATGGACTTAAAGCCCAGGCTCTGTTTCTTCCTACAAGCAAGACATCATTTCAGTTAAATGCTGTCACTTTTCAGGTCAAATGAATATAATACGTTTACGAAGATCACACGTTTCTCGCTCTTAACTGAAAAGCATTGGATGTTACATGACTTGTGGTTTGTATCAGTTTCAGAAGCAGAGTTGAACTACCAGTGGTCCGTATGTGTAGGAAACACCGTTCTTATGTTCTGAGCAAACACACGTTTCCTGCTCTTTTAGAGACTCTAGAAAGCAAGAGTGTGCTTCTTCCTATATGCATATTGTGTTTCATCGTGAGAACTGTACTGGGTGTTCCCCTTTAGAAATGGAGTTAAATCACAGCCTCTATATCTTCCTACAAGCAAGACTTGGTTTCACGTAAACTCAGTCAACTTTCAGCTCAAACAAAGCTACATCGTTCACATAGCTCACAAGTTTCTTGCTCTTAACTGTAAAGCATTGGATGTTAGAATACCTGTGGTTTGTATCAGTTTCATAAGCAGAGTTGAACTAGAAATGATCTGTATGTGTAGGAAACACCGTTCTCTTGTTTTCAGTATCCTCAAGTTTCTGGCTCTATTAGAGACTCTGGAAAGCAAGAGCATGCTTCTTGCTATAAAGCAGAGTGTGTTTCATGGATGAGAACTGTGCTGTGTGTTTCCCTTCAGAAATGGAGTTAAGTCCCACGCTCTGTGTCTTCCTACAAGCAAGACATCATTTCAGGTAAACTCAGTTACTTTTGAGGGCAAAGGAAGCTACATCGTTCACGAAGCTCACACGTTTCTCGCTCTTAACTGAAAAGCATTGGATGTTAGATGAGTTGTTGTTTGTATCAGTTGCAGAAGCAGAGTTGAACTAGCAATGGTCCATATGTGTAGGAAACACCGTTCTTTTGTTCTGAGCAAACTCATGTTTCCTGCTGTATTAGAGACTCTAGAAAACAAGAGCGTGCCTCTTCCTATACGCATAGTGTGTTTCATCGTGCAACAGTGCTGTTTGTTTCCCTTCAGAAATGGAGTTAAATCACAGGCTCTGTGTCTTCCTAAAAGCAAGACTTTGTTTCACGTAAACTCAGTCACCTTTCAGCTCAAACAAAGCTACATCGTTCACGTAGCTCACACTTTTTTTGCTCTTAACTGTAAAGCATTGTATGTTAGAGGACCTGTGGTTTGTATCAGTTTCAGAAGCAGAGGTGAACTAGCAATGGTCCATATGTGTAGGAAACACCGTTCTTTGTTCTGAGTACCCTCAAGTTTCTGGCTCTATTAGAAACTCTGGAATGCAAGAGCATGCTTCTTGTTGTAAAGCAGAGTGTGTTTCATGGAAGAAAACTGTGCTGTGTGTTTCCCTTCAGAAATGGAGTTAAATCCCAGGCTCTATGTCTTCCTATAAGCAAGTTATCTTTTCAGGTAAACTCAGTCACTTTTCAGCTCAAAGGAAGCTACATCGTTCACGAAGCTCACACGTTTCTCGCTCTTAATTCGAAAGAATTGCATGTTAATGCAACTGTGGTTTGTATCTGTTTCAGAAGAAGAGTTTACATAGATATGGTCCGTTTGTGTAGGAAACACCGTTATTTTGTTCTGACCACAGTCACGTTTCATGCTGTATTAGAGACTCTTAGAAAGCAAGAGTGTGCTTCTTGCTCGCAAGCAGAGTGTGTTTCATGGATGAGAACTGTGCTGTGTGTTTCCCTTCAGAAATGGCGTTAAATTCCAGGCTCTGTTTCTTCCTACAAGCAAGACATCATTTCAGGTAAACGCTCTCACTTTTCAGGTCAAATGAATATAATACGTTTATGAAGATCACACGTTTCTCGCTCTTAACTGAAAAGCATTGGATGTTAGATGACTTGTGGTTTGTATCAGTTTCAGAAGCAGAGTTGAACTAGCAGTGGTCCGTATGTGTCGGAAACTCCGTTCTTTTGTTCTGAGCAAACACACGTTTCCTGCTCTATTAGAGACTCTAGAAAGCAAGAGTGTGCTTCTTCCTATATGCATAGTGTGTTTCATCGTGAGAACAGTACTGGGTGTATCCCTTTAGAAATGGAGTTAAATCACAGCCTCTATATCTTCCTACAAGCAAGACTTGGTTTCACGTAAACTCAGTCAACTTTCAGCTCAAACAAAGCTACATCGTGCACGTAGCTCACAAGTTTCTTGCTCTTAACTGTAAAGCATTGGATGTTAGATGACCTGTGGTTTGTATCAGTTTCAGAAGCAGAGTTGAACTATCAATGGTCTGTATGTGTAGGAAACACCGTTCTTTTGTTCTGAGTACCCTCAAGTTTCTGGCTCTATTAGAGTCTCTGGAAAGCAAGAGCATGCTTCTTGCTATAATGCAGAGTGTGTTTCATGGATGAGAACTGTGCTGTGTGTTTCCCTTCAGAAATGGAGTTAAATCCCAGGCTCTGTGTCTTCCTATAAGCAAGTTATCTTTTCAGGTAAACTCAGTCACTTTTCAGCTCAAAGGAAGCTACATCGTTCACGAAGCTCACACGTTTCTCGCTCTTAACTCGAAAGAATTGCATGTTAATGCAACTGTGGTTTGTATCTGTTTCAGAAGAAGAATTTACATAGATATGGTCCGTTTGTGTAGGAAACACAGTTATTTTGTTCTGACCACAGTCACGTTTCCTGCTGTATTAGAGACTCTTAGAAAGCAAGTGTGTGCTTCTTGCTCTACAGCAGAGTGTGTTTCATGGATGAGAACTGTGCTGTGTGTTTCCCTTCAGAAATGGAGTTAAAGCCCAGGCTCTGTTTCTTCCTACAAGCAAGACATCATTTCAGTTAAACGCTGTCACTTTTCTGGTCAAATGAATATAATACGTTTATGAAGATCACACGTTTCTCGCTCTTAACTGAAAAGCATTGGATGTTAGATGACTTGTGGTTTGTATCAGTTTCAGAAGCAGAGTTGAACTAGCAGTGGTCCGTATGTGTAGGAAACACCGTTCTTTTGTTCTGAGCAAACACACGTTTCCTGCTCTATTAGAGACTCTAGAAAGCAAGAGTGTGCTTCTTCCTATATGCATAGTGTGTTTCATCGTGAGAACAGTACTGGGTGTTCCCCTTTGGAAATGGAGTTAAATCACAGCTTCTATATCTTCCTACAAGCAAGACTTGGTTTCACGTAAACTCAGTCAACTTTCAGCTCAAACAAAGCTACATCGTTCACATAGCTCACAAGTTTCTTGCTCTTAACTGTAAAGCATTAGATGTTAGATGACCTGTGGTTTGTATCAGTTTCGTAAGCAGAGTTGAACTAGCAATGGTCTGTATGTGTAGGAAACACCGTTCTTTTGTTCTGAGTACCCTCAAGTTTCTGGCTCTATTAGAAACTCTGGAATGCAAGAGCATGCTTCTTGTTGTAAAGCAGAGTGTGTTTCATGGAAGAAAACTGTGCTGTGTGTTTCCCTTCAGAAATGGAGTTAAATCCCAGGCTCTGTGTCTTCCTATAAGCAAGTTATCTTTTCAGGTAAACTCAGTCACTTTTCAGCTCAAAGGAAGCTACATCGTTCACGAAGCTCACAAGTTTCTTGCTCTTAACTGTAAAGCATTGGATGTTAGAATACCTGTGGTTTGTATCAGTTTCGTAAGCAGAGTTGAACTAGCAATGGTCTGTATGTGTAGGAAACACCGTTCTTTTGTTCTGAGTACCCTCAAGTTTCTGGCTCTATTAGAGACTCTGGAAAGCAAGAGCATGCTTCTTGCTATAATGCAGAGTGTGTTTCATGGATGAGAACTGTGCTGTGTGTTTCCCTTCAGAAATGGAGTTAAATCCCAAGCTCTGTGTCTTCGTACAAGCAAGATTTCATTTCAGGTTAATGGAGTCACTTTGCAGCTCAAATGAATAGTAATCGTTTATGAAGCTCACATGTTTCTCGCTCTTAACTGAAAAGCATTGGATGTTAGAGTACCTGTGGTTTGTATCAGTTTCAGAAGAAGAGTTGACATAGATATGGTCCGTATGTGTAGGAAACACCGTTATTTTGTTCTGACCACAGTCACGTTTCCTGCTGTATTAGAGACAATTAGAAAGCAAGAGTGTGCTTCTTGCTCGCCTGCAGAGTGTGTTTCATGGATGAGAACTGTGCTGTGTGTTTCCCTTCAGAAATGGAGTTAAAGCCCAGGCTCTGTTTCTTCCTACAAGCAAGACATCATTTCAGTTAAACGCTGTCACTTTTCTGGTCAAATGAATATAATACGTTTACGAAGATCACACGTTTCTCGCTCTTAACTGAAAAGCATTGGATGTTAGATGACTTGTGGTTTGTATCAGTTTCAGAAGCAGAGTTGAACTAGCAGTGGTCCGTATGTGTCGGAAACTCCGTTCTTTTGTTCTGAGCAAACACACGTTTCCTGCTCTATTAGAGACTCTAGAAAGCAAGAGTGTGCTTCTTCCTATATGCATAGTGTGTTTCATCGTGAGAACAGTACTGGGTGTTTCCCTTTAGAAATGGCGTTAAATCACAGCCTCTATATCTTCCTACAAGCAAGACTGGGTTTCACGTAAACTCAGTCAACTTTCAGCTCAAACAAAGCTACATCGTGCACGTAGCTCACAAGTTTCTTGCTCTTAACTGTAAAGCATTGGATGTTAGAATACCTGTGGTTTGTATCAGTTTCGTAAGCAGAGTTGAACTAGCAATGGTCTGTATGTGTAGGAAACACCGTTCTTTTGTTCTGAGTACCCTCAAGTTTCTGGCTCTATTAGAGACTCTGGAAAGCAAGAGCATGCTTCTTGCTATAATGCAGAGTGTGTTTCATGGATGAGAACTGTGCTGTGTGTTTCCCTTCAGAAATGGAGTTAAATCCCACGCTCTGTGTCTTCCTACAAGCAACACATCTTTTCAGGTAAACTCAGTCACTTTTCAGCGCAAAGGAAGCTACATCGTTCACGAAGCTCACACGTTTCTCGCTCGTAAATTGAAAGCATTGCATGTTAATGGAACTGTGGTTTGTATCAGTTTCAGAAGAAGAGTTGACCTAGATATGGTCCGTTTTTGTAGGAAACACCATTATTTTGTTCTGACCATAGTCACGTTTCGTGCCATATTAGAGAATCTTAGAAAGGAAGAGCGTGCTTCTTGCTCTAAAGCAGAGTGTGTTTCATGGATGAGATCTGTGCTGTTGTTTCCCTTCAGAAATGGAGTTAAATCCCAGGCTCTGTGTCTTCCTACAAGCAAGATTTCTTTCAGGTTAATGCAGTCACTTTGCAGCTCAAATGAATAGTAATCGTTTACGAAGCTCACATGTTTCTCGCTCTTAACTGAAAAGCATTGGATGTTAGAGGACCTGTGGTTTGTATCAGTTTCAGAAGAAGAGTTGACATAGATATGGTCCGTATGTGTAGGAAACACCGTTATTTTGTTCTGACCACAGTCACGTTTCCTGCTGTATTAGAGACTCTTAGAAAGCAAGAGTGTGCTTCTTGCTCGCAAGCAGAGTGTGTTTCATGGATGAGAACTGTGCTGTGTGTTTCCCTTCAGAAATGGAGTTAAAGCCCAGGCTCTGTTTCTTCCTACAAGCAAGACATCATTTCAGTTAAACGCTGTCACTTTTCTGGTCAAATGAATATAATACGTTTACGAAGATCACACGTTTCTCGCTCTTAACTGAAAAGCATTGGATGTTAGATGACTTGTGGTTTGTATCAGTTTCAGAAGCAGAGTTGAACTAGCAGTGGTCCGTATGTGTAGGAAACACCGTTCTTTTGTTCTGAGCAAACACACGTTTCCTGCTCTATTAGAGACTCTAGAAAGCAAGAGTGTGCTTCTTCCTATATGCATAGTGTGTTTCATCGTGAGAACAGTACTGGGTGTTCCCCTTTAGAAATGGAGTTAAATCACAGCTTCTATATCTTCCTACAAGCAAGACTTGGTTTCACGTAAACTCAGTCAACTTTCAGCTCAAACAAAGCTACATCGTGCACGTAGCTCACAAGTTTCTTGCTCTTAACTGTAAAGCATTGGATGTTAGAATACCTGTGGTTTGTATCAGTTTCGTAAGCAGAGTTGAACTAGCAATGGTCTGTATGTGTAGGAAACACCGTTCTTTTGTTCTGAGTACCCTCAAGTTTCTGGCTCTATTAGAGACTCTGGAAAGCAAGAGCATGCTTCTTGCTATAATGCAGAGTGTGTTTCATGGATGAGAACTGTGCTGTGTGTTTCCATTCAGAAATGGAGTTAAATCCCATGCTCTGTGTCTTCCTACAAGCAACACATCTTTTCAGGTAAACTCAGTCACTTTTCAGCGCAAAGGAAGCTACATCGTTCACGAAGCTCACACGTTTCTCGCTCGTAAATTGAAAGCATTGCATGTTAATGGAACTGTGGTTTGTATCAGTTTCAGAAGAAGAGTTGACCTAGATATGGTCCGTTTTTGTAGGAAACACCATTATTTTGTTCTGACCATAGTCACGTTTCGTGCCATATTAGAGAATCTTAGAAAGGAAGAGCGTGCTTCTTGCTCTAAAGCAGAGTGTGTTTCATGGATGAGATCTGTGCTGTTGTTTCCCTTCAGAAATGGAGTTAAATCCCAGGCTCTGTGTCTTCCTACAAGCAAGATTTCATTTCAGGTTAATGCAGTCACTTTGCAGCTCAAATGAATAGTAATCGTTTATGAAGCTCACATGTTTCTCGCTCTTAACTGAAAAGCATTGGATGTTAGAGGACCTGTGGTTTGTATCAGTTTCAGAAGAAGAGTTGACATAGATATGGTCCATATGTGTAGGAAACACCGTTATTTTGTTCTGACCACAGTCACGTTTCCTGCTGTATTAGAGACAATTAGAAAGCAAGAGTGTGCTTCTTGCTCGCCTGCAGAGTGTGTTTCATGGATGAGAACTGTGCTGTGTGTTTCCCTTCAGAAATGGAGTTAAAGCCCAGGCTCTGTTTCTTCCTATAAGCAAGACATCATTTCAGGTTAATGCAGTCACTTTGCAGCTCAAATGAATAGTAATCGTTTACGAAGCTCACATTTTTCTCGCTCTTAACTGAAAAGCATTGGATGTTAGATGACTTGTGGTTTGTATCAGTTTCAGAAGCAGAGTTGAACTAGCAGTGGTCCGTATGTGTCGGAAACACCGTTCTTTTGTTCTGAGCAAACACACGTTTCCTGCTCTATTAGAGACTCTAGAAAGCAAGAGTGTGCTTCTTCCTATATGCATAGTGTGTTTCATCGTGAGAACAGTACTGGGTGTTCCCCTTTAGAAATGGAGTTAAATCACAGCTTCTATATCTTCCTACAAGCAAGATTTGGTTTCACGTAAACTCAGTCAACTTTCAGCTCAAACAAAGCTACATCGTGCACGTAGCTCACAAGTTTCTTGCTCTTAACTGTAAAGCATTGGATGTTAGAATACCTGTAGTTTGTATCAGTTTCGTAAGCAGAGTTGAACTAGCAATGGTCTGTATGTGTAGGAAACACCGTTCTTTTGTTCTGAGTACCCTCAAGTTTCTGGCTCTATTAGAGACTCTGGAAAGCAAGAGCATGCTTCTTGCTATAATGCAGAGTGTGTTTCATGGATGAGAACTGTGCTGTGTGTTTCCATTCAGAAATGGAGTTAAATCCCACGCTCTGTGTCTTCCTACAAGCAACACATCTTTTCAGGTAAACTCAGTCACTTTTCAGCGCAAAGGAAGCTACATCGTTCACGAAGCTCACACGTTTCTCGCTCGTAAATTGAAAGCATTGCATGTTAATGGAACTGTGGTTTGTATAAGTTTCAGAAGAAGAGTTGACCTAGATATGGTCCGTTTTTGTAGGAAACACCATTATTTTGTTCTGACCATAGTCACGTTTCGTGCCATATTAGAGAATCTTAGAAAGGAAGAGCGTGCTTCTTGCTCTAAAGCAGAGTGTGTTTCATGGATGAGATCTGTGCTGTTGTTTCCCTTCAGAAATGGAGTTAAATCCCAGGCTCTGTGTCTTCCTACAAGCAAGATTTCATTTCAGGTTAATGCAGTCACTTTGCAGCTCAAATGAATAGTAATCGTTTATGAAGCTCACATGTTTCTCGCTCTTAACTGAAAAGCATTGGATGTTAGAGGACCTGTGGTTTGTATCAGTTTCAGAAGAAGAGTTGACATAGATATGGTCCGTATGTGTAGGAAACACCGTTATTTTGTTCTGACCACAGTCACGTTTCCTGCTGTATTAGAGACAATTAGAAAGCAAGAGTGTGCTTCTTGCTCGCCTGCAGAGTGTGTTTCATGGATGAGAACTGTGCTGTGTGTTTCCCTTCAGAAATGGAGTTAAAGCCCAGGCTCTGTTTCTTCCTATAAGCAAGACATCATTTCAGGTTAATGCAGTCACTTTGCAGCTCAAATGAATAGTAATCGTTTACGAAGCTCACATTTTTCTCGCTCTTAACTGTAAAGCATTGTATGTTAGAGGAACTGTGGTTTGTATCAGTTTCAGAAGAAGAGTTGACATAGATATGGTCCGTATGTGTAGGAAACACCGTTATTTTGTTCTGACCACAGTCACGTTTCCTGCTGTATTAGAGACTCTTAGAAAGCAAGAGTCTGCTTCTTGCTCGCAAGCAGAGTGTGTTTCATGGATGAGAACTGTGCTGTGTGTTTCCCTTCAGAAATGGAGTTAAAGCCCAGGCTCTGTTTCTTCCTACAAGCAAGACATCATTTCAGTTAAACGCTGTCACTTTTCTGGTCAAATGAATATAATACGTTTACGAAGATCACACGTTTCTCGCTCTTAACTGAAAAGCATTGGATGTTAGATGACTTGTGGTTTGTATCAGTTTCAGAAGCAGAGTTGAACTAGCAGTGGTCCGTATGTGTCGGAAACACCGTTCTTTTGTTCTGAGCAAACACACGTTTCCTGCTCTATTAGAGACTCTAGAAAGCAAGAGTGTGCTTCTTCCTATATGCATAGTGTGTTTCATCGTGAGAACAGTACTGGGTGTTCCCCTTTAGAAATGGAGTTAAATCACAGCTTCTATATCTTCCTACAAGCAAGATTTGGTTTCACGTAAACTCAGTCAACTTTCAGCTCAAACAAAGCTACATCGTGCACGTAGCTCACAAGTTTCTTGCTCTTAACTGTAAAGCATTGCATGTTAGAATACCTGTGGTTTGTATCAGTTTCGTAAGCAGAGTTGAACTAGCAATGGTCTGTATGTGTAGGAAACACCGTTCTTTTGTTCTGAGTACCCTCAAGTTTCTGGCTCTATTAGAGAATCTGGAAAGCAAGAGCATGCTTCTTGCTATAATGCAGAGTGTGTTTCATGGATGAGAACTGTGCTGTGTGTTTCCCTTCAGAAATGGAGTTAAATCCCACGCTCTGTGTCTTCCTACAAGCAACACATCTTTTCAGGTAAACTCAGTCACTTTTCAGCGCAAAGGAAGCTACATCGTTCAAGAAGCTCACACGTTTCTCGCTCGTAAATTGAAAGCATTGCATGTTAATGGAACTGTGGTTTGTATAAGTTTCAGAAGAAGAGTTGACCTAGATATGGTCCGTTTTTGTAGGAAACACCATTATTTTGTTCTGACCATAGTCACGTTTCGTGCCATATTAGAGAATCTTAGAAAGGAAGAGCGTGCTTCTTGCTCTAAAGCAGAGTGTGTTTCATGGATGAGATCTGTGCTGTTGTTTCCCTTCAGAAATGGAGTTAAATCCCAGGCTCTGTGTCTTCCTACAAGCAAGATTTCATTTCAGGTTAATGCAGTCACTTTGCAGCTCAAATGAATAGTAATCGTTTATGAAGCTCACATGTTTCTCGCTCTTAACTGAAAAGCATTGGATGTTAGAGGACCTGTGGTTTGTATCAGTTTCAGAAGAAGAGTTGACATAGATATGGTCCGTATGTGTAGGAAACACCGTTATTTTGTTCTGACCACAGTCACGTTTCCTGCTGTATTAGAGACAATTAGAAAGCAAGAGTGTGCTTCTTGCTCGCCTGCAGAGTGTGTTTCATGGATGAGAACTGTGCTGTGTGTTTCCCTTCAGAAATGGAGTTAAAGCCCAGGCTCTGTTTCTTCCTATAAGCAAGACATCATTTCAGGTTAATGCAGTCACTTTGCAGCTCAAATGAATAGTAATCGTTTACGAAGCTCACATTTTTCTCGCTCTTAACTGTAAAGCATTGTATGTTAGAGGAACTGTGGTTTGTATCAGTTTCAGAAGAAGAGTTGACATAGATATGGTCCGTATGTGTAGGAAACACCGTTATTTTGTTCTGACCACAGTCACGTTTCCTGCTGTATTAGAGACTCTTAGAAAGCAAGAGTCTGCTTCTTGCTCGCAAGCAGAGTGTGTTTCATGGATGAGAACTGTGCTGTGTGTTTCCCTTCAGAAATGGAGTTAAAGCCCAGGCTCTGTTTCTTCCTACAAGCAAGACATCATTTCAGTTAAACGCTGTCACTTTTCTGGTCAAATGAATATAATACGTTTACGAAGATCACACGTTTCTCGCTCTTAACTGAAAAGCATTGGATGTTAGATGACTTGTGGTTTGTATCAGTTTCAGAAGCAGAGTTGAACTAGCAGTGGTCCGTATGTGTCGGAAACACCGTTCTTTTGTTCTGAGCAAACACACGTTTCCTGCTCTATTAGAGACTCTAGAAAGCAAGAGTGTGCTTCTTCCTATATGCATAGTGTGTTTCATCGTGAGAACAGTACTGGGTGTTCCCCTTTAGAAATGGAGTTAAATCACAGCTTCTATATCTTCCTACAAGCAAGATTTGGTTTCACGTAAACTCAGTCAACTTTCAGCTCAAACAAAGCTACATCGTGCACGTAGCTCACAAGTTTCTTGCTCTTAACTGTAAAGCATTGCATGTTAGAATACCTGTGGTTTGTATCAGTTTCGTAAGCAGAGTTGAACTAGCAATGGTCTGTATGTGTAGGAAACACCGTTCTTTTGTTCTGAGTACCCTCAAGTTTCTGGCTCTATTAGAGAATCTGGAAAGCAAGAGCATGCTTCTTGCTATAATGCAGAGTGTGTTTCATGGATGAGAACTGTGCTGTGTGTTTCCCTTCAGAAATGGAGTTAAATCCCACGCTCTGTGTCTTCCTACAAGCAACACATCTTTTCAGGTAAACTCAGTCACTTTTCAGCGCAAAGGAAGCTACATCGTTCAAGAAGCTCACACGTTTCTCGCTCGTAAATTGAAAGCATTGCATGTTAATGGAACTGTGCTTTGTATCAGTTTCAGAAGAAGAGTTGACCTAGATATGGTCCGTTTTTGTAGGAAACACCATTATTTTGTTCTGACCATAGTCACGTTTCGTGCCATATTAGAGAATCTTAGAAAGCAAGAGCGTGCTTCTTGCTCTAAAGCAGAGTGTGTTTCATGGATGAGATCTGTGCTGTTGTTTCCCTTCAGAAATGGAGTTAAATCCCAGGCTCTGTGTCTTCCTACAAGCAAGATTTCATTTCAGGTTAATGCAGTCACTTTGCAGCTCAAATGAATAGTAATCGTTTATGAAGCTCACATGTTTCTCGCTCTTAACTGAAAAGCATTGGATGTTAGAGGACCTGTGGTTTGTATCAGTTTCAGAAGAAGAGTTGACATAGATATGGTCCGTATGTGTAGGAAACACCGTTATTTTGTTCTGACCACAGTCACGTTTCCTGCTGTATTAGAGACTCTTAGAAAGCAAGAGTCTGCTTCTTGCTCGCAAGCAGAGTGTGTTTCATGGATGAGAACTGTGCTGTGTGTTTCCCTTCAGAAATGGAGTTAAAGCCCAGGCTCTGTTTCTTCCTACAAGCAAGACATCATTTCAGTTAAACGCTGTCACTTTTCTGGTCAAATGAATATAATACGTTTACGAAGATCACACGTTTCTCGCTCTTAACTGAAAAGCATTGGATGTTAGATGACTTGTGGTTTGTATCAGTTTCAGAAGCAGAGTTGAACTAGCAGTGGTCCGTATGTGTCGGAAACACCGTTCTTTTGTTCTGAGCAAACACACGTTTCCTGCTCTATTAGAGACTCTAGAAAGCAAGAGTGTGCTTCTTCCTATATGCATAGTGTGTTTCATCGTGAGAACAGTACTGGGTGTTCCCCTTTAGAAATGGAGTTAAATCACAGCTTCTATATCTTCCTACAAGCAAGACTTGGTTTCACGTAAATTCAGTCAACTTTCAGCTCAAACAAAGCTACATCGTGCACGTAGCTCACAAGTTTCTTGCTCTTAACTGTAAAGCATTGGATGTTAGAATACCTGTGGTTTGTATCAGTTTCGTAAGCAGAGTTGAACTAGCAATGGTCTGTATGTGTAGGAAACACCGTTCTTTTGTTCTGAGTACCCTCAAGTTTCTGGCTCTATTAGAGACTCTGGAAAGCAAGAGCATGCTTCTTGCTATAATGCAGAGTGTGTTTCATGGATGAGAACTGTGCTGTGTGTTTCCCTTCAGAAATGGAGTTAAATCCCACGCTCTGTGTCTTCCTACAAGCAACACATCTTTTCAGGTAAACTCAGTCACTTTTCAGCGCAAAGGAAGCTACATCGTTCACGAAGCTCACACGTTTCTCGCTCATAAATTGAAACCATTGCATGTTAATGGAACTGTGGTTTGTATCAGTTTCAGAAGAAGAGTTGACCTAGATATGGTCCGTATGTGTAGGAAACACCGTTATTTTGTTCTGACCACAGTCACGTTTCCTGCTGTATTAGAGACTCTTAGAAAGCAAGAGTCTGCTTCTTGCTCGCAAGCAGAGTGTGTTTCATGGATGAGAACTGTGCTGTTGTTTCCCTTCAGAAATGGAGTTAAATCCCAGGCATTGTGTCTTCCTATAAGCAAGTTATCTTTTCAGGTAAACTCAGTCACTTTTCAGCGCAAAGGAAGCTACATCGTTCACGAAGCTCACACGTTTCTCGCTCTTAACTCGAAAGAAGTGCATGTTAATGCAACTGTGGTTTGTATCTGTTTCAGAAGAAGAGTTGACCTAGATATGGTCCGCTTTTGTAGGAAACACCATTATTTTGTTCTGACCATAGTCACGTTTCGTGCCATATTAGAGAATCTTAGAAAGCAAGAGCGTGCTTCTTGCTCTAAAGCAGAGTGTGTTTCATGGATGAGAACTGTGCTGTGTGTTTCCCTTCAGAAATGGAGTTAAATCCCAGTCTCTGTGTCTTCCTACAAGCAAGACATCATTTCAGGTTAATGCAGTCACTTTGCAGCTCAAATGAATAGCAATCGTTTATGAAGCTCACATGTTTCTCGCTCTTAACTGTAAAGCATTGTATGTTAGAGGAACTGTGGTTTGTATCAGTTTCAGAAGAAGAGTTGACATAGATATGGTCCGTATGTGTAGGAAACACCGTTATTTTGTTCTGACCACAGTCACGTTTCCTGCTGTATTAGAGACTCTTAGAAAGCAAGAGTGTGCTTCTTGCTCGCAAGCAGAGTGTGTTTCCTGGATGAGAACTGTGCTGTGTGTTTCCCTTCAGAAATGGAGTTAAATCCCAGGCTCTGTGTCTTCCTACAAGCAAGACATCATTTCAGGTTAATGCAGTCACTTTGCAGCTCCAATGAATAGTAATCGTTTACGAAGCTCACATGTTTCTCGCTCTTAACTGTAAAGCATTGTATGTTAGAGGAACTGTGGTTTGTATCAGTTTCAGAAGAAGAGTTGACATAGATATGGTCCGTATGTGTACGAAACTCCGTTATTTTGTTCTTACCACAGTCACGTTTCCTGCTGTATTAGAGACAATTAGAAAGTAAGAGTGTGCTTCTTGCTCTGAAGCAGAGTGTGTTTCATGGATGAGAACTGTGCTGTGTGTTTTTCTTCAGAAATGGAGTTAAAGCCCAGGCTCTGTTTCTTCCTACAAGCAAGACATCATTTCAGTTAAACGCTGTCACTTTTCTGGTCAAATGAATATAATACGTTTACGAAGATCACACGTTTCTCGCTCTTAACTGAAAAGCATTGGATGTTAGATGACTTGTGGTTTGTATCAGTTTCAGAAGCAGAGTTGAACTAGCAGTGGTCCGTATGTGTCGGAAACACCGTTCTTTTGTTCTGAGCAAACACACGTTTCCTGCTCTATTAGAGACTCTAGAAAGCAAGAGTGTGCTTCTTCCTATATGCATAGTGTGTGTCATCGTGAGAACAGTACTGGGTGTTCCCCTTTAGAAATGGAGTTAAATCACAGCTTCTATATCTTCCTACAAGCAAGACTTGGTTTCACGTAAACTCAGTCAACTTTCAGCTCAAACAAAGCTACATCGTGCACGTAGCTCACAAGTTTCTTGCTCTTAACTGTAAAGCATTGGATGTTAGAATACCTGTGGTTTGTATCAGTTTCGTAAGCAGAGTTGAACTAGCAATGGTCTGTATGTGTAGGAAACACCGTTCTTTTGTTCTGAGTACCCTCAAGTTTCTGGCTCTATTAGAGACTCTGGAAAGCAAGAGCATGCTTCTTGCTATAATGCAGAGTGTGTTTCATGGATGAGAACTGTGCTGTGTGTTTCCCTTCAGAAATGGAGTTAAATCCCACACTCTGTGTCTTCCTACAAGCAACACATCTTTACAGGTAAACTCAGTCAATTTTCAGCGCAAAGGAAGCTACATCGTTCACGAAGCTCACACGTTTCTCGCTCGTAAATTGAAAGCATTGCATGTTAATGGAACTGTGGTTTGTATCAGTTTCAGAAGAAGAGTTGACCTAGATATGGTCCGTTTTTGTAGGAAACACCATTATTTTGTTCTGACCATAGTCACGTTACATGCCATATTAGAGAATCTTAGAAAGCAAGAGCGTGCTTCTTGCTCTAAAGCAGAGTGTGTTTCATGGATGAGATCTGTGCTGTTGTTTCCCTTCAGAAATGGAGTTAAAGCCCAGGCTCTGTGTCTTCCTACAAGCAAGATTTCATTTCAGGTTAATGCAGTCACTTTGCAGCTCAAATGAATAGTAATCGTTTATGAAGCTCACATGTTTCTCGCTCTTAACTGAAAAGCATTGGATGTTAGAGGACCTGTGGTTTGTATCAGTTTCAGAAGAAGAGTTGACATAGATATGGTCCGTATGTGTAGGAAACACCGTTATTTTGTTCTGACCACAGTCACGTTTCCTGCTGTATTAGAGACAATTAGAAAGCAAGAGTGTGCTTCTTGCTCGCCTGCAGAGTGTGTTTCATGGATGAGAACTGTGCTGTGTGTTTCCCTTCAGAAATGGAGTTAAAGCCCAGGCTCTGTTTCTTCCTAGAAGCAAGACATCATTTCAGGTTAATGCAGTCACTTTGCAGCTCAAATGAATAGTAATCGTTTACGAAGCTCACATTTTTCTCGCTCTTAACTGTAAAGCATTGTATGTTAGAGGAACTGTGGTTTGTATCATTTTCAGAAGAAGAGTTGACATAGATATGGTCCGTATGTGTAGGAAACACCGTTATTTTGTTCTGACCACAGTCACGTTTCCTGCTGTATTAGAGACTCTTAGAAAGCAAGAGTGTGCTTCTTGCTCGCAAGCAGAGTGTGTTTCATGGATGAGAACTGTGCTGTGTGTTTCCCTTCAGAAATGGAGTTAAAGCCCAGGCTCTGTTTCTTCCTACAAGCAAGACATCATTTCAGTTAAACGCTGTCACTTTTCTGGTCAAATGAATATAATACGTTTACGAAGATCACACGTTTCTCGCTCTTAACTGAAAAGCATTGGATGTTAGATGACTTGTGGTTTGTATCAGTTTCAGAAGCAGAGTTGAACTAGCAGTGGTCCGTATGTGTCGGAAACACCGTTCTTTTGTTCTGAGCAAACACACGTTTCCTGCTCTATTAGAGACTCTAGAAAGCAAGAGTGTGCTTCTTCCTATATGCATAGTGTGTTTCATCGTGAGAACAGTACTGGGTGTTCCCCTTTAGAAATGGAGTTAAATCACAGCTTCTATATCTTCCTACAAGCAAGACTTGGTTTCACGTAAACTCAGTCAACTTTCAGCTCAAACAAAGCTACATCGTGCACGTAGCTCACAAGTTTCTTGCTCTTAACTGTAAAGCATTGGATGTTAGAATACCTGTGGTTTGTATCAGTTTCGTAAGCAGAGTTGAACTAGCAATGGTCTGTATGTGTAGGAAACACCGTTCTTTTGTTCTGAGTACCCTCAAGTTTCTGGCTCTATTAGAGACTCTGGAAAGCAAGAGCATGCTTCTTGCTATAATGCAGAGTGTGTTTCATGGATGAGAACTGTGCTGTGTGTTTCCCTTCAGAAATGGAGTTAAATCCCACGCTCTGTGTCTTCCTACAAGCAACACATCTTTTCAGGTAAACTCAGTCACTTTTCAGCGCAAAGGAAGCTACATCGTTCACGAAGCTCACACGTTTCTCGCTCGTAAATTGAAACCATTGCATGTTAATGGAATTGTGGTTTGTATCAGTTTCAGAAGAAGAGTTGACCTAGATATGATCCGTATGTGTAGGAAACACCGTTATTTTGTTCTGACCACAGTCACGTTTCCTGCTGTATTAGAGACTCTTAGAAAGCAAGAGTCTGCTTCTTGCTCGCAAGCAGAATGTGTTTCATGGATGAGAACTGTGCTGTTGTTTCCCTTCAGAAATGGAGTTAAATCCCAGGCTCTGTGTCTTCCTACAAGCAAGATTTCATTTCAGGTTAATGCAGTCACTTTGCAGCTCAAATGAATAGTAATCGTTTACGAAGCTCACATTTTTCTCGCTCTTAATTGTAAAGCATTGTATGTTAGAGGAACTGTGGTTTGTATCAGTTTCAGAAGAAGAGTTGACATAGATATGGTCCGTATGTGTAGGAAACACCGTTATTTTGTTCTGACCACAGTCACGTTTCCTGCTGTATTAGAGACTCTTAGAAAGCAAGAGTCTGCTTCTAGCTCGCAAGCAGAGTGTGTTTCATGGATGAGAACTGTGCTGTGTGTTTCCCTTCAGAAATGGAGTTAAAGCCCAGGCTCTGTTTCTTCCTACAAGCAAGACATCATTTCAGTTAAACGCTGTCACTTTTCTGGTCAAATGAATATAATACGTTTACGAAGATCACATGTTTCTCGCTCTTAACTGAAAAGCATTGGATGTTAGATGACTTGTGGTTTGTATCAGTTTCAGAAGCAGAGTTGAACTAGCAGTGGTCCGTATGTGTAGGAAACACCGTTCTTTTGTTCTGAGCAAACACATGTTTCCTGCTCTATTAGAGAATCTAGAAAACAAGAGCGTGCTTCTTCCTATACGCATAGTGTGTTTCATCGTGCAACAGTGCTGTTTGTTTCCCTTCAGAAATGGAGTTAAATCACAGGCTCTGTGTCTTCCTAAAAGCAAGACTTTGTTTCACGTAAACTCAGTCACCTTTCAGCTCAAACAAAGCTACATCGTTCACGTAGCTCACACATTTTTTGCTCTTAACTGTAAAGCATTGTATGTTAGAGGACCTGTGGTTTGTATCAGTTTCAGAAGCAGAGGTGAACTAGCAATGGTCCATATGTGTAGGAAACACCATTCTTTGTTCTGAGTACCCTCAAGTTTCTGGCTCTATTAGAAACTCTGGAATGCAAGAGCATGCATCTTGTTGTAAAGCAGAGTGTGTTTCATGGAAGAAAACTGTGCTGTGTGTTTCCCTTCAGAAATGGAGTTAAATCCCAGGCATTGTGTCTTCCTATAAGCAAGTTATCTTTTCAGGTAAACTCAGTCACTTTTCAGCTCAAAGGAAGCTACATCGTTCACGAAGCTCACACGTTTCTCGCTCTTAACTCGAAAGAATTGCATGTTAATGCAACTGGGTTTGTATCTGTTTCAGAAGAAGAGTTTACATAGATATGGTCCGTTTGTGTAGGAAACACCGTTATTTTGTTCTGACCACAGTCACGTTTCATGCTGTATTAGACACTCTTAGAAAGCAAGAGTGTGCTTCTTGCTCGCAAGCAGAGTGTGTTTCATGGATGAGAACTGTGCTGTGTGTTTCCCTTCAGAAATGGCGTTAAATTCCAGGCTCTGTTTCTTCCTACAAGCAAGACATCATTTCAGGTAAACGCTCTCACTTTTCAGGTCAAATGAATATAATACGTTTACGAAGATCACATGTTTCTCGCTCTTAACTGAAAAGCATTGGATGTTACATGACTTGTGGTTTGTATCAGTTTCAGAAGCAGAGTTGAACTACCAGTGGTCCGTATGTGTCGGAAACACCGTTCTTTTGTTCTGAGCAAACACACGTTTCCTGCTCTATTAGAGACTCTAGAAAGCAAGAGTGTGCTTCTTCCTATATGCATAGTGTGTTTCATCATGAGACCAGTACTGGGTGTTTCCCTTTAGAAATGGAGTTAAATCACAGCCTCTATATCTTCCTACAAGCAAGACTTGGTTTCACGTAAACTCAGTCAACTTTCAGCTCAAACAAAGCTACATCGTGCACGTAGCTCACAAGTTTCTTGCTCTTAACTGTAAAGCATTGGATGTTAGAATACCTGTGGTTTGTATCAGTTTCGTAAGCAGAGTTGAACTAGCAATGGTCTGTATGTGTAGGAAACACCGTTCTTTGGTTCTGAGTACCCTCAATTTTCTGGCTCTATTAGAAACTCTGGAATGCAAGGGCATGCTTCTTGTTGTAAAGCAGAGTGTGTTTCATGGAAGAAAACTGTGCTGTGTGTTTCCTTTCAGAAATGGAGTTAAATCCCAGGCATTGTGTCTTCCTATAAGCAAGTTATCTTTTCAGGTAAACTCAGTCACTTTTCAGCGCAAAGGAAGCTACATCGTTCACGAAGCTCACACGTTTCTCGCTCTTAACTCGAAAGAATTGCATGTTAATGCAACTGTGGTTTGTATCTGTTTCAGAAGAAGAGTTGACCTAGATATGGTCCGCTTTTGTAGGAAACACCATTATTTTGTTCTGACCATAGTCACATTTCGTGCCATATTAGAGAATCTTAGAAAGCAAGAGCGTGCTTCTTGCTCTAAAGCAGAGTGTGTTTCATGGATGAGAACTGTGCTGTGTGTTTCCCTTCAGAAATGGAGTTAAATCCCAGTCTCTGTGTCTTCCTACAAGCAAGACATCATTTCAGGTTAATGCAGTCACTTTGCAGCTCAAATGAATAGCAATCGTTTATGAAGCTCACATGTTTCTCGCTCTTAACTGTAAAGCATTGTATGTTAGAGGAACTGTGGTTTGTATCAGTTTCAGAAGAAGAGTTGACATAGATATGGTCCGTATGTGTAGGAAACACCGTTATTTTGTTCTGACCACAGTCACGTTTCCTGCTGTATTAGAGACTCTTAGAAAGCAAGAGTGTGCTTCTTGCTCACAAGCAGAGTATGTTTCCTGGATGAGAACTGTGCTGTGTGTTTCCCTTCAGAAATGGAGTTAAATCCAAGGCTCTTTTTCTTCCTACAAGCAAGACATCATTTCAGGTTAATGCAGTCACTTTGCAGCTCAAATGAATATTAATCGTTTACTAAGCTCACATTTTTCTCGCTCTTAATTGTAAAGCATTGTATGTTAGAGGAACTGTGGTTTGTATCAGTTTCAGAAGAAGAGTTGACATAGATATGGTCCGTATGTGTAGGAAACACCGTTATTTTGTTCTGACCACAGTCACGTTTCCTGCTGTATTAGAGACTCTTAGAAAGCAAGAGTGTGCTTCTTGCTCTACAGCAGAGTGTGTTTCATGGATGAGAACTGTGCTGTGTGTTTCCCTTCAGAAATGGAGTTAAAGCCCAGGCTCTGTTTCTTCCTACAAGCAAGACATCATTTCAGTTAAACGCTGTCACTTTTCAGGTCAAATGAATATAATACGTTTACGAAGATCACACATTTCTCGCTCTTAACTGAAAAGCATTGGATGTTAGATGACTTGTGGTTTGTATCAGTTTCAGAAGCAGAGTTGAACTAGCAGTGGTCCGTATGTGTAGGAAACACCGTTCTTTTGTTCTGAGCAAACACACGTTTCCTGCTCTATTAGAGACTCTAGAAAGCAAGAGTGTGCTTCTTCCTATAGGCATAGTGTGTTTCATCGTGAGAACAGTACTGGGTGTTTCCCTTTAGAAATGGAGTTAAATCACAGCCTCTATATCTTCCTACAAGCAAGACTGGGTTTCACGTAAACTCAGTCAACTTTCAGCTCAAACAAAGCTACATCGTGCACGTAGCTCACAAGTTTCTTGCTCTTAACTGTAAAGCATTGGATGTTAGATGACCTGTGGTTTGTATCAGTTTCGTAAGCAGAGTTGAACTAGCAATGGTCTGTATGTGTAGGAAACACCGTTCTTTTGTTCTGAGTACCCTCAAGTTTCTGGCTCTATTAGAGACTCTGGAAAGCAAGAACATGCTTCTTGCTATAATGCAGAGTGTGTTTCATGGATGAGAACTGTGCTGTGTGTTTCCCTTCAGAAATGGAGTTAAATCCCACGCTCTGTGTCTTCCTACAAGCAACACATCTTTTCAGGTAAACTCAGTCACTTTTCAGCACAAAGGAAGCTACATCGTTCACGAAGCTCACACGTTTCTCGCTTGTAAATTGAAAGCATTGCATGTTAAAGGAACTGTGGTTTGTATCAGTTTCAGAAGTAGAGTTGACCTAGATATGGTCCGTTTTTGTCGGAAACACCATTATTTTGTTCTGACCATAATCACGTTTCATGCCATATTAGAGAATCTTAGAAAGCAAGAGTGTGCTTCTTGCTCTAAAGCAGATTGTGTTTCATGGATGAGATCTGTGCTGTTGTTTCCCTTCAGAAATGGAGTTAAATCCCAGGCTCTGTGTCTTCCTACAAGCAAGACATCATTTCAGGTTAATGCAGTCACTTTGCAGCTCCAATGAATAATAATCGTTTACGAAGCTCACATGTTTCTCGCTCTTAACTGTAAAGCATTGTATGTTAGAGGAACTGTGGTTTGTATCAGTTTCAGAAGAAGAGTTGACATAGATATGGTCCGTATGTGTAGGAAACTCCGTTATTTTGTTCTTACCACAGTCACGTTTCCTGCTGTATTAGAGACAATTAGAAAGCAAGAGTGTGCTTCTTGCTCTGAAGCAGAGTGTGTTTCATGGATGAGAACTGTGCTGTGTGTTTTTCTTCAGAAATGGAGTTAAATCCCACGCTCTGTGTCTTCCTACAAGCAACACATCTTTTCAGGTAAACTCAGTCACTTTTCAGCGCAAAGGAAGCTACATCGTTCACGAAGCTCACACGTTTCTCGCTCGTAAATTGAAAGCATTGCATGTTAATGGAACTGTGGTTTGTATCAGTTTCAGAAGAAGAGTTGACCTAGATATGGTCCGTTTTTGTAGGAAACACCATTATTTTGTTCTGACCATAGTCACGTTTCGTGCCATATTAGAGAATCTTAGAAAGCAAGAGCGTGCTTCTTGCTCTAAAGCAGAGTGTGTTTCATGGATGAGATCTGTGCTGTTGTTTCCCTTCAGAAATGGAGTTAAAGCCCAGGCTCTGTGTCTTCCTACAAGCAAGATTTCATTTCAGGTTAATGCAGTCACTTTGCAGCTCAAATGAATAGTAATCGTTTATGAAGCTCACATGTTTCTCGCTCTTAACTGAAAAGCATTGGATGTTAGAGGACCTGTGGTTTGTATCAGTTTCAGAAGAAGAGTTGACATAGATATGGTCCGTATGTGTAGGAAACACCGTTATTTTGTTCTGACCACAGTCACGTTTCCTGCTGTATTAGAGACAATTAGAAAGCAAGAGTGTGCTTCTTGCTCGCCTGCAGAGTGTGTTTCATGGATGAGAACTGTGCTGTGTGTTTCCCTTCAGAAATGGAGTTAAAGCCCAGGCTCTGTTTCTTCCTACAAGCAAGGCATCATTTCAGGTTAATGCAGTCACTTTGCAGCTCAAATGAATAGTAATCGTTTACGAAGCTCACATTTTTCTCGCTCTTAATTGTAAAGCATTGTATGTTAGAGGAACTGTGGTTTGTATCATTTTCAGAAGAAGAGTTGACATAGATATGGTCCGTATGTGTAGGAAACACCGTTATTTTGTTCTGACCACAGTCACGTTTCATGCTGTATTAGACACTCTTAGAAAGCAAGAGTGTGCTTGTTGCTCGCAAGCAGAGTGTGTTTCATGGATGAGAACTGTGCTGTGTGTTTCCCTTCAGAAATGGAGTTAAAGCCCAGGCTCTGTTTCTTCCTACAAGCAAGACATCATTTCAGTTAAACGCTGTCACTTTTCTGGTCAAATGAATATAATACGTTTACGAAGATCACACGTTTCTCGCTCTTAACTGAAAAGCATTGGATGTTAGATGACTTGTGGTTTGTATCAGTTTCAGAAGCAGAGTTGAACTAGCAGTGGTCCGTATGTGTCGGAAACACCGTTCTTTTGTTCTGAGCAAACACACGTTTCCTGCTCTATTAGAGACTCTAGAAAGCAAGAGTGTGCTTCTTCCTATATGCATAGTGTGTTTCATCGTGAGAACAGTACTGGGTGTTCCCCTTTAGAAATGGAGTTAAATCACAGCTTCTATATCTTCCTACAAGCAAGACTTGGTTTCACGTAAACTCAGTCAACTTTCAGCTCAAACAAAGCTACATCGTGCACGTAGCTCACAAGTTTCTTGCTCTTAACTGTAAAGCATTGGATGTTAGAATACCTGTGGTTTGTATCAGTTTCGTAAGCAGAGTTGAACTAGCAATGGTCTGTATGTGTAGGAAACACCGTTCTTTTGTTCTGAGTACCCTCAAGTTTCTGGCTCTATTAGAGACTCTGGAAAGCAAGAGCATGCTTCTTGCTATAATGCAGAGTGTGTTTCATGGATGAGAACTGTGCTGTGTGTTTCCCTTCAGAAATGGAGTTAAATCCCACGCTCTGTGTCTTCCTACAAGCAACACATCTTTTCAGGTAAACTCAGTCACTTTTCAGCGCAAAGGAAGCTACATCGTTCACGAAGCTCACACGTTTCTCGCTTGTAAATTGAAAGCATTGCATGTTAAAGGAACTGTGGTTTGTATCAGTTTCAGAAGTAGATTTGACCTAGATATGGTCCGTTTTTGTCGGAAACACCATTATTTTGTTCTGACCATAATCACGTTTCATGCCATATTAGAGAATCTTAGAAAGCAAGAGTGTGCTTCTTGCTCTAAAGCAGATTGTGTTTCAAGGATGAGATCTGTGCTGTTGTTTCCCTTCAGAAATGGAGTTAAATCCCAGGCTCTGTGTCTTCCTACAAGCAAGACATCATTTCAGGTTAATGCAGTCACTTTGCAGCTCCAATGAATAGTAATCGTTTACGAAGCTCACATGTTTCTCGCTCTTAACTGTAAAGCATTGTATGTTAGAGGAACTGTGGTTTGTATCAGTTTCAGAAGAAGAGTTGACATAGATATGGTCCGTATGTGTAGGAAACTCCGTTATTTTGTTCTTACCACAGTCACGTTTCCTGCTGTATTAGAGACAATTAGAAAGCAAGAGTGTGCTTCTTGCTCTGAAGCAGAGTGTGTTTCATGGATGAGAACTGTGCTGTGTGTTTTTCTTCAGAAATGGAGTTAAATCCCACGCTCTGTGTCTTCCTACAAGCAACACATCTTTTCAGGTAAACTCAGTCACTTTTCAGCGCAAAGGAAGCTACATCGTTCACGAAGCTCACACGTTTCTCGCTCGTAAATTGAAAGCATTGCATGTTAATGGAACTGTGGTTTGTATCAGTTTCAGAAGAAGAGTTGACCTAGATATGGTCCGTTTTTGTAGGAAACACCATTATTTTGTTCTGACCATAGTCACGTTTCGTGCCATATTAGAGAATCTTAGAAAGCAAGAGCGTGCTTCTTGCTCTAAAGCAGAGTGTGTTTCATGGATGAGATCTGTGCTGTTGTTTCCCTTCAGAAATGGAGTTAAAGCCCAGGCTCTGTGTCTTCCTACAAGCAAGATTTCATTTCAGGTTAATGCAGTCAATTTGCAGCTCAAATGAATAGTAATCGTTTATGAAGCTCACATGTTTCTCGCTCTTAACTGAAAAGCATTGGATGTTAGAGGACCTGTGGTTTGTATCAGTTTCAGAAGAAGAGTTGACATAGATATGGTCCGTATGTGTAGGAAACACCGTTATTTTGTTCTGACCACAGTCACGTTTCCTGCTGTATTAGAGACTCTTAGAAAGCAAGAGTGTGCTTCTTGCTCGCAAGCAGAGTGTGTTTCATGGATGAGAACTGTGCTGTGTGTTTCCCTTCAGAAATGGAGTTAAAGCCCAGGCTCTGTTTCTTCCTACAAGCAAGACATCATTTCAGTTAAACGCTGTCACTTTTCTGGTCAAATGAATATAATACGTTTACGAAGATCACACGTTTCTCGCTCTTAACTGAAAAGCATTGGATGTTAGATGACTTGTGGTTTGTATCAGTTTCAGAAGCAGAGTTGAACTAGCAGTGGTCCGTATGTGTCGGAAACACCGTTCTTTTGTTCTGAGCAAACACACGTTTCCTGCTCTATTAGAGACTCTAGAAAGCAAGAGTGTGCTTCTTCCTATATGCATAGTGTGTTTCATCGTGAGAACAGTACTGGGTGTTCCCCTTTAGAAATGGAGTTAAATCACAGCTTCTATATCTTCCTACAAGCAAGACTTGGTTTCACGTAAACTCAGTCAACTTTCAGCTCAAACAAAGCTACATCGTGCACGTAGCTCACAAGTTTCTTGCTCTTAACTGTAAAGCATTGGATGTTAGAATACCTGTGGTTTGTATCAGTTTCGTAAGCAGAGTTGAACTAGCAATGGTCTGTATGTGTAGGAAACACCGTTCTTTTGTTCTGAGTACCCTCAAGTTTCTGGCTCTATTAGAGACTCTGGAAAGCAAGAGCATGCTTCTTGCTATAATGCAGAGTGTGTTTCATGGATGAGAACTGTGCTGTGTGTTTCCCTTCAGAAATGGAGTTAAATCCCACGCTCTGTGTCTTCCTACAAGCAACACATCTTTTCAGGTAAACTCAGTCACTTTTCAGCGCAAAGGAAGCTACATCGTTCACGAAGCTCACACGTTTCTCGCTTGTAAATTGAAAGCATTGCATGTTAAAGGAACTGTGGTTTGTATCAGTTTCAGAAGTAGAGTTGACCTAGATATGGTCCGTTTTTGTCGGAAACACCATTATTTTGTTCTGACCATAATCACGTTTCATGCCATATTAGAGAATCTTAGAAAGCAAGAGTGTGCTTCTTGCTCTAAAGCAGATTGTGTTTCATGGATGAGATCTGTGCTGTTGTTTCCCTTCAGAAATGGAGTTAAATCCCAGGCTCTGTGTCTTCCTACAAGCAAGACATCATTTCAGGTTAATGCAGTCACTTTGCAGCTCCAATGAATAGTAATCGTTTACGAAGCTCACATGTTTCTCGCTCTTAACTGTAAAGCATTGTATGTTAGAGGAACTGTGGTTTGTATCAGTTTCAGAAGAAGAGTTGACATAGATATGGTCCGTATGTGTAGGAAACTCCGTTATTTTGTTCTTACCACAGTCACGTTTCCTGCTGTATTAGAGACAATTAGAAAGCAAGAGTGTGCTTCTTGCTCTGAAGCAGAGTGTGTTTCATGGATGAGAACTGTGCTGTGTGTTTTTCTTCAGAAATGGAGTTAAATCCCACGCTCTGTGTCTTCCTACAAGCAACACATCTTTTCAGGTAAACTCAGTCACTTTTCAGCGCAAAGGAAGCTACATCGTTCACGAAGCTCACACGTTTCTCGCTCGTAAATTGAAAGCATTGCATGTTAATGGAACTGTGGTTTGTATCAGTTTCAGAAGAAGAGTTGACCTAGATATGGTCCGTTTTTGTAGGAAACACCATTATTTTGTTCTGACCATAGTCACGTTTCGTGCCATATTAGAGAATCTTAGAAAGCAAGAGCGTGCTTCTTGCTCTAAAGCAGAGTGTGTTTCATGGATGAGATCTGTGCTGTTGTTTCCCTTCAGAAATGGAGTTAAAGCCCAGGCTCTGTGTCTTCCTACAAGCAAGATTTCATTTCAGATTAATGCAGTCACTTTGCAGCTCAAATGAATAGTAATCGTTTATGAAGCTCACATGTTTCTCGCTCTTAACTGAAAAGCATTGGATGTTAGAGGACCTGTGGTTTGTATCAGTTTCAGAAGAAGAGTTGACATAGATATGGTCCGTATGTGTAGGAAACACCGTTATTTTGTTCTGACCACAGTCACGTTTCCTGCTGTATTAGAGACAATTAGAAAGCAAGAGTGTGCTTCTTGCTCGCCTGCAGAGTGTGTTTCATGGATGAGAACTGTGCTGTGTGTTTCCCTTCAGAAATGGAGTTAAAGCCCAGGCTCTGTTTCTTCCTACAAGCAAGACATCATTTCAGGTTAATGCAGTCACTTTGCAGCTCAAATGAATAGTAATCGTTTACGAAGCTCACATTTTTCTCGCTCTTAATTGTAAAGCATTGTATGTTAGAGGAACTGTGGTTTGTATCATTTTCAGAAGAAGAGTTGACATAGATATGGTCCGTATGTGTAGGAAACACCGTTATTTTGTTCTGACCACAGTCACGTTTCCTGCTGTATTAGAGACTCTTAGAAAGCAAGAGTGTGCTTCTTGCTCTACAGCAGAGTGTGTTTCATGGATGAGAACTGTGCTGTGTGTTTCCCTTCAGAAATGGAGTTAAAGCCCAGGCTCTGTTTCTTCCTACAAGCAAGACATCATTTCAGTTAAACGTTGTCACTTTTGTGGTCAAATGAATATAATACGTTTACGAAGATCACACGTTTCTCGCTCTTAACTGAAAAGCATTGGATGTTAGATGACTTGTGGTTTGTATCAGTTTCAGAAGCAGAGTTGAACTAGCAGAGGTCCGTATGTGTCGGAAACACCGTTCTTTTGTTCTGAGCAAACACACGTTTCCTGCTCTATTAGAGACTCTAGAAAGCAAGAGTGTGCTTCTTCCTATATGCATAGTGTGTTTCATCGTGAGAACAGTACTGGGTGTTCCCCTTTAGAAATGGAGTTAAATCACAGCTTCTATATCTTCCTACAAGCAAGACTTGGTTTCACGTAAACTCAGTCAACTTTCAGCTCAAACAAAGCTACATCGTGCACGTAGCTCACAAGTTTCTTGCTCTTAACTGTAAAGCATTGGATGTTAGAATACCTGTGGTTTGTATCAGTTTCGTAAGCAGAGTTGAACTAGCAATGGTCTGTATGTGTAGGAAACACCGTTCTTTTGTTCTGAGTACCCTCAAGTTTCTGGCTCTATTAGAGACTCTGGAAAGCAAGAGCATGCTTCTTGCTATAATGCAGAGTGTGTTTCATGGATGAGAACTGTGCTGTGTGTTTCCCTTCAGAAATGGAGTTAAATCCCACGCTCTGTGTCTTCCTACAAGCAACACATCTTTTCAGGTAAACTCAGTCACTTTTCAGCGCAAAGGAAGCTACATCGTTCACGAAGCTCACACGTTTCTCGCTCGTAAATTGAAAGCATTGCATGTTAATGGAACTGTGGTTTGTATCAGTTTCAGAAGAAGAGTTGACCTAGATATGGTCCGTTTTTGTAGGAAACACCATTATTTTGTTCTGACCATAGTCACGTTTCGTGCCATATTAGAGAATCTTAGAAAGCAAGAGCGTGCTTCTTGCTCTAAAGCAGAGTGTGTTTCATGGATGAGATCTGTGCTGTTGTTTCCCTTCAGAAATGGAGTTAAATCCCAGGCTCTGTGTCTTCCTACAAGCAAGATTTCATTTCAGGTTAATGCAGTCACTTTGCAGCTCAAATGAATAGTAATCGTTTATGAAGCTCACATGTTTCTCGCTCTTAACTGAAAAGCATTGGATGTTAGAGGACCTGTGGTTTGTATCAGTCTCAGAAGAAGAGTTGACATAGATATGGTCCGTATGTGTAGGAAACACCGTTATTTTGTTCTGACCACAGTCACATTTCCTGCTGTATTAGAGACAATTAGAAAGCAAGAGTGTGCTTCTTGCTCGCCTGCAGAGTGTGTTTCATGGATGAGAACTGTGCTGTGTGTTTCCCTTCAGAAATGGAGTTAAAGCCCAGGCTCTGTTTCTTCCTACAAGCAAGACATCATTTCAGGTTAATGCAGTCACTTTGCAGCTCAAATGAATAGTAATCGTTTACGAAGCTCACATTTTTCTCGCTCTTAACTGTAAAGCATTTTATGTTAGAGGAACTGTGGTTTGTATCAGTTTCAGAAGAAGAGTTTACATAGATATGGTCCGTATGTGTAGGAAACACCGTTATTTTGTTCTGACCACAGTCACGTTTCCTGCTGTATTAGAGACTCTTAGAAAGCAAGAGTCTGCTTCTTGCTCGCAAGCAGAGTGTGTTTCATGGATGAGAACTGTGCTGTGTGTTTCCCTTCAGAAATGGAGTTAAAGCCCAGGCTCTGTTTCTTCCTACAAGCAAGACATCATTTCAGTTAAACGCTGTCACTTTTCTGGTCAAATGAATATAATACGTTTACGAAGATCACACCTTTCTCGCTCTTAACTGAAAAGCATTGGATGTTAGATGACTTGTGGTTTGTATCAGTTTCAGAAGCAGAGTTGAACTAGCAGTGGTCCGTATGTGTCGGAAACACCGTTCTTTTGTTCTGAGCAAACACACGTTTCCTGCTCTATTAGAGACTCTAGAAAGCAAGAGTGTGCTTCTTCCTATATGCATAGTGTGTTTCATCGTGAGAACAGTACTGGGTGTTCCCCTTTAGAAATGGAGTTAAATCACAGCTTCTATATCTTCCTACAAGCAAGACTTGGTTTCACGTAAACTCAGTCAACTTTCAGCTCAAACAAAGCTACATCGTGCACGTAGCTCACAAGTTTCTTGCTCTTAACTGTAAAGCATTGGATGTTAGAATACCTGTGGTTTGTATCAGTTTCGTAAGCAGAGTTGAACTAGCAATGGTCTGTATGTGTAGGAAACACCGTTCTTTTGTTCTGAGTACCCTCAAGTTTCTGGCTCTATTAGAGACTCTGGAAAGCAAGAGCATGCTTCTTGCTATAATGCAGAGTGTGTTTTATGGATGAGAACTGTGCTGTGTGTTTCCCTTCAGAAATGGAGTTAAATCCCACGCTCTGTGTCTTCCTACAAGCAACACATCTTTTCATGTAAACTCAGTCACTTTTCAGCGCAAAGGAAGCTACATCGTTCACGAAGCTCACACGTTTCTCGCTCGTAAATTGAAAGCATTGCATGTTAATGGAACTGTGGTTTGTATCAGTTTCAGAAGAAGAGTTGACCTAGATATGGTCCGTTTTTGTAGGAAACACCATTATTTTGTTCTGACCATAGTCACGTTTCGTGCCATATTAGAGAATCTTAGAAAGCAAGAGCGTGCTTCTTGCTCTAAAGCAGAGTGTGTTTCATGGATGAGATCTGTGCTGTTGTTTCCCTTCAGAAATGGAGTTAAATCCCAGGCTCTGTGTCTTCCTACAAGCAAGATTTCATTTCAGGTTAATGCAGTCACTTTGCAGCTCAAATGAATAGTAATCGTTTATGAAGCTCACATGTTTCTCGCTCTTAACTGAAAAGCATTGGATGTTAGAGGACCTGTGGTTTGTATCAGTTTCAGAAGAAGAGTTGACATAGATATGGTCCGTATGTGTAGGAAACACCGTTATTTTGTTCTGACCACAGTCACGTTTCCTGCTGTATTAGAGACAATTAGAAAGCAAGAGTGTGCTTCTTGCTCGCCTGCAGAGTGTGTTTCATGGATGAGAACTGTGCTGTGTGTTTCCCTTCAGAAATGGAGTTAAAGCCCAGGATCTGTTTCTTCCTACAAGCAAGACATCATTTCAGGTTAATGCAGTCACTTTGCAGCTCAAATGAATAGTAATCGTTTACGAAGCTCACATTTTTCTCGCTCTTAATTGTAAAGCATTGTATGTTAGAGGAACTGTGGTTTGTATCAGTTTCAGAAGCAGAGTTGAACTAGCAGTGGTCCGTATGTGTCGGAAACACCGTTCTTTTGTTCTGAGCAAACACACGTTTCCTGCTCTATTAGAGAATCTAGAAAACAAGAGCGTGCTTCTTCCTATACGCATAGTGTGTTTCATCGTGCAACAGTGCTGTTTGTTTCCCTTCAGAAATGGAGTTAAATCACAGGCTCTGTGTCTTCCTAAAAGCAAGACTTTGTTTCACGTAAACTCAGTCACCTTTCAGCTCAAACAAAGCTACATCGTTCACGGAGCTCACACATTTTTTGCTCTTAACTGTAAAGCATTGTATGTTAGAGGACCTGTGGTTTGTATCAGTTTCAGAAGCAGAGGTGAACTAGCAATGGTCCATATGTGTAGGAAACACCATTCTTTGTTCTGAGTACCCTCAAGTTTCTGGCTCTATTAGAAACTCTGGAATGCAAGAGCATGCTTCTTGTTGTAAAGCAGAGTGTGTTTCATGGAAGAAAACTGTGCTGTGTGTTTCCCTTCAGAAATGGAGTTAAATCCCAGGCATTGTGTCTTCCTATAAGCAAGTTATCTTTTCAGGTAAACTCAGTCACTTTTCAGCTCAAAGGAAGCTACATCGTTCACGAAGCTCACACGTTTCTCGCTCTTAACTCGAAAGAATTGCATGTTAATGCAACTGGGTTTGTATCTGTTTCAGAAGAAGAGTTTACATAGATATGGTCCGTTTGTGTAGGAAACACCGTTATTTTGTTCTGACCACAGTCACGTTTCATGCTGTATTAGACACTCTTAGAAAGCAAGAGTGTGCTTCTTGCTCGCAAGCAGAGTGTGTTTCATGGATGAGAACTGTGCTGTGTGTTTCCCTTCAGAAATGGAGTTAAAGCCCAGGCTCTGTTTCTTCCTACAAGCAAGACATCATTTCAGGTAAACGCTCTCACTTTTCAGGTCAAATGAATATAATACGTTTACGAAGATCACATGTTTCTCGCTCTTAACTGAAAAGCATTGGATGTTAGATGACTTGTGGTTTGTATCAGTTTCAGAAGCAGAGTTGAACTACCAGTGGTCCGTATGTGTCGGAAACACCGTTCTTTTGTTCTGAGCAAACACACGTTTCCTGCTCTATTAGAGACTCTAGAAAGCAAGAGTGTGCTTCTTCCTATATGCATAGTGTGTTTCATCGTGAGAACAGTACTGGGTGTTTCCCTTTAGAAATGGAGTTAAATCACAGCCTCTATATCTTCCTACAAGCAAGACTTGGTTTCACGTAAACTCAGTCAACTTTCAGCTCAAACAAAGCTACATCGTGCACGTAGCTCACAAGTTTCTTGCTCTTAACTGTAAAGCATTGGATGTTAGAATACCTGTGGTTTGTATCAGTTTCGTAAGCAGAGTTGAACTAGCAATGGTCTGTATGTGTAGGAAACACCGTTCTTTTGTTCTGAGTACCCTCAATTTTCTGGCTCTATTAGAAACTCTGGAATGCAAGGGCATGCTTCTTGTTGTAAAGCAGAGTGTGTTTCATGGAAGAAAACTGTGCTGTGTGTTTCCCTTCAGAAATGGAGTTAAATCCCAGGCATTGTGTCTTCCTATAAGCAAGTTATCTTTTCAGGTAAACTCAGTCACTTTTCAGCGCAAAGGAAGCTACATCGTTCACGAAGCTCACACGTTTCTCGCTCTTAACTCGAAAGAATAGCATGTTAATGCAACTGTGGTTTGTATCTGTTTCAGAAGAAGAGTTGACCTAGATATGGTCCGCTTTTGTAGGAAACACCATTATTTTGTTCTGACCATAGTCACGTTTCGTGCCATATTAGAGAATCTTAGAAAGCAAGAGCGTGCTTCTTGCTCTAAAGCAGAGTGTGTTTCATGGATGAGAACTGTGCTGTGTGTTTCCCTTCAGAAATGGAGTTAAATCCCAGTCTCTGTGTCTTCCTACAAGCAAGACATCATTTCAGGTTAATGCAGTCACTTTGCAGCTCAAATGAATAGCAATCGTTTACGAAGCTCACATGTTTCTCGCTCTTAACTGTAAAGCATTGTATGTTAGAGGAACTGTGGTTTGTATCAGTTTCAGAAGAAGAGTTGACATAGATATGGTCCGTATGTGTAGGAAACACCGTTATTTTGTTCTGACCACAGTCACGTTTCCTGCTGTATTAGAGACTCTTAGAAAGCAAGAGTGTGCTTCTTGCTCGCAAGCAGAGTGTGTTTCCTGGATGAGAACTGTGCTGTGTGTTTCCCTTCAGAAATGGAGTTAAATCCAAGGCTCTGTTTCTTCCTACAAGCAAGACATCATTTCAGGTTAATGCAGTCACTTTGCAGCTCAAATGAATATTAATCATTTACTAAGCTCACATTTTTCTCGCTCTTAATTGTAAAGCATTGTATGTTAGAGGAACTGTGGTTTGTATCAGTTTCAGAAGAAGAGTTGACATAGATATGGTCCGTATGTGTAGGAAACACCGTTATTTTGTTCTGACCACAGTCACGTTTCCTGCTGTATTAGAGACTCTTAGAAAGCAAGAGTGTGCTGCTTGCTCTACAGCAGAGTGTGTTTCATGGATGAGAACTGTGCTGTGTGTTTCCCTTCAGAAATGGAGTTAAAGCCCAGGCTCTGTTTCTTCCTACAAGCAAGACATCATTTCAGTTAAACGCTGTCACTTTTCTGGTCAAATGAATATAATACGTTTACGAAGATCACACGTTTCTCGCTCTTAACTGAAAAGCATTGGATGTTAGATGACTTGTGGTTTGTATCAGTTTCAGAAGCAGAGTTGAACTAGCAGTGGTCCGTATGTGTTGGAAACACCGTTCTTTTGTTATGAGCAAACACACGTTTCCTGCTCTATTTGAGACTCTAGAAAGCAAGAGTGTGCTTCTTCCTATATGCATAGTGTGTTTCATCGTGAGAACAGTACTGGGTGTTCCCCTTTAGAAATGGAGTTAAATCACAGCTTCTATATCTTCCTACAAGCAAGACTTGGTTTCACGTAAACTCAGTCAACTTTCAGCTCAAACAAAGCTACATCGTGCACGTAGCTCACAAGTTTCTTGCTCTTAACTGTAAAGCATTGGATGTTAGAATACCTGTGGTTTGTATCAGTTTCGTAAGCAGAGTTGAACTAGCAATGGTCTGTATGTGTAGGAAACACCGTTCTTTTGTTCTGAGTACCCTCAAGTTTCTGGCTCTATTAGAGACTCTGGAAAGCAAGAGCATGCTTCTTGCTATAATGCAGAGTGTGTTTCATGGATGAGAACTGTGCTGTGTGTTTCCCTTCAGAAATGGAGTTAAATCCCACGCTCTGTGTCTTCCTACAAGCAACACATCTTTTCAGGTAAACTCAGTCACTTTTCAGCGCAAAGGAAGCTACATCGTTCACGAAGCTCACACGTTTCTCGCTTGTAAATTGAAAGCATTGCATGTTAATGGAACTGTGGTTTGTATCAGTTTCAGAAGAAGAGTTGACCTAGATATCGTCCGTTATTGTCGGAAACACCATTATTTTGTTCTGACCATAATCACGTTTCATGCCATATTAGAGAATCGTAGAAAGCAAGAATGTGCTTCTTGCTCTAAAGCAGATTGTGTTTCATGGATGAGATCTGTGCTGTTGTTTCCCTTCAGAAATGGAGTTAAATCCCAGGCTCTGTGTCTTCCTACAAGCAAGACATCATTTCAGGTTAATGCAGTCACTATGCAGCTCCAATGAATAGTAATCGTTTACGAAGCTCACATGTTTCTCGCTCTTAACTGTAAAGCATTGTATGTTAGAGGAACTGTGGTTTGTATCAGTTTCAGAAGAAGAGTTGACATAGATATGGTCCGTATGTGTAGGAAACTCCGTTATTTTGTTCTTACCACAGTCACGTTTCCTGCTGTATTAGAGACAATTAGAAAGCAAGAGTGTGCTTCTTGCTCTGAAGCAGAGTGTGTTTCATGGATGAGAACTGTGCTGTGTGTTTCCCTTCAGAAATGGAGTTAAATCCCACGCTCTGTGTCTTCCTACAAGCAACACATCTTTTCAGGTAAACTCAGTCACTTTTCAGCGCAAAGGAAGCTACATCGTTCACGAAGCTCACACGTTTCTCGCTCGTAAATTGAAAGCATTGCATGTTAATGGAACTGTGGTTTGTATCAGTTTCAGAAGAAGAGTTGACCTAGATATGGTCCGTTTTTGTAGGAAACACAATTATTTTGTTCTGACCATAGTCACGTTTCGTGCCATATTAGAGAATCTTAGAAAGCAAGAGCGTGCTTCTTGCTCTAAAGCAGATTGTGTTTCATGGATGAGATCTGTGCTTTTGTTTCCCTTCAGAAATGGAGTTAAATCCCAGGCTCTGTGTCTTCCTACAAGCAAGACATCATTTCAGGTTAATGCAGTCACTTTGCAGCTCCAATGAATAGTAATCGTTTACGAAGCTCACATGTTTCTCGCTCTTAACTGTAAAGCATTGTATGTTAGAGGAACTGTGGTTTGTATCAGTTTCAGAAGAAGAGTTGACATAGATATGGTCCGTATGTGTAGGAAACTCCGTTATTTTGTTCTTACCACAGTCACGTTTCCTGCTGTATTAGAGACAATTAGAAAGCAAGAGTGTGCTTCTTGCTCTGAAGCAGACTGTGTTTCATGGATGAGAACTGTGCTGTGTGTTTCCCTTCAGAAATGGAGTTAAATCCCACGCTCTGTGTCTTCCTACAAGCAACACATCTTTTCAGGTAAACTCAGTCACTTTTCAGCGCAAAGGAAGCTACATCGTTCACGAAGCTCACACGTTTCTCGCTCGTAAATTGAAAGCATTGCATGTTAATGGAACTGTGGTTTGTATCAGTTTCAGAAGAAGAGTTGACCTAGATATGGTCCGTTTTTGTAGGAAACACCATTATTTTGTTCTGACCATAGTCACGTTTCGTGCCATATTAGAGAATCTTAGAAAGCAAGAGCGTGCTTCTTGCTCTAAAGCAGAGTGTGTTTCATGGATGAGATCTGTGCTGTTGTTTCCCTTCAGAAATGGAGTTAAATCCCAGGCTCTGTGTCTTCCTACAAGCAAGATTTCATTTCAGGTTAATGCAGTCACTTTGCAGCTCAAATGAATAGTAATCGTTTATGAAGCTCACATGTTTCTCGCTCTTAACTGAAAAGCATTGGATGTTAGAGGACCTGTGGTTTGTATCAGTTTCAGAAGAAGAGTTGACGTAGATATGGTCCGTATGTGTAGGAAACACCGTTATTTTGTTCTGACCACAGTCACGTTTCCTGCTGTATTAGAGACAATTAGAAAGCAAGAGTGTGCTTCTTGCTCGCCTGCAGAGTGTGTTTCATGGATGAGAACTGTGCTGTGTGTTTCCCTTCAGAAATGGAGTTAAAGCCCAGGCTCTGTTTCTTCCTACAAGCAAGACATCATTTCAGGTTAATGCAGTCACTTTGCAGCTCAAATGAATAGTAATCGTTTACGAAGCTCACATTTTTCTCGCTCTTAATTGTAAAGCATTGTATGTTAGAGGAACTGTGGTTTGTATCAGTTTCAGAAGAAGAGTTGACATAGATATGGTCCGTATGTGTAGGAAACACCGTTATTTTGTTCTGACCACAGTCACGTTTCCTGCTGTATTAGAGACTCTTAGAAAGCAAGAGTGTGCTTCTTGCTCTACAGCAGAGTGTGTTTCATGGATGAGAACTGTGCTGTGTGTTTCCCTTCAGAAATGGAGTTAAAGCCCAGGCTCTGTTTCTTCCTACAAGCAAGACATCATTTCAGTTAAACGCTGTCACTTTTCTGGTCAAATGAATATAATACGTTTACGAAGATCACACGTTTCTCGCTCTTAACTGAAAAGCATTGGATGTTAGATGACTTGTGGTTTGTATCAGTTTCAGAAGCAGAGTTGAACTAGCAGTGGTCCGTATGTGTCAGAAACACCGTTCTTTTGTTCTGAGCAAACACACGTTTCCTGCTCTATTAGAGACTCTAGAAAGCAAGAGTGTGCTTCTTCCTATATGCATAGTGTGTTTCATCGTGAGAACAGTACTGGGTGTTCCCCTTTAGAAATGGAGTTAAATCACAGCTTCTATATCTTCCTACAAGCAAGACTTGGTTTCACGTAAACTCAGTCAACTTTCAGCTCAAACAAAGCTACATCGTGCACGTAGCTCACAAGTTTCTTGCTCTTAACTGTAAAGCATTGGATGTTAGAATACCTGTGGTTTGTATCAGTTTCGTAAGCAGAGTTGAACTAGCAATGGTCTGTATGTGTAGGAAACACCGTTCTTTTGTTCTGAGTACCCTCAAGTTTCTGGCTCTATTAGAGACTCTGGAAAGCAAGAGCATGCTTCTTGCTATAATGCAGAGTGTGTTTCATGGATGAGAACTGTGCTGTGTGTTTCCCTTCAGAAATGGAGTTAAATCCCACGCTCTGTGTCTTCCTACAAGCAACACATCTTTTCAGGTAAACTCAGTCACTTTTCAGCGCAAAGGAAGCTACATCGTTCACGAAGCTCACACGTTTCTCGCTCGTAAATTGAAAGCATTGCATGTTAATGGAACTGTGGTTTGTATCAGTTTCAGAAGAAGAGTTGACCTAGATATGGTCCGTTTTTCTAGGAAACACCATTATTTTGTTCTGACCATAGTCACGTTTCGTGCCAAATTAGAGAATCTTAGAAAGCAAGAGCGTGCTTCTTGCTCTAAAGCAGAGTGTGTTTCATGGATGAGATCTGTGCTGTTGTTTCCCTTCAGAAATGGAGTTAAATCCCAGGCTCTGTGTCTTCCTACAAGCAAGATTTCATTTCAGGTTAATGCAGTCACTTTGCAGCTCAAATGAATAGTAATCGTTTATGAAGCTCACATGTTTCTCGCTCTTAACTGAAAAGCATTGGATGTTAGAGGACCTGTGGTTTGTATCAGTTTCAGAAGAAGAGTTGACATAGATATGGTCCGTATGTGTAGGAAACACCGTTATTTTGTTCTGACCACAGTCACGTTTCCTGCTGTATTAGAGACAATTAGAAAGCAAGAGTGTGCTTCTTGCTCGCCTGCAGAGTGTGTTTCATGGATGAGAACTGTGCTGTGTGTTTCCCTTCAGAAATGGAGTTAAAGCCCAGGCTCTGTTTCTTCCTACAAGCAAGACATCATTTCAGGTTAATGCAGTCACTTTGCAGCTCAAATGAATAGTAATCGTTTACGAAGCTCACATTTTTCTCGCTCTTAATTGTAAAGCATTGTATGTTAGAGGAACTGTGGTTTGTATCAGTTTCAGAAGAAGAGTTGACATAGATATGGTCCGTATGTGTAGGAAACAAAGTTCTTTTGTTCTGACCACAGTCACGTTTCCTGCTGTATTAGAGACTCTTAGAAAGCAAGAGTGTGCTTCTTGCTCTACAGCAGAGTGTGTTTCATGGATGAGAACTGTGCTGTGTGTTTCCCTTCAGAAATGGAGTGAAAGCCCAGGCTCTGTTTCTTCCTACAAGCAAGACATCATTTCAGTTCAACGCTGTCACTTTTCTGGTCAAATGAATATAATACGTTTACGAAGATCACACGTTTCTCGCTCTTAACTGAAAAGCATTGGATGTTAGATGACTTGTGGTTTGTATCAGTTTCAGAAGCAGAGTTGAACTAGCAGTGGTCCGTATGTGTCAGAAACACCGTTCTTTTGTTCTGAGCAAACACACGTTTCCTGCTCTATTAGAGACTCTAGAAAGCAAGAGTGTGCTTCTTCCTATATGCATAGTGTGTTTCATCGTGAGAACAGTACTGGGTGTTCCCCTTTAGAAATGGAGTTAAATCACAGCTTCTATATCTTCCTACAAGCAAGACTTGGTTTCACGTAAACTCAGTCAACTTTCAGCTCAAACAAAGCTACATCGTGCACGTAGCTCACAAGTTTCTTGCTCTTAACTGTAAAGCATTGGATGTTAGAATACCTGTGGTTTGTATCAGTTTCGTAAGCAGAGTTGAACTAGCAATGGTCTGTATGTGTAGGAAACACCGTTCTTTTGTTCTGAGTACCCTCAAGTTTCTGGCTCTATTAGAGACTCTGGAAAGCAAGAGCATGCTTCTTGCTATAATGCAGAGTGTGTTTCATGGATGAGAACTGTGCTGTGTGTTTCCCTTCAGAAATGGAGTTAAATCCCACGCTCTGTGTCTTCCTACAAGCAACACATCTTTTCAGGTAAACTCAGTCACTTTTCAGCGCAAAGGAAGCTACATCGTTCACGAAGCTCACACGTTTCTCGCTCGTAATTGAAAGCATTGCATGTTAATGGAACTGTGGTTTGTATCAGTTTCAGAAGAAGAGTTGACCTAGATATGGTCCGTTTTTGTAGGAAACACCATTATTTTGTTCTGACCATAGTCACGTTTCGTGCCATATTAGAGAATCTTAGAAAGCAAGAGCGTGCTTCTTGCTCTAAAGCAGAGTGTGTTTCATGGATGAGATCTGTGCTGTTGTTTCCCTTCAGAAATGGAGTTAAATCCCAGGCTCTGTGTCTTCCTACAAGCAAGATTTCATTTCAGGTTAATGCAGTCACTTTGCAGCTCAAATGAATAGTAATCGTTTATGAAGCTCACATGTTTCTCGCTCTTAACTGAAAAGCATTGGATGTTAGAGGACCTGTGGTTTGTATCAGTTTCAGAAGAAGAGTTGACATAGATATGGTCTGTATGTGTAGGAAACACCGTTATTTTGTTCTGACCACAGTCACGTATCCTGCTGTATTAGAGACAATTAGAAAGCAAGAGTGTGCTTCTTGCTCGCCTGCAGAGTGTGTTTCATGGATGAGAACTGTGCTGTGTGTTTCCCTTCAGAAATGGAGTTAAAGCCCAGGCTCTGTTTCTTCCTACAAGCAAGACATCATTTCAGGTTAATGCAGTCACTTTGCAGCTCAAATGAATAGTAATCGTTTACGAAGCTCACATTTTTCTCGCTCTTAATTGTAAAGCATTGTATGTTAGAGGAACTGTGGTTTGTATCAGTTTCAGAAGAAGAGTTGACATAGATATGGTCCGTATGTGTAGGAAACACTGTTATTTTGTTCTGACCACAGTCACGTTTCCTGCTGTATTAGAGACTCTTAGAAAGCAAGAGTGTGCTTCTTGCTCTACAGCAGAGTGTGTTTCATGGATGAGAACTGTGCTGTGTGTTTCCCTTCAGAAATGGAGTTAAAGCCCAGGCTCTGTTTCTTCCTACAAGCAAGACATCATTTCAGTTAAACGCTGTCACTTTTCTGGTCAAATGAATATAATACGTTTACGAAGATCACACATTTCTCGCTCTTAACTGAAAAGCATTGGATGTTAGATGACTTGTGGTTTGTATCAGTTTCAGAAGCAGAGTTGAACTAGCAGTGGTCCGTATGTGTCGGAAACACCGTTCTTTTGTTCTGAGCAAACACACGTTTCCTGCTGTATTAGAGACTCTAGAAAGCAAGAGTGTGCTTCTTCCTATATGCATAGTGTGTGTCATCGTGAGAACAGTACTGGGTGTTCCCCTTTCGAAATGGAGTTAAATCACAGCTTCTATATCTTCCTACAAGCAAGACTTGGTTTCACGTAAACTCAGTCAACTTTCAGCTCAAACAAAGCTACATCGTGCACGTAGCTCACAAGTTTCTTGCTCTTAACTGTAAAGCATTGGATGTTAGAATACCTGTGGTTTGTATCAGTTTCGTAAGCAGAGTTGAACTAGCAATGGTCTGTATGTGTAGGAAACACCGTTCTTTTGTTCTGAGTACCCTCAAGTTTCTGGCTCTATTAGAGACTCTGGAAAGCAAGAGCATGCTTCTTGCTATAATGCAGAGTGTGTTTCATGGATGAGAACTGTGCTGTGTGTTTCCCTTCAGAAATGGAGTTAAATCCCACGCTCTGTGTCTTCCTACAAGCAACACATCTTTCAGGTAAACTCAGTCACTTTTCAGCGCAAAGGAAGCTACATCGTTCACGAAGCTCACACGTTTCTCGCTCGTAATTGAAAGCATTGCATGTTAATGGAACTGTGGTTTGTATCAGTTTCAGAAGAAGAGTTGACCTAGATATGGTCCGTTTTTGTAGGAAACACCATTATTTTGTTCTGACCATAGTCACGTTTCGTGCCATATTAGAGAATCTTAGAAAGCAAGAGCGTGCTTCTTGCTCTAAAGCAGAGTGTGTTTCATGGATGAGATCTGTGCTGTTGTTTCCCTTCAGAAATGGAGTTAAATCCCAGGCTCTGTGTCTTCCTAGAAGCAAGATTTCATTTCAGGTTAATGCAGTCACTTTGCAGCTCAAATGAATAGTAATCGTTTATGAAGCTCACATGTTTCTCGCTCTTAACTGAAAAGCATTGGATGTTAGAGGACCTGTGGTTTGTATCAGTTTCAGAAGAAGAGTTGACATAGATATGGTCCGTATGTGTAGGAAACACCGTTATTTTGTTCTGACCACAGTCACATTTCCTGCTGTATTAGAGACAATTAGAAAGCAAGAGTGTGCTTCTTGCTCGCCTGCAGAGTGTGTTTCATGGATGAGAACTGTGCTGTGTGTTTCCCTTCAGAAATGGAGTTAAAGCCCAGGCTCTGTTTCTTCCTACAAGCAAGACATCATTTCAGGTTAATGCAGTCACTTTGCAGCTCAAATGAATAGTAATCGTTTACGAAGCTCACATTTTTCTCGCTCTTAATTGTAAAGCATTGTATGTTAGAGGAACTGTGGTTTGTATCAGTTTCAGAAGAAGAGTTGACATAGATATGGTCCGGATGTGTAGGAAACACCGTTATTTTGTTCTGACCACAGTCACGTTTCCTGCTGTATTAGAGACAATTAGAAAGCAAGAGTGTGCTTCTTGCTCGCCTGCAGAGTGTGTTTCATGGATGAGAACTGTGCTGTGTGTTTCCCTTCAGAAATGGAGTTAAAGCCCAGGCTCTGTTTCTTCCTACAAGCAAGACATCATTTCAGGTTAATGCAGTCACTTTGCAGCTCAAATGAATAGTAATCGTTTACGAAGCTCACATTTTTCTCGCTCTTAATTGTAAAGCATTGTATGTTAGAGGAACTGTGGTTTGTATCAGTTTCAGAAGAAGAGTTGACATAGATATGGTCCGTATGTGTAGGAAACACCGTTATTTTGTTCTGACCACAGTCACGTTTCCTGCTGTATTAGAGACTCTTAGAAAGCAAGAGTCTGCTTCTTGCTCGCAAGCAGAGTGTGTTTCATGGATGAGAACTGTGCTGTGTGTTTCCCTTCAGAAATGGAGTTAAAGCCCAGGCTCTGTTTCTTCCTACAAGCAAGACATCATTTCAGTTAAACGCTGTCACTTTTCTGGTCAAATGAATATAATATGTTTACGAAGATCACACGTTTCTCGCTCTTAACTGAAAAGCATTGGATGTTAGATGACTTGTGGTTTGTATCAGTTTCAGAAGCAGAGTTGAACTAGGAGTGGTCCGTATGTGTAGGAAACACCGTTCTTTTGTTCTGAGCAAACACATGTTTCCTGCTCTATTAGAGAATCTAGAAAACAAGAGCGTGCTTCTTCCTATACGCATAGTGTGTTTCATCGTGCAACAGTGCTGTTTGTTTCCCTTCAGAAATGGAGTTAAATCACAGGCTCTGTGTCTTCCTAAAAGCAAGACTTTGTTTCACGTAAACTCAGTCACCTTTCAGCTCAAACAAAGCTACATCGTTCACGGAGCTCACACATTTTTTGCTCTTAACTGTAAAGCATTGTATGTTAGAGGACCTGTGGTTTGTATCAGTTTCAGAAGCAGAGGTGAACTAGCAATGGTCCATATGTGTAGGAAACACCATTCTTTGTTCTGAGTACCCTCAAGTTTCTGGCTCTATTAGAAACTCTGGAATGCAAGAGCATGCTTCTTGTTGTAAAGCAGAGTGTGTTTCATGGAAGAAAACTGTGCTGTGTGTTTCCCTTCAGAAATGGAGTTAAATCCCAGGCATTGTGTCTTCCTATAAGCAAGTTATCTTTTCAGGTAAACTCAGTCACTTTTCAGCTCAAAGGAAGCTACATCGTTCACGAAGCTCACACGTTTCTCGCTCTTAACTCGAAAGAATTGCATGTTAATGCAACTGGGTTTGTATCTGTTTCAGAAGAAGAGTTTACATAGATATGGTCCGTTTGTGTAGGAAACACCGTTATTTTGTTCTGACCACAGTCACGTTTCATGCTGTATTAGACACTCTTAGAAAGCAAGAGTGTGCTTCTTGCTCGCAAGCAGAGTGTGTTTCATGGATGAGAACTGTGCTGTGTGTTTCCCTTCAGAAATGGCGTAAATTCCAGGCTCTGTTTCTTCCTACAAGCAAGACATCATTTCAGGTAAACGCTCTCACTTTTCAGGTCAAATGAATATAATACGTTTACGAAGATCACATGTTTCTCGCTCTTAACTGAAAAGCATTGGATGTTAGATGACTTGTGGTTTGTATCAGTTTCAGAAGCAGAGTTGAACTAGCAGTGGTCCGTATGTGTCGGAAACACCGTTCTTTTGTTCTGAGCAAACACACGTTTCCTGCTCTATTAGAGACTCTAGAAAGCAAGAGTGTGCTTCTTCCTATATGCATAGTGTGCTTCATCGTGAGAACAGTACTGGGTGTTTCCCTTTAGAAATGGAGTTAAATCACAGCCTCTATATCTTCCTACAAGCAAGACTTGGTTTCACGTAAACTCAGTCAACTTTCAGCTCAAACAAAGCTACATCGTGCACGTAGCTCACAAGTTTCTTGCTCTTAACTGTAAAGCATTGGATGTTAGAATACCTGTGGTTTGTATCAGTTTCGTAAGCAGAGTTGAACTAGCAATGGTCTGTATGTGTAGGAAACACCGTTCTTTTGTTCTGAGTACCCTCAATTTTCTGGCTCTATTAGAAAATCTGGAATGCAAGGGCATGCTTCTTGTTGTAAAGCAGAGTGTGTTTCATGGAAGAAAACTGTGCTGTGTGTTTCCCTTCAGAAATGGAGTTAAATCCCAGGCATTGTGTCTTCCTATAAGCAAGTTATCTTTTCAGGTAAACTCAGTCACTATTCAGCGCAAAGGAAGCTACATCGTTCACGAAGCTCACACGTTTCTCGCTCTTAACTCGAAAGAATTGCATGTTAATGCAACTGTGGTTTGTATCTGTTTCAGAAGAAGAGTTGACCTAGATATGGTCTGCTTTTGTAGGAAACACCATTATTTTGTTCTGACCATAATCACGTTTCGTGCCATATTAGAGAATCTTAGAAAGCAAGAGCGTGCTTCTTGCTCTAAAGCAGAGTGTGTTTCATGGATGAGAACTGTGCTGTGTGTTTCCCTTCAGAAATGGAGTTAAATCCCAGTCTCTGTGTCTTCCTACAAGCAAGACATCATTTCAGGTTAATGCAGTCACTTTGCAGCTCAAATGAATAGCAATCGTTTACGAAGCTCACATGTTTCTCGCTCTTAACTGTAAAGCATTGTATGTTAGAGGAACTGTGGTTTGTATCAGTTTCAGAAGAAGAGTTGACATAGATATGGTCCGTATGTGTAGGAAACACCGTTATTTTGTTCTGACCACAGTCACGTTTCCTGCTGTATTAGAGACTCTTAGAAAGCAAGAGTGTGCTTCTTGCTCGCAAGCAGAGTGTGTTTCCTGGATGAGAACTGTGCTGTGTGTTTCCCTTCAGAAATGGAGTTAAATCCAAGGCTCTGTTTCTTCCTACAAGCAAGACATCATTTCAGGTTAATGCAGTCACTTTGCAGCTCAAATGAATATTAATCGTTTACTAAGCTCACATTTTTCTCGCTCTTAATTGTAAAGCATTGTATGTTAGAGGAACTGTGGTTTGTATCAGTTTCAGAAGAAGAGTTGACATAGATATGGTCCGTATGTGTAGGAAACACCGTTAATTTGTTCTGACCACAGTCACGTTTCCTGCTGTATTAGAGACTCTTAGAAAGCAAGAGTGTGCTTCTTGCTCTACAGCAGAGTGTGTTTCATGGAAGAGAACTGTGCTGTGTGTTTCCCTTCAGAAATGGAGTTAAAGCCCAGGCTCTGTTTCTTCCTACAAGCAAGACATCATTTCAGTTAAACGCTGTCACTTTTCAGGTCAAATGAATATAATACGTTTACGAAGATCACACATTTCTCGCTCTTAACTGAAAAGCATTGGATGTTAGATGACTTGTGGTTTGTATCAGTTTCAGAAGCAGAGTTGAACTAGCAGTGGTCCGTATGTGTAGGAAACACCGTTCTTTTGTTCTGAGCAAACACACGTTTCCTGCTCTATTAGAGACTCTAGAAAGCAAGAGTGTGCTTCTTCCTATATGCATAGTGTGTTTCATCGTGAGAACAGTACTGGGTGTTTCCCTTTAGAAATGGAGTTAAATCACAGCCTCTATATCTTCCTACAAGCAAGACTGGGTTTCACGTAAACTCAGTCAACTTTCAGCTCAAACAAAGCTACATCGTGCACGTAGCTCACAAGTTTCTTGCTCTTAACTGTAAAGCATTGGATGTTAGATGACCTGTGGTTTGTATCAGTTTCGTAAGCAGAGTTGAACTAGCAATGGTCTGTATGTGTAGGAAACACCGTTCTTTTGTTCTGAGTACCCTCAAGTTTCTGGCTCTATTAGAGACTCTGGAAAGCAAGAACATGCTTCTTGCTATAATGCAGAGTGTGTTTCATGGATGAGAACTGTGCTGTGTGTTTCCCTTCAGAAATGGAGTTAAATCCCACGCTCTGTGTCTTCCTACAAGCAACACATCTTTTCAGGTAAACTCAGTCACTTTTCAGCGCAAAGGAAGCTACATCGTTCACGAAGCTCACACGTTTCTCGCTCGTAAATTGAAAGCATTGCATGTTAATGGAACTGTGGTTTGTATCAGTTTCAGAAGTAGAGTTGACCTAGATATGGTCCGAATGTGTAGGAAACTCCGTTATTTTGTTCTTACCACAGTCACGTTTCCTGCTGTATTAGAGACAATTAGAAAGCAAGAGTGTGCTTCTTGCTCTGAAGCAGAGTGTGTTTCATGGATGAGAACTGTGCTGTGTGTTTCCCTTCAGAAATGGAGTTAAATCCCACGCTCTGTGTCTTCCTACAAGCAACACATCTTTTCAGGTAAACTCAGTCACTTTTCAGCGCAAAGGAAGCTACATCGTTCACGAAGCTCACACGTTTCTCGCTCGTAAATTGAAAGCATTGCATGTTAATGGAACTGTGGTTTGTATCAGTTTCAGAAGAAGAGTTGACCTAGATATGGTCCGTTTTTGTAGGAAACACCATTATTTTGTTCTGACCACAGTCACGTTTCCTGCTGTATTAGAGACTCTTAGAAAGCAAGAGTGTGCTTCTTGCTCTACAGCAGAGTGTGTTTCATGGATGAGAACTGTGCTGTGTGTTTCCCTTCAGAAATGGAGTTAAAGCCCAGGCTCTGTTTCTTCCTACAAGCAAGACATCATTTCAGTTAAACGCTGTCACTTTTCAGGTCAAATGAATATAATACGTTTACGAAGATCACACATTTCTCGCTCTTAACTGAAAAGCATTGGATGTTAGATGACTTGTGGTTTGTATCAGTTTCAGAAGCAGAGTTGAACTAGCAGTGGTCCGTATGTGTAGGAAACACCGTTCTTTTGTTCTGAGCAAACACACGTTTCCTGCTCTATTAGAGACTCTAGAAAGCAAGAGTGTGCTTCTTCCTATATGCATAGTGTGTTTCATCGTGAGAACAGTACTGGGTGTTTCCCTTTAGAAATGGAGTTAAATCACAGCCTCTATATCTTCCTACAAGCAAGACTGGGTTTCACGTAAACTCAGTCAACTTTCAGCTCAAACAAAGCTACATCGTGCACGTAGCTCACAAGTTTCTTGCTCTTAACTGTAAAGCATTGGATGTTAGATGACCTGTGGTTTGTATCAGTTTCGTAAGCAGAGTTGAACTAGGAATGGTCTGTATGTGTAGGAAACACCGTTCTTTTGTTCTGAGTACCCTCAAGTTTCTGGCTCTATTAGAGACTCTGGAAAGCAAGAACATGCTTCTTGCTATAATGCAGAGTGTGTTTCATGGATGAGAACTGTGCTGTGTGTTTCCCTTCAGAAATGGAGTTAAATCCCACGCTCTGTGTCTTCCTACAAGCAACACATCTTTTCAGGTAAACTCAGTCACTTTTCAGCGCAAAGGAAGCTACATCGTTCACGAAGCTCACACGTTTCTCGCTCGTAAATTGAAAGCATTGCATGTTAATGGAACTGTGGTTTGTATCAGTTTCAGAAGTAGAGTTGACCTAGATATGGTCCGAATGTGTAGGAAACTCCGTTATTTTGTTCTTACCACAGTCACGTTTCCTGCTGTATTAGAGACAATTAGAAAGCAAGAGTGTGCTTCTTGCTCTGAAGCAGAGTGTGTTTCATGGATGAGAACTGTGCTGTGTGTTTCCCTTCAGAAATGGAGTTAAATCCCACGCTCTGTGTCTTCCTACAAGCAACACATCTTTTCAGGTAAACTCAGTCACTTTTCAGCACAAAGGAAGCTACATCGTTCACGAAGCTCACACGTTTCTCGCTCGTAAATTGAAAGCATTGCATGTTAATGGAACTGTGGTTTGTATCAGTTTCAGAAGAAGAGTTGACCTAGATATGGTCCGTTTTTGTAGGAAACACCATTATTTTGTTCTGACCATAGTCACGTTTCGTGCCATATTAGAGAATCTTAGAAAGCAAGAGCGTGCTTCTTGCTCTAAAGCAGAGTGTGTTTCATGGATGAGATCTGTGCTGTTGCTTCCCTTCAGAAATGGAGTTAAATCCCAGGCTCTGTGTCTTCCTACAAGCAAGACATCATTTCAGGTTAATGCAGTCACTTTGCAGCTCAAATGAATAGTAATCGTTTACGAAGCTCACATGTTTCTCGCTCTTAACTGTAAAGCATTGTATGTTAGAGGAACTGTGGTTTGTATCAGTTTCAGAAGAAGAGTTGACATAGATATGGTCCGTATGTGTAGGAAACACCGTTATTTTGTTCTGACCACAGTCACGTTTCCTGCTGTATTAGAGACAATTAGAAAGCAAGAGTGTGCTTCTTGCTCGCAAGCAGAGTGTGTTTCATGGATGAGAACTGTGCTGTGTGTTTCCCTTCAGAAATGGAGTTAAATCCCAGGCTCTGTTTCTTCCTACAAGCAAGACATCATTTCAGTTAAACTCTGTCACTTTTCTGGTCAAATGAATATAATACGTTTACGAAGATCACACGTTTCTCGCTCTTAACTGAAAAGCATTGCATGTTAGATGACTTGTGGTTTGTATCAGTTTCAGAAGCAGAGTTGAACTAGCAGTGGTCCGTATGTGTAGGAAACACCGTTCTCTTGTTCTGAGCAAACACACGTTTCCTGCTCTATTAGAGACTCTAGAAAGCAAGAGTGTGCTTCTTCCTATATGCATAGTGTGTTTCATCGTGAGAACAGTACTGGGTGTTCCCCTTCAGAAATGGAGTTAAATCACAGCTTCTATATCTTCCTACAAGCAAGACTTCGTTTCACCTAAACTCAGTCAACTTTCAGCTCAAACAAAGCTACATCGTTCACATAGCTCACAAGTTTCTTGCTCTTAACTGTAAAGCATTAGATGTTAGATGACCTGTGGTTTGTATCAGTTTCGTAAGCAGAGTTGAACTAGCAATGGTCTGTATGTGTAGGAAACACCGTTCTTTTGTTCTGAGTACCCTCAAGTTTCTGGCTCTATTAGAGACTCTGGAAAGCAAGAGCATGCTTCTTGCAATAAAGAAGAGTGTGTTTCATGGATGAGAACTGTGCTGTGTGTTTCCCTTCAGAAATGGAGTTAAATCCCACGCTCTGTGTCTTCCTACAAGCAACACATCTTTTCAGGTAAACTCAGTCACTTTTCAGCGCAAAGGAAGCTACATCGTTCACGAAGCTCACACGTTTCTCGCTCGTAAATTGAAAGCATTGCATGTTAATGGAACTGTGGTTTGTATCAGTTTCAGAAGAAGAGTTGACCTAGATATGGTCCGTTTTTGTAGGAAACACCATTATTTTGTTCTGACCATTGTCACGTTTCGTGCCATATTAGAGAATCTTAGAAAGCAAGAGCGTGCTTCTTGCTCTAAAGTAGAGTGTGTTTCATGGATGAGATCTGTGCTGTGTGTTTCCCTTCAGAAATGGAGTTAAATCCCAGGCTCTGTGTCTTCCTACAAGCAAGACATCATTTCAGGTTAATGCAGTCACTTTGCAGCTCAAATGAATAGTAATCATTTACGAAGCTCACATGTTTCTCGCTCTTAATTGTAAAGCACTGTATGTTAGAGGAACTGTGGTTTGTATCAGTTTCAGAAGAAGAGTTGACATAGATATGGTCCGTATGTGTAGGAAACACCGTTATTTTGTTCTGACCACAGTCACTTTTCCTGCTGTATTAGAGACAATTAGAAAGCAAGAGTGTGCTTCTTGCTCTACAGCACACTGTGTTTCATGGATGAGAACTGTGCTTTGTGTTTGCCTTCAGAAATGGAGTTAAATCCCAGGCTCCGTTTCTTCCTAAAAGCAAGACATCAATTCAGGTTAATGCAGTCACTTTGCAGCTCAAATGAATATTAATTGTTTACGAAGCTCACATTTTTCTCGCTCTTAATTGTAAAGCATTGTATGTTAGAGGAACTGTGGTTTGTATCAGTTTCAGAAGAAGAGTTGACATAGATATGGTCCGTATGTGTAGGAAACACCGTTATTTTGTTCTGACCACAGTCACGTTTCCTGCTGTATTAGAGACTCTTAGAAAGCAAGAGTGTGCTTCTTGCTCTACAGCAGAGTGTGTTTCATGGATGAGAACTGTGCTGTGTGTTTCCCTTCAGAAATGGAGTTAAAGCCCAGGCTCTGTTTCTTCCTACAAGCAAGACATCATTTCAGTTAAACGTTGTCACCTTTCTGGTCAAATGAATATAATACGTTTACGAAGATCACACGTTTCTCGCTCTTAACTGAAAAGCATTGGATGTTAGATGACTTGTGGTTTGTATCAGTTTCAGAAGCAGAGTTGAACTAGCAGTGGTCCGTATGTGTCGGAAACACCGTTCTTTTATTCTGAGCAAACACACGTTTCCTGCTCTATTAGAGACTCTATAAAGCAAGAGTGTGCTTCTTCCTATATGCATAATGTGTTTCATCGTGAGAACAGTACTGGGTGTTCCCCTTTAGAAATGGAGTTAAATCACAGCTTCTATATCTTCCTACAAGCAAGACTTGGTTTCACGTAAACTCAGTCAACTTTCAGCTCAAACAAAGCTACATTGTGCACGTAGCTCACACTTTTCTTGCTCTTAACCGTAATGCATTGGATGTAAGAATACCTGTGGTTTGTATCAGTTTCGTAAGCAGAGTTGAACTAGCAATGGTCTGTATGTGTAGGAAACACCGTTCTTTTGTTCTGAGTACCCTCAATTTTCTAGCTGTATTAGGGACTCTGGAAAGCAAGAGCATGCTTCTTGCTGTAATGCAGAGTGTGTTTCATGGATGAGAACTGTGCTGTGTGTTTCCCTTCAGAAATGGAGTTAAATCCCACGCTCTGTGTCTTCCTACAAGCAACACATCTTTTCAGGTAAACTCAGTCACTTTTCAGCGCAAAGGAAGCTACATCGTTCACGAAGCTCACACGTTTCTCGCTCGTAAATTGAAAGCATTGCATGTTAATGGAACTGTGGTTTGTATCAGTTTCAGAAGAAGAGTTGACCTAGATGTGGTCCGTTTTTGTAGGAAACACCATTATTTTGTTCTGACCATAGTCACGTTTCGTGCCATATTAGAGAATCTTAGAAAGCAAGAGCGTGCTTCTTGCTCTAAAGCAGAGTGTGTTTCATGGATGAGATCTGTGCTGTTGTTTCCCTTCAGAAATGGAGTTAAATCCCAGGCTCTGTTTCTTCCTACAAGCAAGACATCATTTCAGTTAAACGCTGTCACTTTTCTGGTCAAATGAATATAATACGTTTACGAAGATCACACGTTTCTCGCTCTTAACTGAAAAGCATTGGATGTTAGATGACTTGTGGTTTGTATCAGTTTCAGAAGCAGAGTTGAACTAGCAGTGGTCCGTATGTGTAGGAAACACCGTTCTCTTGTTCTGAGCAAACACACGTTTCCTGCTCTATTACAGACTCTAGAAAGCAAGAGTGTGCTTCTTCCTATATGCATAGTGTGTTTCATCGTGAGAACAGTACTGGGTGTTCCCCTTTAGAAATGGAGTTAAATCACAGCTTATATATCTTCCTACAAGCAAGACTTGGTTTCACGTAAACTCAGTCAACTTTCAGCTCAAACAAAGCTACATCGTTCACATAGCTCACAAGTTTCTTGCTCTTAACTGTAAAGCATTAGATGTTAGATGACCTGTGGTTTGTATCAGTTTCGTAAGCAGAGTTGAACTAGCAATGGTCTGTATGTGTAGGAAACACCGTTCTTTTGTTCTGAGTACCCTCAAGTTTCTGGCTCTATTAGAGACTCTGGAAAGCAAGAGCATGCTTCTTGCAATAAAGCAGAGTGTGATTCATGGATGAGAACTGTGCTGTGTGTTTCCCTTCAGAAATGGAGTTAAATCCCACGCTCTGTGTCTTCCTACAAGCAACACATCTTTTCAGGTAAACTCAGTCACTTTTCAGCGCAAAGGAAGCTACATCGTTCACGAAGCTCACACGTTTCTTGCTCGTAAATTGAAAGCATTGCATGTTAATGGAACTGTGGTTTGTATCAGTTTCAGAAGAAGAGTTGACCTAGATATGGTCCGTATGTGTAGGAAACACCGTTATTTTGTTCTGACAACAGTCACTTTTCCTGCTGTATTAGATACAATTAGAAAGCAAGAGTGTGCTTCTTGCTCTACAGCACACTGTGTTTCATGGATGAGAACTGTGCTTTGTGTTTGCCTTCAGAAATGGAGTTAAATCCCAGGCTCCGTTTCTTCCTAAAAGCAAGACATCAATTCAGGTTAATGCAGTCACTTTGCAGCTCAAATGAATATTAATTGTTTACGAAGCTCACATTTTTCTCGCTTAATTGTAAAGCATTGTATGTTAGAGGAACTGTGGTTTGTATCAGTTTCAGAAGAAGAGTTGACATAGATATGGTCCGTATGTGTAGGAAACACCTTTATTTTGTTCTGACCACAGTCACGTTTCCTGCTGTATTAGAGACTCTTAGAAAGCAAGAGTGTGCTTCTTGCTCTACAGCAGAGTGTGTTTCATGGATGAGAACTGTGCTGTGTGTTTCCCTTCAGAAATGGAGTTAAAGCCCAGGCTCTGTTTCTTCCTACAAGCAAGACATCATTTCAGTTAAACGTTGTCACCTTTCTGGTCAAATGAATATAATACGTTTACGAAGATCACACGTTTCTCGCTCTTAACTGAAAAGCATTGGATGTTAGATGACTTGTGGTTTGTATCAGTTTCAGAAGCAGAGTTGAACTAGCAGTGGTCCGTATGTGTCGGAAACACCGTTCTTTTATTCTGAGCAAACACACGTTTCCTGCTCTATTAGAGACTCTATAAAGCAAGAGTGTGCTTCTTCCTATATGCATAATGTGTTTCATCGTGAGAACAGTACTGGGTGTTCCCCTTTAGAAATGGAGTTAAATCACAGCTTCTATATCTTCCTACAAGCAAGACTTGGTTTCACGTAAACTCAGTCAACTTTCAGCTCAAACAAAGCTACATTGTGCACGTAGCTCACACTTTTCTTGCTCTTAACTGTAAAGCATTGGATGTAAGAATACCTGTGGTTTGTATCAGTTTCGTAAGCAGAGTTGAACTAGCAATGGTCTGTATGTGTAGGAAACACCGTTCTTTTGTTCTGAGTACCCTCAATTTTCTAGCTGTATTAGGGACTCTGGAAAGCAAGAGCATGCTTCTTGCTGTAATGCAGAGTGTGTTTCATGGATGAGAACTGTGCTGTGTGTTTCCCTTCAGAAATGGAGTTAAATCCCACGCTCTGTGTCTTCCTACAAGCAACACATCTTTTCAGGTAAACTCAGTCACTTTTCAGCGCAAAGGAAGCTACATCGTTCACGAAGCTCACACGTTTCTCGCTCGTAAATTGAAAGCATTGCATGTTAATGGAACTGTGGTTTGTATCAGTTTCAGAAGAAGAGTTGACCTAGATGTGGTCCGTTTTTGTAGGAAACACCATTATTTTGTTCTGACCATAGTCACGTTTCGTGCCATATTAGAGAATCTTAGAAAGCAAGAGCGTGCTTCTTGCTCTAAAGCAGAGTGTGTTTCTTGGATGAGATCTGTGCTGTTGTTTCCCTTCAGAAATGGAGTTAAATCCCAGGCTCTGTTTCTTCCTATAAGCAAGACATCATTTCAGTTAAACGCTGTCACTTTTCTGGTCAAATGAATATAATACGTTTACGAAGATCACACGTTTCTCGCTCTTAACTGAAAAGCATTGGATGTTAGATGACTTGTGGTTTGTATCAGTTTCAGAAGCAGAGTTGAACTAGCAGTGGTCCGTATGTGTAGGAAACACCGTTCTCTTGTTCTGAGCAAACACACGTTTCCTGCTCTATTAGAGACTCTAGAAAGCAAGAGTGTGCTTCTTCCTATATGCATAGTGTGTTTCATCGTGAGAACAGTACTGGGTGTTCCCCTTTAGAAATGGAGTTAAATCACAGCTTATATATCTTCCTACAAGCAAGACTTGGTTTCACGTAAACTCAGTCAACTTTCAGCTCAAACAAAGCTACATCGTTCACATAGCTCACAAGTTTCTTGCTCTTAACTGTAAAGCATTAGATGTTAGATGACCTGTGGTTTGTATCAGTTTCGTAAGCAGAGTTGAACTAGCAATGGTCTGTATGTGTAGGAAACACCGTTCTTTTGTTCTGAGTACCCTCAAGTTTCTGGCTCTATTAGAGACTCTGGAAAGCAAGAGCATGCTTCTTGCAATAAAGCAGAGTGTGTTTCATGGATGAGAACTGTGCTGTGTGTTTCCCTTCAGAAATGGAGTTAAATCCCACGCTCTGTGTCTTCCCTCAAGCAACACATCTTTTCAGGTAAACTCAGTCACTTTTCAGCGCAAAGGAAGCTACATCGTTCACGAAGCTCACACGTTTCTTGCTCGTAAATTGAAAGCATTGCATGTTAATGGAACTGTGGTTTGTATCAGTTTCAGAAGAAGAGTTGACCTAGATATGGTCCGTTTTTGTAGGAAACACCATTATTTTGTTCTGACCATAGTCACGTTTCATGCCATATTAGAGAATCTTAGAAAGCAAGAGCGTGCTTCTTGCTCTAAAGCAGAGTGTGGTTCATGGATGAGATCTGTGCTGTGTGTTTCCCTTCAGAAATGGAGTTAAATCCCAGGCTCTGTGTCTTCCTACAAGCAAGACATCATTTCAGGTTAATGCAGTCACTTTGCAGCTCAAATGAATAGTAATCGTTTACGAAGCTCACATGTTTCTCGCTCTTAACTGTAAAGCATTGTATGTTAGAGGAACTGTGGTTTGTATCAGTTTGAGAAGAAGAGTTGACATAGATATGGTCCGTATGTGTAGGAAACTCCGTTATTTTGTTCTGACCACAGTCACGTTTCCTGCTGTATTAGAGACAATTAGAAAGCAAGAGTGTGCTTCTTGCTCGCAAGCAGAGTGTGTTTCATGGATGAGAACTGTGCTGTGTGTTTCCCTTCAGAAATGGAATTAAATCCAAGGCTCTGTTTCTTCCTACAAGCAAGACATCATTTCAGGTTAATGCAGTCATTTTGCAGCTCAAATGAATATTAATCGTTTACGAAGCTCACATTTTTCTCGCTCTTAACTGAAAAGCATTGGATGTTAAATGACTTGTGGTTTGTATCAGTTTCAAAAGCAGAGTTGAACTACCAGTGGTCCGTATGTGTAGGAAACACTGTTCTTATGTTCTGAGCAAACACACGTTTCCTGCTCTATTAGAGACTCTAGAAAGCAAGAGTGTGCTTCTTCCTATATGCATATTGTGTTTCATCGTGAGAACAGTACTGGGTGTTCCCCTTTAGAAATGGAGTTAAATCACAGCCTCTATATCTTCCTACAAGCAAGACTGGGTTTCACGTAAACTCAGTCAACTTTCAGCTCAAACAAAGCTACATCGTTCACATAGCTCACAAGTTTCTTGCTCTTAACTGTAAAGCATTAGATGTTAGAATACCTGTGGTTTGTATCAGTTTCATAAGCAGAGTTGAACTAGCAATGGTCTGTATGTGTAGGAAACACCGTTCTTTTGTTCTCAGTATCCTCAAGTTTCTGGCTCTATTAGAGACTCTGGAAAGCAAGAGCATGCTTCTTGCTATAAAGCAGAGTGTGTTTCATGGATGAGAACTGTGCTGTGTGTTTCCCTTCAGAAATGGAGTTAAGTCCCACGCTCTGTGTCTTCCTACAAGCAAGACATCATTTCAGGTAAACTCAGTCACTTTTCAGCGCAAAGGAAGCTACATCGTTCACGAAGCTCACAGGTTTCTCGCTCTTAACTGAAAAGCATTGGATGTTAGATGAGTTGTGGTTTGTATCAGTTGCAGAAGCAGAGTTGAACTAGCAATGGTCCATATGTGTAGGAAACACCGTTCTTTTGTTCTGAGCAAACTCATGTTTCCTGCTCTATTAGAGACTCTAGACAACAAGAGCGTGCTTCTTCCTATACGCATAGTGTGTTTCATCGTGCAACAGTGCTGTTTGTTTCCCTTCAGAAATGGAGTTAAATCCCAGGCTCTGTGTCTTCCTAAAAGCAAGACTTTGTTTCACGTAAACTCACTCACCTTTCAGCTCAAACAAAGCTACATCGTTCACGTAGCTCACACATTTTTTGCTCTTAACTGTAAAGCATTGTATGTTAGAGGACCTGTGGTTTGTATCAGTTTCAGAAGCAGAGGTGAACTCGCAATGGTCCATATGTGTAGGATACACCGTTCTTTGTTGTGAGTACCCTCAAGTTTCTGGCTCTATTAGAAACTCTGGAATGCAAGAGCATGCTTCTTGTTGTAAAGCAGAGTGTGTTTCATGGAAGAAAACTGTGCTGTGTGTTTCCCTTCAGAAATGGAGTTAAATCCCAGGCTCTGTGTCTTCCTATAAGCAAGTTATCTTTTCAGGTAAACTCAGTCACTTTTCAGCTCAAAGGAAGCTACATCGTTCACAAAGCTCACACGTTTCTCGCTCTTAACTCGAAAGAATTGCATGTTAATGCAACTGTGGTTTGTATCTGTTTCAGAAGAAGAGTTTACATAGATATGGTCCGTTTGTGTAGGAAACACCGTTATTTTGTTCTGACCACAGTCACGTTTCATGCTGTATTAGAGACTCTTAGAAAGCAAGAGTGTGCTTCTTGCTCGCAAGCAGAGTGTGTTTCATGGATGAGAACTGTGCTGTGTGTTTCCCTTCAGAAATGGCATTAAATCCCAGGCTCTGTTTCTTCCTACAAGCAAGACATCATTTCAGGTAAACGCTCTCACTTTTCAGGTCAAATGAATATAATACATTTACGAAGATCACACGTTTCTCGCTCTTAACTGAAAAGCATTGGATTTTAGATGACTTGTGGTTTGTATCAGTTTCAGAAGCAGAGTTGAACTAGCAGTGGTCCATATGTGTCGGAAACACAGTTCTTTTGTTCTGAGCAAACACACGTTTCCTGCTCTATTAGAGACTCTAGAAAGCAAGAGTGTGCTTCTTCCTATATGCATAGTGTGTTTCATCGTGAGAACAGTACTGGGTGTTTCCCTTTAGAAATGGAGTTAAATCACAGCCTCTATATCTTCCTACAAGCAAGACTGGGTTTCACGTAAACTCAGTCAACTTTCAGCTCAAACAAAGCTACATCGTGCACGTAGCTCACAAGTTTCTTGCTCTTAACTGTAAAGCATTGGATGTTAGATGACCTGTGGTTTGTATCAGTTTCATAAGCAGAGTTGAACTAGCAATGGTCTGTATGTGTAGGAAACACCGTTCTTTTGTTCTGAGTACCGTCAAGTTTCTGGCTCTATTAGAGACTCTGGAAAGCAAGAGCATGCTTCTTGCTATAATGCAGAGTGTGTTTCATGGATGAGAACTGTGCTGTGTGTTTCCCTTCAGAAATGGAGTTAAATCCCACGCTCTGTGTCTTCCTACAAGCAACACATCTTTTCAGGTAAACTCAGTCACTTTTCAGCGCAAAGGAAGCTACATCGTTCACGAAGCTCACACGTTTCTCGCTCGTAAATTGAAAGCCTTGCATGTTAATGGAACTGTGGTTTGTATCAGTTTCAGAAGAAGAGTTGACGTAGATATGGTCCGTTTTTGTAGGAAACACCATTATTTTGTTCTGACCATAGTCACGTTTCGTGCCATATTAGAGAATCTTAGAAAGCAAGAGCGTGCTTCTTGCTCTAAAGCAGAGTGTGTTTCATGGATGAGATCTGTGCTGTTGTTTCCCTTCAGAAATGGAGTTAAATCCCAGGCTCTGTGTCTTCCTACAAGCAAGATTTCATTTCAGGTTAATGCAGTCACTTTGCAGCTCAAATGAATAGTAATCGTTTATGAAGCTCACATTTTTCTCGCTCTTAACTGAAAAGCATTGGATGTTAGAGGACCTGTGGTTTGTATCAGTTTCAGAAGAAGAGTTGACATAGATATGGTCCGTATGTGTAGGAAACACCGTTATTTGTTCTGACCACAGTCACGTTTCCTGCTGTATTAGAGACAATTAGAAAGCAAGAGTGTGCTTCTTGCTCGCCTGCAGAGTGTGTTTCATGGATGAGAACTGTGCTGTGTGTTTCCCTTCAGAAATGGAGTTAAAGCCCAGGCTCTGTTTCTTCCTACAAGCAAGACATCATTTCAGGTTAATGCAGTCACTTTGCAGCTCAAATGAATAGTAATCGTTTACGAAGCTCACATTTTTCTCGCTCTTAATTGTAAAGCATTGTATGTTAGAGGAACTGTGGTTTGTATCAGTTTCAGAAGAAGAGTTGACATAGATATGGTCCGTATGTGTAGGAAACACCGTTATTTTGTTCTGACCACAGTCACGTTTCCTGCTGTACTAGAGACTCTTAGAAAGCAAGAGTGTGCTTCTTGCTCTACAGCAGAGTGTGTTTCATGGATGAGAACTGTGCTGTGTGTTTCCCTTCAGAAATGGAGTTAAAGCCCAGGATCTTTTTCTTCCTACAAGCAAGACATCATTTCAGTTAAACGCTGTCACTTTTCTGGTCAAATGAATATAATACGTTTACGAAGATCACACGTTTCTCGCTCTTAACTGAAAACCATTGGATGTTAGATGACTTGTGGTTTGTATCAGTTTCAGAAGCAGAGTTGAACTAGCAGTGGTCCGTATGTGTAGGAAACACCGTTCTCTTGTTCTGAGCAAACACACGTTTCCTGCTCTATTAAAGACTCTAGAAAGCAAGAGTGTGCTTCTTCCTATATGCATAGTGTGTTTCATCGTGAGAACAGTACTGGGTGTTCCCCTTTAGAAATGGAGTTAAATCACAGCTTCTATATCTTCCTACAAGCATGACTTGGTTTCACGTAAACTCAGTCAACTTTCAGCTCAAACAAAGCTACATCGTTCACATAGCTCACAAGTTTCTTGCTCTTAACTGTAAAGCATTAGATGTTAGAATACCTGTGGTTTGTATCAGTTTCGTAAGCAGAGTTGAACTAGCAATGGTCTGTATGTGTAGGAAACACCGTTCTTTTGTTCTGAGTACCCTCAAGTTTCTGGCTCTATTAGAGACTCTGGAAAGCAAGAGCATGCTTCTTGCTATAATGCAGAGTGTGTTTCATGGATGAGAACTGTGCTGTGTGTTTCCCTTCAGAAATGGAGTTAAATCCCACGCTCTGTGTCTTCCTACAAGCAACACATCTTTTCAGGTAAACTCAGTCACTTTTCAGCGCAAAGGAAGCTACATCGTTCACGAAGCTCACACGTTTCTCGCTCGTAAATTGAAAGCCTTGCATGTTAATGGAACTGTGGTTTGTATCAGTTTCAGAAGAAGAGTTGACGTAGATATGGTCCGTTTTTGTAGGAAACACCATTATTTTGTTCTGACCATAGTCACGTTTCGTGCCATATTAGAGAATCTTAGAAAGCAAGAGCGTGCTTCTTGCTCTAAAGCAGAGTGTGTTTCATGGATGAGATCTGTGCTGTTGTTTCCCTTCAGAAATGGAGTTAAATCCCAGGCTCTGTGTCTTCCTACAAGCAAGATTTCATTTCAGGTTAATGCAGTCACTTTGCAGCTCAAATGAATAGTAATCGTTTATGAAGCTCACATTTTTCTCGCTCTTAACTGAAAAGCATTGGATGTTAGAGGACCTGTGGTTTGTATCAGTTTCAGAAGAAGAGTTGACATAGATATGGTCCGTATGTGTAGGAAACACCGTTATTTGTTCTGACCACAGTCACGTTTCCTGCTGTATTAGAGACAATTAGAAAGCAAGAGTGTGCTTCTTGCTCGCCTGCAGAGTGTGTTTCATTGATGAGAACTGTGCTGTGTGTTTCCCTTCAGAAATGGAGTTAAAGCCCAGGCTCTGTGTCTTCCTACAAGCAAGACATCATTTCAGGTTAATGCAGTCACTTTGCAGCTCAAATGAATAGTAATCGTTTACGAAGCTCACATTTTTCTCGCTCTTAATTGTAAAGCATTGTATGTTAGAGGAACTGTGGTTTGTATCAGTTTCAGAAGAAGAGTTGACATAGATATGGTCCGTATGTGTAGGAAACACCGTTATTTTGTTCTGACCACAGTCACGTTTCCTGCTGTACTAGAGACTCTTAGAAAGCAAGAGTGTGCTTCTTGCTCTACAGCAGAGTGTGTTTCATGGATGAGAACTGTGCTGTGTGTTTCCCTTCAGAAATGGAGTTAAAGCCCAGGCTCTTTTTCTTCCTACAAGCAAGACATCATTTCAGTTAAACGCTGTCACTTTTCTGGTCAAATGAATATAATACGTTTACGAAGATCACACGTTTCTCGCTCTTAACTGAAAACCATTGGATGTTAGATGACTTGTGGTTTGTATCAGTTTCAGAAGCAGAGTTGAACTAGCAGTGGTCCGTATGTGTAGGAAACACCGTTCTCTTGTTCTGAGCAAACACACGTTTCCTGCTCTATTAAAGACTCTAGAAAGCAAGAGTGTGCTTCTTCCTATATGCATAGTGTGTTTCATCGTGAGAACAGTACTGGGTGTTCCCCTTTAGAAATGGAGTTAAATCACAGCTTCTATATCTTCCTACAAGCAAGACTTGGTTTCACGTAAACTCAGTCAACTTTCAGCTCAAACAAAGCTACATCGTTCACATAGCTCACAAGTTTCTTGCTCTTAACTGTAAAGCATTAGATGTTAGAATACCTGTGGTTTGTATCAGTTTCGTAAGCAGAGTTGAACTAGCAATGGTCTGTATGTGTAGGAAACACCGTTCTTTTGTTCTGAGTACCCTCAAGTTTCTGGCTCTATTAGAGACTCTGGAAAGCAAGAGCATGCTTCTTGCTATAAAGCAGAGTGTGCTTCATGGATGAGAACTGTGCTGTGTGTTTCACTTCAGAAATGGAGTTAAGTCCCACGCTCTGTGTCTTCCTACAAGCAAGACATCATTTCAGGTATACTCAGTCACTTTTCAGCGCAAAGGAAGCTACATCGTTCACAAGCTCACAGGTTTCTCGCTCTTAACTGAAAAGCATTGGATGTTAGATGAGTTGTGGTTTGTATCAGTTGCAGAAGCAGAGTTGAACTAGCAATGGTCCATATGTGTAGGAAACACCGTTCTTTTGTTCTGAGCAAACTCATGTTTCCTGCTCTATTAGAGACTCTAGACAACAAGAGCGTGCTTCTTCCTATACGCATAGTGTGTTTCATCGTACAACAGTGCTGTTTGTTTCCCTTCAGAAATGGAGTTAAATCCCAGGCTCTGTGTCTTCCTAAAAGCAAGACTTTGTTTCACGTAAACTCACTCACCTTTCAGCTCAAACAAAGCTACATCGTTCACATAGCTCACAAGTTTCTTGCTCTTAACTGTAAAGCATTAGATGTTAGAATACCTGTGGTTTGTATCAGTTTCGTAAGCAGAGTTGAACTAGCAATGGTCTGTATGTGTAGGAAACACCGTTCTTTTGTTCTGAGTACCCTCAAGTTTCTGGCTCTATTAGAGACTCTGGAAAGCAAGAGCATGCTTCTTGCTATAAAGCAGAGTGTGCTTCATGGATGAGAACTGTGCTGTGTGTTTCACTTCAGAAATGGAGTTAAGTCCCACGCTCTGTGTCTTCCTACAAGCAAGACATCATTTCAGGTATACTCAGTCACTTTTCAGCGCAAAGGAAGCTACATCGTTCACAAGCTCACAGGTTTCTCGCTCTTAACTGAAAAGCATTGGATGTTAGATGAGTTGTGGTTTGTATCAGTTGCAGAAGCAGAGTTGAACTAGCAATGGTCCATATGTGTAGGAAACACCGTTCTTTTGTTCTGAGCAAACTCATGTTTCCTGCTCTATTAGAGACTCTAGACAACAAGAGCGTGCTTCTTCCTATACGCATAGTGTGTTTCATCGTACAACAGGGCTGTTTGTTTCCCTTCAGAAATGGAGTTAAATCCCAGGCTCTGTGTCTTCCTAAAAGCAAGACTTTGTTTCACGTAAACTCACTCACCTTTCAGCTCAAACAAAGCTACATCGTTCACGTAGCTCACACATTTTTTGCTCTTAACTGTAAAGCATTGTATGTTAGAGGACATGTGGTTTGTATCAGTTTCAGAAGCAGAGGTGAACTAGCAATGGTCCATATGTGTAGGAAACACCGTTCTTTGTTGTGAGTACCCTCAAGTTTCTGGCTCTATTAGAAACTCTGGAATGCAAGAGCATGCTTCTTGTTGTAAAGCAGAGTGTGTTTCATGGAAGAAAACTGTGCTGTGTGTTTCCCTTCAGAAATGGAGTTAAATCCCAGGCTCTGTGTCTTCCTATAAACAAGTTATCTTTTCAGGTAAACTCAGTCACTTTTCAGCTCAAAGGAAGCTACATCGTTCACGAAGCTCACACGTTTCTCGCTCGTAAATTGAAAGCCTTGCATGTTAATGGAACTGTGGTTTGTATCAGTTTCAGAAGAAGTGTTGATGTAGATATGGTCCGTTTTTGTAGGAAACACCATTATTTTGTTCTGACCATAGTCACGTTTCGTGCCATATTAGAGAATCTTAGAAAGCAAGAGCGTGCTTCTTGCTCTAAAGCAGAGTGTGTTTCATGGATGAGATCTGTGCTGTTGTTTCCCTTCAGAAATGGAGTTAAATCCCAGGCTCTGTGTCTTCCTACAAGCAAGATTTCATTTCAGGTTAATGCAGTCACTTTGCAGCTCAAATGAATAGTAATCGTTTATGAAGCTCACATGTTTCTCGCTCTTAACTGAAAAGCATTGGATGTTAGAGGACCTGTGGTTTGTATCAGTTTCAGAAGAAGAGTTGACATAGATATGGTCCGTATGTGTAGGAAACACCGTTATTTGTTCTGACCACAGTCATATTTCCTGCTGTATTAGAGACAATTAGAAAGCAAGAGTGTGCTTCTTGCTCGCCTGCAGCGTGTGTTTCATGGATGAGAACTGTGCTGTGTGTTTCCCTTCAGAAATGGAGTTCAAGCCCAGGCTCTGTTTCTTCCTACAAGCAAGACATCATTTCAGGTTAATGCAGTCACTTTGCAGCTCAAATGAATAGTAATCGTTTACGAAGCTCACATTTTTCTCGCTCTTAATTGTAAAGCATTGTATGTTAGAGGAACTGTGGTTTGTATCAGTTTCAGAAGAAGAGTTGACATAGATATGGTCCGTATGTGTAGGAAACACCGTTATTTTGTTCTGACCACAGTCACGTTTCCTGCTGTATTAGAGACTCTTAGAAAGCAAGAGTGTGCTTCTTGCTCTACAGCAGAGTGTGTTTCATGGATGAGAACTGTGCTGTGTGTTTCCCTTCAGAAATGGAGTTAAAGCCCAGGCTCTGTTTCTTCCTACAAGCAAGACATCATTTCAGTTAAACGCTGTCACTTTTCTGGTCAAATGAATATAATACGTTTACGAAGATCACACGTTTCTCGCTCTTAACTGAAAAGCATTGGATGTTAGATGACTTGTGGTTTGTATCAGTTTCAGAAGCAGAGTTGAACTAGCAGTGGTCCGTATGTGTAGGAAACACCGTTCTCTTGTTCTGAGCAAACACACGTTTCCTGCTCTATTAAAGACTCTAGAAAGCAAGAGTGTGCTTCTTCCTATATGCATAGTGTGTTTCATCGTGAGAACAGTACTGGGTGTTCCCCTTTAGAAATGGAGTTAAATCACAGCTTCTATATCTTCCTACAAGCAAGACTTGGTTTCACGTAAACTCAGTCAACTTTCAGCTCAAACAAAGCTACATCGTTCACATAGCTCACAAGTTTCTTGCTCTTAACTGTAAAGCATTAGATGTTAGATGACCTGTGGTTTGTATCAGTTTCGTAAGCAGAGTTGAACTAGCAATGGTCTGTATGTGTAGGAAACACCGTTCTTTTGTTCTGAGTACCCTCAAGTTTCTGGCTCTATTAGAGACTCTGGAAAGCAAGAGCATGCTTCTTGCTATAAAGCAGAGTGTGTTTCATGGATGAGAACTGTGCTGTGTGTTTCCCTTCAGAAATGGAGTTAAGTCCCACGCTCTGTGTCTTCCTACAAGCAAGACATCATTTCAGGTAAACTCAGTCACTTTTCAGCGCAAAGGAAGCTACATCGTTCACGAAGCTCACAGGTTTCTCGCTCTTAACTGAAAAGCATTGGATGTTAGATGAGTTGTGGTTTGTATCAGTTGCAGAAGCAGAGTTGAACTAGCAATGGTCCATATGTGTAGGAAACACCGTTCTTTTGTTCTGAGCAAACTCATGTTTCCTGCTCTATTAGAGACTCTAGACAACAAGAGCGTGCTTCTTCCTATACGCATAGTGTGTTTCATCGTGCAACAGTGCTGTTTGTTTCCCTTCAGAAATGGAGTTAAATCCCAGGCTCTGTGTCTTCCTAAAAGCAAGACTTTGTTTCACGTAAACTCACTCACCTTTCAGCTCAAACAAAGCTACATCGTTCATGTAGCTCACACATTTTTTGCTCTTAACTGTAAAGCATTGTATGTTAGGACCTGTGGTTTGTATCAGTTTCAGAAGCAGAGGTGAACTAGCAATGGTCCATATGTGTAGGAAACACCGTTCTTTGTTCTGAGTACCCTCAAGTTTCTGGCTCTATTAGAAACTCTGGAATGCAAGAGCATGCTTCTTGTTGTAAAGCAGAGTGTGTTTCATGGAAGAAAACTGTGCTGTGTGTTTCCCTTCAGAAATGGAGTTAAATCCCAGGCTCTGTGTCTTCCTATAAGCAAGTTATCTTTTCAGGTAAACTCAGTCACTTTTCAGCTCAAAGGAAGCTACATCGTTCACGAAGCTCACACGTTTCTCGCTCTTAACTCGAAAGAATTGCATGTTAATGCAACTGTGGTTTGTATCTGTTTCAGAAGAAGAGTTTACATAGATATGGTCCGTTTGTGTAGGAAACACCGTTATTTTGTTCTGACCACAGTCACGTTTCATGCTGTATTAGAGACTCTTAGAAAGCAAGAGTGTGCTTCTTGCTCGCAAGCAGAGTGTGTTTCATGGATGAGAACTGTGCTGTGTGTTTCCCTTCAGAAATGGCGTTAAATTCCAGGCTCTGTTTCTTCCTACAAGCAAGACATCATTTCAGGTAAACGCTCTCACTTTTCAGGTCAAATGAATATAATACATTTACGAAGATCACACGTTTCTCGCTCTTAACTGAAAAGCATTGGATTTTAGATGACTTGTGGTTTGTATCAGTTTCAGAAGCAGAGTTGAACTAGCAGTGGTCCGTATGTGTCGGAATCCCAGTTCTTTTGTTCTGAGCAAACACACGTTTCCTGCTCTATTAGAGACTCTAGAAAGCAAGAGTGTGCTTCTTCCTATATGCATAGTGTGTTTCATCGTGAGAACAGTACTGGGTGTTTCCCTTTAGAAATGGAGTTAAATCTCAGCCTCTATATCTTCCTACAAGCAAGACTGGTTTTCACGTAAACTCAGTCAACTTTCAGCTCAAACAAAGCTACATCGTGCACGTAGCTCACAAGTTTCTTGCTCTTAACTGTAAAGCATTGGATGTTAGATGACCTGTGGTTTGTATCAGTTTCGTAAGCAGAATTGAACTAGCAATGGTCTGTATGTGTAGGAAACACCGTTCTTTTGTTCTGAGTACCGTCAAGTTTCTGGCTCTATTAGAGACTCTGGAAAGCAAGAGCATGCTTCTTGCTATAATGCAGAGTGTGTTTCATGGATGAGAACTGTGCTGTTGTTTCCCTTCAGAAATGGAGTTAAATCCCAGGCTCTGTGTCTTCCTACAAGCAAGATTTCATTTCAGGTTAATGCAGTCACTTTGCAGCTCAAATGAATAGTAATCGTTTATGAAGCTCACATGTTTCTCGCTCTTAACTGAAAAGCATTGGATGTTAGAGGACCTGTGGTTTGTATCAGTTTCAGAAGAAGAGTTGACATAGATATGGTCCGTATGTGTAGGAAACACCGTTATTTTGTTCTGACCACAGTCACGTTTCCTGCTGTATTAGAGACAATTAGAAAGCAAGAGTGTGCTTCTTGCTCGCCTGCAGAGTGTGTTTCATGGATGAGAACTGTGCTGTGTGTTTCCCTTCAGAAATGGAGTTAAAGCCCAGGCTCTGTTTCTTCCTACAAGCAAGACATCATTTCAGGTTAATGCAGTCACTTTGCAGCTCAAATGAATAGTAATCGTTTACGAAGCTCACATTTTTCTCGCTCTTAATTGTAAAGCATTGTATGTTAGAGGAACTGTGGTATGTATCAGTTTCAGAAGAAGAGTTGACATAGATATGGTCCGTATGTGTAGGAAACACCGTTATTTTGTTCTGACCACAGTCACATTTCCTGCTGTATTAGAGACTCTTAGAAAGCAAGAGTGTGCTTCTTGCTCTACAGCAGAGTGTGTTTCATGGATGAGAACTGTGCTGTGTGTTTCCCTTCAGAAATGGAGTTAAAGCCCAGGCTCTGTTTCTTCCTACAAGCAAGACATCATTTCAGTTAAACGCTGTCACTTTTCTGGTCAAATGAATATAATACGTTTACGAAGATCACACGTTTCTCGCTCTTAACTGAAAAGCATTGGATGTTAGATGACTTGTGGTTTGTATCAGTTTCAGAAGCAGAGTTGAACTAGCAGTGGTCCGTATGTGTAGGAAACACCGTTCTCTTGTTCTGAGCAAACACACGTTTCCTGCTCTATTAAAGACTCTAGAAAGCAAGAGTGTGCTTCTTCCTATATGCATAGTGTGTTTCATCGTGAGAACAGTACTGGGTGTTCCCCTTTCGAAATGGAGTTAAATCACAGCTTCTATATCTTCCTACAAGCAAGACTTGGTTTCACGTAAACTCAGTCAACTTTCAGCTCAAACAAAGCTACATCGTTCACATAGCTCACAAGTTTCTTGCTCTTAACTGTATAGCATTAGATGTTAGATGACCTGTGGTTTGTATCAGTTTCGTAAGCAGAGTTGAACTAGCAATGGTCTGTATGTGTAGGAAACACCGTTCTTTTGTTCTGAGTACCCTCAAGTTTCTGGCTCTATTAGAGACTCTGGAAAGCAAGAGCATGCTTCTTGCAATAAAGCAGAGTGTGTTTCATGGATGAGAACTGTGCTGTGTGTTTCCCTTCAGAAATGGAGTTAAATCCCACGCTCTGTGTCTTCCTACAAGCAACACATCTTTTCAGGTAAACTCAGTCACTTTTCAGCGCAAAGTAAGCTACATCGTTCACGAAGCTCACACGTTTCTCGCTCGTAAATTGAAAGCATTGCATGTTAATGGAACTGTGGTTTGTATCAGTTTCAGAAGAAGAGTTGACCTAGATATGGTCCGTTTTTGTAGGAAACACCATTATTTTGTTCTGACCATAGTCATCTTTCGTGCCATATTAGAGAATCTTAGAAAGCAAGAGCGTGCTTCTTGCTCTAAAGCAGAGTGTGTTTCATGGATGAGATCTGTGCTGTGTGTTTCCCTTCAGAAATGGAGTTAAATCCCAGGCTCTGTGTCTTCCTACAAGCAAGACATCATTTCAGGTTAATGCAGTCACTTTGCAGCTCAAATGAATAGTAATCGTTTACGAAGCTCACATGTTTCTCGCTCTTAACTGTAAAGCATTGTATGTTAGAGGAACTGTGGTTTGTATCAGTTTCAGAAGAAGAGTTGACATAGATATGGTCCGTATGTGTAGGAAACTCCGTTATTTTGTTCTGACCACAGTCACGTTTCCTGCTGTATTAGAGACAATTAGAAAGCAAGAGTGTGCTTCTTGCTCGCAAGCAGAGTGTGTTTCATGGATGAGAACTGTGCTGTGTGTTTCCCTTCAGAAATGGAATTAAATCCCAGGCTCTGTTTCTTCCTACAAGCAAGACATCATTTCAGGTTAATGCAGTCACTTTGCAGCTCAAATGAATATTAATCGTTTACGAAGCTCACATTTTTCTCGCTCTTAACTGAAAAGCATTGGATGTTACATGACTTGTGGTTTGTATCAGTTTCAGAAGCAGAGTTGAACTAGCAGTGGTCCGTATGTGTCGGAAACACAGTTCTTTTGTTCTGAGCAAACACACGTTTCCTGCTCTATTAGGGACTCTAGAAAGCAAGAGTGTGCTTCTTCCTATATGCATAGTGTGTTTCATCGTGAGAACAGTACTGGGTGTTTCCCTTTAGAAATGGAGTTAAATCACAGCCTCTATATCTTCCTACAAGCAAGACTGGGTTTCACGTAAACTCAGTCAACTTTCAGCTCAAACAAAGCTACATCGTGCACGTAGCTCACAAGTTTCTTGCTCTTAACTGTAAAGCATTGGATGTTAGATGACCTGTGGTTTGTATCAGTTTCGTAAGCAGAGTTGAACTAGCAATGGTCTGTATGTGTAGGAAACACCGTTCTTTTGTTCTGAGTACCCTCAAGTTTCTGGCTCTATTAGAGACTCTGGAAAGCAAGAGCATGCTTCTTGCTATAATGCAGAGTGTGTTTCATGGATGAGAACTGTGCTGTGTGTTTCCCTTCAGAAATGGAGTTAAATCCCACGCTCTGTGTCTTCCTACAAGCAACACACCTTTTCAGGTAAACTCAGTCACTTTTCAGCGCAAAGGAAGCTACATCGTTCACGAAGCTCACACGTTTCTCGCTCGTAAATTGAAAGCCTTGCATGTTAATGGAACTGTGGTTTGTATCAGTTTCAGAAGAAGAGTTGACCTAGATATGGTCCGTTTTTGTAGGAAACACCATTATTTTGTTCTGACCATAGTCACGTTTCGTGCCATATTAGAGAATCTTAGAAAGCAAGAGCGTGCTTCTTGCTCTAAAGCAGAGTGTGTTTCATGGATGAGATCTGTGCTGTGTGTTTCCCTTCAGAAATGGAGTTAAATCCCAGGCTCTGTGTCTTCCTACAAGCAAGATTTCATTTCAGGTTAATGCAGTCACTTTGCAGCTCAAATGAATAGTAATCGTTTATGAAGCTCACATGTTTCTCGCTCTTAACTGAAAAGCATTGGATGTTAGAGGACCTGTGGTTTGTATCAGTTTCAGAAGAAGAGTTGACATAGATATGGTCCGTATGTGTAGGAAACACCGTTATTTTGTTCTGACCACAGTCACGTTTCCTGCTGTATTAGAGACAATTAGAAAGCAAGAGTGTGCTTCTTGCTCGCCTGCAGAGTGTGTTTCATGGATGAGAACTGTGCTGTGTGTTTCCCTTCAGAAATGGAGTTAAAGCCCAGGCTCTGTTTCTTCCTACAAGCAAGACATCATTTCAGGTTAATGCAGTCACTTTGCAGCTCAAATGAATAGTAATCGTTTACGAAGCTCACATTTTTCTCGCTCTTAAATGTAAAGCATTGTATGTTAGAGGAACTGTGGTTTGTATCAGTTTCAGAAGAAGTGTTGACATAGATATGGTCCGTATGTGTAGGAAACACCGTTATTTTGTTCTGACCACAGTCACGTTTCCTGCTGTATTAGAGACTCTTAGAAAGCAAGAGCATGCTTCTTGCAATAAAGCAGAGTGTGTTTCATGGATGAGAACTGTGCTGTGTGTTTCCCTTCAGAAATGGAGTTAAATCCCACGCTCTGTGTCTTCCTACAAGCAACACATCTTTTCAGGTAAACTCAGTCACTTTTCAGCGCAAAGGAAGCTACATCGTTCACGAAGCTCACACGTTTCTCGCTCGTAAATTGAAAGCATTGCATGTTAATGGAACTGTGGTTTGTATCAGTTTCAGAAGAAGAGTTGACCTAGATATGGTCCGTTTTTGTAGGAAACACCATTATTTTGTTCTGACCATAGTCATCTTTCGTGCCATATTAGAGAATCTTAGAAAGCAAGAGCGTGCTTCTTGCTCTAAAGCAGAGTGTGTTTCATGGATGAGATCTGTGCTGTGTGTTTCCCTTCAGAAATGGAGTTAAATCCCAGGCTCTGTGTCTTCCTACAAGCAAGACATCATTTCAGGTTAATGCAGTCACTTTGCAGCTCAAATGAATAGTAATCGTTTACGAAGCTCACATGTTTCTCGCTCTTAACTGTAAAGCATTGTATGTTAGAGGAACTGTGGTTTGTATCAGTTTCAGAAGAAGAGTTGACATAGATATGGTCCGTATGTGTAGGAAACCCCGTTATTTTGTTCTGACCACAGTCACGTTTCCTGCTGTATTAGAGACAATTAGAAAGCAAGAGTGTGCTTCTTGCTCGCAAGCAGAGTGTGTTTCATGGATGAGAACTGTGCTGTGTGTTTCCCTTCAGAAATGGAATTAAATCCCAGGCTCTGTTTCTTCCTACAAGCAAGACATCATTTCAGGTTAATGCAGTCACTTTGCAGCTCAAATGAATATTAATCGTTTACGAAGCTCACATTTTTCTCGCTCTTAACTGAAAAGCATTGGATGTTACATGACTTGTGGTTTGTATCAGTTTCAGAAGCAGAGTTGAACTAGCAGTGGTCCGTATGTGTCGGAAACACAGTTCTTTTGTTCTGAGCAAACACACGTTTCCTGCTCTATTAGGGACTCTAGAAAGCAAGAGTGTGCTTCTTCCTATATGCATAGTGTGTTTCATCGTGAGAACAGTACTGGGTGTTTCCCTTTAGAAATGGAGTTAAATCACAGCCTCTATATCTTCCTACAAGCAAGACTGTGTTTCACGTAAACTCAGTCAACTTTCAGCTCAAACAAAGCTACATCGTGCACGTAGCTCACAAGTTTCTTGCTCTTAACTGTAAAGCATTGGATGTTAGATGACCTGTGGTTTGTATCAGTTTCGTAAGCAGAGTTGAACTAGCAATGGTCTGTATGTGTAGGAAACACCGTTCTTTTGTTCTGAGTACCCTCAAGTTTCTGGCTCTATTAGAGACTCTGGAAAGCAAGAGCATGCTTCTTGCTATAATGCAGAGTGTGTTTCATGGATGAGAACTGTGCTGTGTGTTTCCCTTCAGAAATGGAGTTAAATCCCACGCTCTGTGTCTTCCTACAAGCAACACACCTTTTCAGGTAAACTCAGTCACTTTTCAGCGCAAAGGAAGCTACATCGTTCACGAAGCTCACACGTTTCTCGCTCGTAAATTGAAAGCCTTGCATGTTAATGGAACTGTGGTTTGTATCAGTTTCAGAAGAAGAGTTGACCTAGATATGGTCCGTTTTTGTAGGAAACACCATTATTTTGTTCTGACCATAGTCACGTTTCGTGCCATATTAGAGAATCTTAGAAAGCAAGAGCGTGCTTCTTGCTCTAAAGCAGAGTGTGTTTCATGGATGAGATCTGTGCTGTGTGTTTCCCTTCAGAAATGGAGTTAAATCCCAGGCTCTGTGTCTTCCTACAAGCAAGATTTCATTTCAGGTTAATGCAGTCACTTTGCAGCTCAAATGAATAGTAATCGTTTATGAAGCTCACATGTTTCTCGCTCTTAACTGAAAAGCATTGGATGTTAGAGGACCTGTGGTTTGTATCAGTTTCAGAAGAAGAGTTGACATAGATATGGTCCGTATGTGTAGGAAACACCGTTATTTTGTTCTGACCACAGTCACGTTTCCTGCTGTATTAGAGACAATTAGAAAGCAAGAGTGTGCTTCTTGCTCGCCTGCAGAGTGTGTTTCATGGATGAGAACTGTGCTGTGTGTTTCCCTTCAGAAATGGAGTTAAAGCCCAGGCTCTGTTTCTTCCTACAAGCAAGACATCATTTCAGGTTAATGCAGTCACTTTGCAGCTCAAATGAATAGTAATCGTTTACGAAGCTCACATTTTTCTCGCTCTTAAATGTAAAGCATTGTATGTTAGAGGAACTGTGGTTTGTATCAGTTTCAGAAGAAGTGTTGACATAGATATGGTCCGTATGTGTAGGAAACACCGTTATTTTGTTCTGACCACAGTCACGTTTCCTGCTGTATTAGAGACTCTTAGAAAGCAAGAGCATGCTTCTTGCAATAAAGCAGAGTGTGTTTCATGGATGAGAACTGTGCTGTGTGTTTCCCTTCAGAAATGGAGTTAAATCCCACGCTCTGTGTCTTCCTACAAGCAACACATCTTTTCAGGTAAACTCAGTCACTTTTCAGCGCAAAGGAAGCTACATCGTTCACGAAGCTCACACGTTTCTCGCTCGTAAATTGAAAGCATTGCATGTTAATGGAACTGTGGTTTGTATCAGTTTCAGAAGAAGAGTTGACCTAGATATGGTCCGTTTTTGTAGGAAACACCATTATTTTGTTCTGACCATAGTCATCTTTCGTGCCATATTAGAGAATCTTAGAAAGCAAGAGCGTGCTTCTTGCTCTAAAGCAGAGTGTGTTTCATGGATGAGATCTGTGCTGTGTGTTTCCCTTCAGAAATGGAGTTAAATCCCAGGCTCTGTGTCTTCCTACAAGCAAGACATCATTTCAGGTTAATGCAGTCACTTTGCAGCTCAAATGAATAGTAATAGTTTACGAAGCTCACATGTTTCTCGCTCTTAACTGTAAAGCATTGTATGTTAGAGGAACTGTGGTTTGTATCAGTTTCAGAAGAAGAGTTGACATAGATATGGTCCGTATGTGTAGGAAACACCGTTATTTTGTTCTGACCACAGTCACGTTTCCTGCTGTATTAGAGACTCTTAGAAAGCAAGAGTGTGCTTCTTGCAATAAAGCAGAGTGTGTTTCATGGATGAGAACTGTGCTGTGTGTTTCCCTTCAGAAATGGAGTTAAATCCCACGCTCTGTGTCTTCCTACAAGCAACACATCTTTTCAGGTAAACTCAGTCACTTTTCAGCGCAAAGGAAGCTACATCGTTCACGAAGCTCACACGTTTCTCGCTCGTAAATTGAAAGCCTTGCATGTTAATGGAACTGTGGTTTGTATCAGTTTCAGAAGAAGAGTTGACCTAGATATGGTCCGTTTTTGTAGGAAACACCATTATTTTGTTCTGACCATAGTCATCTTTCGTGCCATATTAGAGAATCTTAGAAAGCAAGAGCGTGCTTCTTGCTCTAAAGCAGAGTGTGTTTCATGGATGAGATCTGTGCTGTGTGTTTCCCTTCAGAAATGGAGTTAAATCCCAGGCTCTGTGTCTTCCTACAAGCAAGACATCATTTCAGGTTAATGCAGTCACTTTGCAGCTCAAATGAATAGTAATCGTTTACGAAGCTCACATGTTTCTCGCTCTTAACTGTAAAGCATTGTATGTTAGAGGAACTGTGGTTTGTATCAGTTTCAGAAGAAGAGTTGACATAGATATGGTCCGTATGTGTAGGAAAGTCCGTTCTTTTGTTCTGACCACAGTCACGTTTCCTGCTGTATTAGAGACAATTAGAAAGCAAGAGTGTGCTTCTTGCTCGCAAGCAGAGTGTGTTTCATGGATGAGAACTGTGCTGTGTGTTTCCCTTCAGAAATGGAATTAAATCCCAGGCTCTGTTTCTTCCTACAAGCAAGACATCATTTCAGGTTAATGCAGTCACTTTGCAGCTCAAATGAATATTAATCGTTTACGAAGCTCACATTTTTCTCGCTCTTAACTGAAAAGCATTGGATGTTACATGACTTGTGGTTTGTATCAGTTTCAGAAGCAGAGTTGAACTAGCAGTGGTCCGTATGTGTCGGAAACACAGTTCTTTTGTTCTGAGCAAACACACGTTTCCTGCTCTATTAGGGACTCTAGAAAGCAAGAGTGTGCTTCTTCCTATATGCATAGTGTGTTTCATCGTGAGAACAGTACTGGGTGTTTCCCTTTAGAAATGGAGTTAAATCACAGCCTCTATATCTTCCTACAAGCAAGACTGGGTTTCACGTAAACTCAGTCAACTTTCAGCTCAAACAAAGCTACATCGTGCACGTAGCTCACAAGTTTCTTGCTCTTAACTGTAAAGCATTGGATGTTAGATGACCTGTGGTTTGTATCAGTTTAGTAAGCAGAGTTGAACTAGCAATGGTCTGTATGTGTAGGAAACACCGTTCTTTTGTTCTGAGTACCGTCAAGTTTCTGGCTCTATTAGAGACTCTGGAAAGCAAGAGCATGCTTCTTGCTATAATGCAGAGTGTGTTTCATGGATGAGAACTGTGCTGTGTGTTTCCCTTCAGAAATGGAGTTAAATCCCACGCTCTGTGTCTTCCTACAAGCAACACATCTTTTCAGGTAAACTCAGTCACTTTTCAGCGCAAAGGAAGCTACATCGTTCACGAAGCTCACACGTTTCTCGCTCGTAAATTGAAAGCCTTGCATGTTAATGGAACTGTGGTTTGTATCAGTTTCAGAAGAAGAGTTGACCTAGATATGGTCCGTTTTTGTAGGAAACACCATTATTTTGTTCTGACCATAGTCACGTTTCGTGCCATATTAGAGAATCTTAGAAAGCAAGAGCGTGCTTCTTGCTCTAAAGCAGAGTGTGTTTCATGGATGAGATCTGTGCTGTGTGTTTCCCTTCAGAAATGGAGTTAAATCCCAGGCTCTGTGTCTTCCTACAAGCAAGATTTCATTTCAGGTTAATGCAGTCACTTTGCAGCTCAAATGAATAGTTATCGTTTATGAAGCTCACATGTTTCTCGCTCTTAACTGAAAAGCATTGGATGTTAGAGGACCTGTGGTTTGTATCAGTTTCAGAAGAAGAGTTGACATAGATATGGTCCGTATGTGTAGGAAACACCGTTATTTTGTTCTGACCACAGTCACGTTTCCTGCTGTATTAGAGACAATTAGAAAGCAAGAGTGTGCTTCTTGCTCGCCTGCAGAGTGTGTTTCATGGATGAGAACTGTGCTGTGTGTTTCCCTTCAGAAATGGAGTTAAAGCCCAGGCTCTGTTTCTTCCTACAAGCAAGACATCATTTCAGGTTAATGCAGTCACTTTGCAGCTCAAATGAATAGTAATCGTTTACGAAGCTCACATTTTTCTCGCTCTTAATTGTAAAGCATTGTATGTTAGAGGAACAGTGGTTTGTATCAGTTTCAGAAGAAGAGTTGACATAGATATGGTCCGTATGTGTAGGAAACACCGTTATTTTGTTCTGACCACAGTCACGTTTCCTGCTGTATTAGAGACTCTTAGAAAGCAAGAGCATGCTTCTTGCAATAAAGCAGAGTGTGTTTCATGGATGAGAACTGTGCTGTGTGTTTCCCTTCAGAAATGGAGTTAAATCCCACGCTCTGTGTCTTCCTACAAGCAACACATCTTTTCAGGTAAACTCAGTCACTTTTCAGCGCAAAGGAAGCTACATCGTTCACGAAGCTCACACGTTTCTCGCTCGTAAATTGAAAGCATTGCATGTTAATGGAACTGTGGTTTGTATCAGTTTCAGAAGAAGAGTTGACCTAGATATGGTCCGTTTTTGTAGGAAACACCATTATTTTGTTCTGACCATAGTCATCTTTCATGCCATATTAGAGAATCTTAGAAAGCAAGAGCGTGCTTCTTGCTCTAAAGCAGAGTGTGTTTCATGGATGAGATCTGTGCTGTGTGTTTCCCTTCAGAAATGGAGTTAAATCCCAGGCTCTGTGTCTTCCTACAAGCAAGACATCATTTCAGGTTAATGCAGTCACTTTGCAGCTCAAATGAATAGTAATCGTTTACGAAGCTCACATGTTTCTCGCTCTTAACTGTAAAGCATTGTATGTTAGAGGAACTGTGGTTTGTATCAGTTTCAGAAGAAGAGTTGACATAGATATGGTCCGTATGTGTAGGAAACTCCGTTATTTTGTTCTGACCACAGTCACGTTTCCTGCTGTATTAGAGACAATTAGAAAGCAAGAGCGTGCTTCTTGCTCTAAAGCAGAGTGTGTTTCATGGATGAGATCTGTGCTGTTGTTTCCCTTCAGAAATGGAGTTAAATCCCAGGCTCTGTGTCTTCCTACAAGCAAGATTTCATTTCAGGTTAATGCAGTCACTTTGCAGCTCAAATGAATAGTAATCGTTTATGAAGCTCACATGTTTCTCGCTCTTAACTGAAAAGCATTGGATGTTAGAGGACCTGTGGTTTGTATCAGTTTCAGAAGAAGAGTTGACATAGATATGGTCCGTATGTGTAGGAAACACCATTATTTTGTTCTGACCACAGTCACGTTTCCTGCTGTATTAGAGACAATTAGAAAGCAAGAGTGTGCTTCTTGCTCGCCTGCAGAGTGTGTTTCATGGATGAGAACTGTGCTGTGTGTTTCCCTTCAGAAATGGAGTTAAAGCCCAGGCTCTGTTTCTTCCTACAAGCAAGACATCATTTCAGGTTAATGCAGTCACTTTGCAGCTCAAATGAATAGTAATCATTTACGAAGCTCACATTTTTCTCGCTCTTAATTGTAAAGCATTGTATGTTAGAGGAACTGTGGTTTGTATCAGTTTCAGAAGAAGAGTTGACATAGATATGGTCCGTATGTGTAGGAAACACCGTTATTTTGTTCTGACCACAGTCACGTTTCCTGCTGTATTAGAGACAATTAGAAAGCAAGAGTGTGCTTCTTGCTCTACAGCAGAGTGTGTTTCATGGATGAGAACTGTGCTGTGTGTTTCCCTTCAGAAATGGAGTTAAAGCCCAGGCTCTGTTTCTTCCTACAAGCAACACATCTTTTCAGGTAAACTCAGTCACTTTTCAGCGCAAAGGAAGCTACATCGTTCACGAAGCTCACACGTTTCTCGCTCGTAAATTGAAAGCCTTGCATGTTAATGGAACTGTGGTTTGTATCAGTTTCAGAAGAAGAGTTGACCTAGATATGGTCCGTTTTTGTAGGAAACACCATTATTTTGTTCTGACCATAGTCATCTTTCGTGCCATATTAGAGAATCTTAGAAAGCAAGAGCGTGCTTCTTGCTCTAAAGCAGAGTGTGTTTCATGGATGAGATCTGTGCTGTGTGTTTCCCTTCAGAAATGGAGTTAAATCCCAGGCTCTGTGTCTTCCTACAAGCAAGACATCATTTCAGGTTAATGCAGTCACTTTGCAGCTCAAATGAATAGTAATCGTTTACGAAGCTCACATGTTTCTCGCTCTTAACTGTAAAGCATTGTATGTTAGAGGAACTGTGGTTTGTATCAGTTTCAGAAGAAGAGTTGACATAGATATGGTCCGTATGTGTAGGAAAGTCCGTTCTTTTGTTCTGACCACAGTCACGTTTCCTGCTGTATTAGAGACAATTAGAAAGCAAGAGTGTGCTTCTTGCTCGCAAGCAGAGTGTGTTTCATGGATGAGAACTGTGCTGTGTGTTTCCCTTCAGAAATGGAATTAAATCCCAGGCTCTGTTTCTTCCTACAAGCAAGACATCATTTCAGGTTAATGCAGTCACTTTGCAGCTCAAATGAATATTAATCGTTTACGAAGCTCACATTTTTCTCGCTCTTAACTGAAAAGCATTGGATGTTACATGACTTGTGGTTTGTATCAGTTTCAGAAGCAGAGTTGAACTAGCAGTGGTCCGTATGTGTCGGAAACACAGTTCTTTTGTTCTGAGCAAACACACGTTTCCTGCTCTATTAGGGACTCTAGAAAGCAAGAGTGTGCTTCTTCCTATATGCATAGTGTGTTTCATCGTGAGAACAGTACTGGGTGTTTCCCTTTAGAAATGGAGTTAAATCACAGCCTCTATATCTTCCTACAAGCAAGACTGGGTTTCACGTAAACTCAGTCAACTTTCAGCTCAAACAAAGCTACATCGTGCACGTAGCTCACAAGTTTCTTGCTCTTAACTGTAAAGCATTGGATGTTAGATGACCTGTGGTTTGTATCAGTTTAGTAAGCAGAGTTGAACTAGCAATGGTCTGTATGTGTAGGAAACACCGTTCTTTTGTTCTGAGTACCGTCAAGTTTCTGGCTCTATTAGAGACTCTGGAAAGCAAGAGCATGCTTCTTGCTATAATGCAGAGTGTGTTTCATGGATGAGAACTGTGCTGTGTGTTTCCCTTCAGAAATGGAGTTAAATCCCACGCTCTGTGTCTTCCTACAAGCAACACATCTTTTCAGGTAAACTCAGTCACTTTTCAGCGCAAAGGAAGCTACATCGTTCACGAAGCTCACACGTTTCTCGCTCGTAAATTGAAAGCCTTGCATGTTAATGGAACTGTGGTTTGTATCAGTTTCAGAAGAAGAGTTGACCTAGATATGGTCCGTTTTTGTAGGAAACACCATTATTTTGTTCTGACCATAGTCACGTTTCGTGCCATATTAGAGAATCTTAGAAAGCAAGAGCGTGCTTCTTGCTCTAAAGCAGAGTGTGTTTCATGGATGAGATCTGTGCTGTGTGTTTCCCTTCAGAAATGGAGTTAAATCCCAGGCTCTGTGTCTTCCTACAAGCAAGATTTCATTTCAGGTTAATGCAGTCACTTTGCAGCTCAAATGAATAGTTATCGTTTATGAAGCTCACATGTTTCTCGCTCTTAACTGAAAAGCATTGGATGTTAGAGGACCTGTGGTTTGTATCAGTTTCAGAAGAAGAGTTGACATAGATATGGTCCGTATGTGTAGGAAACACCGTTATTTTGTTCTGACCACAGTCACGTTTCCTGCTGTATTAGAGACAATTAGAAAGCAAGAGTGTGCTTCTTGCTCGCCTGCAGAGTGTGTTTCATGGATGAGAACTGTGCTGTGTGTTTCCCTTCAGAAATGGAGTTAAAGCCCAGGCTCTGTTTCTTCCTACAAGCAAGACATCATTTCAGGTTAATGCAGTCACTTTGCAGCTCAAATGAATAGTAATCGTTTACGAAGCTCACATTTTTCTCGCTCTTAATTGTAAAGCATTGTATGTTAGAGGAACAGTGGTTTGTATCAGTTTCAGAAGAAGAGTTGACATAGATATGGTCCGTATGTGTAGGAAACACCGTTATTTTGTTCTGACCACAGTCACGTTTCCTGCTGTATTAGAGACTCTTAGAAAGCAAGAGCATGCTTCTTGCAATAAAGCAGAGTGTGTTTCATGGATGAGAACTGTGCTGTGTGTTTCCCTTCAGAAATGGAGTTAAATCCCACGCTCTGTGTCTTCCTACAAGCAACACATCTTTTCAGGTAAACTCAGTCACTTTTCAGCGCAAAGGAAGCTACATCGTTCACGAAGCTCACACGTTTCTCGCTCGTAAATTGAAAGCATTGCATGTTAATGGAACTGTGGTTTGTATCAGTTTCAGAAGAAGAGTTGACCTAGATATGGTCCGTTTTTGTAGGAAACACCATTATTTTGTTCTGACCATAGTCATCTTTCATGCCATATTAGAGAATCTTAGAAAGCAAGAGCGTGCTTCTTGCTCTAAAGCAGAGTGTGTTTCATGGATGAGATCTGTGCTGTGTGTTTCCCTTCAGAAATGGAGTTAAATCCCAGGCTCTGTGTCTTCCTACAAGCAAGACATCATTTCAGGTTAATGCAGTCACTTTGCAGCTCAAATGAATAGTAATCGTTTACGAAGCTCAAATGTTTCTCGCTCTTAACTGTAAAGCATTGTATGTTAGAGGAACTGTGGTTTGTATCAGTTTCAGAAGAAGAGTTGACATAGATATGGTCCGTATGTGTAGGAAACTCCGTTATTTTGTTCTGACCACAGTCACGTTTCCTGCTGTATTAGAGACAATTAGAAAGCAAGAGCGTGCTTCTTGCTCTAAAGCAGAGTGTGTTTCATGGATGAGATCTGTGCTGTTGTTTCCCTTCAGAAATGGAGTTAAATCCCAGGCTCTGTGTCTTCCTACAAGCAAGATTTCATTTCAGGTTAATGCAGTCACTTTGCAGCTCAAATGAATAGTAATCGTTTATGAAGCTCACATGTTTCTCGCTCTTAACTGAAAAGCATTGGATGTTAGAGGACCTGTGGTTTGTATCAGTTTCAGAAGAAGAGTTGACATAGATATGGTCCGTATGTGTAGGAAACACCATTATTTTGTTCTGACCACAGTCACGTTTCCTGCTGTATTAGAGACAATTAGAAAGCAAGAGTGTGCTTCTTGCTCGCCTGCAGAGTGTGTTTCATGGATGAGAACTGTGCTGTGTGTTTCCCTTCAGAAATGGAGTTAAAGCCCAGGCTCTGTTTCTTCCTACAAGCAAGACATCATTTCAGGTTAATGCAGTCACTTTGCAGCTCAAATGAATAGTAATCATTTACGAAGCTCACATTTTTCTCGCTCTTAATTGTAAAGCATTGTATGTTAGAGGAACTGTGGTTTGTATCAGTTTCAGAAGAAGAGTTGACATAGATATGGTCCGTATGTGTAGGAAACACCGTTATTTTGTTCTGACCACAGTCACGTTTCCTGCTGTATTAGAGACAATTAGAAAGCAAGAGTGTGCTTCTTGCTCTACAGCAGAGTGTGTTTCATGGATGAGAACTGTGCTGTGTGTTTCCCTTCAGAAATGGAGTTAAAGCCCAGGCTCTGTTTCTTCCTACAAGCAAGACATCATTTCAGTTAAACGCTGTCACTTTTCTGGTCAAATGAATATAATACGTTTACGAAGATCACACGTTTCTCGCTCTTAACTGAAAAGCATTGGATGTTAGATGACTTGTGGTTTGTATCAGTTTCAGAAGCAGAGTTGAACTAGCAGTGGTCCGTATGTGTCGGAAACACAGTTCTTTTGTTCTGAGCAAACACACGTTTCCTGCTCTATTAGAGACTCTAGAAAGCAAGAGTGTGCTTCTTCCTATATGCATAGTGTGTTTCATCGTGAGAACAGTACTGGGTGTTTCCCTTTAGAAATGGAGTTAAATCACAGCCTCTATATCTTCCTACAAGCAAGACTGGGTTTCACGTAAACTCAGTCAACTTTCAGCTCAAACAAAGCTACATCGTGCACGTAGCTCACAAGTTTCTTGCTCTTAACTGTAAAGCATTGGATGTTAGATGACCTGTGGTTTGTATCAGTTTCGTAAGCAGAGTTGAACTAGCAATGGTCTGTATGTGTAGGAAACACCGTTCTTTTGTTCTGAGTACCGTCAAGTTTCTGGCTCTATTAGAGACTCTGGAAAGCAAGAGCATGCTTCTTGCTATAATGCAGAGTGTGTTTCATGGATGAGAACTGTGCTGTGTGTTTCCCTTCAGAAATGGAGTTAAATCCCACGCTCTGTGTCTTCCTACAAGCAACACATCTTTTCAGGTAAACTCAGTCACTTTTCAGCGCAAAGGAAGCTACATCGTTCACGAAGCTCACACGTTTCTCGCTCGTAAATTGAAAGCATTGCATGTTAATGGAACTGTGGTTTGTATCAGTTTCAAAAGAAGAGTTGACCTAGATATGGTCCGTTTTTGTAGGAAACACCATTATTTTGTTCTGACCATAGTCACGTTTCGTGCCATATTAGAGAATCTTAGAAAGCAAGAGCGTGCTTCTTGCTCTAAAGCAGAGTGTGTTTCATGGATGAGATCTGTGCTGTGTGTTTCCCTTCAGAAATGGAGTTAAATCCCAGGCTCTGTGTCTTCCTACAAGCAAGACATCATTTCATGTTAATGCAGTCACTTTGCAGCTCAAATGAATAGTAATCGTTTACGAAGCTCACATGTTTCTCGCTCTTAACTGTAAAGCATTGTATGTTAGAGGACCTGTGGTTTGTATCAGTTTCAGAAGAAGAGTTGACATAGATATGGTCCGTATGTGTAGGAAACTCAGTTATTTTGTTCTGACCACAGTCACGTTTCCTGCTGTATTAGAGACAATTAGAAAGCAAGAGTGTGCTTCTTGCTCGCAAGCAGAGTGTGTTTCATGGATGAGAACTGTGCTGTGTGTTTCCCTTCAGAAATGGAATTAAATCCCAGGCTCTGTTTCTTCCTACAAGCAAGACATCATTTCAGGTTAATGCAGTCACTTTGCAGCTCAAATGAATAGTAATCGTTTACGAAGCTCACATTTTTATCGCTCTTAATTGTAAAGCATTGTATGTTAGAGGAACTGTGGTTTGTATCAGTTTCAGAAGAAGAGTTGACATAGATATGGTCCGTATGTGTAGGAAACACCGTTATTTTGTTCTGACCACAGTCACGTTTCCTGCTGTATTAGAGACTCTTAGAAAGCAAGAGTGTGCTTCTTGCTCTACAGCAGAGTGTGTTTCATGGATGAGAACTGTGCTGTGTGTTTCCCTTCAGAAATGGAGTTAAAGCCCAGGCTCTGTTTCTTCCTACAAGCAAGACATGATTTCAGTTAAACGCTGTCACTTTTCTGGTCAAATAAATATAATACGTTTACGAAGATCACACGTTTCTCGCTCTTAACTGAAAAGCATTGGATGTTAGATGACTTGTGGTTTGTATCAGTTTCAGAAGCAGAGTTGAACTAGCAGTGGTCCGTATGTGTAGGAAACACAGTTCTTTTGTTCTGAGCAAACACACGTTTCCTGCTCTATTAGGGACTCTAGAAAGCAAGAGTGTGCTTCTTCCTATATGCATAGTGTGTTTCATCGTGAGAACAGTACTGGGTGTTTCCCTTTAGAAATGGAGTTAAATCACAGCCTCTATATCTTCCTACAAGCAAGACTGGGTTTCACGTAAACTCAGTCAACTTTCAGCTCAAACAAAGCTACATCGTGCACGTAGCTCACAAGTTTCTTGCTCTTAACTGTAAAGCATTGGATGTTAGATGACCTGTGGTTTGTATCAGTTTCGTAAGCAGAGTTGAACTAGCAATGGTCTGTATGTGTAGGAAACACCGTTCTTTTGTTCTGAGTACCCTCAAGTTTCTGGCTCTATTAGAGACTCTGGAAAGCAAGAGCATGCTTCTTGCTATAATGCAGAGTGTGTTTCATGGATGAGAACTGTGCTGTGTGTTTCCCTTCAGAAATGGAGTTAAATCCCACGCTCTGTGTCTTCCTACAAGCAACACATCTTTTCAGGTAAACTCAGTCACTTTTCAGCGCAAAGGAAGCTACATCGTTCACGAAGGTCACACGTTTCTCGCTCGTAATTGAAAGCATTGCATGTTAATGGAACTGTGGTTTGTATCAGTTTCAGAAGAAGAGTTGACCTAGATATGGTCCGTTTTTGTAGGAAACACCATTATTTTGTTCTGACCATAGTCACGTTTCGTGCCATATTAGAGAATCTTAGAAAGCAAGAGCGTGCTTCTTGCTCTAAAGCAGAGTGTGTTTCATGGATGAGATCTGTGCTGTTGTTTCCCTTCAGAAATGGAGTTAAATCCCAGGCTCTGTGTCTTCCTACAAGCAAGATTTCATTTCAGGTTAATGCAGTCACTTTGCAGCTCAAATGAATAGTAATCGTTTATGAAGCTCACATGTTTCTCGCTCTTAACTGAAAAGCATTGGATGTTAGAGGACCTGTGGTTTGTATCAGTTTCAGAAGAAGAGTTGACATAGATATGGTCCGTATGTGTAGGAAACTCCGTTATTTTGTTCTGACCACAGTCACGTTTCCTGCTGTATTAGAGACAATTAGAAAGCAAGAGTGTGCTTCTTGCTCGCCTGCAGAGTGTGTTTCATGGATGAGAACTGTGCTGTGTGTTTCCCTTCAGAAATGGAGTTAAAGCCCAGGCTCTGTTTCTTCCTACAAGCAAGACATCATTTCAGGTTAATGCAGTCACTTTGCAGCTCAAATGAATAGTAATCGTTTACGAAGCTCACATTTTTCTCGCTCTTAATTGTAAAGCATTGTATGTTAGAGGAACTGTGGTTTGTATCAGTTTCAGAAGAAGAGTTGACATAGATATGGTCCGTATGTGTAGGAAACACCGTTATTTTGTTCTGACCACAGTCACGTTTCCTGCTGTATTAGAGACTCTTAGAAAGCAAGAGTGTGCTTCTTGCTCTACAGCAGAGTGTGTTTCATGGATGAGAACTGTGCTGTGTGTTTCCCTTCAGAAATGGAGTTAAAGCCCAGGCTCTGTTTCTTCCTACAAGCAAGACATCATTTCAGTTAAACGCTGTCACTTTTCTGGTCAAATGAATATAATACGTTTACGAAGATCACACGTTTCTCGCTCTTAACTGAAAAGCATTGGATGTTAGATGACTTGTGGTTTGTATCAGTTTCAGAAGCAGAGTTGAACTAGCAGTGGTCCGTATGTGTAGGAAACACCGTTCTCTTGTTCTGAGCAAACACACGTTTCCTGCTCTATTAAAGACTCTAGAAAGCAAGAGTGTGCTTCTTCCTATATGCATAGTGTGTTTCATCGTGAGAACAGTACTGGGTGTTCCCCTTTAGAAATGGAGTTAAATCACAGCTTCTATATCTTCCTACAAGCAAGACTTGGTTTCACGTAAACTCAGTCAACTTTCAGCTCAAACAAAGCTACATCGTTCACATAGCTCACAAGTTTCTTGCTCTTAACTGTAAAGCATTAGATGTTAGATGACCTGTGGTTTGTATCAGTTTCGTAAGCAGAGTTGAACTAGCAATGGTCTGTATGTGTAGGAAACACCGTTCTTTTGTTCTGAGTACCATCAAGTTTCTGGCTCTATTAGAGACTCTGGAAAGCAAGAGCATGCTTCTTGCAATAAAGCAGAGTGTGTTTCATGGATGAGAACTGTGCTGTGTGTTTCCCTTCAGAAATGGAGTTAAATCCCACGCTCTGTGTCTTCCTACAAGCAACACATCTTTTCAGGTAAACTCAGTCACTTTTCAGCGCAAAGGAAGCTACATCGTTCACGAAGCTCACACGTTTCTCGCTCGTAAATTGAAAGCATTGCATGTTAATGGAACTGTGGTTTGTATCAGTTTCAGAAGAAGAGTTGACCTAGATATGGTCCGTTTTTGTAGGAAACACCATTATTTTGTTCTGACCATAGTCATCTTTCGTGCCATATTAGAGAATCTTAGAAAGCAAGAGCGTGCTTCTTGCTCTAAAGCAGAGTGTGTTTCATGGATGAGATCTGTGCTGTGTGTTTCCCTTCAGAAATGGAGTTAAATCCCAGGCTCTGTGTCTTCCTACAAGCAAGACATCATTTCAGGTTAATGCAGTCACTTTGCAGCTCAAATGAATAGTAATCGTTTACGAAGCTCACATGTTTCTCGCTCTTAACTGTAAAGCATTGTATGTTAGAGGAACTGTGGTTTGTATCAGTTTCAGAAGAAGAGTTGACATAGATATGGTCCGTATGTGTAGGAAACTCCATTATTTTGTTCTGACCACAGTCACGTTTCCTGCTGTATTAGAGACAATTAGAAAGCAAGAGTGTGCTTCTTGCTCGCAAGCAGAGTGTGTTTCATGGATGAGAACTGTGCTGTGTGTTTCCCTTCAGAAATGGAGTTAAAGCCCAGGCTCTGTTTCTTCCTACAAGCAAGACATGATTTCAGTTAAACGCTGTCACTTTTCTGGTCAAATAAATATAATACGTTTACGAAGATCACACGTTTCTCGCTCTTAACTGAAAAGCATTGGATGTTAGATGACTTGTGGTTTGTATCAGTTTCAGAAGCAGAGTTGAACTAGCAGTGGTCCGTATGTGTAGGAAACACAGTTCTTTTGTTCTGAGCAAACACACGTTTCCTGCTCTATTAGGGACTCTAGAAAGCAAGAGTGTGCTTCTTCCTATATGCATAGTGTGTTTCATCGTGAGAACAGTACTGGGTGTTTCCCTTTAGAAATGGCGTTAAATCACAGCCTCTATATCTTCCTACAAGCAAGACTGGGTTTCACGTAAACTCAGTCAACTTTCAGCTCAAACAAAGCTACATCGTGCACGTAGCTCACAAGTTTCTTGCTCTTAACTGTAAAGCATTGGATGTTAGATGACCTGTGGTTTGTATCAGTTTCGTAAGCAGAGTTGAACTAGCAATGGTCTGTATGTGTAGGAAACACCGTTCTTTTGTTCTGAGTACCGTCAAGTTTCTGGCTCTATTAGAGACTCTGGAAAGCAAGAGCATGCTTCTTGCTATAATGCAGAGTGTGTTTCATGGATGTGAACTGTGCTGTGTGTTTCCCTTCAGAAATGGAGTTAAATCCCACGCTCTGTGTCTTCCTACAAGCAACACATCTTTTCAGGTAAACTCAGTCACTTTTCAGCGCAAAGGAAGCTACATCGTTCACGAAGCTCACACGTTTCTCGCTCGTAAATTGAAAGCATTGCATGTTAATGGAACTGTGGTTTGTATCAGTTTCAGAAGAAGAGTTGACCTAGATATGGTCCTTTTTTGCAGGAAACACCATTATTTTGTTCTGACCATAGTCACGTTTCCTGCTGTATTAGAGACAATTAGAAAGCAAGAGTGTGCTTCTTGCTTGCAAGCAGAGTGTGTTTCATGGATGAGAACTGTGCTGTGTGTTTCCCTTCAGAAATGGAATTAAATCCCAGGATCTGTTTCTTCCTACAAGCAAGACATCATTTCAGGTTAATGCAGTCACTTTGCAGCTCAAATGAATATTAATCGTTTACGAAGCTCACATTTTTCTCGCTCTTAACTGAAAAGCATTGGATGTTACATGACTTGTGGTTTGTATCAGTTTCAGAAGCAGAGTTGAACTACCAGTGGTCCGTATGTGTAGGAAACAGCGTTCTTATGTTCTGAGCAAACACACATTTCCTGCTCTATTAGAGACTCTAGAAAGCAAGAGTGTGCTTCTTCCTATATGCATATTGTGTTTCATCGTGAGAACAGTACTGGGTGTTCCCCTTTAGAAATGGAGTTAAATCACAGCCTCTATATTTTCCTACAAGCAAGACTTGGTTTCACGTAAACTCAGTCAACTTTCAGCTCAAACAAAGCTACATCGTTCACATAGCTCACAAGTTTCTTGCTCTTAACTGTAAAGCATTAGATGTTAGAATACCTGTGGTTTGTATCAGTTTCATAAGCAGAGTTGAACTAGCAATGGTCTGTATGTGTAGGAAACACCGTTCTTTTGTTCTCAGTATCCTCAAGTTTCTGGCTCTATTAGAGACTCTGGAAAGCAAGAGCATGCTTCTTGCTATAAAGCAAAGTGTGTTTCATGGATGAGAACTGTGCTGTGTGTTTCCCTTCAGAAATGGAGTTAAGTCCCACGCTCTGTGTCTTCCTACAAGCAAGACATCATTTCAGGTAAACTCAGTCACTTTTCAGCACAAAGTAAGCTACATCGTTCACGAAGCTCACAGGTTTCTCGCTCTTAACTGAAAAGCATTGGATGTTAGATGAGTTGTGGTTTGTATCAGTTGCAGAAGCAGAGTTGAACTAGCAATGGTCCATATGTGTAGGAAACACCGTTCTTTTGTTCTGAGCAAACTCATGTTTCCTGCTCTATTAGAGACTCTAGACAACAAGAGCGTGCTTCTTCCTATACGCATAGTGTGTTTCATCGTGCAACAGTGCTGTTTGTTTCTCTTCAGAAATGGAGTTAAATCACAGGCTCTGTGTCTTCCTAAAAAAAAGACTTTGTTTCACGTAAACTCACTCACCTTTCAGCTCAAACAAAGCTACATCGTTCACGTAGCTCACACATTTTTTGCTCTTAACTGTAAAGCATTGTATGTTAGAGGACCTGTGGTCTGTATCAGTTTCAGAAGCAGAGGTGAACTAGCAATGGTCCATATGTGTAGGAAACACCGTTCTTTGTTCTGAGTACCCTCAAGTTTCTGGCTCTATTAGAAACTCTGGAATGCAAGAGCATGCTTCTTGTTGTAAAGCAGAGTGTGTTTCATGGAAGAAAACTGTGCTGTGTGTTTCCCTTCAGAAATGGAGTTAAATCCCAGGCTCTGTGTCTTCCTATAAGCAAGTTATCTTTTCAGGTAAACTCAGTCACTTTTCAGCTCAAAGGAAGCTACATCGTTCACGAAGCTCACACGTTTCTCGCTCTTAACTGAAAAGCATTGGATTTTAGATGACTTGTGGTTTGTATCAGTTTCAGAAGCAGAGTTGAACTAGCAGTGGTCCGTATGTGTCGGAAACACAGTTCTTTTGTTCTGAGCAAACACACGTTTCCTGCTCTATTAGAGACTCTAGAAAGCAAGAGTGTGCTTCTTCCTATATGCATAGTGTGTTTCATCGTGAGAACAGTACTGGGTGTTTCCCTTTAGAAATGGAGTTAAATCACAGCCTCTATATCTTCCTACAAGCAAGACTGGGTTTCACATAAACTCAGTCAACTTTCAGCTCAAACAAAGCTACATCGTGCACGTAGCTCACAAGTTTCTTGCTCTTAACTGTAAAGCATTGGATGTTAGAATACCTGTGGTTTGTATCAGTTTCGTAAGCAGAGTTGAACTAGCAATGGTCTGTATGTGTAGGAAACACCGTTCTTTTGTTCTGAGTACCCTCAAGTTTCTGGCTCTATTAGAGACTCTGGAAAGCAAGAGCATGCTTCTTGCTATAATGCAGAGTGTGTTTCATGGATGAGAACTGTGCTGTGTGTTTCCCTTCAGAAATGGAGTTAAATCCCACGCTCTGTGTCTTCCTACAAGCAACACATCTTTTCAGGTAAACTCAGTCACTTTTCAGCGCAAAGGAAGCTACATCGTTCACGAAGCTCACACGTTTCTCGCTCGTAAATTGAAAGCATTGCATGTTAATGGAACTGTGGTTTGTATCAGTTTCAGAAGAAGAGTTGACCTAGATATGGTCCGTTTTTGTAGGAAACACCATTATTTTGTTCTGACCATAGTCACGTTTCGTGCCATATTAGAAAATCTTAGAAAGCAAGAGCGTGCTTCTTGCTCTAAAGCAGAGTGTGTTTCATGGATGAGATCTGTGCTGTTGTTTCCCTTCAGAAATGGAGTTAAATCCCAGGCTCTGTGTCTTCCTACAAGCAAGATTTCATTTCAGGTTAATGCAGTCACTTTGCAGCTCAAATGAATAGTAATCGTTTATGAAGCTCACATGTTTCTCGCCCTTAACTGAAAAGCATTGGATGTTAGAGGACCTGTGGTTTGTATCAGTTTCAGAAGAAGAGTTGACATAGATATGGTCCGTATGTGTAGGAAACACCATTATTTTGTTCTGACCACAGTCACGTTTCCTGCTGTATTAGAGACAATTAGAAAGCAAGAGTGTGCTTCTTGCTCGCCTGCAGCGTGTGTTTCATGGATGAGAACTGTGCTGTGTGTTTCCCTTCAGAAATGGAGTTAAAGCCCAGGCTCTGTTTCTTCCTACATGCAAGACATCATTTCAGGTTAAGGCAGTCACTTTTCAGCTCAAATGAATAGTAATCGTTTACGAAGCTAACATTTTTCTCGCTCTTAATTGTAAAGCATTGTATGTTAGAGGAACTGTGGTTTGTATCAGTTTCAGAAGAAGAGTTGACATAGATATGGTCCGTATGTGTAGGAAACACCGTTATTTTGTTCTGACCACAGTCACGTTTCCTGCTGTATTAGAGACTCTTAGAAAGCAAGAGCATGCTTCTTGCTCTAAAGCAGAGTGTGTTTCATGGATGAGAACTGTGCTGTGTGTTTCCCTTCAGAAATGGAGTTAAAGCCCAGGCTCTGTTTCTTCCTACAAGCAAGACATCATTTCAGTTAAACGCTGTCACTTTTCAGGTCAAATGAATATAATACATTTACGAAGATCACACGTTTCTAGCTCTTAACTGAAAAGCATTGGATGTTACATGACTTGTGGTTTGTATCAGTTTCAGAAGCAGAGTTGAACTAGCAGTGGTCCGTATGTGTCGGAAACACCGTTCTTTTGTTCTGAGCAAACACACGTTTCCTGCTCTATTAGAGACTCTAGAAAGCAAGAGTGTGCTTCTTCCTATATGCATAGTGTGTTTCATCGTGAGAACAGTACTGGGTGTTTCCCTTTAGAAATGGAGTTAAATCACAGCCTCTATATCTTCCTACAAGCAAGACTGGGTTTCACGTAAACTCAGTCAACTTTCAGCTCAAACAAAGCTACATTGTGCACGTAGCTCACAAGTTTCTTGCTCTTAACTGTAAAGCATTGGATGTTAGATGACCTGTGGTTTGTATCAGTTTCGTAAGCAGAGTTGAACTAGCAATGGTCTGTATGTGTAGGAAACACCGTTCTTTTGTTCTGAGTACCCTCAAGTTTCTGGCTCTATTAGAGACTCTGGAAAGCAAGAGCATGCTTCTTGCTATAATGCAGAGTGTGTTTCATGGATGAGAACTGTGCTGTGTGTTTCCCTTCAGAAATGGAGTTAAATCCCACGCTCTGTGTCTTCCTACAAGCAACACATCTTTTCAGGTAAAATCAGTCACTTTTCAGCGCAAAGGAAGCTACATCGTTCACGAAGCTCACACGTTTCTCGCTCGTAAATTGAAAGCATTGCATGTTAATGGAACTGTGGTTTGTATCAGTTTCAGAAGAAGAGTTGACCTAGATATGGTCCGTTTTTGTAGGAAACACCATTATTTTGTTCTGACCATAGTCACGTTTCGTGCCATATTAGAGAATCTTAGAAAGCAAGAGCGTGCTTCTTGCTCTAAAGCAGAGTGTGTTTCATGGATGAGATCTGTGCTGTTGTTTCCCTTCAGAAATGGAGTTAAATCCCAGGCTCTGTGTCTTCCTACAAGCAAGATTTCATTTCAGGTTAATGCAGTCACTTTGCAGCTCAAATGAATAGTAATCGTTTATGAAGCTCACATGTTTCTCGCTCTTAACTGAAAAGCATTGGATGTTAGAGGACCTGTGGTTTGTATCAGTTTCAGAAGAAGAGTTGACATAGATATGGTCCGTATGTGTAGGAAACACCATTATTTTGTTCTGACCACAGTCACGTTTCCTGCTGTATTAGAGACAATTAGAAAGCAAGAGTGTGCTTCTTGCTCGCCTGCAGAGTGTGTTTCATGGATGAGAACTGTGCTGTGTGTTTCCCTTCAGAAATGGAGTTAAAGCCCAGGCTCTGTTTCTTCCTACAAGCAAGACATCATTTCAGGTTAATGCAGTCACCTTGCAGCTCAAATGAATAGTAATCATTTACGAAGCTCACATTTTTCTCGCTCTTAATTGTGAAGCATTGTATGTTAGAGGAACTGTGGTTTGTATCAGTTTCAGAAGAAGAGTTGACATAGATATGGTCCGTATGTGTAGGAAACACCGTTAGTTTGTTCTGACCACAGTCAACGTTTCCTGCTGTATTAGAGACTCTTAGAAAGCAAGAGTGTGCTTCTTGCTCTACAGCAGAGTGTGTTTCATGGATGAGAACTGTGCTGTGTGTTTCCCTTCAGAAATGGAGTTAAAGCCCAGGCTCTGTTTCTTCCTACAAGCAAGACATCATTTCAGTTAAACGCTGTCACTTTTCTGGTCAAATGAATATAATACGTTTACGAAGATCACACGTTTCTCGCTCTTAACTGAAAAGCATTGGATGTTAGATGACTTGTGGTTTGTATCAGTTTCAGAAGCAGAGTTGAACTAGCAGTGGTCCGTATGTGTAGGAAACACCGTTCTCTTGTTCTGAGCAAACACACGTTTCCTGCTCTATTAAAGACTCTAGAAAGCAAGAGTGTGCTTCTTCCTATATGCATAGTGTGTTTCATCGTGAGAACAGTACTGGGTGTTCCCCTTTAGAAATGGAGTTAAATCACAGCTTCTATATCTTCCTACAAGCAAGACTTGGTTTCACGTAAACTCAGTCAACTTTCAGCTCAAACAAAGCTACATCGTTCACATAGCTCACAAGTTTCTTGCTCTTAACTGTAAAGCATTAGATGTTAGATGACCTGTGGTTTGTATCAGTTTCGTAAGCAGAGTTGAACTAGCAATGGTCTGTATGTGTAGGAAACACCGTTCTTTGTTCTGAGTACCCTCAAGTTTCTGGCTCTATTAGAGACTCTGGAAAGCAAGAGCATGCTTCTTGCAATAAAGCAGAGTGTGTTTCATGGATGAGAACTGTGCTGTGTGTTTCCCTTCAGAAATGGAGTTAAATCCCACGCTCTGTGTCTTCCTACAAGCAACACATCTTTTCAGGTAAACTCAGTCACTTTTCAGCGCAAAGGAAGCTACATCGTTCACGAAGCTCACACGTTTCTCGCTCGTAAATTGAAAGCATTGCATGTTAATGGAACTGTGGTTTGTATCAGTTTCAGAAGAAGAGTTGACCTAGATATGGTCCGTTTTTGTAGGAAACACCATTATTTTGTTCTGACCATAGTCATCTTTCGTGCCATATTAGAGAATCTTAGAAAGCAAGAGCGTGCTTCTTGCTCTAAAGCAGTGTTTCATGGATGAGATCTGTGCTGTGTGTTTCCCTTCAGAAATGGAGTTAAATCCCAGGCTCTGTGTCTTCCTACAAGCAAGACATCATTTCAGGTTAATGCAGTCACTTTGCAGCTCAAATGAATAGTAATCGTTTACGAAGCTCACATGTTTCTCGCTCTTAACTGTAAAGCATTGTATGTTAGAGGAACTGTGGTTTGTATCAGTTTCAGAAGAAGAGTTGACATAGATATGGTCCGTATGTGTAGGAAACTCCGTTATTTTGTTCTGACCACAGTCACGTTTCCTGCTGTATTAGAGACAATTAGAAAGCAAGAGTGTGCTTCTTGCTCGCAAGCAGAGTGTGTTTCATGGATGAGAACTGTGCTGTGTGTTTCCCTTCAGAAATGGAATTAAATCCCAGGCTCTGTTTCTTCCTACAAGCAAGACATCATTTCAGGTTAATGCAGTCACTTTGCAGCTCAAATGAATATTAATCGTTTACGAAGCTCACATTTTTCTCGCTCTTAACTGAAAAGCATTGGATGTTACATGACTTGTGGTTTGTATCAGTTTCAGAAGCAGAGTTGAACTACCAGTGGTCCGTATGTGTAGGAAACACCGTTCTTATGTTCTGAGCAAACACACGTTTCCTGCTCTATTAGAGACTCTAGAAAGCAAGAGTGTGCTTCTTCCTATATGCATATTGTGTTTCATCGTGAGAACAGTACTGGGTGTTCCCCTTTAGAAATGGAGTTAAATCACAGCCTCTATATCTTCCTACAAGCAAGACTTGGTTTCACGTAAACTCAGTCAACTTTCAGCTCAAACAAAGCTACATCGTTCACATAGCTCACAAGTTTCTTGCTCTTAACTGTAAAGCATTAGATGTTAGAATACCTGTGGTTTGTATCAGTTTCATAAGCAGAGTTGAACTAGCAATGGTCTGTATGTGTAGGAAACACCGTTCTTTTGTTCTCAGTATCCTCAAGTTTCTGGCTCAATTAGAGACTCTGGAAAGCAAGAGCATGCTTCTTGCTATAAAGCAAAGTGTGTTTCATGGATGAGAACTGTGCTGTGTGTTTCCCTTCAGAAATGGAGTTAAGTCCCACGCTCTGTGTCTTCCTACAAGCAAGACATCATTTCAGGTAAACTCAGTCACTTTTCAGCGCAAAGGAAGCTACATCGTTCACGAAGCTCACAGGTTTCTCGCTCTTAACTGAAAAGCATTGGATGTTAGATGAGTTGTGGTTTGTATCAGTTGCAGAAGCAGAGTTGAACTAGCAATGGTCCATATGTGTAGGAAACACCGTTCTTTTGTTCTGAGCAAACTCATGTTTCCTGCTCTATTAGAGACTCTAGACAACAAGAGCGTGCTTCTTCCTATACGCATAGTGTGTTTCATCGTGCAACAGTGCTGTTTGATTCTCTTCAGAAATGGAGTTAAATCACAGGCTCTGTGTCTTCCTAAAAGCAAGACTTTGTTTCACGTAAACTCACTCACCTTTCAGCTCAAACAAAGCTACATCGTTCACGTAGCTCACACATTTTTTGCTCTTAACTGTAAAGCATTGTATGTTAGAGGACCTGTGGTCTGTATCAGTTTCAGAAGCAGAGGTGAACTAGCAATGGTCCATATGTGTAGGAAACACCGTTCTTTGTTCTGAGTACCCTCAAGTTTCTGGCTCTATTAGAAACTCTGGAATGCAAGAGCATGCTTCTTGTTGTAAAGCAGAGTGTGTTTCATGGAAGAAAACTGTGCTGTGTGTTTCCCTTCAGAAATGGAGTTAAATCCCAGGCTCTGTGTCTTCCTATAAGCAAGTTATCTTTTCAGGTAAACTCAGTCACTTTTCAGCTCAAAGGAAGCTACATCGTTCACGAAGCTCACACGTTTCTCGCTCTTAACTCGAAAGAATTGCATGTTAATGCAACTGTGGTTTGTATCTGTTTCAGAAGAAGAGTTTACATAGATATGGTCCGTTTGTGTAGGAAACACCGTTATTTTGTTCTGACCACAGTCACGTTTCATGCTGTATTAGAGACTCTTAGAAAGCAAGAGTCTGCTTCTTGCTCGCAAGCAGAGTGTGTTTCATGGATGAGAACTGTGCTGTGTGTTTCCCTTCAGAAATGGCGTTAAATTCCAGGCTCTGTTTCTTCCTACAAGCAAGACATCATTTCAGGTAAACGCTCTCACTTTTCAGGTCAAATGAATATAATACATTTACGAAGATCACACGTTTCTCGCTCTTAACTGAAAAGCAATGGGTTTTAGATGACTTGTGGTTTGTATCAGTTTCAGAAGCAGAGTTGAACTAGCAGTGGTCCGTATGTGTCGGAAACACAGTTCTTTTGTTCTGAGCAAACACACGTTTCCTGCTCTATTAGAGACTCTAGAAAGCAAGAGTGTGCTTCTTCCTATATGCATAGTGTGTTTCATCGTGAGAACAGTACTGTGTGTCCCTTTAGAAATGGAGTTAAATCACAGCCTCTATATCTTCCTACAAGCAAGACTGGGTTTCACGTAAACTCAGTCAACTTTCAGCTCAAACAAAGCTACATCGTGCACATAGCTCACAAGTTTCTTGCTCTTAACTGTAAAGCATTGGATGTTAGATGACCTGTGGTTTGTATCAGTTTCGTAAGCAGAGTTGAACTAGCAATGGTCTGTATGTGTAGGAAACACCGTTCTTTTGTTCTGAGTACCCTCAAGTTTCTGGCTCTATTAGAGACTCTGGAAAGCAAGAGCATGCTTCTTGCTATAATGCAGAGTGTGTTTCATGGATGAGAACTGTGCTGTGTGTTTCCCTTCAGAAATGGAGTTAAATCCCACGCTCTGTGTCTTCCTACAAGCAACACATCTTTTCAGGTAAACTCAGTCACTTTTCAGCGCAAAGGAAGCTACATCGTTCACGAAGCTCACACGTTTCTCGCTCGTAAATTGAAAGCATTGCATGTTAATGGAACTGTGGTTTGTATCAGTTTCAGAAGAAGAGTTGACCTAGATATGGTCCGTTTTTGTAGGAAACACCATTATTTTGTTCTGACCATAGTCACGTTTCGTGCCATATTAGAGAATCTTAGAAAGCAAGAGCGTGCTTCTTGCTCTAAAGCAGAGTGTGTTTCATGGATGAGATCTGTGCTGTTGTTTCCCTTCAGAAATGGAGTTAAATCCCAGGCTCTGTGTCTTCCTACAAGCAAGATTTCATTTCAGGTTAATGCAGTCACTTTGCAGCTCAAATGAATAGTAATCGTTTATGAAGCTCACATGTTTCTCGCTCTTAACTGAAAAGCATTGGATGTTAGAGGACCTGTGGTTTGTATCAGTTTCAGAAGAAGAGTTGACATAGATATGGTCCGTATGTGTAGGAAACACCGTTATTTTGTTCTGACCACAGTCACGTTTCCTGCTGTATTAGAGACAATTAGAAAGCAAGAGTGTGCTTCTTGCTCGCCTGCAGAGTGTGTTTCATGGATGAGAACTGTGCTGTGTGTTTCCCTTCAGAAATGGAGTTAAAGCCCAGGCTCTGTTTCTTCCTACAAGCAAGACATCATTTCAGTTAAACGCTGTCACTTTTCAGGTCAAATGAATATAATACGTTTACGAAGATCACACGTTTCTCGCTCTTAACTGAAAAGCATTGGATGTTAGATGACTTGTGGTTTGTATCAGTTTCAGAAGCAGAGTTGAACTACCAGTGGTCCGTATGTGTAGGAAACACCGTTCTTTTGTTCTGAGCAAACACACGTTTCCTGCTGTATTAGAGACTCTTAGAAAGCAAGAGTGTGCTTCTTCCTATATGCATAGTGTGTTTCATCGTGAGAACAGTACTGGGTGTTTCCCTTTAGAAATGGAGTTAAATCACAGCCTCTATATCTTCCTACAAGCAAGACTTGGTTTCACGTAAACTCAGTCAACTTTCAGCTCAAACAAAGCTACATCGTTCACGTAGCTCACAAGTTTCTTGTTCTTAACTGTAAAGCATTGGATGTTAGATGACCTGTGGTTTGTATCAGTTTCGTAAGCAGAGTTGAACTAGCAATGGTCTGTATGTGTAGGAAACACCGTTCTTATGTTCTGAGTACCCTCAAGTTTCTGGCTCTATTAGAGACTCTGGAAAGCAAGAGCATGCTTCTTGCTATAAAGCAGAGTGTGTTTCATGGATGAGAACTGTGCTGTGTGTCTCCCTTCAGATATGGAGTTAAATCCCACGCTCTCTGTCTTCCTACAAGCAAGACATCCTTTAAGGTAAACTCAGTCACTTTTCAGCGCAAAGGAAGCTACATCATTCACGAACCTCACACGTTTCTCGCTCTTAAATTGAAAGCATTGCATGTTAATGGAACTGTGCATTGTATCAGTTTCAGAAGTAGAGTTGACCTAGACATGTTCCTTTTTTGTAGGAAACACCATTATTTTGTTCTGACCACAGTCACGTTTCATGCCATATTAGAGAATTTTAGAAAGCAAGAGCGTGCTTCTTGCTCTAAAGCAGAGTGTGTTTCATGGATGAGAACTGTGCTGTGTGTTTCCCTTCCGAAATGGAGTTAAATCCCAGGCTCTGTGTCTTCCTACAAGCAAGATATCTCTTCAGGTAAACTCAGTCACTTTTCAGCTCAAAGGATGCTACACGTGCACGAAGCTCACACGTTTCTCGCTTTTAACTTGATAGCATTACATGTTAATGGAACTGTGGTTTGTATCATTTTCAGAAGAAGAGTTGACCTAGATATGGTCCGTATGTGTAGGAAACACCATTATTTTGTTGTGACCACAATACCTTTCCTGCTGTATTAGAGACTCTTAGAAAGCCAGAGCATGCTTCTTGCTCTAAATCAGAGTGTGTTTCATGGATGAGAACTGTGCTTTGTGTTTCCCTTCAGAAATGGAGTTAAATTCCAGGCTCTGTGTCTTCCTACAAGCAAGACATCATTTCAGGTACACGCAGTCACTTTCCAGCTCAAATGAATATATATATCATTTATGAAGCTCACACGTTTCTTGCTCTTAACTGAAAAGCATTGGATGTTAGATGACTTGTGGTTTATATCAGTTCAGAAGCAGAGTTGAACTAGCAATGGTCCATATGTGTAGGAAACACCGTTCTTTTGTTTTGAGTACCCTCAATTTTCTGGCTGTATTAGAGACACTAGAAAGCAAGAGCATGCTTCGTGCTCTAAATCAGAGTGTGTTTCATGGATGAGAACTGTGCTGTGTGTTTCCATTCAGAAATGGAGTTAAATCCAATGCTCTGTGTCTTCCTATTAGCAAGGTAATCTTTTAAGGTAAACTCAGTCTCTTTTCAGCTCAAAGAGGCTACATCATTCACGAAGCTCACACGTTTAACGCTCTTAATTGAAAAGCATTGCATGTTAGATTTCTTGTGGTTTGTATCAGTTTCAAAAGCAGAGTTGAACTAGTAATGGTACCTATGTGTGGGAAACACCATTCTTTTGTTCTGAGCAAACTCACGTTTCCTGCTCTATTAGAGACTCTAGAAAGCAAGAGAGTGCTTATTCCTATACGCAGAGTGTGTTTCATCGTGCAACAGTGTTGTGTGTTTCCCTTCAGAAATGGTGTTAAATCACAGGCTCTGTATCTTCCTACAAGCAAGACTTCGTTTCACGTAAACTCAGTCACCTTTCAGCTCAAACAAAGCTACATCGTTCACGTAGCTCACACGTTTCTTGCTCTTAAGTGTAAAGCATTGGATGTTAGAGGACCTGTGGTTTGTATCAGTTTCAAAAGCAGAGTTGAACTAGCAATGGTCCGTATGTGTAGGAAACACCATTCTTTTGTTCTGAGTACCCTCAAGTTTCTGGCTCTATTAGAGACTCTCAAATGCAAGAACGTGCTCCTTGCTCTAAAGCAGAGTGTGTTTCATGGATGAGAACTGTGCTGTGTGTTTCCATTCAGAAATGGAGTTAAATCACAGGCTCTTTGTCTTCCTATAAGCAAGACATCTTCTAAGGTAAACTCAGTCACTTTTCAGCTCAAAGGATGCTACATCGTTCACGAAGCTCACACGTTTCTCGCTCATAACTGGAAAGCATCGCATGTTAATGGAACTGTGGTTTGTATCAGTTTCAGAAGAAGAGTTGACCTAGATATGGTCCGTTTTTGTAGGAAACACCATTATTTTGTTCTGACCATAGTCACGTTTCGTGCCATATTAGAGAATCTTAGAAAGCAAGAGCGTGCTTCTTGCTCTAAAGCAGAGTGTGTTTCATGGATGAGATCTGTGCTGTTGTTTCCCTTCAGAAATGGAGTTAAATCCCAGGCTCTGTGTCTTCCTACAAGCAAGATTTCATTTCAGGTTAATGCAGTCACTTTGCAGCTCAAATGAATAGTAATCGTTTATGAAGCTCACATGTTTCTCGCTCTTAACTGAAAAGCATTGGATGTTAGAGGACCTGTGGTTTGTATCAGTTTCAGAAGAAGAGTTGACATAGATATGGTCCGTATGTGTAGGAAACACCGTTATTTTGTTCTGACCACAGTCACGTTTCCTGCTGTATTAGAGACAATTAGAAAGCAAGAGTGTGCTTCTTGCTCGCCTGCAGAGTGTGTTTCATGGATGAGAACTGTGCTGTGTGTTTCCCTTCAGAAATGGAGTTAAAGCCCAGGATCTGTTTCTTCCTACAAGCAAGACATCATTTCAGGTTAATGCAGTCACTTTGCAGCTCAAATGAATAGTAATCGTTTACGAAGCTCACATTTTTCTCGCTCTTAATTGTAAAGCATTGTATGTTAGAGGAACTGTGGTTTGTATCAGTTTCAGAAGCAGAGTTGAACTAGCAGTGGTCCGTATGTGTCTGAAACACCGTTCTTTTGTTCTGAGCAAACACACGTTTCCTGCTCTATTAGAGAATCTAGAAAACAAGAGCGTGCTTCTTCCTATACGCATAGTGTGTTTCATCGTGCAACAGTGCTGTTTGTTTCCCTTCAGAAATGGAGTTAAATCACAGGCTCTGTGTCTTCCTAAAAGCAAGACTTTGTTTCACGTAAACTCAGTCACCTTTCAGCTCAAACAAAGCTACATCGTTCACGGAGCTCACACATTTTTTGCTCTTAACTGTAAAGCATTGTATGTTAGAGGACCTGTGGTTTGTATCAGTTTCAGAAGCAGAGGTGAACTAGCAATGGTCCATATGTGTAGGAAACACCATTCTTTGTTCTGAGTACCCTCAAGTTTCTGGCTCTATTAGAAACTCTGGAATGCAAGAGCATGCTTCTTGTTGTAAAGCAGAGTGTGTTTCATGGAAGAAAACTGTGCTGTGTGTTTCCCTTCAGAAATGGAGTTAAATCCCAGGCATTGTGTCTTCCTATAAGCAAGTTATCTTTTCAGGTAAACTCAGTCACTTTTCAGCTCAAAGGAAGCTACATCGTTCACGAAGCTCACACGTTTCTCGCTCTTAACTCGAAAGAATTGCATGTTAATGCAACTGGGTTTGTATCTGTTTCAGAAGAAGAGTTTACATAGATATGGTCCGTTTGTGTAGGAAACACCGTTATTTTGTTCTGACCACAGTCACGTTTCATGCTGTATTAGACACTCTTAGAAAGCAAGAGTGTGCTTCTTGCTCGCAAGCAGAGTGTGTTTCATGGATGAGAACTGTGCTGTGTGTTTCCCTTCAGAAATGGAGTTAAAGCCCAGGCTCTGTTTCTTCCTACAAGCAAGACATCATTTCAGGTAAACGCTGTCACTTTTCAGGTCAAATGAATATAATACGTTTACGAAGATCACATGTTTCTCGCTCTTAACTGAAAAGCATTGGATGTTAGATGACTTGTGGTTTGTATCAGTTTCAGAAGCAGAGTTGAACTACCAGTGGTCCGTATGTGTCGGAAACACCGTTCTTTTGTTCTGAGCAAACACACGTTTCCTGCTCTATTAGAGACTCTAGAAAGCAAGAGTGTGCTTCTTCCTATATGCATAGTGTGTTTCATCGTGAGAACAGTACTGGGTGTTTCCCTTTAGAAATGGAGTTAAATCACAGCCTCTATATCTTCCTACAAGCAAGACTTGGTTTCACGTAAACTCAGTCAACTTTCAGCTCAAACAAAGCTACATCGTGCACGTAGCTCACAAGTTTCTTGCTCTTAACTGTAAAGCATTGGATGTTAGAATACCTGTGGTTTGTATCAGTTTCGTAAGCAGAGTTGAACTAGCAATGGTCTGTATGTGTAGGAAACACCGTTCTTTTGTTCTGAGTACCCTCAAGTTTCTGGCTCTATTAGAGACTCTGGAAAGCAAGAGCATGCTTCTTGCTATAATGCAGAGTGTGTTTCATGGATGAGAACTGTGCTGTGTGTTTCCCTTCAGAAATGGAGTTAAATCCCACGCTCTGTGTCTTCCTACAAGCAACACATCTTTTCAGGTAAACTCAGTCACTTTTCAGCGCAAAGGAAGCTACATCGTTCACGAAGCTCACACGTTTCTCGCTCGTAAATTGAAAGCATTGCATGTTAATGGAACTGTGGTTTGTATCAGTTTCAGAAGAAGAGTTGACCTAGATATGGTCCGTTTTTGTAGGAAACACCATTATTTTGTTCTGACCATAGTCACGTTTCGTGCCATATTAGAAAATCTTAGAAAGCAAGAGCGTGCTTCTTGCTCTAAAGCAGAGTGTGTTTCATGGATGAGATCTGTGCTGTTGTTTCCCTTCAGAAATGGAGTTAAATCCCAGGCTCTGTGTCTTCCTACAAGCAAGATTTCATTTCAGGTTAATGCAGTCACTTTGCAGCTCAAATGAATAGTAATCGTTTATGAAGCTCACATGTTTCTCGCCCTTAACTGAAAAGCATTGGATGTTAGAGGACCTGTGGTTTGTATCAGTTTCAGAAGAAGAGTTGACATAGATATGGTCCGTATGTGTAGGAAACACCATTATTTTGTTCTGACCACAGTCACGTTTCCTGCTGTATTAGAGACAATTAGAAAGCAAGAGTGTGCTTCTTGCTCGCCTGCAGAGTGTGTTTCATGGATGAGAACTGTGCTGTGTGTTTCCCTTCAGAAATGGAGTTAAAGCCCAGGCTCTGTTTCTTCCTACATGCAAGACATCATTTCAGGTTAAGGCAGTCACTTTTCAGCTCAAATGAATAGTAATCGTTTACGAAGCTAACATTTTTCTCGCTCTTAATTGTAAAGCATTGTATGTTAGAGGAACTGTGGTTTGTATCAGTTTCAGAAGAAGAGTTGACCTAGATAAGGTCCATACGTGTAGGAAACACCGTTATTTTTTTCTGACCACAGTCACGTTTCCTGCTGTATTAGAGACTCTTAGAAAGCAAGAGCGTGCTTCTTGCTCTAAAGCAGAGTGTGTTTCATGGATGAGAACTGTGCTGTGTGTTTCCCTTCAGAAATGGAGTTAAATCCCAGGCTCTGTGTCTTCCTACAAGCAAGATATCTTTTCAGGTAAACTCAGGCAGTTTTCAGCGCAAAGGAAGCTACATCGTTCACGAAGCTCACATGTTTCTCGCTCTTAAATTGAAGGCATTGCATGTTAATGGAACTGTGCTTTGTATCAATTACAGAAGTAGAGTTGAACTAGATGTGGTCCGTATGTGTAGGAAACACCGTTATTTTGTTCTGACTACAGTCATGTTTCCTGCTCTATTAAAGACTCATAGAAAGCTACATCCTTCACGAAGCTCACACGTTTCTCGCTCTTAACTGGAAAGCATTGCATGTTAGAGGAACTGTGGTTTGTATCAGTTTCAGAAGAAGAGTTGACCTAGATATGTTCCGTTTGTGTAGGAAGCACCGTTATTTTGTTCTGACCACAGTCACGTTTCATGCTGTATTAGAGACTCATAGAAAGCAAGAGCGTACTTCTAGCTCTAAAGCAGAGTTTGTTTCATGGATGAGAACTGTGCTGTGTGTTTCCCTTCAGAAATGGAGTTAAATCACAGGCTCTGTATCTTCCTACAAGCAAGACTTCGTTTCACATAAACTCAGTCACCTTTCAGCTCAAACAAAGCTACATCGTTCACGTAGCTCACACGTTTCTTGCTCTTACTGTAAAGCATTGGATGTTAGAGGACCTGTGGTTTGTATCAGTTTCAGAAGCAGAGTTGAACTAGGAATGGTCCGTATGTGTAGGAAACACCATTCTTTTGTTCTGAGTACCCTCAAGTTTCTGGCTCTATTAGAGACTCTCAAATGCAAGAACATGCTTCTTGCTCTAAAGCAGAGTGTGTTTCATGGATGAGAACTGTGCTGTGTGTTTCCATTCAGAAATGGAGTTAAATCACAGGCTCTTTGTCTTCCTATAAGCAAGACATCTTTTAAGGTAAACTCAGTCACTTTTCAGCTCAAAGGAAGCTACATCGTTCACGAAGCTCACACGTTTCTCGCTTATAACTGGAAAGCATTGCATGTTAATGGAACTGTGGTTTGAATCAGTTTCAGAAGAAGAGTTGACCTAGATAAGGTCCATACGTGTAGGAAACACCGTTATGTTTTTCTGACCACAGTCACGTTTCCTGCTGTATTAGAGACTCTTAGAAAGCAAGAGCGTGCTTCTTGCTCTAAAGCAGAGTGTGTTTCATGGATGAGAACTGTGCTGTTTGTTTCCCTTCAGAAATGGAGTTAAATCCCAGGCTCTGTGTCTTCCTACAAACAAGACATCATTTTAGGTTAATGCAGTCACTCTTCAGCTCAAAGGCATAGTAATCGTTTATGAAGCTCACATGTTTCTCGCTCTTAACTGTAAAGCATTGTACATTAGAGGAACTGTGGTTTGTATCAGTTTCAAAAGACGAGTTGACATAGATATGGTCTGTATGTAAAGGGAACACCGTTATTTTGTTCTGACCACAGTCACGTTTCCTGCTGTATTAGAGACTCTTAGAAAGCAAGAGTGTGCTTCTTGCTCTAAAGCAAAGTGTGTGTCATGGATGAGAACTGTGCTGTGTGTTGCCCTTTAAAAATGGAGTTAAATTCCAGGATCTGTGTCTTCCTACAAGCAAGACATCATTTAGGGTAAATGCAGTCACTTTTTAGCTCAAATGAATAAAAATCGTTTACGAAGCTCACACGTTTCTCTCTCTTAAGTGAAAAGCATTGGATGTTAGATGACTTGTGGTTTGTATCAGTTTCAGAAGCAGAGTTTAACTAGCAATGGTCTGTATGTGTGGGAAACAGCGTTCTTTTGTTTTGAGTACTCTCAATTTTCTGGCTGTATTAGAGACTCTAGAAAGCAAGAGCATGCTTCGTGCTCTAAAGCAGAGTGTGTTTCATTGATGAGAACTGTGCTGTGTGTTTCCATTCAGAAATGGAGTTAAATCCCAGGCTCTGTGTTTTGCTATAAGCAAGACATCTGTTAAGGTACACTCAGTCACTTTGCAGGTCAAATGAATATAAATCATTTACCAAGCTCACACGTTTCTCGCTCTTAACTGAAAAGTATTGGATGTTAGATGACTTGTGGTTTGTATCACTTTCAGAAGCAGAGTTGAACTAGCAATGGTCCATATGTGTAGGAAACACCTTTCTTTTGTTCTGAGCATACTCACGTTTCATGCTCTATTAGAGACTCTAGAAAGCATGAGCGTCCTTCTTCCTATACGCAGAGCGTGTTTCATCGTGCAACAGTGCTGTTTCTTTCCCTTCAGAAATGGAGTGAAATCACAGGCTCTGTATCTTCCTACAAGCAAGACTTCGTTTCACCTAAACTCAGTCACCTTTCAGCTCAAACAAAGCTACATTGTTCACGTAGCTCACACGTTTCTTGCTCTTAATTGTAAAGCTTTGGATGTTAGAGGACCTGTGGTTTGTATCAGTTTCAGAAGCAGAGTTGAACTAGCAATGGTCCGTACATGTAGGAAACACCTTTCTTTTGTTCTGAGCAAACTCACGTTTCCTGCTCTATTAGAGACTCTAGAAAGCAAGAGCGTGCTTCTTCCTATATGCAGAGTGTGTTTCATCGTGCAACAGTACTGTTTGTTTCCCTTCAGAAATGGAGTTAAATCACAGGCTCTGTATCTTCCTACAAGCAAGACGTCGTTTCACGTAAACTCAGTCACTTTTCAGCTCAAACAAAGCTACTTTGTTCACGTAGCTCACACGTTTCTTGCTCTTAACTGTAAGCATTGAATGTTAGAGGACCTGTGATATGTAGCAGTTTCAGGAGCAGAGTTGAAGTAGCAATGGTTTGTATGTGTAGGAAACACCATTCTTTGTTGTGAGTACCCTCAAGTTTCTGGCTCTATTATAGATTCTGGAAAGCAAGAGCATGCTTCTTGCTATAAAGCAGAGTGTGTTTCATGGATGAGAACTGTGCTGTGTGTTTTCCTTCAGAAATGGAGTTAAATCCCAGGCTGTGTGTCTTCCTACAAGCAAGACATTTTTTCCGGTAAACTCAGTCACTTTTCAGCTCAAAGGCAGCTACATCGTTCACGAAGCTCACACGTTTCTCGCTCTTAACTGGAAAGCATTGCATGTTAGAGTAACTGTGGTTTGTATCAGTTTCAGAAGAAGAGTTGACCTAGATATGGGCCGTTTGTGTAGGAAGCACCTTTATTTTGTTCTGCCCACAGTCACGTTTCATGCTGTATTAGAGACTCATAGAAAGCAAGAGCGAGCTTCTTGCTCTAAAGCAGAGTTTGTTTCATGGATGAGAACTGTGCTGTGTGTTTCCATTCAGAAATGGAGTTAAACTCCAGGCTCTGTGTCTTCCTACAAGCAAGACATCGTTTCAGGTAAACGCAGTCACTTTTCAGCTCAAATGAATATATATCGTTTATGAAGCTCACATGTTTCTTTCTCTTAACTGAAAAGCATTGGATGTTAGATGACTTGTGGTTTGTATCAGTTTCAGAAGCAGAGGTGAACTAGCAATGGTCTGTATGTGTAGGAAACACTGCTCTTTTGTTTTGAGTACCCTCATGTTTCTGGCTGTATTAGTGACTCTAGAAAGCAAGAGTATGCTTCGTGCTCTAAAGCAGAGTGTGTTTCATGGATGAGAAATGTTCTGTGTGTTTCCCTTCAAAAATGGAGTTAAATCCCAGGCTCTGTGTCTTCCTATAAGCAAGACATCTTTTAAGGTAAACTCAGTCACTTTTCAGCTCAAAGGAAGCTACAAGTTCACGAAGCTCACACGTTTCTCGCTCTTAACTGAAAAGCATGGGATGTTAGATGACTTGTGGTTTGTATCAGTTTCAGACAGAGTTGAACTAGCAATGTTCCGTATGTGTAGGAAACACTGTTCTTTTGTTCTGAGCAAACTCACATTTCTTGCTCTATTAGAGACTCTAGAAAGCAAGAGCGTGCTTCTTCTTATATGCAGAGTGTGTTTCATCGTGCAAAGTGCTGTTTGTTTCCCTTCAGAAATGGAGTTTAATCCCAGGCTCTGTGTCTTCCTACAAGCAAGACATCTTTTCAGGTAAACCGGTCACTTATCAGCTCAAAGGAAGCTACATCGTTCACGAAGCTCACATGTTTCTCGTTCTTAACTGGAAATCATTGCATGTTAGAGGAACGGTGGTTTGTATCAGTTTCAGAAGAAGAGTTGACCTAGATATGGTCCGTATGTGTAGGAAACACCGTTATTTTGTTCTGACCACAGTCACGTTTCCTGCTGTATTAGAGACTCATAGAAAGCCAGAGCGTGCTTCTAGCTCTAAAGCAGAGTGTGTTTCATGGATGAGAACTGTGCTGTGTGTTTCCCTTCAGGAATAGAGTTAAATTCCAGGCTCTGTGTCTTGCTACAAGCAAGACATCATTTCAGGTTAATGCAGTCACTTTTCAGCTCAAATGAATAGAATCGTTTACGAAGCTCACACGTTTCTCACTCTTAACTGAAAAGCATTGGATGTTAGATGACTTGTGGTTTGTATCAGTTTCAGAAGGAGAGTTGAACTAGCAATGGTGCGTATGTGTAGGAAACACCGTTATTTTGTTCTGAGCACACTCACGTTTCCTGCTCTATTAGAGACTCTAGAAAGCAAGAGCGTGCTTCTTCCTATAGGCAGAGTGTGTTTCATCGTGAAAACAGTGCTGTGTTTTTCCCTTCAGAAATGGAGTTAAATCACAGGCTCTGTATCTTCCTACAAGCCAGACTTCGTTTCACGTAAACTCAGGCACCTTTCAGCTCAAACAAACCTACATCGTTCACGTCGCTCACACGTTTCTTGTTCTTAACTGTAAAGCATTGGATGTTTGAGGACCTGTGGTTTGTATCAGTTTCAGAAGCAGAGTTGAACTAGCAATGGTCCTTATGTGCAGGAAACACCATTCTTTTGTTCTGAGTACCCTCAAGTTTCTGGCTCTATTAGAGACTCTGGAATGCAAGAGCATGGTTCTTGCTCTAAAGAGGAGTGTGTTTCATGGATGAGAACTGTGCTGTGTGTTTCCCTTCAGAAATGGAGTTAAATTCCATGCTCTGTGTCTTCCTACAAGCAAGACATCGTTTCAAGTAAACGCAGTCACTTTTCAGCTCAAATGAATATAAATCGTTTACGAAGATCACACGTTTCTCGCTCTTAACTGAAAAGCATTGGATGTTAGAGGACCTGTGGTTTGTATGAGTTTCCAAAGCAGAGTTGAACTAGCAATGGTCTGTATGTGTAGGAAACACCGTTCTTTTGGTCTGAGTACCCACAGGTTTCTGGCTCTATTAGAGACTCTGGAAAGCAAGACCATGCTTCTTGCTCTAATGCAGAGTGTGTTTCATGGATGAGAACTGTGCTGTGTGTTTCCCTTCAGAAATGGAGTTAAATCACAGGCTCTGTATCTTCCTAGAGGCAAGACTTCGTGTCAGGTAAAGTCTGTCACTTTCACCTCAAACAAAGCTACATCATTCACGTAGCTCACACCTTTCTTGCTCTTAACTGTAAAGGATTGGATGTTAGAGGACCTGTGGTTTGTATCAGTTTCAGAAGCAGAGTTGAACTAGAAATGGTCCGTATGTGTAGGAAACACCGTTCGTTTGTTCAGAGTACCCTCAAGTTTCTGGCTCTATTAGAGAATCTAGAAAGCAAGAGCATGCTAGTGCTCTAAAGCAGAGTGGGTTTCATGGATGAGAACTGTGCTGTGTGTTTCCCTTCAGAAATGGAGTTAAATCCCAGTCTCTGTGTCTTCCTACAAGACAGACATCTTTTCAGGTAAACTCTGTCACTTTTCAGCTCAAAGGAATCTACATCGTTCACGAAGCTCACACGTTTCTGGCTCTTAACTGGAAAGTATTGCATGTTAATGGAACTGTGCTTTTTATCAGTTTTGGAAGAAGAGTTGACCTAGATATGGTCCGTATGTGTAGGAAACACCGTTATTTTGTTCTGACCACAGTCACGTTTCCTGCTGTATTAGAGACTCATAGAAAGCAAGAGCGTGCTTCTTGCTCTAAGCAGAGTGTTTTTCATGGATGAGAACTGTGCTGTGTGTTTCCCTTCAGAAATGGAGTTAAATTCCAGGCTCTGTGTCTTCCTACATGCAAGATATCATTTCAAGTTAATGCAGTCACTTTTCAGCTCAAATGAATAGAAATGGTTTACGAAGCTCACACGTTTCTCACTCTTAACTGAAAAGCATTGGATGTTAGATGACTTGTGGTTTGTATCAGTTTCAGAAGCAGAGTTGAACTAGCAATGGTCCATAGGTGTAGGAAACACCGTTCATTTGTCCTGAGCACAATCATGTTTCTTGCTTTATTAAATGCTCTAGAAAGCAAGAGCATGCTTCTTGCTCTAAGGCAGAGTGTGTTTCATGGATGACAACTGTGCTGTGTGTTTCCCTTCAAAAATGGAGTTAAATCCCAGGCTCTGTGTCTTCCTACAAAAAGACATCATTTCAGGTAAACGCAGTCACACTTAGCTCAAACGAATATAAATCATTCACAAATCTCACAGGTTTCTCGCTCTTAACTGATAAGCATTGGATGTTAGAGGACCTGTGGTTTCTATAAGTTTCAGAAGCAGAGTTGGACTAGATATGGTCCTTATGTGTAGGAAACACCGTTCTTTGTTATGAGGACACTCACATTACCTGCTTTATTAGAGACTCTAGAAGGCAAGAGCGTGCTTCTTGCTCTAAATCAGAGTGTGTTCATAGATGAGAACTGTACTGTGTGTTTCCCTTCAGAAATTGAGTTCAATTCCAGGCTTTGTGTCTTCCTACAAGCAAGACATCATTTTAGGTAAACGCAGTCACTTTTCAGCTCAAATGAATATAAATCGTTTAAGAAACTGACAAGTTTCTTCCTCTTAACTGAAAAGCATTGGATGTTAGATGACTTGTGGTTTGTATCAGTTTCAGAAGAAGAGTTGAACTTGCAATGATCCGTATGTGTAGGAAACACCGTTCTTTTTTTCAGAGTACCCTCAAGTTTCTGGCTCTATTAGAGACGCCAGAAAGCCCGAGCATGCTTCTTGCTCTAAAGCAGAGTGTGTTTCATGGATGAAAACTGTGCTCTGTGTTTCCCTTCAGAAATGGAGTTAAATCCCAGGCTCTGTGTATTCCTACAAGGAAGACATCTTTTCAGGTAAACTCAGGCACTTTTCAGCTCATAAGAAGCTACATTGTTCACGAAGCTCACACATTTCTTGCTCTTAACTGGAAAGCATTGCATGATAGAGGAAATGTTGTTTGTATCAGTTTCAGAAGAAGAGTTGGACTAGACATGGAATGTACATTAAGGAAACACCGTTCCTTTGTTTTGATCACACTCACGTTTCCTGCTGTATTAGAGACTCTAGAAACCAAGAGCGTGCTTCTTGCTCTAAAGCAGAGTGTGTGTAACGGATGACAACTGTGCTGTGTGTTTCCCATCAGAAATGGAGTTAAATCCCAGGCTCTGTGTCTTCCTACAAGCAAGACTTCGTTTCATGTAAACTCAGTCACCTTTCACCTCAAACAAAGCTACATCGTATACGTAGCTCACACGTTTCTTGCTCTAACTGAAAAGCATTGGATATTAGAGGAACTGTGGTTTGTCTCAGTGTCAGAAGCAGAGTTGGACTACATATGGTCTGTATGTTCAGGAAAGACCGTTCTTTTGTGCTGAGCACACTCACGTATTTTGCTGTATTAGAGAATCTAGAAAGCAAGAGCATCCTTATTGCTCTAAAGCAGACTGTGTTTCATCGATGAGAACTGTGCTGTGTGTTTCCCTTCAGAAATGGAGTTAAATTCCAGGCTCTGGATCTTCCCACCTGCAAGATTTCGTTTCACGTTAACTCAGTCATCTTTCAGCTCAATCAAAGCTACATCGTTCATGTAGCTCATACGTTTCTTGCTATTAACTGTAAATCATTGGATATTAGAGGACCTGTGGTTGGTATCAGTTTCCTAAGCAGAGTAAAACTAGCAATGGTCCGTATGTGTGGGAAACACCGTTCTTTTGTTCGGAGAACCCTCAAGTTTCTGGATCTATTAGATACTCTAGAAAGTAAGAGAATGCTTCTTGCTCTAAAGCAGAGTGTGTTTCATGGATGAGAACTGTGCTGTGTGTTTCCCTTCAGAAATGGAGTTAAATCCTAGGCTCTGTGTCGTCCTTCAAGCAAGACATCTTTTCAGGTAAACTCAGTCACTTTTCAGCTCAAAGGAAGCTACATCGTTCACAAAGCTCACACGTTTCTCGCTCTTAACTGGAAAGCATTGCATGTTACAGAAACTGTGGCTTGTATCAGTTTCAGAAGCAGAGTTGAACTAGCAATGGTCCGTATGTGTAGGAAACACCGTTATTTTGTTCTGAACACAGCCACCTCTCTGCTGTATTAGAGACTCTGAGAAAGCAAGAGCGTGCTTCTTGCTCTAAAGCAGAGTGTGTTTCATGGATGAGAACTGTGCTGTGTTCTTCCCTTCAGAAATGAGGTTAAATCCCAGGCTCTGTGTCTTCATACAAGCAAGACATCTTTTCAAGTAAACTCAGTCACTTTTCAGCTCAAAGGAAGCTAAATCGTTCCCGAATCTCACACATTTCTTGTTGGTAACTGGAAAGCATTGCATGTTAGAGGAACTGTGGTTTGTATCAGTTTCAGAAGAAGAGTTGAGCTAGATATGGTCCATATGTGTAGGAAACACCGTTCTTTTGTTCTGAGCACACTCATGTTTCTTGCTTTATCAGAGGCTCTAGAAAGCAAGAGCATGCTTCTTGCTCTACGGCAGAGTGTGTTTCATGGATGACAACTGTGCTGTGTGTTTTCCTTCAAAAATAGAGTTAAATCCCAGGCTCTGTGTCTTCCTACAAATAGACATCATTTCAGGTAAACGCAGTCACACTTAGCTCAAACGAATATAAATCATTCACAAATCTCACATGTTTCTCACTCTTAACTGATAAGCATTGAATGTTAGAGGACCTGTGGTTTCTATAAATTTCAGAAGCAGAGTTGGACTAGACATGGTCTGTACATTTAGGAAACACCGTTCCCTTGTTTTGAGCACACTCACGTTTCCTGCTGTATTAGAGACTCTAGAAACCAAGAGCGTGCTTCTTGCTCTAAAGCAGAGTGTGTGTAACGGATGACAACTGTGCTGTGTGTTTCCATTCAGAAATGGAGTTAAATCCCAGGCTCTGTGTCTTCCTACAAAAAGACATCATTTCAGGTAAACGCAGTCACTTTTAGCTCAAACGAATATAAATCATTCACAAAGCTCACACGTTTCTTGCTCTTAACTGAAAAGCATTGGATGAAAGATGAGCTGTGGTTTGTATCAGTTTCAGAAGCAGAGTTGAACTAGCAATGATCCGTATATGTAGGAAACAAAGTTCTTTTATTCTGAGCACACTCATGTTTTTGCTTATTAGAGCCTCTAGAGAGCACGAGCGTGCTTCTTGCTCTAAAGCAGAGTGTGTTTCATGGATGAGAACTGTGCTGTGTGTTTCCCTTCAGAAATTGAGTTAAATTCCAGGCTCTTTGTCTTCCTACAAGCAAGACATCTTTTTACGTAAACTCAGTCACCGTTCAGCTCAAACAAAGCTACATCGTTCACCTAGCTCACACGTTTCTGGCTCTTAACTATAAAGCATTGGATATTAGAGGACCTGTGGTTTGTATCAGTTTCAGAAGCAGAGTTGAACTGGCAATGGTCCATATGTGTAGGAAGCACCGTTCTTTTGTTCTGAGTACCCTCAAGTTTCTGGCTCTAATAGAGACTCTAGAAAACAAGAGCATGCTTCTTACTGTAAAGCAACGTGTGTTTCATGGATGAGAACTGTGATGTGTGTTTCCCTTCAGAAATTGAGTTAAATTCCTGGCTCTTTGTCTTGCTACAAGCAAGACATCATTTCAGGTAAATGGATTAACTTTTCCGCTCAAATGAATATAAATCGTTTACGAAGCTCACGCGTTTCTCGCTCTTAACTGAAAAGTATTGGATGATAGATGACTTGTGGTTTGTATCAGTTTAAGAAGCAGAGTTGAACTAGCCATGGGCCGTATGTGTAGGAAACTAAGTTCTCTTGTTCTGAGCACACTTTCAAGTTTCGGTCTCTATTGGAGACTCTAGAAAATAAGAGCGTGCTACTTGCTCTAAAGCGGAGTGTGTTTCATGGATGAGAACTGTGCTGTGTGTTTCCCTTCAGAAATTGAGTTAAATTCCTGGCTCAGTGTCTTCCTACAAGCAAGACTTCTTTTCAGGTATACTCAGTCACTTTTCAGCTCAAAGGAAGCTACATAGTTCCCGAAACTCAAACGTTTCTTTTTTGTAACTGCAAAGCATTGCATGTTAGAGGAACTCTTGTTTTTATCAGTTTCAGAGGCAGAGTTGAACTAGCAATGGTCCGTATGTGTAGGAAACACCGTTCTCTTGTTCTGAGCACACTCACATTTCCTGCTTTATTAGAGACACTAGAAAGCAAGAGCGTGCTTCTTCCTACACGCAGGGTGTATTTCATGGATGAGAACTGTGCTGTGTGCTTCCCTTCAGAAATGGAGTTAAATCACAGACTCTGTGTCTTCCTACAAGAAAGACTTCCTTTCACTTAAACTCACTCACCTATCAGCTCAAACAAATCTACATCGACACATAGCTCACACGTTTCTGGCTATTAAATGTAAAGCATAGGACATTAGAGGACGTGTGGTTTGTATCAGTTTCAAAAGCAGAGTTGAACTAGCAAAGGTCCGTATGTGTAGGAAACACCATTCTTTTGTTCTGAGTACCCTCAAGTTTCTGGCTCTATTAGAGACTCTAGAAAGCAAGAGCATGCTTCTTGCTCTAAAGCAGAGTGTGTTTCATGGATGAGAACTGTACTGTGTGTTTCCCTTAAGAAATGGAGTTAAGTCCCAGGCTCTGTGTCTTCCTACAAAAAGACATCATTTCAGGTAAACGCAGTCACTTTTAGCTCAAACGAATATAAATCATTCACAAAGCTCACACGTTTCTCGCTCTTAACTGAAAAGCATTGGATGAAAGATGAGCTGTGGTTTGTATCAGTTTCAGAAGCAGAGTTGAACTAGCAATGATCCGTATATGTAGGAAACAAAGTTCTTTTATTCTGAGCACACTCATGTTTTTGCTTATTAGAGCCTCTAGAGAGCACGAGCGTGCTTCTTGCTCTAAAGCAGAGTGTGTTTCATGGATGAGAACTGTGCTGTGTGTTTCCCTTCAGAAATTGAGTTAAATTCCAGGCTCTTTGTCTTCCTACAAGCAAGACATCTTTTTACATAAACTCAGTCACCGTTCAGCTCAAACAAAGCTACATCGTTCACCTAGCTCACACGTTTCTGGCTCTTAACTATAAAGCATTGGATATTAGAGGACCTGTGGTTTGTATCAGTTTCAGAAGCAGAGTTGAACTGGCAATGGTCCATATGTGTAGGAAGCACCGTTCTTTTGTTCTGAGTACCCTCAAGTTTCTGGCTCTAATAGAGACTCTAGAAAACAAGAGCATGCTTCTTACTGTAAAGCAACGTGTGTTTCATGGATGAGAACTGTGATGTGTGTTTCCCTTCAGAAATTGAGTTAAATTCCTGGCTCTTTGTCTTGCTACAAGCAAGACATCATTTCAGGTAAATGGATTAACTTTTCCGCTCAAATGAATATAAATCGTTTACGAAGCTCACGCGTTTCTCGCTCTTAACTGAAAAGTATTGGATGATAGATGACTTGTGGTTTGTATCAGTTTAAGAAGCAGAGTTGAACTAGCCATGGGCCGTATGTGTAGGAAACTAAGTTCTCTTGTTCTGAGCACACTTTCAAGTTTCGGTCTCTATTGGAGACTCTAGAAAATAAGAGCGTGCTACTTGCTCTAAAGCGGAGTGTGTTTCATGGATGAGAACTGTGCTGTGTGTTTCCCTTCAGAAATTGAGTTAAATTCCTGGCTCAGTGTCTTCCTACAAGCAAGACTTCTTTTCAGGTATACTCAGTCACTTTTCAGCTCAAAGGAAGCTACATAGTTCCCGAAACTCAAACGTTTCTTTTTTGTAACTGCAAAGCATTGCATGTTAGAGGAACTCTTGTTTTTATCAGTTTCAGAGGCAGAGTTGAACTAGCAATGGTCCGTATGTGTAGGAAACACCGTTCTTTTGTTCTGAGCACACTCACATTTCCTGCTTTATTAGAGACACTAGAAAGCAAGAGCGTGCTTCTTCCTACACGCAGGGTGTATTTCATGGATGAGAACTGTGCTGTGTGCTTCCCTTCAGAAATGGAGTTAAATCACAGACTCTGTGTCTTCCTACAAGAAAGACTTCCTTTCACTTAAACTCACTCACCTATCAGCTCAAACAAATCTACATCGACACGTAGCTCACACGTTTCTGGCTATTAAATGTAAAGTATAGGACATTAGAGGACGTGTGGTTTGTATCAGTTTCAAAAGCAGAGTTGAACTAGCAAAGGTCCGTATGTGTAGGAAACACCATTCTTTTGTTCTGAGTACCCTCAAGTTTCTGGCTCTATTAGAGACTCTAGAAAGCAAGAGCATGCTTCTTACTCTAAAGCAACGTGTGTTTCATGGATGAGAACTGTGATGTGTGTTTCCCTTCAGAAATTGAGTTAAATTCCTGGCTCTTTGTCTTGCAGACAAAGTTGAACTAGCAATGGCCGTATGTGTAGGAAACTAAGTTCTCTTGTTCTGAGCACACTTTCAAGTTTCGGTCTCTATTGGAGACTCTAGAAAATAAGAGCGTGCTACTTGCTCTAAAGCGGAGTGTGTTTCATGGATGAGAACTTTGCTGTGTGTTTCCCTTCAGAAATTGAGTTAAATTCCTGGCTCTGTGTCTTCCTACAAGCAAGACTTCTTTTCAGGTATACCCAGTCACTTTTCAGCTCAAAGGAAGCTACATAGTTCCCGAAACTCAAACGTTTCTTTTTTGTAACTGCAAAGCATTGCATGTTAGAGGAACTCTTGTTTTTATCAGTTTCAGAGGCAGAGTTGAACTAGCAATGGTCCGTATGTGTAGGAAACACCGTTCTTTTGTTCTGAGCACACTCACATTTCCTGCTTTATTAGAGACACTAGAAAGCAAGAGCGTGCTTCTTCATACACGCAGGGTGTATTTCATGGATGAGAACTGTGTTGTGTGCTTCCCTTCAGAAATGGAGTTAAATCACAGGCTCTGTGTCTTCCTACAAGAAAGACTTCCTTTCACTTAAACTCACTCACCTATCAGCTCAAACAAATCTACATCGTTCACGTAGCTCACACGTTTCTGGCTATTAACTGTAAAGCATAGGACATTAGAGGATGTGTGGTTTGTATCAGTTTCAAAAGCAGAGTTGAACTAGCAAAGGTCCGTATGTGTAGGAAACACCATTCTTTTGTTCTGAGTACCCTCAAGTTTCTGGCTCTATTAGAGACTCTAGAAAGCAAGAGCATGCTTCTTGCTCTAAAGCAGAGTGTGTTTCAAGGATGAGAACTGTGCTGTGTGTTTCCCTTCAGAAATGGAGTTAAATCCTAGGCTCTGTGTCTTCCTTCAAGCAAGACATCTTTTCAGGTAAACTCAGTCACTTTTCAGCTCAAAGGAAGCTACATCGTTCAAAAAGTTCCCATGTTTCTCGCTCTTAACTGGAAAGCATTGCATGTTAGAGAAACTGTGGTTTGTATCAGTTTCAGAAGCAGAGCTGAACTAGCAATGGTCCCTATGTGTAGGAAACACCGTTATTTTGTTCTGAACACAGTCACCTCTCTGCTGTATTAGAGACTCTGAGAAAGCAAGAGCGTGCTTCTTGCTCTAAAGCAGAGTGTGTTTCATGGATGAGAAGTGTGCTGTGTGCTTCCCATCAGAAATGGAGTTAAATAACAGCCTCTGTTTCTTCCTACAAGCATGACTTCTTTTCATGTAAACTGAGTAACTTTTCAGCTCAAACATTACTACATCGTTCAAGTAGCTCACACGTTTCTGGCTCTTAACTGAAAAACATTGGATGTTAGAGGAACTGTGGTTTATATCAGTTTCAGAAGTAGAGTTGAACTGGATATGGTCCGTATGTGTAGGAAACACCGTTCTTTAGTTCTGAGCACATTCACGTTTCCTGCTTTTTTAGAGATTCTAGAAGGCAAGAGTGTGCTTCTTGCTCTGAAGCAGAGTATGTTCATGGATGACAACTGTGCTGTGTGTTTCCCTTCAGAAATTGAGTTAAATCCCATGCTCTGTGTCTTCCTACAAGGAAGACTTCGTTTCAGGTAAACTCAGTGACCTTTTATCTCAAAGAATGCTACATCGTTCACGAAGCTCACACGTTTCTCGCTCTTAACTGAAAAGCAATGGATGTTAGAGGACCTGTGGTTTTTATCAGTTTCAGTAGCAGAGTAGAAATAGTTAAGGTCCGTATGTGTAGGAAACACCGTTCTTTTGTTCTGACCACACTCAATTTACCTGCTGTATTAGAGACTCTAGAAATCAAGAGCGTGCTTCTAGCTCTAAAGCAGAGTGTGTTTCATGCATGAGAACTGTGCTGTGTGTTTACCTTCAGGAATGGAATAAATACCAGGCTCTGTATCTTCTTCCAAGCAAGACTTCGTTTCATATAAACTCACTCCGTTTCAGCTCAAATAAAGCTACATCATTTATGTAGCTCAAACGTTTCTTGCTCTAACTGAAAAGCATTGGATATTAGAGGAACTGTGGTTTGTATCAGTTTCAGAAGCAGAGTTGAACTGGCAATGGTCCATATGTGTAGGAAGCACCGTTCTTTTGTTCTGAGTACCCTCAAGTTTCTGGCTCTAATAGAGACTCTAGAAAGCAAGAGCATGCTTCTTACTGTAAAGCAACGTGTGTTTCATGGATGAGAACTGTGATGTGTGTTTCCCTTCAGAAATTGAGTTAAATTCCTGGCTCTTTGTCTTGCTACAAGCAAGACATCATTTCAGGTAAATGGATTAACTTTTCCGCTCAAATGAATATAAATCGTTTACGAAGCTCACGCGTTTCTCGCTCTTAACTGAAAAGTATTGGATGATAGATGACTTGTGGTTTGTATCAGTTTAAGAAGCAGAGTTGAACTAGCCATGGGCCGTATGTGTAGGAAACTAAGTTCTCTTGTTCTGAGCACACTTTCAAGTTTCGGTCTCTATTGGAGACTCTAGAAAATAAGAGCGTGCTACTTGCTCTAAAGCGGAGTGTGTTTCATGGATGAGAACTGTGCTGTGTGTTTCCCTTCAGAAATTGAGTTAAATTCCTGGCTCAGTGTCTTCCTACAAGCAAGACTTCTTTTCAGGTATACTCAGTCACTTTTCAGCTCAAAGGAAGCTACATAGTTCCCGAAACTCAAACGTTTCTTTTTTGTAACTGCAAAGCATTGCATGTTAGAGGAACTCTTGTTTTTATCAGTTTCAGAGGCAGAGTTGAACTAGCAATGGTCCGTATGTGTAGGAAACACCGTTCTTTTGTTCTGAGCACACTCACATTTCCTGCTTTATTAGAGACACTAGAAAGCAAGAGCGTGCTTCTTCCTACACGCAGGGTGTATTTCATGGATGAGAACTGTGCTGTGTGCTTCCCTTCAGAAATGGAGTTAAATCACAGACTCTGTGTCTTCCTACAAGAAAGACTTCCTTTCACTTAAACTCACTCACCTATCAGCTCAAACAAATCTACATCGACACGTAGCTCACACGTTTCTGGCTATTAAATGTAAAGTATAGGACATTAGAGGACGTGTGGTTTGTATCAGTTTCAAAAGCAGAGTTGAACTAGCAAAGGTCCGTATGTGTAGGAAACACCATTCTTTTGTTCTGAGTACCCTCAAGTTTCTGGCTCTATTAGAGACTCTAGAAAGCAAGAGCATGCTTCTTACTCTAAAGCAACGTGTGTTTCATGGATGAGAACTGTGATGTGTGTTTCCCTTCAGAAATTGAGTTAAATTCCTGGCTCTTTGTCTTGCAGACAAAGTTGAACTAGCAATGGCCGTATGTGTAGGAAACTAAGTTCTCTTGTTCTGAGCACACTTTCAAGTTTCGGTCTCTATTGGAGACTCTAGAAAATAAGAGCGTGCTACTTGCTCTAAAGCGGAGTGTGTTTCATGGATGAGAACTTTGCTGTGTGTTTCCCTTCAGAAATTGAGTTAAATTCCTGGCTCTGTGTCTTCCTACAAGCAAGACTTCTTTTCAGGTATACCCAGTCACTTTTCAGCTCAAAGGAAGCTACATAGTTCCCGAAACTCAAACGTTTCTTTTTTGTAACTGCAAAGCATTGCATGTTAGAGGAACTCTTGTTTTTATCAGTTTCAGAGGCAGAGTTGAACTAGCAATGGTCCGTATGTGTAGGAAACACCGTTCTTTTGTTCTGAGCACACTCACATTTCCTGCTTTATTAGAGACACTAGAAAGCAAGAGCGTGCTTCTTCATACACGCAGGGTGTATTTCATGGATGAGAACTGTGTTGTGTGCTTCCCTTCAGAAATGGAGTTAAATCACAGGCTCTGTGTCTTCCTACAAGAAAGACTTCCTTTCACTTAAACTCACTCACCTATCAGCTCAAACAAATCTACATCGTTCACGTAGCTCACACGTTTCTGGCTATTAACTGTAAAGCATAGGACATTAGAGGATGTGTGGTTTGTATCAGTTTCAAAAGCAGAGTTGAACTAGCAAAGGTCCGTATGTGTAGGAAACACCATTCTTTTGTTCTGAGTACCCTCAAGTTTCTGGCTCTATTAGAGACTCTAGAAAGCAAGAGCATGCTTCTTGCTCTAAAGCAGAGTGTGTTTCAAGGATGAGAACTGTGCTGTGTGTTTCCCTTCAGAAATGGAGTTAAATCCTAGGCTCTGTGTCTTCCTTCAAGCAAGACATCTTTTCAGGTAAACTCAGTCACTTTTCAGCTCAAAGGAAGCTACATCGTTCAAAAAGTTCCCATGTTTCTCGCTCTTAACTGGAAAGCATTGCATGTTAGAGAAACTGTGGTTTGTATCAGTTTCAGAAGCAGAGTTGAACTAGCAATGGTCCCTATGTGTAGGAAACACCGTTATTTTGTTCTGAACACAGTCACCTCTCTGCTGTATTAGAGACTCTGAGAAAGCAAGAGCGTGCTTCTTGCTCTAAAGCAGAGTGTGTTTCATGGATGAGAAGTGTGCTGTGTGCTTCCCATCAGAAATGGAGTTAAATAACAGCCTCTGTTTCTTCCTACAAGCATGACTTCTTTTCATGTAAACTGAGTAACTTTTCAGCTCAAACATTACTACATCGTTCAAGTAGCTCACACGTTTCTGGCTCTTAACTGAAAAACATTGGATGTTAGAGGAACTGTGGTTTATATCAGTTTCAGAAGTAGAGTTGAACTGGATATGGTCCGTATGTGTAGGAAACACCGTTCTTTAGTTCTGAGCACATTCACGTTTCCTGCTTTTTTAGAGATTCTAGAAGGCAAGAGTGTGCTTCTTGCTCTGAAGCAGAGTATGTTCATGGATGACAACTGTGCTGTGTGTTTCCCTTCAGAAATTGAGTTAAATCCCATGCTCTGTGTCTTCCTACAAGGAAGACTTCGTTTCAGGTAAACTCAGTGACCTTTTATCTCAAAGAATGCTACATCGTTCACGAAGCTCACACGTTTCTCGCTCTTAACTGAAAAGCAATGGATGTTAGAGGACCTGTGGTTTTTATCAGTTTCAGTAGCAGAGTAGAAATAGTTAAGGTCCGTATGTGTAGGAAACACCGTTCTTTTGTTCTGACCACACTCAATTTACCTGCTGTATTAGAGACTCTAGAAATCAAGAGCGTGCTTCTAGCTCTAAAGCAGAGTGTGTTTCATGCATGAGAACTGTGCTGTGTGTTTACCTTCAGGAATGGAATAAATACCAGGCTCTGTATCTTCTTCCAAGCAAGACTTCGTTTCATATAAACTCACTCCGTTTCAGCTCAAATAAAGCTACATCATTTATGTAGCTCAAACGTTTCTTGCTCTAACTGAAAAGCATTGGATATTAGAGGAACTGTGGTTTGTATCAGTTTCAGAAGCAGAGTTGAACTGGCAATGGTCCATATGTGTAGGAAGCACCGTTCTTTTGTTCTGAGTACCCTCAAGTTTCTGGCTCTAATAGAGACTCTAGAAAGCAAGAGCATGCTTCTTACTGTAAAGCAACGTGTGTTTCATGGATGAGAACTGTGATGTGTGTTTCCCTTCAGAAATTGAGTTAAATTCCTGGCTCTTTGTCTTGCTACAAGCAAGACATCATTTCAGGTAAATGGATTAACTTTTCCGCTCAAATGAATATAAATCATTTACGAAGCTCACGCGTTTCTTGCTCTTAACTGAAAAGTATTGGATGATAGATGACTTGTGGTTTGTATCAGTTTAAGAAGCAGAGTTGAACTAGCCATGGTCCGTATGTGTAGGAAACTAAGTTCTCTTGTTCTGAGCACACTTTCAAGTTTCGGTCTCTATTGGAGACTCTAGAAAATAAGAGCGTGCTACTTGCTCTAAAGCGGAGTGTGTTTCATGGATGAGAACTGTGCTGTGTGTTTCCCTTCAGAAATTGAGTTAAATTCCTGGCTCCGTGTCTTCCTACAATCATGATTTCTTTTCATGTAAACTCACTAACAATTCAGCTCAAACATAACTACATCGTTCACGTAGCTCACACGTTTCTGGCTCTTAACTGAAAAGCATTGGATGTTAGAGGACCTGTGGTTTGTATCAGTTTCAGCAGCAGAGTTGAAATAGATATGGTCCGTATGTTTAGGAAACACCTTTCATTTTTCTGAGCACACTCAAGTTTCTGGCTCTATTAGAGTCTCTAGAAATCAAGAGCGTGCTTCTTGTTCTAAAGCAGAGTGTGTTTCATGGATGAGAACTGTACTGTGTGTTTCCCTTCAGAAATGGTGATAAATCCCAGGCTCTGTGTCTTCCTAAATGCAAGACATCTTTTCTGGTATACTCAGTCACTTTTCAGCTCAAATGAATATAAATCATTTATGAAGCTCACAAGTTTCTCGCTCTTAACTGAAAAGCATTGGATGTAAGATGACTTGTGGTTTGTAGCAGTTTCAGAAGCAGAGTTGAACTAGCAATGATCCGTATATGTAGGAAACAAAGTTCTTTTGTTCTGAGCACACTCATGTTTCTTGCTTATTAGAGCCTCTAGAGAGCACGAGCGTGCTTCTTGCTCTAAAGCAGAGTGTGTTTCATGGATGAGAACTGTGCTGTGTGTTTCCCTTCAGAAATTGAGTTAAATTCCAGGCTCTTTGTCTTCCTACAAGCAAGACATCTTTTTACGTAAACTCAGTCACCGTTAAGCTCAAACAAAGCTACATCGTTAACGTAGCTCACACATTTCTGGCTCTTAACTATAAAGCATTGGATATTAGAGGACCTGTGGTTTGTATCAGCTTCAGAAGCAGAGTTGAACTGGCAATGGTCCATATGTGTAGGAAGCACCGTTCTTTTGTTCTGAGTACCCTCAAGTTTTTGGCTCTATTAGAGACTCTAGAAAGCAAGAGCATGCTTCTTACTCTAAAGCAACGTGTGTTTCATGGATGAGAACTGTGATGTGTGTTTCCCTTCAGAAATTGAGTTAAATTCCTGGCTCTTTGTCTTGCTACAAGCAAGACATCATTTCAGGTAAATGGATTAACTTTTCCGCTCAAATGAATATAAATCATTTACGAAGCTCACACGTTTCTTGCTCTTAACTGAAAAGTATTGGATGATAGATGACTTGTGGTTTGTATCAGTTTAAGAAGCAGAGTTGAACTAGCCATGGGCCGTATGTGTAGGAAACTAAGTTCTCTTGTTCTGAGCACACTTTCAAGTTTCGGTCTCTATTGGAGACTCTAGAAAATAAGAGCGTGCTACTTGCTCTAAAGCGGAGTGTGTTTCATGGATGAGAACTGTGCTGTGTGTTTCCCTTCAGAAATTGAGTTAAATTCCTGGCTCTGTGTCTTCCTACAAGCAAGACTTCTTTTCAGGTATACCCAGTCACTTTTCAGCTCAAAGGAAGCTACATAGTTCCCGAAACTCAAACGTTTCTTTTTTGTAACTGCAAAGCATTGCATGTTAGAGGAACTCTTGTTTTTATCAGTTTCAGAGGCAGAGTTGAACTAGCAATGGTCCGTATGTGTAGGAAACACCGTTCTTTTGTTCTGAGCACACTCACATTTCCTGCTTTATTAGAGACACTAGAAAGCAAGAGCGTGCTTCTTCCTACACGCAGGGTGTATTTCATGGATGAGAACTGTGCTGTGTGCTTCCCTTCAGAAATGGAGTTAAATCACAGACTCTGTGTCTTCCTACAAGCATGACTTCTTTTCATGTAAACTGAGTAACTTTTCAGCTCAAACATTACTACATCGTTCAAGTAGCTCACACGTTTCTGGCTCTTAACTGAAAAACATTGGATGTTAGAGGAACTGTGGTTTATATCAGTTTCAGAAGTAGAGTTGAACTGGATATGGTCCGTATGTGTAGGAAACACCGTTCTTTAGTTCTGAGCACATTCACGTTTCCTGCTTTTTTAGAGATTCTAGAAGGCAAGAGTGTGCTTCTTGCTCTGAAGCAGAGTATGTTCATGGATGACAACTGTGCTGTGTGTTTCCCTTCAGAAATTGAGTTAAATCCCATGCTCTGTGTCTTCCTACAAGGAAGACTTCGTTTCAGGTAAACTCAGTGACCTTTTATCTCAAAGAATGCTACATCGTTCACGAAGCTCACACGTTTCTCGCTCTTAACTGAAAAGCAATGGATGTTAGAGGACCTGTGGTTTTTATCAGTTTCAGTAGCAGAGTAGAAATAGTTAAGGTCCGTATGTGTAGGAAACACCGTTCTTTTGTTCTGACCACACTCAATTTACCTGCTGTATTAGAGACTCTAGAAATCAAGAGCGTGCTTCTAGCTCTAAAGCAGAGTGTGTTTCATGCATGAGAACTGTGCTGTGTGTTTACCTTCAGGAATGGAATAAATACCAGGCTCTGTATCTTCTTCCAAGCAAGACTTCGTTTCATATAAACTCACTCCGTTTCAGCTCAAATAAAGCTACATCATTTATGTAGCTCAAACGTTTCTTGCTCTAACTGAAAAGCATTGGATATTAGAGGAACTGTGGTTTGTATCAGTTTCAGAAGCAGAGTTGAACTGGCAATGGTCCATATGTGTAGGAAGCACCGTTCTTTTGTTCTGAGTACCCTCAAGTTTCTGGCTCTAATAGAGACTCTAGAAAGCAAGAGCATGCTTCTTACTGTAAAGCAACGTGTGTTTCATGGATGAGAACTGTGATGTGTGTTTCCCTTCAGAAATTGAGTTAAATTCCTGGCTCTTTGTCTTGCTACAAGCAAGACATCATTTCAGGTAAATGGATTAACTTTTCCGCTCAAATGAATATAAATCATTTACGAAGCTCACGCGTTTCTTGCTCTTAACTGAAAAGTATTGGATGATAGATGACTTGTGGTTTGTATCAGTTTAAGAAGCAGAGTTGAACTAGCCATGGTCCGTATGTGTAGGAAACTAAGTTCTCTTGTTCTGAGCACACTTTCAAGTTTCGGTCTCTATTGGAGACTCTAGAAAATAAGAGCGTGCTACTTGCTCTAAAGCGGAGTGTGTTTCATGGATGAGAACTGTGCTGTGTGTTTCCCTTCAGAAATTGAGTTAAATTCCTGGCTCCGTGTCTTCCTACAATCATGATTTCTTTTCATGTAAACTCACTAACAATTCAGCTCAAACATAACTACATCGTTCACGTAGCTCACACGTTTCTGGCTCTTAACTGAAAAGCATTGGATGTTAGAGGACCTGTGGTTTGTATCAGTTTCAGCAGCAGAGTTGAAATAGATATGGTCCGTATGTTTAGGAAACACCTTTCATTTTTCTGAGCACACTCAAGTTTCTGGCTCTATTAGAGTCTCTAGAAATCAAGAGCGTGCTTCTTGTTCTAAAGCAGAGTGTGTTTCATGGATGAGAACTGTACTGTGTGTTTCCCTTCAGAAATGGTGATAAATCCCAGGCTCTGTGTCTTCCTAAATGCAAGACATCTTTTCTGGTATACTCAGTCACTTTTCAGCTCAAATGAATATAAATCATTTATGAAGCTCACAAGTTTCTCGCTCTTAACTGAAAAGCATTGGATGTAAGATGACTTGTGGTTTGTAGCAGTTTCAGAAGCAGAGTTGAACTAGCAATGATCCGTATATGTAGGAAACAAAGTTCTTTTGTTCTGAGCACACTCATGTTTCTTGCTTATTAGAGCCTCTAGAGAGCACGAGCGTGCTTCTTGCTCTAAAGCAGAGTGTGTTTCATGGATGAGAACTGTGCTGTGTGTTTCCCTTCAGAAATTGAGTTAAATTCCAGGCTCTTTGTCTTCCTACAAGCAAGACATCTTTTTACGTAAACTCAGTCACCGTTAAGCTCAAACAAAGCTACATCGTTAACGTAGCTCACACATTTCTGGCTCTTAACTATAAAGCATTGGATATTAGAGGACCTGTGGTTTGTATCAGCTTCAGAAGCAGAGTTGAACTGGCAATGGTCCATATGTGTAGGAAGCACCGTTCTTTTGTTCTGAGTACCCTCAAGTTTTTGGCTCTATTAGAGACTCTAGAAAGCAAGAGCATGCTTCTTACTCTAAAGCAACGTGTGTTTCATGGATGAGAACTGTGATGTGTGTTTCCCTTCAGAAATTGAGTTAAATTCCTGGCTCTTTGTCTTGCTACAAGCAAGACATCATTTCAGGTAAATGGATTAACTTTTCCGCTCAAATGAATATAAATCATTTACGAAGCTCACACGTTTCTTGCTCTTAACTGAAAAGTATTGGATGATAGATGACTTGTGGTTTGTATCAGTTTAAGAAGCAGAGTTGAACTAGCCATGGGCCGTATGTGTAGGAAACTAAGTTCTCTTGTTCTGAGCACACTTTCAAGTTTCGGTCTCTATTGGAGACTCTAGAAAATAAGAGCGTGCTACTTGCTCTAAAGCGGAGTGTGTTTCATGGATGAGAACTGTGCTGTGTGTTTCCCTTCAGAAATTGAGTTAAATTCCTGGCTCTGTGTCTTCCTACAAGCAAGACTTCTTTTCAGGTATACCCAGTCACTTTTCAGCTCAAAGGAAGCTACATAGTTCCCGAAACTCAAACGTTTCTTTTTTGTAACTGCAAAGCATTGCATGTTAGAGGAACTCTTGTTTTTATCAGTTTCAGAGGCAGAGTTGAACTAGCAATGGTCCGTATGTGTAGGAAACACCGTTCTTTTGTTCTGAGCACACTCACATTTCCTGCTTTATTAGAGACACTAGAAAGCAAGAGCGTGCTTCTTCCTACACGCAGGGTGTATTTCATGGATGAGAACTGTGCTGTGTGCTTCCCTTCAGAAATGGAGTTAAATCACAGACTCTGTGTCTTCCTACAAGAAAGACTTCCTTTCACTTAAACTCACTCACCTATCAGCTCAAAGAAATCTACATCGACACATAGCTCACACGTTTCTGGCTATTAAATGTAAAGTATAGGACATTAGAGGACGTGTGGTTTGTATCAGTTTCAAAAGCAGAGTTGAACTAGCAAAGGTCCGTATGTGTAGGAAACACCATTCTTTTGTTCTGAGTACCCTCAAGTTTCTGGCTCTATTAGAGACTCTAGAAAGCAAGAGCATGCTTCTTGCTCTAAAGCAGAGTGTGTTTCATGGATGAGAACTGTACTGTGTGTTTCCCTTAAGAAATGGAGTTAAGTCCCAGGCTCTGTGTCTTCCTACAAAAAGACATCATTTCAGGTAAACGCAGTCACTTTTAGCTCAAACGAATATAAATCATTCACAAAGCTCACACGTTTCTCGATCTTAACTGAAAAGCATTGGATGAAAGATGAGCTGTGGTTTGTATCAGTTTCAGAAGCAGAGTTGAACTAGCAATGATCCGTATATGTAGGAAACAAAGTTCTTTTATTCTGAGCACACTCATGTTTTTGCTTATTAGAGCCTCTAGAGAGCACGAGCGTGCTTCTTGCTCTAAAGCAGAGTGTGTTTCATGGATGAGAACTGTGCTGTGTGTTTCCCTTCAGAAATTGAGTTAAATTCCAGGCTCTTTGTCTTCCTACAAGCAAGACATCTTTTTACATAAACTCAGTCACCGTTCATCTCAAACAAAGCTACATCGTTCACCTAGCTCACACCTTTCTGGCTCTTAACTATAAAGCATTGGATATTAGAGGACCTGTGGTTTGTATCAGTTTCAGAAGCAGAGTTGAACTGGCAATGGTCCATATGTGTAGGAAGCACAGTTCTTTTGTTCTGAGTACCCTCAAGTTTCTGGCTCTAATAGAGACTCTAGAAAACAAGAGCATGCTTCTTACTGTAAAGCAACGTGTGTTTCATGGATGAGAACTGTGATGTGTGTTTCCCTTCAGAAATTGAGTTAAATTCCTGGCTCTTTGTCTTGCTACAAGCAAGACATCATTTCAGGTAAATGGATTAACTTTTCCACTCAAATGAATATAAATCGTTTACGAAGCTCACGCGTTTCTCGCTCTTAACTGAAAAGTATTGGATGATAGATGACTTGTGGTTTGTATCAGTTTAAGAAGCAGAGTTGAACTAGCCATGGGCCGTATGTGTAGGAAACTAAGTTCTCTTGTTCTGAGCACACTTTCAAGTTTCGGTCTCTATTGGAGACTCTAGAAAATAAGAGCGTGCTACTTGCTCTAAAGCGGAGTGTGTTTCATGGATGAGAACTGTGCTGTGTGTTTCCCTTCAGAAATTGAGTTAAATTCCTGGCTCTGTGTCTTCCTACAAGCAAGACTTCTTTTCAGGTATACTCAGTCACTTTTCAGCTCAAAGGAAGCTACATAGTTCCCGAAACTCAAACGTTTCTTTTTTGTAACTGCAAAGCATTGCATGTTAGAGGAACTCTTGTTTTTATCAGTTTCAGAGGCAGAGTTGAACTAGCAATGGTCCGTATGTGTAGGAAACACCGTTCTTTTGTTCTGAGCACACTCACATTTCCTGCTTTATTAGAGACACTAGAAAGCAAGAGCGTGCTTCTTCCTACACGCAGGGTGTATTTCATGGATGAGAACTGTGCTGTGTGCTTCCCTTCAGAAATGGAGTTAAATCACAGACTCTGTGTCTTCCTACAAGAAAGACTTCCTTTCACTTAAACTCACTCACCTATCAGCTCAAACAAATCTACATCGACACGTAGCTCACACGTTTCTGGCTATTAAATGTAAAGTATAGGACATTAGAGGACGTGTGGTTTGTATCAGTTTCAAAAGCAGAGTTGAACTAGCAAAGGTCCGTATGTGTAGGAAACACCATTCTTTTGTTCTGAGTACCCTCAAGTTTCTGGCTCTATTAGAGACTCTAGAAAGCAAGAGCATGCTTCTTACTCTAAAGCAACGTGTGTTTCATGGATGAGAACTGTGATGTGTGTTTCCCTTCAGAAATTGAGTTAAATTCCTGGCTCTTTGTCTTGCAGACAAAGTTGAACTAGCAATGGCCGTATGTGTAGGAAACTAAGTTCTCTTGTTCTGAGCACACTTTCAAGTTTCGGTCTCTATTGGAGACTCTAGAAAATAAGAGCGTGCTACTTGCTCTAAAGCGGAGTGTGTTTCATGGATGAGAACTGTGCTGTGTGTTTCCCTTCAGAAATTGAGTTAAATTCCTGGCTCTGTGTCTTCCTACAAGCAAGACTTCTTTTCAGGTATACCCAGTCACTTTTCAGCTCAAAGGAAGCTACATAGTTCCCGAAACTCAAACGTTTCTTTTTTGTAACTGCAAAGCATTGCATGTTAGAGGAACTCTTGTTTTTATCAGTTTCAGAGGCAGAGTTGAACTAGCAATGGTCCGTATGTGTAGGAAACACCGTTCATTTGTTCTGAGCACACTCAAATTTCCTGCTTTATTAGAGACACTAGAAAGCAAGAGCGTGCTTCTTCATACACGCAGGGTGTATTTCATGGATGAGAACTGTGTTGTGTGCTTCCCTTCAGAAATGGAGTTAAATCACAGGCTCTGTGTCTTCCTACAAGAAAGACTTCCTTTCACTTAAACTCACTCACCTATCAGCTCAAACAAATCTACATCGTTCACGTAGCTCACACGTTTCTGGCTATTAACTGTAAAGCATAGGACATTAGAGGATGTGTGGTTTGTATCAGTTTCAAAAGCAGAGTTGAACTAGCAAAGGTCCGTATGTGTAGGAAACACCATTCTTTTGTTCTGAGTACCCTCAAGTTTCTGGCTCTATTAGAGACTCTAGAAAGCAAGAGCATGCTTCTTGCTCTAAAGCAGAGTGTGTTTCAAGGATGAGAACTGTGCTGTGTGTTTCCCTTAAGAAATGGAGTTAAATCCCAGGCTCTGTGTCTTCCTACAAAAAGACATCATTTCAGGTAAACGCAGTCACTTTTAGCTCAAACGAATATAAATCATTCACAAAGCTCACACGTTTCTCGCTCTTAACTGAAAAGCATTGGATGAAAGATTAGCTGTGGTTTGTATCAGTTTCAGAAGCAGAGTTGAACTAGCAATGATCCGTATATGTAGGAAACAAAGTTCTTTTGTTCTGAGCACACTCATGTTTTTGCTTATTAGAGCCTCTAGAGAGCACGAGCGTGCTTCTTGCTCTAAAGCAGAGTGTGTTTCATGGATGAGAACTGTGCTGTGTGTTTCCCTTCAGAAATTGAGTTAAATTCCAGGCTCTTTGTCTTCCTACAAGCAAGACATCTTTTTACGTAAACTCAGTCACCGTTCAGCTCAAACAAAGCTACATCGTTCACCTAGCTCACACGTTTCTGGCTCTTAACTATAAAGCATTGGATATTAGAGGACCTGTGGTTTGTATCAGTTTCAGAAGCAGAGTTGAACTGGCAATGGTCCATATGTGTAGGAAGCACCGTTCTTTTGTTCTGAGTACCCTCAAGTTTCTGGCTCTAATAGAGACTCTAGAAAGCAAGAGCATGCTTCTTACTCTAAAGCAACGTGTGTTTCATGGATGAGAACTGTGATGTGTGTTTCACTTCACAAATTGAGTTAAATTCCCGGCTCTTTGTCTTGCTACAAGCAAGACATCATTTCAGGTAAATGGATTAAATTTCCGCTCAAATGAATATAAATCGTTTACGAAGCTCACGCGTTTCTTGCTCTTAACTGAAAAGTATTGGAAGATAGATGACTTGTGGTTTGTATCAGTTTAAGAAGCAGAGTTGAACTAGCCATTTTCTGTATGTGTAGGAAACTAAGTTCTCTTGTTCTGAGCACATGTTCAAGTTTCGGTCTCTATTGGAGACTCTAGAAAATAAGAGCGTGCTACTTGCTGTAAAGCGGAGTGTGTTTCATGGATGAGAACTGTGCTGTGTGTTTCCCTTCAGAAATTGAGGTAAATTCCTGGCTCTGTGTCTTCCTACAAGCATGATTTCTTTTCATGTAAACTCACTAACAATTCAGCTGAAACATAACTACATCATTCACGTAGCTCACACGTTTCTGGCTCTTAACTGAAAAGCATTGGATGTTAGAGGACCTGTGGTTTGTATCAGTTTCAGCAGCAGAGTTTAAATAGATATGTTCCGTATGTGTTGGAAACACCTTTCTTTTTTCTGAGCACACTCAAGTTTCTGGCTCTATTAGAGTCTCTAGAAATCAAGAGCGTGCTTCTTGTTCTAAAGCAGAGTGTGTTTCATGGATGAGAACTGTACTGTGTGTTTCCCTTCAGAAATGGTGATAAATCCCAGGCTCTGTGTCTTCCTAAATGCAAGACATCTTTTCTGGTATACTCAGTCACTTTTCAGCTCAAATGAATATAAAACATTTATGAAGCTCACAAGTTTCTCGCTCTTAACTGAAAAGCATTGGATGTAAGATGACTTGTGGTTTGTAGCAGTTTCAGAAGCAGAGTTGAACTAGCAATGATCCGTATATGTAGGAAACAAAGTTCTTTTGTTCTGAGCACACTCATGTTTCTTGCTTATTAGAGCCTCTAGAGAGCACGAGCGTGCTTCTTGCTCTAAAGCAGAGTGTGTTTCATGGATGAGAACTGTGCTGTGTGTTTCCCTTCAGAAATTGAGTTAAATTCCTGGCTCTGTGTCTTCCTACAAGCAAGACTTCTTTTCAGGTATACTCAGTCACTTTTCAGCTCAAAGGAAGCTACATAGTTCCCGAAACTCAAACGTTTCTTTTTGTAACTGCAAAGCATTGCATGTTAGAGGAACTCTTGTTTTTATCATTTTCAGAGGCAGAGTTGAACTAGCAATGGTCCGTACGTGTAGGAAACACCGTTCTTTTGTTCTGAGCACACTCACATTTCCTGCTTTATTAGAGACACTAGAAAGCAAGAGCGTGCTTCTTCCTACACGCACGGTGTATTTCATGGATGAGAACTGTGCTGTGTGCTTCACTTAAGAAATGGAGTTAAATCACAGGCTCTGTGTCTTCCTACAAGAAAGACTTCCTTTCACTTAAACTCACTCACCTATCAGCTCAAACAAATCTACTTCGTTCACATAGCTCACACGTTTCTGGCTATTAACTGTAAAGCATAGGACATTAGAGGACGTGTGGTTTGTATCAGTTTCAAAAGCAGAGTTGAACTAGCAAAGGTCCGTATGTGTAGGAAACACCATTCTTTTGTTCTGATTACCCTCAAGTTTCTGGCTCTATTAGAGACTCTAGAAAGCAAGAGCATGCTTCTTGCTCTAAAGCAGAGTGTGTTTCATGGATGAGAACTGTACTGTGTGTTTCCCTTAAGAAATGGAGTTAAATCCCAGGCTCTGTGTCTTCCTACAAAAAGACATCATTTCAGGTAAACGTAGTCACTTTTTGCTCAAACGAATATAAATCATTCACAAAGCTCACACGTTTCTAGCTCTTAACTGAAAAGTATTGGATGAAAGATGAGCTGTGGTTTGTATCAGTTTCAGAAACAGAGTTGAACTAGCCATGGTCCGTATGTGTAGGAAACAAAGTTCTTATGTTCTGAGGACACTTTCAAGTTTCCGGCTCTATTGGAGACTCTAGAAAATAAGAGCGTGCTTATTGCTCTAAGCAGAGTGTGTTTCATGGATGAGTACTATGCTGTGTGTTTCCCTTCAGAAATGGAGTTTAACTCCACGCTCTGTGTCTTCTTAAGAGCAAGACATCTTTTCAGGTATACTCACACACTTTTCAGCTCAAAGGAAGCTACATCGTTCCCGAAGCTCACACGCTTCTTGTTTGTAACTGGAAAGCATTGCATGTTAGAGGAACTGTGGTTTGTATCAATTTGAGAAGAAGAGTTGAACTAGATATGGTACGTATGTGTAGGAAACACCGTTCTATTGTTCTGAGCACACTCATGTTTCTTGCTTTATTAGAGCCTCTAGAAAGCAAGAGCGTGCTTCTTGCTCTAAGGCAGAGTGTGTTTCATGGATGACAACTGTGCTGTGTGTTTCTCTTCAGAAATGGAGTTAAATCCCAGGCTCTGTGTCTTCCTACAAAAAGACATCATTTCAGGTAAACACAGTCACTTTTAGCTCAAACGAATATAAATCATTTACGTAGCTCACACGTTTCTGCCTCTTAACTGAAAAGCATTGGTTGTTAGAGGACCTGTTGTTTGTATCATTTTCAGAAGCAGAGTTGACCTAGATATGGTCCATATGTGTGGGAAACACCGTTCTTTTGTTCTGTTCACACTCACGTTTCCTCCTTTATTAGAGACTGTAGAAGGCAAGAGCGTGCTTCTTACTCTAAAGAAGAGAGTGTTTCATGATGGACAACTATGCTGTGTGTTTCCCTTCAGAAATTGAGTTAAATTCCAGGCACTGTGTCTTCCTACAAGCAAGACATCATTTCAGGTAAACGGAGTAACTTTTCAGCTGAAATGAATATATGTCGTTTAAGAAGCTCACACATTTCTCATTCTTAACTGGAAAGCATTGTATATTAGATGACTTGTGGTTTGCATCAGTTTTAGAATCAAAGTTTACTAGCAATGGTCCGTATGTGTAGGAAACAACGTTCTTTTGTGCTGGGTACACTTTCAAGTTTCTAGGTCTATTAGAGACTCTAGAAAGCAAGAGCGTGCTTCTTGCTCTAAAGCAGTGTGTTTCATGAATGAGAACTGTGCTGTGTGTTTCCCTTCAGAAATGGAGTTAAATCACCGGCTCTGTGTCTTCCTAAAAGCAAGATATCTTTTAAGGTAAACTCAGTCAATGTTCAGCTCAAATGAATATAAATCATTTACGAAGGTCACAAGTATCTCACTCTTAACTGAAAAGCATTGGATGTAAGATGACTTGTGGTTTGTAGCAGTTTCAGAAAGCAGAGTTGAACTAGCAATGGTCCGTATGTGTAGGAAACAACGTTCTTTTGTTCTGAGCACACTCATGTTTCTTGCTTATTAGAGCCTCTAGAGAGCACGAGCGTGTTTCTTGTTCTAAGGCAGAGTGTGTTTCAATGATGAGAACTGTGCTGTGTGTTTCCTTTCAGAAATTGAGTTAAATACCAGGCTCTGTGTCTTCCTAAAGCAAGACATCATTTCAGGTAAACGGAGTCACTTTTCAGCTCAAATGAATATAAATCGTTTACGAAGCTCACACGTTTCTCGCTCTTAACTGAAATGCATTGGATGTAAGATGACTTCTGGTTTGTATCAGTTTCAGAAGCAGAGTTGAATTAGCCATGGTCCGTATGTGTAGGAAACTACGTTCTCTTGTTCTGAGCACACTTTCAAGTTTCGGTCTCTATTAGAGACTCTAGAAAATAAGAGCATGGTACTTGCTCTAAAGCAGAGTGTGTTTCATGGATGAGAACTGTGCTGTGTGTTTCCCTTCAGAAATGGAGTTAAATCACAGGCTCTGTATCTTCCTACAAGCAAGACTTATTTTCATGTAAACTCAGTAACTTTTCAGCTCAAACAAAGCTACATTGTTTACGTAGCTCACACGTTTCTTGCTCTAACTGAAAAGCATTGTATGTTAGAGGAACTCCTGGTTTGTATCAGTTTCAGAATAAGAGATGACCTAGATATGGTCCGTATGTGTAGGAAACACTGTTATTTTGTTCTGACCACAGTCACGTTTCCTGCTGTATTAGATACTCTTAGAAAGCAAGAGCGTGCTTCTTGCTCTAAAGCAGAGTGTGTTTCATGGATGAGAACTGTGCTGTGTGTTTCCCTTCAGAAATGGAGTTAAATGCCAGGCTCTGTGTCTTCCTACAAGCAAGACATCTTTTCAGGTAAAATCAGTCACTTTTCAGCTCAAAGGGAGCTACATCGTTCCCGAAACTCACACGTTTCTGGATCTTAACTGAAAAGTATTGTTTGTTAGAGGACCTGTGGTTTGTACCAGTTTCAGAATAAGTATTGAACTGTATATGGTCCATACGTGTAGGAAACACCGTTCTTTTGTTCTGAGCACACTCACTTTTCCTGCTTTTTTAGAGAATCTAGAAGGCAAGAGCGTGCTTCTTGCTCTAAAGCAGAGTGTGTTTCATGCATGAGAACTGTGCTGTGTGCTTCCTTTGAGAAATAGAGTTAAATCACAGGCTCTGTGTCTTCCTACAAGCATGACTTCTTTTCATGTAATGTCAGGAACTTTATAGCTCAAAAATAACTACATCGTTCACGTAGCTCACACGTTTCTGGATCTTAACTGAAAAGTATTGTTTGTTAGAGGACCTGTGGTTTGTAACAGTTTCAGATGCAGAGTTGAACTAGATATGTTCTGCATGTGTATGAAACACAGTTCTTTGGTCTGAGAACACTAAGATTTCATGCTGTATTAGAGACTCTTGAAAACATGAGAGTGCTTCTTGCTCTAAAGCAGAGTGTGTACCATGGAAGAGAACTGTGCTGTGTGTTTCCCTTCAGAAATGGTGTTAAATCCCAGTCTCGTGTCTTCCTACAAGCAAGACTTTGTTTCACGTAAACAGAGTCACTTTTCAAAACAAACGAAGCTGCATTGTTCACGAAGGTCACACCTTTCTGGTTCTTAAATTAAAGGTATTGGATGATAGAGGTCCTGTGGTTTGCATCAGTTTCAGAAGCAGATTTGAACTAGATATGGTCTACATGTCTAGGAAACACAGTTCTTTTGTTCTGAACACACTCATGTTTTTTGCAGTATTAGAGACTCTAGAATGCAAGAGCGTGCTTCTTGCTCTAAAGCAGTGTGTTTGATGGATGAGAACTGTGCTGTGTGTTTCCCTTCAGAAATGGAGTTAAATCCCAGGCTGTGTGTCTTCCTACAAGCAACTCTTCGTTTAAGGAGAACGCAGTCACTTTTCAGCTCAAAAGCAGCTACATCGTTCACGAAGCTCACACGTTTCTCGCTCTTAACTGAAGAGCATTGGATCATAGAGGACCTGTTGTTTGTATCTCTTCTAGAAGCAGAGTTGAAAGAGATATGGTCCACATGTGTAGGAAACACAGTTCTTTTGTTCTGAGGACACTCATGTTTCCTGCTGTATTAGAGAGTCTAGAAAGCAAAAGCAGGCTTCTTGCTCTAAAGCAGAGTGTGTTACATGGATGAGAACTGTGCTGTGTGTTTGCCTAAAAAAGTGGAGTTAAATCCCAGGCTCTGTGTCTTCATCCAAGCCAGACATCGTTTCACGTAATCGAAGTCACTTTTCAGCTCAAACAAAGCTGTATCGTTCACGAAGCTCACACGTTTCTTGCTCTTAAGTCCAAAGCATTGGATATTGCAGGACCTGTGGTTTGTATCACTTTCAGAAGCAGAGTTGAACTAGATATGGTCTGCATGTGTAGAAAACACAGTTCTTTTGTTCTGAGCAACCTCACTATTCTTGCTGTATTAGAGATTCTAGAAAGCAAGAGCGTGCTTCTTGCTCTAAAGCACAGTGTGTTCCATGGATGAGTACTGTGCTGCATGTTTCCCTTCAGAAATGGAGTTAAATATCAGGTTCTGTGTCTTCCTACAAGCAAGACTTCGTTTCAGGTAAACACAGTCACTTTTCATCTCAAACGAAGCAAAATCCTTCACGAATCTCTCACGATAATCACTCTTAAATGAAAAGCATTGGATGTTAGAGGACCTTTGGTTTGTATCAGAATCAGGAGCAGAGTTGACCTAGACATGGTCCGTACGTGTAGGACACACAGTTCTTTTGTTCTTAGCACACTCACGTTTTCTGCCGTCTTAGAGAATCTACAGGGCAAGAGCATCCTTCTTGCTCTAAAGCAGATTATGATACATTGATGAGAACTATGCTGTGTGTTTCCCTTCAGAAATGGAGTGAAATCCCAGGCTCTGTATCTTCCTACAAGCAAGACTTCTTTTCTGGTAAACACAGTCACATTTCAGGTCAAACAAAGCTACATCGTTCACGAAGCTCACACGTTTCTCGCACTTAACTGAAAAGCATTGGATGTTAGAGGACATGTGGTTTGTATCAGTTTCAGATTCAGAGTTGAACTAGATATGGTCCGCATGTGTAGGAAACAGAGTTCTTTTGTTCTGAGAACACTCAGGTTTCCTGCTGTATTAGAGACTCTTAGAAAGCAAGAGCGTGCTTCTTGCTCTAAAGCAGAGTGTGTTGCATGGATGAGAACTGTGATGTGTTTTTCCCTTCAGAAATTGAGTTACATTCCAGGCTCTGTGTCTTCCTACAAGCAAGACATCATTTCAGGTAGACCGAGTCACTTTTCAGCACAAATGAATATAAATCGTTTACGAAGCTCACACGTTTCTTGCTCTTACCTGAAAAGCATTGGATATTAGATGACTTGTGGTTTGCATCAGTTTCAGAAGCAGAGTTGAACTAGCAATGGTCCGTATGTGTAGGAAACAACGTTCTTTTGTTCTGAGCACACTTTCAAGTTTATGGGTCTATTAGAGACTCTAGAAAGCAAGAGCGTGCTTCTTGCACTAAAGAAGTGTGCTTCATTGATGAGAACTGTGCTGTGTGTTTCCCTTCAGTAATGGAGTTAAATCCCAGGCTCTGTGTCTTCCTACATGCAAGACATCTTTTCACGTATACTTAGTCACTTTTCAGGTCAAAGTAAGCTACATCGTTCACGAAGCTCACACGTTTCTCGCACTTAACTGAAAAGCATTGGATGTTAGAAGACGTGTGGTTTGTATCAGTTTCAGAATCAGATTTGAACTAGATATGGTCTGCATGTGTAGGAAACAGAGTTCTTTTGTTCTGAGAACACTCAGGTTTCCTGCTGTATTAGAGACTCTAGAAAGCAAGAGCGTGCTTCTTGCTCTAAAGCAGTGTGTTTGATGGATGAGAACTGTGCTGTGTGTTTCTCTTCAGAAATGGAGTTAAATCACAGGCTCTGTGTCTTCCTACAAGCAAAACATCTTTTCAGGTATACTTAGTCACTTTTCAGCTCAAAGTAAGCTACATCGTTCACGAAGCTCACACATTTCTCGCTCTTAACTGGAAATCATTGCATGTTAGAGGAACTGTGGTTTGTATCAGTTTCAGAAGAGAGTTGACCTAGATATGGTCCGTATGTGCAGGAAACACCGTTATTTTGTTCTGAGCACAGTCACGTTTCCTGCTGTATTAGATACTCTTAGAAAGCAAGAGCGTGCTTCTTGCTCTAAAGCAGAGTGTGTTTCATGGATGAGAACTGTGCTGTGTATTTCCCGTCAGAAATTGAGTTAAATTCCAGGCTCTGTGTCTTCCTACAAGCAAGACATCATTTCAGGTAAAAGGAGTCACTTTTCAGGGCAAATGAATATAAATCGTTTAAGAAGCTCACTCGTTTTTCGCTCTTAAATGAAAAGCATAGGATGTTAGATGACTTGTGGTTTGTATCAGTTTCAGAAGCAGAGTTGAACTAGCAATGGTCCGTATGTGTAAGAAACCACGTTCTTTTGTTCTGAGCACACTTTCAATTTCTGGCTCTATTGGAGCATCTAGAAAGCAAGAGCGTGCTTCTTGCTCTAAAGCAGAGTGTGTTCGATATATGAGAACTGTGCTGCGTGTTTCCCTTTAGAAATGGAGTTAAATCCCAGGTTCTGTGTCTTCCTACAAGAAAGACATCTTTTCAATTAAACACAGTCACTTTTCAGCTCAAACGAAGCTAAATCGTTCACGAATATCACACGTTAATCACTCTTAAATGAAAAGCATTGGATGATAGAGGACCTGTGGTTTGTATCAGTTTCAGGAGCAGAGTTGACCTAGATATGGTCTGTACATGTAGGACACCCAGTTCTTTTGATCTTACCACACTCAAGTTTCCAGCCGTCTTAGAGAATATACAATGCATGAGCATGCTTCTTGCTCTAAAGCAGAGTGAGTTTCATTGATGAGAATTGTGCATTGTGTTTCCTTTCAGAAATGGAGTGAAATCCCAGGCTCTGTATCTTCCTACAAGCAAGAATTCTTTTCTGGTAAACACAGTCACTTTTCAGGTCAAACGAAGCTACATCGTTCATGAAGCTCACACGTTTCTCACTCTTACCTGAAAAGCATTGGATGTTAGAGGACCTGTGGTTTGTTTCAGTTTCAGATGAAAAGTTGAACTAGATATGGTCTGCATGTGTAGGAAACACAGTTCTTTTGTTCTGAGCATACTCATGTTTCCTGCTGTATTAGAGACTCTAGAAAGCAAGAGCGTGCTTCTTGCTCTAAAGCAGAGTGTGTTCCATGGATGAGAACTGTGTTGTGTGTTAGTCTAAAAAAGTGGAGTTAAATCCCAGGCTCTGTGTCTTCATCCAAGCAAGAATTCGTTTCAGGTAAACACAGTCACTTTTCAGATCAAACGAAGCTACATCGTTCAAGAAGTCACATGTTTCTGCTTCTTAACTTAATGGCATTGGATGTTAGAGGACCTGTGGTTTGTATCAGTTTCACAATCAGAGTTGAACTAGATATTTTCTGCATGTGTAAGAAACACAGTTCTTTTATTCGGAGCACACTCACTATTCCTGCTGTATTAGAGACTCTAGAAAGCAAGAGCTTGCCTCTTGCTCTAAAGCAGAGTGTGTTCCATGGATGACAACTGTCCTGCGTGTTTCCCTTAAGAAATGGAGTTAAATCCCAGGTTCTGTGTCTTCCTACAAGCAAGACTTTCTTTCAGGTAAACACAGTCACTTTTCAGCTCAAAGAAGCTAAATCGTTTACGAATCTCACACGATAATCACTCTTTAATGAAAAGCATTGGATGTTAGAGGACCTGTGGTTTTTATCAGTTTCAGGAGCAGAGTTGACCTAGACATGGTCCGTACATGTAGGACACAACGTTCTTTTGTTCTTAGCACATTCATGTTTCCTGCCGTCTTAGACTCTAGAGTGCATGAGCATGCTTCTTGCTCTAAAGCAGAGTAAGTTTCATTGATGAGAACTTTGAGGTGTGTTTCCCTTCAGAAATGGAGTGAAATCCCAGGCTCTGTATCTTCCTACAATCAAGACTTCTTTTCTGGTAAACACAGTCACTTTTCAGGTCAAACCTAGCTACATCGTTCACGAAGCTCACACTTTTCTTGCTTGTAACTGAAAGCATTGGATGTTATAGGACATGTGGTTTGTATCACATTCAGAAGCAGTTTTGAACTAGATTTGGTCTACATGTGTAGGAAACACAGTTCTATTGTTTTGAGCACACTCACGTATCCTGCTCTAGTAGAGATTCTAGAAAGCAAGAGAGTGCTGCTTGCTCTAAAGCAGAGTGTTTTCCATGGATGAGAACTGTGCTGTGTGTTTTCCTTCTGAAATGGAGTTAAATCCCAGCTTCTGTTTCTTCCTACAAGAAAGACTCATTTCAGGTAAATGCACTCACTTTTCAGCTCAAAAGTAGCAATATCGTTCACGAAGCTCACACGTTTCTCACTCGTAACCGAAAAGCATTGGATGTTAGATGACCTGTGGTTTGTATCAGTTTCATAAGCAGAGTTTACCTAGATATGGCCTGTGTGTAGGAAACATAGTTCTTTTTTTCTGAGCAAACTCTGGTTTCCTCCTATATTATAGATCCTGGAAAGCAAGATTGTGCTTCTTGCTTCAAAGCAGAGTGTGTTTCATGGATGAGAACTGTGCTGTGTGTTTCCCCAAAAAACGGAGTTAAATCCCAGTCTCTGTGTCTTCTTACAAGCAAGACTTTGTTTCAGGTAAACGCAGTCACTTTTCTGCTCAAACGTAGCTACATCGTTCACGAAGCTCAAACATTTCTTGCTCTGAACCAAAAAGCATTGGAAGGTAGAAGTCCTGTGGTTTGTATCACTTTCAGAAGCAGAGTTGAACCAGATATGGTCCACATGTGTAGGAAACACAGTTCCTTTGTTCTGAGCACACTCACGTTTCTTGCAGTATTAGAGACTCTAGAAAGCAAGAGCGTGCTTCTTGCTCTAAAGCATAGTGTGTTCCATGGATGAGAACTGTTTTGTGTGTTTAATTTAAAATGGAGTTAAATCCCAGGTTCTGTGTCTTCCTACATGCAACACTTCGTTTCAGGTAAACCCAGTCACTTTTCAGCTCAAACGAAGCTACATCATTCACGAAGCTCACCTATTTCTCGCTCTTAACTGAAAAGCATTGGATGTTAGAGGACGAGTGGTTTGTATCACTTTCAGAAGCAGAGTTGAACTAGATATGGTCCTTATGTGTAGGCCACACAGTTCTTTTGTTCTGAGCACACTCACGTTTCTTGCAGTATTAGAGACTCTAGAAAGCAAGAGCGTGCTTCTTGCTCTAAAGCATAGTGTGTTCCATGGATGAGAACTGTTTTGTGTGTTTAATTTAAAATGGAGTTAAATCCCAGGTTCTGTGTCTTCCTACATGCAACACTTCGTTTCAGGTAAACCCAGTCACTTTTCAGCTCAAACGAAGCTACATCATTCACGAAGCTCACCTATTTCTCGCTCTTAACTGAAAAGCATTGGATGTTAGAGGACGAGTGGTTTGTATCACTTTCAGAAGCAGAGTTGAACTAGATATGGTCCTTATGTGTAGGCCACACAGTTCTTTTGTTCTGAGCACACTCATGTTTCCTGCTGACTTAGAGACTCTACAATGCATGAGCATGCTTCTTGCTCTAAAGCAGTGTATGTTTCATGGAAGAGAACTATGCTGTGTGTTTTCCTTCAGTAATGGAATGATCTTCCAGGCTCTGTATCTTCCTACAAGCAAGACTTTATTTCAGGTAAGCGCAGTCACTTTTCAGCTCAAAGGAATCTACTTCATTCATGAAGATTACATTTTTCTGGCTCTTAAATGAAAATTATTGGATGTTAGATGCCCTGTGGTTTGTATCAGTTTCAGACCCAAAGTTGAACTAGATATGGTCCGCATGTGTAGGAAACACAGGTCTTGTGTTCTGAGCACACTCACGTTTCCTGCTGTATTAGAGATTCTAGAAAGCAAGAGGGTTATGCTTGCTATAAAGCAGAGTAGGTTTCATGAATTAGAACTGTGTTGTGTGTTTCCCTTCAGAAAAGGAGATAAATGACAGTCTCTTTGTCTTCCTAACAAGCAAGACTTCGTTTCAGGTAATCACAGTCTCTTTTCAGCTCAAAGGAATCTACTTCATTCATGAAGATTACATTTTTCTGGCTCTTAATTGAAAACCATTGGATGTTAGAGGACGTGTCGTTTGTATCAGTTTCAGAAGCAGATTTGATCTAGATATGATCTGCATGTGTGGAAACACAGTCCTTTTTTTCTGAGCACACTCACGTTTCCTGTTTTATTAGAGATTCTAGAAAGCAAGAGCATGCTGCATGCTCTAAAGCAGAGTAGTTTTCATAAATGAGAACTGTGCTGTATGTTTCCCTTCAGAAATGGAGATAAATGCCCGTCTCTTTGTCTTCCTAACAAGCAAGACTTCGTTTCAGGTAATCACAGTCTCTTTTCAGCTCAAACAAAGCTACATCGTTCACGAAGCTCACACGTCTCTAACTCTTAACTGAAAAGCATTGGGTATTAGAGGACCTGTGTTTGTTATCAATTACAGATGAAGAGTTGAACTAGATATGGTCTGCAAGTGTAGGAAAGACAGTTCTTTTGTTCTGAGCCCACTCACATTTCCTGCTGTATTAGAGACTCTAGAAAGCAAGAGCATGCTGCTTTCTCTAAAGCAGAGTGTGTTCCATGGATGAGAACTGTGCTGCGTGTTTCCCTTCAGAAATGGAGTTAAATCCAAGGTTCTGTGTCTTCCTACAAGCAAGACCTCGTTTCATGTAAACACAGTCACTTTTCAGTTCAAATGAAGCTAAATTGTTCACGAATCACACACGATAATCACTCTTAAATGAAAAGCATTGGATGTTAGAGGACCTGTGGTTTGTATCAGTTTCAGGAGGAGAGTTGACCTAGACTTGGTCCGTAGTGTAGGACACGCAGTTCTTTTATTCTTAGCACACACACTTTTCATTCTATATTAGAGACCCTAGAATGCAGCAGCATGCTTCTTGCTCTAAAGCAGAGTAAGTTTCATTGGTTAGAACTATGCGGTGTGTTTCCCTTCAGAAATGGCGTGAAATCCCAGGGTCTGTATCTTCCTACAAGCAAGACTTCCTTTCTGGTAAACACATTCAAAATTCAGCTCAAATGTAGCTACATCGTTCACGAAGCTCACACGTCTCTCACTCTTAATTGAAAAGCATTGGATATTAGAGGACCTGTGGTTTGTATCAGGTTCAGACCAAGAGTTGAACTAGATATGGTCTGCAAGTGTAGGAAACACAGTTCTTTTGTTCTGAGCACACTCACTTTTCCTGCTGTATTAGAGACTCTAGAAAGAAAGAGCGTGATTCTTGCTCTAAAGCTGAGGCTGTTCCATGGATGAGAACTGTGCTCGTGTTTCCCTTCAGAAATGGAGTTAAATCCAAGATTCTGTGTCTTCCTACAAGCAAGACATCGTTTCATGAAAACACAGTAACTTTTCAGTTCAAATGAAGCTAAATCGTTCACGAATCACACACGATAATCACTCTTAAATCAAAAGCATTGGATGTTAGAGGACCTGTGGTTTGTATCAGTTTCAGGAGGAGAGTTGACCTAGACATGGTCCGTACGTGTAGGACACACAGTTCTTTTAGTCTTAGCACACCCACATTTCCTTCTGAATTAGAGACTCTAGAATGCATGAGCATGCTTCTTGCTCTAAAGCAGAGTGTGTTCCATGGATGAGAACTGTGCTGTGTGTTAGTCTAAAAAAGTGGAGTTAAATCCCAGGGTCTGTATCTTCCTACAAGCAAGACTTCTTTTCTGGAAAACCCAGTCACTTTTCAGGTCAAAGGAAGCTACATCGTTCACGAAGCACACACGTTTCTCACTCTTACCTGAAAAGCATTGGATGTTAGAGGACCTGTGGTTTGTTTCAGTTTCAGTTGAAGAGTTGAACTAGATATGGTCTGCATGTGTAGGAAACACAGTTCATTTGTTCTGAGCACACTCACGTTTCCTGCTGTATTAGAGACTCTAGAAAGCAAGAACATGCTTCTTGTTATAAAGCAAAGTGTGTTCCATGGATGAGAACTGTCCTGCGTGTTTCACTTAAGAAATGGAGTTAAATCCCAGGTTCTGTGTCTTCCTACAAGCAAGACTTTGTTTCAGGTAAACACAGTCACTTTTCAGCTCAAAGAAGCTAAATCGTTTACGAATCTCACACAATAATCACTCTTTAATGAAAAGCATTGGATGTTAGAGGACCTGTGGTTTGTATCAGTTTCAGGAGCAGAGTTGACCTAGACATGGTCCGTACATGTAGGACACACAGTTCTTTTGTTCTTAGCACACTCACGTTTCCTGCCGTCTTAGACTCTAGAGTGCATGAGCATGCTTCTTGCTCTAAAGCAGAGTATGATACATTGATGAGAACTGTGCTGTGTGTTTCCCTTCAGAAATGGAGTGAAATCCCAGGCTCTGTATCTTCCTACAATCAAGACTTCTTTTCTGGTAAACACAGGCACTTTTCAGGTAAAATCTAGCTACATCATTCACGAAGCTCAAACTTTTCTAGCTCTTAACTGAAAAGCATTGTATGTTAGAGGACATGTGGTTTGTATCAGTTTCAGAAGCAGATTTGAACTACATATGGTCTGCATGTGTAGGAAACACAGTTCTTTTGTTCTGAGCACTCTCACGTTCCCTGCTCTATTAGAGATTCTAGAAAGCAAGAGAGTGATTCTTGCTCTAAAGCAGAGTATGATACAATGATGAGAACTGTGCTGTGTGTTTCCCTTCAGAAATGGAGTGAAATACCAGGCTCTGTATCTTCCTACAAGCAAGACTTCGTTTAACGTAAACTCAGCCACCTTTCAGCTCAAACAAAGCTATATCGTTCACAAAGCTCACACTTATCTTGCTCGTAACTGAAAGCATTGGATTTTAGAGGACATGTATTTGTATCACATTCAGAAGCAGTTTTGAACTAGATTTGGTCTACATGTGTAGGAAACACAGTTCTTTTGTTCTGAGCACACTCAACGTTTCCTGCTCTATTAGAGATTCTAGAAAGCAAGAGAGTGCTGCTTGCTCTAAAGCAGAGTGTGTTCCATGGATGAGAACTGTGCAGTGTGTTTCCCCTCAGAAATGGAGTGATATTCCAGGCTCTGTATCTTCCTACAAGCAAGACTCCGTTTCACATAAATACAGCCCCTTTTCAGGTCGAAAGAAGCTACATCGTTTACAAAGCTCACAAGTTTCTAGCTCTTAACTGAAAAGCATTGGATGTTAGAGGACCTGTGGTTTGTATCAGTTTCAGAGAAGAGTTGAACTAGATATGGTCCGTATCTGAAGGAAACACAGTTCTTTTGTTCGGTGCACACTCCCTTTTCCTGCTGTATTAGAGAATCTAGAATGCAAGAGCATGCTTCTTGCTATAAAGCAGAGTGTATTCCATGGTTGAGAAATGTTTTGTGTGTTTCCTTTAGAAATGGAGTTAAATCCCATGTCCTGTATCTTCCTACAAGCAAGAAATCGATTCAGGTAAATGCAGTCCCTTTACAGCTCGAACGAACCTTCATCATCCACGAAGATCCCCTGATGGTGGCTCTTAACTGAAAAGCATTGGATGTTAGAGGACCAGTGGTTTGTATCAGTTTCTGAAGCAGAGTTGAACTAGATATGGTCTGCATGTGTAGGAAGCACAGTTCATTTGTTCTGAGCACACTCACGTTTCCTGCTGCAATAGAGACTCTAGAAAGCAAGAGTGTGCTTCTTGCTCTAAAGCAGAGTGTGTTCCATGGATGAGAACTGTGCTATGTGTTTCCCTTCAGAAATGGAGTTAAATCCCAGGTTCTGTGTCTTCCTACAATCAAGAATTCCTTTCATGTAATCACAGTCATTTTCAACTCAAACGAAGCTAAATCGTTCACGAATCTCACACGTTAATCACTCTTAACTGAAAAGCAATGGATGTTAGAGGACCTGTGGTTTGTATCGTTTTCAGGGGCAGAGTTGACCTAGATATGATCCGTACATGTAGGACACACAGTTCTTTTGTTCTTAGCACACTCACGTTTCCTGCCGTCTTAGAGACTCTATAATGCATGAGCATACTTCTTGCTCTAAAGCAGAGTAAGTTTCATTGATGAGAACTTTGCGGTGTGTTTCCCTTCAGAAATGGAGTGAAATCCCAGGCTCTGTATCTTCCTACAAGCAAGACTTCTTTTCTGGTAAACACAGTCACTTTTCAGGTCAAATGAAGCTACATCGTTCATGAAGCTCACATGTTTCTCACTCTTACGTGAAAAGCATTGGATGTTAGAGGACCTGTGGTTTGTTTCAATTTCAGATGAAGAGTTGAACTAGATATGGTCTGCATGTGTAGGAAACACAGTTCTTTTTTTTTGAGCATACTCACATTTCCTGCTGTATTAGAGACTCTAGAAAGCAAGAGCGTGCTTCTTGCTCTAAAGCAGAGTGTGTTCCATGGATGAGAACTGTGCTGCGTGTTTCCCTTCAGAAATGGAGTGAAATCCCAGGTTCTGTGTCTTCCTACACGCAAGACTTCATTTCATGTAATCACAGTCACTTTTCAGTTCAAACGAAGCTAAATCGTTCACGATAATAACTCTTAACTGAAAAACAATAGATGTTAGACGACCTGTGGTTTCTATCAGTTTCAGGAGCAGAGTTGACCTAGACATGGTCCGTACGTGTAGGACACAAAGTTCCTTTGTTCTCAGCACACTAATGTTTCTTGCCATCTTAGAGACTCTAGAATGCATGAGCATGCTTCTTGCTCTAAAGCAGAGGAAGTTTCATTGATGAGAACAGTGCCGTGTGTTTCCCTTCAGAAATGGAGTGAAATACCAGGGTCTGTATCTTCCTACATGCAAGACTTCTTTTCTGGTAAACACAGTCACTTTTCAGGTCAAACGAAGATACATCGTTCACTAAGCTCACACGTTTCTCTCTCTTAACTGAAAAGAATTGGATATTAGAGGACCTGTGGTTTGTATCAGTTTCAGAGAAGAGTTGAAATAGATATGGTCCGTATCTGAAGGAAACACAGTTCTTTTGTTCGGTGCACACACCCTTTTCCTGCTTTATTAGAGAATCTAGATGCAAGAGCAGGCTTCTTGCTATAAAGCAGAGTGTATTCCATGGTTAAGAAATGTTTTGTATGTTTCCTTTTAAAATGGAGTTAAATCCCATGTCCTGTGTCTTCCTACAAGCAAGATATCGTTTCAGGTAAATGCAGTCCCTTTTCAGCTCGAATGAAGTTACATCATCCACGAAGCTACAATGTTTCTGGCTCTTAACTGAAAAGCATTGGGTGTTAGAGGAGCAGTGGTTTGTATCAGTTTCTGAAGCAGAGTTGAACTAGATATGGTCTGCATGTGTAGGAAGCACAGTTCATTTGTTCTGAGCACACTCATGTTTCCTGCTGTATGAGAGACTCTAGAAAGTAAGAGTGTGCTTCTTGCTCTAAAGCAGAGTGTGTTCCATGGATGAGAACTGTGCTGCTTCTTTCCCTTCAGAAATGGAGTTAAATCTAAGGTCCTGTGTCTTCCTACAAGCAAGACTTCATTTGCGGTAAACACAGACACTTTTCAGCTCAAACAAAGCTACATCATTCGCGAAGCTCACACGTAAATCACTCTTAACTGAAAAGAATTGGCTGTTAGAGGAACTGTAGCTTGTATCAGTTTCAGGAGCAGAGTTGACCTAGATATGGTCCATACGTGTAGGACACACACTTTTTTTGTTCTTAGCACACTCACGTTTCCTGCTGTCTTAGAGACTCTATAATGCATGAGCATACTTCTTGCTCTAAAGCAGAGTAAGTTTCATTGATGAGAACTGTGCGGTGTGTTTCCCTTCACAAATGGAGTGAAATCCCAGGCTCTGTATCTTCCTACAAGCAAGAATTCTTTTCTGGTAAACACAGTCACTTTTCAGGTCAAATGAAGCTATGTCGTTCATGAAGCTCACATGTTTCTCACTCTTATCTGAAAAGCATTGGATGTTAGAGGACCTGTGGTTTGTTTCAATTTCAGATGAAGAGTTGAACTAGATATGGTCTGCATGTGTAGGAAACACAGTTCTTTTTTTCTGAGCATACTCACGTTTCCTGATGTATTAGAGACTCTAGAAAGCAAGAGCGTTCTTCTTGCTCTAAAGCAGAGTGTGTTCCATGGATGAGAACTGTGCTGCGTGTTTCCCTTCAGAAATGGAGTGAAATCCCAGGTTCTGTGTCTTCCTACAAGCAAGACTTCATTTCATGTAAACAAAGTCACTTTTCAGTTCAAACGAAGCTAAATCATTCACGATAATAACTCTTAACTGAAAAACATTGGATGTTAGACGACCTGTGGTTTCTATCAGTTTCAGGAGCAGAGTTGACCTAGACATGGTCCGTACGTGTAGGACACAAAGTTCCTTTGTTGTCAGCACACTCATGTTTCTTGCCATCTTAGAGACTCTAGAATGCATGAGCATGCTTCTTGCTCTAAAGCAGAGGAAGTTTCATTGATGAGAACAGTGCCGTGTGTTTCCCTTCAGAAATGGAGTGAAATCCCAGGGTCTGTATCTTCCTACATGCAAGACTTCTTTTCTGGTAAACACAGTCACTTTTCAGGTCAAACGAAGATACATCGTTCACTAAGCTCACACGTTTCTCTCTCTTAACTGAAAAGAATTGGATATTAGAGGACCTGTGGTTTGTATCTGTTTCAGAGAAGAGTTGAACTAGATATGGTCCATATCTGAAGGAACAACAGTTCTTTTGTTCGGTGCACACTCCCTTTTCCTGCTGTATTAGAGAATCTAGAATGCAAGAGCAGGCTTCTTGCTATAAAGCAGAGTGTATTCCATGGTTAAGAAATGTTTTGTGTGTTTCCTTTACAAATGGAGTTAAATCCCATGTCCTGTGTCTTCCTAAAAGCAAGATATCGTTTCAGGTAAATGCAGTCCCTTTTCAGCTCGAATGAAGCTACATCATCCACGAAGCTCCCCTGTTTCTGGCTCTTAACTGAAAATCATTGGGTGTTAGAGGACCAGTGGTTAGTATCAGTTTCTGAAGCAGAGTTGAACCAGATATGGTCTGCATGTGTAGGAAGCACAGTTCAGTTGTTCTGAGCACACTCACGTTTCCTGCTGTAATAGAGACTCTAGAAAGCAAGAGTGTGCTTCTTGCTCTAAAGCAGACTGTGTTCCATGGATGAGAACTGGGCTGCTTGTTTCCCTTCAGTAATGGAGTTAAATCTAAGGTCCCGTGTCTTCCTACAAGCAAGACTTCATTTCAGGTAAACACAGACAATTTTCAGCTCAAACGAAGCTACATCATTCGCGAAGCTCACACGTAAATCACTCTTAACTGAAAAGAATTGGATGTTAGAGGAACTGTGGCTTGTATCAGTTTCAGGAGCAGAGTTGACCTAAATATGATCCGTACGTGTAGGACACACACTTTTTTTGTTCTTAGCACACTCATGTTTCCTGCCGTCTTAGAGACTCTATAATGCATGAGCATACTTCTTGCTCTAAAGCAGAGTAAGTTTCATTGATGAGAACTTTGAGGTGTGTTTCCCTTCAGAAATGGAGTGAAATCCCAGGCTCTGTATCTTCCTACAAGCAAGACTTCTTTTCTGGTAAACACAGTCAATTTTCAGGTCAAAAAAAGCTACATCGTTCACTAAGCTCACACGTTTCTCACTCTTACCTGAAAAGCAATGGATGTTAGAAGACCTGTGGTTTGTTTCAGTTTCAGGTGAATAGCTGAACTAGATATGGTCTGCATGTGTAGGAAACACAGTTCTTTTATTCTGAGCACACTCAAGATTCCTGCTGTATTAGAGACTCTAGAAAGCAAGAGCGTGCTTCTTGCTCTAAAGCAGAGTGTGTTCCATGGAAGAGAACTGGGCTGCGTGTTTCCCTTCAGTAATGGAGTGAAATCCCAGGTTCTGTGTCTTCCTACAAGCAAGACTTCGTTTTATGTAAACACAGTCACTTTTCAGTTCAAACGAAGCTAAATCGTTCACGATAATCACTCTTAACTGAAAAGCATTGGATGTTAGAGGACCTGTGGTTTGTATCAGTTTCAAGAGCAGAGTAGACCTAGACATGATCCGTACGTGTATGACGCACAGTTCTTTTGTTCTTAGCACACTCATGTTTCTTGCCGTCTTAGAGACTCTAGAGTGCATAAGCATGCTTCTTTCTCTAAAGCAGAGTATGATTCATTGATGAGAACTGTGCTGTGTGTTTCCCTTCGGAAATGGAGTTAAATCCCAGGGTCTGTATCTTCCTACAAGCAAGACATCTTTTCTGGTAAACACAGTCACTTTTCACGTCAAACGAAGATACATCGTTCGCTAAGCTCACACTTTTCTCTCTCTTAACTGAAAAGAATTGGATATTAGAGGACCTGTGGTTTGTATCAGTTTCAGAGAAGAATTGAACTAGATATGGTCCGTATCTGAAGGAAACACAGTTCTTTTGTTCGGTGCACACTCCCTTTTCCTGCTGTATTAGAGAATCTAGAATGCATGAGCATGCTTCTTGCTCTAAAGCACAGTGTGTTCCATGGATGACAAATGTTTTGTGTGTTTCCTTTAGAAATGGAGTTAAATCCCAGGTTCTGTGTCTTCCTACAAGCAAGAAATCGTTTCAGGTAAATGCGGTCCCTTTTCAGCTCGAAGGAAGCTACATCATCCATGAAACTCCCCTGTTTCTGGCTCTTAACCGAAAAGCATTGGATGTTAGAGGACCAGTGGTTTGTATCAGTTTTAGAAGCAGAGTTGATCTAGATATGGTCCGTATGTGTAGGACACACAGTTCTTTTGTTCTGAGCACACTCACGTTTCCTGCTGTATGAGAGACTCTAGAAAGCAAGAGCTTCCTTCTTGCTCTAAAGCAGAGTGTGTTCCATGGATGAGAACTGTGCTATGTGTTTCCCTTCAGAAATGGAGTTAAATCCCAGGTTCTGGGTTTTCCTACAAGCAATACTTCGTTTCAGGTAAAGATAGTCACTTTTCAGCTGAAACGAAGCTGAATCTTTCATGAAGCTCACATGTTTCTCACTCTTACCTGAAAAGCTTTGGATGTTAGAGGACCTGTGGTTTGTTTCAGTTTCAGATGAAGAGTTCAACTAGATATGGTCTGCATGAGTAGGAAACACAGTTCTTTTGTTCTGAGCATACTCACCTTTCCTGCTGTATTAGAGACTCTAGAAACCAAGAGCGTGCTTCTTGCTCTAAAGCAGAGTGTGTTCCATGGATCAGAACTCTGCTGCATGTTTCCCTTCAGAAATGGAGTGAAATTCCAGGTTCTGTGTCTTCTTACAATCAAGACTTGCTTTCATGTAAACACAGTCATTTTCAGCTCAAACGAAGCTAAATCGTTCACGAATCTCACACGTTAATCACTCTTAACTGAAAAGGATTGGATGTTAGAGGACCTGTGGTTTGTATCAGTTTCGGGGGCAGAGTTGACGTAGATATAGTCCGTACATGTAGGACACACAGTTCTTTTGTTCTTAGCACACTCACGTTTCCTGCCGTCTTAGAGACTCTACAATGCATGAACATGCTCTTTGCTCAACAGTAGAGTAAGTTTCATTGATGAGAACTGTGCAGTGTGTTTCCCTTCAGAAATGGAGAGATCCCAGGCTCTGTATCTTCCTACAAGCAAGACTTCTTTTCTGGTAAACACAGTCAATTTTCAGGTCAAACAAAGCTACATCGTTCACGAAGCTCACACGTTTCTCACTCTTACCTGAAAAGCATTTGATGTTAGAGGACCTGTGGTTTGTTTCAATTTCAGATGAAGAGTTGAACTAGATATGGTCTGCCTGTGTAGGAAACACAGTTCTTTTGTTCTGAGCACACTCATGATTCCTGCTGTATTAGAGATTCTAGAAAGCAAGAGCGTGCTTCTTGCTCTAAAGTAGAGTGTGTTCCATGGAAGAGAACTGTGTTGCGTGTTTCCCATCAATAATGGAGTGAAATCCCAGGGTCTGTGTCTTCCTACAAGCAAGACTTCGTATCATGTAAACACAGTCACTTTTCAGTTCAAACGAAGCTAAATCGTTCACGATAATTACTCTTAACTGAAAAGCATTGGATATTAGAGGACCTGTGGTTTGTATCAGTTTCAAGAGCAGAGTAGACCTACACATGGTCCGTACGTGTATGACGCACAGTTCTTTTTTTCTTAGCACACTCATGTTTCTTGCCGTCTTAGAGACTCTACAGTGCATAAGCATGCTTTGTTCTCTAAAGCAGAGTATGATTCATTGATGAGAACTGTGCTGTGTATTTCCCTTCAGAAATGGAGTTAAATCCCAGGGTCTGTATCTTCCTACAAGCAAGACATCTTTTCTGGTAAACATAGTCACTTTTCAGGTCAAACGAAGATACAACGTTCACTAAGCTCACACTTTTCTCTCTCTTAACTGAAAAGAATTGGATATTAGAGGACCTGTGGTTTGTATCATTTTCAGAGAAGAATTGAACTAGATATGGTCCGTATCTGAAGGAAACACAGTTCTTTTGTTCGGTGCACACTCCCTTTTCCTGCTGTATTAGAGAATCTAGAATGCATGAGCATGCTTCTTGCTCTAAAGCACAGTGTGTTCCATGGATGACAAATGTTTTGTGTGTTTCCTTTAGAAATGGAGTTAAATCCCAGGTTCTGTGTCTTCCTACAAGCAAGAAATCATTTCAGGTAAAGGCAGAACCTTTTCAGCTCGAACGAAGCTACATCATCCACGAAACTCCCCTGTTTCTAGCTCTTAACCGAAAAGCATTGGATGTTAGAGGACCAGTGGTTTGTATCAGTTTCAGAAGCAGAGTTGAACTAGATATGGTCCGTACATGTAGGATTCACCGTTCTTTCGTTCTTAGCACTCTCATGTTTCTTGACATCTTAGAGTATCTAGAATGAATGAGCATGCTTCTTGCTCTAAATCACAGTAAGTTTCATTAATGAGAACTGTGCGGTGTGTTTCCCTTCAGAAATGGAGTGAAATCCCAGGGTGTATCTTCCTACAAGCAATACTTCTTTTCTGGTAAACACAGTCACTTTTCAGGTCAAACGAAGATACATCGTTCACTAAGCTCACACTTTTCTCTCTCTTAACTGAAAAGAATTGGATATTAGAGGACCTGGGGTTTGTATCAGTTTCAGAGAAGAATTGAACTAGATATGGTCCCTGTATGAAGGAAACACAGTTCTTTTGTTCGGTGCACACTCCCTTTTCCTGCTGTATTAGAGAATCTAGAATGCATGAGCATGCTTCTTGTTCTAAAGCAGAGTGTGTTCCATGGATGAGAAATGTTTTGTGTGTTTCCTTTAGAAATGGAGTTAAATCCCATGTTCTATGTCTTCCTACAAACAAGAAATCGTTTCAGGTAAATGCAGTCCCTTTTTCAGCTTGAACGAAGCTACATCATCCATGAAACTCCCCTGTTTCTGGCTCTTAACCGAAAAGCATTGGATGTTAGAGGACCAGTGGTTTGTATCAGTTTCAGAAGCAGAGTGGATCTAGATATGGTCTGCATGTGTAGGAAACGCACAGTTCTTTTGTTCTGAGCACACTCACGTTTCCTGCTGTATTAGAGACTCTAGAAAACAAGAGCGTGCTTCTTGCTCTAAAGCAGAGTGTCTTCCATGGATGAGAACTGTGCCGTTTGTTTCCCTTCAGAAATGGAGTGAAATCCCAGGTTCTGTGTCTTCCTACAAGCAAGACTTCGTATCATGTAAACAATGTCACTTTTCATTTCAAACGAAGCTAAATCGTTCACGATAATAACTCTTAACTGAAAAACACTGGATGTTAGACGACCTGTGGTTTGTATCAGTTTCAGGAGCAGAGTTGACCTAGACATGGTCTGTACGTGTAGGACTCACCTTTCTTTTGTTCTTAGCACACTCATGTTTCTTGACATCTTAGAGAATCTAGAGTGAATGAGCATGCTTCTTGCTCTAAAGCAGAGTAAGTTTCATTGATGAGAACTGTGCGGTGTGTTTCCCTTCAGAAATGGAGTGAAATCCCAGGTTCTGTGTCTTCCTACAATCAAGACTTCCTTTCATATAAACACAGTCATTTTCAGCTCAGACGAAGCTATATCGTTCACGAATCTCACACGTTAATCACTCTTAACTGAAACACATTGGATGTTAGAGGACCTGTGGTTTGTATCAGTTTCAGGGGCAGAGTTGACGTAGATATGGTCCGTACATGTAAAACACACAGTTCTTTTGTTCTTAGCACACTCACATTTCCTGCCGTCTTTGAGACTCTACAATGCATGAGCAATGTCTTTGCTCCAGAGTAGAGTAAGCTTCATTGAGGAGAACTGTGCTGTGTGTTTCCCTTCAGAAACGGAGAGATCCCAGGCTCTGTATCTTCCTACAAGCAAGACTTCTTTTCTGGTAAACACAGTTACTTTTCATGTCAAACGAAGCTACATCGTTCATGAATCTCACACGTTTCTCACTCTTACCTGAGAAGCATTGGATGTTAGAGGACCTGTGGTTTGTTTCAGTTTCAGATGAAGAGTTGAACTAGATATGGTCTGCATGTGTAGGAAACACAGTTCTTTTGTTCTCAGCACACTCACGTTTCCTGCTGTATTAGAGACTCTAGAAAGCAAGAGCGTGCTTCTTGTTCTAAAGTAGAGTGTGTTCCATGGATGAGAACTGTGCTGTTTGTTTCCCTTCAGAAATGGAGTGAAATCCCAGGTTCTGTGTCTTCCTACAAGCAAGACTTCGTATCATGTAATCAATGTCACTTTTCATTTCAAACGAAGCTAAAGCGTTCACAATAATAACTCTTAACTGAAAAACATTGGATGTTAGACGACCTGTGGTTTCTATCAGATTCAGGAGCAGAGTTTACCTAGACATGGTCTGTAAGTGTAGGACTCACCGTTCTTTTGTTCTTAGCACACTCATGTTTCTTGACATCATAGAGAATCTAGAGTGCATGAGCATGCTTCTTTCTCTAAAGCAGAGTATGATTCATTGATGAGAACTGTGTTGTGTGTTTCCTTCAGAAATGGAGTGAAATCCCAGGGTCTGGATCTTCCTATAAGCAAGACTTCTTTTTTGGTAAACACAGTCACTTTTCAGGTCAAACGAAGATACATCGTTCACTAAGCTCACACTTTTCTCTCTCTTAACTGAAAAGAATTGGATATTAGAGGACCTGTGGTTTGTATCAGTTTCAGAGAAGAATTGAACTAGAAATGGTCCGTATCTGAAGGAAACACAGTTCTTTTGTTCGGTGCACACTCCCTTTTCCTGCTGTATTAGAGAATCTAGAATGCATGAGCATGCTTCTTGCTCTAAAGCAGAGTGTGTTCCATGGATGAGAAATATTTTGTGTGTTTCCTTTAGAAATGGAGTTAAATCCCAGATTCTGTGTCTTTCTACAAGCAAGAAATCATTTCAGGTAAATGCAGTCCCTTTTCAGCTCGAACGAAGCTACATCATCCATGAAACTCCCCTGTTTCTGGCTCTTAACTTAAAAGCATTGGATGTTAGAGGACCAGTGGTTTGTATCAGTTTCAGAAGCAGGGTTGATCTAGATATGATCCGTATGTGTAGGACACACAGTTCTTTTGTTCTGAGCACAATCACGTTTCCTGCTGTATGAGAGACTCTAGAAAGCAAGAGCTTGCTTCTTGCTCTAAAGCAGAGTGTGTTCCATGGATGAGAACTGTGCTGTGTGTTTCCCTTCAGAAGTGGAGTTAACTCCCAGGTTCTGGGTTTTCCTACAAGCAATACTTCGTTTCAGGTAAACAGGGTCAATTTTCAGGTCAAACGAAGCTATGTCGTTCATGAAGCTCACATGTTTCTCACTCTAACCTGAAAAGCATTGGATGTTAGAGGACCTGTGGTTTGTTACAGTTTCAGGTCAATACTTGAACTAGATATGGTCTGCATGTGTAGGAAACACAGTTCTTTTGTTCTGAGCACACTCACGATTCCAACCCTATTAGAGAATCTAGAATGCATGAGCATGCTTCTTGCTCTAAACCAGAGTGTGTTCCATGGATGAGAAATGTTTTGTGTGTTTCCTTTAGAAATGGAGTTAAATCCCAGATTCTGGTTCTTCCTACAAGCAAGAAATCGTTTCAGGTAAATGCAATCCCTTTTCAGCAGCAATGAAGCTACAGCATCCACGAAACACCCCTGTTTCTGGCTCTTAACCGAAAAGCATTGGATGTTAGGGGACCAGTGGTTTGTATCAGTTTCAGAAGCAGAGTTGAACTAGATATGGTGGGTATGTATAGGACACACAGTTCTTTTGTTCTGAGCACACTCACGTTTCCTGCTGTATGAGAGATTCTAGAAAGCAAGAGCTTGCTTCTTGCTCTAAAGCAGAGTGTGTTCCATGGATGAGAACTGTGCTGCGTGTTTCCCTTCAGAAATGGAGTGAAATCCCAGGTTCTGTGTCTTCCTACAAGCAATATTTCGTTTCATGTAAACAAAGTCATTTTTCAGTTCAAACGAAGCTAAATCGTTCACGATAATAACTCTTAACTGAAAAACACTGGATGTTAGACGACCTGTGGTTTGTATCAGTTTCAGGAGCAGAGTTGACCTAGACATGGTCTGTACGTGTAGGACTCACCTTTCTTTTGTTCTTAGCACACTCATGTTTCTTGACATCTTAGAGAATCTAGAGTGAATGAGCATGCTTCTTGCTCTAAAGCAGAGTAAGTTTCATTGATGAGAACTGTGCGGTGTGTTTCCCTTCAGAAATGGAGTGAAATCCCAGGTTCTGTGTCTTCCTACAATCAAGACTTCCTTTCATATAAACACAGTCATTTTCAGCTCAGACGAAGCTATATCGTTCACGAATCTCACACGTTAATCACTCTTAACTGAAACACATTGGATGTTAGAGGACCTGTGGTTTGTATCAGTTTCAGGGGCAGAGTTGACGTAGATATGGTCCGTACATGTAAAACACACAGTTCCTTTGTTCTTAGCACACTCACGTTTCCTGCCGTCTTTGAGACTCTACAATGCATGAGCATGGTCTTTGCTCCACAGTAGAGTAAGCTTCATTGAGGAGAACTGTGCTGTGTGTTTCCCTTCAGAAACGGAGAGATCCCAGGCTCTGTATCTTCCTACAAGCAAGACTTCTTTTCTGGTAAACACAGTTACTTTTCATGTCAAACGAAGCTAAATCGTTCATGAATCTCACACGTTTCTCACTCTTACCTGAGAAGCATTGGATGTTAGAGGACCTGTGGTTTGTTTCAGTTTCAGATGAAGAGTTGAACTAGATATGGTCTGCATGTGTAGGAAACACAGTTCTTTTGTTCTCAGCACACTCACGTTTCCTGCTGTATTAGAGACTCTAGAAAGCAAGAGCGTGCTTCTTGTTCTAAAGTAGAGTGTGTTCCATGGATGAGAACTGTGCTGTTTGTTTCCCTTCAGAAATGGAGTGAAATCCCAGGTTCCGTGTCTTCCTACAAGCAAGACTTCGTATCATGTAATCAATGTCACTTTTCAGTTCAAACGAAGCTAAAGCGTTCACAATAATAACTCTTAACTGAAAAACATTGGATGTTAGACGACCTGTGGTTTCTATCAGTTTCAGGAGCAGAGTTGACCTAGACATTGTCCGTACGTGTAGGACTCACCGTTCTTTTGTTCTTAGCACACTCATGTTTCTTGACATCTTAGAGAATCTAGAATGAATGACCATGCTTCTTGCTCTAAAGCAGAGTAAGTTTCATTGATGAGAACTGTGCGGTGTGTTTCCCTTCAGAAATGGAGTGAAATCCCAGGGTCTGTATCTTCCTACAAGCAAGAATTCTTTTATGGTAAACACAGTTACTTTTCATGTCAAACGAAGCAACATTGTTCATGAATCTCACACGTTTCTCACTCTTACCTGAGAAGCATTGTATGTTAGAGGACCTGTAGTTTGTTTCAGTTTCAGATGAAGATGTGAACTAGATATGATCTGCATGTGTAGGAAACACAGTTCTTTTGTTCTGAGCACACTCACATTTCATGCTGTATTAGAGACTCTAGAAAGCAAGAGCGTGCTTCTTGTTCTAAAGCAGAGTGTGTTCCATGGATGAGAACTGTGCTGTTTGTTTCCCTTCAGAAATGGAGTGAAATCCCAGGTTCTATGTCTTCCTACAAGCAAGACTTCGTATCATGTAAACAATGTCACTTTTCAGTTCAAACGAAGCTAAAGCGTTCACAATAATAACTCTTAACTGAAAAACATTGGATGTTAGATGACCTGTTGTTTCTATCAGTTTCAGGAGCAGAGTTGATCTAGACATGGTCCGTACGTGTAGGACTCACCGTTCTTTTGTTCTTAGCACACTCTTGTTTCTTCACATCATAGAGAATCTAGAGTGCATGAGCATGCTTCTTTCTCTAAAGCAGAGTATGATTCATTGATGAGAACTGTGCTGTGTGTTTCCCTTCAGAAATGGAGTGAAATCCCAGGGTCTGTATCTTCCCACAAGCAAGACTTCTTTTCTGGTAAACACAGTCACTTTTCAGGTCAAACGAAGATACATCGTTAACTAAGCTTACACTTTTCTCTCTCTTAACTGAAAAGAATTGGATATGAGAGGACCTGTGGTTTGTATCAGTTTCAGAGAAGAATTGAACTAGATATGGTCCGTATCAGAAGGAAACACAGTTCTTTTGTTCGGTGCACACTCCCTTTTCCTGCTGTATTAGAGAATCTAGAATGCATGAGCATGCTTCTTGCTCTAAAGCAGAGTGTGTTTCATGGATGACAAAGGTTTTGTGCGTTTCCTTTAGAAATGGAGTTAAATCCCAGGGTCTTTGTCTTCCTACAAGCAAGAAATCGTTTCAGGTAAATGCAGTCCCTTTTCAGCTCGAACAAAGCTACATCATCCACGAAACTGCCCTGTTTCTGACTCTTAATCAAAAAGCATTGGATGTTAGAGGACCATTGGTTGGTATCAGTTTCAGAAGCAGAGTTGAACTAGATATGGTCCGTAAGTGTAGGACACACAGTTCTTTTGTTCTGAGCACACTCACGTTTCCTGCTGTATGAGAGACTCTAGAAAGCAAGAGCGTGCTTCTTGCTCTAAAGCAGAGTGTGTTTCATGGATGAGAACTGTGCTGCGTGTTTCCCTTCAGAAATGGGGTTAAATCCCAGGTTCGGGGTTTTCCTACAAGCAATACTTTGTTTCAGGTAAACACCGTCATTTTCAGCTCAAAGGAAGCTAAATCATTCACGAATCTCACACGTTAATCACTCTTAACTGAAAAGCATTGGATGTAAGAGGACCTGTGGTTTGTATCAGTTTCAGAGAAGAATTGAACTAGATATGGTCCGTATCTGAAGGAAACTCAGTTCTTTTGTTCGGGGCACACTCCCTTTTCCTGCCCTATTAGAGAATCTAGAATGCATGAGCATGCTTCTTGCTCTAAAGCAGAGTGTGTTCCATGGATGAGAACTGTGCTGCGTGTTTCACTTCAGAAATGGAGTTAAATCCCATCCTCTGTGTCTTCCTACAAGCAAGACTTCGTTTCAGGTAAACACAGTCACTTTTCAGCTCAAACAAAGCTAAATCGTTCAAAATCTCACACGTTAATCACTCTTAACTGAAAAGCATTGGATGTTAGAGGACCTGTGGTTTGTACCAGTTTCAGGAACAGAGTTGACCTAGATATGGTCCGTACGTGTAGAACACACAGTTCTTTTGTTCTTATCACACTCACGTTTCATGCCGTCTTAGAGACTCTAGAATGCATCAGCATTCTTCTTGATCTAAATCAGAGTAAGTTTCATTGATAAGAACTGTGCAGTGTGTTCCCCTTCAGAAATGGAGTGAAATCCCAGTCTCTGTATGTTCCTACAAGCAAGACTTCTTTTCTGCTAAACACAGTCACTTTTCAGGTCAAACGAATCTACATTGTTCACGAAGCTCACACGTTTCTCACTCTTACCTGAAAAGCATTGGATGTTAGAGGACCTGTGGTTTGTTTCAGTTTCAGGTGAAGAGTTGAACTAGATATGTTCTGCATGTGTAGGAAACACAGTTCTTTGTTCTGAGCACACTCACGTTTCCTGCTGTATTAGAGACTCTAGAAAGCAAGAGCATGCTTCTTGCTCTAAAGCAGAGTGTGTTCCATGGAAGAAAACTGTGCTGCATGTTTCCCTTCAGAAATGGAGTTAAAACTCAGGTTCTGTGTCTTCATACAAGCCAGACATCATTTCATGTAAACACAGTCACTTTTCAGTTCAAACGAAGCTAAATCGTTCATGATAATCACTCTTAACTGAAAAGCATTGGATGTTGGAGGACCTGTGGTTTGTATCAGTTTCAGGAGCAGAGTTGACCTAGACATGATCTGTACGTGTAGGACGCACAGTTCTTTTGTTCTTAGCACACTCATGTTTCTTGCCGTCTTAGAGACTCTAGAGTGCATAAGCATGATTCTTTCTCTAAAGCAGAGTATGATTCATTGATGAGAACTGTGCTTTGTGTTTCCCTTCAGAAATGGAGTGAAATCCCAGGGTCTGTATCTTCCTACAAGCAAGACTTCTTTTCTGGTAAACACAGTCACTTTTCAGGTCAAAGGAAGATACATCGTTCAGTAAGCTCACACATATCTCTCTCTTAACTGAAAAGAATTGGATAATAGAGGACCTGTGGTTTGTATTAGTTTCAGTGAAGAATTGAACTAGATAAGGTCCGTATCTGAAGGAAACACACTTCTTTGGTTCGGTGCACACTCCCTTTTCCTGCCCAATTAGAAAATCTAGAATGCATGAGCATGCTTCTTGCTCTAAAGCAGAGTGTGTGCCATGGATGAGAAATGATTTATGTGTTTCCTTTAGAAATGGAGTTAAATCCCATGTCCTGTGTCTTCCTAAAAGCCTGAAATCGTTTCAGGTAAATGCAGTCCCTTTTCAGCTCGAACGAAGCTACATCATCCACGAAACTGCCCTGTTTCTGGCTCTTAACTGAAAAGCATTGGATGTTAGAGGACCAGTGGTTGGTATCAGTTTCAGAAGCAGAGTTGAACTAGATATGGTCTGTAAGTGTAGGGCACACAGTTCTTTTGTTCTGAGCACACTCACGTTTCCTGCTGTATGAGAGACTCTGGAAAGCAAGAGCGTGCTTCTTGCTCTAAAGCAGAGTGTGTTTCATGGATGAGAACTGTGCTGCGTGTTTCCCTTCAGAAATGGAGTTTAATCCCAGGTTCGGGGTTTTCCTAAAAGCAAGACTTCGTTTCAGGTAAACACAGTCACTTTTCAGCTCAAACAAAGCTAAATCGTTCAAAATCTCACACGTTAATCACTCTTAACTGAAAAGCATTGGATGTTAGAGGACCTGTGGTTTGTACCAGTTTCAGGAACAGAGTTGACCTAGATATGGTCCGTACGTGTAGAACACACAGTTCTTTTGTTCTTAGCACACTCACGTTTCATGCCGTCTTAGAGACTCTAGAATGCATCAGCATTCTTCTTGATCTAAATCAGAGTAAGTTTCATTGATAAGAACTGTGCGGTGTGTTCCCCTTCAGAAATGGAGTGAAATCCCAGTCTCTGTATGTTCCTACAAGCAAGACTGCTTTTCTGCTAAACACAGTCACTTTTCAGGTCAAACGAATCTACATTGTTCACGAAGCTCACACGTTTCTCACTCTTACCTGAAAAGCATTGGATGTTAGAGGACCTGTGGTTTGTTTCAGTTTCAGGTGAAGAGTTGAACTAGATATATTCTGCATGTGTAGGAAACACAGTTCTTTGTTCTGAGCACACTCACGTTTCCTGCTGTATTAGAGACTCTAGAAAGCAAGAGCATGCTTCTTGCTCTAAAGCAGAGTGTGTTCCATGGAAGAAAACTGTGCTGCATGTTTCCCTTCAGAAATGGAGTTAAAACTCAGGTTCTGTGACTTCATACAAGCCAGACATCGTTTCATGTAAACACAGTCACTTTTCAGTTCAAACGAAGCTAAATCGTTCATGATAATCACTCTTAACTGAAAAGCATTGGATGTTGGAGGACCTGTGGTTTGTATCAGTTTCAGGAGCAGAGTTGACCTAGACATGATCCGTACGTGTAGGACGCACAGTTCTTTTGTTCTTAGCACACTCATGTTTCTTGCCGTCTTAGAGACTCTAGAGTGCATAAGCATGCTTCTTTCTCTAAAGCAGAGTATGATTCATTGATGAGAACTGTGCTTTGTGTTTCCCTTCAGAAATGGAGTGAAATCCCAGGGTCTGTATCTTCCTACAAGCAAGACTTCTTTTCTGGTAAACACAGTCACTTTTCAGGTCAAAGAAGATACATCGTTCACTAAGCTCACACGTTTCTCTCTCTTAACTGAGAAGAATTGGATATTAGAGGACCTGTGCTTTGTATCAGTTTCAGAGAAGAATTGAACTAGATATGGTCCGTATCTGAAGGAAACTCAGTTCTTTTGTTCGGGGCACACTCCCTTTTCCTGCCCTATTAGAGATTCTAGAATGCATGAGCATGCTTCTTGCTCTAAAGCAGAGTGTGTTCCATGGATGAGAACTGTGCTGCGTGTTTCACTTCAGAAATGGAGTTAAATCCCATCCTCTGTGTCTTCCTACAAGCAAGACTTCGTTTCAGGTAAACACAGTCACTTTTCAGCTCAAACAAAGCTAAATCGTTCAAAATCTCACACGTTAATCACTCTTAACTGAAAAGCATTGGATGTTAGAGGACCTGTGGTTTGTACCAGTTTCAGGAACAGAGTTGACCTAGATATGGTCCGTACGTGTAGAACACACAGTTCTTTTGTTCTTAGCACACTCACGTTTCATGCCGTCTTAGAGACTCTAGAATGCATCAGCATTCTTCTTGATCTAAATCAGAGTAAGTTTCATTGATAAGAACTGTGCGGTGTGTTCCCCTTCAGAAATGGAGTGAAATCCCAGTCTCTGTATGTTCCTACAAGCAAGACTTCTTTTCTGCTAAACAGAGTCACTTTTCAGGTCAAACGAATCTACATTGTTCACGAAGCTCACACGTTTCTCACTCTTACCTGAAAAGCATTGGATGTTAGAGGACCTGTGGTTTGTTTCAGTTTCAGGTGAAGAGTTGAACTAGATATGTTCTGCATGTGTAGGAAACACAGTTCTTTGTTCTGAGCACACTCACGTTTCCTGCTGTATTAGAGACTCTAGAAAGCAAGAGCATGCTCCTTGCTCTAAAGCAGAGTGTGTTCCATGGAAGAAAACAGTGCTGCATGTTTCCCTTCAGAAATGGAGTTAAAACTCAGGTTCTGTGTCTTCATACAAGCCAGACATCGTTTCATGTAAACACAGTCACTTTTCAGTTTAAACGAAGCTAAATCGTTCATGATCATCACTCTTAACTGAAAAGCATTGGATGTTGGAGGACCTGTGGTTTGTATCAGTTTCAGGAGCAGAGTTGACCTAGACATGATCCGTACGTGTAGGACGCACAGTTCTTTTGTTCTTAGCACACTCATGTTTCTTGCCGTCTTAGAGACTCTAGAGTGCATAAGCATGCTTCTTGCTCTAAAGCAGAGTATGATTCATTGATGAGAACTGTGCTTTGTGTTTCCCTTCAGAAATGGAGTGAAATCCCAGGGTCTGTATCTTCCTACAAGCAAGACTTCTTTTCTGGTAAACACAGTCACTTTTCAGGTCAAAGAAGATACATCGTTCACTAAGCTCACACGTTTCTCTCTCTTAACTGAGAAGAATTGGATATTAGAGGACCTGTGCTTTGTATCAGTTTCAGAGAAGAATTGAACTAGATATGGTCCGTATCTGAAGGAAACTCAGTTCTTTTGTTCGGGGCACACTCCCTTTTCCTGCCCTATTAGAGATTCTAGAATGCATGAGCATGCTTCTTGCTCTAAAGCAGAGTGTGTTCCATGGATGAGAACTGTGCTGCGTGTTTCACTTCAGAAATGGAGTTAAATCCCATCCTCTGTGTCTTCCTACAAGCAAGACTTCGTTTCAGGTAAACACAGTCACTTTTCAGCTCAAACAAAGCTAAATCGTTCAAAATCTCACACGTTAATCACTCTTAACTGAAAAGCATTGGATGTTAGAGGACCTGTGGTTTGTACCAGTTTCAGGAACAGAGTTGACCTAGATATGGTCCGTACGTGTAGAACACACAGTTCTTTTGTTCTTAGCACACTCACGTTTCATGCCGTCTTAGAGACTCTAGAATGCATCAGCATTCTTCTTGATCTAAATCAGAGTAAGTTTCATTGATAAGAACTGTGCGGTGTGTTCCCCTTCAGAAATGGAGTGAAATCCCAGTCTCTGTATGTTCCTACAAGCAAGACTTCTTTTCTGCTAAACAGAGTCACTTTTCAGGTCAAATGAATCTACATTGTTCACGAAGCTCACACGTTTCTCACTCTTACCTGAAAAGCATTGGATGTTAGAGGACCTGTGGTTTGTTTCAGTTTCAGGTGAAGAGTTGAACTAGATATGTTCTGCATGTGTAGGAAACACAGTTCTTTGTTCTGAGCACACTCACGTTTCCTGCTGTATTAGAGACTCTAGAAAGCAAGAGCATGCTCCTTGCTCTAAAGCAGAGTGTGTTCCATGGAAGAAAACTGTGCTGCATGTTTCCCTTCAGAAATGGAGTTAAAACTCAGGTTCTGTGTCTTCATACAAGCCAGACATCGTTTCATGTAAACACAGTCACTTTTCAGTTCAAACGAAGCTAAATCGTTCATGATAATCACTCTTAACTGAAAAGCATTGGATGTTGGAGGACCTGTGGTTTGTATCAGTTTCAGGAGCAGAGTTGACCTAGACATGATCCGTACGTGTAGGACGCACAGTTCTTTTGTTCTTAGCACACTCATGTTTCTTGCCGTCTTAGAGACTCTAGAGTGCATAAGCATGCTTCTTGCTCTAAAGCAGAGTGTGTTCCATGGATGAGAACTGTGCTGCGTGTTTCACTTCAGAAATGGAGTTAAATCCCATCCTCTGTGTCTTCCTACAAGCAAGACTTCGTTTCAGGTAAACACAGTCACTTTTCAGCTCAAACAAAGCTAAATCGTTCAAAATCTCACACGTTAATCACTCTTAACTGAAAAGCATTGGATGTTAGAGGACCTGTGGTTTGTACCAGTTTCAGGAACAGAGTTGACCTAGATATGGTCCGTACGTGTAGAACACACAGTTCTTTTGTTCTTAGCACACTCACGTTTCATGCCGTCTTAGAGACTCTAGAATGCATCAGCATTCTTCTTGATCTAAATCAGAGTAAGTTTCATTGATAAGAACTGTGCGGTGCGTTCCCCTTCAGAAATGGAGTGAAATCCCAGTCTCTGTATGTTCCTACAAGAAAGACTTCTTTTCTGCTAAACACAGTCACTTTTCAGGTCAAACGAATCTACATTGTTCACGAAGCTCACACGTTTCTCACTCTTACCTGAAAAGCATTGGATGTTAGAGGACCTGTGGTTTGTTTCAGTTTCAGGTGAAGACTTGAACTAGATATGTTCTGCATGTGTAGGAAACACAGTTCTTTGTTCTGAGCACACTCACGTTTCCTGCTGTATTAGAGACTCTAGAAAGCAAGAGCATGCTTCTTGCTCTAAAGCAGAGTGTGTTCCATGGAAGAAAACTGTGCTGCATGTTTCCCTTCAGAAATGGAGTTAAAACTCAGGTTCTGTGTCTTCATACAAGCCAGACATCGTTTCATGTAAACACAGTCACTTTTCAGTTCAAACGAAGCTAAATCGTTCATGATAATCACTCTTAACTGAAAAGCATTGGATGTAAGAGGACCTGGGTTTGTATCAGTTTCAGGAGCAGAGTTGACCTAGATATGGTCCGTAGGTGTAGGACACAAAGTTCATTTGTTCTTAGCACACTCACGTTCCTGCCATTTTAGAGACTCTCGAATGTATGAGCATGCTTCTTGCTCCAAAGCAGAGTATGTTTCATTGATGAGAACTGTGCGGTGTGTTTCCCTTCAGAAATGGAGTGAAATCCCAGGGTCTGTATCTTCCTACAAGCAAGACTTCTTTTCTGGTAAACACAGTCACTTTTCAGGTCAAAGAAGATACATCGTTCACTAAGCTCACACGTTTCTCTCTCTTAACTGAAAAGAATTGGATAATAGAGGACCTGTGGCTTGTATTAGTTTCAGTGAAGAATTGAACTAGATAAGGTCCGTGTCTGAAGGAAACACACTTCTTTGGTTCGGTGCACACTCCCTTTTCCTGCCCTATTAGAAAATCTAGAATGCATGAGCATGCTTCTTGCTCTAAAGCAGAGTGTGTGCCATGGATGAGAAATGTTTTATGTGTTTCCTTTAGAAATGGAGTTAAATCCCATGTCCTGTGTCTTCCTACAAGCCTGAAATCGTTTCAGGTAAATGCAGTCCCTTTTCAGCTCGAACGAAGCTACATCATCCACGAAACTGCCCTGTTTCTGGCTCTTAACCGAAAAGCATTGGATGTTAGAGGACCAGTGGTTGGTATCAGTTTCAGAAGCAGAGTTGAACTAGATATGGTCCGTAAGTGTACGGCACACAGTTCTTTTGTTCTGAGCACACTCACGTTTCCTGCTGTATGAGAGACTCTAGAAAGCAAGAGCGTGCTTCTTGCTCTAAAGCAGAGTGTGTTTCATGGAAGAGAACTGTGCTGCGTGTTTCCCTTCAGAAATGGAGTTAAATCCCAGGTTCGGGGTTTTCCTACAAGCAATACTTCGTTTCAGTTAAACACAGTCACTTTTCAGCTCAAAGGAAGCTAAATCGTTCACGAATCTCACACGTTAATCACTCTTAACTGAAAAGCATTGGATGTAAGAGGACCTGGGTTTGTATCAGTTTCAGGAGCAGAGTTGACCTAGACATGATCCATACGTGTAGGACGCACAGTTCTTTTGTTCTTAGCACACTCATGTTTCTTGCCGTCTTAGAGACTCTAGAGTGCATGAGCATGCTTCTTTCTCTAAAGCAGAGTATGATTCGTTGATGAGAACTGTGCGGTGTGTTTCCCTTCAGAAATGGAGTGAAATCCCAGGGTCTGTATCTTCCTACATGCAAGACTTCTTTTCTGGTAAACACAGTCACTTTTCAGGTCAAAGAAGATACATCGTTCACTAAGCTCACACGTTTCTCTCTCTTAACTGAAAAGAATTGGATATTAGAGGACCTGTGCTTTGTATCAGTTTCAGAGAAGAATTGAACTAGATATGGTCCGTATCTGAAGGAAACTCAGTTCTTTTGTTCGGGGCACACTCCCTTTTCCTGCCCTATTAGAGAATCTAGAATGCATGAGCATGCTTCTTGCTCTAAAGCAGAGTGTGTTCCATGGATGAGAACTGTGCTGCGTGTTTCACTTCAGAAATGGAGTTAAATCCCATCCTCGGTGTCTTCCTACAAGCAAGACTTCGTTTCAGGTAAACACAGTCACTTTTCAGCTCAAACAAAGCTAAATCGTTCAAAATCTCACACGTTAATCACTCTTAACTGAAAAGCATTGGATGTTAGAGGACCTGTGGTTTGTACCAGTTTCAGGAACAGAGTTGACCTAGATATGGTCCGTACGTGTAGAACACACAGTTCTTTTGTTCTTAGCACACTCACGTTTCATGCCGTCTTAGAGACTCTAGAATGCATCAGCATTCTTCTTGATCTAAATCAGAGTAAGTTTCATTGATAAGAACTGTGCGGTGTGTTCCCCTTCAGAAATGGAGTGAAATCCCAGTCTCTGTATGTTCCTACAAGCAAGACTTCTTTTCTGCTAAACACAGTCACTTTTCAGGTCAAACGAATCTACATTGTTCACGAAGCTCACACGTTTCTCACTCTTACCTGAAAAGCATTGGATGTTAGAGGACCTGTGGTTTGTTTCAGTTTCAGGTGAAGAGTTGAACTAGATATGTTCTGCATGTGTAGGAAACACAGTTCTTTGTTCTGAGCACACTCACGTTTCCTGCTGTATTAGAGACTCTAGAAAGCAAGAGCATGCTTCTTGCTCTAAAGCAGAGTGTGTTCCATGGAAGAAAACTGTGCTGCATGTTTCCCTTCAGAAATGGAGTTAAAACTCAGGTTCTGTGTCTTCATACAAGTCAGACATCGTTTCATGTAAACACAGTCACTTTTCAGTTCAAACGAAGCTAAATCGTTCATGATAATCACTCTTAACTGAAAAGCATTGGATGTTGGAGGACCTGTGGTTTGTATCAGTTTCAGGAGCAGAGTTGACCTAGACATGATCCGTACGTGTAGGACGCACAGTTCTTTTGTTCTTAGCACACTCATGTTTCTTGCCGTCTTAGAGACTCTAGAGTGCATAAGCATGCTTCTTTCTCTAAAGCAGAGTATGATTCATTGATGAGAACTGTGCTTTGTGTTTCCCTTCAGAAATGGAGTGAAATCCCAGGGTCTGTATCTTCCTACAAGCAAGACTTCTTTTCTGGTAAACACAGTCACTTTTCAGGTCAAAGGAAGATACATCGTTCAGTAAGCTCACACATATCTCTCTCTTAACTGAAAAGAATTGGATAATAGAGGACCTGTGGTTTGTATTAGTTTCAGTGAAGAATTGAACTAGATAAGGTCCGTATCTGAAGGAAACACAGTTCTTTGGTTCGGTGCACACTCCCTTTTCCTGCCCTATTAGAAAATCTAGAATGCATGAGCATGCTTCTTGCTCTAAAGCAGAGTGTGTGCCATGGATGAGAAATGTTTTATGTGTTTCCTTTAGAAATGGAGTTAAATCCCATGTCCTGTGTCTTCCTACAAGCCTGAAATCGTTTCAGGTAAATGCAGTCCCTTTTCAGCTCGAACGAAGCTACATCATCCACGAAACTGCCCTGATTCTGGCTCTTAACTGAAAAGCATTGGATGTTAGAGGACCTGTGGTTGGTATCAGTTTCAGAAGCAGAGTTGAACTAGATATGGTCCGTAAGTGTAGGGCACACAGTTCTTTTGTTCTGAGCACACTCACGTTTCCTGCTGTATTAGAGACTCTAGAAAGCAAGAGCGTGCTTCTTGCTCTAAAGCAGAGTGTGTTTCATGGATGAGAACTGTGCTGCGTGTTTCCCTTCAGAAATGGAGTTAAATCCCAGGTTCGGGGTTTTCCTACAAGCAATACTTCGTTTCAGGTAAACACAGTCACTTTTCAGCTCAAAGGAAGCTAAATCGTTCACGAATCTCACACGTTAATCACTCTTAACTGAAAAGCATTGGATGTAAGAGGACCTGTGCTTTGTATCAGTTTCAGAGAAGAATTGAACTAGATATGGTCCGTATCTGAAGGAAACTCAGTTCTTTTGTTCGGGGCACACTCCCTTTTCCTGCCCTATTAGAGAATCTAGAATGCATGAGCATGCTTCTTGCTCTAAAACAGAGTGTGTTCCATGGATGAGAACTGTGCTGCGTGTTTCACTTCAGAAATGGAGTTAAATCCCATCCTCGGTGTCTTCCTACAAGCAAGACTTCGTTTCAGGTAAACACAGTCCCTTTTCAGCTCAAACAAAGCTAAATCGTTCAAAATCTCACACGTTAATCACTCTTAACTGAAAAGCATTGGATGTTAGAGGACCTGTGGTTTGTACCAGTTTCAGGAACAGAGTTGACCTAGATATGGTCCGTACGTGTAGAACACACAGTTCTTTTGTTCTTAGCACACTCACGTTTCATGCCGTCTTAGAGACTCTAGAATGCATCAGCATTCTTCTTGATCTAAATCAGAGTAAGTTTCATTGATAAGAACTGTGCGGTGTGTTCCCCTTCAGAAATGGAGTGAAATCCCAGTCTCTGTATGTTCCTACAAGCAAGACTTCTTCTCTGCTAAACACAGTCACTTTTCAGGTCAAACGAATCTACATTGTTCACGAAGCTCACACGTTTCTCACTCTTACCTGAAAAGCATTGGATGTTAGAGGACCTGTGGTTTGTTTCAGTTTCAGGTGAAGAGTTGAACTAGATATGTTCTGCATGTGTAGGAAACACAGTTCTTTGTTCTGAGCACACTCACGTTTCCTGCTGTATTAGAGACTCTAGAAAGCAAGAGCATGCTTCTTGCTCTAAAGCAGAGTGTGTTCCATGGAAGAAAACTGTGCTGCATGTTTCCCTTCAGAAATGGAGTTAAAACTCAGGTTCTGTGTCTTCATACAAGCCAGACATCGTTTCATGTAAACACAGTCACTTTTCAGTTCAAACGAAGCTAAATCGTTCATGATAATCACTCTTAACTGAAAAGCATTGGATGTTGGAGGACCTGTGGTTTGTATCAGTTTCAGGAGCAGAGTTGACCTAGACATGATCCGTACGTGTAGGACGCACAGTTCTTTTGTTCTTAGCACACTCATGTTTCTTGCCGTCTTAGAGACTCTAGAGTGCATAAGCATGCTTCTTTCTCTAAAGCAGAGTATGATTCATTGATGAGAACTGTGCTTTGTGTTTCCCTTCAGAAATGGAGTGAAATCCCAGGGTCTGTATCTTCCTACAAGCAAGACTTCTTTTCTGGTAAACACAGTCACTTTTCAGGTCAAAGGAAGATACATCGTTCAGTAAGCTCACACATATCTCTCTCTTAACTGAAAAGAATTGGATAATAGAGGACCTGTGTTTTGTATTAGTTTCAGTGAAGAATTGAACTAGATAAGGTCCGTATCTGAAGGAAACACAGTTCTTTGGTTCGGTGCACACTCCCTTTTCCTGCCCTATTAGAAAATCTAGAATGCATGAGCATGCTTCTTGCTCTAAAGCAGAGTGTGTGCCATGGATGAGAAATGTTTTATGTGTTTCCTTTAGAAATGGAGTAAAATCCCATGTCCTGTGTCTTCCTACAAGACTGAAATCGTTTCAGGTAAATGCAGTCCCTTTTCATCTCGAACGAAGCTACATCATCCACGAAACTGCCCTGTTTCTGGCTCTTAACTGAAAAGCATTGGATGTTAGAGGACCTGTGGTTGGTATCAGTTTCAGAAACAGAGTTGAACTAGATATGGTCTGCATCTGTAGGAAACACAGTTCATTTGTTCTGAGCACACTCAAGTTTCCTGCTGTAATAGAGACTCTAGAAAGCAAGACCTTGCTTCTTGCTCTAAAGCAGAGTGTGTTCCATGGATGAGAACTGTCCTGCGTATTTCCCTTCAGAAATGGAGTTAAATCCCAGTCTCTGTGTCTTCCTAGAAGCAAGACTTCGATTCAGGTATACACAGTCACTTTTCAGCTCAATTGAAGCAAAATCGTTCACGAATCTCACACGTTAATCACTCTTAACTGAAAAGCATTGGATGTTAGAGGACCTGTGGTTTGTATCAGTTTCAGAAGCAGAGCTGATCTAGAAATGGTCCGTACATGTAGGACACACAGTTCATTTGTTCTTAGCACACTCACTTTTCCTGCCGTCTTAGAGACTCTAGAATGCATGAGCATGCTTCTTGCTCTAAAGCAGGGTATGATTCATTGATGAGAACTGTGACGAGTGTTTCCCTTCAGAAATGGATTGATATCCAAGGCTCTGTATCTTCCTACAAGCAAGACTTATTTTCTGGTAAACACAGTCACTTTTCAGGTCAAAGGAAGCTACATCGTACACAAAGCTCACAAGTTTCTCGCACTTAACTGAAAAGCATTGGATGTTATAGGCCGTGTGGTTTGTATCTGGTCCAGAAGCAGAGTTGAACTAGATATGGTCTGCATGTGTAGGAAACACAGGTCTTTTGTTCTGAGCACACTCCCTTTTCCTGCTGTATTAGAGAGTCTAGAAAGCAAGAGCGTGTTTCTGGCTCTAAAGCAGAGTGTGTTCCAGGGAGGAGAACTGTGCTGGGTGTTTCCCTTCACAAATGGAGTTAAATCCCAGGGTCTGTGTCTTCCTACAAGCAAGACTTCTTTTCAGGTAAATGAACTGACATTTCAGCTCAAAAGAAGCAATATCGTTCACGAAGGTCACACTTTTCTCGCTCATAATGGAAAAGCATTGCATGTTAGAGGACCTGTGGTTTGTATCAGTTTCAGAAGCAGAGTTGAACGAGATATGGTCTGTGTGTGTAGGAAACACAGTTCTTTTGTTCTGAGCAAACACACATTTCCTGCTATATTAGGGTTTTATTAAGCAAAAACGTGCTGCTTTCTCTAAAGCAGAGTGTGTTCCATGGAAGAGAACTGTGGTGTGTGTTTCGCTAAAAAAAATGGAGTTAAATCCCAGGCAGTCACTTTTAGCTCAAACGAACATACATTGTTCATGAAGCTCACATGTTTCTCCCTCTTAATTGAAAAGCATAGGATGTCAGAGGACCTGTGGTTTGTATCAGTTTCAGAAGCAGAGTTGAACTAGATATGCTCCGCATATGTAGGAAACACAGTTCCTTTGTTATGAGCACACTCACGTTTCCAGCTCTATTACAGACTCTAGAAAGGAAGAGCGTGCTTCTTTCTCTAAAGCAGAGTGTGTTCCATGGATGAGAACTGTGCTGTGTGTTTCCCTTCATAAATGAAGTTAAATCGTAGGTTCTGTGTCTTCCTACAAGCAACACTTCGTTTCAGGTAAACGCAGTACCTTTTCAGCTCAAACGAAGCTACATCGTTCATGGAGCTCACACGTTTCTGGTTCTTAACCGAAAGGCATTGGATGATAGAGGACCTGTGGTTTGTATCAGTTTCAGATGGAGAGTTGAACTAGATACGGTCCGAATGTTTCGGAAACACAGTTCATTTGTTCTGAGCACACTCACATTTCGTGCTCTAATAGAAACTCTAAAAATCAAGAGCATGCTGCTTGCTCTAAAACAGAGTACGTTTCATGAATGAGAACTGTGCTATGTGTTTACTTTAAGAAATGGAGTTAAATCACTGTCTCTGTGTCTTCCTCCAAGCAAGACTTCGTTTCACGTAAATGCAGTCACTTTTCAGGTCAAAGGAAGCTACATCGTTCACGAAGCTCACATGTTTCTCGCTCTTAACTGCAAAGCATTGGATGTTGGAGGACATGTGATTTGTATCAGTTTCAGAAGCAGAGTTGAACCAGATATGGTGCCCATATGTAGAACACACACTTCATTTGTTCTTAGCACACTCACGTTTCCAGCTCTATTACAGACTCTAGAAAGCAAGAGAGTGCTTCTTGCTCTAAAGCAGAGTGTGTTCCATGGATGAGAACTGTCCTGTGTGTTTTCCTTCAGAAATGGAGTTAAATCCCAGGCTCAGTGTCTTCCTCCAGGCAAGACTTCATTTCAGGTAAACTCAGTCTCTTTTCAGCTCAAACGAAGCTACATCTTTCACGAAGCTCACCCCTTTCTCGCTCCTAACTGAAAAGCATTTATGATAGAGGACCTGTGGTTTGTATCAGTTTCAGAATAAGAGTTGAACTAGATATGGTGCGAATGTTTCAGAAACACAGTTCATTTGTTCTGAGCACACTTACATTTCCTGCTCTATTAGAGACTCTAGGAAGCAAGAGCATGCTTCTTTCCCTAAAGCAGAGTGTGCTCCATGGATGAGAACTGTGCTGTGTGTTTCACTTCAGATATGGAAATAAATCCCAGTATCTGTGTCTTCCTACAAGCAAGACTTCTTTTCAGGTAAATGCAGTCACTTTTTAGCTCAAACGAAGCTACATCATTCAAGAAGCTCACCTGTTTCTGGCTCTTAATTGAAAAGCATAGGATGTTAGAGGACCTGTGGTTTGTATCACTTTCAGAATCAGAGTTTTGACCTAGATATGGTCTGTATGTGTAGGACACACAGTTCTTTTGTTCTGAGCACCCTCACGTTGTCTGCTGAATTAGTGAATCTAGAAAAAAAGAGCGTGCTTCTTGCTCTAAAGCAGAGTGTGTTTCATGGATGAGAAATGTGCTCTGTGTTTCCCTTCAAAAATGGAATTAAATCCCAGTCTCTGTATCTTCCTACTAGCAAGACTCAGTTCAGGTAAACGCAGTCACTTTTCAGCTCAAACAAAGCTACATTGTTCACGAAGCTCACACGTTTCTCGCTCTTAACTGCAAAGCATTGGATGTTGGAGGACTGTGGTTTGTATCAGTTTCAGAAGCAGAGTTGAACTCGATATGGTCTGCATATGTAGGAAACACAGTTCCTTTTTTATGAGCACACTCAAGTTTCCTGCTGTATTAGAGACTCTAGAAAGGAAGGGCGTGCTTCTTTCTCTAAAGCAGAGTGTGTTCCATGGATGAGAACTGTGCTGTATTTCCCTTCAGAAATGAAGTTAAATCCCAGGTTCTGTGTCTTCCTACAAGCAAGACTTCTTTTCTGGTAAACACAGTCACTTTGCAGGTTAAACGAAGATACATTGTTCACAAAGCTCACACGTTTCTCGCTCTAAACTGCAAAGCATTGGATGTTGGAGGACCTGTGGTTTGTATCAGTTTTCAGAAGCAGAGTTGAACTCGATATGGTCCGCATATGTAGGAAACACAGTTCCTTTGTTATGAGCACACTCACGTTGCCTGCTGTATTAGAGAATCTAGAAAGGAAGGGCGTGATTCTTTCTCTAAAGCAGAGTGTTTTCCATGGAGGACAACTGTGCTGTGTGTTTCCCTTCATAAATGAAGTTAAATCGTAGGTTCTGTGTCTTCCTACAAGCAACACTTCGTTTCAGGTAAACGAAGGCACTTTTCAGCTCAAACGAAGCTACATCGTTCACGAAGCTCACACATTTCTGGTTCTTAACCGAAAGGCATTGGATGATATAGGACCTCTGCTTTGTATCAGTTTCAGAAGCAGAGTTGAACTAGATATGGTGCACATATGTAGGACACACACTTCATTTGTTCTTAGCACACTCACGTTTCCAGCTCTATTACAGACTCTAGAAAGCAAGAGCGTGCTTCTCTCTCTATAGCAGATTGTGTTCCATGGATGAGAACTGTGCTGTGTGTTACCCTTCAAAAATGGAATTAAATCCCAGTCTCTGTGTCTTCCTACAACAAGACTTCGTTTCACATAAACGAATTCACTTTTCAGCTCAAACGAAGCTACAATGTTCACTAAGCTCACACGTTTCTAGTTCTTAACTGAAAGGCATTGGATGATAGAGGACCTGTGGTTTGTATCAGTTTCAGATGGAGAGTTGAACTAGATATGGTCCGAATGTTTCAGAAACACAGTTCATTTGTTCTGAGCACACTCACATTTCCTGCTCTAATAGAGACTCTAGAAATCAAGAGCATGCTGCTTGCCCTAAAACAGAATAAGTTTCATGAATGAGAACTGTGCTATGTGTTTACTTTAAGATATGGAGTTAAATCACTGTCTATGTTTCTTCCTACAATCAAGACATCGTTTCACTTAAATGCAGTCACTTTTCAGCTCAAAAGAAGCTACATCGTTCACGAAGCTCACACGTTTCTCGCTCTTAACTGCAAAGCATTGGATGTTGGAGGACATGTGGTTTGTATCAGTTTCAGAAGCAGAGTTGAACTCGATATGGTCCGCATATGTAGGAAACACATTTCCTTTGTTATGAGCACACTCAGGTTTCCTGCTGTATTAGAGACTCTAGAAAGGAAGAGTGTGCTTCTTTCTCTAAAGCAGAGTGTGTTCCATGGATGAGAACTGTGCTGTGTGTTTCCGTTCATAAATGAAGTTAAATTGTAGGTTCTGTGTCTTCCTACAAGAAAGACTTCGTTTCTGGTAAACGCAGTCACTTTTCAGCTCAAATGAAGCTACATAGTTCACGAAACTCACACGCTTCAAGCTCTTAACTGAAAACCATTTGATGTTTGAGGACCTGTGGTTTTTTATCAGTTTCAGAAGAAGATTTGAACTAGATATGGTCCGTATTTGTAGGACACACACTTCTTTTGTTCTGAGCACACTCACGTTTCCTGCTATTTTAGAGAATCTAAAAAGCAAGAGCGTGCTGCTTACTCTAAAACAGAGTAGGTTTCATAAATGAGAACTCTGCTGTGTGTTTCCCTTCAGAAATGGAGTTAAATACCTGTCTCTGTGTCTTCCTACAAGCAAGACTTTGTTTCTCGTAAATGCATTCACTTTTCAGCTCAAAGGAAGCTACAACGTTCACTAAGCTCAAACGTTTCTAGTTCTTAACTGAAAGTCTTTGGATGCTACAGGCCCTGTGGTTGGTATCAGTTTCAGAAGCAGAGTTGAACTAGATACGGTCTGCATGGTAGGAAACACAGTTCTTTTGTTCTGAGCACAATCACATTTCCTTCTGTATTAGAGAATCTAGACAGCAAGAGCGTGCTGCTTGCTCTAAAGCAGAGTAGGTTTCATTAATGAGAACTATGCTGTGTATTTCCCTTCAGAAATGGAGTTAAATGCCTGTCTCTGTGTCTTCCTACAAGCAAGACTTCGTTTCACGTAAATGCACTCACTTTTCAGCTCAAAGGAAGCTACATTATTCACAAAGCACACACGTTTCTTTCTCTTATATGAAAAGCATTGGATGTTTAGGACCTGTGGTTTGTATCACATTCAGAAGCAGAGTTTTGACCTAGATATGGTCCGTGTGTATAGGAAACACAGTTCTTTTGTTCTGAGCACACTCACGTTGCCTGCTGTTCTAGAGACTCTGGAAATCAAGAGCGTGCTTCTTGCTCTAAAGCAGAGTGTGTTCCATTGTTGAGAACTGTGCTGTGTGTTACCATAAAAAATGGAGTTAAATCCCAGGCTCTATGTCTTCCTACAAGCAAGACTTCGTTTCAGGTAATCGCAGTCAATTTTCAGCTCAAATGAAGCTACATCGTTCAGGAAGCTCACAAGTTTCTGATTCTTAACTGAAAGGCATTGGATGATAGAGGACCTGTGGTTTGTATCAGTTACAGAAACAGAGTTGAACTAGATATATTACGCATGTGTAGGAAACACAGTTTTTTTTTCTGAGCACACTCACGTTTCCTGCTGTATTAGAAACTCTAGAAAGCAAGAGCATGCTTCTTGCTCTAAAGCAGAGTGTGTTCCATTGACGAGATCTGTGCTCTGTGTTTCCCTTCAGAAATGGAGTTGAATCCCAGGCTCTGTGTCTTCCTACAAGCAAGACTTCATTTCAGGTAAACGCAGTCAATTTTCAGCTCAAACGAAGCTACATCATTCACGAAGCTCACACGTTTCTCGCTCTTCACTGAAAACCATTGGATGTCAGAGGATCTGTGGTTTGTATCAGTTTCAGAAGCAGAGTTGAACTAGATATGGTCCAAATGTGTAGGAAACACACTTCTTTTGTTCTTGGCACACTCATGTTTCCTCCTGTATTAGAGATTCTGGAAAGCAAGAGCATGCTGCTTGCTCTAAATCACAGTATGTTTCATCAATGAGAACTGTGCTGTGTGTCCCTTCAGAAATGGAGATAAATCCCAGTCTCTGTGTCTTCCTACAAGCAAGACTTCTTTTCAGGTAAATGCAGTCACTTTTCAGCTCAACAAAGTTACATAATTCAAGAAGCTCACCTGTTTCTGGCTCTTAACTGAAAATCATTGGATGCTAGAGGCCCTGTGCTTTGTGTCAGTTTCAGAAGCAGAGATGAACTAGATATGGTCCAAATGTGTAGGACACACACTTCTTTTGTTCTTAGCACACTCACATTTCCTCCTATATTAGAGACTCTGGAAAGCAAGAGCATGCTTCTTGATCTAAAGCAGAGTGTGTTCCACGGATGAGAACTGTGCTGTGTGTTTCCCATCAGAAATGGAGTTAAATCACTGCCTCTGTGTCTCCTACAAGGAAGATTTCGTTTCAGGTAAACCCAGTCACTTTTCAGCTCAAACAAAGCTACATCGTTCACTAAGCTCACACGTTTCACGCTCTTAACTGAAAAACATTGATATGTTAGAGAACCTGTGGTTTTTATCTCTTTCAGAAGTAGAGTTGAACTATGGTCTGAACGTGTAGGAAACACACTTCTTTTGTTCTTAGCACACTCACGTTTCCTCCTATATTAGAGACTCTAGAAAGCAAGAGCGTGCTTCTTGCTCTAAAGCAGAGTGTGTTCCATAGATGAGGACTGTGCTGTGTGTTTCCATAAAAAGATGGAGTTAAATCCCAGGCTCTGTGTCTTCCTACAAGCAAGACTTCGTTTCAATTAAACACAGTCAATTTTCAGCTCAAACGAAACTACATTGTTCACGGAGCTCACACGTTTCTGGATCTTAACCGAAAGGCATTGGATGATAGAGGACCTGTGGTTTGTATCAGTTTCAGAACCAGTGTTGAACTAGATATGGTGCGCATATGTAGGACACACACTTCATTTGTTCTTAGCACACTCATGTTTCCAGCTCTATTACAGACTCTAGAAAGCAAGAGAGTGCTTCTTGCTCTAAAGCAGAGTGTGTTCCATGGATGAGAACTGTCCTGTGTGTTTTCCTTCAGAAATGGAGTTAAATCCCAGGCTCAGTGTCTTCCTTCATGCAAGACTTCATTTCCGGTAAACTCAGTCACATTTCAGCTCAAAGGAAGCTAATTCTTTCACGAAGCTCACCCCTTTCTCGCTCCTAACTGAAAAGCATTTATGATAGAGGACCTGTGGTTTGTATCAGTTTCAGAATTAGAGTTGAACTAGATATGGTGCAAATGTTGCAAAAACACAGTTCATTTGTTCTGAGCACACTTACATTTCCTGCTCTATTAGAGACTCTAGAAAGCAAGAGCGTGCTTCTTTCCCTAAAGCAGAGTTTGATCCATGGATGAGAACTGTGCTGTGTGTTTCGCTTCAGATACGGAGATAAATCCCAGTATCTGTGTCTTCCTACAAGCAAGACTTCTTTTCAGGTAAACGCAGTCACTTTTTAGCTCAAAGGACGCTACATCATTCAAGAAGCTCACCTGTTTCTGGCTCTTAACTGAAAATCATTGGATGTTAGAGGGCAAGTGGTTTGGATCAGTTTCAGAAGCAGAGTTGAACTTGATATGATCCGAATGAGTAGGACACACACTTCTTTTGTACTTAGCAAACTCACATTTCCTCATATATTAGAGAATCTAGAAAGCAAGAGCATGCTTCTTTCTCTAAAGCAGAGTGTGTTCCATGGATGAGAACTGTGCTGTGTCTTTCCGTTCATAAATGAAGTTAAATCGTAGGTTCTGTGTCTTCCTACAAGCAAGATTTCGTTTCTCGTAAACGCAGTCACTTTTCAGCTCAAATGAAGCTACATCCTTCACGAAGTTCACATGTTTCTCGCTCTTAATTGAAAAGCATTGGATGTTAGAGGACCTGTGCTTTGTATCAGTTTCAGAAGCAGAGTTGAACTAGATATGGTCTGCAAGTGTAGGAAACACTGTTCTTTTGTTCTGAGCACACTCACGGTTCCTGCTGTATTAGAGAATCTAGAAAGCAATTACGTGCTGATTGCTCTAAAGCAGAGTAGGTTTCATGAATGAGAACTGTGCTGTGTGTTTCCCTTCAGAAATGGAGTTAAATCACTCCCTCTGTGTCTTCCTACAATCAAGACTTCGTTTCACTTAAATGCAGTCACTTTTCAGCTCAAAGGAAGCTACATCGTTCATGAAGCTCACACGTTTCTCACTCTTAACTGCAAAGCATTGGATGTTGGAGGACCTGTGGTTTTTATCAGTTTCAGAAGCAGAGTTGAACTCGTTATGGTGCGCATATGTAGGTAACACAGTTCCTTTGTTATGAGCACACTCACATTGCCTGCTGTATTAGAGAATCTAGAAAGGAAGAGCGTGCTGCTTTCTCTAAAGCAGAGTGTGTTCCATCAATGAGAACTGTGCTGTGTGTTTCCCTTCATAAATGAAGTTAAATCGTAGGTTCTGTGTCTTCCTACAAGCAAGACATCCTTTCAGGTAAACTCAGTCACTTTTCAGCTCAAATGAAGCTACATCTTTCACAAAGCTCACCCCTTTCTAGCTCTTAACTTAAAAGCATTGGATGATAGAGGACCTGTGGTTTGTATCAGTTTCAGAATAAGAGATGAAGTAGATATGGTGCGAATGTTTCGGAAACACTGTTCATTTGTTCTGAGCACACTTACACATCCTGCTCTATTAGAGACTCTAGGATGCAAGAGTGTGCTTCTTTCCCTAAAACAGAGTGTGCTCCATGGATGAGAACTGTGCTGTGTGTTTCACTTCAGATACGGAGATAAATCCCAGTATCTGTGTCTTCCTACAACCAAGACTTCTTTTCAGATAAACGCAGTCACTTTTTAGCTCAAACGAAGCTACATCATTTGAGAAGCTCACCTGTTTCTGGCTCTTAACTGAAAATCATTGGATGTTAGAGGCCCAGTGGTTTGTATCAGTTTCAGAAGCAGAGTTGAACTAGATATGGTCTGAATGTGTGGGACACACACTTCTTTTGTTCTGAGCGCACTCACCTTTCCATGTATATTAGAGACTCTAGAAAGCAAGAGCCTGCTTCTTTCTCTAAAGCAGAGTGTGTTCCATGGATGAGATCTGTGCTCTGTGTTTCCCTTCAGAAATGGAGTTGAATCCCAAGCTCTGTGTCTTCCTAGAAGCAAGATTTCATTTCAGGTGAACGCAGTCAATTTTCAGCTCAAATGAAGCTACATCATTCACGAATCTTACACGTTTCACGCTCTTCACTGAAAACAATTGGATGTCAGAGGATCTTGGTTTGTATCAGTTTCAGAAGCATAGTTGAACTAGCTATGGTGCGAATGTATCAGAAACACAGTTCATTTGTTCTGAGCACACTCACATCCTGCTCTATTAGAGATTCTAGAAAGCAACAGCGTGCTTCTTGCTCTAAAACACAGTGTGTTACATGGATGAGAACTGTGCTGTGTGTTTCCCTTCAAAAATGAATTTAAATGCCAGGTCCCGTGTCTTCCTACAAGCAAGACTTCGTTTCAGGTAAACACAGTCACTTTTCAGCTCAAACAAAGCTACATCATTCACGAAGCTCACATGTTTCTTTCTCTTAACTGAAAAGCATTGGATGTTAGAGGAACTGTGGTTTGCATCAGTTTCAGAAGCAGAGTTGAACTGGATATGGTCCGCATGTGTACGAAACACAGTTCCTTTGTTATAAGCACACTCAGATTTACTGCTGTATTAGAGACTCTAGAAAGCAAGAGAGTGCATCTTCCTCTGAAACAGAGAATATTTCATGAATGAGAACTCTGCTGTGTGTTTCGCTTCGGAAATGGAGTTAAATCCCAGTCTCTGTGTCTTCCTACAAGCAAGACTACTTTTCAGGTAAACCCAGACACTTTTCAGCACAAACGAAGCTACATCACTCAAGAAGCTCACCTATTTCTGGCTCTTAACTGAAAATCATTGGATGTTAGAGGCCCAGTTGTTTGTATCAGTTTCAGAAGCAAAGTTGAACTAGATATGGTCAGCATGTGTAGGAAACACAGTTCTTTGGTCTGAGCACATTCACGTTTCCTGCTGTATTAGAGACCCTAGAAAGCAAGAGCGTGCTGCTTGCTCTAAAGCAGAGTAGGTTTCATGAATGAGAACTGTGCTGTGTTTTTCCCTTCAGAAATGGAGTTAAATACCTGTCTCTGTGTCTTCCTACAAACAAGACTTCGTTTCAGGTATACGCAGTCTCCTTTCAGCTCAAACGAAACTACATCTTTCACGAAGCTTACACATTTCTGGCTCTTTACTGAAAATCATTGGATGTTAGAGGCCCTGTGGTTTGTATCAGGTTCAGAAGCAGAGTTGAACTAGATATGGTCCGCATGTGTAGGAAAGACAGTTCTTTTGTTCTGAGCACACTCATGTTTCTTGCTGTATTAGAGAATCTACAAAGCAATAGCATGCTTCTTTCTCTAAAGCAGAGTGTGTTCCATGCATGAGAACTGTGCTATGTGTTTCCCTTCAGAAATGAAGTTGAATCCCAGGCTCTTTGTCTTCCTACAGGCACGACTTCGTTTCAGGTAAACACAGTCATTTTTCAGTTCAAAAGAATCTACATCATTCACGAAGCTCCAGGTTTCTCGCTCATAACTGAAAAGCATTGGATGTTAGAGGACCTGTTGTTTGTATCACATTCAGAAGCAGTATTTTGAACTAGATATGGTCCGTATGTGTAGGACACATATTTCTTTTGTTCTGAGCACATTCACATTGCCTGCTCTATTAGAGAATCTAGAATACAAGAGCGTGCGTCTTGCTCTAAAACAGAGTGTGTTTCATGAATGAGAAGTCTGCTGTGTGTTTCCCTTCGGCAATGGAGTTAAATCCTAGTCTCTGTGTCTTCCTACAAGCAAGACTACTTTTCAGGTAAACCCAGACACTTTTCAGCTCAATCGAAGCTACATCACAAAAGAAGCTCACCTATTTCTGGCTCTTAACTGAAAATCATTGGATGTTAGAGGCCCAGTTGTTTGTATCAGTTTCAGAAGCAGAGTTGAACTAGATATGGTCAGCATGTGTAGGAAACACAGTTCTTTGGTCTGAGCACATTCACGTTTCCTGCTGTATTAGAGACCCTAGAAAGCAAGAGCGTACTGCTTGCTCTAAAGCAGAGTAGGTTTCATGAATGAGAACTGTGCTGTGTGTTTCCCTTCAGTAATGGAGTTAAATTCCTGTCTCTGTGTCTTCCTACAAACAAGACTTCGTTTCAGGTATACGCAGTCTCCTTTAAGCTCAAATGAAACTACATCGTTCACGAAGCTTACACATTTCTGGCTCTTTACTGAAAATCATTAGATGTTAGAGGCCCTGTGGTTTGTATCAGGTTCAGAAGCAGAGTCGAACTAGATATGGTCCGCATGTGTAGGAAAGACAGTTCTTTTGTTCTGAGCACACTCATGTTTCTTGCTGTATTAGAGAATCTAGAAAGCAAGAGCGTGCTTCTTTCTCTAAAGCAGAGTGTGTTTCATGGATGAGAACTGTGCTGTGTGTTTCCCTTCAGAAATGGAGTTAAATCCCAGGCTCAGTGTCTTCCTACAAGCAAGACATTGTTTCAGGTAAACGCAGTCCCTTTTGAGCTCAAATGAATATAAATCGTTTACGAAGCTCACACGTTTTTTGATCTTAACTGAAAAGCATGAGATGTTAGATGACTTGTGGTTTGTATCAGTTTCAGAGGCAGAGTTGAACTAGCTATGGTCAGTAATGTAGGAAACACCGTTCTTTTGTTCAGAGTACCCTCATGTTTCTGGCTATTTTAGAGATTCTAGAAAGCAAGAGCAATCTCCATGCTCTAAACCAGTGTGTTTTTCATGGTTGAGAACTGTGCTGTGTGTTTCCCTTCTGAAATGGAGTTAAATCCCAGGCTCTGTGTCTTCCTATAAGCAAGTCATCATTTCAGGTAAACGCTGTCACTTTTCAGCTCAAATGAATATAAATCGTTTACGAAGCTCACAGGTTTCTCACTATTAACTGAAAAGCATTGGATGTTAGAGGGCCTGTGGTTTGTATCAGTTTCAGGAGCAGAGTTGAACTAGATATGTTTCGTGTGTGTAGGAAACCCAGTTCTATTATTCTGAGCACACTTTCAAGTTTCTGGCTCTACTAGAGACTCTAGAAAGCAAGAGCATTCTTCGTGCTCTAAAGCAGAGTGTGTTTCATGGATGAGAACTGTGCTGTGTGTTTCCCTTCAGAAATGGAGTTAAAACCCAGGATCTGTGTATTCCTTAACTGGAAAGCATTGCATCTTAATGGAACTGTGCTTTGTATCAGTTTCAGAAGAAGAGTTGACCTAGATATGGTCCGTATGTGTATGAAACACCGTTATTTTTTCTGACCACAGTCACTTTTCCTGCTGTATTAGAGACTCTCAGAAAGCAAGAGTGTGCTTCTTGCTCTAAAGCAGAGTGTGTTTCATGGATGAGAACTGTGCCGTGTCTTTCCCTTCAGAAATGGAGTTAAATCCCAGGGTCTGTGTCTTCATACAAGGAAGTCATCATTTCAGGCAAACTCAGTCACTTTTCAGCTCAAGGGAAGCTACATCATCCATGAAGTTCACACGCTTCTCGCTCTTAACAGAAAAGCATTGCATGTTAATGGAACTGTGCTTTGTATCAGTTTCAGAAGAAGAGTTGACCTAGATATGGTGCGTATGTGTATGAAACACCGTTATTTTGTTCTGACCACAGTCACGTTTCCTGCTTTATTAGAGACACTTAGAAAGGAAGAGTGTGCTTCTTGCTCTAAAGCAAGTGTGTTTCATGGATGAGAACTGTGCTGTGTGTTTCACTTCAGAAATGGAGTTAAATCCCAGGCTCTGTGTCTTCCTACAAGCAAGACATCTTTTCAGGTAAACTCAGTCACTTTTCAGCTCAAAGGAAGCTACATCGTTCACGAAGCTCACATGTTTCTTGCTCTTAACTGAAATGCAATGGATGTTAGATGACTTGTGGTTTGTATCAGTTTCAGAAGCAGAGTTGAACTAGCATTGGTCCGTATGTGTAGAAAACACCGTTATTTTGTTCTGAAAACAGTCACGTTTTCTGCTCTAGCAGAGACACTTAGAAAGCAAGAGCTTGCTTCTTGCTCTAAAGCAGAATGTGTTTCCTGGATGAGAACTGTGCTGTGTGTTTCCCTTCAGAAATGGAGTTAAACTCCAGGCTCAATGTCTTCCTACAAGCAAGACATCATTTCAGGTAATGCAGTCACTTTTCAGGTCAAATGAATATAAATCTTTTACAAAGATCACACGTTTCTCGCTCTTAACTGAATAGCATTGGATGTTAGATGACTTGTGGTTTGTATCAGTTACAGAAGCAGAGTTGAACTAGCTATGGTCCGTATGTGTAGGAAACACCGTTTTTTTGTTCAGAGTACCCTCCATTTTCTGGCACTATTAGAGACTCTAGAAAGCAAGAGCATGCTCCGTGCTCTAAAGCAGAGTGCGTTTCATGGATGAGAACTGTGCTGTGTTTTTCCCTTCAGAAATGGATTTAAATCCCAGGCTCTGTGTCTTCCTACAAGCAAGTCATCCTTTCAGGTAAACGCTGTCACTTTTCTGCTCAAATGAATATAAATCGTTTACGAAGCTCACAGGTTTCTCGCTCCTAACTGAAAGGCATTGGATGTTAGAGGACCTGTTGTTTTTATCAGTTTCACCAGCAGAGTTGAACTAGATATGGTCCGTGTGTGTAGGAAACCCAGTTCTTTTATTCTGAGCACACTTTCAAGTTTCTGGCTCTATTATAGACTATAGAAAGCAAGAGCGTGCTTCTTGCTCTAAAGCAGAGTGTGTTTCATGGATGAGAACTGTGCTGTGTGTTTCACATCAGAAATGGAATTACATCACAGGCTCTGTATATTCCTACGAGCAAGACTTCGTTTCACGTAATCTCAGTCACCTTTCAGCTCAAACAAAGCTATATCGTTCACGAAGCTCACAAGTTTCTTGCTCTTACATGGAAAGCATTGCATGTTAGAGGAACTGTGGTTTGTATCAGTTTTAGAAGAAGAGTTGACCTAGATATGGTCCGTATGTGTAGGAAACACTGTTATTTTGTTCTTAAAACAGTCACGTTTTCTGCTCTATTAGAGAATCTTAGAAAGCTTGAGCATGCTTCTTGATCTAAAGCAGAGTGTTTTTCATGGATGTGAAATGTGCTGTGTGTTTCCCTTCAGAAATGGAGTTAAATCCCAGGTGCTGTGTCTTCCTCCAAAGAAGTCATCATTTCAGGTAAACGCTGTCACTTTTCAGTTCAAATGAATATAAGTCATTTACTAAGCTCACACGTTTCTCGCTCTTAACTGAAAAGCATTGCATGTTAATGGAACTGTGCTTTGTATCAGTTTCAGAAGAAGATTTGACCTAGATATAGTCCGTATGTGTTGGAAACACTGTTATTTTGTTCTGACCACAGTCACGTTTCCTGCTCTATTAGAGACTCTTAGAAAGCAAGAGCGTGCTTCTTGCTCTAAAGCAGAGTGTGTTTCGTGGATGAGAACTGTGCTGTGTGTTTCCCTTAAGATATGGAGTTATAATCCAGGCTCTGTGTCTTCCTACAAGCAAGACATCATTTCAGGTAAACGCAGTCACTTTTCAGCTCAAATGAATATAAATCGTTTACGAAGCTCACACGTTTCTTGCTCTTAACTGAAAAGCATTGGATGTTAGATGATTTGTGGTTTGTATCAGTTTCAGAAGCAGAGTTGAACTGGCAATGGTCCGTATATGTGGGAAACACCGTTATTTTGTTCAGAGCACCCTCATGTTTCTGGCTCTATTAGAGTCTCTAGAAAGCAAGAGCATGCTTCGTGCTCTGAAGCAGAGTGTGTTTCATGGATGAGAACTGTGCTGTGTGTTTCCCTTCAGAAATGGAGTTAAATCCCAGGCTCTGTGCCTTCCTACAAGCAAGACATCTTTTCAGGTAAACTCAGTCACTTTTCAGCTCAATGGAAGCTACATCTTTCATGAAGCTGACACGTTTCTCACTCTTAACTGGAAAGCATTGCATTTTAATGGACTTGTGCGTTGTATCAGTTTCAAAAGAAGAGTTGACCTAGATATGGTCCACATGTGTAGGAAACACCGTTATTTTGTTCTTAAAACAGTCACGTTTTCTGCTCTATTAGAGACTCTTAGAAAGCAAGAGCGTGCTTCTTGCTCTAAAGCAGAGTTTGTTTCATGGATGAGAACTGGGCTGTGTGTCTCCCTTCAGAAATGGAGTTAAACCCCAGCGCTGTGTCTTCCTACAAACAAGTCATAATTTCAGGTAAACACAGTCAGTTTTCAGCTCAAATGAATATAAATCGTTTACGAAGCTCACATGTTTTTTGCTCTTAACTGAATAGCTTTGGATGTTAGATGACTTGTGGTTTCTATCAGTTTCAGAAGCAGAGTTGAACAAGCTATGGTCCGTATGTGTAGGAAACACCGTTCTTTTGTTCAAAGTACCCTCAAGTTTCTGGCTCTATTAGAGACTCTAGAAAGAAAGAGCCTGCTTCGTGTAAATGCAGTCACTTTTCTTCTCAAAGGAAGCTACATTGTTCACGAAGTTCACACGTTTCTCGCTCTTAACTGGAAAGCATTGCATCTTAAAGGACCTGTGCTTTGTATCAGTTTCAGAAGAAGAGTTGACCTAGATATGGTGCGTATGTGTATGAAACACCGTTATTTTGTTCTGACCACAATCACGTTTCCTGCTTTATTAGAGACACTTAGAAAGGAAGAGTGTGCTTCTTGCTCTAAAGCAAGTGTGTTTCATGGATGAGAACTGTGCTGTGTGTTTCCCTTCAGAAATGGAGTTAAATCCCAGGCTCTGTGTCTTCCTACAAGCAAGACATCTTTTCAGGTAAACTCAGTCACTTTTCAGCTCAAAGGAAGCTACATCGTTCACGAAGCTCACATGTTTCTTGCTCTTAACTGAAAAGCATTGGATGTTAGATGACCTGTGGTTTGTATCAGTTTCAGAAGCAGAGTTGAACTAGCAATGGTCCGTATATGTAGGAAACACCGTTATTTTGTTCAGAGCACCCTCATGTTTCTGGCTCTATTTGAGACTCTAGAAAGCAAGAGCATGCTTCGTGCTCTGAAGCAGAGTGTGTGTCATGGATGAGAACTGTGCTGTGTGTTTCCCTTCAGAAATGGAATTATATTCCAGGCTCTGTGTCTTCCTATAAGCAATACATCATTTCAGGTAAACGCAGTCACTTTTCAGCTCAAATGAATATAAATCGTTCATGAAGCTCACAAGTTTCTCGCTCTTAACTGGAAAGCATTGCATGTTAGAGGAACTGTGGTTTGTATCAGTTTCAGAAGAAGAGTTGACCTAGATATGGTCTGTATGTGTACGAAACACAATTCTTTTGTTCTGAGCACACTCACGTTTCCTGCTCTATTAGAGAATCTAGAAAGCAAGAGCGTGCTTCTTCCTATACGCAGCGTGTGTTTCATCGTGAGAATAGTGCTGTGTGTTTCCCTTCAGAAATGGAGTTACATCACAGGCTCTGTATCTTCCTACATGCAAGACTTCGTTTCACGTTAACTCAGTCACCTTTCAGCTCAAACGAAGCTACATCGTTTACGAAGATGACACGTTTCTCGCCCTTAACTGAATAGCATTGGATGTTAGATGACTTGTGGGTTCTATCAGTTTCAGAAGCAGAGTTGAACTAGCTATGGTCCATATGTGTACAAAACACCGTTCTTTTGTTCAAAGTACCCTACATTTTCTAGCTCTATTAGAGACTCTAGAAAGCAAGAGCATGCTCTGTGCTCTAAAACAGAGTGTGTTTCATGGATGAGAACTGTTCAGTGTGTTTCCCTTCAAAAATGGAGTTAAATCCTAGGCTCTGTGTCTTCCTACAAGCAAGACATCTTCTCAGGTAAACTCAGTCACTTTTCAGCTCAAAGGAAGCTACATCTTTCACGAAGATCACACGTTTCTCGCTCTTAACTGGAAAGCACTGCATTTTAATGGACCTGTGCTTTGTATCAGTTTCAGAAGAAGAGTTGACCTAGATATGGTATGTATGTGTAGGAAACACCGTTATTTTGTTCTTAAAACAGTCACGTTTTCTGCTCTATTAGAGACTCTTAGAAAGCAAGAGCGTGCTTCTTGCTCTAAAGCAGAGTGTGTTTCATGGATGAGAACTGTGCTGTGTGTTTCCCTTCAGAAATGGAGTTAAATCCCAGGCTCAGTGTCTTCCTACAAGCAAGACTTCGTTTCAGGTAAACGCAGTCACTTTTCAGTTCAAATGAATATAAATAGTTTACGAAGCTCACACGTTTTTTTCCTTAACTGAAAAGCATGAGATGTTAGATGACTTGTGGTTTGTATCAGTTTCAGAAGCAGAGTTGAACTAGCTGTGGTCGGTATGTGTAGGAAACACTGTTCTTTTGTTCAGAGTACCCTCATGTTTCTGGCTATTTTAGAGATTCTAGAAAGCAAGAGCATGCTCTGTGCTCTAAAGCAGAGTGTTTTTCATGGATGAGAACTGTGCTGTGTGTTTCTCTTCAAAAATGGAGTTAAATCCCAGGCTCTGTGTCTTCCTACAAGCAAGTCATCATTTCAGGTAAACGCTGTAACTTTTCAGCTCAAATGAATATAAATTTTTTACGAAGCTCACAGGTTTCTTGCAATTAACTGAAAAGCATTGGATGTTAGAGGACCTGTTGTTTGTATCAGTTTCAGGAGCAGAGTTGAACTAGATATGGTCCGTGTGTGTAGGAAAACCAGTTCTTTTTTTCTGAGCACACTTTCAAGTTTCAGCTCTATTATAGACTTTAGAAAGCAGAGCCTGCTTTGTGCTCTAAAGCAGAGTGTGTTTCATGGATGACAACTGTGCTTTGTGTTTCACTTCAGAAATGGAGGTAAATCCCAGGCTCTGTGTCTTCCTACAAGCAAGACAACTTTTCAGGTTAATGCAGTCACTTTTCAGCTCAAATGACTATAAATCGTTTACGAAGCTCACACGTTTTTTGCTCTTAACTGAATAGCATTGGATGTAATATGACTTGTGGTTTCTAACAGTTTCAGAAGCAGAGTTGAACAAGGTATGATCCGTATGTGTAGGAAACACCGTTCTTTTGTTCAAAGTACCCTCAAGTTTCTGGCTCTATTAGAGACTCTAGAAAGCAAGAGCCTGCTTCGCGCTCTAAAGCAGACTGTGTTTCATGGATGACAACTGTGCTTTGTGTTTCACTTCAGAAATGGAGTTAAATCCCAGGCTCTGTGTCTTCCTACAAGCAAGACATCTTTTCAGGTAAACTCACTCACTTTTCAGCTCAAATGATTATAAATTGTTTACGAAGCTCACAGGTTTCTCGCTATTAACTGAAAAGCATTGGATGTGAGAGGACCTGTTGTTTGTATCAGTTTCAGGAGCAGAGTTGAACTAGATATGGTCCGTGTGAGTAGGAAACCCAGTTCTTTTTTTCTGAGCACACTTTCAAGTTTCTGGCTCTATTATAGACTCTAGAAAGCAAGAGCATGCTTCTTGCTCTAAAGCAGAGTGTATTTCATGGATGAGAACTGTGCTCTGTTTTTCCCTTCAAAAATGGAGTTAAATCCCAGCCTCTGTGTCTTCCTGCAAGCAAGACATCTTTTCAGGTAAACTCACTCACTTTTCAGCTCAAAGGAAGCTACATCGTTCACGTAGCTCACACGATTCTCGCTCTTAACTGGAAAGCTTTGCATGTTAATGGAACTGTGCTTTGTATCAGTTTCAGAAGAAGAGTTGACCTAGATATGGTCCGTATGTGTATGAAACACCGTTATTTTGTTCTGACTACAGTCACATTTTCTGCTGTATTAGAGACTCTTAGAAAGCAAGAGCGTGCTTCTTGCTCTAAAGCAGAGTGTGTTTCATGGATGAGATCTGTGCTGTGTGTTTCCCTTCAGAAATGGAGTTAAATTCCAGGCTCTGTGTCTTCCTACAAGCAAGACAACTTTACAGGTTAATGCAGTCACTTTTCAGCTCAAATGAATATAAATCGTTTACGAAGCTCACACGTTTTTTGCTCTTAACTGAATATCATTGGATGTTATATGACTTGTGGTTTCTAACAGTTTCAGAAGCAGAGTTGAACAAGCTATGGTCCGTATGTGTAGGAAACACCATTCTTTTGTTCAAAGTACCCTCAAGTTTCTGGCTCTATTAGACACTCTATAAAGCAAGAGCATGCTTCGTGCTCTAAAGCAGAGTGTGTTTCATGGATGACAACTGTGCTTTGTGTTTCACTTCAGAAATGGAGTTAAATCCCAGGTTCTGTGTCTTCCTACAAGCAAGACATCTTTTCAGGTAAACTCAGTCACTTTTCAGCTCAAAGGAAGCTACATCGTTCACGAAGCTCACACGTTTCTCGCTCTTAAGTGAAAAGCATTGCATCTTAATGGACCTGTGCTTTGTATCAGTTTCAGAAGAAGAGTTGACCTAGATATGGTGCGTATGTGTATGAAACACCGTTATTTTGTTCTGACCACAGTCACTTTTCCTGCTTTATTAGAGACACTTAGAAAGGAAGAGTGTGCATCTTGCTCTAAAGCAGAGTGTGTTTCATGGATGAGAACTGTGCTGTGTGTTTCACTTCAGAAATGGAGTTAAATCCCAGGCTCAGTGTCTTCCTACAAGCAAGACTTCGTTTCAGGTAAACGCAGTCACTTTTCAGCTCAAATGAATATAAATCATTTACAAAGCTCACACGTTTTTTGTCCTTAACTGAAAAGCATGAGTTGTTAGATGACTTGTGGTTTGTATCAGTTTCAGAAGCAGAGTTGAACTAGCTGTGGTCGGTATGTGTAGGAAACACTGTTCTTTTGTTCAGAGTACCCTCATGTTTCTGGCTATTTTAGAGATTCTAGAAAGCGAGAGCATGCTCCGTGCTCTAAAGCAGAGTATTTTTCATGGATGAGAACTGTGCTGTGTGTTTCTCTTCAGAAATGGAGTTAAATCCCAGGCTCTGTGTCTTCCTACAAGCAAGTCATCATTTCAGGTAAACGCTGTAACTTTTCAGCTCAAATGAATATAAATTGTTTACGATGCTCACAGGTTTCTCGCTATTAACTGAAAAGCATTGGATGTCAGAGGACCTGTTGTTTGTATCAGTTTCAGGAGCAGAGTTGAACTAGATATGGTCTGTGTGTGTAGGAAACCCAGTTCTTTTTTTCTGAGCACACTTTCAAGATTCTGGCTCTATTATAGACTCTAGAAAGCAGAGCCTGCTTTGTGCTCTAAAGCAGAGTGTGTTTCATGGATGACAACTGTGCTTTGTGTTTCACTTCAGAAATGGAGGTAAATCCCAGGCGCTGTGTCTTCCTACAAGGAAGACATCATTTCAGGTAAACGCTGTCACTTTTCAATTCAAATGAATATAATTCATTTACGAAGCTCACACGTTTCTCGCTCTTAACAGAAAAGCATTGCATGTTAATGGAACTGTGCTTTGTATCAGTTTCAGAAGAAGAGATGACCTAGATATGGTCCGTATGTGTATGAAACACCGTTATTTTGTTCTGACTACAGTCACATTTCCTGCTGTATTAGAGACTCTTAGAAAGCAAGAGCGTGCTTCTTGCTCTAAAGCAGAGTGTGTTTCATGGATGAGAACTGTGCTGTGTGTTTCCTTTCAGAAATGGAGTTAAATTCCAGGCTATGTGTCTTCCTACAAGCAAGACAACTTTACAGGTTAATGCAGTCACTTTTCAGCTCAAATGAATATAAATCGTCTACGAAGCTCACACGTTTTTTGCTCTTAACTGAATATCATTGAATGTTATATGACTTGTGGTTTCTAACAGTTTCAGAAGCAGAGTTGAACAAGCTATGGTCCGTATGTGTAGGAAACACCATTCTTTTGTTCAAAGTTCCCTCAAGTTTCTGGCTCTATTAGAGACTCTAGAAAGCAAGAGCATGCTTCATGCTCTAAAGCAGAGAGTGTTTCATGGATGACAACTGTGCTTTGTGTTTCACTTCTGAAATGGAGTTAAATCCCAGGTTCTGTGTCTTCCTACAAGCAAGACATCTTTTCAGGTAAACTCAGTCACTTTTCAGCTCAAAGGAAGCTACATCGTTCATGAAGCTCACATGTTTCTCGCTCTTAAGTGAAAAGCATTGCATCTTAATGGACCTGTGCTTTGTATCAGTTTCAGAAGAAGAGTTGACCTAGAATTGGTGCGTATGTGTATGAAACACCGTTATTTTGTTCTGACCACAGTCAGTTTTCCTGCTTTATTAGAGACACTTAGAAAGGAAGAGTGTGCTTCTTGCTCTAAAGCAGAGTGTGTTTCATGGATGAGAACTGTGCTGTGTGTTTCCCTTCAGAAATGGTATTAAATAACAGGCTCTGTATCTTCCTACAAGCAAGACTTCGTTTCACGTAAACTCAGTCACCTTTCAGCTCAAACAAAGCTACATCGTTCCAGAAGCTCACACGTTTCTCGCTCTTTACTGGAAAGCATTGCATGTTAGAGGAACTGTGGTTTCTATCAGTTTTAGATGAAGAGTTGACCTAGATATGGTCCGTGTGTGTAGGAAACACCATTCTTTTGTTCAGACTACCCTCCATTTTCTGTCTCTATTAGAGACTGTAGAAAGCAAGATCATGATCCGTGCTCTAAAGCAGAGTGTGTTTCATGGATGAGAACTGTGCTGTGTGTTTCCCTTCAGAAATGGAGTTAAATCCCAGGCTCTGTGTCTTCCTACAAGCAAGACATCTTTTCAGGTAAACTCAGTCACTTTTCAGCTCAAAGGAAGCTACATCGTTCACAAAGCTCACACGTTTCTCGCTCTTAAGTGAAAAGCATTGCATCTTAATGGACCTGTGCTTTGTATCAGTTTCAGAAGAAGAGTTGACCTAGATATGGTGCGTATGTGTATGAAACACCGTTATTTTGTTCTGACCACAGTCACTTTTCCTGCTTGATTAGAGACACTTAGAAAGGAAGAGTGTGCTTCTTGCTCTAAAGCAGAGTGTGTTTCATGGATGAGAACTGTGCTGTGTGTTTCCCTTCAGAAATGGAGTTAAATCCCAGGCTCAGAGTCTTCCTACATGCAAGACAACTTTTCAGGTTAATGCAGTCACTTTTCAGCTCAAATGAATATAAATCGTTTACGAAGCTCACACGTTTTTTGCTCTTAACTGAATATCATTGGATGTTATATGACTTGTGGTTTCTAACAGTTTCAGAAGTAGAGTTGAACAATCTATGGCCCGTATGTGTAGGAAACACCGTTCTTTTGTTCAAAGTACCCTCAAGTTTCTGGCTCTATTAGAGACTCTAGAAAGCAAGAGCCTGCTTCGTCTAAATGCAGTCACATTTCAGCTCAAAGGAAGCTACATCGTTCACGAAGCTCACACGTTTCTCGCTCTTAACTGGAAAGCATTGCATCTTAAAGGACCTGTGCTTTGTATCAGTTTCAGAAGCAGAGTTGAACAAGCTATGGTCTGTATGTGTAGGAAACACCGTTCTTTTGTTCAAAGTACCCTCAAGTTTCTGGCTCTATTAGAGACTCTAGAAAGCAAGAGCATGCTTCGTGCTCTAAAGCAGAGTGTGTTTCATGGATGAGAACTGTGCTGTGTGTTTCCCTTCAGAAATGGAGTTAAATCCCAGGCTCAGTGTCTTCCTACAAGCAAGACTTCTTTTCAGGTAAACGCAGTCACTTTTCAGCTCAAATGAATATAAATCGTTTACAAAGCTCACACGTTTTTTGTCCTTAACTGAAAAGCATGAGATGTTAGATGACTTGTGGTTTGTATCAGTTTCAGGAACAGAGTTGAACTAGCTGTGGTCGGTATGTGTAGGAAACACTGTTCTTTTGTTCAGAGTACCCTCATGTTTCTGGCTATTTTAGAGATTCTAGAAAGCAAGAGCATGCTCCGTGATCTAAAGCAGAGTGTTTTTCATGGATGAGAACTGTGCTGTGTGTTTCTCTTCAGAAATGGAGTTAAATCCCAGGCTCTGTGTCTTCCTACAAGCAAGTCATCATTTCAGGTAAACGCTGTAACTTTTCAGCTCAAATGAATATAAATTGTTTACGAAGCTCACAGGTTTCGCGCTATTAACTGAAAAGCATTGGATGTTAGAGGACCTGTTGTTTGTATCAGTTTCAGAAGCAGAGTTGAACTAGATATGGTCCGTGTGTGTAGGAAACCCAGTTCTTTTTTTCTGAGCACACTTTCAAGTTTCTGGCTCTATTATAGACTATAGAAAGCAGAGCCTGCTTCGTGCTCTAAAGCAGAGTGTGTTTCATGGATGACAACTGTGCTTTGTGTTTCCCTTCAGAATTGGAGGTCAATCCCAGGCGCTGTGTCTTCCTACAAGCAAGACATCATTTCAGGTAAACGCTGTCACTTTTCAGTTCAAATGAATATAAATCATTTACTAATCTCACACATTTCTCGCTCTTAACTGAAAAGCATTGCATGTTAAAGGAACTGTGCTTTGTATCAGTTTCAGAAGATGATTTGACCTGGATATTGTCCGTATGTGTAGGAAACACCGTTATTTTGTTCTGACCACAGTCACTTTTCCTGCACTATTAGAGACTCTTAGAAAGCAAGAGCATGCTTCTTGCTCTAAAGCAGAGTGTGTTTCATGTATGAGAACTGTGCTGTGTGTTTCCCTTCAGAAATGGAGTTATATTCCAGGCTCTGTGTCTTCCTACAAGCAAGACATCATTTCAGGTAAACGCAGTCACTTTTCAGCTCAAATGAATATAAATCGTTTACAAAGCTCACACGTTTCTCGCTCTTAACTGAAAAGCATTGGATGTTAGATGACTTGTGGTTTCTAACAGTTTCAGAAGCAGAGTTGAACAAGCTATGGTCCGTATGTGTAGGAAACACCATTCTTTTGTTCAAAGTACCCTCAAGTTTCTGGCTCTATTAGAGACTCTAGAAAGCAAGAGCATGCTTCATGCTCTAAAGCAGAGAGTGTTTCATGGATGACAACTGTGCTTTGTGTTTCACTTCTGAAATGGAGTTAAATCCCAGGTTCTGTGTCTTCCTACAAGCAAGACATCTTTTCAGGTAAACTCAGTCACTTTTCAGCTCAAAGGAAGCTACATCGTTCATGAAGCTCACACGTTTCTCGCTCTTAAGTGAAAAGCATTGCATCTTAATGGACCTGTGCTTTGTATCAGTTTCAGAAGAAGAGTTGACCTAGAATTGGTGCGTATGTGTATGAAACACCGTTATTTTGTTCTGACCACAGTCAGTTTTCCTGCTTTATTAGAGACACTTAGAAAGGAAGAGTGTGCTTCTTGCTCTAAAGCAGAGTGTGTTTCATGGATGAGAACTGTGCTGTGTGTTTCCCTTCAGAAATGGTATTAAATAACAGGCTCTGTATCTTCCTACAAGCAAGACTTCGTTTCACGTAAACTCAGTCACCTTTCAGCTCAAACAAAGCTACATCGTTCCAGAAGCTCACACGTTTCTCACTCTTTACTGGAAAGCATTGCATGTTAGAGGAACTGTGGTTTCTATCAGTTTTAGATGAAGAGTTGACCTAGATATGGTCCGTGTGTGTAGGAAACACCATTCTTTTGTTCAGACTACCCTCCATTTTCTGTCTCTATTAGAGACTGTAGAAAGCAAGATCATGATCCGTGCTCTAAAGCAGAGTGTGTTTCATGGATGAGATCTGTGCTGTGTGTTTCCCTTCAGAAATGGAGTTAAATCCCAGGCTCTGTGTCTTCCTACAAGCAAGACATCTTTTCAGGTAAACTCAGTCACTTTTCAGTTCAAAGGAAGCTACATCGTTCACAAAGCTCACACGTTTCTCGCTCTTAAGTGAAAAGCATTGCATCTTAATGGACCTGTGCTTTGTATCAGTTTCAGAAGAAGAGTTGACCTAGATATGGTGCGTATGTGTATGAAACACCGTTATTTTGTTCTGACCACAGTCACTTTTCCTGCTTGATTAGAGACACTTAGAAAGGAAGAGTGTGCTTCTTGCTCTAAAGCAGAGTGTGTTTCATGGATGAGAACTGTGCTGTGTGTTTCCCTTCAGAAATGGAGTTAAATCCCAGGCTCAGTGTCTTCCTACATGCAAGACAACTTTTCAGGTTAATGCAGTCACTTTTCAGCTCAAATGAATATAAATCGTTTACGAAGCTCACACGTTTTTTGCTCTTAACTGAATATAATTGGATGTTATATGACTTGTGGTTTCTAACAGTTTCAGAAGTAGAGTTGAACAATCTATGGCCCGTATGTGTAGGAAACACCGTTCTTTTGTTCAAAGTACCCTCAAGTTTCTGGCTCTATTAGAGACTCTAGAAAGCAAGAGCATGCTCCGTGCTCTAAAGCAGAGTATTTTTCATGGATGAGAACTGTGCTGTGTGTTTCTCTTCAGAAATGGAGTTAAATCCCAGGCTCTGTGTCTTCCTACAAGCAAGTCATCATTTCAGGTAAACGCTGTAACTTTTCAGCTCAAATGAATATAAATTGTTTACGAAGCTCACAGGTTTCTCGCTATTAACTGAAAAGCATTGGATGTTAGAGGACCTGGTGTTTGTATCAGTTTCAGGAGCAGAGTTGAACTAGATATGGTCCGTGTGTGTAGGAAACCCAGTTCTTTTTTTCTGAGCACACTTTCAAGTTTCTGGCTCTATTATAGACTCTAGAAAGCAGAGCCTGCTTCGTTCTCTAAAGCAGAGTGTGTTTCATGGATGACAACTGTGCTTTGTGTTTCCCTTCAGAAATGGAGGTCAATCCCAGGCGCTGTGTCTTCCTACAAGCAAGACATCATTTCAGGTAAACGCTGTCACTTTTCAGTTCAAATGAATATAAATCATTTACTAATCTCACACATTTCTCGCTCTTAATTGAAAAGCATTGCATGTTAATGGAACTGTGCTTTGTATCAGTTTCAGAAGATGATTTGACGTAGATATGGTCTGTATGTGTAGGAAACACCGTTATTTTGTTCTGACCACAGTCACTTTTCCTGCACTATTAGAGAATCTTAGAAAGCAAGAGCATGCTTCTTGCTCTAAAGCAGAGTGTGTGTCATGTATGAGAACTGTGATGTGTGTTTCCCTTCAGAAATGGAGTTATATTCCAGGCTCTGTGTCTTCCTACAAGCAAGACATCATTTCAGGTAAATGCAGTCACTTTTCAGCTCAAATGAATATAAATCGTTTACGAAGCTCACACGTTTCTCGCTCTTAACTGAAAAGCATTGGATGTTAGATGACTTGTGGTTTGTATCAGTTTCAGAAGCAGAGTTGAACTAGCAATGGTCCGAATATGTAGGAAACACCGTTATTTTGTTCAGAGCACCCTCATGTTTCTGGCTCTATTAGAGACTCTAGAAAGCAAGAGCATGCTTCGTGCTCTAAAGCAGAGTGTGTTTCATGGATGAGAACTGTGCTGTGTGTTTCCCTTCAGAAATGGAGTTAAATCCCAGGCTCAGTGTCTTCCTACAAGCAAGACTTCGTTTCAGGTAAACGCAGTCACTTTTCAGCTCAAATGAATATAAATCGTTTACAAAGCTCACACGTTTTTTGTCCTTAACTGAAAAGCATGAGATGTTAGATGACTTGTGGTTTGTATCAGTTTCAGAAGCAGAGTTGAACTAGCAGTGGTCGGTATGTGTAGGAAACACCGTTATTTTTTTCAGAGCACCCTCATGTTTCTGGCTCTATTAGAGACTCTAGAAAGCAAGTGCATGCTTCGTGCTCTAAAGCAGAGTGTGTTTCATGGATGAGAACTGTGCTGTGTGTTTCCCTTCAGAAATGGATTTAAATCCCTGGCTCTGTGCCTTCCTACAAGCAAGACTTCGTTTCATGTAAACTCAGTCACCTTTCAGCTCAAACAAAACTAAATCGTTCACGAAGCTCACAAGTTTCTCGCTCTTAACTGGAAAGCATTGCATGTTAGAGGAACTATGGTTTATATCAGTTTCAGAAGAAGAGTTGACCTAGATATGGTCCGTATGTGTACGAAACACCGTTCTTTTGTTCTGAGCACACTCACGTTTCCTGCTCTATTAGAGACTCTAGAAAGCAAGAGCGTGCTTCTTCCTATACGCAGCGTGTGTTTCATCGTGAGAAGAGTGCTGTGTGTTTCCCTTCAGAAATGGAGTTACATCACAGGCTCTGTATCTTCCTACATGCAAGACTTCGTTTCACGTTAACTCAGTCACCTTTCAGCTCAAACGAAGCTACATCGTTTACGAAGATCACACGTTTCTCGCCCTTAACTGAATAGCATTGGATGTTAGATGACTTGTGGTTTCTATCAGTTTCAGAAGCAGAGTTGAACTAGCTATGGTCCATATGTGTAGAAAACACCGTTCCTTTGTTCAGAGTACCCTACATTTTCTGGCTCTATTAGAGACTCTAGAAAGCAAGAGCATGCTCCGTGCTCTAAAACAGAGTGTGTTTCATGGATGAGAACTGTTCTGTGTGTTTCCCTTCAAAAAAGGAGTTAAATCCCAGGGTCTGTGTCTTCCTACAAGCAAGACTTCGTTTTAGGTAAGCGCAGTCACTTTTCAGCTCAAATGAATATAAATCGTTTACAAAGCTCACACGTTTTTTGTCCTTAACTGAAAAGCATGAGATGTTAGATGACTTGTGGTTTGTATCAGTTTCAGAAGCAGAGTTGAACTAGCTGTGGTCGGTATGTGTAGGAAACAGTGTTCTTTTGTTCAGAGTACCCTCGTGTTTCTGGCTATTTTAGAGATTCTAGAAAGCAAGAGCATGCTCCGTGCTCTAAAGCAGAGTGTTTTTCATGGATGAGAACTGTGCTGTGTGTTTCTCTTCAGAAATGGAGTTAAATCCCAGGCTCTGTGTCTTCCTACAAGCAAGTCATCATTTCAGGTAAACGCTGTAACTTTTCAGCTCAAATGAATATAAATTGTTTACGAAGCTCACAGGTTTCTCGCTATTAACTGAAAAGCATTGGATGTTAGAGGACCTGGTGTTTGTATCAGTTTCAGGAGCAGAGTTGAACTAGATATGGTCCGTGTGTGTAGGAAACCCAGTTCTTTTTTTCTGAGCACACTTTCAAGTTTCTGGCTCTATTATAGACTCTAGAAAGCAGAGCCTGCTTCGTTCTCTAAAGCAGAGTGTGTTTCATGGATGACAACTGTGCTTTGTGTTTCCCTTCAGAAATGGAGGTCAATCCCAGGCGCTGTGTCTTCCTACAAGCAAGACATCATTTCAGGTAAACGCTGTCACTTTTCAGTTCAAATGAATATAAATCATTTACTAATCTCACACATTTCTCGCTCTTAATTGAAAAGCATTGCATGTTAATGGAACTGTGCTTTGTATCAGTTTCAGAAGATGATTTGACGTAGATATGGTCTGTATGTGTAGGAAACACCGTTATTTTGTTCTGACCACAGTCACTTTTCCTGCACTATTAGAGACTCTTAGAAAGCAAGAGCATGCTTCTTGCTCTAAAGCAGAGTGTGTGTCATGTATGAGAACTGTGATGTGTGTTTCCCTTCAGAAATGGAGTTATATTCCAGGCTCTGTGTCTTCCTACAAGCAAGACATCATTTCAGGTAAATGCAGTCACTTTTCAGCTCAAATGAATATAAATCGTTTACGAAGCTCACACGTTTCTCGCTCTTAACTGAAAAGCATTGGATGTTAGATGACTTGTGGTTTGTATCAGTTTCAGAAGCAGAGTTGAACTAGCAATGGTCCGAATATGTAGGAAACACCGTTATTTTGTTCAGAGCACCCTCATGTTTCTGGCTCTATTAGAGACTCTAGAAAGCAAGAGCATGCTTCGTGCTCTAAAGCAGAGTGTGTTTCATGGATGAGAACTGTGCTGTGTGTTTCCCTTCAGAAATGGAGTTAAATCCCAGGCTCAGTGTCTTCCTACAAGCAAGACTTCGTTTCAGGTAAACGCAGTCACTTTTCAGCTCAAAGGAAGCTACATCTTTCACGAAGCTCACACGTTTCTCGCTCTTAACTGGAAAGCATGAGATGTTAGATGACTTGTGGTTTGTATCAGTTTCAGAAGCAGAGTTGAACTAGCAGTGGTCGGTATGTGTAGGAAACACCGTTATTTTTTTCAGAGCACCCTCATGTTTCTGGCTCTATTAGAGACTCTAGAAAGCAAGTGCATGCTTCGTGCTCTAAAGCAGAGTGTGTTTCATGGATGACAACTGTGCTTTGTGTTTCACTTCTGAAATGGAGTTAAATCCCAGGTTCTGTGTCTTCCTACAAGCAAGACATCTTTTCAGGTAAACTCAGTCACTTTTCAGCTCAAAGGAAGCTACATCGTTCACGAAGCTCACATTTTTCTCGCTCTTAAGTGAAAAGCATTGCATCTTAATGGACCTGTGCTTTGTATCAGTTTCAGAAGAAGAGTTGACCTAGATATGGTCCGTATGTGTATGAAACACCGTTATTTTGTTCTGACTACAGTCACATTTCCTGCTGTATTAGAGACTCTTAGAAAGCAAGAGCGTGCTTCTTGCTCTAAAGCAGAGTGTGTTTCATGGATGAGAACTGTGCTGTGTGTTTTCCTTCATAAATGGAGTTAAATCCCAGGCGCTGTGTCTTCCTAAAACAAGTCATCATTTCAGGTAAACGCACTCACTTTTCTGCTCAAATGAATATAAATCGTTTACGAAGCTCACACGTTTTTTGCTCTTAACTGAATAGCATTGGATGTAATATGACTTGTGGTTTCTAACAGTTTCAGAAGCAGAGTTGAACAAGCTATGGTCCGTATGTGTAGGAAACATCGTTCTTTTGTTCAAAGTACCCTCAAGTTTCTGGCTCTATTAGAGACTCTAGAAAGCAAGAGCATGCTTCGTGCTCTAAAGCAGAGTGTGTTTCATGGATGAGAACTGTGCTGTGTGTTTCCCTTCAGAAATGGAGTTAAATCCCAGGCTCAGTGTCTTCCTACAAGCAAGACTTCGTTTCAGGTAAACGCAGTCACTTTTCAGCTCAAATGAATATAAATCGTTTACAAAGCTCACACGTTTTTTGTCCTTAACTGAAAAGCATGAGATGTTAGATGACTTGTGGTTTGTATCAGTTTCAGAAGCAGAGTTGAACTAGCTGTGGTCGGTATGTGTAGGAAACAGTGTTCTTTTGTTCAGAGTACCCTCATGTTTCTGGCTATTTTAGAGATTCTAGAAAGCAAGAGCATGCTCCGTGATCTAAAGCAGAGTGTTTTTCATGGATGAGAACTGTGCTGTGTGTTTCTCTTCAGAAATGGAGTTAAATCCCAGGCTCTGTGTCTTCCTACAAGCAAGTCATCATTTCAGGTAAACGCTGTAACTTTTCAGCTCAAATGAATATAAATTGTTTACGAAGCTCACAGGTTTCTCGCTATTAACTGAAAAGCATTGGATGTTAGAGGACCTGTTGTTTGTATCAGTTTCAGGAGCAGAGTTGAACTAGATATGGTCCGTGTGTGTAGGAAACCCAGTTCTTTTTTTCTGAGCACACTTTCAAGTTTCAGGCTCTATTATAGACTATAGAAAGCAGAGCCTGCTTCGTGCTCTAAAGCAGAGTGTGTTTCATGGATGACAACTGTGCTTTGTGTTTCCCTTCAGAAATGGAGGTCAATCCCAGGCGCTGTGTCTTCCTACAAGCAAGACATCATTTCAGGTAAACGCTGTCACATTTCAGTTCAAATGAATATAAATCATTTACTAATCTCACACATTTCTCGCTCTGAACTGAAAAGCATTGCATGTTAATGGAACTGTGCTTTGAATCAGTTTCAGAAGATGATTTGACCTAGATATGGTCTGTATGTGTAGGAAACACCGTTATTTTGTTCTGACCACAGTCACTTTTCCTGCACTATTAGAGACTCTTAGAAAACAAGAGCATGCTTCTTGCTCTAAAGCAGAGTGTGTGTCATGTATGAGAACTGTGATGTGTGTTTCCCTTCAGAAATGGAGTTATATTCCATGCTCTGTGTCTTCCTACAAGCAAGACATCATTTCAGGTAAACGCAGTCACTTTTCAGCTCAAATGAATATAAATCGTTTACAAAGCTCACACGTTTCTCGCTCTTAACTGAAAAGCATTCGATGTTAGATGACTTGTGGTTTGTATCAGTTTCAGAAGCAGAGTTGAACTAGCAATGGTCCGAATATGTAGGAAACACCGTTATTTTGTTCAGAGCACCCTCATGTTTCTGGCTCTATTAGAGACTCTAGAAAGCAAGAGAATGCTTCGTGCTCTAAAGCAGAGTGTGTTTCATGGATGAGAACTGTGCTGTGTGTTTCCCTTCAGAAATGGAGTTAAATCCCAGGCTCAGTGTCTTCCTACAAGCAAGACTTCGTTTCAGGTAAACGCAGTCACTTTTCAGCTCAAATGAATATAAATCGTTTACAAAGCTCACACGTTTTTTGTCCTTAACTGAAAAGCATGAGATGTTAGATGACTTGTGGTTTGTATCAGTTTCAGAAGCAGAGTTGAACTAGCAGTGGTCGGTATGTGTAGGAAACACCGTTATTTTGTTCAGAGCACCCTCATGTTTCTGGCTCTATTAGAGACTCTAGAAAGCAAGAGCATGCTTCGTGCTCTAAAGCAGAGTGTGTTTCATGGATGAGAACTGTGCTGTGTGTTTCCCTTCAGAAATGGATTTAAATCCCTGGCTCTGTGCCTTCCTACAAGCAAGACTTCGTTTCATGTAAACTCAGTCACCTTTCAGCTCAAACAAATCTAAATCGTTCACGAAGCTCACAAGTTTCTCGCTCTTAACTGGAAAGCATTGCATGTTCGAGGAACTATGGTTTATATCAGTTTCAGAAGAAGAGTTGACCTAGATATGGTCCGTATGTGTACGAAACACCGTTCTTTTGTTCTGAGCACACTCACGTTTCCTGCTCTATTAGAGACTCTAGAAAGCAAGAGCGTGCTTCTTCCTATACGCAGCGTGTGTTTCATCGTGAGAATAGTGCTGTGTGTTTCCCTTCAGAAATGGAGTTACATCACAGGCTCTGTATCTTCCTACATGCAAGACTTCGTTTCACGTTAACTCAGTCACCTTTCAGCTCAAACGAAGCTACATCGTTTACGAAGATCACACGTTTCTCGCCCTTAACTGAATAGCATTGGATGTTAGATGACTTGTGGTTTCTATCAGTTTCAGAAGCAGAGTTGAACTAGCTATGGTCCATATGTGTAGAAAACACCGTTCCTTTGTTCAGAGTACCCTACATTTTCTGGCTCTATTAGAGACTCTAGAAAGCAGGAGCATGCTCCATGCTCTAAAACAGAGTGTGTTTCATGGATGAGAACTGTTCTGTGTGTTTCCATTCAAAAATGGAGTTAAATCCCAGGCTCTGTGTCTTCCTACAAGCAAGACATCTTCTCAGGTAAACTCAGTCACTTTTCAGCTCAAAGGAAGCTACATCTTTCACGAAGCTCACACGTTTCTCGCTCTTAACTGGAAAGCACAGCATTTTAATGGACCTGTGCTTTGTATCAGTTTCAGAAGAAGAGTTGACCTAGATATGGTCCGTATGTGTAGGAAACACCATTATTTTGTTCTTAAAACAGTCACGTTTTCTGCTCCATTAGAGATTCTTAGAAAGCAAGAGCGTGCTTCTTGCTCTAAAGGAGAGTGTGTTTCATGGATGAGAACTGTGCTGTGTGTTTCCCTTCAGAAATGGAGTTAATTACCAGGCTCTGATTCTTCGTACAAGTAAGACATATTTTCAGGTAAACTCAGTCACTTTTCAGCTCAAAGGAAGCTACATCGTTCACGAAGCTCACACGTTTCTCGCTCTTAAGTGAAAAGCATTGCATCTTAATGGACCTGTGCTTTGTATCAGTTTCAGAAGAAGAGTTGACCTAGATATGGTGCGTATGTGTATGAAACACCGTTATTTTGTTCTGACCACAGTCACTTTTCCTGCTTTATTAGAGACACTTAGAAAGGAAGAGTGTGCTTCTTGCTCTAAAGCAGAGTGTGTTTCATGGATGAGAACTGTGCTGTGTGTTTCCCTTCAGAAATGGAGTTAAATCCCAGGCTCAGTGTCTTCCTACAAGCAAGACTTCGTTTCAGGTAAACGCAGTCACTTTTCAGCTCAAATGAATATAAATCATTTACAAAGCTCACACGTTTTTTGTCCTTAACTGAAAAGCATGAGTTGTTAGATGACTTGTGGTTTGTATCAGTTTCAGAAGCAGAGTTGAACTAGCTGTGGTCGGTATGTGTAGGAAACACTGTTCTTTTGTTCAGAGTACCCTCATGTTTCTGGCTATTTTAGAGATTCTAGAAAGCAAGAGCATGCTCCGTGCTCTAAAGCAGAGTATTTTTCATGGATGAGAACTGTGCTGTGTGTTTTCTTCAGAAATGGAGTTAAATCCCAGGCTCTGTGTCTTCCTACAAGCAAGTCATCATTTCAGGTAAACGCTGTAACTTTTCAGCTCAAATGAATATAAATTGTTTACGATGCTCACAGGTTTCTCGCTATTAACTGAAAAGCATTGGATGTCAGAGGACCTGTTGTTTGTATCAGTTTCAGGAGCAGAGTTGAACTAGATATGGTCCGTGTGTGTAGGAAACCCAGTTCTTTTTTTCTGAGCACACTTTCAAGATTCTGGCTCTATTATAGACTCTAGAAAGCAGAGCCTGCTTTGTGCTCTAAAGCAGAGTGTGTTACATTGATGACAACTGTGCTTTGTGTTTCACTTCAGAAATGGAGGTAAATCCCAGGCGCTGTGTCTTCCTACAATGAAGACATCATTTCAGGTAAACGCTGTCACTTTTCAGTTCAAATGAATATAATTCATTTACGAAGCTCACACGTTTCTCGCTCTTAACAGAAAAGCATTGCATGTTAATGGAACTGTGCTTTGTTTCAGTTTCAGAAGAAGAGTTGACCTAGATATGGTCCGTATGTGTATGAAACACCGTTATTTTGTTCTGACTACAGTCACATTTCCTGCTGTATTAGAGAATCTTAGAAAGCAAGAGAGTGCTTCTTGCTCTAAAGCAGAGTGTGTTTCATGGATGAGATCTGTGCTGTGTGTTTCCCTTCAGAAATGGAGTTAAATTCCAGGCTCTGTGTCTTCCTACAAGCAAGACAACTTTACAGGTTAATGCAGTCACTTTTCAGCTCAAATGAATATAAATCGTTTACGAAGCTCACACGTTTTTTGCTCTTAACTGAATATCATTGGATGTTATATGACTTGTGGTTTCTAACAGTTTCAGAAGCAGAGTTGAACAAGCTATGGTCCGTATGTGTAGGAAACACCATTCTTTTGTTCAAAGTACCCTCAAGTTTCTGGCTCTATTAGAGACTCTAGAAAGCAAGAGCATGCTTCGTGCTCTAAAGCAGAGTGTGTTTCATGGATGACAACTGTGCTTTGTGTTTCACTTCAGAAATGGAGTTAAATCCCAGGTTCTGTGTCTTCCTACAAGCAAGACATCTTTTCAGGTAAACTCAGTCACTTTTCAGCTCAAAGGAAGCTACATCGTTCACGAAGCTCACACGTTTCTCGCTCTTAAGTGAAAAGCATTGCATCTTAATGGACCTGTGCTTTGTATCAGTTTCAGAAGAAGAGTTGACCTAGATATGGTGCGTATGTGTATGAAACACCGTTATTTTGTTCTGACCACAGTCACATTTCCTGCTTTATTAGAGACACTTAGAAAGGAATAGTGTGCTTCTTGCTCTAAAGCAGAGTGTGTTTCATGGATGAGAACTGTGCTGTGTGTTTCCCTTCAGAAATGGAGTTAAATCCCAGGCTCAGTGTCTTCCTACAAGCAAGACTTCGTTTCAGGTAAACGCAGTCACTTTTCAGCTCAAATGAATATAAATCATTTACAAAGCTCACACGTTTTTTGTCCTTAACTGAAAAGCATGAGTTGTTAGATGACTTGTGGTTTGTATCAGTTTCAGAAGCAGAGTTGAACTAGCTGTGGTCGGTATGTGTAGGAAACACTGTTCTTTTGTTCAGAGTACCCTCATGTTTCTGGCTATTTTAGAGATTCTAGAAAGCAAGAGCATGCTCCGTGCTCTAAAGCAGAGTATTTTTCATGGATGAGAACTGTGCTGTGTGTTTTCTTCAGAAATGGAGTTAAATCCCAGGCTCTGTGTCTTCCTACAAGCAAGTCATCATTTCAGGTAAACGCTGTAACTTTTCAGCTCAAATGAATATAAATTGTTTACGATGCTCACAGGTTTCTCGCTATTAACTGAAAAGCATTGGATGTCAGAGGACCTGTTGTTTGTATCAGTTTCAGGAGCAGAGTTGAACTAGATATGGTCCGTGTGTGTAGGAAACCCAGTTCTTTTTTTCTGAGCACACTTTCAAGATTCTGGCTCTATTATAGACTCTAGAAAGCAGAGCCTGCTTTGTGCTCTAAAGCAGAGTGTGTTTCATTGATCACAACTGTGCTTTGTGTTTCACTTCAGAAATGGAGGTAAATCCCAGGCGCTGTGTCTTCCTACAAGGAAGATATCATTTCAGGTAAACGCTGTCACTTTTCAATTCAAATGAATATAATTCATTTACGAAGCTCACACGTTTCTTGCTCTTAACAGAAAAGCATTGCATGTTAATGGAACTGTGCTTTGTATCAGTTTCAGAAGAAGAGTTGACCTAGATATGGTCCGTATGTGTATGAAACACCGTTATTTTGTTCTGACTACAGTCACATTTCCTGCTGTATTAGAGACTCTTAGAAAGCAAGAGCGTGCTTCTTGCTCTAAAGCAGAGTGTGTTTCATGGATGAGATCTGTGCTGTGTGTTTCCTTTCAGAAATGGAGTTAAATTCCAGGCTCTGTGTCTTCCTACAAGCAAGACAACTTTACAGGTTAATGCAGTCACTTTTCAGCTCAAATGAATATAAATCGTCTACGAAGCTCACACGTTTTTTGCTCTTAACTGAATATCATTGGATGTTATATGACTTGTGGTTTCTAACAGTTTCAGAAGCAGAGTTGAACAAGCTATGGTCCGTATGTGTAGGAAACACCGTTCTTTTGTTCAAAGTACCCTCAAGTTTCTGGCTCTATTTGAGACTCTAGAAAGCAAGAGCATGCTTCGTGCTCTAAAGCAGAGAGTGTTTCATGGATGACAACTGTGCTTTGTGTTTCACTTCTGAAATGGAGTTAAATCCCAGGTTCTGTGTCTTCCTACAAGCAAGACATCTTTTCAGGTAAACTCAGTCACTTTTCAGCTCAAAGGAAGCTACATCGTTCACGAAGCTCACACGTTTCTCGCTCTTAAGTGAAAAGCATTGCATCTTAATGGACCTGTGCTTTGTATCAGTTTCAGAAGAAGAGTTGACCTAGATATGGTGCGTATGTGTATGAAACACCGTTATTTTGTTCTGACCACAGTCACTTTTCCTGCTTTATTAGAGACACTTAGAAAGGAAGAGTGTGCTTCTTGCTCTAAAGCAGAGTGTGTTTCATGGATGAGAACTGTGCTGTGTGTTTCCCTTCAGAAATGGAGTTAAATCCCAGGCTCAGTGTCTTCCTACAAGCCAGACTTCGTTTCAGGTAAACGCAGTCACTTTTCAGCTCAAATGAATATAAATCATTTACAAAGCTCACACGTTTTTTGTCCTTAACTGAAAAGCATGAGATGTTAGATGACTGGTGGTTTGTATCAGTTTCAGAAGCAGAGTTGAACTAACTGTGGTCGGTATGTGTAGGAAACACTGTTCTTTTGTTCAGAGTACCCTCATGTTTCTGGCTATTTTAGAGATTCTAGAAAGCAAGAGCATGAACCGTGCTCTAAAGCAGAGTGTTTTTCATGGATGAGAACTGTGCTGTGTGTTTCTCTTCAGAAATGGAGTTAAATCCCAGGCTCTGTGTCTTCCTACAAGCAAGTCATCATTTCAGGTAAACGCTGTAACTTTTCAGCTCAAATGAATATAAATTGTTTACGATGCTCACAGGTTTCTCGCTATTAACTGAAAAGCATTGGATGTCAGAGGACCTGTTGTTTGTATCAGTTTCAGGAGCAGAGTTGAACTAGATATGGTCCGTGTGTGTAGGAAACCCAGTTCTTTTTTTCTGAGCACACTTTCAAGATTCTGGCTCTATTATAGACTCTAGAAAGCAGAGCCTGCTTTGTGCTCTAAAGCAGAGTGTGTTTCATTGATGACAACTGTGCTTTGTGTTTCACTTCAGAAATGGAGGTAAATCCCAGGCGCTGTGTCTTCCTACAAGGAAGATATCATTTCAGGTAAACGTTGTCACTTTTCAATTCAAATGAATATAATTCATTTACGAAGCTCACACGTTTCTCGCTCTTAACAGAAAAGCATTGCATGTTAATGGAACTGTGCTTTGTATCAGTTTCAGAAGAAGAGTTGACCTAGATATGGTCTGTATGTGTATGAAACACCGTTATTTTGTTCTGACTACAGTCACATTTCCTGCTGTATTAGAGACTCTTAGAAAGCAAGAGCGTGCTTCTTGCTCTAAAGCAGAGTGCGTTTCATGGATGAGATCTGTGCTGTGTGTTTCCTTTCAGAAATGGAGTTAAATTCCAGGCTCTGTGTCTTCCTACAAGCAAGACAACTTTACAGGTTAATGCAGTCACTTTTCAGCTCAAATGAATATAAATCGTCTACGAAGCTCACACGTTTTTTGCTCTTAACTGAATATCATTGGATGTTATATGACTTGTGGTTTCTAACAGTTTCAGAAGCAGAGTTGAACAAGCTATGGTCCGTATGTGTAGGAAACACCGTTCTTTTGTTCAAAGTACCCTCAAGTTTCTGGCTCTATTTGAGACTCTAGAAAGCAAGAGCATGCTTCGTGCTCTAAAGCAGAGAGTGTTTCATGGATGACAACTGTGCTTTGTGTTTCACTTCTGAAATGGAGTTAAATCCCAGGTTCTGTGTCTTCCTACAAGCAAGACATCTTTTCAGGTAAACTCAGTCACTTTTCAGCTCAAAGGAAGCTACATCGTTCACGAAGCTCACACGTTTCTCGCTCTTAAGTGAAAAGCATTGCATCTTAATGGACCTGTGCTTTGTATCAGTTTCAGAAGAAGAGTTGACCTAGATATGGTGCGTATGTGTATGAAACACCGTTATTTTGTTCTGACCACAGTCACTTTTCCTGCTTTATTAGAGACACTTAGAAAGGAAGAGTGTGCTTCTTGCTCTAAAGCAGAGTGTGTTTCATGGATGAGAACTGTGCTGTGTGTTTCCCTTCAGAAATGGAGTTAAATCCCAGGCTCAGTGTCTTCCTACAAGCAAGACTTCGTTTCAGGTAAACGCAGTCACTTTTCAGCTCAAATGAATATAAATCATTTACAAAGCTCACACGTTTTTTGTCCTTAACTGAAAAGCATGAGATGTTAGATGACTGGTGGTTTGTATCAGTTTCAGAAGCAGAGTTGAACTAACTGTGGTCGGTATGTGTAGGAAACACTGTTCTTTTGTTCAGAGTACCCTCATGTTTCTGGCTATTTTAGAGATTCTAGAAAGCAAGAGCATGAACCGTGCTCTAAAGCAGAGTGTTTTTCATGGATGAGAACTGTGCTGTGTGTTTCTCTTCAGAAATGGAGTTAAATCCCAGGCTCTGTGTCTTCCTACAAGCAAGTCATCATTTCAGGTAAACGCTGTAACTTTTCAGCTCAAATGAATATAAATTGTTTACGAAGCTCACAGGTTTCTCGCTATTAACTGAAAAGCATTGGATGTTAGAGGACCTGTTGTTTGTATCAGTTTCAGGAGCAGAGTTGAACTAGATATGGTCCGTGTGTGTAGGAAACCCAGTTCTTTTTTTCTGAGCACACTTTCAAGTTTCTGGCTCTATTATAGACTCTAGAAAGCAGAGCCTGCTTCGTGCTCTAAAGCAGAGTGTGATTCATGGATGACAACTGTGCTTTGTGTTTCCCTTCAGAAATGGAGGTAAATCCCAGGCGCTGTGTCTTCCTACAAGCAAGACATCATTTCAGATAAACGCTGTCACTTTTCAGTTCAAATGAATATAAATCATTTACTAATCTCACACATTTCTCGCTCTTAAATGAAAAGCATTGCATGTTAATGGAACTGTGGTTTGTATCAGTTTCAGAAGAAGATTTGAGCTAGATATGGTCCGTATGTGTAGGAAACCCCGTTATTTTGTTCTGACCACAGTCACTTTTCCTGCACTATTAGAGACTCTTAGAAAGCAAGAGCATGCTTCTTGCTCTAAAGCAGAGTGTGTGTCATGTATGAGAACTGTGCTGTGTGTTTCCCTTCAGAAATGGAGTTATATTCCAGGCTCTGTGTCTTCCTACAAGCAAGACATCATTTCAGGTAAACGCAGTCACTTTTCAGCTCAAATGAATATAAATCGTTTACAAAGCTCACACGTTTCTCGCTCTTAACTGAAAAGCATTGGATGTTAGATGACTTGTGGTTTGTATCAGTTTCAGAAGCAGAGTTGAACTAGCAATGGTCCGTATATGTAGGAAACACCGTTATTTTGTTCAGAGCACCCTCATGTTTCTGGCTCTATTAGAGACTCTAGAAAGCAAGAGCATCCTTCGTGCTCTGAAGCAGAGTGTGTTTCATGGATGAGAACTGTGCTGTGTGTTTCCCTTCAGAAATGGATTTAAATCCCTGGCTCTGTGCCTTCCTACAAGCAAGACTTCGTTTCATGTAAACTCAGTCACCTTTCAGCTCAAACAAAGCTAAATCGTTCACGAATCTCACAAGTTTCTCGCTCTTAACTGGAAAGCATTGCATGTTAGAGGAACTATGGTTTGTATCAGTTTCAGAAGAAGAGTTGACCTAGATATGGTCCGTATGTGTACGAAACACCGTTCTTTTGTTCTGAGCACACTCACGTTTCCTGCTCTATTAGAGACTCTAGAAAGCAAGAGCGTGCTTCTTCCTATACGCAGCGTGTGTTTCATCGTGAGAATAGTGCTGTGTGTTTCCCTTCAGAAATGGAGTTACATCACAGGCTCTGTATCTTCCTACATGCAAGACTTCGTTTCACGTTAACTCAGTCACATTTCAGCTCAAAAGAAGCTACATCATTTACGAAGATCACACGTTTCTCGCCCTTAACTGAATAGCATTGGATGTTAGATGACTTGTGGTTTCTATCAGTTTCAGAAGCAGAGTTGAACTAGCTATGGTCCATATGTGTAGAAAACACCGTTCCTTTGTTCAGAGTACCCTACATTTTCTGGCTCTATTAGAGACTCTAGAAAGCAAGAGCATGCTCCGTGCTCTAAAACAGAGTGTGTTTCATGGATGATAACTGTTCTGTGTGTTTCCCTTCAAAAATGGAGTTAAATCCCAGGGTCTGTGTCTTCCTACAAGCAAGACATCTTCTCAGGTAAACTCAGTCACTTTTCAGCTCAAAGGAAGCTACATCTTTCACGAAGCTCACACGTTTCTCGCTCTTAACTGGAAAGCACAGCATTTTAATGGACCTGTGCTTTGTATCAGTTTCAGAAGAAGAGTTGACCTAGATATGGTCCGTATGTGTAGGAAACACCGTTATTTTGTTCTTAAAACAGTCACGTTTTCTGCTCTATTACAGATTCTTAGAAAGCAAGAGCGTGCTTCTTGCTCTAAAGCAGAGTGTGTTTCATGGATGAGAACTGTGCTGTGTGTTTCCCTTCAGAAATGGAGTTAAATCCCAGGCTCTGTGTCTTCCTACAAGCAAGACATCTTCTCAGGTAAACTCAGTCACTTTTCAGCTCAAAGGAAGCTACATCTTTCACGAAGCTCAAACGTTTCTCGCTCTTAACTGGAAAGCACAGCATTTTAATGGACCTGTGCTTTGTATCAGTTTCAGAAGAAGAGTTGACCTAGATATGGTCCGTATGTGTAGGAAACACCATTATTTTGTTCTTAAAACAGTCACGTTTTCTGCTCTATTAGAGATTCTTAGAAAGCAAGAGCGTGCTTCTTGCTCTAAAGCAGAGTGTGTTTCATGGATGAGAACGGTGCTGTGTGTTTCCCTTCAGAAATGGAGTTAAATCCCAGGCGCTGTGTCTTTCTAAAAACAAGTCATCATTTCAGGTAAACACAGTCACTTTTCAGCTCAAATGAATATAAAAGGTTTACGAAGCTCACACGTTTTTTGCTCTTAACTGAATATCATTGGATGTAATATGACTTGTGGTTTCTAACAGTTTCAGAAGCAGAGTTGAACAAGCTATGGTCCGTATGTGTAGGAAACACCATTCTTTTGTTCAAAGTCCCCTCAAGTTTCTGGCTCTATTAGAGACTCTAGAAAGCAAGAGCATGCTTCGTGCTCTAAAGCAGAGTGTGTTTCATGGATGAGAACTGTGCTGTGTGTTTCCCTTCAGAAATGGAGTTAAATCCCAGGTTCTGTGTCTTCCTACAAGCAAGACATCTTTTCAGGTAAACTCAGTCACTTTTCAGCTCAAAGGAAGCTACATCGTTCACGAAGCTCACACGTTTCTCGCTCTTAAGTGAAAAGCATTGCATCTTAATGGACCTGTGCTTTGTATCATTTTCAGAAGAAGAGTTGACCTAGATATGGTGCGTATGTGTATGAAACACCGTTATTTTATTCTGACCACAGTCACTTTTCCTGCTTTATTAGAGACACTTAGAAAGGAAGAGTGTGCTTCTTGCTCTAAAGCAGAGTGTGTTTCATGGATGAGAACTGTGCTGTGTGTTTCCCTTCAGAAATGGAGTTAAATCCCAGGCTCAGTGTCTTCCTACAAGCAAGACTTCGTTTCAGGTAAACGCAGTCACTTTTCAGCTCAAATGAATATAAATCATTTACAAAGCTCACACGTTTTTTGCCCTTAACTGAAAAGCATGAGATGTTAGATGACTTGTGGTTTGTATCAGTTTCAGAAGCAGAGTTGAACTAGCTGTGGTCGGTATGTGTAGGAAACACTGTTCTTTTGTTCAGAGTACCCTCATGTTTCTGGCTATTTTAGAGATTCTAGAAAGCAAGAGCATGCTCCGTGCTCTAAAGCAGAGTATTTTTCATGGATGAGAACTGTGCTGTGTGTTTCTCTTCAGAAATGGAGTTAAATCCCAGGCTCTGTGTCTTCCTACAAGCAAGTCATCATTTCAGGTAAACGCTGTAACTTTTCAGCTCAAATGAATATAAATTGTTTACGATGCTCACAGGTTTCTCGCTATTAACTGAAAAGCATTGGATGTCAGAGGACCTGTTGTTTGTATCAGTTTCAGGAGCAGAGTTGAACTAGATATGGTCCGTGTGTGTAGGAAACCCAGTTCTTTTTTTCTGAGCACACTTTCAAGATTCTGGCTCTATTATAGACTCTAGAAAGCAGAGCCTGCTTTGTGCTCTAAAGCAGAGTGTGTTTCATTGATGACAACTGTGCTTTGTGTTTCACTTCAGAAATGGAGGTAAATCCCAGGCGCTGTGTCTTCCTACAAGGAAGACATCATTTCAGGTAAACGCTGTCACTTTTCAGTTCAAATGAATATAATTCATTTACGAAGCTCACACGTTTCTCGCTCTTAACAGAAAAGCATTGCATGTTAATGGAACTGTGCTTTGTATCAGTTTCAGAAGAAGAGTTGACCTAGATATGGTCTGTATGTGTATGAAACACCGTTATTTTGTTCTGACTACAGTCACATTTCCTGCTGTATTAGAGACTCTTAGAAAGCAAGAGCGTGCTTCTTGCTCTAAAGCAGAGTGTGTTTCATGGATGAGATCTGTGCTGTGTGTTTCCCTTCAGAAATGGAGTTACATTCCAGGCTCTGTGTCTTCCTACAAGCAAGACAACTTTACAGGTTAATGCAGTCACTTTTCAGCTCAAATGAATATAAATCGTTTACAAAGCTCACACGTTTCTCGCTCTTAACTGAAAAGCATTGGATGTTAGATGACTTGTGGTTTGTATCAGTTTCAGAAGCAGAGTTGAACTAGCAATGGTCCGTATATGTAGGAAACACCGTTATTTTGTTCAGAGCACCCTCATGTTTCTGGCTCTATTAGAGACTCTAGAAAGCAAGAGCATCCTTCGTGCTCTGAAGCAGAGTGTGTTTCATGGATGAGAACTGTGCTGTGTGTTTCCCTTCAGAAATGGATTTAAATCCCTGGCTCTGTGCCTTCCTACAAGCAAGACTTCGTTTCATGTAAACTCAGTCACCTTTCAGCTCAAACAAAGCTAAATCGTTCAAGAATCTCACAAGTTTCTCGCTCTTAACTGGAAAGCATTGCATGTTAGAGGAACTATGGTTTGTATCAGTTTCACAAGAAGAGTTGACCTAGATATGGTCCGTATGTGTACGAAACACCGTTCTTTTGTTCTGAGCACACTCACGTTTCCTGCTCTATTAGAGACTCTAGAAAGCAAGAGCGTGCTTCTTCCTATACGCAGCGTGTGTTTCATCGTGAGAATAGTGCTGTGTGTTTCCCTTCAGAAATGGAGTTACATTACAGGCTCTGTATCTTCCTACATGCAAGACTTCGTTTCACGTTAACTCAGTCACCTTTCAGCTCAAACGAAGCTACATCGTTTACGAAGATCACATGATTCTCGCCCTTAACTGAATAGCATTGGATGTTAGATGACTTGTGGTTTCTATCAGTTTCGGAAGCAGAGTTGAACTAGCTATGGTCCATATGTGTAGAAAACACCGTTCCTTTGTTCAGAGTACCCTACATTTTCTGTCTCTATTAGAGAATCTAGAAAGCAGGAGCATGCTCCGTGCTCTAAAACAGAGTGTGTTTCATGGATGAGAACTGTTCTGTGTGTTTCCCTTCAAAAATGGAGTTAAATCCCAGGCTCTGTGTCTTCCTACAGGCAAGACATCTTCTCAGGTAAACTCAGTCACTTTTCAGCTCAAAGGAAGCTACATCTTTCACGAAGCTCACACGTTTCTCGCTCTTAACTGGAAAGCACAGCATTTTAATGGACCTGTGCTTTGTAACAGTTTCAGAAGAAGAGTTGACCTAGATATGGTCCGTATGTGTAGGAAACACCATTATTTTGTTCTTAACACAGTCACGTTTTCTGCTCTATTAGAGATTCTTAGAAAGCAAGAGCGTGCTTCTTGCTCTAAAGCAGAGTGTGTTTCATGGATGAGAACGGTGCTGTGTGTTTCCCTTCAGAAATGGAGTTAAATCCCAGGTGCTGTGTCTTCCTAAAAACAAGTCATCATTTCAGGTAAACGCAGTCACTTTTCAGCTCAAATGAATATAAAAGGTTTACGAAGCTCACACGTTTTTTGCTCTTAACTGAATAGCATTGGATGTAATATGACTTGTGGTTTCTAACAGTTTCAGAAGCAGAGTTGAACAAGCTATGGTCCGTATGTGTAGGAAACACCATTCTTTTGTTCAAAGTACCCTCAAGTTTCTGGCTCTATTAGAGACTCTAGAAAGCAAGAGCATGCTTCGTGCTCTAAAGCAGAGTGTGTTTCATGGATGACAACTGTGCTTTGTGTTTCACTTCAGAAATGGAGTTAAATCCCAGGTTCTGTGTCTTCCTACAAGCAAGACATCTTTTCAGGTAAACTCAGTCACTTTTCAGCTCAAAGGAAGCTACATCGTTCACGAAGCTCACACGTTTCTCGCTCTTAAGTGAAATGCATTGCATCTTAATGGACCTGTGCTTTGTATCAGTTTCAGAAGAAGAGTTGACCTAGAATTGGTGCGTATGTGTATGAAACACCGTTATTTTGTTCTGACCACAGTCACTTTTCCTGCGTTATTAGAGACACTTAGAAAGGAAGAGTGTGCTTCTTGCTCTAAAGCAGAGTGTGTTTCATGGATGAGAACTGTGCTGTGTGTTTCCCTTCAGAAATGGAGTTACATTCCAGGATCTGTGTCTTCCTACAAGCAAGACAACTTTACAGGTTAATGCAGTCACTTTTCAGCTCAAATGAATATAAATCGTTTACAAAGCTCACACGTTTCTCGCTCTTAACTGAAAAGCATTGGATGTTAGATGACTTGTGGTTTGTATCAGTTTCAGAAGCAGAGTTGAACTAGCAATGGTCCGTATATGTAGGAAACACCGTTATTTTGTTCAGAGCACCCTCATGTTTCTGGCTCTATTAGAGACTCTAGAAAGCAAGAGCATCCTTCGTGCTCTGAAGCAGAGTGTGTTTCATGGATGAGAACTGTGCTGTGTGTTTCCCTTCAGAAATGGATTTAAATCCCTGGCTCTGTGCCTTCCTACAAGCAAGACTTCGTTTCATGTAAACTCAGTCACCTTTCAGCTCAAACAAAGCTAAATCGTTCAAGAATCTCACAAGTTTCTCGCTCTTAACTGGAAAGCATTGCATGTTAGAGGAACTATGGTTTGTATCAGTTTCACAAGAAGAGTTGACCTAGATATGGTCCGTATGTGTACGAAACACCGTTCTTTTGTTCTGAGCACACTCACGTTTCCTGCTCTATTAGAGACTCTAGAAAGCAAGAGCGTGCTTCTTCCTATACGCAGCGTGTGTTTCATCGTGAGAATAGTGCTGTGTGTTTCCCTTCAGAAATGGAGTTACATTACAGGCTCTGTATCTTCCTACATGCAAGACTTCGTTTCACGTTAACTCAGTCACCTTTCAGCTCAAACGAAGCTACATCGTTTACGAAGATCACATGATTCTCGCCCTTAACTGAATAGCATTGGATGTTAGATGACTTGTGGTTTCTATCAGTTTCGGAAGCAGAGTTGAACTAGCTATGGTCCATATGTGTAGAAAACACCGTTCCTTTGTTCAGAGTACCCTACATTTTCTGTCTCTATTAGAGAATCTAGAAAGCAGGAGCATGCTCCGTGCTCTAAAACAGAGTGTGTTTCATGGATGAGAACTGTTCTGTGTGTTTCCCTTCAAAAATGGAGTTAAATCCCAGGCTCTGTGTCTTCCTACAGGCAAGACATCTTCTCAGGTAAACTCAGTCACTTTTCAGCTCAAAGGAAGCTACATCTTTCACGAAGCTCACACGTTTCTCGCTCTTAACTGGAAAGCACAGCATTTTAATGGACCTGTGCTTTGTAACAGTTTCAGAAGAAGAGTTGACCTAGATATGGTCCGTATGTGTAGGAAACACCATTATTTTGTTCTTAACACAGTCACGTTTTCTGCTCTATTAGAGATTCTTAGAAAGCAAGAGCGTGCTTCTTGCTCTAAAGCAGAGTGTGTTTCATGGATGAGAACGGTGCTGTGTGTTTCCCTTCAGAAATGGAGTTAAATCCCAGGCGCTGTGTCTTCCTAAAAACAAGTCATCATTTCAGGTAAACGCAGTCACTTTTCAGCTCAAATGAATATAAAAGGTTTACGAAGCTCACACGTTTTTTGCTCTTAACTGAATAGCATTGGATGTAATATGACTTGTGGTTTCTAACAGTTTCAGAAGCAGAGTTGAACAAGCTATGGTCCGTATGTGTAGGAAACACCATTCTTTTGTTCAAAGTACCCTCAAGTTTCTGGCTCTATTAGAGACTCTAGAAAGCAAGAGCATGCTTCGTGCTCTAAAGCAGAGTGTGTTTCATGGATGACAACTGTGCTTTGTGTTTCACTTCAGAAATGGAGTTAAATCCCAGGTTCTGTGTCTTCCTACAAGCAAGACATCTTTTCAGGTAAACTCAGTCACTTTTCAGCTCAAAGGAAGCTACATCGTTCACGAAGCTCACACGTTTCTCGCTCTTAAGTGAAATGCATTGCATCTTAATGGACCTGTGCTTTGTATCAGTTTCAGAAGAAGAGTTGACCTAGAATTGGTGCGTATGTGTATGAAACACCGTTATTTTGTTCTGACCACAGTCACTTTTCCTGCGTTATTAGAGACACTTAGAAAGGAAGAGTGTGCTTCTTGCTCTAAAGCAGAGTGTGTTTCATGGATGAGAACTGTGCTGTGTGTTTCCCTTCAGAAATGGAGTTACATTCCAGGATCTGTGTCTTCCTACAAGCAAGACAACTTTACAGGTTAATGCAGTCACTTTTCAGCTCAAATGAATATAAATCGTTTACAAAGCTCACACGTTTCTCGCTCTTAACTGAAAAGCATTGGATGTTAGATGACTTGTGGTTTGTATCAGTTTCAGAAGCAGAGTTGAACTAGCAATGGTCCGTATATGTAGGAAACACCGTTATTTTGTTCAGAGCACCCTCATGTTTCTGGCTCTATTAGAGACTCTAGAAAGCAAGAGCATCCTTCGTGCTCTGAAGCAGAGTGTGTTTCATGGATGAGAACTGTGCTGTGTGTTTCCCTTCAGAAATGGATTTAAATCCCTGGCTCTGTGCCTTCCTACAAGCAAGACTTCGTTTCATGTAAACTCAGTCACCTTTCAGCTCAAACAAAGCTAAATCGTTCAAGAATCTCACAAGTTTCTCGCTCTTAACTGGAAAGCATTGCATGTTAGAGGAACTATGGTTTGTATCAGTTTCACAAGAAGAGTTGACCTAGATATGGTCCGTATGTGTACGAAACACCGTTCTTTTGTTCTGAGCACACTCACGTTTCCTGCTCTATTAGAGACTCTAGAAAGCAAGAGCGTGCTTCTTCCTATACGCAGCGTGTGTTTCATCGTGAGAATAGTGCTGTGTGTTTCCCTTCAGAAATGGAGTTACATTACAGGCTCTGTATCTTCCTACATGCAAGACTTCGTTTCACGTTAACTCAGTCACCTTTCAGCTCAAACGAAGCTACATCGTTTATGAAGATCACACGATTCTCGCCCTTAACTGAATAGCATTGGATGTTAGATGACTTGTGGTTTCTATCAGTTTCGGAAGCAGAGTTGAACTAGCTATGGTCCATATGTGTAGGAAACACCGTTCCTTTGTTCAGAGTACCCTACATTTTCTGGCTCTATTAGAGAATCTAGAAAGCAGGAGCATGCTCCGTGCTCTAAAACAGAGTGTGTTTCATGGATGAGAACTGTTCTGTGTGTTTCCCTTCAAAAATGGAGTTAAATCCCAGGCTCTGTGTCTTCCTACAGGCAAGACATCTTCTCAGGTAAACTCAGTCACTTTTCAGCTCAAAGGAAGCTACATCTTTCACGAAGCTCACACGTTTCTCGCTCTTAACTGGAAAGCACAGCATTTTAATGGACCTGTGCTTTGTAACAGTTTCAGAAGAAGAGTTGACCTAGATATGGTCCGTATGTGTAGGAAACACCATTATTTTGTTCTTAACACAGTCACGTTTTCTGCTCTATTAGAGATTCTTAGAAAGCAAGAGCGTGCTTCTTGCTCTAAAGCAGAGTGTGTTTCATGGATGAGAACGGTGCTGTGTGTTTCCCTTCAGAAATGGAGTTAAATCCCAGGCGCTGTGTCTTCCTAAAAACAAGTCATCATTTCAGGTAAACGCAGTCACTTTTCAGCTCAAATGAATATAAAAGGTTTACGAAGCTCACACGTTTTTTGCTCTTAACTGAATAGCATTGGATGTAATATGACTTGTGGTTTCTAACAGTTTCAGAAGCAGAGTTGAACAAGCTATGGTCCGTATGTGTAGGAAACACCATTCTTTTGTTCAAAGTACCCTCAAGTTTCTGGCTCTATTAGAGACTCTAGAAAGCAAGAGCATGCTTCGTGCTCTAAAGCAGAGTGTGTTTCATGGATGACAACTGTGCTTTGTGTTTCACTTCAGAAATGGAGTTAAATCCCAGGTTCTGTGTCTTCCTACAAGCAAGACATCTTTTCAGGTAAACTCAGTCACTTTTCAGCTCAAAGGAAGCTACATCGTTCACGAAGCTCACACGTTTCTCGCTCTTAAGTGAAATGCATTGCATCTTAATGGACCTGTGCTTTGTATCAGTTTCAGAAGAAGAGTTGACCTAGAATTGGTGCGTATGTGTATGAAACACCGTTATTTTGTTCTGACCACAGTCACTTTTCCTGCTTTATTAGAGACACTTAGAAAGGAAGAGTGTGCTTCTTGCTCTAAAGCAGAGTGTGTTTCATGGATGAGAACTGTGCTGTGTGTTTCCCTTCAGAAATGGAGTTAAATCCCAGGCTCAGTGTCTTCCTACAAGCAAGACTTCGTTTCAGGTAAACGCAGTCACTTTTCAGCTCAAATGAATATAAATCATTTACAAAGCTCACACGTTTTTTGTCCTTAACTGAAAAGCATGAGATGTTAGATGACTTGTGGTTTGTATCAGTTTCAGAAGCAGAGTTGAACTAGCTGTGGTCGGTATGTGTAGGAAACACTGTTCTTTTGTTCAGAGTACCCTCATGTTTCTGGCTATTTTAGAGATTCTAGAAAGCAAGAGCATGCTTCGTGCTCTAAAGCAGAGTATTTTTCATGGATGAGAACTGTGCTGTGTGTTTCTCTTCAGAAATGGAGTTAAATCCCAGGCTCTGTGTCTTCCTACAAGCAAGTCATCATTTCAGGTAAACGCTGTAACTTTTCAGCTCAAATGAATATAAATTGTTTACAATGCTCACAGGTTTCTCGCTATTAACTGAAAAGCATTGGTTGTCAGAGGACCTGTTGTTTGTATCAGTTTCAGGAGCAGAGTTGAACTAGATATGGTCCGTGTGTGTAGGAAACCCAGTTCTTTTTTTCTGAGCACACTTTCAAGATTCTGGCTATATTATAGACTCTAGAAAGCAGAGCCTGCTTTGTGCTCTAAAGCAGAGTGTGTTTCATTGATGACAACTGTGCTTTGTGTTTCACTTCAGAAATGGAGGTAAATCCCAGGCGCTGTGTCTTCTTACAAGGAAGATATCATTTCAGGTAAACGCTGTAACTTTTCAGCTCAAATGAATATAAATTGTTTACGAAGCTCACAGGTTTCTCGCTATTAACTGAAAAGCATTGGATGTTAGAGGACCTGTTGTTTGTATCAGTTTCAGGAGCAGAGTTGAACTAGATATGGTCCGTGTGTGTAGGAAACCCAGTTCTTTTTTTCTGAGCACACTTTCAAGTTTCTGGCTCTATTATAGACTCTAGAAAGCAGAGCCTGCTTCGTGCTCTGAAGCAGAGTGTGTTTCATGGATGACAACTGTGCTTTGTGTTTCCCTTCAGAAATGGAGGTAAATCCCAGGCGCTGTGTCTTCCTACAAGCAAGACATCATTTCATGTAAACGCTGTCACTTTTCAGTTCAAATGAATATAAATCATTTACGAAGCTCACACGTTTCTCGCTCTTAACAGAAAAGCATTGCATGTTAATGGAACTGTGCTTTGTATCAGTTTTAGAAGAAGAGTTGACCTAGATATGGTCTGTATGTGTATGAAACACCGTTATTTTGTTCTGACTACAGTCACATTTCCTGCTGTATTAGAGAATCTTAGTAAGCAAGAGCGTGCTTCTTGCTCTAAAGCAGAGTGTGTTTCATGGATGAGAACTGTGCTGTGTGTTTCCCTTTAGAAATGGAGTTAAATCACATCCTCTGTATCTTCCTATAAGCAAGACTTCGTTTCACGTAAACTCAGTCACCTTTCAGCTTAAAGGAAGCTACATCGTTCACAGCTCAAATGTTTCTCGATATTAACTGGAAAGCATTGCATGTTGGAGGAACTGTGGTTTGTGTCAGTTTCAGAAGAAGAGTTGAACTAGATATGGTCCGTATGTGTTGGAAACACCGTTATTTTGTTCTGACCACAGTCACGTTTCCTGCTGTATAAAGGACTCGGGGAAAGCAAGAGCGTGCTTCTTGCTCTAAAGCAGAGTGTATTTCATGGATGAGAACTGTGCTGTGTGTTTCCATTCAGAAATGGAGCTAAATCCCAGGCTCTGTGTCTTCCTACAAGCAAGTCATCATTTCACGAAAACCCTGTCACTTTTCAGTCAAATGAATATAAATCGTTTAAGAAGCTCACACGTTTCTCGCTCTTAACTGAAAAGCATTGGATGTTAGAGGACCTGTGGTTTGTATCAGTTTCAGGAGCAGAGTTGAGCTAGATATGATCCGTGTGTGTAGGAAACACAGTTCTTTTATTATGAGCACACTTTCAAGTTTCTGGTTCTATTATAGACTATAGAAAGCAAGAGCATGCTTCTTGTTCTAAAGCAGAGTGTGTTTCATGGATGAGAACTGTGCTCTGTTTTTCCCTTCAGAAATGGAGTTAAATCCCAGGCTCTGTGTCTTCCTACAAGCAAGATATCTTTACAGGTAAACTCAGTCACTTTTCAGCTCAAAGTAAGCTACATTATTCACGTAGCTCACACGTTTCTCGCTCTTAAATGGAAAGCTTTGCATGTTAATGGAACTGTGGTTTGCATCAGTTTCAGAAGAAGAGTTGACCTAGATATGGTCCGTATGTGTAGGAAACACCGTTATTTTGTTCTGACCACAGTCACGTTTCCTGCTGTATTAGAGACTCTTAGAAAGCAAGAGCGTGCTTCTTGCTCTAAAGCAGAGTGTGTTTCTAATGATAACTGTGCTGTGTGTTTCCCTTCAGAAATGGAGTTAAATCACATCCTCTGTATCTTCCTATAAGCAAGACTTCATTTCACGTAAACTCAGTCACCTTTCAGCTTAAAGGAAGCTACATCGTTCACAAAGCTCACAAGTTTCTCGATATTAACTGGAAAGCATTGCATGTTAGAGGAACTGTGGTTTGTGTCAGTTTCAGAAGAAGAGTTGAACTAGATATGGTCCGTATGTGTTGGAAACACCGTTATTTTGTTCTGACCACAGTCACGTTTCCTGCTGTATAAAGGATTCGTAGAAAGCAAGAGCGTGCTTCTTGCTCTAAACAGAGTGTATTTCATGGATGAGAACTGTGCTGTGTGTTTCCCATCAGTAATGGAGTTAAATCCCAGGCTCTGTGTCTTCCTACAAGGAAGACATCTTCTCAGGTAAACTCAGTCACTTTTCAGCTCAAAGGAAGCTAATTCGTTCACGAAGCTCACACGTTTCTCGCTCTTGACTTGAAAGCATTGCATGATAATGGAACTGTCCTTTGTATCAGTTTCAGAAGAAGAGTTGACCTAACTATGGTCCATTTGTGTAGGAAACACCGTTATTTTGTTCTGACCACAGTAACGTTTCCTGCTGTATTAGAGACTCTTAAAAAGCAAGAGTGTGCTTCTTGTTCTAAAGCAGAGTGTGTTTCATGGAAGAGAACTGTGCTGTGTTTTTCCCTTCAGAAATGGAGTTATATTCCAAGTTCTGTGTCTTCCTACAAGCAAGACATCATTTCAGGTAAACACAGTCACTTTTCAGCTCAAATGAATATAAATCATTTACGAAGCTCACACGTTTCTTGCTCTTAACTGAAAAGCATTGGATTTTAGATGACTTGTGGTTAGTATCAGTTTCAGAAGCAGAGTTGAACTAGCAATGGTCCGTATATGTAGGAAACACCGTTATTTTATTCAGAGAACCCTCATTTTTCTGGCTCTATTAGAGACTCTAGAAAGGAAGAGCATGCTTCGTGCTCTAAAGCAGAGTGTGTTTCATGGATAAGAACTGTGCTGTGTGTTTCCCTTCAGAAATGGAGCTAAATCCCAGGCTCTGTGTCTTCCTACAAGCAAGTCATCATTTCACGAAAACCCTGTCACTTTTCAGTCAAATGAATATAAATCATTTAAGAAGCTCACACGTTTCTCGCTCTTAACTGAAAAGCATTGGATGTTAGAGGACCTGTGGTTTGTATCAGTTTCAGGAGTAGAGTTGAACTAGATATGATCCGTGTGTGTAGGAAACACAGTTCTTTTATTATGAGCACACTTTCAAGTTTCTGGTTCTATTATAGACTCTAGAAAGCAAGAGCATGCTTCTTGCTCTAAAGCAGAGTGTGTTTCATGGATGAGAACTGTGCTCTGTTTTTCCCTTCAGAAATGGAGTTAAATCCCAGGCTCTGTGTCTTCCTACAAGCAAGACATCTTTACAGGTAAACTCAGTCACTTTTCAGCTCAAAGGAAGCTACATAATTCACGTAGCTCACACGTTTCTCACTCTTAAATGGAAAGCTTTGCATGTTAATGGAACTGTGGTTTGTATCAGTTTCAGAAGAAGAGTTGACCTAGATATGGTTCGTATGTGTAGGAAACACCGTTATTTTGTTCTGACCACAGTCACGTTTCCTGCTGTACTAGAGACTCTTAGAAAACTAGAGCGTGCTTCTTGCTCTAAAGCAGAGTGTGTTTCATGGATGAGAACTGTGCTGTGTGTTTCCCTTCAGAAATGGAGTTAAATCACATCCTCTGTATCTTCCTATAAGCAAGACTTCGTTTCACGTAAACTCAGTCACCTTTCAGCTTAAAGGAAGCTACATCGTTCACAAAGCTCACAAGTTTCTCGATATTAACTGGAAAGCATTGCATGTTAGAGGAACTGTGGTTTGTGTCAGTTTTAGAAGAAGAGTTGAACTAGATATGGTCCGTATGTGTTGGAAACACCGTTATTTTGTTCTGACCACAGTCACGTTTTCTGCTGTATAAAGGACTCGGGGAAAGCAAGAGCGTGCTTCTTGCTCTAAAGCAGAGTGTATTTCATGGATGAGAACTGTGCTGTGTGTTTCCCATCAGTAATGGAGATAAATCCCAGGCTCTGTGTCTTCCTACAAGGAAGACATCTTCTCAGGTAAACTCAGTCACTTTTCAGCTCAAAGGAAGCTAATTCGTTCATGAAGCTCACACGTTTCTCACTCTTGACTTGAAAGCATTGCATGATAATGGAACTGTGCATTGTATCAGTTTCAGAAGAAGAGTTGACCTAACTATGGTCCATATGTGTAGGAAACACCGTTATTTTGTTCTGACCACAGTAACGTTTCCTGCTGTATTAGAGACTCTTAGAAAGCAAGAGTGTGCTTCTTCTTCTAAAGCAGAGTGTGTTTCATGGAAGAAAACTGTGCTGTGTTTTTCCCTTCAGAAATGGAGTTATATTCCAAGTTCTGTGTCTTCCTACAAGCAAGACATCATTTCAGGTAAACACAGTCACTTTTCAGCTCAAATTAATATAAATCATTTATGAAGCTCACACGTTTCTTGCTCTTAACTGAAAAGCATTGGATTTTAGATGACTTGTGGTTAGTATTAGTTTCAGAAGCAGAGTTGAACTAGCAATGGTCCGTATATATAGGAAACACCGTTATTTTGTTCAGAGAACCCTCATTTTTCTGGCTCTATTAGAGACTCTAGAAAGCAAGAGCATGCTTCGTGCTCTAAAGCAGAGTGTGTTTCATGGATGAGAACTGTGCTGTGTGTTTCCCTTCAGAAATGGAGCTAAATCCCAGGGTCTGTGTCTTCCTACAAGCAAGTCATCATTTCACGAAAACCCTGTCACTTTTCAGTCAAATGAATATAAATCGTTTAAGAAGCTCACACGTTTCTCGCTCTTAACTGAAAAGCATTGGATGTTAGAGGACCTGTGGTTTGTATCAGTTTCAGGAGTAGAGTTGAACTAGATATGATCCGTGTGTGTAGGAAACACAGTTCTTTTATTATGAGCACACTTTCAAGTTTCTGGTTCTATTATAGACTCTAGAAAGCAAGAGCATGCTTCTTGCTCTAAAGCAGAGTGTGTTTCATGGATGAGAACTGTGCTCTGTTTTTCCCTTCAGAAATGGAGTTAAATCCCAGGCTCTGTGTCTTCCTACAAGCAAGACATCTTTACAGGTAAACTCAGTCACTTTTCAGCTCAAAGGAAGCTACATAATTCACGTAGCTCACACGTTTCTCGCTCTTAAATGGAAAGCTTTGCATGTTAATGGAACTGTGGTTTGTATCAGTTTCAGAAGAAGAGTTGACCTAGATATGGTTCGTATGTGTAGGAAACACCGTTATTTTGTTCTGACCACAGTCACGTTTCCTGCTGTACTAGAGACTCTTAGAAAACTAGAGCGTGCTTCTTGCTCTAAAGCAGAGTGTGTTTCATGGATGAGAACTGTGCTGTGTGTTTCCCTTCAGAAATGGAGTTAAATCACATCCTCTGTATCTTCCTATAAGCAAGATTTCGTTTCACGTAAACTCAGTCACCTTTCAGCTTAAAGGAAGCTACATCGTTCACAAAGCTCACAAGTTTCTCGATATTAACTGGAAAGCATTGCATGTTAGAGGAACTGTGGTTTGTGTCAGTTTTAGAAGAAGAGTTGAACTAGATATGGTCCGTATGTGTTGGAAACACCGTTATTTTGTTCTGACCACAGTCACGTTTTCTGCTGTATAAAGGACTCGTGGAAAGCAAGAGCGTGCTTCTTGCTCTAAAGCAGAGTGTATTTCATGGATGAGAACTGTGCTGTGTGTTTCCCATCAGTAATGGAGTTAAATCCCTGGCTCTGTGTCTTCCTACAAGGAAGACATCTTCTCAGGTAAACTCCGTCACTTTTCAGCTCAAAGGAAGCTAATTCGTTCATGAAGCTCACACGTTTCTCGCTCTTGACTTGAAAGCATTGCATGATAATGGAACTGTGCATTGTATCAGTTTCAGAAGAAGAGTTGACCTAACTATGGTCCATATGTGTAGGAAACACCGTTATTTTGTTCTGACCACAGTAACGTTTTCTGCTGTATTAGAGACTCTTAGAAAGCAAGAGTGTGCTTCTTCTTCTAAAGCAGAGTGTATTTCATGGAAGAAAACTGTGCTGTGTTTTTCCCTTCAGAAATGGAGTTATATTCCAAGTTCTGTGTCTTCCTACAAGCAAGACATCATTTCAGGTAAACACAGTCACTTTTCAGCTCAAATGAATATAAATCATTTATGAAGCTCACACGTTTCTTGCTCTTAACTGAAAAGCATTGGATTTTAGATGACTTGTGGTTAGTATTAGTTTCAGAAGCAGAGTTGAACTAGCAATGGTCCGTATATGTAGGAAACACCGTTATTTTGTTCAGAGAACCCTCATTTTTCTGGCTCTATTAGAGACTCTAGAAAGCAAGAGCATGCTTCGTGCTCTAAAGCAGAGTGTGTTTCATGGATGAGAACTGTGCTGTGTGTTTCCCTTCAGAAATGGAGCTAAATCCCAGGGTCTGTGTCTTCCTACAAGCAAGTCATCATTTCACGAAAACCCTGTCACTTTTCAGTCAAATGAATATAAATCGTTTAAGAAGCTCACACGTTTCTCGCTCTTAACTGAAAAGCATTGGATGTTAGAGGACCTGTGGTTTGTATCAGTTTCAGGAGCAGAGTTGAGCTAGATATGATCCGCGTGTGTAGGAAACACAGATCTTTTATTATGAGCACACTTTCAAGTTTCTGGTTCTATTATAGACTCTAGAAAGCAAGAGCATGCTTCTTGCTCTAAAGCAGAGTGTGTTTCATGGATGAGAACTGTGCTCTGTTTTTCCCTTCAGAAATGGAGTTAAATCCCAGGCTCTGTGTCTTCCTACAAACAAGAATCTTTACAGGTAAACTCAGTCACTTTTCAGCTCAAAGGAAGCTACATAATTCACGTAGCTCACACGATTCTCGTCTTAAATGGAAAGCTTTGCATGTTAATGGAACTGTGGTTTGTATCAGTTTCAGAAGAAGAGTTGACCTAGATATGGTTCGTATGTGTAGGAAACACCGTTATTTTGTTCTGACCACAGTCACGTTTCCTGCTGTACTAGAGACTCTTAGAAAACTAGAGCGTGCTTCTTGCTCTAAAGCAGAGTGTGTTTCATGGATGAGAACTGTGCTGTGTGTTTCCGTTCAGAAATGGAGTTAAATTCCAGGCTCAAAGTCTTCCTACAAGCAAGACATCATTGCAAGTAACGCAGTCACTTTTCAGCTCAAATGAATATAAATCATTTAAAGATCACACGTTTCTCGCTCTTAACAGAAAAGCATTGGATGATAGAGGACCTGTGGTTTGTATCAGTATCAGGAGCAGAGTTGAACTAGATATGGTCTGTGTGTGTAGGAAACCCAGTTCTTTTACTCTGAGCACACTTTCAAGTTTCTGCCTCTATTATAGACTCTAGAAAGCAAGAGCGTGCTTCTTGCTCTAAAGCAGAGTGTGTTCCATGGATGAGAACTGTTCTGTGTGTTTCCCTTCAAAAATGGAGTTAAATCCTAGGCTCTGTGTCTTCCTACAAGCAAGATATCTTTTCCGGTAAACTCAGTCACTTTTCAGCTCAAAGGAAGCTACATCGTTCACGAAGCTCACACGTTTCTCGCTCTTAACTGGAAAGCATTGCATCTTAATGGACCTGTGCTTTGTATCAGTTTCAGAAGAAGAGTTGACCTAGATATGTTGCGTATGTGTATGAAACACCGTTATTTTGTTCTGAACACAGTCACGTTTCCTGCTTTATTAGAGACACTTAGAAAGGAAGAGTGTGCTTCTTGCTCTAAAGCAGAGTGTGTTTCATGGATGAGAACTGTGCTGTGTGTTTCCCTTCAGGAATGGAGTTAAATCCCAGGCTCAGTGTCTTCCTACAAGCAAGACTTCGTTTCAGGTAAACGCAGTCACTTTTCAGCTCAAATGAATATAAATCATTTACGAAGCTCACACGTTTTTTGCTCTTAACTGAAAAGCATGAGATGTTAGATGACTTGTGGTTTGTATCAGTTTCAGAAGCAGAGTTGAACTAGCTGTGGTCGGTATGTGTAAGAAACACTGTTCTTTTGTTCAGAGTACCCTCATATTTCTGGCTATTTTAGAGATTCTAGAAAGCAAGAGCATGCTCCGTGCTCTAAAGCAGAGTGTTTTTCATGAACGAGAACTGTGCTGTGTGTTTCTCTTCAGAAATGGAGTTAAATCCCAGGCTCTGTGTCTTCCTACAAGCAAGTCATCATTTCAGGTAAACGCTGTAACTTTTCAGCTCAAATGAATATAAATTGTTTACGAAGCTCACAGGTTTCTCGCTATTAACTGAAAAGCATTGGATGTTAGAGGACCTGTTGTTTGTATCAGTTTCAGGAGCAGAGTTGAACTAGATATGGTCCGTGTGTGTAGGAAACCCAGTTCTTTTTTTCTGAGCACACTTTCAAGTTTCTGGCTCTATTATAGACTCTAGAAAGCAGAGCCTGCTTCATGCTCTGAAGCAGAGTGTGTTTCATGGATGACAACTGTGCTTTGTGTTTCCCTTCAGAAATGGATGTAAATCCCAGGCGCTGTGTCTTCCTACAAGCAAGACATCATTTCAGGTAAACGCTGTCACTTTTCAGTTCAAATGAATATAAATCGTTTACGAAGCTCACACGTTTTTTGTTCTTAACTGAATAGCATTGGATGTTATATGACTTGTGGTTTCTAACAGTTTCAGAAGCAGAGTTGAAAAAGCTATGGTCCGTATGTGTAGGAAACACCGTTCTTTTGTTCAAAGTACCCTCAAGTTTCTGGCTCTATTAGAGACCCTAGAAAGCAAGAGCCTGCTTCGTGTAAATGTAGTCACTTTTCAGCTCAAAGGAAGCTACATCGTTCACGAAGCTCACACGTTTCTTGCTCTTAACTGGAAAGCATTGCATCTTAAAGGACCTGTGCTTTGTATCAGTTTCAGAAGAAGAGTTGACCTAGATATGGTGCGTATGTGTATGAAACACCGTTATTTTGTTCTGACCACAGTCAGGTTTCCTGCTTTATTAGAGACACTTAGAAAGGAAGAGTGTGCTTGTTGCTCTAAAGCAGAGTGTGTTTCATGGATGAGAACTGTGCTGTGTGTTTCCCTTCAGAAATGGAGTTAAATCCCAGGCTCAGTGTCTTCCTACAAGCAAGACTTCGTTTCAGGTAAACGCAGTCAATTTTCGCTCAAATGAATATAAATCGTTTACGAAGCTCACACGTTTTTTGCTCTTAACTAAAAAGCATGAGATGTTAGATGACTTGTGGTTTGTATCAGTTTCAGGAGCAGAGTTGAACTAGATATGGTCCGTGTGTGTAGGAAACCCAGTTCTTTTTTTCTGAGCACACTTTCAAGTTTCTGGCTCTATTATAGACTCTAGAAAGCAAGAGCGTGCTTCTTGCTCTAAAGCAGAGTGTGTTTCATGGATGAGAACTGTGCTGTGTGTTTCCCTTCAGAAATGGAGTTAAATCACATCCTCTGTATCTTCCTATAAGTAAGACTTCGTTTCAAGTAAACTCAGTCACCTTTCAGCTTAAAGGAAGCTACATCGTTCACAAAGCTCACAAGTTTCTCAATATTAACTGGAAAGCATTGCGTGTTAGAGGAACTGTGGTTTGTGTCAGTTTCAGAAGAAGAGTTGAACTAGATATGGTCCGTATGTGTTGGAAACACCGTTATTTTGTTCTGACCACAGTCACGTTTCCTGCTGTATAAAGGACTCGTAGAAAGCAAGAGCGTGCTTCTTGCTCTAAAGCAGAGTGTATTTCATGGATGAGAACTGTGCTGTGTGTTTCCCTTCAGAAATGGAGTTAAATCCCAGGTTCTGTGTCTTCCTACAAGCAAGACATCTTCTCAGGTAAACTCAGTCACTTTTCAGCTCAAAGGAAGCTACATAATTCACGTAGCTCATACGTTTCTCGCTCTTAAATGGAAAGCTTTGCATGTTAATGGAACTGTGGTTTGTATCAGTTTCAGAAGAAGAGTTGACTTAGATATGGTCCGTATGTGTAGGAAACACCATTAATTTGTTCTGACCACAGTCACGTTTCCTGCTGTATTAGAGACTCTTAGAAAGCAAGAGTGTGCTTCTTGCAATAAAGCAGAGTGTGTTTCATGGAAGAGAACTGTGTTGTGTGTTTCCCTTCAGAAATGGAGTTATATTCCAGGCTCTGTGTCTTCCTACAAGCAAGACATCATTTCATGTAAACACAGTCACTTTTCAGCTCAAATGAATATAAATCATTTACGAAGCTCACACGTTTCTTGCTCTTAACTGAAAAGCATTGGATTTTAGATGACATGTGGTTAGTATCAGTTTCAGAAGCAGAGTTGAACTAGCAATGGTCTGTATATGTAGGAAACACTGTTATTTTGTTCAGAGAACCCTCATTTTTCTGGCTCTATTAGAGACTCTAGAAAGCAAGAGCATGCTTCGTGCTCTAAAGCAGAGTGTGTTTCATGGATGAGAACTGTGCTGTGTGTTTCCCTTCAGAAATGGAGCTAAATCCCAGGCTCTGTGTCTTCCTACAAGAAAGTCATCATTTCAAGAAAACCCTGTCACTTTTCAGTCAAATGAATATAAATCGTTTAAGAAGCTCACACGTTTCTCGCTCTTAACTGAAAAGCATTGGATGTTACAGGACCTGTGGTTTATATCAGTTTCAGGAGCAGAGTTGAGCTAGATATGATCCGTGTGTGTAGGAAACACAGCTCTTTTATTATGAGCACACTTTCAAGTTTCTGTTTCTATTATAGACTCTAGAAAGCAAGAGCATGCTTCTTGCTCTAAAGCAGAGTGTGTTTCATGGATGAGAACTGTGCTCTGTTTTTCCCTTCAGAAATGGAGTTAAATCCCAGGCTCTGTGTCTTCCTACAAGCAAGACATCTTTACAGGTAAACTCAGTCACTTTTCAGCTCAAAGGAAGCTACATAATTCACGTAGCTCACACGTTTCTCGCTCTTAAATGGAAAGCTTTGCATGTTAGAGGAACTGTGGTTTGTATCAGTTTCAGAAGAAGAGTTGACCTAGATATGGTCCGTATGTGTAGGAAACACCGTTATTTTGTTCTGACCACAGTCACGTTTCCTGCTGTATTAGAGACTCTTAGAAAGCAAGACCGTGCTTCTTGCTCTAAAGCAGAGTGTGTTTCATGGATGAGAACTGTGCTGTGTGTTTCCCTTCAGAAATGGAGTTAAATCACATCCTCTGTATCTTCCTATAAGCAAGACTTCGTTTCACGTAAACTCAGTCACCTTTCAGCTTAAAGGAAGCTACATCGTTCACAAAGCTCAGAAGTTTCTCGATATTAACTGGAAAGCATTGCATGTTGGAGGAACTGTGGTTTGTGTCGGTTTCAGAAGAAGAGTTGAACTAGATATGGTCCGTATGTGTTGGAAACACCGTTATTTTGTTCTGACCACAGTCACGTTTCCTGCTGTATAAAGGACTTGTAGAAAGCAAGAGCGTGCTTCTTGCTCTAAAGCAGAGTGTATTTCATGGATGAGAACTGTGCTGTGTGTTTCCCATCAGTAATGGAGTTAAATCCCAGGCTCTGTGTCTTCCTACAAGGAAGACATCTTCTCAGGTAAACTCAGTCACTTATCAGCTCAAAGGAAGCTAATTCGTTCACGAAGCTCACACGTTTCTCGCTCTTGACTTGAAAGCATTGCATGATAATGGAACTGTGCATTGTATCAGTTTCAGAAGAAGAGTTGACCTAACTATGGTCCATATGTGTAGGAAACACCGTTATTTTGTTCTGACCACAGTAAAGTTTCCTGCTGTATTAGAGACTCTTAGAAAGCAAGAGTGTGCTTCTTGTTCTAAAGCAGAGTGTGTTTCATGGAAGAGAACTGTGCTGTGTTTTTCCCTTCAGAAATGGAGTTATATTCCAAGTTCTGTGTCTTCCTACAAGCAAGACATCATTTCAGGTAAACACAGTCACTTTTCAGCTCAAATGAATATAAATCATTTACGAAGCAAACACGTTTCTTGCTCTTAACTGAAAAGCATTGGATTTCAGATGACTTGTGGTTAGTATCAGTTCCAGAAGCAGAGTTGAACTAGCAATGGTCCGTATATGTAGGAAACACCGTTATTTTGTTCAGAGAATCCTCATTTTTCTGGCTCTATTAGAGACTCTAGAAAGCAAGAGCATGCTTCGTGCTCTAAAGCAGAGTGTGTTTCATGGATGGGAACTGTGCTGTGTGTTTCCATTCAGAAATGGAGCTAAATCCCAGGCTCTGTGTCTTCCTACAAGCAAGTCATCATTTCACGAAAACCCTGTCACTTTTCAGTCAAATGAATATAAATCGTTTAAGAAGCTCACACGTTTCTCGCTCTTAACTGAAAAGCATTGGATGTTAGAGGACCTGTGGTTTGTATCAGTTTCAGGAGCAGAGTTGAGCTAGATATGATCCGTGTGTGTAGGAAACACAGTTCTTTTATTATGAGCACACTTTCAAGTTTCTGGTTCTATTATAGACTATAGAAAGCAAGAGCATGCTTCTTGCTCTAAAGCAGAGTGTGTTTCATGGATGAGAACTGTGCTCTGTTTTTCCCTTCAGAAATGGAGTTAAATCCCAGGCTCTGTGTCTTCCTACAAGCAAGATATCTTTACAGGTAAACTCAGTCACTTTTCAGCTCAAAGTAAGCTACATTATTCACGTAGCTCACACGTTTCTCGCTCTTAAATGGAAAGCTTTGCATGTTAATGGAACTGTGGTTTGCATCAGTTTCAGAAGAAGAGTTGACCTAGATATGGTCCGTATGTGTAGGAAACACCGTTATTTTGTTCTGACCACAGTCACGTTTCCTGATGTATTAGAGACTCTTAGAAAGCAAGAGCGTGCTTCTTGCTCTAAAGCAGAGTGTGTTTCTAATGATAACTGTGCTGTGTGTTTCCCTTCAGAAATGGAGTTAAATCACATCCTCTGTATCTTCCTATAAGCAAGACTTCGTTTCACGTAAACTCAGTCACCTTTCAGCTTAAAGGAAGCTACATCGTTCACAAAGCTCACTAGTTTCTCGATATTAACTGGAAAGCATTGCATGTTAGAGGAACTGTGGTTTGTGTCAGTTTTAGAAGAATAGTTGATCTAGATATGGTCCGTATGTGTTGGAAACACCGTTATTTTGTTCTGACCACAGTCACGTTTCCTGCTGTATAAAGGATTCATAGAAAGCAAGAGCGTGCTTCTTGCTCTAAAGCAGAGTGTATTTCATGGATGAGAACTGTGCTGTGTGTTTCCCATCAGTAATGGAGTTAAATCCCAGGCTCTGTGTCTTCCTACAAGGAAGACATCTTCTCAGGTAAACTCAGTCACTTTTCAGCTCAAAGGAAGCTTATTCGTTCATGAAGCTCACACGTTTCTCGCTCTTGACTTGAAAGCATTGCATGATAATGGAACTGTCCTTTGTATCAGTTTCAGAAGAAGAGTTGACCTAACTATGGTCCATTTGTGTAGGAAACACCGTTATTTTGTTCTGACCACAGTAACGTTTCCTGCTGTATTAGAGACTCTTAGAAAGCAAGAGTGTGCTTCTTGTTCTAAAGCAGAGTGTGTTTCATGGAAGAGAACTGTGCTGTGTTTTTCCCTTCAGAAATGGAGTTATATTCCAAGTTCTGTGTCTTCCTACAAGCAAGACATCATTTCAGGAAAACACAGTCACTTTTCAGCTCAAATGAATATAAATCATTAAGAAGCTCACACGTTTCTCGCTCTTAACTGAAAGCATTGCATGTTAATGGAACTGTGCTTTGTATCAGTTTCAGAAGAAGAGTTGACCTAGATATGTTCCGTATGTGTAGGAAACACCGTTATTTTGTTCTGACCACAGTCACGTTTCCTGCTCTATTAGAGACTCTTAGAAAGCAAGAGCGTGCTTCTTCTCTAAAGCAGAGTGTGTTACATGGATGAGAACTGTGCTGTGTGTTTCCCTTCAGAAATGGAGTTAAATACCAGGCTCAATGTCTTCCTACAAGCTAGACATCATTTCATTTAAACACAGTCTATTTTCAGCTCAAATGATTATAAATCGTTTATGAAGCTCACACGTTTCTCGCTCTTAACTGAAAAGCATTGGATGTTAGAGGACCTGTGGTTTGTATCAGTTTCAGGAGTAGAGTTGAACTACAAATGGTCTGTATATGTAGGAAACACCCATATTTTTTCAGAGCACCCTCATGTTTCTGGCTCTATTAGAGACTCTAGAAAGCAAGAGCATGCTTCGTGCTCTAAAGCAGAGTGTGTTTCATGGATGAGAACTGTGCTGTGTGTTTCCCTTCAGAAATGGTATTACATCACAGGCTCTGTATCTTCCTACAAGCAAGACTTCGTTTCATGTAAACTCAGTCATTTTCAGCTCAAAGGAAGCTACATCGTTCACGTAGCTCACACGTTTCTTGCTCTTAACTGGAAAGCTTTGCATGTTAATGGAACTGTGGTTTGTATCAGTTTCAGAAGAAGAGTTGACCTAGATATGGTCCGTATGTGTAGGAAACACCGTTATTTTGTTCTGACCACAGTCACGTTTCCTGCTGTATTAGAGACTCTTGGAAAGAAAGAGCGTGCTTCTTGCTCTAAAGCAGAGTGTGTTTCAAGGAAGAGAACTGTGCTGTGTGTTTCCCTTCAGAAATGGAACTAAATCCCAGGCTCTGTGACTTCCTACAAGCAAGACATCATTTCACAAAAACCCTGTCACTTTTCAGCTCAAATGAATATAAATCGTTTAAGAAGCTCACACGTTTCTCACTCTTAAATGAAAAGCATTGGATGTTAGAGGACCTGTGGTTTGTATCAGTTTCAGGAGCAGAGTTGAGCTAGCAATGGTCTGTATGTGTAGGAAACACCGTTCTTTTGTTCTGAGTTCTCTCAAGTTTCTGGCTCTATTAGAGACTCTAGAAAGCAAGAGCATGCTTCGTGCTCTAAAGCAGAGTGTGTTTCATGGATGAGAACTGTGCTGTGTGTTTCCCTTAAGAAATGGAGTTAAATCCCAGGCTCTGTGTCTTCCTAAAAGCAAGACATCTTTTCAGGTAAACTCACTCACTTTTCAGCTCAAAAGAAGCTACATCGTTCAGGGAGCTCAGATGTTTCTCGCTCTTAACTTGAAAGAATTGCATGTTAGAGGCACTGTGGTTTGTATCAGTTTCAGAAGAAGAGTTGACATAGATATGGTCCGTATGTGTAGGAAACAACGTTCTTTTGCTCTGAGCACACTCATGTGTCTTGCACTATTAGAGACTCTAGAAAGCAAGAGCGTGCTTCTTCCTATAAGCAGAGTGTGTTTCCTCGTGAGAACTGTGCTGTGTGTTTCCCTACAGAAATGGAGTTAAATCCCAGGCTCTGTGTCTTCCTACAAGCAAGACATCATTTCAGGTAAACGCAGTCGAATTTCAGCTCAAATGAATATATATCGTTTACGAAGCTCACATGTTACTTGCTCTTAACTGAACAGCATTGGATGTTAGATGACTTGTGGTTTGTATCAGTTTCAGAAGCAGAGTTGAACTAGCAATGGTCCGTATATGTAGGAAACACCGTTATTTTAATCAGAGCACCCTCATGTTTCTGGCTCTATTAGAGACTCTAGAAAGCAAGAGCATGCTTCATGCTCTAAAGCAGAGTGTGTTTCATGGATGAGAACTGTGCTGTGTGTTTCCCCAGAGAAATGGAGCTAAATCCCAGGCTCTGTGTCTTCCTATAAGCTAGTCATCATTTCACGAAAACCTTGTCACTTTTCAGCTCAAATGAATATAAATCGTTTAAGAAGCTCACACGTTTCTCGCTCTTAACTGAAAAGCATTGAATGTTAGAGGTCCTGTGGTTTGTGTCAGTTTCAGGAGTAGAGTTGAACTAGATATGATCCCTGTGAGTAGAAAACACAGTTCTTTTATTATGAGCACACTTTCAAGTTTCTGGCTCTATTATAGACTCTAGAAAGCAAGAGCATGCTTCTTGCTCTAAAGCAGAGTGTGTTTCATGGATGAGAACTGTGCTCTGTTTTTCCCTTCAGAAATGGAGTTAAATCCCAGGCGCTGTGTCTTCCTACAAGCAAGACATCTTTTCAGGTAAACTCACTCACTTTTCAGCTCAAAAGAAGCTACATCGTTCACGTAGCTCACACGTTTCTCGCTCTTAACTGGAAAGCTTTGCATGTTAATGGAACTGTGGTTTGTATCAGTTTCAGAAGAAGAGTTGACCTAGATATGGTCCGTATGTGTAGGAAACACCATTATTTTGTTCTGACCATACTCTGAATTCCTGATGTATTAGAGACTCTTAGAAAGCAAGAGCGTGCTTCTTGCTCTAAAGCAGAGTGTGTTTCATGGATGAGAACTGTGCTGTGTGTTTCCCATCAGAAATGGAGTTAAATCCCAGGCTCTGTGTCTTCCTACAAGCAAGACATCTTTTCCGGTAAACTCAGTCACTTTTCAGCTCCAAGGAAGCTACATCGTTCACGAAGCTCATACGTTTGTCGCTCTTAACTGGAAAGCATTGCATGTTAATGGAACTGTCGTAGTATCACTTCCAGTGGAAGAGTTGTTCTATATTTGGTCCGCATGTGTAGGAAACACCGTTATTTTGTTCTGAAAACAGTCACGTTTTCTGCTCTATTAGAGACTCTTAGAAAGCAAGAGTGTGCTTCTTGTTCTAAAGCACAGTGTGTTTCATGGATGACAACTGTACTGTGTGTTTCCCTTCAGAAATGGAGTTAAATACCAGGTTCAATATCTTCCTACAAGCAAGACATCATTTCAAGTAACGCAGTCACTTTTCAACTCAAATGAATATAAATCATTTACATAGATCACACGTTTCTCGCTCTTAACTGAATAGCATTGGATGTTAGATGACTTGTGGTTTGTATCAGTTTCAGAAGCAGAGTTGAACTAGCTATGGTTCGTATGTGTAGGAAACACCGTTCTTTTGTTCAGAGTACCCTCCATTTTCTGGCTCTATTAGAGACTCTAGAAAGCAAGAGCATGATCCGTGCTCTAAAGCAGAGTGTGTTTCATGGATGAGATCTGTGCTGTGTGTTTCCCTACAGAAATGGAGTTAAATCCCAGGCTCTGTGTCTTCCTACATGCAAGTCATCATTTCAGGTAAACGCTGTCACTTTTCAGCTCAAATGAATATAAATCCTTAAGAAGCTCACACGTTTCTCGCTCTTAACTGAAAAGCATTGCATGTTAATGGAACTGTGCTTTGTATCAGTTTCAGAAGAAGAGTTGACCTAGATATGTTCCGTATGTGTAGGAAACACCGTTATTTTGTTCTGACCACAGTCACGTTTCCTGCTCTGTTAGAGACTCTTAGAAAGCAAGAGCGTGCTTCTTGCTCTAAAGCAGAGTGTGTTACATGGATGAGAACTGTGCTGTGTGTTTCCCTTCAGAAATGGAGTTAAATACCAGGCTCAATGTCTTCCTACAAGCTAGACATCATTTCATTTAAACACAGTCTATTTTCAGCTCAAATGATTATAAATCGATTATGAAGCTCACACGTTTCTCGCTCTTAACTGAAAAGCATTGGATGTTAGAGGACCTGTGGTTTGTATCAGTTTCAGGAGCAGAGTTGAACTACAAATGGTCTGTATATGTAGGAAACACCTATATTTTTTCAGAGCACCCTCATGTTTCTGGCTCTATTAGAGACTCTAGAAAGCAAGAGCATGCTTCGTGCTCTAAAGCAGCGTGTGTTTCATGGATGAGAACTGTGCTGTGAGTTTCCCTTCAGAAATGGTATTAAACCACAGGCTCTGTATCTTCCTACAAGCAAGACTTCGTTTCATCTAAACTCAGTCATTTTCAGCTCAAAGGAAGCTACATCGTTCACGTAGCTCACACGTTTCTTGCTCTTAACTGGAAAGCTTTGCATGTTAATGGAACTGTGGTTTGTATCAGTTTCAGAAGAAGAGTTGACCTAGATATGGTCCGTATGTGTAGGAAACACCGTTATTTTGTTCTGACCACAGTCAGGTTTCCTGCTGTATTAGAGACTCTTGGAAAGAAAGAGCGTGCTTCTTGCTCTAAAGCAGAGTGTGTTTCATGGAAGAGAACTGTGCTGTGTGTTTCCCTTCAGAAATGGAACTAAATCCCAGGCTCTGTGACTTCCTACAAGCAAGACATCATTTCACAAAAACCCTGTCACTTTTCAGCTCAAATGAATATAAATCGTTTAAGAAGCTCACACGTTTCTCACTCTTAAATGAAAAGCATTGGATGTTAGAGGACCTGTGGTTTGTATCAGTTTCAGGAGCAGAGTTGAGCTAGCAATGGTCTGTATGTGTAGGAAACACCGTTCTTTTGTTCTGAGTTCTCTCAAGTTTCTGGCTCTATTAGAGACTCTAGAAAGCAAGAGCATGCTTCGTGCTCTAAAGCAGAGTGTGTTTCATGGATGAGAACTGTGCTGTGTGTTTCCCTTAAGAAATGGAGTTAAATCCCAGGCTCTGTGTCTTCCTAAAAGCAAGACATCTTTTCAGGTAAACTCACTCACTTTTCAGCTCAAAAGAAGCTACATCGTTCAGGGAGCTCAGATGTTTCTCGCTCTTAACTTGAAAGAATTGCATGTTAGAGGCACTGTGGTTTGTATCAGTTTCAGAAGAAGAGTTGACATAGATATGGTCCGTATGTGTAGGAAACAACGTTCTTTTGCTCTGAGCACACTCATGTGTCTTGCACTATTAGAGACTCTAGAAAGCAAGAGCGTGCTTCTTCCTATAAGCAGAGTGTGTTTCCTCGTGAGAACTGTGCTGTGTGTTTCCCTACAGAAATGGAGTTAAATCCCAGGCTCTGTGTCTTCCTACAAGCAAGACATCATTTCAGGTAAACGCAGTCAAATTTCAGCTCAAATGAATATATATCGTTTACGAAGCTCACATGTTACTTGCTCTTAACTGAACAGCATTGGATGTTAGATGACTTGTGGTTTGTATCAGTTTCAGAAGCAGAGTTGAACTAGCAATGGTCCGTATATGTAGGAAACACCGTTATTTTAATCAGAGCACCCTCATGTTTCTGGCTCTATTAGAGACTCTAGAAAGCAAGAGCATGCTTCATGCTCTAAAGCAGAGTGTGTTTCATGGATGAGAACTGTGCTGTGTGTTTCCCCAGAGAAATGGAGCTAAATCCCAGGCTCTGTGTCTTCCTATAAGCTAGTCATCATTTCACGAAAACCTTGTCACTTTTCAGCTCAAATGAATATAAATCGTTTAAGAAGCTCACACGTTTCTCGCTCTTAACTGAAAAGCATTGAATGTTAGAGGTCCTGTGGTTTGTGTCAGTTTCAGGAGTAGAGTTGAACTAGATATGATCCCTGTGAGTAGAAAACACAGTTCTTTTATTATGAGCACACTTTCAAGTTTCTGGCTCTATTATAGACTCTAGAAAGCAAGAGCATGCTTCTTGCTCTAAAGCAGAGTGTGTTTCATGGATGAGAACTGTGCTCTGTTTTTCCCTTCAGAAATGGAGTTAAATCCCAGGCGCTGTGTCTTCCTACAAGCAAGACATCTTTTCAGGTAAACTCACTCACTTTTCAGCTCAAAAGAAGCTACATCGTTCACGTAGCTCACACGTTTCTCGCTCTTAACTGGAAAGCTTTGCATGTTAATGGAACTGTGGTTTGTATCAGTTTCAGAAGAAGAGTTGACCTAGATATGGTCCGTATGTGTAGGAAACACCATTATTTTGTTCTGACCATACTCTGAATTCCTGATGTATTAGAGACTCTTAGAAAGCAAGAGCGTGCTTCTTGCTCTAAAGCAGAGTGTGTTTCATGGATGAGAACTGTGCTGTGTGTTTCCCATCAGAAATGGAGTTAAATCCCAGGCTCTGTGTCTTCCTACAAGCAAGACATCTTTTCCGGTAAACTCAGTCACTTTTCAGCTCCAAGGAAGCTACATCGTTCACGAAGCTCATACGTTTGTCGCTCTTAACTGGAAAGCATTGCATGTTAATGGAACTGTCGTAGTATCACTTCCAGTGGAAGAGTTGTTCTATATTTGGTCCGCATGTGTAGGAAACACCGTTATTTTGTTCTGAAAACAGTCACGTTTTCTGCTCTATTAGAGACTCTTAGAAAGCAAGAGTGTGCTTCTTGTTCTAAAGCACAGTGTGTTTCATGGATGACAACTGTACTGTGTGTTTCCCTTCAGAAATGGAGTTAAATACCAGGTTCAATATCTTCCTACAAGCAAGACATCATTTCAAGTAACGCAGTCACTTTTCAACTCAAATGAATATAAATCATTTACATAGATCACACGTTTCTCGCTCTTAACTGAATAGCATTGGATGTTAGATGACTTGTGGTTTGTATCAGTTTCAGAAGCAGAGTTGAACTAGCTATGGTTCGTATGTGTAGGAAACACCGTTCTTTTGTTCAGAGTACCCTCCATTTTCTGGCTCTATTAGAGACTCTAGAAAGCAAGAGCATGATCCGTGCTCTAAAGCAGAGTGTGTTTCATGGATGAGATCTGTGCTGTGTGTTTCCCTACAGAAATGGAGTTAAATCCCAGGCTCTGTGTCTTCCTACATGCAAGTCATCATTTCAGGTAAACGCTGTCACTTTTCAGCTCAAATGAATATAAATCCTTAAGAAGCTCACACGTTTCTCGCTCTTAACTGAAAAGCATTGCATGTTAATGGAACTGTGCTTTGTATCAGTTTCAGAAGAAGAGTTGACCTAGATATGTTCCGTATGTGTAGGAAACACCGTTATTTTGTTCTGACCACAGTCACGTTTCCTGCTCTGTTAGAGACTCTTAGAAAGCAAGAGCGTGCTTCTTGCTCTAAAGCAGAGTGTGTTACATGGATGAGAACTGTGCTGTGTGTTTCCCTTCAGAAATGGAGTTAAATACCAGGCTCAATGTCTTCCTACAAGCTAGACATCATTTCATTTAAACACAGTCTATTTTCAGCTCAAATGATTATAAATCGATTATGAAGCTCACACGTTTCTCGCTCTTAACTGAAAAGCATTGGATGTTAGAGGACCTGTGGTTTGTATCAGTTTCAGGAGCAGAGTTGAGCTAGCAATGGTCTGTATGTGTAGGAAACACCGTTCTTTTGTTCTGAGTTCTCTCAAGTTTCTGGCTCTATTAGAGACTCTAGAAAGCAAGAGCATGCTTCGTGCTCTAAAGCAGAGTGTGTTTCATGGATGAGAACTGTGCTGTGTGTTTCCCTTAAGAAATGGAGTTAAATCCCAGGCTCTGTGTCTTCCTAAAAGCAAGACATCTTTTCAGGTAAACTCACTCACTTTTCAGCTCAAAAGAAGCTACATCGTTCAGGGAGCTCAGATGTTTCTCGCTCTTAACTTGAAAGAATTGCATGTTAGAGGCACTGTGGTTTGTATCAGTTTCAGAAGAAGAGTTGACATAGATATGGTCCGTATGTGTAGGAAACAACGTTCTTTTGCTCTGAGCACACTCATGTGTCTTGCACTATTAGAGACTCTAGAAAGCAAGAGCGTGCTTCTTCCTATAAGCAGAGTGTGTTTCCTCGTGAGAACTGTGCTGTGTGTTTCCCTACAGAAATGGAGTTAAATCCCAGGCTCTGTGTCTTCCTACAAGCAAGACATCATTTCAGGTAAACGCAGTCAAATTTCAGCTCAAATGAATATATATCGTTTACGAAGCTCACATGTTACTTGCTCTTAACTGAACAGCATTGGATGTTAGATGACTTGTGGTTTGTATCAGTTTCAGAAGCAGAGTTGAACTAGCAATGGTCCGTATATGTAGGAAACACCGTTATTTTAATCAGAGCACCCTCATGTTTCTGGCTCTATTAGAGACTCTAGAAAGCAAGAGCATGCTTCATGCTCTAAAGCAGAGTGTGTTTCATGGATGAGAACTGTGCTGTGTGTTTCCCCAGAGAAATGGAGCTAAATCCCAGGCTCTGTGTCTTCCTATAAGCTAGTCATCATTTCACGAAAACCTTGTCACTTTTCAGCTCAAATGAATATAAATCGTTTAAGAAGCTCACACGTTTCTCGCTCTTAACTGAAAAGCATTGAATGTTAGAGGTCCTGTGGTTTGTGTCAGTTTCAGGAGTAGAGTTGAACTAGATATGATCCCTGTGAGTAGAAAACACAGTTCTTTTATTATGAGCACACTTTCAAGTTTCTGGCTCTATTATAGACTCTAGAAAGCAAGAGCATGCTTCTTGCTCTAAAGCAGAGTGTGTTTCATGGATGAGAACTGTGCTCTGTTTTTCCCTTCAGAAATGGAGTTAAATCCCAGGCGCTGTGTCTTCCTACAAGCAAGACATCTTTTCAGGTAAACTCACTCACTTTTCAGCTCAAAAGAAGCTACATCGTTCACGTAGCTCACACGTTTCTCGCTCTTAACTGGAAAGCTTTGCATGTTAATGGAACTGTGGTTTGTATCAGTTTCAGAAGAAGAGTTGACCTAGATATGGTCCGTATGTGTAGGAAACACCATTATTTTGTTCTGACCATACTCTGAATTCCTGATGTATTAGAGACTCTTAGAAAGCAAGAGCGTGCTTCTTGCTCTAAAGCAGAGTGTGTTTCATGGATGAGAACTGTGCTGTGTGTTTCCCATCAGAAATGGAGTTAAATCCCAGGCTCTGTGTCTTCCTACAAGCAAGACATCTTTTCCGGTAAACTCAGTCACTTTTCAGCTCCAAGGAAGCTACATCGTTCACGAAGCTCATACGTTTGTCGCTCTTAACTGGAAAGCATTGCATGTTAATGGAACTGTCGTAGTATCACTTCCAGTGGAAGAGTTGTTCTATATTTGGTCCGCATGTGTAGGAAACACCGTTATTTTGTTCTGAAAACAGTCACGTTTTCTGCTCTATTAGAGACTCTTAGAAAGCAAGAGTGTGCTTCTTGTTCTAAAGCACAGTGTGTTTCATGGATGACAACTGTACTGTGTGTTTCCCTTCAGAAATGGAGTTAAATACCAGGTTCAATATCTTCCTACAAGCAAGACATCATTTCAAGTAACGCAGTCACTTTTCAACTCAAATGAATATAAATCATTTACATAGATCACACGTTTCTCGCTCTTAACTGAATAGCATTGGATGTTAGATGACTTGTGGTTTGTATCAGTTTCAGAAGCAGAGTTGAACTAGCTATGGTTCGTATGTGTAGGAAACACCGTTCTTTTGTTCAGAGTACCCTCCATTTTCTGGCTCTATTAGAGACTCTAGAAAGCAAGAGCATGATCCGTGCTCTAAAGCAGAGTGTGTTTCATGGATGAGATCTGTGCTGTGTGTTTCCCTACAGAAATGGAGTTAAATCCCAGGCTCTGTGTCTTCCTACATGCAAGTCATCATTTCAGGTAAACGCTGTCACTTTTCAGCTCAAATGAATATAAATCCTTAAGAAGCTCACACGTTTCTCGCTCTTAACTGAAAAGCATTGCATGTTAATGGAACTGTGCTTTGTATCAGTTTCAGAAGAAGAGTTGACCTAGATATGTTCCGTATGTGTAGGAAACACCGTTATTTTGTTCTGACCACAGTCACGTTTCCTGCTCTGTTAGAGACTCTTAGAAAGCAAGAGCGTGCTTCTTGCTCTAAAGCAGAGTGTGTTACATGGATGAGAACTGTGCTGTGTGTTTCCCTTCAGAAATGGAGTTAAATACCAGGCTCAATGTCTTCCTACAAGCTAGACATCATTTCATTTAAACACAGTCTATTTTCAGCTCAAATGATTATAAATCGATTATGAAGCTCACACGTTTCTCGCTCTTAACTGAAAAGCATTGGATGTTAGAGGACCTGTGGTTTGTATCAGTTTCAGGAGCAGAGTTGAACTACAAATGGTCTGTATATGTAGGAAACACCTATATTTTTTCAGAGCACCCTCATGTTTCTGGCTCTATTAGAGACTCTAGAAAGCAAGAGCATGCTTCGTGCTCTAAAGCAGCGTGTGTTTCATGGATGAGAACTGTGCTGTGAGTTTCCCTTCAGAAATGGTATTAAACCACAGGCTCTGTATCTTCCTACAAGCAAGACTTCGTTTCATCTAAACTCAGTCATTTTCAGCTCAAAGGAAGCTACATCGTTCACGTAGCTCACACGTTTCTTGCTCTTAACTGGAAAGCTTTGCATGTTAATGGAACTGTGGTTTGTATCCGTTTCAGAAGAAGAGTTGACCTAGATATGGTCCGTATGTGTAGGAAACACCGTTATTTTGTTCTGACCACAGTCAGGTTTCCTGCTGTATTAGAGACTCTTGGAAAGAAAGAGCGTGCTTCTTGCTCTAAAGCAGAGTGTGTTTCATGGAAGAGAACTGTGCTGTGTGTTTCCCTTCAGAAATGGAACTAAATCCCAGGCTCTGTGACTTCCTACAAGCAAGACATCATTTCACAAAAACCCTGTCACTTTTCAGCTCAAATGAATATAAATCGTTTAAGAAGCTCACACGTTTCTCACTCTTAAATGAAAAGCATTGGATGTTAGAGGACCTGTGGTTTGTATCAGTTTCAGGAGCAGAGTTGAGCTAGCAATGGTCTGTATGTGTAGGAAACACCGTTCTTTTGTTCTGAGTTCTCTCAAGTTTCTGGCTCTATTAGAGACTCTAGAAAGCAAGAGCATGCTTCGTGCTCTAAAGCAGAGTGTGTTTCATGGATGAGAACTGTGCTGTGTGTTTCCCTTAAGAAATGGAGTTAAATCCCAGGCTCTGTGTCTTCCTATATGCAAGACATCTTTTCAGGTAAACTCTGTCACTTTTCAGCTCAAAGGAAGCTACATCGTTCAGGGAGCTCAGATGTTTCTCGCTCTTAATTGAAAGAATTGCATGTTAGAGGCACTGTGGTTTGTATCAGTTTCAGAAGAAGAGTTGACATAGATATGGTCCGTATGTGTAGGAAACAACGTTCTTTTGCTCTGAGCACACTCATGTTTCTTGCACTATTAGAGACTCTAGAAAGCAAGAGCGTGCTTCTTCCTATAAGCAGAGTGTGTTTCCTCGTGAGAACTGTGCTGTGTGTTTCCCTACAGAAATGGAGTTAAATCCCAGGCTCTGTGTCTTCCTACAAGCAAGACATCATTTCAGGTAAACGCAGTCAAATTTCAGCTCAAATGAATATATATCGTTTACGAAGCTCACATGTTACTTGCTCTTAACTGAACAGCATTGGATGTTAGATGACTTGTGGTTTGTATCAGTTTCAGAAGCAGAGTTGAACTAGCAATGGTCCGTATATGTAGGAAACACCGTTATTTTAATCAGAGCACCCTCATGTTTCTGGCTCTATTAGAGACTCTAGAAAGCAAGAGCATGCTTCATGCTCTAAAGCAGAGTGTGTTTCATGGATGAGAACTGTGCTGTGTGTTTCCCCAGAGAAATGGAGCTAAATCCCAGGCTCTATGTCTTCCTATAAGCTAGTCATCATTTCACGAAAACCTTGTCACTTTTCAGCTCAAATGAATATAAATCGTTTAAGAAGCTCACACGTTTCTCGCTCTTAACTGAAAAGCATTGAATGTTAGAGGTCCTGTGGTTTGTGTCAGTTTCAGGAGTAGAGTTGAACTAGATATGATCCCTGTGAGTAGAAAACACAGTTCTTTTATTATGAGCACACTTTCAAGTTTCTGGCTCTATTATAGACTCTAGAAAGCAAGAGCATGCTTCTTGCTCTAAAGCAGAGTGTGTTTCATGGATGAGAACTGTGCTCTGTTTTTCCCTTCAGAAATGGAGTTAAATCCCAGGCGCTGTGTCTTCCTACAAGCAAGACATCTTTTCAGGTAAACTCACTCACTTTTCAGCTCAAAAGAAGCTACATCGTTCACGTAGCTCACACGTTTCTCGCTCTTAACTGGAAAGCTTTGCATGTTAATGGAACTGTGGTTTGTATCAGTTTCAGAAGAAGAGTTGACCTAGATATGGTCCGTATGTGTAGGAAACACCATTATTTTGTTCTGACCATACTCTGAATTCCTGATGTATTAGAGACTCTTAGAAAGCAAGAGCGTGCTTCTTGCTCTAAAGCAGAGTGTGTTTCATGGATGAGAACTGTGCTGTGTGTTTCCCATCAGAAATGGAGTTAAATCCCAGGCTCTGTGTCTTCCTACAAGCAAGACATCTTTTCCGGTAAACTCAGTCACTTTTCAGCTCCAAGGAAGCTACATCGTTCACGAAGCTCATACGTTTGTCGCTCTTAACTGGAAAGCATTGCATGTTAATGGAACTGTCGTAGTATCACTTCCAGTGGAAGAGTTGTTCTATATTTGGTCCGCATGTGTAGGAAACACCGTTATTTTGTTCTGAAAACAGTCACGTTTTCTGCTCTATTAGAGACTCTTAGAAAGCAAGAGTGTGCTTCTTGTTCTAAAGCACAGTGTGTTTCATGGATGACAACTGTACTGTGTGTTTCCCTTCAGAAATGGAGTTAAATACCAGGTTCAATATCTTCCTACAAGCAAGACATCATTTCAAGTAACGCAGTCACTTTTCAACTCAAATGAATATAAATCATTTACATAGATCACACGTTTCTCGCTCTTAACTGAATAGCATTGGATGTTAGATGACTTGTGGTTTGTATCAGTTTCAGAAGCAGAGTTGAACTAGCTATGGTTCGTATGTGTAGGAAACACCGTTCTTTTGTTCAGAGTACCCTCCATTTTCTGGCTCTATTAGAGACTCTAGAAAGCAAGAGCATGATCCGTGCTCTAAAGCAGAGTGTGTTTCATGGATGAGATCTGTGCTGTGTGTTTCCCTACAGAAATGGAGTTAAATCCCAGGCTCTGTGTCTTCCTACATGCAAGTCATCATTTCAGGTAAACGCTGTCACTTTTCAGCTCAAATGAATATAAATCCTTAAGAAGCTCACACGTTTCTCGCTCTTAACTGAAAAGCATTGCATGTTAATGGAACTGTGCTTTGTATCAGTTTCAGAAGAAGAGTTGACCTAGATATGTTCCGTATGTGTAGGAAACACCGTTATTTTGTTCTGACCACAGTCACGTTTCCTGCTCTGTTAGAGACTCTTAGAAAGCAAGAGCGTGCTTCTTGCTCTAAAGCAGAGTGTGTTACATGGATGAGAACTGTGCTGTGTGTTTCCCTTCAGAAATGGAGTTAAATACCAGGCTCAATGTCTTCCTACAAGCTAGACATCATTTCATTTAAACACAGTCTATTTTCAGCTCAAATGATTATAAATCGATTATGAAGCTCACACGTTTCTCGCTCTTAACTGAAAAGCATTGGATGTTAGAGGACCTGTGGTTTGTATCAGTTTCAGGAGCAGAGTTGAACTACAAATGGTCTGTATATGTAGGAAACACCTATATTTTTTCAGAGCACCCTCATGTTTCTGGCTCTATTAGAGACTCTAGAAAGCAAGAGCATGCTTCGTGCTCTAAAGCAGCGTGTGTTTCATGGATGAGAACTGTGCTGTGAGTTTCCCTTCAGAAATGGTATTAAACCACAGGCTCTGTATCTTCCTACAAGCAAGACTTCGTTTCATCTAAACTCAGTCATTTTCAGCTCAAAGGAAGCTACATCGTTCACGTAGCTCACACGTTTCTTGCTCTTAACTGGAAAGCTTTGCATGTTAATGGAACTGTGGTTTGTATCCGTTTCAGAAGAAGAGTTGACCTAGATATGGTCCGTATGTGTAGGAAACACCGTTATTTTGTTCTGACCACAGTCAGGTTTCCTGCTGTATTAGAGACTCTTGGAAAGAAAGAGCGTGCTTCTTGCTCTAAAGCAGAGTGTGTTTCATGGAAGAGAACTGTGCTGTGTGTTTCCCTTCAGAAATGGAACTAAATCCCAGGCTCTGTGACTTCCTACAAGCAAGACATCATTTCACAAAAACCCTGTCACTTTTCAGCTCAAATGAATATAAATCGTTTAAGAAGCTCACACGTTTCTCACTCTTAAATGAAAAGCATTGGATGTTAGAGGACCTGTGGTTTGTATCAGTTTCAGGAGCAGAGTTGAGCTAGCAATGGTCTGTATGTGTAGGAAACACCGTTCTTTTGTTCTGAGTTCTCTCAAGTTTCTGGCTCTATTAGAGACTCTAGAAAGCAAGAGCATGCTTCGTGCTCTAAAGCAGAGTGTGTTTCATGGATGAGAACTGTGCTGTGTGTTTCCCTTAAGAAATGGAGTTAAATCCCAGGCTCTGTGTCTTCCTATATGCAAGACATCTTTTCAGGTAAACTCTGTCACTTTTCAGCTCAAAGGAAGCTACATCGTTCAGGGAGCTCAGATGTTTCTCGCTCTTAATTGAAAGAATTGCATGTTAGAGGCACTGTGGTTTGTATCAGTTTCAGAAGAAGAGTTGACATAGATATGGTCCGTATGTGTAGGAAACAACGTTCTTTTGCTCTGAGCACACTCATGTTTCTTGCACTATTAGAGACTCTAGAAAGCAAGAGCGTGCTTCTTCCTATAAGCAGAGTGTGTTTCCTCGTGAGAACTGTGCTGTGTGTTTCCCTACAGAAATGGAGTTAAATCCCAGGCTCTGTGTCTTCCTACAAGCAAGACATCATTTCAGGTAAACGCAGTCAAATTTCAGCTCAAATGAATATATATCGTTTACGAAGCTCACATGTTACTTGCTCTTAACTGAACAGCATTGGATGTTAGATGACTTGTGGTTTGTATCAGTTTCAGAAGCAGAGTTGAACTAGCAATGGTCCGTATATGTAGGAAACACCGTTATTTTAATCAGAGCACCCTCATGTTTCTGGCTCTATTAGAGACTCTAGAAAGCAAGAGCATGCTTCATGCTCTAAAGCAGAGTGTGTTTCATGGATGAGAACTGTGCTGTGTGTTTCCCCAGAGAAATGGAGCTAAATCCCAGGCTCTGTGTCTTCCTATAAGCTAGTCATCATTTCACGAAAACCTTGTCACTTTTCAGCTCAAATGAATATAAATCGTTTAAGAAGCTCACACGTTTCTCGCTCTTAACTGAAAAGCATTGAATGTTAGAGGTCCTGTGGTTTGTGTCAGTTTCAGGAGTAGAGTTGAACTAGATATGATCCCTGTGAGTAGAAAACACAGTTCTTTTATTATGAGCACACTTTCAAGTTTCTGGCTCTATTATAGACTCTAGAAAGCAAGAGCATGCTTCTTGCTCTAAAGCAGAGTGTGTTTCATGGATGAGAACTGTGCTCTGTTTTTCCCTTCAGAAATGGAGTTAAATCCCAGGCGCTGTGTCTTCCTACAAGCAAGACATCTTTTCAGGTAAACTCACTCACTTTTCAGCTCAAAAGAAGCTACATCGTTCACGTAGCTCACACGTTTCTCGCTCTTAACTGGAAAGCTTTGCATGTTAATGGAACTGTGGTTTGTATCAGTTTCAGAAGAAGAGTTGACCTAGATATGGTCCGTATGTGTAGGAAACACCATTATTTTGTTCTGACCATACTCTGAATTCCTGATGTATTAGAGACTCTTAGAAAGCAAGAGCGTGCTTCTTGCTCTAAAGCAGAGTGTGTTTCATGGATGAGAACTGTGCTGTGTGTTTCCCATCAGAAATGGAGTTAAATCCCAGGCTCTGTGTCTTCCTACAAGCAAGACATCTTTTCCGGTAAACTCAGTCACTTTTCAGCTCCAAGGAAGCTACATCGTTCACGAAGCTCATACGTTTGTCGCTCTTAACTGGAAAGCATTGCATGTTAATGGAACTGTCGTAGTATCACTTCCAGTGGAAGAGTTGTTCTATATTTGGTCCGCATGTGTAGGAAACACCGTTATTTTGTTCTGAAAACAGTCACGTTTTCTGCTCTATTAGAGACTCTTAGAAAGCAAGAGTGTGCTTCTTGTTCTAAAGCACAGTGTGTTTCATGGATGACAACTGTACTGTGTGTTTCCCTTCAGAAATGGAGTTAAATACCAGGTTCAATATCTTCCTACAAGCAAGACATCATTTCAAGTAACGCAGTCACTTTTCAACTCAAATGAATATAAATCATTTACATAGATCACACGTTTCTCGCTCTTAACTGAATAGCATTGGATGTTAGATGACTTGTGGTTTGTATCAGTTTCAGAAGCAGAGTTGAACTAGCTATGGTTCGTATGTGTAGGAAACACCGTTCTTTTGTTCAGAGTACCCTCCATTTTCTGGCTCTATTAGAGACTCTAGAAAGCAAGAGCATGATCCGTGCTCTAAAGCAGAGTGTGTTTCATGGATGAGATCTGTGCTGTGTGTTTCCCTACAGAAATGGAGTTAAATCCCAGGCTCTGTGTCTTCCTACATGCAAGTCATCATTTCAGGTAAACGCTGTCACTTTTCAGCTCAAATGAATATAAATCCTTAAGAAGCTCACACGTTTCTCGCTCTTAACTGAAAAGCATTGCATGTTAATGGAACTGTGCTTTGTATCAGTTTCAGAAGAAGAGTTGACCTAGATATGTTCCGTATGTGTAGGAAACACCGTTATTTTGTTCTGACCACAGTCACGTTTCCTGCTCTGTTAGAGACTCTTAGAAAGCAAGAGCGTGCTTCTTGCTCTAAAGCAGAGTGTGTTACATGGATGAGAACTGTGCTGTGTGTTTCCCTTCAGAAATGGAGTTAAATACCAGGCTCAATGTCTTCCTACAAGCTAGACATCATTTCATTTAAACACAGTCTATTTTCAGCTCAAATGATTATAAATCGATTATGAAGCTCACACGTTTCTCGCTCTTAACTGAAAAGCATTGGATGTTAGAGGACCTGTGGTTTGTATCAGTTTCAGGAGCAGAGTTGAACTACAAATGGTCTGTATATGTAGGAAACACCTATATTTTTTCAGAGCACCCTCATGTTTCTGGCTCTATTAGAGACTCTAGAAAGCAAGAGCATGCTTCGTGCTCTAAAGCAGCGTGTGTTTCATGGATGAGAACTGTGCTGTGAGTTTCCCTTCAGAAATGGTATTAAACCACAGGCTCTGTATCTTCCTACAAGCAAGACTTCGTTTCATCTAAACTCAGTCATTTTCAGCTCAAAGGAAGCTACATCGTTCACGTAGTTCACACGATTCTTGCTCTTAACTGGAAAGCTTTGCATGTTAATGGAACTGTGGTTTGTATCAGTTTCAGAAGAAGAGTTGACCTAGATATGGTCCGTATGTGTAGGAAACACCGTTATTTTGTTCTGACCACAGTCACGTTTCCTGCTGTATTAGAGACTCTTGGAAAGCAAGAGCGTGCTTCTTGCTCTAAATCAGAGTGTGTTTCATGGAAGAAAACTGTGCTGTGTGTTTCCCTTCAGAAATGGAACTAAATCCCAGGCTCTGTGACTTCCTACAAGCAAGACAACATTTCACAAAAACCCTGTCATTTTTCAGCTCAAATGAATATAAATCGTTTAAGAAGCTCACACGTTTCTCACTCTTAAATGAAAAGCATTGGATGTTAGAGGACCTGTGGTTTGTATCAGTTTCAGGAGCAGAGTTGAGCTAGCAATGGTCTGTATGTGTAGGAAACACCGTTCTTTTGTTCTGAGTTCTCTCAAGTTTCTGGCTCTATTAGAGACTCTAGAAAGCAAGAGCATGCTTCGTGCTCTAAAGCAGAGTGTGTTTCATGGATGAGAACTGTGCTGTGTGTTTCCCTTAAGAAATGGAGTTAAATCCCAGGCTCTGTGTCTTCCTATATGCAAGACATCTTTTCAGATAAACTCTGTCACTTTTCAGCTCAAAGGAAGCTACATCGTTCAGGGAGCTCAGACGTTTCTCGCTTTTAACTTGAAAGCATTGCATGTTAGAGGCACTGTGGTTTGTATCAGTTTCAGAAGAAAAGTTGACATAGATATGGTCCGTATGTGTAGGAAACAACGTTCTTTTGCTCTGAGCACTCATGTTTCTTGCACTATTAGAGACTCTAGAAAGCAAGAGCGTGCTTCTTCCTATAAGCAGGGTGTGTTTCCTCGTGAGAACTGTGCTGTGTGTTTCCTTACAGAAATGGAGTTAAATCCCAGGCTCTGTGTCTTCCTACAAGCAAGACATCATTTCAGGTAAACGCAGTCAAATTTCAGCTCAAATGAATATATATCGTTTACGAAGCTCACATGTTACTTGCTCTTAACTGAACAGCATTGGATGTTAGATGACTTGTGGTTTGTATCAGTTTCAGAAGCAGAGTTGAACTAGCAATGGTCCGTATATGTAGGAAACACCGTTATTTTAATCAGAGCACCCTCATGTTTCTGGCTCTATTAGAGACTCTAGAAAGCCATAGCATGCTTCATGCTCTAAAGCAGAGTGTGTTTCATGGATGAGAACTGTGCTGTGTGTTTCCCCAGAGAAATGGAGCTAAATCCCAGGCTCTGTGTCTTCCTATAAGCCTGTCATCATTTCACGAAACCCTTGTCACTTTTCAACTCAAATGAATAAAAATCGTTTAAGAAGCTCACACGTTTCTCGCTCTTAACTGAAAAGCATTGAATGTTAGAGGTCCTGTGGTTTGTGTCAGTTTCAGGAGGAGAGTTGAACTAGATATGATCCCTGTGAGTAGGAAACACAGTTCTTTTATTATGAGCACACTTTCAAGTTTCTGGCTCTATTATAGACTCTAGAAAGCAAGAGCATGCTTCTTGCTCTAAAGCAGAGTGTGTTTCATGGATGAGAACTGTGCTGTGTGTTTCCCTTCAGAAATGGAGTTAAATCCCAGGCTCTGTGTCTTCCTACAAGCAAGACATCTTCTCAGGTAAACTCAGTCACTTTTCAGCTCAAAGGAAGCTACATAATTCACGTAGCTCATACGTTTCTCGCTCTTAAATGGAAAGCTTTGCATGTTAATGGAACTGTGGTTTGTATCAGTGTCAGAAGAAGAGTTGACTTAGATATGGTCCGTATGTGTAGGAAACACCGTTAATTTGTTCTGACCACAGTCACGTTTCCTGCTGTATTAGAGACTCTTAGAAAGCAAGAGCGTGCTTCTTGCTGTAAAGCAGAGTGTGTTTCATGGATGAGAACTGTGCTGTGTGTTTCCCTTCAGAAATGGAGTTAAATCACATCCTCTGTATCTTCCTATAAGCAAGACTTCGTTTCACGTAAACTCAGTCACCTTTCAGCTTAAAGGAAGCTACATCGTTCACAAAGCTCAGAAGTTTCTCGATATTAACTGGAAAGCATTGCATGTTGGAAGAACTGTGGTTTGTGTCAGTTTCAGAAGAAGAGTTGAACTAGATATGGTCCGTATGTCTTGGAAACACCGTTATTTTGTTCTGACCACAGTCACGTTTCCTGCTGTATAAAGGACTCGTAGAAAGCAAGAGTGTGCTTCTTGCTCTAAAGCAGAATTTATTTCATGGATGAGAACTGTGCTGTGTGTTTACCATCAGTAATGGAGTTAAATCCCAGGCTCTGTGTCTTCCTACAAGGAAGACATCTTCTCAGGTAAACTCAGTCACTTATCAGCTCAAAGGAAGCTAATTCGTTCACGAAGCTCACACGTTTCTCGCTCTTGACTTGAAAGCATTGCATGATAATGGAACTGTGCTTTGTATCTGTTTCAGAAGAAGAGTTGACCTAACTATGGTCCATATGTGTAGGAAACACCGTTATATTGTTCTGACAACAGTAAAGTTTCCTGCTGTATTAGAGAGTCTTAGAAAGCAAGAGTGTGCTTCTTGTTCTAAAGCAGAGTGTGTTTCATGGAAGAAAACTGTGCTGTGTTTTTCCCTTCAGAAATGGAGTTATATTCCAAGTTCTGTGTCTTCCTACAAGCAAGACATCATTTCAGGTAAACACAGTCACTTTCAGCTCAAATGAATATAAATCATTTACGAAGCTCACATGTTTCTTGCTCTTAAATGAAAAGCATTGGATTTTAGATGACTTGTGGTTAGTATCAGTTTCAGAAGCAGAGTTGAACTAGCAATGGTCCGTATATGTAGGAAACACCGTTATTTTGTTCAGAGAACCCTCATTTTTCTGGCTCTATTAGAGACTCTAGAAAGCAAGAGCATGCTTCGTGCTCTAAAGCAGAGTGTGTTTCATGGATGAGAACTGTGCTGTGTGTTTCCATACAGAAATGGAGCTAAATCCCAGGCTCTGTGTCTTCCTACAAGCAAGTCATCATTTCACGAAAACCCTGTCACTTTTCAGTCAAATGAATATAAATCGTTTAAGAAGCTCACACGTTTCTCGCTCTTAATTGAAAAGCATTGGATGTTAGAGGACCTGTGTTTTGTATCAGTTTCAGGAGCAGAGTTGAGCTAGATATGATCCGTGTGTGTAGGAAACACAGTTCTTTTATTATGAGCACACTTTCAAGTTTCTTTTTCTATTATAGACTATAGAAAGCAAGAGCATGCTTCTTGCTCTAAAGCAGAGTGTGTTTCATGGATGAGAACTGTGCTCTGTTTTTCCCTTCAGAAATGGAGTTAAATCCCAGGCTCTGTGTCTTCCTACAAGCAAGATATCTTTACAGATAAACTCAGTCACTTTTCAGCTCAAAGTAAGCTACATTATTCACGTAGCTCACACGTTTCTCGCTCTTAAATGGAAAGCTTTGCATGTTAATGGAACTGTGGTTTGCATCAGTTTCAGAAGAAGAGTTGACCTAGATATGGTCCGTATGTGTAGGAAACACCGTTATTTTGTTCTGACCACAGTCAGGTTTCCTGCTGTATTAGAGACTCTTAGAAAGCAAGAGCGTGCTTCTTGCTCTAAAGCAGAGTGTGTTTCTAATGATAACTGTGCTGTGTGTTTCCCTTCAGAAATGGAGTTAAATCACATCCTCTGTGTCTTCCTATAAGCAAGACTTCATTTCACGTAAACTCAGTCACTTTTCAGCTTAAAGGAAGCTACATCGTTCACAAAGATCACAAGTTTCTCGATATTAACTGGAAAGCATTGCATGTTAGAGGAACTGTGGTTTGTGTCAGTTTTAGAAGAAGAGTTGAACTAGATATGGTCCGTATGTGTTGGAAACAACGTTATTTTGTTCTGACCACAGTCACGTTTCCTGCTGTATAAAGGACTCGTAGAAAGCAAGAGCGTGCTTCTTGCTCTAAAGCAGAGTGTATTTCATGGATGAGAACTGTGCTGTGTGTTTCCCATCAGTAATGGAGTTAAATCCCAGGCTCTGTGTCTTCCTACAAGGAAGACATCTTCTCAGGTAAACTCAGTCACTTTTCAGCTCAAAGGAAGCTAATTCATTCATGAAGCTCACACGTTTCTTGCTCTTGACTTGAAAGCATTGCATGATAATGGAACTGTGCATTGTATCAGTTTCAGAAGAAGAGTTGACCTAACTATAGTCCATATGTGTAGGAAACACCGTTATTTTGTTCTGACCACAGTAACGTTTCCTGCTGTATTAGAGACTCTTAGAAAGCAAGAGTGTGCTTCTTGTTCTAAAGCAGAGTGTGTTTCATGGAGGAGAACTGTGCTGTGTTTTTCCCTTCAGAAATGGAGTTATATTCCAAGTTCTGTGTCTTCCTACAAGCAAGACATCATTTCAGGTAAACACAGTCACTTTTCAGCTCAAATGAATATAAATCATTTACGAAGCTCACTCGTTTCTTGCTCTTAACTGAAAAGCATTGGATTTTAGATGACTTGTGGTTAGTATCAGTTTCAGAAGCAGAGTTGAACTAGCAATGGTCCGTATATGTAGGAAACACCGTTATTTTAATCAGAGCACCCTCATGTTTCTGGCTCTATTAGAGACTCTAGAAAGCAAGAGCATGCTTCATGCTCTAAAGCAGAGTGTGTTTCATGGATGAGAACTGTGCTGTGTGTTTCCCCAGAGAAATGGAGCTAAATCCCAGGCTCTGTGTCTTCCTATAAGCCTGTCATCATTTCACGAAACCCTTGTCACTTTTCAGCTCAAATGAATAAAAATCGTTTAAGAAGCTCACACGTTTCTCGCTCTTAACTGAAAAGCATTGAATGTTAGAGGTCCTGTGGTTTGTGTCAGTTTCAGGAGTAGAGTTGAACTAGATATGATCCCTGTGAGTAGGAAACACAGTTCTTTTATTATGAGCACAGTTTCAAGTTTCTGGCTCTATTATAGACTCTAGAAAGCAAGAGCATGCTTCTTGCTCTAAAGCAGAGTGTGTTTCATGGATGAGAACTGTGCTCTGTTTTTCCCTTCAGAAATGGAGTTAAATCCCAGGCTCTGTGTCTTCCTACAAGCAAGACATCTTTTCAGGTAAACTCACTCACTTTTCAGCTCAAAAGAAGCTACATCGTTCACGTAGCTCACACGTTTCTCGCTCTTAACTGGAAAGCTTTGCATGTTAATGGAACTGTGGTTTGTATCAGTTTCAGAAGAAGAGTTGACCTTGATATGGTCCATATGTGTAGGAAACACCATTATTTTGTTCTGACCACACTCTGAATTCCTGATGTATTAGAGACTCTTAGAAAGCAAGAGCGTGCTTCTTGCTCTAAAGCAGAGTGTGTTTCATGGATGAGAACTGTGCTGTGTGTTTCCCTTCAGAAATGTAGTTAAATCCCAGGCTCTGTGTCTTCCTACAAGCAAGACATCTTCTCAGGTAAACTCAGTCACTTTTCAGCTCAAAGGAAGCTACATAATTCACGTAGCTCATACGTTTCTCGCTCTTAAATGGAAAGCTTTGCATGTTAATGGAACTGTGGTTTGTATCAGTGTCAGAAGAAGAGTTGACTTAGATATGGTCCGTATGTGTAGGAAACACCGTTAATTTGTTCTGACCACAGTCACGTTTCCTGCTGTATTAGAGACTCTTAGAAAGCAAGAGCGTGCTTCTTGCTGTAAAGCAGAGTGTGTTTCATGGATGAGAACTGTGCTGTGTGTTTCCCTTCAGAAATGGAGTTAAATCACATCCTCTGTATCTTCCTATAAGCAAGACTTCGTTTCACGTAAACTCAGTCACCTTTCAGCTTAAAGGAAGCTACATCGTTCACAAAGCTCAGAAGTTTCTCGATATTAACTGGAAAGCATTGCATGTTGGAAGAACTGTGGTTTGTGTCAGTTTCAGAAGAAGAGTTGAACTAGATATGGTCCGTATGTCTTGGAAACACCGTTATTTTGTTCTGACCACAGTCACGTTTCCTGCTGTATAAAGGACTCGTAGAAAGCAAGAGTGTGCTTCTTGCTCTAAAGCAGAATTTATTTCATGGATGAGAACTGTGCTGTGTGTTTACCATCAGTAATGGAGTTAAATCCCAGGCTCTGTGTCTTCCTACAAGGAAGACATCTTCTCAGGTAAACTCAGTCACTTATCAGCTCAAAGGAAGCTAATTCGTTCACGAAGCTCACACGTTTCTCGCTCTTGACTTGAAAGCATTGCATGATAATGGAACTGTGCTTTGTATCAGTTTCAGAAGAAGAGTTGACCTAACTATGGTCCATATGTGTAGGAAACACCGTTATATTGTTCTGACCACAGTAAAGTTTCCTGCTGTATTAGAGAGTCTTAGAAAGCAAGAGTGTGCTTCTTGTTCTAAAGCAGAGTGTGTTTCATGGAAGAAAACTGTGCTGTGTTTTTCCCTTCAGAAATGGAGTTATATTCCAAGTTCTGTGTCTTCCTACAAGCAAGACATCATTTCAGGTAAACACAGTCACTTTCAGCTCAAATGAATATAAATCATTTACGAAGCTCACATGTTTCTTGCTCTTAAATGAAAAGCATTGGATTTTAGATGACTTGTGGTTAGTATCAGTTTCAGAAGCAGAGTTGAACTAGCAATGGTCCGTATGTGTAGGAAACACCGTTATTTTGTTCAGAGAACCCTCATTTTTCTGGCTCTATTAGAGACTCTAGAAAGGAAGAGCATGCTTCGTGCTCTAAAGCAGAGTGTGTTTCATGGATGAGAACTGTGCTGTGTGTTTCCATACAGAAATGGAGCTAAATCCCAGGCTCTGTGTCTTCCTACAAGCAAGTCATCATTTCACGAAAACCCTGTCACTTTTCAGTCAAATGAATATAAATCGTTTAAGAAGCTCACACGTTTCTCGCTCTTAATTGAAAAGCATTGGATGTTAGAGGACCTGTGGTTTGTATCAGTTTCAGGAGCAGAGTTGAGCTAGATATGATCCGTGTGGGTAGGAAACACAGTTCTTTTATTATGAGCACACTTTCAAGTTTCTTTTTCTTTTATAGACTATAGAAAGCAAGAGCATGCTTCTTGCTCTAAAGCAGAGTGTGTTTCATGGATGAGAACTGTGCTCTGTTTTTCCCTTCAGAAATGGAGTTAAATCCCAGGCTCTGTGTCTTCCTACAAGCAAGATATCTTTACAGATAAACTCAGTCACTTTTCAGCTCAAAGTAAGCTACATTATTCACGTAGCTCACACGTTTCTCGCTCTTAAATGGAAAGCTTTGCATGTTAATGGAACTGTGGTGTGCATCAGTTTCAGAAGAAGAGTTGACCTAGATATGGTCCGTATGTGTAGGAAACACCGTTATTTTGTTCTGACCACAGTCAGGTTTCCTGCTGTATTAGAGACTCTTAGAAAGCAAGAGCGTGCTTCTTGCTCTAAAGCAGAGTGTGTTTCTAATGATAACTGTGCTGTGTGTTTCCCTTCAGAAATGGAGTTAAATCACATCCTCTGTGTCTTCCTATAAGCAAGACTTCATTTCACGTAAACTCAGTCACCTTTCAGCTTAAAGGAAGCTACATCGTTCACAAAGATCACAAGTTTCTCGATATTAACTGGAAAGCATTGCATGTTAGAGGAACTGTGGTTTGTGTCAGTTTTAGAAGAAGAGTTGAACTAGATATGGTCCGTATGTGTTGGAAACACCGTTATTTTGTTCTGACCACAGTCACGTTTCCTGCTGTAGAAAGGACTCGTAGAAAGCAAGAGCGTGCTTCTTGCTCTAAAGCAGAGTGTATTTCATGGATGAGAACTGTGCTGTGTGTTTCCCATCAGTAATGGAGTTAAATCCCAGGCTCTGTGTCTTCCTACAAGGAAGACATCTTCTCAGGTAAACTCAGTCACTTTTCAGCTCAAAGGAAGCTAATTCATTCATGAAGCTCACACGTTTCTTGCTCTTGACTTGAAAGCATTGCATGATAATGGAACTGTGCATTGTATCAGTTTCAGAAGAAGAGTTGACCTAACTATGGTCCATATGTGTAGGAAACACCGTTATTTTGTTCTGACCACAGTAACGTTTCCTGCTGTATTAGAGACTCTTAGAAAGCAAGAGTGTGCTTCTTGTTCTAAAGCAGAGTGTGTTTCATGGAGGAGAACTGTGCTGTGTTTTTCCCTTCAGAAATGGAGTTATATTCCAAGTTCTGTGTCTTCCTACAAGCAAGACATCATTTCAGGTAAACACAGTCACTTTTCAGCTCAAATGAATATAAATCATTTATGAAGCTCACACGTTTCTTGCTCTTAACTGAAAAGCATTGGATTTTAGATGACTTGTGGTTAGTATTAGTTTCAGAAGCAGAGTTGAACTAGCAATGGTCCGTATATGTAGGAAACACCGTTATTTTGTTCAGAGAACCCTCATTTTTCTGGCTCTATTAGAGACTCTAGAAAGGAAGAGCATGCTTCGTGCTCTAAAGCAGAGTGTGTTTCATGGATGAGAACTGTGCTGTGTGTTTCCCTTCAGAAATGGAGCTAAATCCCAGGCTCTGTGTCTTCCTACAAGCAAGTCATCATTTCACGAAAACCCTGTCACTTTTCAGTAAAATGAATGTAAATCGTTTAAGAAGCTCACACGTTTCTCGCTCTTAACTGAAAAGCATTGGATGTTAGAGGACCTGTGGTTTGTATCAGTTTCAGGAGCAGAGTTGAGCTAGATATGATCCGTGTGTGTAGGAAACACAGTTCTTTTATTATGAGCACACTTTCAAGTTTCTGGTTCTATTATAGACTCTAGAAAGCAAGAGCCTCCTTCTTGCTCTAAAGCAGAGTGTGTTTCATGGATGAGAACTGTGCTCTGTTTTTCCCTTCAGAAATGGAGTTAAATCCCAGGCTCTGTGTCTTCCTACAAGCAAGACATCTTTACAGGTAAACTCAGTCACTTTTCAGCTCAAAGGAAGCTACATAATTCACGTAGCTCACACGTTTCTCGCTCTTAAATGGAAAGCTTTGCATGTTAATGGAACTGTGGTTTGTATCAGTTTCAGAAGAAGAGTTGACCTAGATATGGTTCGTATGTGTAGGAAACACCGTTATTTTGTTCTGACCACAGTCACATTTCCTGCTGTACTAGAGACTCTTAGAAACTAGAGCGTGCTTCTTGATCTAAAGCAGAGTGTGTTTCATGGATGAGAACTGTGCTCTGTTTTTCCCTTCAGAAATGGAGTTAAATCCCAGGCTCTGTGTCTTCCTACAAGCAAGACATCTTTACAGGTAAACTCAGTCACTTTTCAGCTCAAAGGAAGCTACATAATTCACGTAGATCACACGTTTCTCGCTCTTAAATGGAAAGCTTTGCATGTTAATGGAACTGTGGTTTGTGTCAGTTTCAGAAGAAGAGTTGAACTAGATATGGTCCGTATGTGTTGGAAACACCGTTATTTTGTTCTGACCACAGTCACGTTTCCTGCTGTATAAAGGATTCGTAGAAAGCAAGAGCGTGCTTCTTGCTCTAAAGCAGAGTGTATTTCATGGATGAGAACTGTGCTGTGTGTTTCCCATCAGTAATGGAGTTAAATCCCAGGCTCTGTGTCTTCCTACAAGGAAGACATCTTCTCAGGTAAACTCAGTCACTTTTCAGCTCAAAGGAAGCTAATTCGTTCACGAAGCTCACACGTTTCTCGCTCTTGACTTGAAAGCATTGCATGATAATGAAACTGTCCTTTGTATCAGTTTCAGAAGAAGAGTTGACCTAGCTATGGTCCATTTGTGTAGGAAACACCGTTATTTTGTTCTGACCACAGTAACGTTTCCTGCGGTATTAGAGACTCTTAAAAAGCAAGACTGTGCTTCTTGTCCTAAAGCAGAGTGTGTTTCATGGAAGAGAACTGTGCTGTGTTTTTCCCTTCAGATATGGAGTTATATTCCAAGTTCTGTGTCTTCCTACAAGCAAGACATCATTTCAGGTAAACACAGTCACTTTTCAGCTCAAATGAATATAAATCATTTACGAAGCTCACTCGTTTCTTGCTCTTAACTGAAAAGCATTGGATTTTAGATGACTTGTGGTTAGTATCAGTTTCAGAAGCAGAGTTGAACTAGCAATGGTCCGTATATGTAGGAAACACCGTTATTTTATTCAGAGAACCCTCATTTTTCTGGCTCTATTAGAGACTCTAGAAAGCAAGAGCATGCTTCGTGCTCTAAAGCAGAGTGTGTTTCATGGATAAGAACTGTGCTGTGTGTTTCCCTTCAGAAATGGAGCTAAATCCCAGGCTCTGTGTCTTCCTACAAGCAAGTCATCATTTCATGAAAACTCTGTCACTTTTCAGTCAAATGAATATAAATCGTTTAAGAAGCTCACACGTTTCTCGCTCTAAACTGAAAAGCATTGGATGTTAGAGGACCTGTGGTTTGTATCAGTTTCAGGAGCAGAGTTGAGCTAGATATGATCCGTGTGTGTAGGAAACACAGTTCTTTTATTATGAGCACACTTTCAAGTTTCTGGTTCTATTATAGACTATAGAAAGCAAGAGCATGCTTCTTGCTCTAAAGCAGAGTGTGTTTCATGGATGAGAACTGTGCTCTGTTTTTCCCTTCAGAAATGGAGTTAAATCCCAGGCTCTGTGTCTTCCTACAAGCAAGACATCTTTACAGGTAAACTCAGTCACTTTTCAGCTCAAAGGAAGCTACATAATTCACGTAGCTCACACATTTCTCGCTCTTAAATGGAAAGCTTTGCATGTTAATGGAACTGTGGTTTGTATCAGTTTCAGAAGAAGAGTTGACCTAGATATGGTCCGTATGTGTAGGAAACACCGTTATTTTGTTCTGACCACAGTCACGTTTCCTGCTCTATTAGAGACTCTTAGAAAGCAAGAGCGTGCTTCTTGCTCTAAAGCAGAGTGTGTTTCATGGATGAGAACTGTGCTGTGTGTTTCCCTTCAGAAATGGAGTTAAATCACATCCTCTGTATCTTCCTATAAGCAAGACTTCGTTTCACGTAAACTCAGTCACCTTTCAGCTTAAAGGAAGCTACATCGTTCACAAAGCTCACAAGTTTCTCGATATTAACTGGAAAGCATTGCATGTTAGAGGAACTGTGGTTTGTGTCAGTTTTAGAAGAAGAGTTGAACTAGATATGGTCCGTATGTGTTGGAAACACCGTTATTTTGTTCTGACCACAGTCACGTTTCCTGCTGTATAAAGGACTCGTAGAAAGCAAGAGCGTGCTTCTTGCTCTAAAGCAGAGTGTATTTCATGGATGAGAACTGTGCTGTGTGTTTCCCATCAGTAATGGAGTTAAATCCCAGGCTCTGTGTCTTCCTACAAGGAAGACATCTTCTCAGGTAAACTCAGTCACTTTTCAGCTCAAAGGAAGCTAATTCGTTCATGAAGCTCACACATTTCTCGCTCTTGACTTGAAAGCATTGCATGATAATGGAACTGTGCATTGTATCAGTTTCAGAAGAAGAGTTGACCTAACTATGGTCCATATGTGTAGGAAACACCGTTATTTTGTTCTGACCACAGTAACGTTTCCTGCTGTATTAGAGACTCTTAGAAAGCAAGAGTGTGCTTCTTGTTCTAAAGCAGAGTGTGTTTCATGGAAGAGAACTGTGCTGTGTTTTTCCCTTCAGAAATGGAGTTATATTCCAAGTTCTGTGTCTTCCTACAAGCAAGACATCATTTCAGGTAAACACAGTCACTTTTCAGCTCAAATGAATATAAATCATTTATGAAGCTCACACGTTTCTTGCTCTTAACTGAAAAGCATTGGATTTTAGATGACTTGTGGTTAGTATTAGTTTCAGAAGCAGAGTTGAACTAGCAATGGTCCGTATATGTAGGAAACACCATTATTTTGTTCAGAGAATCCTCATTTTTCTGGCTCTATTAGAGACTCTGGAAAGCAAGAGCATGCTTCGTGCTCTAAAGCAGAGTGTGTTTCGTGGATGAGAACTGTGCTGTGTGTTTTCCTTCAGAAATGGAGCTAAATCCCAGGCTCTGTGTCTTCCTACAAGCAAGTCATCATTTCACGAAAACCCTGTCACTTTTCAGTCAAATGAATAAAAATCGTTTAAGAAGCTCACACGTTTCTCGCTCTTAACTGAAAAGCATTGGATGTTAGAGGACCTGTGGTTTGTATCAGTTTCAGGAGCAGAGTTGAGCTAGATATGATCCGTGTGTGTAGGAAACACAGTTCTTTTATTATGAGCACACTTTCAAGTTTCTGGTTCTATTATAGACTCTAGAAAGCAAGAGCATGCTTCTTGCTCTAAAGCAGAGTGTGTTTCATGGATGAGAACTGTGCTCTGTTTTTCCCTTCAGAAATGGTATTAAATCCCAGGCTCTGTGTCTTCCTACAAGCAAGACATCTTTACAGGTAAACTCAGTCACTTTTCAGCTCAAAGGAAGCTACATAATTCACGTAGCTCACACGTTTCTCGCTCTTAAATGGAAAGCTTTGCATGTTAATGGAACTGTGGTTTGTATCAGTTTCAGAAGAAGAGTTGACCTAGATATGGTTCGTATGTGTAGGAAACACCGTTATTTTGTTCTGACCACAGTCACGTTTCCTGCTGTACTAGAGACTCTTAGAAAACTAGAGCGTGCTTCTTGATCTAAAGCAGAGTGTGTTTCATGGATGAGAACTGTGCTGTGTGTTTCCGTTCAGAAATGGAGTTAAATTCCAGGCTCAAAGTCTTCCTACAAGCAAGACATCATTGCACGTAACACAGTCACTTTTCAGCTCAAATGAATATAAATCGTTTAAAGATCACACGTTTCTCGCTCTTAACAGAAAAGCATTAGATGTTAGAGGACCTGTGGTTTGTATCAGTATCAGGAGCAGAGTTGAACTAGATATGGTCTGTGTGTGTAGGAAACCCAGTTCTTTTACTCTGAGCACACTTTCAAGTTTCTGCCTCTATTAGACTCTAGAAAGCAAGAGCGTGCTTCTTACTCTAAAGCAGAGTGTGTTCCATGGATGAGAACTGTGCTGTGTGTTTCCCTTCAAAAATGGAGTTAAATCCCAGGCTGTGTGTCTTCCTACAAGCAAGACATCTTTTCCTGTAAACTCAGTCACTTTTCAGCTCAAAGGAAGCTACATCGTTCACGAAGCTCATACGTTTCTCGCTCTTAACTGGAAAGCATTGCATGTTAATGGAACTGTGGTAGTATCACTTCCAGTGGAAGAGTTGTCCTACATCTGGTCCGCATGTGTAGGAAACACCGTTATTTTGTTCTGAAAACAGTCACGTTTTCTGCTCTATTAGAGACTCTTAGAATGCAAGAGTGTGCTTCTTGTTCTAAAGCACAGTGTGTTTCATGGATGAGAACTGTGCTGTGTGTTTCCCTTCAGAAATGGAGTTAAATACCAGGTTCAATATCTTCCTACAAGCAAGACATCATTTCAAGTAACGCAGTCACTTTTCAGCTCAAATGAATATAAATCATTTACATAGATCACACGTTTCTCGCTCTTAACTGAATAGCATTGGATGTTAGATGACTTGCGGTTTGTATCAGTTTCAGAAGCAGAGTTGAACTAGCTATGGTCCGTATGTGTAGGAAACACCGTTCTTTTGTTCAGAGTACCCTCCATTTTCTGGCTCTATTAGAGACTCTAGAAAGCAAGAGCATGATCCGTGCTCTAAAGCAGAGTGTGTTTCATGGATGAGATCTGTGCTGTGTGTTTCCCTACAGAAATGGAGTTAAATCCCAGGCTCTGTGTCTTCCTACATGCAAGTCATCATTTCAGGTAAACGCTGTCACTTTTCAGCTCAAATGAATATAAATCCTTAAGAAGCTCACACGTTTCTCGCTCTTAACTTGAAAGCATTGCATGTTAGAGGCACTGTGGTTTGTATCAGTTTCAGAAGAAGAGTTGACATAGATATGGTCCGTATGTGTAGGAAACAACGTTCTTTTGCTCTGAGCACACTCATGTTTCTTGCACTATTAGAGACTCTAGAAAGCAAGAGCGTGCTTCTTCCTATAAGCAGAGTGTGTTTCCTCGTGAGAACTGTGCTGTGTGTTTCCCTACAGAAATGGAGTTAAATCCCAGGCTCTGTGTCTTCCTACAAGCAAGACATCATTTCAGGTAAACGCTGTCAAATTTCAGCTCAAATGAATATATATCGTTTACGAAGCTCACATGTTACTTGCTCTTAACTGAACAGCATTGTATGTTAGAGGTCCTGTGGTTTGTGTCAGTTTCAGGAGTAGAGTTGAACTAGATAAGATCCCTGTGAGTAGGAAACACAGTTCTTTTATTATGAGCACACTTTCAAGTTTCTGGCTCTATTATAGACTCTAGAAAGCAAGAGCATGCTTCTTGCTCTAAAGCAGAGTGTGTTTCATGGATGAGAACTGTGCTCTGTTTTTCCCTTCAGAAATGGAGTTAAATCCCAGGCTCTGTGTCTTCCTACAAGCAAGACATCTTTTCAGGTAAACTCACTCACTTTTCAGCTCAAAAGAAGCTACATCGTTCACGTAGCTCATACGTTTCTCGCTCTTAACTGGAAAGCTTTGCATGTTAATGGAACTGTGGTTTGTATCAGTTTCAGAACAAGAGTTGACCTAGATATGGTCCGTATGTGCAGGAAACAACGTTATTTTTTTCTGACCACAGTCTGAATTCCTGATGTATTAGAGACTCTTAGAAAGCAAGAGCATGCTTCTTGCTCTAAAGCAGAGTGTGTTTCATGGATGAGAACTGTGCTGTGTGTTTCCCTTCAGAAATGGAGTTACATTCCAGGCTCTGTGTCTTCCTACAAGCAAGACATCATTTCAGGTAAAAGCAGTCAAATTTCAGCTCAAATGAATATATATCGTTTACGAAGCTCACATGTTACTTGCTCTTAACTGAACAGCATTGGATGTTAGATGACTTGTGGTTTGTATCAGTTTAAGAAGCAGAGTTGAACTAGCAATGGCCCGTATATGTAGGAAACACCCTTATTTTAATCAGAGCACCCTCATGTTTCTGGCTCTATTAGAGACCTTAGAAAGCAAGAGCATGCTTCATGCTCTAAAGCAGAGTGTGTTTCATGGATGAGAACTGTGCTGTGTGTTTCCCTTCAGAAATGGAGTTAAATCACATCCTCTGTATCTTCCTATAAGCAAGACTTCGTTTCACGTAAACTCAGTCACCTTTCAGCTTAAAGGGAGCTACATCGTTCACAAAGCTCAAAAGTTTCTCGATATTAACTGGAAAGCATTGCATGTTAGAGGAACTGTGGTTTGTGTCAGTTTCAGAAGAAGAGTTGACATAGATATGGTCCGTATGTTTAGGAAACACCGTTATTTTATTCTGACCACAGTCACGTTTCAGGCTGTAGTAGAGACAATTAGAAAACTAGAGCGTGCTTCTTGCTCTAAAGCAGAGTGTGTTTCATGGATGAGAACTGTGCTGTGTGTTTCCCTTCAGAAATGGAGTTACATTCCAGGCTCAAAGTCTTCCTACAAGCAAGACATCATTGCAGGTAACGCAGTGACTTTTCAGCTCAAATGAATATAAATCGTTTAAAGATCACACGTTTCTCGCTCTTAACAGAAAAGCATTGGATTTTAGAGGACCTGTGGTTTGTATCAGTTTCAGGAGAAGAGTTGAACTAGATATGGTCCGTGTGTGTAGGAAACCCAGTTCTTTTTTTCTGAGCACACTTTCAAGTTTCTGCCTCTATTATAGAGTCTAGAAAGCAAGAGCATGCTTCTTGCTCTAAAGCAGAGTGTGTTTCATGGATGAGAACTGTGCTGTGGGTTTCCCTTCAGAAATGGAGTTAAATCCCAGGCTCTGTGTCTTCCTACAAGCAAGACATCTTTTCAGGTAAACTCAGTCAAATTTCAGCTCAAATGAATATATATCGTTTACGAAGCTCACATGTTATTTGCTCTTAACTGAACAGCATTGGATGTTACATGACTTGTGGTTTGGATCAGTTTCAGAAGCAGAGTTGAACTAGCAATGGTCCGTATATGTAGGAAACACCGTTATTTTAATCAGAGCACCCTCATGTTTCTGGCTCTATTAGAGACTCTAGAAAGCAAGAGCATGCTTCATGCTCTAAAGCAGAGTGTGTTTCATGGATGAGAACTGTGCTGTGTGTTTCCCCAGAGAAATGGAGCTAAATCCCAGGCTCTGTGTCTTCCTATAAGCTAGTCATCATTTCACGAAAACCTTGTCACTTTTCAGCTCAAATGAATATAAATCGTTTAAGAAGCTCACACGTTTCTCGCTCTTAACTGAAAAGCATTGAATGTTAGAGGTCCTGCGGTTTGTATCAGTTTCAGGAGTAGATTTGAACTAGATATGATCCCTGTGAGTAGGAAACACAGTTCTTTTTTTATGAGCACACTTTCAAGTTTCTGGCTCTATTATAGACTCTAGAAAGCAAGAGCATGCTTCTTGCTCTAAAGCAGAGTGTGTTTCATGGATGAGAACTGTGCTCTGTTTTTCCCTTCAAAAATGGAGTTAAATCCCAGCCTCTGTGTCTTCCTACAAGCAAGATATCTTTTCAGGTAAACTCACTCACTTTTCAGCTCAAAGGAAGCTACATCGTTCACGTAGCTCACACGTTTCTCGCTCTTAACTGGAAAGCTTTGCATGTTAATGGAACTGTGGTTTGTATCAGTTTCAGAAGAAGAGTTGACCTAGATATGGTCCGTATGTGTAGGAAACACCGTTATTTTGTTCTGACCACAGTCTCAATTCCTGATGTATTAGAGACTCTTAGAAAGCAAGAGCATGCTTCTTACTCTAAAGCAGAGTGTGTCATGGATGAGAACTGTGCTGTGTGTTTCCTTTCAGAAATGGAGTTATATTCCAGGCTCTGTGTCTTCCTAAAAGCAAGACATCATTTCAGGTAACATGAGTCACTTTTCAGCTCAAATGATTATAAATCCTTTATGAAGATCACATGTTTCTCGCTCTTAACTGAATAGCATTGGATGTTAGATGACTTGTGGTTTGTATCAGTTTCAGAAGCAGAGTTGACCTAGATATGGTCCGTATGTGTAGTAAACACCGTTATTTTGTTCTGACCACTGTCACGTTTCCTACTCTATTTGAGACACTTAGAAAGCAAGAGTGTGATTCTTGCTCTATAAGAGAGTGTGTTTCATGGATGAGAACTGTGCTGTGTGTTTCCCTTCAGAAATGGAGCTAAATCCCAGGCTTTGTGTCTTCCTGCAAGCAAGACATCATTTCACGAAACCCTGTCACTTTTCAGCTCAAATGAATATAAATCGTTTAAGAAGCTCACACGTTAATCGCTCTTAACTAAAAAGCATTGGATGTTAGAGGACCTGTGTTTTGTATCAGTTTCAGGAGCAGAGTTGGACTAGAAATGGTCTGTATGTGTAAGAAACACCATTCTTTTGTTCTGAGTACCCTCAAGTTTCTGGCTCCATTAGAGTCTCTGCAAAGAAAGAGCATGCTTCTTGCTCTCAAGCAGAGTGTGTTTCATGGATGAGAACTGTGCTGTGTGTTTCCCTTCAGAAATGGAGTTAAATCCCAGGCTCTGATTCTTCGTACAAGTAAGACATATTATCAGGTAAACTCAGTCACTTTTCAGCTCAAAGGAAGCTACATCGTTCACGAAGCTCACATGTTTCTTGCTCTTAACTTGAAAGCATTGCATGTTAATGGAACTGTGCTTTGTATCGGTTTCAGAAGAAGAGTTGACCTAGATATGGTCCTTATGTGTAGGAAACACCGTTATTTTGTTTTGTCCACAGTCACGTTTCCTGCTCTATTAGAGACTCTTAGGAAGCAAGAGTGTGCTTCTTGCTCTAAGCAGAGTGTATTTCATGGATGAGAACTGTGCTGTGTGTTTCGTTCAGAAATGGAGTTAAATCCCAGGCTCTGTGTCTTCCTACAAGCAAGACATCATTTCAGGTAAATGCAGTCACTTTTCAGCTCAAATGAATATAAATCGTTTACGAAGCTCACATGTTTCTCTCTCTCAACTGAAAAGCATTGGATGTTAGAGGACCTGTGGTTTGGATCAGTTTCAGGAGCAGAGTTGAACTAGATATGGTCCGTGTGTGTAGGAAACCCAGTTCTTTTATTCTGAGCACACTTTCAAGTTTCTTGCTCTATTATAGACTCTAGAAAGCAAGAGCGTGCTTCTTGCTCTAAAGCATAGTGTGTTTCATGGATGATAACTGTGCTGTGTTTTTCCTTTCAGAAATACAGTTAAATCCAAGGCTCTGATTCTTCGTACACGTAAGACATCTTTTCAGGTAAACTCAGTCACTTTTCAGCTCAGAGGAAGCTACATCGTTCATGAAGCTCATATGTTTCTCGCTCTTAACTGGAAAGCATTGCATGTTAATGGAACTTTGGTTGTATCAGTTCCAGTAGAAGAGTTGACCGAGATATGGTCTGTATGTGTAGGAAACACCGTTATTTTTTCCGACCATAGTCACGTTTCCTGCAGTATTAGAGACTCATAGAAAGAAAGAGCGTGCTTCTTGCTCTAAAGCAGAGTGTGTTTCATGGATGAGAACTGTGCTGTGTGTTTTCCATCAGAAATGGAGTTAAATTCCAGGCTCTGTGTCTTCCTACAAGCAAGACATCATTACAGGTATATGCAGTCACTTTTCAGTTCAAATGAATATAAATCGTTTACGAAGCTCACACGTTACTTGCTCTTAACTGAAAAGCATTGGATGTTAGATGACTTGTGGTTTGGTTCAGATTCAGAAGCAGAGTTGAACTAGCAATGGTCCATATATGTAGGAAACACCGTTATTTTGTTCAGAGCACCCTCATGTTTCTGGCTCTATTAGATACTCTAGAAAGCAAGAGCATGCTTCGTGCTCTAAAGCAGAGTGTGTTTCAGGGATGAGAACTGTGCTGTGTGTTTCCCTTCAGAAATGGAGTTAAATCCCAGGCTCTGTGTCTTCCTACAAGCAAGACATGTTTTCAGGTAAACGAAGTCAATTTTCAGCTCAAAGGAAGCTACATCGTTTACGAAGATCACACGTTTCTCACTCTTAACTGAAAAGCATTGGATGTTAGATGACTTGTGGTTTGTATCAGTTTCAGAATCAGAGTTCAACTCGCAGTGGTCCGTATATGTAGGAAACACCCTTCTTTTGTTCTGAGCACACTCAAGTTTCCTGCTCTATTAGAGACTCTAGAAAGCAAGAGCGTGCTTCTTCCTATACGCAGAGTGTGTTTCCTCATGAGAACTGTGCTGTGTGTTTCCCTTCAGAAATGGAGTTAAATCCCAGGCTCTGTATCTTCCTAAAAGCAAGACATCTTTTCAGGTAAACTCAGTCACTTTTCAGCTCAAAGGATGGTACATCGTCCATAAAGCTCACACGTTTCTCGCTCTTAACTGGAAAGAATTGCATGTTAGAGGAAGTGTGGTTTGTATCAGTTTCAGTAGAAGAGTTGACCTAGATATGGTCTGTATGTGTAGGAAATACCGTTATTTTGTTCTGACCACAGTCACGTTTCCTGCTGTATTAGAGACTCTAGAAAGCAAGAGCATGCTTCGTGATATAAAGCAGAGTGTGTTTCATGGAGGAGAACAGTTCTGTGTGTTTCCCTTCAGAAATGGAGTTAAATCCCAGGCTCTGTGTCTTCCTACAAGCAAGACATCTTTTCAGGTAAACTAAGTCAATTTTCAGCTCAAAGGAAGCTACATCGTTTACGAAGATCACACGTTTCTCACTCTTAACTGAAAAGCATTGGATGTTAGATGACTTTTGCTTTGTATCAGTTTCAGAATCAGAGTTGATCTAGCAGTGGTCCGTATGTGTAGGAAACTCCGTTCTTTTGTTCTGAGCAAACACAAGTTTCCTGCTCTATTAGAGACTCTAGAAAGCAAGAGCATGCTTCTTCCTATACTCAGAGTGTGTTTCCTCGTGAGAACTATGCTGTGTGTTTCCTTTCAGAAATTGAGTTAAATCCCAGGCTCTGTGTCTTCCTACAAGCAAGACATCATTTCAGGTAAACGCAGTCAATTTTCAGCTCCAATGAATATAAATCCTTTACAAAGCTCACACGGTACTTGCTCTTAACTGAAAAGCATTGGATGTTAGATGACTTGTGGTCTGGATCAGTTTCAGAAGCAGGGTTGAACTAGAAATGGTCCGTATATGTAGGACACAATTATATTGTTCAGAGCACCCTCATGTTTCTGGCTCTATTAGAGACTCTAGAAAGCAAGAGCATGCTTCGTGCTCTAAAGCAGAGTGTGTTTCATGGATGAGAACTGTGCTGTGTGTTTCCCTTCAGAAATGGATTTAAATCCCAGGCTTTGTATCTTCCTACAAGCAAGAAATCTTTTCAGGTAAACTCAGTCACTTTTAATCTCAAAGGAATGTACATCGTTCACGAAGCTCACACGGTTCTCGCTCTTAACTGGAAAGAATTGCATTTTAGAGGAAGTGTGGTTTGTATCAGTTTCAGAAGAAGAGTTGACGTAGATATGGTCCGTATGTGTAGGAAACACCGTTATTTTGTTCTGACCACAGTCACGTTTAGTGCTGTATTAGAGACACTTAGAATGCAAGAGCATGCTTCTTGCTCTAAAGCAGGGTGTGTTTCATGGATGAGAACTGTGCTATGTGTTTTCCTTCAGAAATGGAGTTAAATCCCAGGATCTGTGTGTTCCTACAAGCAAGACATCATTTCAGGTAAATGCAGTCACTTTTCAGCTAAAATGAATATAAATCATTTCCGAAGGTCACACTTTACATGCTCTTAACTGAAAAGCATTGGATGTTAGATGACTTGTGGTTTGGATCAGTTTCAGAAGCAGAGTTGAACTAGCAATGGTCGATATATGTAGGAAACACCGTTATTTTGTTCAGAGCACCCTCATGTTTCTGGCTCTATTAGAGACTCTAGAAAGCAAGAGCGTGCTTCTTGCTCTAAAGCAGAGTGTGTTTCATGGATGAGAACTGTGCTGTGTGTTTCCCTTCAGAAATGGAGTTAAATCCCAGGCTCTGTGTCTTCCTACAAGCAAGACATTTTTTCAGGTAAACTCAGTCACTTTTCAGCTCAAAGGAAGCTACATCGTTCACGAAGCTCACATGTTTCTTGCTCTAAACTTGAAACCATTGCATGTTAATGGAACTGTGCTTTGTATCAGTTTCAGAAGAAGAGTTGACCTAGATATGGTCATTATGTGTAGGAAACACCGTTATTTTGTTCTGACCACAGTCACGTATCCTGCTGTATTAGAGACTCTTAGAAAGCAAGAGCATGCTTCTTGCTCTAAAGCAGAGTGTGTTTAATGGATGAGAACTGTGCTGTGTGTTTCCCTTCAGAAATGGAGTTATATCCCAGGCTCTGTGTCTTCCTACAAGCAGGACATCTTTTCAGGTAAACTCAGTCACTTTTCAGCTCAAAGGAAGCTACATCATTCACGTAGCTCACACGTTTCTTGCTCTTAACTGGAAAGCTTTGCATGTTAATGGAACTGTGGTCTGTATCAGTTTCAGAAGAAGAGTTGACCTAGATATGGTCCGTATGTGTAGGAAACACCGTTATTTTTTTCTGACCACAGTCACGTTTCTTGCTGTATTAGAGACTCTTGGAAAGCAAGAGCGTGCTTCTTGCTCTAAAGCAGAGTGTGTTTCATGGATGAGAACTGTGCTGTGTGTTTCCCTTCAGAAATGGAGTTAAATCCCAGGCTCTGTGTCTTCCTACAAGCAATACATCTTTTCAGGTAAACTCAGTCACTATTCAGTTCAAAGGATGCTACATCGTTAGGAAGCTCACACATTTCTCGTTCTTAACTGGAAAGAATTGCATGTTAGAGGAAGTGTGGATTGTATCAGTTTCAGAGGAAGAGTTAACCTAAATGTGGTCCGTATGTGTAGGAAACACCGTTATTTTGTTCTGTCCACAGTCACGTTTCCTGCTCTATTAGAGACTCTAGAAAGCAAGAGCGTGCTTCTTGCTCTAAAGCAGAGTGTGTTTCATGGATGAGAACTGTGCTGTGTGTTTCCCTTCAGAAATGGAACTAAATCCCAGTCTCTGTGACTTCCTACAAGCAAGACATCATTTCACAAAATCCCTGTCACTTTTCAGCTCAAATGAATGTAAATCGTTTAAGAAGCTCACACGTTTCTCACTCTTAACTGAAAAGCATTGGATGTTAGAGTACCTGTGGTTTGTATCAGTTTCAGGAGTAGAGTTGAACTAGCAATGGTCTGTATGTGTAGGAAACACCGTTCTTTTGTTCTGAGTTCTCTCAAGTTTCTGGCTCTATTAGAGACTCTAGAAAGCAAGAGCATGCTTCGTGCTCTAAAGCAGAGTGTGTTTCATGGATGAGAACTGTGCTGTGTGTTTCCCTTAAGAAATGGAGTTAAATCCCAGGCTCTGTGTCTTCCTATATGCAAGACATCTTTTCAGGTAAACTCTGTCACTTTTCAGCTCACAGGAAGCTACATCGTTCAGGGAGCTCACACGTTTCTCGCTCTTAACTTGAAAGCATTGCATGTTAGGGGCACTGTGGTTTGTATCAGTTTCAGAAGAAGAGTTGACATAGATATGGTCCGTATGTGTAGGAAACACCGTTCTTTTGCTCTGAACACACTCATGTTTCTTGCACTATTAGAGACTCTAGAAAGCAAGAGCGTGCTTCTTCCTATAAGCAGAGTGTGTTTCCTCGTGAGAACTGTGCTGTGTGTTTCCCTACAGAAATGGAGTTAAATCCCAGGCTCTATGTCTTCCTACAAGCAAGACATCATTTCAGGTAAACGCAGTCAAATTTCTGCTCAAATGAATATATATCTTTTACGAAGCTCACATGTTACTTGCTCTTAACTGAACAGCATTGGATGTTAGATGACTTGTGGTTTGTATCAGTTTCAGAAGCAGAGTTGAACTAGCAATTGTCCGTATATGTAGGAAACACCGTTATTTTAATCAGAGCACCCTCATGTTTCTGGCTCTATTAGAGAATCTAATAAGCAAGAGCATGCTTCATGCTCTAAAGCAGAGTGTGTTTCATGGATGAGAACTGTGCTGTGTGTTTCCCCAGAGAAATGGAGCTAAGTCCCAGGCTCTGTGTCTTCCTATAAGCTAGTCATCATTTCACGAAAACCTTGTCACTTTTCAGCTCAAATGAATATAAATCGTTTAAGAAGCTCACACGTTTCTCGCTCTTAACTGAAAATCATTGAATGTTAGAGGTCCTGTGGTTTGTATCAGTTTCAGGAGTAGAGTTGAACTAGATATGATCCCTGTGAGTAGGAAACACAGTTCTTTTATTATGAGCACACTTTCAAGTTTCTGGCTCTATTATAGACTCTAGAAAGCAAGAGCATGCTTCTTGCTCTAAAGCAGAGTGTGTTTCATGGATGAGAACTGTGCTCTGTTTTTCCCTTCAAAAATGGAGTTAAATCCCAGCCTCTGTGTCTTCCTACAAGCAAGACATCTTTTCAGGTAAACTCACTCACTTTTCAGTCAAAGGAAGCTACATCGTTCACGTAGCTCACACATTTCTCGCTCTTAACTGGAAAGCTTTGCATGTTAATGGAACTGTGGTTTGTATCAGTTTCAGAAGAAGAGTTGACCTAGATATGGTCCGTATGTGTAGGAAACACCATTATTTTGTTCTGACCACAGTCTCAATTCCTGATGTATTAGAGACTCTTAGAAAGCAAGAGCATGCTTCTTACTCTAAAGCAGAGTGTGTCATGGATGAGAACTGTGCTGTGTGTTTCCCTTCAGAAATGGAGTTATATCCCAGGCTCTGTGTCTTCCTACAAGCAGGACATCTTTTCAGGTAAACTCAGTCACTTTTCAGCTCAAAGGAAGCTACATCATTCACGTAGCTCACACGTTTCTTGCTCTTAACTGGAAAGCTTTGCATGTTAATGGAACTGTGGTCTGTATCAGTTTCAGAAGAAGAGTTGACCTAGATATGGTCCGTATGTGTAGGAAACACCGTTATTTTTTTCTGACCACAGTCACGTTTCTTGCTGTATTAGAGACTCTTGGAAAGCAAGAGCGTGCTTCTTGCTCTAAAGCAGAGTGTGTTTCATGGATGAGAACTGTGCTGTGTGTTTCCCTTCAGAAATGGAGTTAAATCCCAGGCTCTGTGTCTTCCTACAAGCAATACATCTTTTCAGGTAAACTCAGTCACTATTCAGTTCAAAGGATGCTACATCGTTAGGAAGCTCACACATTTCTCGTTCTTAACTGGAAAGAATTGCATGTTAGAGGAAATGTGGATTGTATCAGTTTCAGAGGAAGAGTTAACCTAAATGTGGTCCGTATGTGTAGGAAACACCGTTATTTTGTTCTGTCCACAGTCACGTTTCCTGCTCTATTAGAGACTCTAGAAAGCAAGAGCGTGCTTCTTGCTCTAAAGCAGAGTGTGTTTCATGGATGAGAACTGTGCTGTGTGTTTCCCTTCAGAAATGGAACTAAATCCCAGGCTCTGTGACTTCCTACATGCAAGACATCATTTCACAAAATCCCTGTCACTTTTCAGCTCAAATGAATGTAAATCGTTTAAGAAGCTCACACGTTTCTCACTCTTAACTGAAAAGCATTGGATGTTAGAGGACCTGTGGTTTGTATCAGTTTCAGGAGTAGAGTTGAACTAGCAATGGTCTGTATGTGTAGGAAACACCGTTCTTTTGTTCTGAGTTCTCTCAAGTTTCTGGCTCTATTAGAGACTCTAGAAAGCAAGAGCATGCTTCGTGCTCTAAAGCAGAGTGTGTTTCATGGATGAGAACTGTGCTGTGTGTTTCCCTTAAGAAATGGAGTTAAATCCCAGGCTCTGTGTCTTCCTATATGCAAGACATCTTTTCAGGTAAACTCTGTCACTTTTCAGCTCACAGGAAGCTACATCGTTCAGGGAGCTCACACGTTTCTCGCTCTTAACTTGAAAGCATTGCATGTTAGGGGCACTGTGGTTTGTATCAGTTTCAGAAGAAGAGTTGACATAGATATGGTCCGTATGTGTAGGAAACACCGTTCTTTTGCTCTGAACACACTCATGTTTCTTGCACTATTAGAGACTCTAGAAAGCAAGGGCGTGCTTCTTCCTATAAGCAGAGTGTGTTTCCTCGTGAGAACTGTGCTGTGTGTTTCCCTACAGAAATGGAGTTAAATCCCAGGCTCTATGTCTTCCTACAAGCAAGACATCATTTCAGGTAAACGCAGTCAAATTTCTGCTCAAATGAATATATATCTTTTACGAAGCTCACATGTTACTTGCTCTTAACTGAACAGCATTGGATGTTAGATGACTTGTGGTTTGTATCAGTTTCAGAAGCAGAGTTGAACTAGCAATTGTCCGTATATGTAGGAAACACCGTTATTTTAATCAGAGCACCCTCATGTTTCTGGCTCTATTAGAGAATCTAATAAGCAAGAGCATGCTTCATGCTCTAAAGCAGAGTGTGTTTCCTGGATGAGAACTGTGCTGTGTGTTTCCCCAGAGAAATGGAGCTAAGTCCCAGGCTCTGTGTCTTCCTATAAGCTAGTCATCATTTCACGAAAACCTTGTCACTTTTCAGCTCAAATGAATATAAATCGTTTAAGAAGCTCACACGTTTCTCGCTCTTAACTGAAAATCATTGAATGTTAGAGGTCCTGTGGTTTGTATCAGTTTCAGGAGTAGAGTTGAACTAGATATGATCCCTGTGAGTAGGAAACACAGTTCTTTTATTATGAGCACACTTTCAAGTTTCTGGCTCTATTATAGACTCTAGAAAGCAAGAGCATGCTTCTTGCTCTAAAGCAGAGTGTGTTTCATGGATGAGAACTGTGCTCTGTTTTTCCCTTCAAAAATGGAGTTAAATCCCAGCCTCTGTGTCTTCCTACAAGCAAGACATCTTTTCAGGTAAACTCACTCACTTTTCAGTCAAAGGAAGCTACATCGTGCACGTAGCTCACACATTTCTCGCTCTTAACTGGAAAGCTTTGCATGTTAATGGAACTGTGGTTTGTATCAGTTTCAGAAGAAGAGTTGACCTAGATATGGTCCGTATGTGTAGGAAACACCATTATTTTGTTCTGACCACAGTCTCAATTCCTGATGTATTAGAGACTCTTAGAAAGCAAGAGCATGCTTCTTACTCTAAAGCAGAGTGTGTCATGGATGAGAACTGTGCTGTGTGTTTCCCTTCAGAAATGGAGTTATATCCCAGGCTCTGTGTCTTCCTACAAGCAGGACATCTTTTCAGGTAAACTCAGTCACTTTTCAGCTCAAAGGAAGCTACATCATTCACGTAGCTCACACGTTTCTTGCTCTTAACTGGAAAGCTTTGCATGTTAATGGAACTGTGGTCTGTATCAGTTTCAGAAGAAGAGTTGACCTAGATATGGTCCGTATGTGTAGGAAACACCGTTATTTTATTCTGACCACAGTCACGTTTCCTGCTGTATTAGAGACTCTTAGAAAGCAAGAGCGTGCTTCTTGCTCTAAAGCAGAGTGTGTTTCATGGATGAGAACTGTGCTGTGTGTTTCCCTTCAGAAATGGAGTTATATTCCAGGCTCTGTGTCTTCCTAAAAGCAAGACATCATTTCAGGTAACATGAGTCACTTTTCAGCTCAAATGATTATAAATCGTTTATGAAGATCACATGTTTCTCGCTCTTAACTGAATAGCATTGGATGTTAGATGACTTGTGGTTTGTATCAGTTTCAGAAGCAGAGTTGACCTAGATATGGACCGTATGTGTAGTAAACACCGTTATATTGTTCTGACCACAGTCACGTTTCCTACTCTATTTGAGACACTTAGAAAGCAATAGTGTGATTCTTGCTCTATAGGAGAGTGTGTTTCATGGATGAGAACTGTGCTGTGTGTCCCTTCAGAAATGGAGCTAAATCCCAGTCTCTGTGTCTTCCTACAAGCAAGATATCATTTCACGAAAACCCTGTGACATTTCATCTCAAATGAATATAAATCGTTTAAGAAGCTCACACCTTTCTCGCTCTTAACTGAAAAGCATTGGATGTTAGAGGACCTGTGTTTTGTATCAGTTTCAGGAGCAGAGTTGAACTAGCAATGGTCTGTATGTGTAAGAAACACCATTCTTTTGTTCTGAGTACCCTCAAGTTTCTGGCTCTATTAGAGTCTCTGCAAAGAAAGAGCATGCTTCTTGCTCTAAAGCAGAGTGTGTTTCATGGATGAGAACTGTGCTGTGTGTTTCCCTTCAGAAATGGAGTTAAATACCAGGCTCTGATTCTTCGTACAAGTAAGACATATTTTCAGGTAAACTCAGTCACTTTTCAGCTCAAAGGAAGCTACATCGTTCACTAAGCTCAAATGTTTCTTGCTCTTAACTAGAAAGCAATGCATGTTAATGGAACTGTGCTTTGTATCAGTTTCAGAAGAAGAGTTGACCTAGATATGGTCCGTATGTGTAGGAAACACCGTTATTTTGTTTTCTCCACAGACACGTTTCCTGCTCTATTAGAGACTCTTAGGAAGCAAGAGTGTGCTTCTTGCTCTAAGCAGAGTGTATTTCATGGATGAGAACTGTGCTGTGTTTTTCCTTTCAGAAATACAGTTAAATCCCAGGCTCTGATTCTTCGTACACGTAAGACATCTTTTCAGGTAAACTCAGTCACTTTTCAGCTCAAAGGAAGCTACATCGTTCACGAAGCTCATACGTTTCTCGCTCTTAACTGGAAAGCATTGCATGTTAATGGAACTTTGGTTGTATCAGTTCCAGTAGAAGAGTTGACCGAGATATGGTCTGTATGTGTAGGAAACACTGTTATTTTTTCTGACCATAGTCACGTTTCCTGCAGTATTAGAGACTCATAGAAAGAAAGAGTGTGCTTCTTGCTCTAAAGCAGAGTGTGTTTCATTGAAGAGAACTGAGCTGTGTGTTTCCCATCAGAAATGGAGTTAAATTCCAGGCTCTGTGTCTTCCTACAAGCAAGACATCATTTCAGGTATATGCAGTCACTTTTCAGTTCAAATGAATGTAAATCGTTTACGAAGCTCACACGTTACTTGCTCTTAACTGAAAAGCATCGGATGTTAAAGGACCTGTGGTTTGGATCAGTTTCAGGAGCAGAGTTGAACTAGATATGGTCCGTGTGTGTAGGAAACCCAGTTCTTTTATTCTGAGCACACTTTCAAGTTTCTTGCTCTATTATAGACTCTAGAAAGGAAGAGCGTGCTTCTTGCTCTAAAGCATAGTGTGTTTCATGGATGATAACTGTGCTGTGTTTTTCCTTTCAGAAATACAGTTAAATCCCAGGCTCTGATTCTTCGTACACATAAGACATCTTTTCAGGTAAACTCAGTCACTTTTCAGCTCAGAGGAAGCTACATAATTCACATAGCTCATACGTTTCTCGCTCTTAACTGGAAAGCATTGCATGTTAATGGAACTTTGGTTGTATCAGTTCCAGTAGAAGAGTTGACCGAGATATGGTCTGTATGTGTAGGAAACACCGTTATTTTTTCTGACCATAGTCACGTTTCCTGCAGTATTAGAGACTCATAGAAAGAAAGAGCGTGCTTCTTGCTCTAAAGCAGAGTGTGTTTCATGGATGAGAACTGTGCTGTGTGTTTCCCATCAGAAATGGAGTTAAATTACAGGCTCTGTGTCTTCCTACAAGCAAGACATCATTTCATTTATATGCAGTCACTTTTCAGTTCAAATGAATATAAATCGTTTACGAAGCTCACACGTTACTTGCTCTTAACTGAAAAGCATTGGATGTTAGATGACTTGTGGTTTGGTTCAGATTCAGAAGCAGAGTTGAACTAGCAATGGTCCATATATGTAGGAAACACCGTTATTTTGTTCAGAGCACCCTCATGTTTCTGGCTCTATTAGAGACTCTAGAAAGCAAGAGCATGCTTCGTGCTCTAAAGCAGAGTGTGTTTCAGGGATGAGAACTGTGCTGTGTGTTTCCCTTCAGAAATGGAGTTAAATCCCAGGCTCTGTGTCTTCCTACAAGCAAGACATCTTTTCAGGTAAACTAAGTGAATTTTCAGCTCAAAGGAAGCTACATCGTTTACGAAGATCACACGTTTCTCACTCTTAACTGAAAAGCATTGGATGTTAGATGACTTTTGCTTTGTATCAGTTTCAGAATCAGAGTTGATCTAGCAGTGGTCCTTATGTGTAGGAAACTCCGTTCTTTTGTTCTGAGCAAACACGAGTTTCCTGCACTATTAGAGACTCTAGAAAGCAAGAGCATGCTTCTTCCTATACTCAGAGTGTGTTTCCTCGTGAGAACTGTGCTGTGTGTTTCCCTTCAGAAATTGAGTTAAATCCCAGGCTCTGTGTCTTCCTACAAGCAAGACATCAATTCAGGTAAACGCAGTCAATTTTCATCTCCAATATATATAAATCGTTTACAAAGCTCACACGGTACTTGCTCTTAACTGAAAAGCATTGGATGTTAGATGACTTGTGGTCTGGATCAGTTTCAGAAGCAGAGTTGAACTAGAAATGGTCCGTATATGTAGGAAACACCATTATTTTGTTCAGAGCACCCTCATGTTTCTGGCTCTATTAGAGACTCTAGAAAGCAAGAGCATGCTTCGTGCTCTAAAGCAGAGTGTGTTTCATGGATGAGAACTGTGCTGTGTGTTTTTCTTCAGAAATGGATTTAAATCCCAGGCTTTGTATCTTCCTACAAGCAAGAAATCTTTTCAGGTAAACTCAGTCACATATAATCTCAAAGGAATGTACATCGTTCACAAAGCTCACACGGTTCTCGCTCTTAACTGGAAAGAATTGCATTTTAGAGGAAGTGTGGTTTGTATCAGTTTCAGAAGAACAGTTGACCTAGATATGGTCCGTATGTGTAGGAAACACCGTTATTTTTTTCTGACCACAGTCACGTATCCTGCTGTATTAGAGACTCTTAGAAAGCAAGAGCATGCTTCTTGCTCTAAAGCAGAGTGTGTTTCATGGATGAGAACTGTGCTGTGTGTTTCCCTTCAGAAATGGAGTTAAATCCCAGGCTCTGTGTCTTCCTACAAGCAATACATCTTTTCAGGTAAACTCAGTCACTACTCAGCTCAAAGGATGCTACATCGTTCAGGAAGCTCACACGTTTCTCGTTCTTAACTGGAAAGAATTGCATGTTAGAGGAAGTGTGGATTGTATCAGTTTCAGAGGAAGAGTTAACCTAAATATGGTCCGTATGTGTAGGAAACACCGTTATTTTGTTCTGTCCACAGTCACGTTTCCAGCTCTATTAGAGACTCTAGAAAGCAAGAGCGTGCTTCTTCCTATACGCAGAGTGTGTTTCCTCGTGAGAACTGTGCTGTGAGTTTCCCTTCAGAAATGGAGTTAAATCCCAGTCTCTGTATCTTCCTACAAGCAAGACATCTTTTCAGGTAAACTCAGTCACTTTTCAGCTCAATGGAAGCTACATAGTTCACGAAGCTCACACGTTTCTCGCTCTTAACTGGAACGAATTGCATGTTAGAGGAAGTGTGGTTTGTATCAGTTTCAGAAGAAGAGTTGACCTAGATATGGTCCGTATGTGTAGGAAACACCGTTATTTTGTTCTGACCACAGTCACGTTTCCTTCTGTATTAGAAACACTTAGAAAGCAAGAGCGTGCTTCTTGCTCTAAAGCAGAGTGTGTTTCCTCGTGAGAACTGTTCTGTGTGTTTCCCTTCAGAAATGGAGTTAAATCCCAGGCTCTGTATCTTCCTACAAGCAAGACATCTTTTCAGGTAAACGCAATCAATATTCAGCTCCAATGTATATAAATCGTTTACAAAGCTCACACGGTACTTGTTCTTAACTGAAAAGCATTGGATGTTAGATGACTTGTGGTCTGGATCAGTTTCAGAAGCAGGGTTGAACTAGCAATGGTCCATATATGTACGAAACACCGTTATTTTGTTCAGCGCACCCTCATGTTTGGCTCTATTAGTGACTCTAGAAAGCAAGAGCATGCTTCGTGCTCTAAAGCAGAGTGTGTTTCATGGATGAGAACTGTGCTGTGTGTTTTCCTTCAGAAATGGAGTTAAATCCCAGGCTCTGTGTCTTCCTACAAGCAAGACATCTTTTCAGGTAAACTAAGTCAATTTTCAGCTCAAAGGAAGCTACATCGTTAACGAACATCACACGTTTCTCACTCTTAACTGAAAAGCATGGGATGTTAGATGACTTTTGCTTTGTATCTGTTTCAGAATCAGAGATGATCTAGCAGTGGTCCGTATGTGTAGGAAACTCCGTTCTTTTGTTCTGAGCAAACACATGTTTCCTGCTCTATTAGAGACTCTAGAAAGCAAGAGCATGCTTCTTCCTATACTCAGAGTGTGTTTCCTCGTAAGAACTGTGCAGTGTGTTTCCCTTCAGAAATGGAGTTAAATCCCAGGCTCTGTGTCTTCCTACAAGCAAGACATCTTTTCAGGTAAACGAAATCAATTTTCAGCTCCAATGTATATAAATCGTTTACAAAGCTCACACGGTACTTGTTCTTAACTGAAAAGCATTGGATGTTAGATGACTTGTGGTCTGGATCAGTTTCAGAAGCAGGGTTGAACTAGCAATGGTCCATATATGTAGGAAACACCGTTATTTTGTTCAGCGCACCCTCATGTTTGGCTCTATTAGAGACTCTAGAAAGCAAGAGCATGCTTCGTGCTCTAAAGCAGAGTGTGTTTCATGGATGAGAACTGTGCTGTGTGTTTTCCTTCAGAAATGGATTTAAATCCCAGGTTCTGTATCTTCCTACAAGCAAGAAATCTTTTCAGGTAAACTCAGTCACTTTTAATCTCAAAGGAATGTACATCGTTCACGAAGCTCACACGTTTCTCGCTCTTAAGTGCAAAGAATTGCATGTTAGAGGAAGTGTGGTTTGTTTCAGTTTCAGAAGAAGAGTTGACCTAGATATTGTCCGTATGTGTAGTAAACACCGTTATTTGTTCTGACCACAGTCACGTTTCCTGCTGTATTAGAGACACGTAGAAAGCAAGAGCGTGCTTCTTGCTCTAAAGCAGAGTGTGTTTCATGGATGAGAACTGTGCTTTGTGTTTCCCTTCAGAAATGGAGTTGAATCCCAGGCTCTGTGTCTTCCTATAAGCAAGACATCTTTTCAGGTAAATGCTGTTATTTTTCAGCTCAAAGGAAGCTACAACGTTTAGAAAGATCACACGTTTCTCAGTCTTAACTGAAAAGTATTGGATGTTAGATGACTTGTGGTTTGTATCAGTTTCAGAAGCAGAGTTGAAATAGCAGTGGTCCATATGTGTAGGAAACACCGTTCTTTTGTCCTGAGCACACTCAAGTTTCCTGCTCTATTAGAGACTCTAGAAAGCAAGAGCATGCTTCTTCCTATACGCAGAGTGTGTTTCCTCGTGAGAACTGTGCTGTGTGTTTCCCTTCAGAAATGGAGTTAAATCCCAGTCTCTGTTTCTTCCTACAAGCAAGACATCATTTTAGGGAATCGCAGTAAATTTTCAGCTCAAATGAATATAAAACGTTTACGAAGGTCACACGTTACTTGCTCTTAACTGAAAAGCATTGGATGTTACATGACTTGTGGTTTGGATCAGATTCAGAAGCAGAGTTGAACTAGCAATGGTCCATACATGTAGGAAACACCGTTATTTTGTTCAGAGCACCCTCATGTTTCTGGCTCTATTAGAGACCCTAGAAAGCAAGAGCATGCTTCATGCTCTAAAGCAGAGTGTGTTTCATGGATGAGAACTGTGCTGTGTGTTTCCCCAGAGAAATGGAGCTAAATCCCAGGCTCTGTGTCTTCCTATAAGCTAGTCATCATTTCACGAAAACCTTGTCACTTTTCAGCTCAAATGAATATAAATCGTTTATGAAGCTCACACGTTTCTCGCTCTTAACTGAAAATCATTGAATGTTAGAGGTCCTGTGGTTTGTATCAGTTTCAGGAGTAGAGTTGAACTAGATATGATCCCTGTGAGTAGGAAACACAGTTCTTTTATTATGAGCACACTTTCAAGTTTCTGGCTCTATTATAGACTCTAGAAAGCAAGAGCATGCTTCTTGCTCTAAAGCAGAGTGTGTTTCATGGATGAGAACTGTGCTCTGTTTTTCCCTTCAAAAATGGAGTTAAATCCCAGCCTCTGTGTCTTCCTACAAGCAAGACATCTTTTCAGGTAAACTCACTCACTTTTCAGTCAAAGGAAGCTACATCGTTCACGTAGCTCACACATTTCTCGCTCTTAACTGGAAAGCTTTGCATGTTAATGGAACTGTGGTTTGTATCAGTTTCAGAAGAAGAGTTGACCTAGATATGGTCCGTATGTGTAGGAAACACCATTATTTTGTTCTGACCACAGTCTCAATTCCTGATGTATTAGAGACTCTTAGAAAGCAAGAGCATGCTTCTTACTCTAAAGCAGAGTGTGTCATGGATGAGAACTGTGCTGTGTGTTTCCCTTCAGAAATGGAGTTATATCCCAGGCTCTGTGTCTTCCTACAAGCAGGACATCTTTTCAGGTAAACTCAGTCACTTTTCAGCTCAAAGGAAGCTACATCATTCACGTAGCTCACACGTTTCTTGCTCTTAACTGGAAAGCTTTGCATGTTAATGGAACTGTGGTTTGTATCAGTTTCAGAAGAAGAGTTGACCTAGATATGGTCCGTATATGTAGGAAACACCGTTATTTTATTCTGACCACAGTCACGTTTCCTGCTGTATTAGAGACTCTTAGAAAGCAAGAGCGTGCTTCTTGCTCTAAAGCAGAGTGTGTTTCATGGATGAGAACTGTGCTGTGTGTTTCCCTTCAGAAATGGAGTTATATTCAGGCTCTGTGTCTTCCTACAAGCAAGACATCATTTCAGGTAACATGAGTCACTTTTCAGCTCAAATGATTATAAATCGTTTATGAAGATCACATGTTTCTCGCTCTTAACTGAATAGCATTGGATGTTAGATGACTTGTGGTTTGTATCAGTTTCAGAAGCAGAGTTGACCTAGATATGGTCCGTATGTGTAGTAAACACCGTTATTTTGTTCTGACCACAGTCACGTTTCCTACTCTATTTGAGACACTTAGAAAGCAAGAGTGTGATTCTTGCTCTATAGGAGAGTGTGTTTCATGGATGAGAACTGTGCTGTGTGTTTCCCTTCAGAAATGTAGCTAAATCCCAGGCTCTGTGTCTTCCTACAAGCAAGATATCATTTCACGAAAACCCTGTCACTTTTCAGCTCAAATGAATATAAATCGTTTAAGAAGCTCACACGTTTCTCGCTCTTAACTGAAAAGCATTGGATGTTAGAGGACCTGTGTTTTGTATCAGTTTCAGGAGCAGAGTTGAACTAGCAATGGTCTGTATGTGTAAGAAACACCATTCTTTTGTTCTGAGTACCCTCAAGTTTCTGGCTCTATTAGAGTCTCTGCAAAGAAAGAGCATGCTTCTTGCTCTAAAGCAGAGTGTGTTTCATGGATGAGAACTGTGCTGTGTGTTTCCCTTCAGAAATGGAGTTAAATATCAGGCTCTGATTCTTCGTACAAGTAAGACATATTTTCAGGTAAACTCAGTCACTTTTCAGCTCAAAGGAAGCTACATCGTTCACTAAGCTCACATGTTTCTTGCTCTTAACTAGAAAGCATTGCATGTTAATGGAACTGTGCTTTGTATCAGTTTCAGAAGAAGAGTTGACTTAGATATGGTCCGTATGTGTAGGAAACACCGTTATTTTGTTTTCTCCACAGTCACGTTTCCTGCTCTATTAGAGACTCTTAGGAAGCAAGAGTGTGCTTCTTGCTCTAAGCAGAGTGTATTTCATGGATGAGAACTGTGCTGTGTATTTCCTTTCAGAAATACAGTTAAATCCCAGGCTCTGATTCTTCGTACACTTAAGACATCTTTTCAGGTAAACTCAGTCACTTTTCAGCTCAAAGGAAGCTACATCGTTCACGAAGCTCATACGTTTCTCGCTCTTAACTGGAAAGCATTGCATGTTAATGGAACTTTGGTTGTATCAGTTCCAGTAGAAGAGTTGACCGAGATATGGTCTGTATGTGTAGGAAACACCTTTATTTTGTTCTGAACACAGTCACGTTTCCTGCTGTATTAGAGACTCATAGAAAGAAAGAGCGTGCTTCTTGCTCTAAAGCAGAGTGTGTTTCATGGATGAGAACTGTGCTGTGTGTTTCCCTTCAGAAATGGAGTTAAATTCCAGGCTCTGTGTCTTCCTGCAAGCAAGACATCATTTCAGGTAAATGCAGTTACTTTTCAGCTCAAATGAATATAAATCGTTTACAAAGCTCACACGTTTCTTGCTCTTAACTGAAAAGCATTACGTGTTAGGTGACTTGTGGTTTGTATCAGTTTCAGAAGCAGAGTTGAACTAGCAATGGTCCATAAGTGTAGGAAACACCGTTTTTTTGTTCTGAGCACCCTCAAGTTTCCTGCTCCTTAGAGACTCTAGAAAGCAAGAGCGTGCTTCTTCCTAAACGCAGAGTGTGTTTCATGGATGAGAAGTGTGCTGTGTGTTTCCCTTCAGAAATGGAGTTAAATTCCAGGCTCTGTATCTTCCTACACGCAAGACAACTTTTCGGGTAAACTCAGTCACTTTTCAGCTTAAATGAATATAAATCGTTTACAAAGATCACAAGTTTCTCCCTCTTAAGTGAAAAGCATTGGACGGTAGATGACTTGTGGTTTGTATCAGTTTCAGAAGCAGAGTTGAACTAGCAGTGGTCCGTATTTGTAGGAAACACCGTTCTTTTGTTCTGAGCACACTCAAGTTTCCTGTTCTATTAGAGACTCTGGAAAGCAAGTGCGTGCTTCTTCCTAAACGCAGAGTGTGTTTCATCATGAGAAATGTGATGTGTGTTTCGCTTCAGAAATGGAGTTAAATCACAGGCTCTGTATCTTCCTACAAGCAAGACTTCTTTTCACGTAAACTTAGTCACCTTTCAGCTCAAACAAAGCTACATCGTTCATGAAGCTCACACGTTTCTTGCTCTTAACTGCAAAGCCTTGGATGTTAGTGGACCTGTGGTTTGTATCAGTTTCAGAAGCAGAGTTGAACTAGCTTTGGTCAGTATGTGTAGGAAACACCGTTCTTTTGTTCTGAGCTCACTCACGTTTCCTGCTCTATTAGAGACTTAGAAAACAAGAGCATGCTTCGTGCTCTAAAGCAGAGTGTGTTTCATGGATGAGAACTATGTTGTGTATTTCCCTTCAGAAATGGTGTTAAATCCCAGGCTCTGTATCTTCCTATAAGCAAGACATCTTTTGGGGTAAACTCAGTCATTTTTCAGCTCAAAGGAAGCTATATTGTTCACGAAGCTCACACGTTTCTCGCTCTTAACTGGAAAGCATTGCATGTTAGAGGAACTGTGGTTTGTATCAGTTTCAGAAGAAGAGTTGACCTACTTATGGTCTGTACGTGTAGGAAACACCGTTATTTTGTTCTGACCACAGTCACGTTTCCTGCTGTATTAGAGACTCTTAGAAAGCAAGAGCGTGCTTCTTGCTCTAAAGCAGTGTGTGTTTAATGGATGAGAACAGTGCTGTGTGTTTCCCTACAGAAATGGAGTTAAATTCTTGGCTCCGTGTCTTCCTACAAGCAAGACATCATTTCAGGTAAACTCAGTCACTTTTCAGCTTAAATGAATATAAATCGTTTACAAAGCTCACACGTTTCTTGCTCTTAGCAGAAAATCATTGGATGTTAGATGACTTGTGGTTTGTATCAGTTTCAGAAGAGGAGTTGAACTAGCAATGGTCCATAAATGAAGGAAACACCGTTATTTTGTTTAAGCACCCTCATGTTTCTGGCTCTATTAGAGACTCTAGAAAGAAAGAGCATGCTTCGTGCTCTAAAGCAGAGTGTGTTTCATGGGTGACAACTGTGCTGTGTGTTTCACTTCAGAAATGGAGTTAAATACCTGGCTCTGTATCTTCCTACAAGCAAGACATCTTTTCAGGTAAACTCAGTCACTTTTCTGCTCAAAGGAGGCTACATCATTCACGAAGCTCACACATTACTCGCTCTTAACTGGAAAGCATTGCATGTTAGAGGAACTGTGGTTTGTATCAGTTTCAGAAGAAGAGTTGACCTAGATATGGTCCATACAGTAGGAAACATTGTTGTTTTTTTCTGACCACAGTCACGTTTCCTGCTCTATTAGAGACACTTAGAAAGCAAGAGCGTGCTTCTTGCTCTAAAGCAGAGTGTGTTTCAAGGATGAGAAGTGTGCTGTTTGTTTCCCTTCAGAAATGTAGTTAAATCCCAGGCTCTGTGTCTTCCTACAAGAAAGACATCTTTTCAGGTAAACAAAGTCACTTCTCAGCTCTAAGGAAGCTACATCGTTCACAAAGCTCACAAGTTTCTCACTCTTAACTGGAAAGCATTGCATGTTATAGGAACTGTGGTTAGTATTAGTTTCAGAAGAAGAGTTGACCTAGATATGGTCCGTACAGTAGGAAACACCGTTATTTTGTTCTGACCACAGTCAAGTTTCCTGCTCTATTAGAAACTCTCAGAAAGCAAGAGCGCACTTCTTGCACTACAGCAGAGTGTGTTTCATGGATGAGAACTGTGCTGTGTGTTACCCTTCAGAAATGGAGTTAAATCCCAGGCTCTGTGTCTTCCTACAAGAAAGACATTTTTCAGGTAAACAAAGTCACTTCTCAGCTCTAAGGAAGCTACATCGTTCACAAAGCTCACAAGTTTCTCACGCTTAACTGGAAAGCATTGCATGTTAGAGGAACTGTGGTTAGTATTAGTTTCAGAAGAAGACTTGAACTAGATATGGTCCGTACAGTAGGAAACACCGTTATTTTGTTCTTACCATAGTCATGTTCTCTGCTCTATTAGAGACACATAGAAAGCAAGAGCATGCATCTTGCTGTAAAGCAGATTGTTTTTCATGGATGAGAACTGTGCTGTGTGTTTCCCTTCAGAAATGGAGTTAAATTCAAGGCTCTGTGTCTTCCTATAAGCAAGACATCATTTCAGGTAAACGCAGTCACTTTTCAGCTCAAATGAATATAAATCGTTTACAAAGCTCACACGTTTCTTGCTCTTAGCTCAAAAGCATTGGATGTTAGATGACTTGTGGTTTGTATCAGTTTCAGAAGCAGAGTTGAACTAGCAATGGTCCGTAAATGAAGTAAACACCGTAATTTTGTTTGAGCACCCTCATGTTTCTGGCACTATTAGAGACTCTAGAAAGTAAGAGCATGCTTCGTGCTCTAAAGCAGAGTGTGTTTCATGGATGAGAACTGTGCTGTGTGTTTCCCTTCAAAAATGGAGTTAAATCCCAGGCTCTGTATCTTCCTACAAGCAAGACATCTTTTCAAGTAAACTCAGTCACTTTTCAGCTCAAAGGAAGCTACATTGTTCATGAAGCTCACACGTTTCTCGCTCTTAACTGGAAAGCATTGCATGTTAGAGGAACTGTGGTTCGTATCAGTTTCAGAAGAAGAGTTGACCTAGATATGGTCCGTACAATAGGAAACACCGTTATTTTGTTCTGACCACAGTCAAGTTTCCTGCTCTATTAGAGACTCTAAGAAAGCAAGAGCGCACTTCTTGCTCTAAAGCAGAGTGTGTTTCATGGATGAGAACTGTGCTGTGTGTTTCCCTTCAGAAATGGAGTTAAATCCCAGGCTCTGTGTCTTCCTACAAGAAAGACATCTTTTCAGATAAACAAAGTCACTTCTCAGCTCTATGGAACCTACATCGTTCACAAAGCTCACAAGTTTCTCAATCTTATTTGGAAAGCATTGCATGTTAGAGGAACTGTGGTTAGTATCAGTTTCAGAAGAAGAGTTGACCTAGATATGTTCCGTACAATAGGAAACACCATTATTTTGTTCTGACCATAGTCAATTTTCCTGCTGTATTAGAGACTCTCAGAAAGCAAGAGCACGCTTCTTGCTCTAAAGCAGAATGTGTTTCATGGATGAGAACTGTGCTGTGTGTTTCCCTTCATAAATGGAGTTAAATCCCAGGCTCTGTGTCTTCCTACAATCAAGACATGTTTTCAGGTAAACTAAGTCACTTCTCAGCTCTAAGGAAGCTACATCGTTCACGAAGCTCACAAGTTTCTCACTCTTAAATGGAAAGCATGGCCTGTTAGAGGAACTGTGGTTTGTATGAGTTTCAGAAGAAGAGTTGACCTAGATATGGTCCGTATATTTAGGAAACTCCGTTATTTTGTTCTGACCACAGTCACGTTTCCTGCTCTATGAGAGACTCTTAGAAAGCAAGAGCGTGCTTCTTGCTCTAAAGCAGAGTGTGTTTCATGGATGAGAACTGTGCTTTGTGTTTCCCATCAGAAATGGAGTGAAATCCCAGGCTCTGTGTCTTCCTACAAGGAAGACATCTTTTCAGGTAAACTCAGTCACTATTCACCTCAAAGGAAGCTACATCATTCACGAAGCTCAAACGTTTCTCGCTCTTAACTGGAAAGCATTGCATGTTAGAGGAACTGTGGTTTGTATCACATTCAGAAGAAGAATAGACCTAGATATTGTCCGTATGTGTAGGAAACACCTTTATTTTGTTCTGAGTACCCTCAAGTTTCTGGCTCTTTTAGAGACTCCAGAAAGCAAGAGCATGCTTCTTGCTCTAAAGCACATTGTTTTTCATGGATGAGAACTGTGCTGTGTGTTTCCCTTCCGAATTGGAGTTAAATCCCAGGCTCTGTGTCTTACTACAAGCAAGACATCTTTTCAAGTAAACTCAGTCAATTTTCAGCTCAAATGAATATAAATCGTATACGAAGATAACACGTTTCTTGCTCTTAGCTGAAAAGCATTTGATTTTAGATCACGTGTGATTTGTATCAGTTTCAGAAGCAGAGTTGAACTAGCAAATGTCCGTAAGGAAGGAAACAACGATATTTTGTTTGAGAACCCTCATGTTTCTGCCTCTATTAGAGGCTCTAGAAAGTAAGAGCATGCTTCGTGCTCTAAAGCAGAGTGTGTTTCATGGATGAGAACTCTGCTGTGTGTTTCCCTTCAGAAATGGAGTTAAATCCCAGGCTCTGTGTCTTCCTACAAACGAGACATGTTTTCAGGTAAACTAAGTCACTTCTCAGATCTAAGGAAGCTACATCATTCACAAAGATCACACGTTTCTCACTCTTAACTGGAAAGCATTGCATGTTAGAGGAACTGTGGTTTGTATCAGTTTCAGAAGAAGAGTTGACCTAGATATGGTCCGTATGTTTAGGAAACTCCGTTATTTTGTTCTGACCACAGTCACGTTTCCTGCTCTATTAGAGACTCTTAGAAAGCAAGAGCGTGCTTCTTGCTCTAAAGCAGAGTGTGTTTCATGGATGAGAACTGTGCTATGTGTTTTCCTTCAGAAATGGAGTTAAATCCCAGGATTTGTGTCTTCCTACAAGCAAGACATCATTTCAGGTAAATGCAGTCACTTTTCAGCTAAAATGAATATAAATCGTATACGAAGGTCACACGTTACTTGCTCTTAACTGAAAAGCATTGGATGTTAGATGACTTGTGGTTTGGATCAGTTTCAGAAGCAGAGTTGAACTAGCAATGGTCGATATATGTAGGAAACACCGTTATTTTGTTCAGAGCACCCTCATGTTTCTGGCTCTATTAGAGACTGTAGAAAGCAAGAGCGTGCTTCTTGCTCTAAAGCAGAGTGTGTTTCATGGATGAGAACTGTGCTGTGTGTTTCCCTTCAGAAATGGAGTTAAATCCCAGGCTCTGTGTCTTCCTACAAGCAAGACATTTTTTCAGGTAAACTCAGTCACTTTTCAGCTCAAAGGAAGCTACATCGTTCACGAAGCTCACATGTTTCTTGCTCTAAACTTGAAACCATTGCATGTTAATGGAACTGTGCTTTGTATCAGTTTCAGAAGAAGAGTTGACCTAGATATGGTCCTTATGTGTAGGAAACACCGTTATTTTGTTCTGACCACAGTCACGTATCCTGCTGTATTAGAGACTCTTAGAAAGCAAGAGCATGCTTCTTGCTCTAAAGCAGAGTGTGTTTCATGGATGAGAACTGTGCTGTGTGTTTCCCTTCAGAAATGGAGTTAAATCCCAGGCTCTGTGTCTTCCTACAAGCAATACATCTTTTCAGGTAAACTCAGTCACTATTCAGCTCAAAGGATGCTACATCGTTCAGGAAGCTCACACGTTTCTCGTTCTTAACTGGAAAGAATTGCATGTTAGAGGAAGTGTGGATTGTATCAGTTTCAGAGGAAGAGTTAACCTAAATATGGTCCGTATGTGTAGGAAACACCGTTATTTTGTTCTGTCCACAGTCACGTTTCCAGCTCTATTAGAGACTCTAGAAAGCAAGAGCGTGCTTCTTCCTATACGCAGACTGTGTTTCTTCGTGAGAACTGTGCTGTGTGTTTCCCTTCAGAAATGGAGTTAAATCCCAGTCTCTGTATCTTCCTACAAGCAAGACATCTTTTCAGGTAAACTCAGTCACTTTTCAGCTCAATGGAAGCTACATAGTTCACGAAGCTCACACGTTTCTCGCTCTTAACTGGAACGAATTGCATGTTAGAGGAAGTGTGGTTTGTATCAGTTTCAGAAGAAGAGTTGACCTAGATATGGTCCGTATGTGTAGGAAACACCGTTATTTTGTTCTGACCACAGTCACGTTTCCTTCTGTATTAGAAACACTTAGAAAGCAAGAGCCTGCTTCTTGCTCTAAAGCAGAGTGTGTTTCCTCGTGAGAACTGTTCTGTGTGTTTCCCTTCAGAAATGGAGTTAAATCCCAGGCTCTGTATCTTCCTACAAGCAAGACATCTTTTCAGGTAAACTCAGTCACTTTTCAGCTCAAAGGACGCTACATCGTCCATAAAGCTCACACGTTTCTCGCTCTTAACTGGAAAGAATTGCATGTTAGAGGAAGTGTGGTTTGTATCAGTTTCAGAAGAAGAGTGGACCTAGATATGGTCTGTATGTGTAGGAAACACCGTTATTTTTTTCTGACCACAGTCACGTTTCCTGCTCTATTAGAGACTCTAGAAAGCAAGAGCATGCTTCGTGCTCTAAAGCAGAGTGTGTTTCATGGATGAGAACTGTGCTGTGTGTTTTCCTTCAGAAATGGAGTTAAATCCCAGGCTCTGTGTCTTCCTACAAGCAAGACATCTTTTCAGGTAAACTAAGTCAATTTTCAGCTCAAAGGAAGCTACATCGTTAACGAACATCACACGTTTCTCACTCTTAACTGAAAAGCATGGGATGTTAGATGACTTTTGCTTTGTATCTGTTTCAGAATCAGAGATGATCTAGCAGTGGTCCGTATGTGTAGGAAACTCCCTTCTTTTGTTCTGAGCAAACACATGTTTCCTGCTCTATTAGAGACTCTAGAAAGCAAGAGCATGCTTCTTCCTATACTCAGAGTGTGTTTCCTCGTAAGAACTGTGCAGTGTGTTTCCCTTCAGAAATGGAGTTAAATCCCAGGCCCTGTGTCTTCCTACAAGCAAGACATCTTTTCAGGTAAACGCAATCAATTTTCAGCTCCAATGTATATAAATCGTTTACAAAGCTCACACGGTACTTGTTCTTAACTGAAAAGTATTGGATGTTAGATGACTTGTGGTCTGGATCAGTTTCAGAAGCAGGGTTGAACTAGCAATGGTCCATATATGTAGGAAACACCGTTATTTTGTTCAGCGCACCCTCATGTTTGGCTCTATTAGAGACTCTAGAAAGCAAGAGCATGCTTCGTGCTCTAAAGCAGAGTGTGTTTCATGGATGAGAACTGTGCTGTGTGTTTTCCTTCAGAAATGGATTTAAATCCCAGGCTCTGTATCTTCCTACAAGCAAGAAATCTTTTCAGGTAAACTCAGTCACTTTTAATCTCAAAGGAATGTACATCGTTCACGAAGCTCACACGTTTCTCGCTCTTAACTGGAAAGAATTGCATGTTAGAGGAAGTGTGGTTTGTATCAGTTTCAGAAGAAGAGTTGACCTAGATATTGTCCGTATGTGTAGTAAACACTGTTATTTGTTCTGACCACAGTCACGTTTCCTACTGTATTAGAGACACGTAGAAAGAAAGAGCGTGCTTCTTGCTCTAAAGCAGAGTGTGTTTCATGGATGAGAACTGTGCTTTGTGTTTCCCTTCAGAAATGGAGTTAAATCCCAGGCTCTGTGTCTTCCTATAAGCAAGACATCTTTTCAGGTAAATGCTGTTATTTTTCAGCTCAAAGGAAGCTACAACGTTTAGAAAGATCACACGTTTCTCAATCTTAACTGAAAAGTATTGGATGTTAGATGACTTGTGGTTTGTATCAGTTTCAGAAGCAGTGTTGAAATAGCAGTGGTCCATATGTGTAGGAAACACCGTTCTTTTGTCCTGAGCACACTCAAGTTTCCTGCTCTATTAGAGACTCTAGAAAGCAAGAGCATGCTTCTTCCTATACGCAGAGTGTGTTTCCTCGTGAGAACTGTGCTGTGTGTTTCCCTTCAGAAATGGAGTTAAATCCCAGTCTCTGTTTCTTCCTACAAGCAAGACATCATTTCAGGGAATCGCAGTCAATTTTCAGCTCAAATGAATATAAAACGTTTACGAAGGTCACACGTTACTTGCTCTTAACTGAAAAGCATTGGATGTTACATGACTTGTGGTTTGGATCAGTTTCAGAAGCAGAGTTGAACTAGCAATGGTCCATACATGTAGGAAACACCGTTATTTTGTTCAGAGCACCCTCATGTTTCTGGCTCTATTAGAGACCCTAGAAAGCAAGAGCATGCTTCATGCTCTAGAGCAGAGTGTGTTTCATGGATGAGAACTGTGCTGTGTGTTTCCCCAGAGAAATGGAGCTAAATCCCAAGCTCTGTGTCTTCCTATAAGCTAGTCATCATTTCACAAAAACCTTGTCACTTTTCAGCTCAAATGAATATAAATCGTTTAAGAAGCTCACACGTTTCTCGCTCGTAACTGAAAAGCATTGAATGTTAGAGGTCCTGTGGTTTGTATCAGTTTCAGGAGTAGAGTTGAACTAGATATGATCCCTGTGAGTAGGAAACACAGTTCTTTTATTATGAGCACACTTTCAAGTTTCTGGCTCTATTATAGACTCTAGAAAGCAAGAGCATGCTTCTTACTCTAAAGCAGAGTGTGTCATGGATGAGAACTGTGCTGTGTGTTTCCCTTCAGAAATGGAGTTATATCCCAGGCTCTGTGTCTTCCTACAAGCAGGACATCTTTTCAGGTAAACTCAGTCACTTTTCAGCTCAAAGGAAGCTACATCATTCACGTAGATCACACGTTTCTTGCTCTTAACTGGAAAGCTTTGCATGTTAATGGAACTGTGGTTTGTATCAGTTTCAGAAGAAGAGTTGACCTAGATATGGTCCGTATGTGTAGGAAACACCGTTATTTTATTCTGACCACAGTCACATTTCCTGCTGTGTTAGAGACTCTTAGAAAGCAAGAGCGTGCTTCTTGCTCTAAAGCAGAGTGTGTTTCATGGATGAGAACTGTGCTGTGTGTTTCCCTTCAGAAATGGAGTTATATTCAGGCTCTGTGTCTTCCTACAAGCAAGACATCATTTCAGGTAACATGAGTCACTTTTCAGCTCAAATGATTATAAATCGTTTATGAAGATCACATGTTTCTCGCTCTTAACTGAATAGCATTGGATGTTAGATGACTTGTGATTTGTATCAGTTTCAGAAGCAGAGTTGACCTAGATATGGTCCGTATGTGTAGTAAACACCATTATTTTGTTCTGACCACAGTCACGTTTCCTACTCTATTTGAGACACTTAGAAAGCAAGAGTGTGATTCTTGCTCTATAGGAGAGTATGTTTCATGGATGAGAACTGTGCTGTGTGTTTCCCTTCAGAAATGGAGCTAAATCCCAGGCTCTGTGTCTTCCTACAAGCAAGATATCATTTCACGAAAACCCTGTCACTTTTCAGCTCAAATGAATATAAATCGTTTAAGAAGCTCACATATTTCTCGATCTTAACTGAAAAGCATTGGATGTTAGAGGACCTGTGGTTTGTATCAGTTTCAGGAGCAGAGTTGAACTAGCAATGGTCTGTATGTGTAAGAAACACCATTCTTTTGTTCTGAGTACCCTCAAGTTTCTGGCTCTATTAGAGTCTCTGCAAAGAAAGAGCATGCTTCTTGCTCTAAAGCAGAGTGTGTTTCATGGATGAGAACTGTGCTGTGTGTTTCCCTTCAGAAATGGAGTTAAATACCAGGCTCTGATTCTTCGTACAAGTAAGACATATTTTCAGGTAAACTCAGTCACTTTTCAGCTCAAAGGAAGCTACATCGTTCACTAAGCTCACATGTTTCTTGCTCTTAACTAGAAAGCATTGCATGTTAATGGAACTGTGCTTTGTATCAGTTTCAGAAGAAGAGTTGACCTAGATATGGTCCGTATGTGTAGGAAACACCGTTATTTTGTTTTCTCTACAGTCACGTTTCCTGCTCTATTAGAGACTCTTAGGAAGCAAGAGTGTGCTTCTTACTCTAAGCAGAGTGTATTTCATGGATGAAAACTGTGCTGTGTATTTCCTTTCAGAAATACAGTTAAATCCCAGGCTCTGATTCTTCGTACACGTAAGACATCTTTTCAGGTAAACTCAGTCACTTTTCAGCTCAAAGGAAGCTACATCGTTCACGAAGCTCATACGTTTCTCGCTCTTAACTGGAAAGCATTGCATGTTAATGGAACTTTGGTTGTATCAGTTCCAGTAGAAGAGTTGACCGAGATATGGTCTGTATGTGTAGGAAACACCTTTATTTTTTTCTGACCACAGTCACGTTTCCTGCTGTATTAGAGACTCATAGAAAGAAAGAGCGTGCTTCTTGCTCTAAAGCAGAGTGTGTTTCATGGATGAGAACTGTGCTGTGTGTTTCCCTTCAGAAATGGAGTTAAATTCCAGGCTCTGTGTCTTCCTGCAAGCAAGACATCATTTCAGGTAAATGCAGTTACTTTTCAGCTCAAATGAATATAAATCGTTTACAAAGCTCACACGTTTCTCGCTCTTAACTGAAAAGCATTACGTGTTAGGTGACTTGTGGTTTGTATCAGTTTCAGAAGCAGAGTTGAACTAGCAATGGTCCGTAAGTGTAGGAAACACCGTTCTTTTGTTCTGAGCACCCTCAAGTTTCCTGCTCTTTAGAGACTCTAGAAAGCAAGAGCGTGCTTCTTCCTAAACGCAGAGTGTGTTTCATGGATGAGAAGTGTGCTGTGTGTTTCCCTTCAGAAATGGAGTTAAATTCCAGGCTCTGTATCTTCCTACACGCAAGACAACTTTTCGGGTAAACTCAGTCACTTTTCAGCTTAAATGAATATAAATCGTTTACAAAGATCACAAGTTTCTCCCTCTTAAGTGAAAAGCATTGGATGGTAGATGACTTGTGGTTTGTATCAGTTTCAGAAGCAGAGTTGAACTAGCAGTGGTCCGTATGTGTAGGAAACACCGTTCTTTTGTTCTGAGCACACTCAAGTTTCCTGTTCTATTAGAGACTCTGGAAAGCAAGTGCGTGCTTCTTCCTAAACGCAGAGTGTGTTTCATCATGAGAAATGTGATGTGTGTTTCGCTTCAGAAATGGAGTTAAATCACAGGCTCTGTATCTTCCTACAAGCAAGACTTCTTTTCATGTAAACTTAGTCACCTTTCAGCTCAAACAAAGCTACATCGTTCATGAAGCTCACACGTTTCTTGCTCTTAACTGCAAAGCCTTGGATGTTAGTGGACCTGTGGTTTGTATCATTTTCAGAAGCAGAGTTTAACTAGCTTTGGTCGGTATGTGTAGGAAACACCGTTCTTTTGTTCTGAGCTCACTCACGTTTCCTGCTCTATTAGAGACTCTAGAAAACAAGAGCATGCTTCGTGCTCTAAAGCAGAGTGTGTTTCATGGATGAGAACTGTGTTGTGTATTTCCCTTCAGAAATGGTGTTAAATCCCAGGCTCTGTATCTTCCTATAAGCAAGACATCTTTTGGGGTAAACTCAGTCATTTTTCAGCTCAAAGGAAGCTATAGTGTTCACGAAGCTCACACGTTTCTCGCTCTTAACTGGAAAGCATTGCATGTTAGAGGAACTGTGGTTTGTATCAGTTTCAGAAGAAGAGTTGACCTACTTATGGTCTGTACGTGTAGGAAACACCGTTATTTTGTTCTGACCACAGTCACGTTTCCTGATGTATTAGAGACTCTTAGAAAGCAAGAGCGTGCTTCTTGCTCTAAAGCAGTGTGTGTTTAATGGATGAGAACAGTGCTGTGTGTTTCTCTACAGAAATGGAGTTAAATTCTTGGCTCCGTGTCTTCCTACAAGCAAGACATCATTTCAGGTAAACTCAGTCACTTTTCAGCTTAAATGAATATAAATCGTTTACAAAGCTCACACGTTTCTTGCTCTTAGCAGAAAATCATTGGATGTTAGATGACTTGTGGTTTGTATCAGTTTCAGAAGAGGAGTTGAACTAGCAATGGTCCATAAATGAAGGAAACACCGTTATTTTGTTTAAGCACCCTCATGTTTCTGGCTCTATTAGAGACTCTAGAAAGAAAGAGCATGCTTCGTGCTCTAAAGCAGAGTGTGTTTCATGGGTGACAACTGTGCTGTGTGTTTCACTTCAGAAATGGAGTTAAATACCTGGCTCTGTATCTTCCTACAAGCAAGACATCTTTTCAGGTAAACTCAGTCACTTTTCTGCTCAAAGGAAGCTACATCATTCACGAAGCTCACACATTACTCGCTCTTAACTGGAAAGCATTGCATGTTAGAGGAACTGTGGTTTGTATCAGTTTCAGAAGAAGAGTTGAACTAGATATGGTCCATACAGTAGGAAACACTGTTATTTTCTTCTGACCACAGTCACGTTTCCTGCTCTATTAGAGACACTTAGAAAGCAAGAGCGTGCTTCTTGCTCTAAAGCAGAGTGTGTTTCAAGGATGAGAAGTGTGCTGTTTGTTTCCCTTCAGAAATGTAGTTAAATCCCAGGCTCTGTGTCTTCCTACAAGAAAGACATTTTTCAGGTAAACAAAGTCACTTCTCAGCTCTAAGGAAGCTACATCGTTCACAAAGCTCACAAGTTTCTCACGCTTAACTGGAAAGCATTGCATGTTAGAGGAACTGTGGTTAGTATTAGTTTCAGAAGAAGACTTGAACTAGATATGGTCCGTACAGTAGGAAACACCGTTATTTTGTTCTGACCATAGTCACGTTCTCTGCTCTATTAGAGACACATAGAAAGCAAGAGCATGCATCTTGCTGTAAAGCAGATTGTTTTTCATGGATGAGAACTGTGCTGTGTGTTTCCCTTCAGAAATGGAGTTAAATTCAAGGCTCTGTGTCTTCCTATAAGCAAGACATCATTTCAGGTAAACGCAGTCACTTTTCAGCTCAAATGAATATAAATCGTTTACAAAGCTCACACGTTTCTTGCTCTTAGCTCAAAAGCATTTTATGTTAGATGACTTGTGGTTTGTATCAGTTTCAGAAGCAGAGTTGAACTAGCAATGGTCCGTAAATGAAGTAAACACCGTAATTTTGTTTGAGCACCCTCATGTTTCTGGCTCTATTAGAGACTCTAGAAAGTAAGAGCATGCTTCGTGCTCTAAAGCAGAGTGTGTTTCATGGATGAGAACTGTGCTGTGTGTTTCCCTTCAAAAATGGAGTTAAATCCCAGGCTCTGTATCTTCCTACAAGCAAGACATCTTTTCAAGTAAACTCAGTCACTTTTCAGCTCAAAGGAAGCTACATTGTTCATGAAGCTCACATGTTTCTCGCTCTTAACTGGAAAGCATTGCATGTTAGAGGAACTGTGGTTCGTATCAGTTTCAGAAGAAGAGTTGACCTAGATATGGTCCGTACAATAGGAAACACCGTTATTTTGTTCTGACCACAGTCAAGTTTCCTGCTCTATTAAAGACTCTAAGAAAGCAAGAGCGCGCTTCTTGCTCTAAAGCAGAGTGTGTTTCATGGATGAGAACTGTGCTGTGTGTTTCCCTTCAGAAATGGAGTTAAATCCCAGGCTCTGTGTCTTCCTACAAGAAAGACATCTTTTCAGATAAACAAAGTCACTTCTCAGCTCTATGGAACCTACATCGTTCACAAAGCTCACAAGTTTCTCACTCTTATTTGGAAAGCATTGCATGTTAGAGGAACTGTGGTTAGTATCAGATTCAGAAGAAGAGTTGACCTAGATATGTTCCGTACAATAGGAAACACCATTATTTTGTTCTGACCATAGTCAATTTTCCTGCTGTATTAGAGACTCTCAGAAAGCAAGAGCACGCTTCTTGCTCTAAAGCAGAATGTGTTTCATGGATGAGAACTGTGCTGTGTGTTTCCCTTCATAAATGGAGTTAAATCCCAGGCTCTGTGTCTTCTTACAATCAAGACATGTTTTCAGGTAAACTAAGTCACTTCTCAGCTCTAAGGAAGCTACATCGTTCACGAAGCTCACAAGTTTCTCACTCTTAAATGGAAAGCATTGCCTGTTAGAGGAACTGTGGTTTGTATGAGTTTCAGAAGAAGAGTTGACCTAGATATGGTCCGTATATTTAGGAAACTCCGTTATTTTGTTCTGACCACAGTCACGTTTCCTGCTCTATGAGAGACTCTTAGAAAGCAAGAGCGTGCTTCTTGCTCTAAAGCAGAGTGTGTTTCATGGATGAGAACTGTGCTTTGTGTTTCCCATCAGAAATGGAGTGAAATCCCAGGCTCTGTGTCTTCCTACAAGGAAGACATCTTTTCAGGTAAACTCAGTCACTATTCACCTCAAAGGAAGCTACATCATTCACGAAGCTCAAACGTTTCTCGCTCTTAACTGGAAAGCATTGCATGTTAGAGGAACTGTGGTTTGTATCACATTCAGAAGAAGAATAGACCTAGATATTGTCCGTATGTGTAGGAAACACCTTTATTTTGTTCTGAGTACCCTCAAGTTTCTGGCTCTTTTAGAGACTCCAGAAAGCAAGAGCATGCTTCTTGCTCTAAAGCACATTGTTTTTCATGGATGAGAACTGTGCTGTGTGTTTCCCTTCCGAATTGGAGTTAAATCCCAGGCTCTGTGTCTTACTACAAGCAAGACATCTTTTCAAGTAAACTCAGTCAATTTTCAGCTCAAATGAATATAAATCGTATACGAAGCTCACACGTTTCTTGCTCTTAGCTGAAAAGCATTTGATTTTAGATCACGTGTGATTTGTATCAGTTTCAGAAGCAGAGTTGAACTAGCAAATGTCCGTAATGAAGGAAACAACGATATTTTGTTTGAGAATCCTCATGTTTCTGCCTCTATTAGAGGCTCTAGAAAGTAAGAGCATGCTTCGTGCTCTAAAGCAGAGTGTGTTTCATGGATGAGAACTCTGCTGTGTGTTTCCCTTCAGAAATGGAGTTAAATCCCAGGCTCTGTGTCTTCCTACAAACGAGACATGTTTTCAGGTAAACTAAGTCACTTCTCAGATCTAAGGAAGCTACATCATTCACAAAGATCACACGTTTCTCACTCTTAACTGGAAAGCATTGCATGTTAGAGGAACTGTGGTTTGTATCAGTTTCAGAAGGAGAGTTGACCTAGATATGGTCCGTATGTTTAGGAAACTCCGTTATTTTGTTCTGACCACAGTCACGTTTCCTGCTCTATTAGAGACTCTTAGAAAGCAAGAGCGTGCTTCTTGCTCTAAAGCAGAGTGTGTTTCATGGATGAGAACTGTGCTTTTGTTTCCCTTCAGAAATGGAGTTAAATCCCAGGCTCTGTGTCTTCCTACAAGGAAGACATCTTTTCAAGTACACTCAATCACTATTCACCTCAAAGGCAGCTACATCGTTCAAGAAGCTCACACGTTTCTCGCTCTTAACTGAAAAGCATTGCGTGTTAGGTGACTTGTGGTTTGTATCAGTTTCAGAAGCAGAGTTGAACCAGCAATGGTCCGTAAGTGTAGGAAACACCGTTCTTTTGTTCTGAGCACCCTCAAGTTTCCTGCTCCTTAGAGACTCTAGAAAGAAAGAGCGTGCTTCTTCCTAAAGGCAGAGTTTGTTTCATGGATGAGAAGTGTGCTGTGTGTTTCCCTTCAGAAATGGAGTTAAATTCCAGGCTCTGTATCTTCCTACACGCAAGACAACTTTTCGGGTAAACTCAGTCACTTTTCAGCTTAAATGAATATAAATCGTTTACAAAGATCACAAGTTTCTCACTCTTAAGTGAAAAGCATTGGATGGTAGATGACTTGTGGTTTGTATCAGTTTCAGAAGCAGAGTTGAACTGGCAATGGTCCGTATGTGTAGGAAACACCGTTCTTTTGTTCTGAGCACACTGAAGTTTCCTGTTCTATTAGAGACTCTGGAAAGCAAGAGCGTGCTTCTTCCTAAACGCAGAGTGTGTTTCATCATGAGAAATGTGATGTGTGTTTCGCTTCAGAAATGGAGTTAAATCACAGGCTCTGTATCTTCCTACAAGCAAGACTTCGTTTCACGTAAACTTAGTCACCTTTCAGCTCAAACAAAGCTACATCGTTCACGAAGCTCACACGTTTCTTGCTCTTAACTGCAAAGCCTTGGATGTTAGTGGACCTGTGGTTTGTATTAGTTTCAGAAGAAGAGTTGAACTAGCAATGGTCCGTATGTGTAGGAAACACCGTTCTTTTGTTCTGAATACCCTCAAGTTTCTGGCTCTATTAGAGACTCTGGAAAGCAAGAGCATGCTTCTTGCTCTCAAGCAGAGTGTGTTTCATGGATGAGTACTGTGCTGTGTGTTTCCCATCAAATGGAGTTAAATTCAAGGCTCTGTATCTTCCTACAAGCAAGACTTCATTTAACGTAAACTCAGCCACCTTTCAGCTCAAACAAAACTATATCGTTCACAAAGCTCACACGTTTCTCGCTCTTAACTTGAAAGCATTGCATGTTTCAGGAACTGTGGTTTGTATCAGGTTCAGAAGAAGAGTTGACCTAGATATGGTCCCTATGGGTAGGAAACACCGTTGTTTTGTTCTGACCACAGTCACGTTTCCTGCTGTATTAGAGAAACTTAGAAAGCATGAACGTGCTTCTTGCTCTAAAGTAGAGTGTGTTTCATGGATGAGAACTGTGCTGTGTATTTCCCTTCAGAAATGGAGTTAAATCCCAGGCTCTGTATCTTCCTATAAGCAAGACATCTTTTCAGGTAAACTCAGTCACTTTTCAGCTCAAAGGAAGCTACATCGTTCACGAAGCTCACAAGTTTCTCGCTCTTAACTGGAAAGCATTGCATGTTAGAGGAACTGTGGTTTGTATCAGTTTCAGAAGGAGAGTTGACCTAGATATGGTCCGTATGTTTAGGAAACTCCGTTATTTTGTTCTGACCACAGTCACGTTTCCTGCTCTATTAGAGACTCTTAGAAAGCAAGAGCGTGCTTCTTGCTCTAAAGCAGAGTGTGTTTCATGGATGAGAACAGTGCTTTTGTTTCCCTTCAGAAATGGAGTTAAATCCCAGGCTCTGTGTCTTCCTACAAGGAAGACATCTTTTCAAGTACACTCAATCACTATTCACCTCAAAGGCAGCTACATCGTTCAAGAAGCTCACACGTTTCTCGCTCTTAACTGAAAAGCATTGCGTGTTAGGTGACTTGTGGTTTGTATCAGTTTCAGAAGCAGAGTTGAACTAGCAAGGGTCCGTAAGTGTAGGAAACACCGTTCTTTTGTTCTGAGCACCCTCAAGTTTCCTGCTCCTTAGAGACTCTAGAAAGAAAGAGCGTGCTTCTTCCTAAAGGCAGAGTTTGTTTCATGGATGAGAAGTGTGCTGTGTGTTTCCCTTCAGAAATGGAGTTAAATTCCAGGCTCTGTATCTTCCTACACGCAAGACAACTTTTCGGGTAAACTCAGTCACTTTTCAGCTTAAATGAATATAAATCGTTTACAAAGATCACAAGTTTCTCACTCTTAAGTGAAAAGCATAGGATGGTAGATGACTTGTGGTTTGTATCAGTTTCAGAAGCAGAGTTGAACTGGCAATGGTCCGTATGTGTAGGAAACACCGTTCTTTTGTTCTGAGCACACTGAAGTTTCCTGTTCTATTAGAGACTCTGGAAAGCAAGAGCGTGCTTCTTCCTAAACGCAGAGTGTGTTTCATCATGAGAAATGTGATGTGTGTTTCGCTTCAGAAATGGAGTTAAATCACAGGCTCTGTATCTTCCTACAAGCAAGACTTCGTTTCACGTAAACTTAGTCACCTTTCAGCTCAAACAAAGCTACATCGTTCACGAAGCTCACACGTTTCTTGCTCTTAACTGCAAAGCCTTGGATGTTAGTGGACCTGTGGTTTGTATTAGTTTCAGAAGAAGAGTTGAACTAGCAATGGTCCGTATGTGTAGGAAACACCGTTCTTTTGTTCTGAATACCCTCAAGTTTCTGGCTCTATTAGAGACTCTGGAAAGCAAGAGCATGCTTCTTGCTCTCAAGCAGAGTGTGTTTCATGGATGAGTACTGTGCTGTGTGTTTCCCATCAAATGGAGTTAAATTCAAGGCTCTGTATCTTCCTACAAGCAAGACTTCATTTAACGTAAACTCAGCCACCTTTCAGCTCAAACAAAACTATATCGTTCACAAAGCTCACACGTTTCTCGCTCTTAACTTGAAAGCATTGCATGTTTCAGGAACTGTGGTTTGTATCAGGTTCAGAAGAAGAGTTGACCTAGATATGGTCCCTATGGGTAGGAAACACCGTTGTTTTGTTCTGACCACAGTCACGTTTCCTGCTGTATTAGAGAAACTTAGAAAGCATGAACGTGCTTCTTGCTCTAAAGTAGAGTGTGTTTCATGGATGAGAACTGTGCTGTGTATTTCCCTTCAGAAATGGAGTTAAATCCCAGGCTCTGTATCTTCCTATAAGCAAGACATCTTTTCAGGTAAACTCAGTCACTTTTCAGCTCAAAGGAAGCTACATCGTTCACGAAGCTCACAAGTTTCTCGCTCTTAACTGGAAAGCATTGCATGTTAGAGGAACTGTGGTTTGTATCAGTTTCAGAAGAAGAGTTGACCTAGATATGGTCCGTACAGTAGGAAACACTGTTATTTTGTTCTGACCACAGTCACGTTTCCTGCTCTATTAGAGACACTTAGAAAGGAAGAGCGTGCTTCTTGCTCTAAAGCAGAGCGTGTTTCATGGATGAGAACTGTGCTGTGTTTTTCCCTTCAGAAATGGAGTTAAATTCCAGGCTCTGTGCCTTCCTATAAGCAAGACATCATTTCAGGTAAACACAGTCACTTTTCAGCTCAAATGAATATAAATCGTTTACGAAGCTCACACATTTCTTGCTCTTCACTGAAAAGCATTGGATGTTAGATGACTTGTGGTTCGTATCTGTTTCAGAAGCAGAGTTTAACTACCAATGGTCCGTATGTGTAGGAAACACTGTTCTTTTGTTCAGAGTATCCTCAAGTTCTGGCTCTATTAGAGACTCTAGAAAGGAAGAGCATGCCTTGTGCTCTATAGCAGAGTGTGTTTCATCGTGAGAACTGTGCTGTGTGTTTCCCTTCAGATATGGAGTTAAATCACTGGCTCTGTGTCTTCCTACAAGCAAGATTTCGTTTAACGTAAACTCAGCCACCTTTCAGCTCAAACAAAGCTATATCGTTCACAAAGCTCACACGTGTCTCGCTCTTAACTTGTAAGCATTGCATGTTTCAGGAACTGTGGTTTGTATCAGGTTCAGAAGAAGAGTTGACCTAGATATGGTCCGTATGTGTAGGAAACACCGTTATTTTGTTCTGACCACAGTCACGTTTCCTGCTGTATTAGAGACACTTAGAAAGCAAGAGCGTGCTTCTTGCTCTAAAGTAGAGTGTGTTTCAGGATGAGAACTGTGCTGTGTGTTTCCCTTCAGAAATGGAGTTAAATTCCAGGCTCTGTGTCTTCCTACAAGGAAGACATCTTTTCAGGTAAACGCAGTCACTTTTCAGCTCAAATGAATATAAATCATTTATGAATCTCACACGTTTCTCGCTCTCAACAGAAAAGCATTGGATGTTAGATGACTTGGGGTTTTTATCAGTTTCAGAAGCAGAGTTGAACTAGCAATGGTCCGTATGTGTAGGAAATAAAGTTCATTTGTTCTGACCACAGTCACATTTCTTGCTGTATTAGAGACTCGTAGAAAGCAAGAGCGTGCTTCTTGCTCTGAAGCAGAGTGTGTTTCATGGTGAGAACTGTGCTGTGTGTTTCCCTTCAGAAATGGAGTTAAATCACAGGCTCTGTGTCTTCCTAAAAGCAAGACATCGTTTCAGGTAAACTCAGTCAATTTTCAGCTCAAAGTAAGCTACATTGTTCACGAAGCTCACACGTTTCTCGCTCTTAACTGGAAATCATTGCATGTAAGAGGAAATGTGGTTTGTATCAGTTTCAGAAGAAGAGTTGACCTAGATGTGATCCGTATTTGTAGGAAACACAGTTATTTTATTCTGACCACAGTAACGTTTCCTGCTGTATTGGAGATTCTTAGAAAGCCAGAGCGTGCTTCTTGCTCTAAAGCAGAGTGTGTTCATGGATGAGAACTGTGCTTTGTGGTTCCCTTCAGAAATGGAGTTAAATCCCAGGCTCTGTGTCTTCCTACAAGCAAGACATCTTTTCAGGTAAACTCAGTCACTTTTCAGCTCAAAGGAAGCTACATCGTTCACGAAGCTCACGCGTTTTTCGCTCTTAATTGGAAAGCATTGAATGTTAATGGAACTGTGATTTGTATCAGTTTCAGAGGAAGAGTTGACCTAGATATGGTCCGTATGTGTAGGAAACACCGTTATTTTGTTCTGACCACAGTCACGTTTCCTGTTCTATTAGAGATTCTAGAAAGCAAGAACGTGCTTCTTCCTATACGCAGAGTGTGTTTCATGGTGAGAACTGTGCTGTGTGTTTCCCTTCAGAAATGGAGTTAAATTCCAGGTCTGTGTCTTCCTACAAGCAAGACATCATTTCAGGTAAATGCAGTCACTTTTCACTCAAATGAATATAAATCGTTTACGAAGATCACACGTTTCTCGCACTTAACTGAAAAGCATTGGATGTTAGGTGACTTGTGGTTTGTATCAGTTGCAGAAGCAGAGTTGAACTAGTAATGGTCCATAAGTGTAGGAAACACCGTTCTTTTGTTGTGAGTACCCTCAAGTTTCTGGCTCTTTTAGAGACTCTAGAAAGCAAGAGCATGCTTCTTGTTCTAAAGCAGAGTGTTTTTCATGGATGAGAACTGTGCTGTGTGTTTCCCTTCAGAAATGGAGTTAAATCCCAGGCTCTGTGTCTTCCTACAAGCAAGACATCTTTTCAGGTAAACTCAGTCACTTTTCAGCTCAAAGGAAGCTACATCGTTCACGAAGCTCACACGTTTTTCGCTCTTAATTGGAAAGCATTGAATGTTAATGGAACTGTGATTTGTATCAGTTTCAGAGGAAGAGTTGACCTAGATATGGTCCGTATGTGTAGGAAACACCGTTATTTTGTTCTGACCACAGTCACGTTTCCTGTTCTATTAGAGATTCTAGAAAGCAAGAACGTGCTTCTTCCTATATGCAGAGTGTGTTTCATGGTGAGAACTGTGCTGTGTGTTTCCCTTCAGAAATGGAGTTAAATTCCAGGTCTGTGTCTTCCTACAAGCAAGACATCATTTCAGGTAAATGCAGTCACTTTTCACCTCAAATGAATATAAATCGTTTAAGAAGATCACACGTTTCTCGCACTTAACTAAAAAGCATTGGATGTTAGGTGACTTGTGGTTTGTATCAGTTGCAGAAGCAGAGTTGAACTAGTAATGGTCCATAAGTGTAGGAAACACCGTTCTTATGTTGTGAGTACCCTCAAGTTTCTGGCTCTTTTAGAGACTCTAGAAAGCAAGAGCATGCTTCTTGTTCTAAAGCAGAGTGTTTTTCATGGATGAGAACTGTGCTGTGGGTTTCCCTTCAGAAATGGAGTTAAATCCCAGGCTCTGTGTCTTCCTACAAGCAAGACATCTTTTCAAGAAAACTCAGTCACTTTTCATCTCAAAGGAAGCTACATCGTTCACGAGCTCACACGTTTCTCGCTCTTAACTTGAAAGCATTGCATGTTAATGGAACTGTGGTTTGTATCAGTTTCAGAAGAAGGGTTGACCTACATATGGTCTCTATGTGTAGGAAACACCGTTATTTTGTTGTGACCACAGTCACGTTTAGTGCTGTATTAGAGACACTTAGAAAGCAAGTGCGTGCTTCTTGCTCTAAAGTAGAGTGTGTTTCATGGAGGAGAACTGTGCTGTGTTTCCCATAGGAAATGGAGTTAAATTCCAGGCCCCGTGTCTTCCTATAAGCAAGAAATCATTTCAGATAAACGCAGTCACTTTTCAGAACAAATGAATATAAATCGTTTACAAAGCTCACACGTTTCTTGCTCTTAACTGAAAAGCATTGGATGTTAGATGACTTGTGGTTTGTATCAGTTTCCGAAGCAGAGTTGAACTAGCAGTGGTCCGTATGTGTAGGAAACACCGTTCTTTTGTTCTGAGCACACTCAAGTTTCCTGTTCTATTAGAGACTCTAGAAAGCAAAAGCGTGCTTCTTCCTAAACGCAGAGTGTGTTTCATCATGAGAAATGTGATGTGAGTTTTGCTTCAGAAATGGAGTTAAATCACAGGCTCTGTATCTTCCTACAAGCAAGACTTGGTTTTACATAAACTTAGTCACCTTTCAGCTCAAACAAAGCTACATCGTTCACGAAGCTCACACGTTACTTGCTCTTAACTGCAAAGCCTTGGATGTTAGATGACTTGGGGTTTGTATCAGTTTCAGAAACAGAGTTGAACTAGCAATGGTTCGTATGTGTAGGAAATACCGTTATTTTGTTCTGACCACAGTCACATTTCCTGCTGTATTAGAGATTCTTAGAAAGCAAGAGCGTGCTTCTTGCTCTAAAGTAGAGTGTGTTTCATGGATGAGAACTGTGCTGTGTGTTTCCCTTCAGAAATGGAGTTAAATCCCAGGCTCTGTGTCATCCTACAAGGAACACATCTTTTCAGGTAAACTCAGTCACTTTTCAGCTCAAAGGAAGCTACATCGTTCACGAAGCTCACAAGTTTCTCGTTGTTAACTGGAAAGCATTGCATGTTAGAGGAACTGTGGTTTGTATCAGTTTCAGAAGAGTTGACCTAGATATGGTCCGTATGTGTAGGAAACACCGTTATTTTGTTCTGACCACAGTCACGTTTCCTGCTGTATTAGAGACTCTTAGAAAGCAAGAGCGTGCTTCTTGCAATAAAGCAGAGTATGTTTCATGGATGAGAACTGTGCTGTGTTTTTCCTTCAGAAATTGAGTTAAATGCCAAGCTCAATGTCTTCCTACAAGCAAGACATCATTTCAGGTAAACGTAGTCAATTTTCAGCTAAAATGAATATAAATCGTTTAAAAAGCTCACACGTTTCTCGCTCTCAACTGAAAAGCATTGGATGTTAGATGACTTGTGGTTTGTATCAGTTTCAGAAACAAAGTTGAACTAGCAATGGTCCGTATGTGTAGGAAACACCTTTCTTTTGTTCTGAGCACACTCACATTTCCTGCTCTATAAGAGACTCTAGAAAGCAACAGTGTGCTTCTTCCTATACACAGGGTATGTTTCATCGTCAGCACTGTGCTGTGTGTTACCCTTCAGAAATGGAGTTAAATCACAGGCTCTGTGTCTTCCTACAAGCAAGACTATGTTTCACGTAAACTCATTCATCTTTCAGCTCAAACAAAGCTACATCGTTCAGGTAGCTCACATGTTTCTTGCTCTTAACTGTAAAGCATTAGATGTTAGAGGATCTGTGGTTTGTATCAGTTTCTGAAGCAGAGTTGTACAGGCAATGGTCTGTATGTATAGGAAATACCATTCTTTTGTTCAGAGAACCCTCAAGTTTCTGGCTCTATTAGAGAATCTAGAAAGCAAGAGCATGCTTCGTGCTCTAAAGCAGAGTGTGTTTCATGGATGAGAACTGTGCTGTGTGTTTCCCTTGAGAAATGGAGTTAGGTCCCAGGCTCTGTATCTTCCTACAAGCAAGACATCTTTTCAGGTAAACTCAGTCACTTTTCAGCTCAAAGGAAGCTACATTGTTCACAAAGCTCACACGTTTCTCGCTCTTAACTGGAAAGCATTGCATGTTAGAGGAACTGTGGTTTGTATCAGTTTCAGAAAAAGAGTTGACCTAGATATGTTCCGTACAGTAGGAAACACCTTTATTTTGTTCTGACCACAGTCACGTTTCCTGCTGTATTAGAGACTCTTAGAAAGCTAGAGCATGCTTCTTGCTCTAAAGCAGAGTTTGTTTCATAGATGAGAACTGTGCTGTGTGTTTCCCTTCAGAAATGGAGTTAAATCCCAGGCTCTGTGTCTTCCAACAAGCAAGACATCTTTTCAGGTAAACTAAGTGACTTCTCAGCTCTAAGGAAGCTACATTGTTCACGAAGCTCACAAGTTTCTCACTCTCAACTGGAAAGCATTGCATGTTAGAGGAACTGTGGTTTGTATCAGTTTCAGAAGAAGCGTTGACCTACATAGAGTCCATAAGTGTAGGAAACACCCTTATTTTGTTCTGACCACAGTCACGTTTCCTGCTCTATTAGAGACTCTTAGAAAGCAAGATGGTGCTTCTTGCTCTAAAGCAGAGTGTGTTTCATGGATGAGAAGTGTGTTGTGTGTTTCCCTTCAGAAATGGAGCTAAATCCCAGGCTCTGTGTCTTCCTACAAGGAAGACATCTTTTCAGGTAAACTCAGTGACTATTCACCTCAAAGGAATCTACATCGTCCACGAAGCTCACACGTTTCTTGCTCTTCACTGGAAAGCATTGCATGTTAGAGGAACTGTGGTTTGAATCACATTCAGAAGAAGAGTAGACCTAGATATGGTCCGTATTTGTAGGAAACACCGTTATTTTGTTCTGAACACAGTCACGTTTCCTGCTGTATTAGAGACACATAGAAAGCAAGAGCATGCTTCTTGGTCTAAAGCAGAGTGTGTTTCATGAATGAGAACTGTGCTGTTTGTTTCCATTCAGAAATGGAGTTAAATTACAGGTCTGTGTCTTCCTACAAGCAAGATATCATTTCAGGTAAATGCAGTCACTTTTCACCTCAAATGAATATAAATCGTTTAAGAAGATCACACGTTTCTCGCACTTAACTAAAAAGCATTGGATGTTAGGTGACTTGTGGTTTGTATCAGTTGCAGAAGCAGAGTTGAACTAGTAATGGTCCATAAGTGTAGGAAACACCGTTCTTTTGTTGTGAGTACCCTCAAGTTTCTGGCTCTTTTAGAGACTCTAGAAAGCAAGAGCATGCTTCTTGTTCTAAAGCAGAGTGTTTTTCATGGATGAGAACTGTGCTGTGGGTTTCCCTTCAGAAATGGAGTTAAATCCCAGGCTCTGTGTCTTCCTACAAGCAAGACATCTTTTCAAGAAAACTCAGTCACTTTTCATCTCAAAGGAAGCTACATCGTTCACGAGCTCACACGTTTCTCGCTCTTAACTTGAAAGCATTGCATGTTAATGGAACTGTGGTTTGTATCAGTTTCAGAAGAAGGGTTGACCTACATATGGTCTCTATGTGTAGGAAACACCGTTATTTTGTTGTGACCACAGTCACGTTTAGTGCTGTATTAGAGACACTTAGAAAGCAAGTGCGTGCTTCTTGCTCTAAAGTAGAGTGTGTTTCATGGAGGAGAACTGTGCTGTGTTTCCCATAGGAAATGGAGTTAAATTCCAGGCCCCGTGTCTTCCTATAAGCAAGAAATCATTTCAGATAAACGCAGTCACTTTTCAGAACAAATGAATATAAATTGTTTACAAAGCTCACACGTTTCTTGCTCTTAACTGAAAAGCATTGGATGTTAGATGACTTGTGGTTTGTATCAGTTTCCGAAGCAGAGTTGAACTAGCAGTGGTCCGTATGTGTAGGAAACACCGTTCTTTTGTTCTGAGCACACTCAAGTTTCCTGTTCTATTAGAGACTCTAGAAAGCAAAAGCGTGCTTCTTCCTAAACGCAGAGTGTGTTTCATCATGAGAAATGTGATGTGAGTTTTGCTTCAGAAATGGAGTTAAATCACAGGCTCTGTATCTTCCTACAAGCAAGACTTGGTTTTACATAAACTTAGTCACCTTTCAGCTCAAACAAAGCTACATCGTTCACGAAGCTCACACGTTACTTGCTCTTAACTGCAAAGCCTTGGATGTTAGATGACTTGGGGTTTGTATCAGTTTCAGAAACAGAGTTGAACTAGCAATGGTTCGTATGTGTAGGAAATACCGTTATTTTGTTCTGACCACAGTCACATTTCCTGCTGTATTAGAGATTCTTAGAAAGCAAGAGCGTGCTTCTTGCTCTAAAGTAGAGTGTGTTTCATGGATGAGAACTGTGCTGTGTGTTTCCCTTCAGAAATGGAGTTAAATCCCAGGCTCTGTGTCATCCTACAAGGAACACATCTTTTCAGGTAAACTCAGTCACTTTTCAGCTCAAAGGAAGCTACATCGTTCACGAAGCTCACAAGTTTCTCGTTGTTAACTGGAAAGCATTGCATGTTAGAGGAACTGTGGTTTGTATCAGTTTCAGAAGAGTTGACCTAGATATGGTCCGTATGTGTAGGAAACACCGTTATTTTGTTCTGACCACAGTCACGTTTCCTGCTGTATTAGAGACTCTTAGAAAGCAAGAGCGTGCTTCTTGCAATAAAGCAGAGTATGTTTCATGGATGAGAACTGTGCTGTGTTTTTCCTTCAGAAATTGAGTTAAATGCCAAGCTCAATGTCTTCCTACAAGCAAGACATCATTTCAGGTAAACGTAGTCAATTTTCAGCTAAAATGAATATAAATCGTTTAAAAAGCTCACACGTTTCTCGCTCTCAACTGAAAAGCATTGGATGTTAGATGACTTGTGGTTTGTATCAGTTTCAGAAACAAAGTTGAACTAGCAATGGTCCGTATGTGTAGGAAACACCTTTCTTTTGTTCTGAGCACACTCACATTTCCTGCTCTATAAGAGACTCTAGAAAGCAACAGTGTGCTTCTTCCTATACACAGGGTATGTTTCATCGTCAGCACTGTGCTGTGTGTTACCCTTCAGAAATGGAGTTAAATCACAGGCTCTGTGTCTTCCTACAAGCAAGACTATGTTTCACGTAAACTCATTCATCTTTCAGCTCAAACAAAGCTACATCGTTCAGGTAGCTCACATGTTTCTTGCTCTTAACTGTAAAGCATTAGATGTTAGAGGATCTGTGGTTTGTATCAGTTTCTGAAGCAGAGTTGTACAGGCAATGGTCTGTATGTATAGGAAATACCATTCTTTTGTTCAGAGAACCCTCAAGTTTCTGGCTCTATTAGAGAATCTAGAAAGCAAGAGCATGCTTCGTGCTCTAAAGCAGAGTGTGTTTCATGGATGAGAACTGTGCTGTGTGTTTCCCTTGAGAAATGGAGTTAGGTCCCAGGCTCTGTATCTTCCTACAAGCAAGACATCTTTTCAGGTAAACTCAGTCACTTTTCAGCTCAAAGGAAGCTACATTGTTCACAAAGCTCACACGTTTCTCGCTCTTAACTGGAAAGCATTGCATGTTAGAGGAACTGTGGTTTGTATCAGTTTCAGAAAAAGAGTTGACCTAGATATGTTCCGTACAGTAGGAAACACCTTTATTTTGTTCTGACCACAGTCACGTTTCCTGCTGTATTAGAGACTCTTAGAAAGCTAGAGCATGCTTCTTGCTCTAAAGCAGAGTTTGTTTCATTGATGAGAACTGTGCTGTGTGTTTCCCTTCAGAAATGGAGTTAAATCCCAGGCTCTGTGTCTTCCAACAAGCAAGACATCTTTTCAGGTAAACTAAGTGACTTCTCAGCTCTAAGGAAGCTACATTGTTCACGAAGCTCACAAGTTTCTCACTCTCAACTGGAAAGCATTGCATGTTAGAGGAACTGTGGTTTGTATCAGTTTCAGAAGAAGCGTTGACCTACATAGAGTCCATAAGTGTAGGAAACACCCTTATTTTGTTCTGACCACAGTCACGTTTCCTGCTCTATTAGAGACTCTTAGAAAGCAAGATGGTGCTTCTTGCTCTAAAGCAGAGTGTGTTTCATGGATGAGAAGTGTGTTGTGTGTTTCCCTTCAGAAATGGAGCTAAATCCCAGGCTCTGTGTCTTCCTACAAGGAAGACATCTTTTCAGGTAAACTCAGTGACTATTCACCTCAAAGGAATCTACATCATCCACGAAGCTCACACGTTTCTTGCTCTTCACTGGAAAGCATTGCATGTTAGAGGAACTGTGGTTTGAATCACATTCAGAAGAAGAGTAGACCTAGATATGGTCCGTATTTGTAGGAAACACCGTTATTTTGTTCTGAACACAGTCACGTTTCCTGCTGTATTAGAGACACATAGAAAGCAAGAGCATGCTTCTTGGTCTAAAGCAGAGTGTGTTTCATGAATGAGAACTGTGCTGTTTGTTTCCATTCAGAAATGGAGTTAAATTACAGGTCTGTGTCTTCCTACAAGCAAGATATCATTTCAGGTAAATGCAGTCACTTTACACCTCAAATGAATATAAATCGTTTACGAAGCTCACACGTTTCTCGCACTTAACTGAAAAGCATTGGATGTTAGATGACTTGTGGTTTGTATCAGTTTCAGAAGCAGAGTTGAACTGGTAATGGTCCGTAAGTGTAGGAAACACTGTTCTTTTGTTCTGAGTACCCTCAAGTTTCTGGCTCTTTTAGAGACTCTAGAAAGCAAGAGCATGCTTCGTGCTCTAAAGCAGAGTGTGTTTCATGGATGAGAACTGTGCTGTGTGTTTCCCTTGAGAAAAGGAGTTAAGTCCCAGGCTCTGTATCTTCCTACAAGCAAGACATCTTTTCAGGTAAACTAAGTCACTTCTCAGCTCTAAGGAAGCTACATCGTTCACGAAGCTCACAAGTTTCTCACTCTTAACTGGAAAGCATTGCATGTTAGAGGAACTGTGGTTTGTATCAGTTTCAGAAAAGAGTTGACCTAGATATGGTCCATACAGTAGGAAACACCTTTATTTTGTTCTTACCACAGTCACCTTTCCTGCTGTATTAGAGACTCTTAGAAAGCTAGAGCATGCTTCTTGCTCTAAAGCAGAGTGTGTTTCATGGATGAGAAGTGTGCTGTGTGTTTCCCTTCAGAAATGGAGCTAAATCCCAGGCTCTGTGTCTTCCTACAAGGAAGACATCTTTTCAGGTAAACTCAGTCACTATTCACCTCAAAGGAATCTACATCGTTCACGAAGCTCACACGTTTCTTGCTCTTAACCGGAAAGCATTGCATGTTAGAGGAACTGTGGTTTTAATCACATTCAGAAGAAGAGTAGACCTAGATATGGTCCGTATGTGTAGGAAACACCGTTATTTTGTTCTGAACACAGTCCCGTTTCCTGCTGTATTAGAGACACATAGAAAGCAAGAGCATGCTTCTTGGTCTAAAGCAGAGTGTGTTTCATGAATGAGAACTGTGCTGTTTGTTTCCATTCAGAAATGGAGTTAAATTCCAGTTCTGTGTCTTCCAACATGCAAGACATCTTTTCAGGTAAACTAAGTCACTTCTCAGCTCTAAGGTAGCTACATCGTTCACGAAGCTCACAAGTATCTCACTCATAACTGGAAAGCATTGCATGTTAGAGTAACTGTGGTTTGTATCAGTTTCAGAAGAAGAGTTGACCTAGATATAGTCCATAAGTGTAGGAAACACCTTTATTTTGTTCTGACCACAGTCACGTTTCCTGCTCTATTAGAGACTCTTAGAAAGCAAGCTGGTGCTTCTTGCTCTAAAGCAGAGTGTGTTTCATGGATGAGAAGTGTGCTGTGTGTTTCCCTTCAGAAATGGAGCTAAACCCCAGGCTCTGTGTCTTCCTACAAGGAAGACATCTTTTCAGGTAAACTCAGTCACTATTCACCTCAAAGGAATCTACATCGTTCACGAAGCTCACACGTTTCTCACTCTTAACTGGAAAGCATTGCATGTTAGAGGAACTGTGGTTTGAATCACATTCAGAAGAAAAGTAGACCTAGATATGGTCCGTATGTGTAGGAAATACCGTTATTTTGTTCTGAACATAGTCACGTTTCCTGCTATATTAGAGACACATAGAAAGCAAGAGCATGCTTCTTGGTCTAAAGCAGAGTGTGTTTCATGAATTAGAACTGTGCTGTTTGTTTCCATTCAGAAATGGAGTTAAATTCCAGGTCTGTGTCTTCCTACAAGCAAGACATCATTTCAGGTAAATGCAGTCACTTTTCACCTCAAATGAATATAAATCGTTTACGAAGCTCACACGTTTCTCACACTTAACTGAGAAGCATTGGATGTTAGATGACTTGTGGTTTGTATCAGTTTCAGAAGCAGAGTTGAACTAGTAATGGTCCGTAAGTGTAGGAAACACCCTTCTTTTGTTCTGAGTACCTTCAAGTTTCTGGCTCTTTTAGAGACTCTAGAAAGCAAGAGCATGCTTCTTGCTCTAAAGCAGAGTGTTTTTCATGGATGAGAACTGTGCTGTGTGTTTCCCTTCAGAAATGGAATTAAATCCCAGGCTCTGTGTCTTCCTACAAGCAAGACATCTTTTCAAGTAAACTCAGTCACTTTTCAGCTCAAAGGAAGCTACATCATTCATGAGCTCACATGTTTCTCGCTCTAGAAAGCAAGAGCATGCTTCTTGCTCTAAAGTAGAGTATGTTTCATGGATGAGAACTGTGCTGTGTGTTTCCCTTAGGAAATGGTGTTAAATTCCAGGCCCCGTGTCTTCCTACAAGCAAGAAATCATTTCAGATAAACGCAGTGGTCCGAATGTGTAGGAAACACCGTTCTTTTGTTCTGAGCACACTCAAGTTTCCTGTTCCATTAGAGACTCTAGAAAGCAAGAGCGTGCTTCTTCCTAAACGCAGAGTGTGTTTCATCATGAGAAATGTGATGTGTGTTTCGCTCCAGAAATGGAGTTAAATCACAGGCTCTGTATCTTCCTACAAGCAAGACTTCGTTTCACGTAAACTCAGTCACCTTTCAGCTCCAACAAAGCTACATCATTCACGTAGCTCACATGTTTCTTGCTCTTAACTTTAAAGCATTGGATGTTAGAGGACCTGTGGTTTGCATCAGTCTCAGAAGCAGAGTTGAACTAGCAATTGTCCGTATGTGTAGGAAACACCGTTCTTGTGTTCTGAGTACCTTCAAAGTTTCTGGCTCTATTAGACTCTGGAAAGCAAGACCATGCTTCTTGTTCTAAAGCAGAGTGTATTTCATGGATTAGAACTGTGCTGTGTGTTTCCCTTCAGAAATGGAGTTAAATCCCAGGCTCTGTGTCTTCCTACAAGCAAGACATCATTTCAGGTAAATTCAGTCACTTTTCAGCTCAAAGGAAGCTACATCGTTCACAAAGCTCACACGTTTATTGCTCTTAACTTGAAAATATTGCACGTTAATGGAACTGTGCTTTGTATCAGTTTCAGAAGAAGAGTTGACCTAGATATGGTCCGTATGTGTAGGTAACACCGTTATTTTGTTCTGACCACAGTCAAGTTCCCTGCTCCATTAGAGATTCTAGAAAGGAAGAGCGTGCTTCTTCCTATACGCAGAGTGTGTTTCATGGTGAGAACTGTGCGGTGTGTTTCCCTTCAGAAATGGAGTTAAATCCCAGGCTCAGTGTCTTCCTACAAGCAAGACATCATTTCAGGTAAACGCAGACACTTTTCAGCTCAAATGAATATAAATCGTTTATGAAGCTCACACGTTTCTCCCTCTCAACTAAAAAGCATTGCATGTTAGATGATTTGTGGTTTGTATCAGTTTCAGAAGCAGAGTTGAACTAGCATTGGTCCGTATATGTAGGAAACACCGTTCTTATGTTCAGAGTACCCTCAAGTTCCTGGCTCTATTAGAGACTCTAAAAAGCAAGACCATGCTTCGTGCTCTAAAGCAGAGTGTGTTTCATGGATGAGAACTGCGCTGAGTGTATCCCCTAAGAAATGGAGTTCAATCCCAGGCTCTGTGTCTTCCTACAAGCAAGACATCATTTCAGGTAAACGCAGTCACTTTTCAGCTCAAATGAATATAAATCGTTTATGAAGCTCTCACGTGCCTCGCTCTCAACTGAAAAGCATTTGATGTTAGATGACTTGTGGTTTGTATCAGGTTTAGAAGCAGAGTTGACCTAACAATAGTCCCTATGTGTAGGAAATTCCGTTACTTTTTTCTGACCGCAGTAACCTTTCTTGCTATATTAGAGACTCTTAGAAAGCAAGTGCATGCTTCTTGCTCTAAAGCAGAGTGTGTTTCATGGATGAGAACTGCGCTGTGTGTATCCCTTCCTAAATGGAGTTAAATCCCAGGCTCTGTGTCTTCCTACAAGCAAGACATCATTTCAGGTAAATGCAGTCTCTTTCCAGCTCAAATGAATATAAATCGTTTACGAAGCTCACACGTTTCTTGCTCTTAACGGAAAAGCATTGGATGTTAGATGACTTGTGGTTCGTATCAGTTTCAGAAGTGGAGTTGAACTTGCAATGGTCCGTATGTGTAGGAAACACCATTCATTTTTTTCGAGTACCCTCATGTTTCTGGCTCTATTAGAGACTCTAGAAAGGAAGAGCATGCTTCTTGCTCTAAAGCAGAGTGTTTTTCATCGTGAGAACTGTGCTGTGTGTTTCCCTTCAGAAATGGAGTTAAATCACAGGCTCTGTATCTTCCTACAAGCAAGACTTCATTTCACGTAAACTCAGTCACCTTTCAGCTCAAAATAAGCTACATCGCTCACGTAGCTCACATGTTTCTTGCTCTTAACTGTAAAGAATTGGATGTTAGAGGACCTGTGGTTTGTATCAGTTTCGAAAGCAGAGTTGAACTAGCAATGGTCCGTATGTGTAGGAAACACCGTTCTTGTGTTCTGAGTATCCTCACGTTTCTGGCTCTATTAGAGACTCTGGAAAGCAAGAGCATGCTTCTTGCTCTAAAGCAGAGTGTATTTCATAGATGAGAACTGTGCTGTGTGTTTCCCTTCAGAAATGGAGTTAAATCCCAGGCTCTGTGTCTTCCTACAAGCAAGACATCATTTCAGGTAAACACAGTCACTTTTCAGCTCAAAGGAAGCTACATCGTTCACGAAACTCATACGTTTCTTGCTCTTAACTTGAAAGCATTGCATGTTAATGGAACTGTGGTTTGTATCAGTTTCAGAAGAAGAGTTGACTTAGATATGGTCCGTATGTGTAGGATACACCGTTATTTTGTTCTGATCATAGTCACGTTTCCTGCTGTATTAGAGACACTTAGAAAGCAAGAGTGTGCATCTTGCTCTAAAGCAGAGTGTGTTTCATGGATGAGAACTGTGCTGTGTGTTTCGCTTCAGAAATGGAGTTAAATCACAGGCTCTGTATCTACCTACAAGCAAGAATTCGTTTCATGTAAACTCTGTCATCTTTCAGCTCAAACAAAGCTACATTGCTCACGTAGCTCACATGTTTCTTGCTCTTAACTGTAAAGCATTGGATGTTAGAGGACCTGTGGTTTGTATCAGTTTCAGAAGCAGAGTTGAACTAGCAATGGTCCGTATGTGTAGGAAACACCGTTCTTTTGTTCAGAGTACCCTTAATTTTCTGGCTCTATTAGAGACTCTAAAAAGCAGGAGCGTGCTTCCTGCTCTAAAGCAGAGTGTGTTTCATGGATGAGAACTGTGCTGTGTGTTTCCCTTCAGAAATGCAGTTAAATCCCAGGCTCTGTGTCTTCCTACATGCAAGACATCATTTCAGGTAAACTCAGTCACTTTTCAGCTAAAAGGAAGCTACATCGTTCACAAAGCTCACACGTTTCTCGCTCTTAAGTGAAATGCATTGGATGTTAGAGGACCTGTGGTTTGTATCAGTTTCAGGAGCAGAGTTGAACTAGATATTGTCGGTGTGTGTAGGAAACACAGTTCATTTATTATGAGCACACTTTGAAGTTTCTGGCTCTATTAGAGACAACAGAATGCAAGAACATTCTTCTTGCTGTAAAGCAGAATGTGTTTCATGGATGAGAACTGTGCTGTGTGTTTCCCTTCAGAAATGGAGTTAAATCCCAGGCTCTGTGTTTTCCTACAAGGAAGACATCTTTTCAGGTACTCAGTCACTTTTCAGCTCAAATAAGCTACATCGTTCACGAAGCTCACACATTTCTCGCTCTTTACTGGAAAGCATTGCATGTTAATGGAACTGTGGTTTGTATCAGTTTCAGAAGAAGAGTTGAACTAGCATTGGTCTCTATGTGTAGGAAACACCATTATTTTGTTCTGACCACAGTCACGTTTCCTGCTGTATTATAGACTCTTGGAAAGCAAGAGCGTGCTTCTTGCTCTAAAGCAGAGTGTGTTTCATGGATGAGAACTGTGCTGTGTGTTTCCCTTCAGAAATGGAGTTAAATTCCAGGCTCTGTGTCTTCCTACAAGCAAGACATCATTTCAGGAATATACAGTCACTTTTCAGTTCAAATGAATATAAATCGTTTACGAAGCTCACACGTTTCTCGCTCTTAAGTGAAAAGCACTGAATGTTAGATGACTTGTGGTTTGTATCAGTTTCAGAAGCAGAGTTGAACTAGCATTGGTCTCTATGTGTAGGAAACACCATTCTTTGGTCTGAGTACCCTCAATTTTCTGGCTATATTAAGACTCTAGAAAGCAAGAGCATGCTTTGTGCTCCTAAGCAGAGTGTGTTTCATGGATGAGAACTGTGCTGTGGGTTTCCCTTCAGAAATGGAGTTAAATCCCAGTCTCTGTGTCTTCCTACAAGCAAGACTTCATTTAACGTAAACTCATTCACCTTGCACTCAAACAAATCTACATCGTTCACGTAGCTCACACGTTTCTTGCTCTTAATTGTAAAGTATTGGATGTTAGAGGACCTGTGGTTTGTGTCAGTTCCAGAAGCAGAGTTGAACTAGCAATGATCCTTATGTGTAGGAAACACCGTTCTTTTGTTCATAGTACCCTCAACTTTCTGGCTATATTAGCGAGTCTGGAAAGCAAGAACATGCTTCTTGCTCTAAAGCAGAGTGTGTTTCATGGATGAGAACTGTGCTGTGTGTTTCCCTTCAGAAATGGAGTTAAATCCCAGACTCTGTGTCTTCCTACAAGCAAGACATCTTTTCAGGTAAACTCTGTCACTTTTCAGCTCAAAGGAAGCTACATCGTTCACGAAGATCACACTTTTCTCGTTCTTAAGTGAAATGCATTGGATGTAAGAGGACCTGTGCTTTGTATCAGTTTCAGGAGCAGAGTTGAACTAGATATTGTCCGTGTGTGTAGGAAACACATTTCATTTATTATGAGCACACTTTCAAGTTTCTGGCTCTATTAGAGACTCCACAAAGCAAGAGCATTCTTCTTGCTGTAAAGCAGAGTGTGTTTCATGGATGAGAACTGTGCTGTGTGTTTCCCTTCAGAAATGGAGGTAAATCCCTGGCTCTGTGTTTTCCGACAAGCAAGACATCTTTTTAGGTAAACTCAGTCACTTTTCAGCTCAAAGGAAGCTACATCGTTCACGAAGCTCACACATTTCTCGCTCTTAACTGAAAAGCATTGGATGTTAGATGACTTGTGGTTTGTATCAGTTTCAGAAGCAGAGTTGAACTAGCAATGGTCCGTATGTGTAGGAAACACCGTTCTTTTGTTCTGAGCACACTCACGTTTCCTGCTCTATTAGAGACTCTAGAAAGCAAGAGCGTGCTTCTTCCTATATGCAGAGTGTGTTTCATCGTGAGAACAGTGCTGTTTGTTTCCCTTCAGAAATGGAGGTAAATCACAGTCTCTGTATCTTCCTAAAAGCAAGACTTCGTTTCAAGTAAACTCAGCCACCTATCCGCTCAAACAAAGCTACATCATTCACAAAGCTCACCAGTTTCTCGCTCTTAACGGGAAAGCATTGCATGTTAGAGGAACTGTGGTTTGTATCAGTTTCAGAAGGAGAGTTGACCTAGATATGGTCTGTATGTGTAGAAAACACCGTTATTTTGTTCTGACCACAGTCACGTTTCCTGCTTTATTAGAGACACTTAGAAAGCACGAGGGTGCTACTTGCTCTAATACAGAGTGTGTTTCATGGATTAGAACTGTGCTGTATTTTTCCATTCAGAAATGGAGTTAAATTCCATGCTCAATATCTTCCTACAAGCAAGACATCATTTCAGGTAACACAGTCACTTTTCAGCTCAAATGAATATAAATCGTTTACGAAGATCACACGTTTCTCGCTCTTAACTGAAAAGCATTGGTTGTTAGAGGACCTGTGGTTTGTATCAGTTTCAGGAGCAGAGTTGAACTGGATATGGTCCGTGTGTGTAGGAAACCCATTTCTTTTATTCTGAGCACACTTTCAAGTTTCTGGCTCTATTATAGACTCTAGAAAGCAAGAGCATGCTTTGTGCTCCTAAGCAGAGTGTGTTTCATGGATGAGATCTGTGCTGTGGGTTTCCCTTCAGAAATGGAGTTAAATCCCTGGCTCTGTGTCTTCCTACAAGCAAGACTTCATTTCCCGTAAACTCATTCACCTTGCACTCAAACAAAGCTACATCGTTCACGAAGCTCACACGTTTCTTGCTCTTAATTGTAAAGCATTGGATGTTAGAGGACCTGTGGTTTGTGTCAGTTTCAGAAGCAGAGTTGAACTAGCAATGGTCCGTTTGTGTAGGAAACACCGTTATTTTGTTCTGAGTATCCTCAAGTTTCTGGCTCTATTAGAGACTCTGGAAAGCAAGAGCATGCTTCGTGCTCTAAAGCAGAGTGTGTTTTATGGAAGAGAACTGTGCTGTGTGTTTCCCTTCAGAAATGCAGTTAAATTCCAGGCTCTGTGTCTTCCTACAAGCAAGACATTTTTTCAAGTAAACTCAGTCACTTTTCAGCTCAAAGGAAGCTACATCGTTCACGAAGCTCACACGTTTCTCGCTCTAAACTTGAAAGCATTGCATTTTAATGAACTGTGCTTTGTATCAGTTGTAGAAGAAAGGTTGACCTACATATGGTCCGTATGTGTAGGAAACACCGTTATTTTGTTCTGACCACAGTCACGTTTCCTGCTGTATTAGAGACACTTAGAAAGCAAGAGTGTGCTTCTTGCTCTAAAGCAGAGTGTGTATCATGGATGAGAACTGTGCTGCATGTTTCCCTTCAGAAATGGAGTTAAATTCCAGGCCCTGTGTCTTCCTACAAGCAAGACATCATTTCAGGTAAACGCAGTCACTTTTCATCTCAAATGAATATAAATCGTTTACGAAGCTCACAGGTTTCTTGCTCTTAACTGAAAAGCATTGGATGTTTGATGACTTGTGGTTTGTATCAGTTTAAGAAGCAGAGTTGAACTAGCAATGGTCCTGATGTGTAGGAAACACCGTTCTTTTGTTCAGAGTACCCTCAAGTTTCTGGCTCTATTAGAGACTCTAGAAAGCAAGAGCATGCTTCGTGCTCTAAAGCAGAGTGCGTTTCATGGATGAGATCTGTGCTGTGTGTTTCCCTTCAGAAATGCAGTTAAATCCCAGGCTCTGTGTCTTCCTACAAGCAAGACATTTTTTCAAGTAAACTCAGTCACTTTTCAGCTCAAAGGAACCTACATCGTTCACGAAGCTCACACGTTTCTCGCTCTTAACTTGAAAGCATTGCATGTTAATGGAACTGTGCTTTGTATCAGTTGCAGAAGAAAGGTTGACCTACATATGGTCCGTAGGTTTAGGAAACACCCTTATTTTGTTCTGACCACAGTCACTTTTCCTGATGTATTAGAGACACTTAGAAAGCAAGAGTGTGCTTCTTGCTCTAAAGCAGAGTGTGTTTCATGGATGCGAACTGTGCTGCGTGTTTCCCTTCAGAAATGGAGTTAAATTTCAGGCCCCGTGTCTTCCTACAAGCAAGACATCATTTCAGGTAAACGAAGTCACTTTTAAGCTCAAATTAATATAAATCTTTTACGAAGCTCACACGTTTCTTGCTCTTAACTGAAAAGCATTGGATGTTAGGGAACCGGTTGTTTTTTGTCAGTTTCAGAAGCAGAGTTGAATTAGCAATGGTCGGTATGTGTAGGAAACACAGTTCTTTTGTACTGAGTACCCTCAAGTTTCTGGCTCTATTAGAGACTCTGGAAAGCAAGAGCATGCTTCTTGCTCTAAAGCAGAGTGTGTTTCATGGATGAGAACTGTGCTGTGTGTTTCCCTTCAGAAATGGAGTTAATCATAGGCTCTGTATCTTCCTACAAGCAATACTTCATTTCAGGTAAACTCATTCACCTTGCACTCAAACAAAGCTACATCGTACACGTAGCTCACACGTTTCTTGCTCTTAACTGTAAAGCATTGGCTGTTAGAGGAAGTGTGGTTTGTATCAGTTTCAGAAGCAGAGTTTATCGAGCAATGGTTCGTATGTGTAGGAAACACCGTTCCTTTGTTCTGAGTACCCTCAAGATTCTGGCTCTATTAGGACTCTGGAAAGCAAGAGCATGCTTCTTGCTCTAAAGCAGAGTGTGTTTCATGGATAAGTACTGTGCTGTGTGTTTCCCTACAGAAATGGTGTTAAATCACAGGCTCTGTGTCTTCCTACAAGCAAGACATGATTTCAGGTAAACGCAGTCACTTTTCAGCTTAAATGAATATAAATCGTTTTCAAAGCTCACACGTTTCTTGCTCTTAACTGAAAAGCATTGGATGTTAGATGACTTGTGGTTTTGTATCAGTTTCAGAAGCAGAGTTGAACTAGCAATGGTCCGTATATGTAGGAAACACCGTTATTTTGTTCAGAGCACCCTCATGTTTCTGGCTCTATTAGAGACACTAGAATGCAAGAGCATGCCTCATGCTCTAAAGCAGAGTGTGTTTTATGGAAGAGAACTGTGCTGTGTGTTTCCCTTCAGAAATGCAGTTAAATCCCAGGCTCTGTGTCTTCCTACAAGCAACATATCTTTTCAGGTAAACTCAGTCACTTTTCAGCTCGAAGGAAGCTACATTATTCATGAAGCTCACAAGTTTCTCACTCTTAACTGGAAAGCATTGGATGTTAGAGGACCTGTGGTTTGTATCAGTTTCAGAAGCAGAGTTGAACTAGCAATGGTCCGTTTGTGTAGGAAACACCGTTATTTTGTTCTGAGTATCCTCAAGTTTCTGGCTCTATTAGAGACTCTGGAAAGCAAGAGCATGCTTCGTGCTCTAAAGCAGAGTGTGTTTTATGGAAGAGAACTGTGCTGTGTGTTTCCCTTCAGAAATGCAGTTAAATTCCAGGCTCTGTGTCTTCCTACAAGCAAGACATTTTTTCAAGTAAACTCAGTCACTTTTCAGCTCAAAGGAAGCTACATCGTTCACGAAGCTCACACGTTTCTCGCTCTAAACTTGAAAGCATTGCATTTTAATGAACTGTGCTTTGTATCAGTTGTAGAAGAAAGGTTGACCTACATATGGTCCGTATGTGTAGGAAACACCGTTATTTTGTTCTGACCACAGTCACGTTTCCTGCTGTATTAGAGACACTTAGAAAGCAAGAGCGTGCTTCTTGCTCTAAAGCAGAGTGTGTATCATGGATGAGAACTGTGCTGCATGTTTCCCTTCAGAAATGGAGTTAAATTCCAGGCCCTGTGTCTTCCTACAAGCAAGACATCATTTCAGGTAAACGCAGTCACTTTTCATCTCAAATGAATATAAATCGTTTACGAAGCTCACAGGTTTCTTGCTCTTAACTGAAAAGCATTGGATGTTTGATGACTTGTGGTTTGTATCAGTTTCAGAAGCAGAGTTGAACTAGCAGTGGTCCGTATGTGTAGGAAACACCATTCTTTTGTTAAGAGCATACTCAAGTTTCCTGCTCTATTAGAGACTCTAGAAAGCAAGAGCGTGCTTCTTTCTATATGCAGCGAGTGTTTCATCGTGAGAACTGTGCTGTGTGTTTCCTTTCAGAAATGGAGTTACATCACCGGCTCAGTATCTTCCTAAAAGCAAGACTTCATTTCACGTAAACTCAGTCACCTTTCAGCTCAAACAAAGCTACATCGTTCACACAGCTCACACGTTTCTTGCTCTTAACTGTAAAGCATTGGATGTTAGAGGACCTGTGGTTTGTACCAGTTTCAGTAGCAGAGTTGAACTAGCAATGGTCCGTATGTGTAGGAAACACCATTATTTTGTTCTGAGTATCCTCAAGTTTCTGGCTCTATTAGAGACTCTGGAATGCAAGAGCATGCTTCGTGCTCTAAAGCAGAGTGTGTTTTATGGATGAGAACTGTGCTGTGTGTTTCCTTTCAGAAATGGAGTTAAATCACAGGCTCTGTATCTTCCTATAAGCAAGACTTCATTTCACGTAAACTCAGTTACCTTTCAGCTCAAACAAAGCTACATCGTTCACGAAGCTCACATGTTTCTTGCTCTTAACTGAAAAGCATTGGATGTTTGATGACTTGTGGTTTGTATCAGTTTCAGAAGCAGAGTTGAACTAGCAATGGTCCGTATGTGTAGGAAACACCGTTATTTTGTTCTGAGTACCCTCAAGTTTCTGGCTCTATTAGAGACTCTGGAAAGCAAGAGCATGCTGCGTGCTCTAAAGCAGAGTGTGTTTTGTGGATGAGAACTGTGCTGTGTGTTTCCCTTCAGAAATGGAGTTACATCCCAGTCTCTGTATCTTCCTACAAGCAAGACATCTTTTCAGGTAAACTCAGTCACTTTTCAGCTCAAAGGAAGCTACATCGTTCAAGAAGCTCACACGTTTTTCGCTCTTAACTGGAAAGCATTGCATGTTAATGGAACTGTGCTTTGTATCAGATTCAGAAGAAGAGTTGACCTAGATATGGTCCGTATGTGTAGGAAACACCGTTATTTTGTTCTGACCACAGTCACGTTTCCTGCTGTATTAGAGACTCTTAGAAAGCAAGAGCGTGCTTCTTGCTCTAAAGCCGAGTGGGTTTCATGGATGAGAACTGTGCTGTGTGTTTCCCTTCAGAAATGGAGTTAAATTCAACGATCCGTGTCTTCCTACAAGCCAGACATCATTTCAGGTAAACGCAGTCACTTTTCAGCTCAAATGAATATAAATCGTTTACGAAGCTCACACGTTTCTTGCTCTTAACTGAAAAGCATTGGATGTTTGATGACTTGTGGTTTGTATCAGTTTCAGAAGCAGCATTGAACTAGCAGTGGTCCGAATGTGTAGGAAACACCATTCTTTTGTTAAGAGCATACTCAAGTTTCTTGCTCTATTAGAGACTCTAGAAAGCAAGAGCGTGCTTCTTCCTATATGCAGTGAGTGTTTCATCGTGAGAACTGTGCTGTGTGTTTCCTTTCAGAAATGGAGTTAAATCACCGGCTCTGTATCTTCCTATAAGCAAGACTTCATTTCACGTAAACTCAGTCACCTTTCAGCTCAAACAAAGCTACATAGTTCATGTAGCTCACAAGTTTCTTGCTCTTAACTGTAAAGCATTGGATGTTAGAGGACCTGTGGTTTGTACCAGTTTCAGAAGCAGAGTTGAACTAGCAATGGTCCGTATGTGTAGGAAACACCGTTATTTTGTTCTGAGTATCCTCAAGTTTCTGGCTCTATTAGAGACTCTGGAATGCAAGAGCATGCTTCGTGCTCTAAAGCAGAGTGTGTTTTATGGATGAGAACTGTGCTGTGTGTTTCCTTTCAGAAATGGAGTTAAATCACAGGCTCTGTATCTTCCTATAAGCAAGACTTCATTTCACGTAAACTCAGTTACCTTTCAGCTCAAACAAAGCAACATCGTTCACGAAGCTCACACGTTTCTTGCTCTTAAGTGTAAAGCATTGGATGTTAGAGGACCTGTGGTTTGTATCAGTTTCAGAAGCAGAGTTGAACTAGCAATGGTCCGTATGTGTAGGAAACACCGTTATTTTGTTCTGAGTACCTTCAAGTTTCTGGCTCTATTAGAGACACTGGAAAGCAAGAGCATGCTGCGTGCTCTAAAGCAGAGTGTGTTTTGTGGATGAGAACTGTGCTGTGTGTTTCCCTTCAGAAATGGAGTTAAATCCCAGGCTCTGTATCTTCCTACAAGCAAGACATCTTTTCAGGTAAACTCAGTCACTTTTCAGCTCAAAGGAAGCTACATCGTTCACGAAGCTCACACGTTTCTCGCTCTTAACTGGAAAGCATTGCATGTTAATGGAACTGTGCTTTGTATCAGATTCAGAAGAAGAGTTGACCTAGATATGGTCCGTATGTGTAGGAAACACCGTTATTTTGTTCTGACCACAGTCACGTTTCCTGCTGTATTAGAGACACTTAGAAAGCAAGAGAGTGCTTCTTGCTCTAAAGCAGAGTGTGTTTCATGGATGAGAACTGTTCTGCATGTTTCCCTTCAGAAATGAAGTTAAATTCAATGATCCGTGTCTTCCTACAAGCCAGACATCATTTCAGGTAAACGCAGTCACTTTTCAGCTCAAATGAATATAAATCGTTTACGAAGCTCACACGTTTCTTGCTCTTAACTGAAAAGCATTGGATGTTTGATGACTTGTGGTTTGTATCAGTTTCAGAAGCAGCATTGAACTAGCAGTGGTCCGAATGTGTAGGAAACACCATTCTTTTGTTAAGAGCATACTCAAGTTTCCTGCTCTATTAGAGACTCTAGAAAGCAAGAGCGTGCTTCTTCCTATATGCAGCGAGTGTTTCATCGTGAGAACTGTGCTGTGTGTTTCCTTTCAGAAATGGAGTTAAATCACCGGCTCTGTATCTTCCTATAAGCAAGACTTCATTTCACGTAAACTCAGTCACCTTTCAGCTCAAACAAAGCTACATAGTTGATGTAGCTCACACGTTTCTTGCTCTTAACTGTAAAGCATTGGATGTTAGAGGACCTGTGGTTTGTACCAGTTTCAGAAGCAGAGTTGAACTAGCAATGGTCCGTATGTGTAGGAAACACTGTTATTTTGTTCTGAGTATCCTCAAGTTTCTGGCTCGATTAGAGACTCTGGAATGCAAGAGCATGCTTCGTGCTCTAAAGCAGAGTGTGTTTTATGGATGAGAACTGTGCTGTGTGTTTCCTTTCAGAAATGGAGTTAAATCACAGGCTCTGTATCTTCCTATAAGCAAGACTTCATTTCACGTAAACTCAGTTACCTTTCAGCTCAAACAAAGCAACATCGTTCACGAAGCTCACACGTTTCTTGCTCTTAACTGTAAAGCATTGGATGTTAGAGGACCTGTGGTTTGTATCAGTTTCAGAAGCAGAGTTGAACTAGCAATGGTCCGTATGTGTAGGAAACACCGTTATATTGTTCTGAGTACCCTCAAGTTTCTGGCTCTATTAGAGACACTGGAAAGCAAGAGCATGCTGCGTGCTCTAAAGCAGAGTGTGTTTTGTGGATGAGAACTGTGCTGTGTGTTTCCCTTCAGAAATGGAGTTAAATCCCAGTCTCTGTATCTTCCTACAAGCAAGGCATCTTTTCAGGTAAACTCAGTCACTTTTCAGCTCAAAGGAAGCTACATCGTTCACGAAGCTCACACGTTTCTCGCTCTTAACTGGAAAGCATTGCATGTTAGAGGATCTGTGGTTTGTATCAGTTTCAGGAGAAGTGTTGACCTAGATATGGTCCATACGTGTAGGATACACCGTTAATTTGTTCTGACCACAGTCACGTTTCCTGCTGTATTAGAGACACGTAGAAAGCAAGAGCGTGCTTCTTGCTCTAAAGCCGAGTGGGTTTCATGGATGAGAACTGTGCTGTGTGTTTCCCTTCAGAAATGGAGTTAAATTCAACGATCCGTGTCTTCCTACAAGCCAGACATCATTTCAGGTAAACGCAGTCACTTTTCAGCTCAAATGAATATAAATCGTTTACGAAGCTCACACGTTTCTTGCTCTTAACTGAAAAGCATTGGATGTTTGATGACTTGTGGTTTGTATCAGTTTCAGAAGCAGCATTGAACTAGCAGTGGTCCGAATGTGTAGAAAACACCATTCTTTTGTTAAGAGCATACTCAAGTTTCCTGCTCTATTAGAGACTCTAGAAAGCAAGAGCGTGCTTCTTCCTATATGCAGCGAGTGTTTCATCGTGAGAACTGTGCTGTGTGTTTCCTTTCAGAAATGGAGTTAAATCACAGGCTCTGTATCTTCCTAAAAGCAAGACTTCATTTCACGTAAACTCAGTCACGTTTCAGCTCAAACAAAGCTACATCGTTCACATAGCTCACACGTTTCTTGCTCTTAACTGTAAAGCATTGGATGTTAGAGGACCTGTGGTTTGTATCAGTTTCAGAAGCAGAGTTGAACTAGCAATGGTCCATATGTGTAGGAAACACCGTTTTTTTGTTCTGAGTACCCTCAAGTTTCTGGCTCTATTAGAGACTCTGGAAAGCAAGAGCATGCTGCGTGCTCTAAAGCAGAGTGTGTTTTGTGGATGAGAACTGTGCTGTGTGTTTCCCTTCAGAAATGGAGTTCAATCCCATGCTCTGTATCTTCCTACAAGCAAGACATCTTTTCAGGTAAACTCAGTCACTTTTCAGCTCAAAGGAAGCTACATCGTTCACGAAGCTCACACGTTTCTCGCTCTTAACTTGAAAGCATTGCATCTTAATGGAACTTTGCTTTGTATAATTTGCAGAAGAAAGGTTGACCTACATATGGTCCGTTTGTGTAGGAAGCACCGTCATTTTGTTCTGACCACAGTCACGTTTCCTGCTGTATTACAGACACTTAGAAAGCAAGAGAGTGCTTCTTGCTCTAAAGCAGAGTGTGTTTCATGGACGAGAACTGTTCTGCATGTTTCCCTTCAGAAATGGAGTTAAATTCAACGATCCGTGTCTTCCTACAAGCAAGACATCATTGCAGGTAAACGCAGTCACTTTTCAGCTAAAATGAATATAAATCAGTTCCGAAGCTCACACGTTTCTTGCTCTTAACTGAAAAGCATTGGATGGTAGATGACTTGTGGTTTGTATCAGTTTCAGAAGCAGAGTTGAACTAGCAGTGGTCCGTATGTGTAGGAAACACCATTCTTTTGTTAAGAGCATACTCAAGTTTCCTGCTCTATTAGAGACTCTAGAAAGCAAGAGCGTGCTTCTTCCTATATGCAGCGAGTGTTTCATCGTGAGAACTGTGCTGTGTGTTTCCTTTCAGAAATGGAGTTAAATCACAGGCTCTGTATCTTCCTAAAAGCAAGACTTCATTTCACGTAAACTCAGTCACGTTTCAGCTCAAACAAAGCTACATCGTTCACATAGCTCACACGTTTCTTGCTCTTAACTGTAAAGCATTGGATGTTAGAGGACCTGTGGTTTGTATCAGTTTCAGAAGCAGAGTTGAACTAGCAATGGTCCATATGTGTAGGAAACACCGTTTTTTTGTTCTGAGTACCCTCAAGTTTCTGGCTCTATTAGAGACTCTGGAAAGCAAGAGCATGCTGCGTGCTCTAAAGCAGAGTGTGTTTTGTGGATGAGAACTGTGCTGTGTGTTTCCCTTCAGAAATGGAGTTCAATCCCATGCTCTGTATCTTCCTACAAGCAAGACATCTTTTCAGGTAAACTCAGTCACTTTTCAGCTCAAAGGAAGCTACATCGTTCACGAAGCTCACACGTTTCTCGCTCTTAACTTGAAAGCATTGCATCTTAATGGAACTTTGCTTTGTATAATTTGCAGAAGAAAGGTTGACCTACATATGGTTCGTTTGTGTAGGAAGCACCGTCATTTTGTTCTGACCACAGTCACGTTTCCTGCTGTATTACAGACACTTAGAAAGCAAGAGAGTGCTTCTTGCTCTAAAGCAGAGTGTGTTTCATGGACGAGAACTGTTCTGCATGTTTCCCTTCAGAAATGGAGTTAAATTCAACGATCCGTGTCTTCCTACAAGCAAGACATCATTGCAGGTAAACGCAGTCACTTTTCAGCTAAAATGAATATAAATCAGTTCCGAAGCTCACACGTTTCTTGCTCTTAACTGAAAAGCATTGGATGGTAGATGACTTGTGGTTTGTATCAGTTTCAGAAGCAGAGTTGAACTAGCAGTGGTCCGTATGTGTAGGAAACACCATTCTTTTGTTAAGAGCATACTCAAGTTTCCTGCTCTATTAGAGACTCTAGAAAGCAAGAGCGTGCTTCTTCCTATATGCAGCGAGTGTTTCATCGTGAGAACTGTGCTGTGTGTTTCCTTTCAGAAATGGAGTTAAATCACCGGCTCTGTATCTTCCTATAATCAAGACTTCATTTCACGTAAACTCAGTCAACTTTCAGCTCAAACAAAGCTACATCGTTCCCGTAGCTCACAGGTTTCTTGCTCTTAACTGTAAAGCATTGGATGTTAGAGGACCTGTGGTTTGTACCAGTTTCTGAAGCAGAGTTGAACTAGCAATGGTCCGTATGTGTAGGAAACACCGTTATTTTGTTCTGACCACAGTCACGTTTCCCCCTGTATTAGAGACTCTTAGAAAGAAAGAGCGTGCTTCTTGCGCTAAAGCAGAGTGTGTTTCATGGATGAGAACTGTGCTGTGTGTTTCCCTTCAGTAATGGAGTTAAACCCCAGGCTCGGTCTTCCTACATGTAAGACATCTTTTCCAGTAAACTCACTCACTTTTCAGCTCAAAGGAAGCTACATCGTTCACGAAGCTCACACGTTTCTCGCTCTTAACTTGAAAGCATTGCATGTTTATGGAACTGTGCTTTGTATCAGATTCAGAAGAGGAGTTGACCTAGATATGGTCCGTATGTGTAGGAAACACCGTTATTTTGTTCTGACCACAGTCACGTTTCCTGGTGTTAGAGACTCTTAGAAAGCAAGATCGTGCCTCTTGTTCTAAAGCTGACTGGGTTTCATGGATGAGAACTGTACTGTGTGTTTCCGTTCAGAAATGGAGTTAAATTCAACGATCCGTGTCTTCCTACAAGCCAGACATCATTTCAGGTAAACGCAGTCACTTTTCAGATCAATTGAATATAAATCGTTTATGAAGCTCACACGTTTCTTGCTCTTAACTGAAAAGCATTGGATGTTTGATGACTTGTGGTTTGTATCAGTTTCAGAAGCAGAGTTGAACTAGCAATGGTCCGTGTGTGTAGGAAACACCGTTATTTTGTTCTAAGTACCCTCAAGTTTCTGGCTCTATTAGAGACTCTGGAAAGCAAGAGCATGCTGCGTGCTCTAAAGCAGAGTGTGTTTTGTGGATGAGAACTGTGCTGTGTGTTTCCCTTCAGAAATGGTGTTACATCCCAGGCTCTGTATCTTCCTACATGCAAGACATCTTTTCAGGTAAACTCATTCACTTTTCAGCTCAAAGGAAGCTACATCATTCACTAAGCTCACACGTTTCTCGCTCTTAACTGGAAAGCATTGCATGTTAGAGGATCTGTGGTTTTTATCAGTTTCAGGAGAAGAGTTGACCTAGATATGGTCCGTACGTGTAGGATACACCGTTAATTTGTTCTGACCACAGTCACGTTTCCTGCTCTATTAGAGACTCTTAGAAAGCAAGAGCGTGCTTCTTGCTCTAAAGCGGAGTGGGTTTCATGGATGAGAACTGTGCTGTGTGTTTCCCTTCATAAATGGAGTTAAATTCAATGATCCGTGTCTTCCTACAAGCCAGACATCATTTCAGGTAAACGCAGTCACTTTTCAGCTCAAATGAATATAAATCGTTTATGAAGCTCGCAGGTTTCTTGCTCTTAACTGAAAAGCATTGGATGTTAGATGACTTGTGGTTTGTATCAGTTTCAGAAGCAGAGTTGAACTAGCAGTGGTCCGTATATGTAGGAAATACCGTTCTTTTGTTATGAGCACACTCAAGTTAACTGCTCTATTAGAGACTCTAGAAAGCAAGAGCGTGCTTCTTCCTATACGCAGAGTGTGTTTCATCGTGAGAACTGTGCTGTGTGTTTCCTTTCAGAAAGGGAGTTAAATCACAGGCTCTGTATCTTCCTAAAAGCAAGACTTCATTTCACGTAAACTCAGTCACATTTCAGCTCAAACAAAGCTACATCATTCACGTAGCTCACACGTTTCTTGCTCTTAACTGTAAAGCATTGGATGTTAGAGGACCTGTGGTTTGTATCAGTTTCAGAAGCAGAGTTGAACTAGCATGGTCCGTATGTGTAGGAAACACCGTTATTTTGTTCTGAGTACCCTCAAGTTTCTGGCTCTATTGGAGACTCTGGAAAGCAAGAGCATGCTGCGTGCTCTAAAGCAGAGTGTGTTTCGTGGATGAGAACTGTGCTGTGTGTTTCCCTTCAGAAATGGTGTTACATCCCAGGCTCTGTATCTTCCTACATGCAAGACATCTTTTCAGGTAAACTCATTCACTTTTCAGCTCAAAGGAAGCTACATCATTCACTAAGCTCACACGTTTCTCGCTCTTAACTGGAAAGCATTGCATGTTAGAGGATCTGTGGTTTTTATCAGTTTCAGGAGAAGAGTTGACCTAGATATGGTCCGTACGTGTAGGATACACCGTTAATTTGTTCTGACCACAGTCACGTTTCCTGCTCTATTAGAGACTCTTAGAAAGCAAGAGCGTGCTTCTTGCTCTAAAGCGGAGTGGGTTTCATGGATGAGAACTGTGCTGTGTGTTTCCCTTCATAAATGGAGTTAAATTCAATGATCCGTGTCTTCCTACAAGCCAGACATCATTTCAGGTAAACGCAGTCACTTTTCAGCTCAAATGAATATAAATCGTTTATGAAGCTCGCAGGTTTCTTGCTCTTAACTGAAAAGCATTGGATGTTAGATGACTTGTGGTTTGTATCAGTTTCAGAAGCAGAGTTGAACTAGCAGTGGTCCGTATATGTAGGAAATACCGTTCTTTTGTTATGAGCACACTCAAGTTAACTGCTCTATTAGAGACTCTAGAAAGCAAGAGCGTGCTTCTTCCTATACGCAGAGTGTGTTTCATCGTGAGAACTGTGCTGTGTGTTTCCTTTCAGAAAGGGAGTTAAATCACAGGCTCTGTATCTTCCTAAAAGCAAGACTTCATTTCACGTAAACTCAGTCACATTTCAGCTCAAACAAAGCTACATCATTCACGTAGCTCACACGTTTCTTGCTCTTAACTGTAAAGCATTGGATGTTAGAGGACCTGTGGTTTGTATCAGTTTCAGAAGCAGAGTTGAACTAGCATGGTCCGTATGTGTAGGAAACACCGTTATTTTGTTCTGAGTACCCTCAAGTTTCTGGCTCTATTGGAGACTCTGGAAAGCAAGAGCATGCTGCGTGCTCTAAAGCAGAGTGTGTTTCGTGGATGAGAACTGTGCTGTGTGTTTCCCTTCAGAAATGGAGTTAAATCCCAGGCTCTGTATCTTCCTACAAGCAAGACATCTTTTCAGGCAAACTCAGTCACTTTTCAGCTCAAAGGAAGCTACATCGTTCACGAAGCTCACACGTTTCTCGCTCTTAACTGGAAAGCATTGCATGTTAGAGGATCTGTGGTTTGTATCAGTTTCAGGAGAAGAGTTGACCTAGATATGGTCCATACGTGTAGGATACACCGTTAATTTGTTCTGACCACAGTCACGTTTCCTGCTGTATTAGAGACACGTAGAAAGCAAGAGCTTGCTTCTTGCTCTAAAGCCGAGTGGGTTTCATGGATGAGAACTGTGCTGTGTGTTTCCCTTCAGAAATGGAGTTCAATTCAACGATCCGTGTCTTCCTACAAGCCAGACATCATTTCAGGTAAACGCAGTCACTTTTCAGCTCAAATGAATATAAATCGTTTACGAAGCTCACACGTTTCTTGCTCTTAACTGAAAAGCATTGGATGTTTGATGACTTGTGGTTTGTATCAGTTTCAGAAGCAGCATTGAACTAGCAGTGGTCCGAATGTGTAGAAAACACCATTCTTTTGTTAAGAGCATACTCAAGTTTCCTGCTCTATTAGAGACTCTAGAAAGCAAGTGCGTGCTTCTTCCTATATGCAGCGAGTGTTTCATCGTGAGAACTGTGCTGTGTGTTTCCTTTCAGAAATGGAGTTAAATCACAGGCTCTGTATCTTCCTAAAAGCAAGACTTCATTTCACGTAAACTCAGTCACGTTTCAGCTCAAACAAAGCTACATCGTTCACATAGCTCACACGTTTCTTGTTCTTAACTGTAAAGCATTGGATGTTAGAGGACCTGTGGTTTGTATCAGTTTCAGAAGCAGAGTTGAACTAGCAATGGTCCATATGTGTAGGAAACACCGTTTTTTTGTTCTGAGTACCCTCAAGTTTCTGGCTCTATTAGAGACTCTGGAAAGCAAGAGCATGCTGCGTGCTCTAAAGCAGAGTGTGTTTTGTGGATGAGAACTGTGCTGTGTGTTTCCCTTCAGAAATGGAGTTCAATCCCAGGCTCTGTATCTTCCTACAAGCAAGACATCTTTTCAGGTAAACTCAGTCACTTTTCAGCTCAAAGGAAGCTACATCGTTCACGAAGCTCACACGTTTCTCGCCCTTAACTTGAAAGCATTGCATCTTAATGGAACTTTGCTTTGTATAATTTGCAGAAGAAAGGTTGCCCTACATATGGTCCATTTGTGTAGGAAGCACCGTTATTTTGTTCTGACCACAGTCACGTTTCCTGCTGTATTAGAGACACTTAGAAAGCAAGAGAGTGCTTCTTGCTCTAAAGCAGAGTGTGTTTCATGGACGAGAACTGTTCTGCATGTTTCCCTTCAGAAATGGAGTTAAATTCAACGATCCGTGTCTTCCTACAAGCAAGACATCATTGCCGGTAAACGCAGTCACTTTTCAGCTAAAATGAATATAAATCGTTTCCGAAGCTCACACGTTTCTTGCTCTTAACTGAAAAGCATTGGATGGTAGATGACTTGTGGTTTGTATCAGTTTCAGAAGCAGAGTTGAACTAGCAGTGGTCCGTATGTGTAGGAAACACCATTCTTTTGTTAAGAGCATACTCAAGTTTCCTGCTCTATTAGAGACTCTAGAAAGCAAGAGCGTGCTTCTTCCTATATGCAGCGAGTGTTTCATCGTGAGAACTGTGCTGTGTGTTTCCTTTCAGAAATGGAGTTAAATCACCGGCTCTGTATCTTCCTATAAGCAAGACTTCATTTCACGTAAACTCAGTCAACTTTCAGCTCAAACAAAGCTACATCGTTCCCGTAGCTCACAGGTTTCTTGCTCTTAACTGTAAAGCATTGGATGTTAGAGGACCTGTGGTTTGTACCAGTTTCTGAAGCAGAGTTGAACTAGCAATGGTCCGTATGTGTAGGAAACACCATTATTTTGTTCTGACCACAGTCACGTTTCCCCCTGTATTAGAGACTCTTAGAAAGAAAGAGCGTGCTTCTTGCGCTAAAGCAGAGTGTGTTTCATGGATGAGAACTGTGCTGTGTGTTTCCCTTCAGTAATGGAGTTAAACCCCAGGCTCGGTCTTCCTACATGTAAGACATCTTTTCCAGTAAACTCACTCACTTTTCAGCTCAAAGGAAGCTACATCGTTCACGAAGCTCACACGTTTCTCGCTCTTAACTTGAAAGCATTGCATGTTTATGGAACTGTGCTTTGTATCAGATTCAGAAGAGGAGTTGACCTAGATATGGTCCGTATGTGTAGGAAACACCGTTATTTTGTTCTGACCACAGTCACGTTTCCTGGTGTATTAGAGACTCTTAGAAAGCAAGATCGTGCCTCTTGTTCTAAAGCTGACTGGGTTTCATGGATGAGAACTGTGCTGTGTGTTTCCCTTCAGAAATGGAGTTAAATTCAACGATCCGTGTCTTCCTACAAGCCAGACATCATTTCAGGTAAACGCAGTCACTTTTCAGCTCAAATGAATATAAATCGTTTATGAAGCTCACACGTTTCTTGCTCTTAACTGAAAAGCATTGGATGTTTGATGACTTGTGGTTTGTATCAGTTTCAGAAGCAGAGTTGAACTAGCAATGGTCCGTGTGTGTAGGAAACACCGTTATTTTGTTCTAAGTACCCTCAAGTTTCTGGCTCTATTAGAGACTCTGGAAAGCAAGAGCATGCTGCGTGCTCTAAAGCAGAGTGTGTTTTGTGGATGAGAACTGTGCTGTGTGTTTCCCTTCAGAAATGGTGTTACATCCCAGGCTCTGTATCTTCCTACATGCAAGACATCTTTTCAGGTAAACTCATTCACTTTTCAGCTCAAAGGAAGCTATATCATTCACTAAGCTCACACGTTTCTCGCTCTTAACTGGAAAGCATTGCATGTTAGAGGATCTGTGGTTTTTATCAGTTTCAGGAGAAGAGTTGACCTAGATATGGTCCGTACGTGTAGGATACACCGTTAATTTGTTCTGACCACAGTCACGTTTCCTGCTCTATTAGAGACTCTTAGAAAGCAAGAGCGTGCTTCTTGCTCTAAAGCGGAGTGGGTTTCATGGATGAGAACTGTGCTGTGTGTTTCCCTTCCTAAATGGAGTTAAATTCAATGATCCGTGTCTTCCTACAAGCCAGACATCATTTCATGTAAACGCAGTCACTTTTCAGCTCAAATGAATATAAATCGTTTATGAAGCTCGCAGGTTTCTTGCTCTTAACTGAAAAGCATTGGATGTTAGATGACTTGTGGTTTGTATCAGTTTCAGAAGCAGAGTTGAACTAGCAGTGGTCCGTATATGTAGGAAATACCGTTCTTTTGTTATGAGCACACTCAAGTTAACTGCTCTATTAGAGACTCTAGAAAGCAAGAGCGTGCTTCTTCCTATACGCAGAGTGTGTTTCATCGTGAGAACTGTGCTGTGTGTTTCCTTTCAGAAAGGGAGTTAAATCACAGGCTCTGTATCTTCCTAAAAGCAAGACTTCATTTCACGTAAACTCAGTCACATTTCAGCTCAAACAAAGCTACATCGTTCACGTAGCTCACACGTTTCTTGCTCTTAACTGTAAAGCATTGGATGTTAGAGGACCTGTGGTTTGTATCAGTTTCAGAAGCAGAGTTGAACTAGCATGGTCCGTATGTGTAGGAAACACCGTTATTTTGTTCTGAGTACCCTCAAGTTTCTGGCTCTATTGGAGACTCTGGAAAGCAAGAGCATGCTGCGTGCTCTAAAGCAGAGTGTGTTTCGTGGATGAGAACTGTGCTGTGTGTTTCCCTTCAGAAATGGAGTTAAATCCCAGGCTCTGTATCTTCCTACAAGCAAGACATCTTTTCAGGCAAACTCAGTCACTTTTCAGCTCAAAGGAAGCTACATCGTTCACGAAGCTCACACGTTTCTCGCTCTTAACTGGAAAGCATTGCATGTTAGAGGATCTGTGGTTTGTATCAGTTTCAGGAGAAGAGTTGACCTAGATATGGTCCATACGTGTAGGATACACCGTTAATTTGTTCTGACCACAGTCACGTTTCCTGCTGTATTAGAGACACGTAGAAAGCAAGAGCTTGCTTCTTGCTCTAAAGCCGAGTGGGTTTCATGGATGAGAACTGTGCTGTGTGTTTCCCTTCAGAAATGGAGTTCAATTCAACGATCCGTGTCTTCCTACAAGCCAGACATCATTTCAGGTAAACGCAGTCACTTTTCAGCTCAAATGAATATAAATCGTTTACGAAGCTCACACGTTTCTTGCTCTTAACTGAAAAGCATTGGATGTTTGATGACTTGTGGTTTGTATCAGTTTCAGAAGCAGCATTGAACTAGCAGTGGTCCGAATGTGTAGAAAACACCATTCTTTTGTTAAGAGCATACTCAAGTTTCCTGCTCTATTAGAGACTCTAGAAAGCAAGTGCGTGCTTCTTCCTATATGCAGCGAGTGTTTCATCGTGAGAACTGTGCTGTGTGTTTCCTTTCAGAAATGGAGTTAAATCACAGGCTCTGTATCTTCCTAAAAGCAAGACTTCATTTCACGTAAACTCAGTCACGTTTCAGCTCAAACAAAGCTACATCGTTCACATAGCTCACACGTTTCTTGCTCTTAACTGTAAAGCATTGGATGTTAGAGGACCTGTGGTATGTATCAGTTTCAGAAGCAGAGTTGAACTAGCAATGGTCCATATGTGTAGGAAACACCGTTTTTTTGTTCTGAGTACCCTCAAGTTTCTGGCTCTATTAGAGACTCTGGAAAGCAAGAGCATGCTGCGTGCTCTAAAGCAGAGTGTGTTTTGTGGATGAGAACTGTGCTGTGTGTTTCCCTTCAGAAATGGAGTTCAATCCCAGGCTCTGTATCTTCCTACAAGCAAGACATCTTTTCAGGTAAACTCAGTCACTTTTCAGCTCAAAGGAAGCTACATCGTTCACGAAGCTCACACGTTTCTCGCCCTTAACTTGAAAGCATTGCATCTTAATGGAACTTTGCTTTGTATAATTTGCAGAAGAAAGGTTGCCCTACATATGGTCCATTTGTGTAGGAAGCACCGTTATTTTGTTCTGACCACAGTCACGTTTCCTGCTGTATTAGAGACACGTAGAAAGCAAGAGAGTGCTTCTTGCTCTAAAGCAGAGTGTGTTTCATGGACGAGAACTGTTCTGCATGTTTCCCTTCAGAAATGGAGTTAAATTCAACGATCCGTGTCTTCCTACAAGCAAGACATCATTGCCGGTAAACGCAGTCACTTTTCAGCTAAAATGAATATAAATCGTTTCCGAAGCTCACACGTTTCTTGCTCTTAACTGAAAAGCATTGGATGGTAGATGACTTGTGGTTTGTATCAGTTTCAGAAGCAGAGTTGAACTAGCAGTGGTCCGTATGTGTAGGAAACACCATTCTTTTGTTAAGAGCATACTCAAGTTTCCTGCTCTATTAGAGACTCTAGAAAGCAAGAGCGTGCTTCTTCCTATATGCAGCGAGTGTTTCATCGTGAGAACTGTGCTGTGTGTTTCCTTTCAGAAATGGAGTTAAATCACCGGCTCTGTATCTTCCTATAAGCAAGACTTCATTTCACGTAAACTCAGTCAACTTTCAGCTCAAACAAAGCTACATCGTTCCCGTAGCTCACAGGTTTCTTGCTCTTAACTGTAAAGCATTGGATGTTAGAGGACCTGTGGTTTGTACCAGTTTCTGAAGCAGAGTTGAACTAGCAATGGTCCGTATGTGTAGGAAACACCGTTATTTTGTTCTGACCACAGTCACGTTTCCCCCTGTATTAGAGACTCTTAGAAAGAAAGAGCGTGCTTCTTGCGCTAAAGCAGAGTGTGTTTCATGGATGAGAACTGTGCTGTGTGTTTCCCTTCAGTAATGGAGTTAAACCCCATGCTCGGTCTTCCTACATGTAAGACATCTTTTCCAGTAAACTCACTCACTTTTCAGCTCAAAGGAAGCTACATCGTTCACGAAGCTCACACGTTTCTCGCTCTTAACTTGAAAGCATTGCATGTTTATGGAACTGTGCTTTGTATCAGATTCAGAAGAGGAGTTGACCTAGATATGGTCCGTATGTGTAGGAAACACCGTTATTTTGTTCTGACCACAGTCACGTTTCCTGGTGTATTAGAGACTCTTAGAAAGCAAGATCGTGCCTCTTGTTCTAAAGCTGACTGGGTTTCATGGATGAGAACTGTGCTGTGTGTTTCCCTTCAGAAATGGAGTTAAATTCAACGATCCGTGTCTTCCTACAAGCCAGACATCATTTCAGGTAAACGCAGTCACTTTTCAGCTCAAATGAATATAAATCGTTTATGAAGCTCACACGTTTCTTGCTCTTAACTGTAAAGCATTGGATGTTTGATGACTTGTGGTTTGTATCAGTTTCAGAAGCAGAGTTGAACTAGCAATGGTCCGTGTGTGTAGGAAACACCGTTATTTTGTTCTAAGTACCCTCAAGTTTCTGGCTCTATTAGAGACTCTGGAAAGCAAGAGCATGCTGCGTGCTGTAAAGCAGAGTGTGTTTTGTGGATGAGAACTGTGCTGTGTGTTTCCCTTCAGAAATGGTGTTACATCCCAGGCTCTGTATCTTCCTACATGCAAGACATCTTTTCAGGTAAACTCATTCACTTTTCAGCTCAAAGGAAGCTATATCATTCACTAAGCTCACACGTTTCTCGCTCTTAACTGGAAAGCATTGCATGTTAGAGGATCTGTGGTTTTTATCAGTTTCAGGAGAAGAGTTGACCTAGATATGGTCCGTACGTGTAGGATACACCGTTAATTTGTTCTGACCACAGTCACGTTTCCTGCTCTATTAGAGACTCTTAGAAAGCAAGAGCGTGCTTCTTGCTCTAAAGCGGAGTGGGTTTCATGGATGAGAACTGTGCTGTGTGTTTCCCTTCATAAATGGAGTTAAATTCAATGATCCGTGTCTTCCTACAAGCCAGACATCATTTCAGGTAAACGCAGTCACTTTTCAGCTCAAATGAATATAAATCGTTTATGAAGCTCGCAGGTTTCTTGCTCTTAACTGAAAAGCATTGGATGTTAGATGACTTGTGGTTTGTATCAGTTTCAGAAGCAGAGTTGAACTAGCAGTGGTCCGTATATGTAGGAAATACCGTTCTTTTGTTATGAGCACACTCAAGTTAACTGCTCTATTAGAGACTCTAGAAAGCAAGAGCGTGCTTCTTCCTATACTCAGAGTGTGTTTCATCGAGAGAACTGTGCTGTGTGTTTCCTTTCAGAAAGGGAGTTAAATCACAGGCTCTGTATCTTCCTAAAAGCAAGACTTCATTTCACGTAAACTCAGTCACATTTCAGCTCAAACAAAGCTACATCGTTCACGTAGTTCACATGTTTCTTGCTCTTAACTGTAAAGCATTGGATGTTAGAGGACCTGTGGTTTGTATCAGTTTCAGAAGCAGAGTTGAACTAGCATGGTCCGTATGTGTAGGAAACACCGTTATTTTGTTCTGAGTACCCTCAAGTTTCTGGCTCTAGTGGAGACTCTGGAAAGCAATAGCATGCTGCGTGCTCTAAAGCAGAGTGTGTTTCGTGGATGAGAACTGTGCTGTGTGTTTCCCTTCAGAAATGGAGTTAAATCATAGGCTCTGTATCTTCCTACAAGCAAGACATCTTTTCAGGTAAACTCAGTCACTTTTCAGCTCAAAGGAAGCTACATCGTTCACGAAGCTCACACGTTTCTCGCTCTTAACTGGAAAGCATTGCATGTTAGAGGATCTGTGATTTGTATCAGTTTCAGGAGAAGAGTTGACCTAGATATGGTCCGTACGTGTAGGATACACAGTTAATTTGTTCTGACCACAGTCACGTTTCCCCCTGTATTAGAGACTCTTAGAAAGCAAGAGCGTGCTTCTTGTGCTAAAGCAGACTGTGTTTCAAGGATGAGAACTGTGCTGTGTGTTTCCCTTCAGAAATGGAATTAAATCCCAGGCTCTGTTTATTCCTACAAGCAAGACATCATTTCAGGTTAATGCAGTCACTTTGCAGCTCAAATGAATATAAATCATTTACGAAGCTCACACGTTTCTTGCTCTTAACTGAAAAGCATTGGATGTTAGATGACTTGTGGTTTGTATCAGTTTCAGAAGCAGAGTTGAACTAGCAGTGGTCCGTATATGTAGGAAATACCGTTCTTTTGTTATGAGCACACTCAAGTTTCCTGCTCTTATTAGAGACTCTAGAAAGCAAGAGCGTGCTTCTTCCTATACGCAGAGTGTGTTTCATCGTGAGAACTGTGCTGTGTGTTTCCTTTCAGAAATGGAGTTAAATCACGGGCTCTGTATCTTCCTATAAGCAAGACTTCATTTCACGTAAACTCAGTCACCTTTCAGCTCAAACAAAGCTACATCGTTCACGTAGCTCACACGTTTCTTGCTCTTAACTGTAAAGCATTGGATGTTAGATGACCTGTGGTTTGTACCAGTTTCAGAAGCAGAGTTGAACTCGCAATGGTCCGTGTGTGTAGGAAACACCGTTATTTTGTTCTGAGTATCCTCAAGTTTCTGGCTCTATTAGAGTCTCTGGAAAGCAAGAGCATGCTTCGTGCTTTAAAAGAGTGTGTTTTATGGATGAGAACTGTGCTGTGTGTTTCCCTTCAGAAATGCAGTTAAATCCCAGGCTCTGTGTCTTCCTACAAGCAAGACATTTTTTCAAGTAAACTCAGTCACTTTTCAGCTCAAAGGAAGCTACATCATTCACGAAGCTCACACGTTTCTCGCTCTTAACTTGAAAGCATTGCATTTTAGTGGAACTGTGCTTTGTATCAGTTGCAGAAGGAAGGTTGACATACATATGGTCCGTATGTGTAGGAAACACCGTTATTTTGTTCTGACCACAGTCACGTTTCCTGCTGTATTAGAGACACTTATAAAGCAAGAGAGTACTTCTTGCTCTAAAGCAGAGTGTGTTTCATGGATGAGAACTGTTCTGCATGTTTCCCTTCAGAAATGGAGTTAAATTCCAGGCCCCGTGTCTTCCTACAAGCAAGACATCATTTCAGGTAAACGCTGTCACTTTTCACCTCAAATGAATATAAATCATTTATGAAGCTCACAGGTTTCTTGCTCTTAACTGAAAAGCATTGGATGTTAGATGACTTGTGGTTTGTATCAGTTTCAGAAGCAGAGTTGAACTAGCAGTGGTCCGTATATGTAGGAAATACCGTTCTTTTGTTATGAGCACACTCAAGTTTCCTGCTCTTATTAGAGACTCTAGAAAGCAAGAGCGTGCTTCTTCCTATACGCAGAGTGTGTTTCATCGTGAGAACTGTGCTGTGTGTTTCCTTTCAGAAAGGGAGTTAAATCACAGGCTCTGTATCTTCCTAAAAGCAAGACTTCATTTCACGTAAACTCAGTCACGTTTCAGCTCAAACAAAGCTACATCGTTCACGTAGCTCACACGTTTCTTGCTCTTAACTGTAAAGCATTGCATGTTAGAGGATCAGTGGGTTGTGTCAGTTTCAGTAGAAGAGTTGACCTAGATATGGTCCGTATGTGTAGGAAACACCGTTATTTTGTTCTGACCACAGTCACGTTTCTTGCTGTATTAGAGACTCTTAGAAAGCAAGAGCGTGCTCTTGCTCTAAAGCCGAGTTTGTTTCATGGATGAGAACTGTGCTGTGTGTTTCCCTTCAGAAATGGAGTTAAATTCCAGGCCCCGTGTCTTCCTACAAGCAAGACATCATTTCAGGTAAACGCAGTCACTTTTCAGCTCAAATGAATATAAATCATTTATGAAGCTAACAGGTTTCTTGCTCTTAACTGAAAAACATTGGATGTTAGATGACTTGTGGTTTGTATCAGTTTCAGAAGCAGAATTTAACTAACAGTGGTCCGTATGTGTAGGAAACAACGCTCTTTTGTTATGAGCACAATTAAGTTTCCTTCTCTATTAGAGACTCTAGAAAGCAAGAGCGTGCTTCTTCCAATACGCAGCGTGTGTTTCATCGTGAGAACTGTGCTGTGTGTTTCCTTTCAGAAAGGGAGTTAAATCACAGGCTCTGTATCTTCCTATAACCAAGACTTCATTTCATGTAAACTCAGTCAACTTTCAGCTCAAACAAAGCTACATCGTTCACATAGCTCACACGTTTCTTGCTCTTAAATGTAAAGCATTAGATGTTAGAGGACCTGTGGTTTGTATCAGTTTCAGAAGCAGAGTTGAACTAGCAATGGTCCGTATGTGTAGGAAACACCGTTATTTTGTTCTGAGTACCCTCAAGTTTCTGGCTCTATTAGAGACACTGGAAAGCAAGAGCATGCTTCGTGCTCTAAAGCAGAGTGTGTTTTATGGATGAGAACTGTGCTGTGTGTTTCCCTTCAGAAATGGAGTTAAATCCCAGGCTCTGTATCTTCCTACAAGCAAGACATCTTTTCAGGTAAACTCAGTCACTTTTCAGCTCAAAGCAAGCTACATCGTTCACGTAGCTCACACGTTTCTTGCTCTTAACTGGAAAGCATTGCATGATACAGGAACTGTGGTTTGTATCAGTTTCAGAAGCAGAGTTGAACTAGCAATGGTCCGTATGTGTAGGAAACACCATTCTTTTGTTCAGAGTACCCTCAATTTATGGCTCTAATAGAGACTCTAGGAAGCAAGAGCATGCTTCGTGTTCTAAAGCAGAGTATGTTTCAGTCATGAGAACTGTGCTGTATGTTTACCTTCAGAAATGGAGTTAAATCCCAGGCTCTGTGTCTTCCTACAAGCAAGACATCATTTCAGGTAAACGCAGTTATTTTACAGCTCAAAGGAATCTACATCATTCACGAAACTCACACGTTTCTCGCTCTTAAGTGGAAAGCATTGCATGTTAATGGATTTGTGCATTGCATCAGTTTCAGATGAAGAGTTGACCTAGCTATGGTCCGTATGTGTAGGAAACACCGTTATTTTGTTCTGACCACAGTCACGTTTCCTGCTGTTTTAGAGACTCTTAGAAAGCAAGAGCGTGCTTCTTGCTCTATAGCAGAGTGTGCTTCATGGATGAGAACTGTGCTGTGTGTTTCCCTTCAGAAAAGGAGTTAAATTCCACGCTCTGTGTCTTCCTACAAGCAAGAAATCATTTCAGATAAACACAGTCACTTTTCAGCTCAAATGAATATAAATCGTTTACAAAGCTCACACGTTTCTCGCTCTTCACTGAAAAGCATTGGATGTTAGATGACTTGTGGTTTGTATCAGTTTCAGAAGCAGAGTTGAACTAGCGGTGGTCTGTATGTGTAGGAAACACCGTTCTTTTGTTAAGAGCATACTCAAGTTTCCTGCTCTATTAGAGACTCTAGAAAGCAAGAGCGTGCTTCTTCCTATATGCAGCGTGTGTTTCATCGTGAGAACTGTGCTGAGTGTTTCCTTTCAGAAATTGAGTTAATTCACAGGCTCTGTATCTTCCTATAAGCAAGACTTCCTTTCACGTAAACTCAGTCACCTTTCAGCTCAAACAAAGCTACATCGTTCATGTAGCTTACACGTTTCTTGCTCTTAACTGTAAAGCATTGGATGTTAGAGGACCTGTGGTTTTATCAGTTTCAGAAGCAGAGTGGAACTAGCAATGCTCCGTATGTGTAGGAAACACTGTTATTTTGTTCTGAGTACCCTCATGTTTCTGGCTCTATTAGAGACTCTGGAAAGCAGGAGCATGCTTGGTGCTCTAAAGCAGAGTTTTTTTTATGGATGAGAACTGTGCTGTGTGTTTCCCTTCAGAAATGCAGTTAAATCCCAGGCTCTGTTTCTTCCTACAAGCAAGACATTTTTTCAAGTAAACTCAGTCAATTTTCAGCTCAAAGGAAGCTACATCATTCACGAAGCTCACACGTTTCTAGCTCTTAACTTGAAAGCATTGCATTTTAGTGGTACTGTGCTTTGTATCAGTTCCAGAAGAAAGTTTAACATACATATGGTCCGTATGTGTAGGAAACACCGTTATTTTGTTCTGACACAGTAACATTTCTTGCTGTATTAGAGACTCTTAGAAAGCAAGATCGTGCTTCTTGCTCTAAAGCAGAGTGTGTTTCATGGATGAGAACTGTTCTGCATGTTTCCCTTCAGAAATGGAGTTAAATTCCAGGCCCCGTGTCTTCCTACAAGCAAGACATCATTTCAGGTAAACGCAGTCACTTTTCAGCTCAAATGAATATAAATCGTTTATGAAGCTCACAGGTTTCTTGCTCTTAACTGAAAAGCATTGGATGTTAGATGACTTGTGGGTTGTATCAGTTTCAGAAGCAGAGTTGAACTAGCAGTGGTCCGTATGTGTAGGAAACACCGTTCTTTTGTTAAGAGCATACTCAAGTTTCCTGCTCTATTAGAGACTCTAGAAAGCAAGAGCGTGCTTCTTCCTATATGCAGCGTGTGTTTCATCGTGAGAACTGTGCTGTGTGTTTCCTTTCAGAAATGGAGTTAAATCACAGGCTCTGTATCTTCCTATAAGCAAGACTTCGTTTCACGTAAACTCAGTCACCTTTTAGCTCAAACAAAGCTACATCGTTCTCGTAGCTTATACGTTTCTTGCTCTTAACTGTAAAGCATTGGATGTTAGAGGACCTGTGGTTTTATCAGTTTCAGAAGCAGAGTTGAACTAGCAATGGTCCGTATGTGTAGGAAACACCGTTATTTTGTTCTGAGTACCCTCATGTTTCTGGCTCTATTAGAGACTCTGGAAAGCAGGAGCATGCTTTGTGCTCTAAAGCACAGTTTTTTTTATGGATGAGAACTGTGCTGTGTGTTTCCCTTCAGAAATGCAGTTAAATCCTAGGCTCTGCGTCTTCCTACAAGCAAGACATCTTTTCAGGTAAACTCAGTCACTTTTCAGCTCAAAGCAAGCTACATCGTTCACGTAGCTCACACGTTTCATGCTCTTAACTGGAAAACATTGCATGTTACAGGAACTGTGGTTTGTATCAGTTTCAGAAGCAGAGTTGAACTAGCAATGGTCCGTATGTGTAGGAAACACCATTCTTTTGTTCAGAGTACCCTCAATTTCTGGCTCTAATAGAGACTCTAGAAAGCAAGAGCATGCTTCGTGTTCTAAAGCAGAGTATGTTACATTCATGAGAACTGTTCTGTATGTATACCTTCAGAAATGGAGTTAAATCCCAGGCTCTGTGTCTTCCTACAAGCAAGACATCATTTCAGGTAAACGCAATCACTTTTCAACTCAAAGGAATCTACATCATTCACAAAACTCACACGTTTCTCGCTCTTAAGTGGAAAGCATTGCATGTTAATGGATTTGTGCATTGCATCAGTTTCAGATGAAGAGTTGACCTAGCTATGGTCCGTATGTGTAGGAAACACCGTTATTTTGTTCTGACACAGTCACGTTTCCTGCTGTATTAGAGACTCTTAGAAAGCAAGAGCGTGCTTCTTGCTCTATAGCAGAGTGTGCTTCATGGATGAGAACTGTGCTTTTTGTTTCCCTTCAGAAAAGGAGTTAAATTCCACGCTCTGTGTCTTCCTACAAGCAAGAAATCATTTCAGATAAACACAGTCACTTTTCAGCTCAAATGAATATAAATCGTTTATGAAGCTCACACGTTTCTCGCTCTTCACTTAAAAGCATTGGATGTTAGATGACCTGTGGTTTGTGTCAGTTTTAGAAGCAGAGTTGAACTAGCAATGGTCCGTATGTGTAGGAAACACCGTTCTTTGTTCTGAGCACACTTTCAAGTTTCTGGCTCTATTGGAGACTCTAGAAAGCAAGAGCATGCTTCTTGCTCTAAAGCAGAGTGTGTTTCGCAGAGGACAACTGTGGTGTGTGTTTCACTTCAGAAATGGGGTTAAATCCTAGGCTCTGTGTCTTCCCACAACCAAGACTTCGTTTCAGGTAAACTCACTCACGTTTCAGCTCTAACAAATTATACCTTTTACGTAGCTCACTGTTTCTTGTTCTAACTGAAAAGCATTGGATATTAGAGGAACTGTGGTTTGTATCAGTTTCAGAAGTAGAGTTGGACGAGATATGGTCTGTATGTGTAGGAAACTCCGTTATTTTGGTCTGAGCACAGTCACATTTCCTGCTTTCTTAGAGACTCTAGAAAGCAAGAGTGTTCTTCTTCCTATATGCAGAGTGTGTTTCATTGTGAGAACTGTGCTGTGTGTTTCCCTTCAGAAATGGAGTTAAATCACAGGCTCTGTATCTTCCTAAAAGCAAGACTTCGTTTCACGTAAAGTCAATACCTTTCAGCTCAAACAAAGCTACATCGTTCACGTAGCTCACACGTTTCTTGCTCTTAACTGGAAAGCATTGCACGTTACAGGAACTGTGGTTTGTATCAGTTTCAGAAGCAGAGTTGAACTAGCAATGGTCCATATGTGTAGGAAACACCATTCTTTAGTTCAGAGTACCCTCAATTTCTGGCTGTATTAGAGACTCTAGAAAGCAAGAGCATGCTTCGTGTTCTAAAGCAGAGTATGTTTCATTCATGAGAACGGTGCTGTGTGTTTACATTCAGAAATGGAGTTAAATCCCAGGCTCTGTGTTTTCCTACAAGCAAGACATCATTTCAGGTAAACGCAGTCACTTTTCAGCCCAAGGAAGCTCCATTGTTCACGAAGCTCACACGTTTCTCGCTCTTAAGTGGAAAGCATTGCATGTTAGAGGAACTGTGGTTTGTATCAGTTTCAGAAGAAGAGTTGACCTCGATATGGTCCGTATGTGTAGGAAACACCATTTTTTTGTTCTGAGTACCCTCAAGTTTCTTGCTCTATTAGAGACTCTAGAAAGCAAGAGCATGCTTCTTGCTCTAATGCAGAGTGTGTTTCATGGATGAGAAGTGTGCTGTGTGTTTCCCTTCAGAAATGCAGTTAAATCCCAGGCTCTGTGTCTTCCTACAAGCAAGACATTTTTTCAAGTAAACTCAGTCACTTTTCAGCTCAAAGGAACCTACATCGTTCATGAAGCTCACACGTTTCTCGCTCTTAACTTGAAAGCATTGCATTTTAATGGAACTGTGCTTTGTATCAGTTGCAGAAGAAAGGTTGACCTACATATGGTCCGTATGTGTAGGAAACACCGTTATTTTGTTCTGACCACAGTCACGTTTCCTGCTGTATTAGAGAAACTTAGAAAGCAAGAGAGTGCTTCTTGCTCTAAAGCAGATTGTGTTTCATGGATGAGAACTGTTCTGCATGTTTCCCTTCAGAAATGGAGTTAAATTCCAGGCCCCGTTTCTTCCTACAAGCAAGACATCATTTCAGGTAAACGCAGTCACTTTTCAGCTCAAATGAATATAAATCGTTTATGAAGCTCACAGGTTTCTTGCTCTTAACTGAAAAGCATTGGATGTTAGATGACTTGTGGTTTGTATCAGGTTCAGAAGCAGAATTTAACTAGCAGTGGTCCGTATGTGTAGGAAACAATGCTCTTTTGTCATGAGCACGCTTAAGTTTCCTGCTTTATTAGAGACCCTAGAAAGCAAGAGCGTGCTTCTTCCTATATGCAGAGTGTGTTTCATCGTGAGAACTGTGCTGTGTGTTTACTTTCAGAAATGGAGTTAAATCACAGGCTCTGTATCTTCCTAAAACCAAGACTTCATTTCACGTACACTCAGTCAACTTTCAGCTCAAACAAAGCTACATCGTTCATGTAGCTCACACGTTTCTTGCTCTTAAATGTAAAGCATTAGATGTTAGAGGACCTGTGGTTTGTATCAGTTTCAGAGGCAGAGTTGAACTAGCAAAGGTCCGTATGTGTAGGAAACACCGTTATTTTGTTCTGAGTACCCTCAAGTTTCTGGCTCTATTAGAGACACTGGAAAGCAAGAGCATGCTTCGTGCTCTAAAGCAGAGTGTGTTTCATGGATGAGAACTGTGCTGTGTGTTTCCCTTCAGAAATGGAGTTAAATCCCAGGTTCTGTGTCTTCCTACAAGTAAGACATCTTTTCAAGTAAAATCAGTCACTTTTCAGCTCAAAGGAAGCTACATCGTTCACGAAGCTCACATGTTTCTTGCTCTTAACTGGAAAGCATTGCATGTTAGAGGAACTGTGGTTTGTATCAGTTACAGAAGAAGTGTTGACCTAGATATGCTCCGTATGTGTAGGAAACACCGTTATTTTGTTCTGACCACAGTCACGTTTCCTGCTGTATTAGAGACACTTAGAAAGCAAGAGCGTGCTTCTTGCTCTAAAGCAGAGTGTGTTTCATGGATGAGGACTGTGCTGGGTGTTTCCCTTCAGAAATGGAGTTAAATTGCAGGCTCTGTATCTTCCTACAAACAAGCCTTCTTTTCACGTAAACTCAGTCACCTTTCTGCTCAAACAAAGCTACATCGTTCACGTAGCTCACACGTTTCTTGCTCTTAACTGTAAAGCATTGGATATTAAGGACCTGGGGTTTTTATCAGTTTCAGAAGCAGAGTTGAACTAGCAATGGTCCGTATGTGTAGGAAACACCGTTCTTTTGTTCTGAGTACCCTCAATTTTTTGCTCTCTTAGAGAATCTAGAAAGCAATGGCATGCTTCTTGCTCTAAAGCAGAGTGTGTTTCATGGATGACAACTGTGCTGTGTATTTCCCGTCAGAAATGGAGTTAAATTCCAGGCTCTGTGTCTTCCTACAAGCAAGATATCATTTCAGGTAAACGCAGTATATTTTCAGCTCAAATGAATATAAATATTTTACGAAGCTCACGCCTTTCTCACTCTTAACTGAAAAGCATTGGATTTTAGATGACTTGTTTGTATCAGTTTCAGAAGCAGAGTTGGACTTGCAAGGTCCGTATGTGTTGGAAACACCGTTCTTTTGTTCTGAGCACACTTTCATGTTTCTGGCTCTGTTATAGACTCTAGAAAGCTAGAGCATGCTTCTTGCTCTAAAGAAGAGTGTGTTTCATGGATGAGAACTGTGCTGTTTGTTTCCCTTCAGAAATGGAGTTAATTCCCAGGCTCTGTGTCTTCCTACAAGCAAGACATCTTTTCAGGTAAACTCAGTCACTTTTAGGCTCAAAGGAAGCTACATCGTTTTCGAAGCTCACACGTTTCTCGCTCTTAACTGGAAAGCATTGCATGTTAATGGAACTGTGCTTTGTATCAGTTTCAGAAGAAGAGTTGACCTAGATATGGTCCGTATATGTAGGAAACTCCGTTATTTTGTTCTGACCACAGTCACGTTTCTTGCTGTATTAGAGACTCTTAGAAAGCAAGAGCATGCTTCTTGCTCTAAAGCAGAGTGTGTTTCATGGATGAGGACTGTGCTGGGTGTTTCCCTTCAGAAATGGAGTTAAATTGCAGGCTCTGTATCTTCCTACAAGTAAGCCTTCGTTTCACGTAAACTCAGTCACCTTTCAGCTCAAACATAGCTACATCGTTCACATAGCTCACACGTTTCTTGCTCTTAACTGTAAAGCATTGGATATTAGAGGACCTGGGGTTTGTATCAGTTTCAGAAGCAGAGTTGAACTAGCAATGGTCCGTATGTGTAGGAAACAACGTTCTTTTGTTCTGAGTACCCTCAATTTTTTGGCTATATTAGAGACTCTAGAAAACAATGGCATGCTTCTTGCTCTAAAGGAGAGTGTGTTTCATGGATGACAACTGTGCTGTGTGTTTCCCGTCAGAAATGGAGTTAAATTCCAGGCTCTGTGTCTTCCTACAAGCAAGATATCATTTCAGGTTAACGCAGTCACTTTTCAGCTCAAATGAATATAAATCGTTTACGAAGCTCACGCCTTTCTCGCTCTTAACTGAAAAGCATTGGATTTGTGATGACTTGTTGTTTGTATCAGTTTCAGAAGCAGAGTTGGACTTGCAAGGTCCATATGTGTTGGAAACACCGTTCTTTTGTTCTGAGCACAATTTCATGTTTCTGGCTTTGTTATAGACTCTAGAAAGCTAGAGCATGCTTCTTGCTCTAAAGCAGAGTGTGTTTCATGGATGAGAACTGTGCTGTGTGTTTCCCTTCAGAAATGGAGTTAAATCCCAGGCTCTGTGTCTTCCAACAAGCAAGACATCATTTCAGATAAACTCAAAAACTTTTCAGCTCAAAGGAAGCTACATCGTTCACGAAGCTCACACGTTTCGCGCTCTTAACTGGAAAGCATTGCATGTTAATGGAACTGTGCTTTGTATCAGTTTCAGAAGAAGAGTTGACCTAGATATGGTCCGTATATGTAGGAAACACCGTTATTTTGTTCTGACCACAATCACGTTTCTTGCTGTATTAGAGAATCTTAGAAAGCAAGAGCGTGCTTCTTGCTCTAAAGCAGTGTGTGTTTCATGGATGAGCACTGTGCTGGGTGTTTCCTTTCAGAAATGGAGTTAAATTCCAGGCTCTGTGTCTTCCTACAAGCAAGACATCATTTCAGGTAAACGCAGTCACTATTCAGCTCAAATGAATATAAATCTTTTACGAAGCTCACACGTTTCTCGCTCTTAACTGAAAAGCAATGGATGTTAGATGACTTGTGGTTTGTATCAGTTTCAGAAGCAGAGTTGATCTAGCAATGGTCCGTATGTGTAGGAAACACCCTTCTTTTGTTCAGAGTACCCTCAATTTTCTGGCTCTATTAGAGACTCTAGAAAGCAAGAGCATGCTTCTTGCTCTAAAGCAGAGTGTGTTTCAAGGATGAGAACTGTGCTGTGTGTATTCCTTCAGACATGGAGTTAAATTCCAGGCTCTGTGTCTTCCTAGAAGCAAGACTTCGTTTCAGGTAAACTCACTCACGTTACAGCTCAAACAAAGCTACATCGTTTACTCAGCCCACACGTTTCTTGCTCTAAATGAAAAGCATTGGATATTAGAGGAACTGTGTTTTGTATCAGTTTAAGTAGCAGAGTTGAACTAGCAATGATCCGTATATGTAGGAAACACCGTTCATTTGTTCATAGTGCCCTCAATTTCTGGCTCTATTAGAGACACTAGAAGGCAAGAGCATGCTTCGTGTTCTAAAGCAGAGTGTGTTTCATGGATGAGAACTGTGCTGTGTGTTTCCCTTCAGAAATGGAGTTAAATCCCAGGCTCTGTGTCTTCCTACAAGCAAGACATCTTTTCAGGTAAACTCAGTAACTTTTCATCTCAAAGGAATCTACATCGTTCCCAAATCTCACACGTTTCTCGCTCATAACTGGAAAGCATTTCATGTTAATGGAACTGTGCTTTGTATCAGTTTCAGAAGAAGAGTTGACCTAGATATGGTCCGTATATGTAGGAAACACCGTTATTTTGTTCTGACCACAGTCACGTTTCTTGCTGTATTAGAGACTCTTAGAAAGCAAGAGCGTGCTTCTTGCTGTAAAGCAGAGTGTGTTTCATGGATGAGGACTGTGCTGGGTGTTCCCCTTCAGAAATGGAGTTAAATTCCCGGCTCTGTGTCTTCCTACAAGCAAGATATCATTTCAGGTAAACGCAGTCACTTTTCAGCTCAAATGAATATAAATCGTTTACAAAGCTCACGCCTTTCTCGCTCTTAACTGAAAAGCATTGGATTTGAGATGACTTGTTGTTTGTATCAGTTTCAGAAGCAGAGTTGGACTTGCAAGGTCCGTATGTGTTGGAAACACCGTTCTTTTGTTCTGAGCACACTTTCATGTTTCTGGCTCTGTTATAGACTCTAGAAAGCTAGAGCATGCTTCTTGCTCTAAAGCAGAGTGTGTTTCATGGATGAGAACTGTGCTGTCTGTTTCCCTTCAGAAATGGAGTTAAATCCCAGGCTCTGTGTCTTCCTACAAGCAAGACATCTTTTCAGGTAAACTCAGTCACTTTTAGGCTCAAAGGAAGCTACATCGTTCACGAAGCTCACACGTTTCTCGCTCTTAACTTTAAAGCATTGCATGTTAATGGTTCTGTTCTTTGTATCAGTTTCAGAAGAAGAGTTGACCTAGATATGGTCCGTATATGTAGGAAACACCGTTATTTTGTTCTGACCACAGTCACGTTTCTTGCTGTATTAGAGACTCTTAGAAAGCAAGAGCGTGCTTCTTGCTCTAAAGCAGAGTGTGTTTCATGGATGAGGACTGTGCTGGGTGTTTCCCTTCAGAAATGGAGTTAAATTTCATGCTCTGTATCTTCCTACAAGCCAGCCTTCGTTGCACGTAAACTATATCACCTTTCAGCTTAAACAAAGCTACATCGTTCACGTAGCTCACACGTTTCTTGCTCTTAACTGTAAAGCATTGGATGTTAGAGGACCTGTGGTTTGTATCAGTTTCAGAAGCTGAGTTGAACTAGCATGGTCCGTATGTGTAGGAAACACCGTTCTTTTGTTCTGAGTACCCTCAATTTTTTGCTCTATTGGAGACTCTAGAAAGCAATGGCATGCTTCTTGCTCTAAAGAAGAGTGTGTTTCATGGATGAAAACTGTGATGTGTGTTTCCCGTCAGAAATGGAGTTAAATTCCAGGCTCTGTGTCTTCCTACAAGCAAGATATCATTTCAGGTAAACGCAGTCACTTTTCAGCTCAAATGAATATAAATCGTTTACGAAGCTCACGCCTTTCTCGCTCTTAACTGAAAAGCATTGGATTTTAGATGACGTGTTGTTTGTATCAGTTTCAGAAGCAGAGTTGGACTTGCAAGGTCTGTATGTGTTGGAAACACCGTTCTTTTGTTCTGAGCACACATTCATGTTTCTGGCTCTGTTATAGACTCTAGAAAGCTAGAGCATGCTTTTTGCTGTAAAGCAGAGTGTGTTTCATGGATGAGAACTGTGCTGTGTGTTTCCCTTCAGAAATGGAGTTAAATCCCAGGCTCTGTGTCTTCCTACAAGCAAGACATCATTTCAGATAAACTCAGTCACTTTTCAGCTCAAACAAAGCTACATCGTTCACGTAGCTCACACGTTTCTTGCTCTTATGTAAAGCATTGGATGTTAGAAGACATGTGTTTTGTATCAGGTTCAGAAGAAGAGTTGAAGTAGCAATGGTCCGTATGTGTAGGAAACACCGTTCTTTTGTTCAGAGTACCCTCAATTTTCTGGTTCTATTTGATACTCTAGAAAGCAAGAGCATGCTTCGTGTTCTAAAGCAGAGTGTGTTTCATGGATGAGAACTGTGCTGTGTGTTTCCCTTCAGAAATGGAGTTAAATCCCAGGCTCTGTGTCTTCCTACAAGCAAGACATCTTTTCAGGTAAACTCTGTCACTTTTCAGCTCAAAGGAAGCTACATCGTTCACGAATCTCACAGGTTTCGCGCTCTTAACTGGAAAGCATTTCATGTTAATGGAACTGTGCTTTGTATCAGTTTCAGAAGAAGAGTTGACCTAGATATGGTCCGTATGTGTAGGAAACTCCGTTATTTTGTTCTGACCACAGTCACGTTTCTTGCAGTATTAGAGACTCTTAGAAAGCAAGAGCCTGCTTCTTGCTCTAAAGCAGGTGTGTTTCATGGATGAGAACTGTGCTGGGTGTTTCCCTTCAGAAATGGAGTTAAATTACAGGCTCTGTTTCTTCCTACAAGCAAGACATCATTTCAGGTAAACGCAGTCACTATTCAGCTCAAATGCATATAAATCCTTTACAAAGCTCACACGTTTCTCGCTCATAACTGAAAAGCAATGCATGTTAGATGACTTGTGGTTTGTATCAGTTTCAGAAGCAGAGTTGATCTAGCAATGGTCCGTATGTGTAGGAAACACCGTTCTTTTGTTCAGAGTACCCTCAAGTTTCTGCCTCTTATAGAGACTCTAGAAAGCAAGATCGTGCTTCTTGCTCTAAAGCAGAGTGTGTTTCACGGGGGACAACTGTGCTTTGTGTTTCCCTGCAGAAATGGAGTTAAATCCCAGGCTCTGTATCTTCCTACAAGCAATACTTCGTTTCCCGTAAACTCAGTCACCTTTCAGCTCAAACAAAGCTAAATCATTCACGTAGCTCACACGTTTCTTGCTCTTAAATGTAAAGCATTGGATGTTAGAAGACATGTGGTTTATATCAGGTTCAGAAGAAGAGTTGAAGTAGCAATGGTCCGTATGTGTAGGAAACACCGTTCTTTTGTTCTGAGTACCCTCAATTTTCTGGTTCTATTTCAGACTCTAGAAAGCAAAAGCATGCTTCGTGTCTAAAGCAGAGTGTGCTTCATGGATGATAAATGTGCTGGGTGTTTCCCTTCAGAAATGGAGTTAAATACCAGGCTCTGTGTCTTCCTACAAGGAAGACATCATTTCAGGTAAACTCAGACACTTTTCAGCTCAAAGGAAGCTACATCGTTCACAAATCTCACACGTTTCGCGCTCTTAACTGGAAAGCACTGCATGTTAATGGAACTGTGCTTTGTATCAGTTACAGAAGAGGTGACCTAGATATGGTCCGTATGTGTAGGAAACACCGTTCTTTTGTTCAGAGTACCCTCAATTTTCTGGTTCTATTTGAGAGTCTAGATAGCAAAAGCATGCTTCGTGTTCTAAAGCAGAGTTTCTTTCATGGATGAGAACTGTGCTGCGTGTTTCCCTTCAGAAATGGAGTTAAATACCAGGCTCTGTATTTCCTACAAGCAAGACATCATTTCAGGTAAACGCAGTCACTATTCAGCTCTAATGAATATAAATCATTTACGAAGCTCCCACGTTTCTCACTCTTAACTGAAAAGCAATGGATGTTAGATGACTTGTGGTTTGTATCAGTTTCAGAAGCAGAGTTGATCTAGCAATGGTCCGTATGTGTAGGAAACAACCTTCTTTTGTTCAGAGTACCCTCAAATTTCTGTCTCTATTAGAGACACTAGAAAGCAAGAGCTTGCTTCTTGCTCTAAGGAGAGTGTGTTTCAAGGATGAGAACTGTGCTGCGTGTTTCCCTTCAGAAATGGAGTTAAATACCAGGCTCTGTGTCTTCCTACAAGCAAGACTTCATTGCAGGTAAACTCACTCACGTTTCAGCTCAAACAAAGCTACATCGTTTACTTAGCCCACACGTTTCTTGGTCTAAATGAAAAGCATTGGATATTAGAGGAACTGTGGTTTGTATCAGTTTCAGAAGCAGAGTTGGACTAGATATGGTCTGTATATGTAGGAAACTCCATTCTTATGTTCTGAGCACACACACGTTTGCTGCACTATTAGAGACTATAGAAAGCAAGAGCGTGCTTCTTCCTATACGCAGAATGTGTTTCATCGTGAGAAGTGTGCTGTGTGTTTCCCTTCAGAAATGGAGTTTAATCACAGGCTCTGTATCTTCCTACAAGCAAGACTTCGTTTCACGTTAACTCAGTCACCTTTCAGGTCAAACAAAGCTACATCGTCCACATAGCTCACACGTTTCTTGCTCTTAACTGGAAAGCATTGGATGTTAGAGGAACTGTGATTTGTATCAGTTTAAGGAGCAGAGTTGAACTAGCAATGATCCGTATGTGTAGGAAACACCGTTCTTTTGTTCAGAGTGCCCTCAATTTATGGCTCTATTAGTGACTCTAGAAAGCAAGAGAATGCTTCGTGTTCTAAAGCAGAGTGTGTTTCATGGATGAGAACTGTGCTGTGTGTTTCCCTTCAGAAATGGAGTTAAATCCCAGGCTCTGTGTCTTCCTACAAGCAAGACATCTTTTCAGGTAAACTCAGTCACTTTTCAGCTCAAAGGAAGCTACATCGTTCACCAAGCTCACACGTTTCTCGCTCTTGAATGGAGAGCATTGCATGTTAATGGAACCTGTCTTTGTATCAGTTTCAGAATAAGAGTTGACCTAGATATGGTCCGTATATGTAGGAAACACCGTTATTTTGTTCTGACCACAGTCATGTTTCTTGCTGTATTACAGAGCCTTAGAAAGCAAGAGCGTGCTTCTTGCTCTAAAGCAGAGTGTGTTTCATGGATGAGAACTGTGCTGGGTGTTTCCCTTCAGAAATGGAGTTAAATTCCAGGCTCTGTTTCTTCCTACAAGCAAGACATCATTTCAGGTAAACGCAGTCACTATTCAGCTCAAATGCATATAAATCCTTTACAAAGCTCACACGTTTCTCGCTCTTAACTGAAAAGCAATGCATGTTAGATGACTTGTGGTTTGTATCGGGTTCAGAAGCAGAGTTGATCTAGCAATGGTCCGTATGTGTAGGAAACACCGTTCATTTGTTCAGAGTACCCTCAAGTTTCTGGCTCTGTTAGAGACTCTAGAAAGAAAGAGCATGCTTCTTGCTCTAAAGCAGAGTGTGTTTCAAGGATGAGAACTGTGCTGTGTGTTTCCCTTCAGACATGGAGTTAAATTCCAGGCTCTGTGTCTTCCTACAAGCAAGACTTCGTTTCAGGTAAACTCACTCACGTCTCAGCTCAAACAAAGCTACATCGTTTACTTAGCCCACACGTTTCTTGCTCTAACTGAAAAGCATTAGATATTAGAGGAACTGTGGTTTGTATCAGTTTCAGAAGCAGAGTTGGACTAGATATGGTCTGTATATGTAGGAACCTCCATTCTTATGTTCTGAGAACACACACGTTTCTTGCACTATTAGAGAGTATAGAAAGCAAGAGCATTCTTCTTCCTATACGCAGAATGTGTTTCATCGTCAGAAGTGTGCTGTGTGTTTCCCTTCAGAAATGGAGTTTAATCACAGGCTCTGTATCTTCCTACAAGCAAGACTTCATTTCACGTTAACTCAGTCACCTTTCAGCTCAAACAAAGCTACATCGTTCACGTAGCTCACACGTTTCTTGCTCTTAACTGGAAAGCATTGGATGTTAGAGGAACTGTGATTTGTATCAGTTTAAGGAGCAGAGTTGAACTAGCAATGATCCGTATGTGTAGGAAACACCGTTCTTTTGTTCAGAGTGCCCTCAATTTCTGGCTCTATTAGTGACTCTAGAAAGCAAGAGCATGCTTTGTGTTCTAAAGCAGAGTGTGTTTCATGGATGAGAACTGTGCTGTGTGTTTCCCTTCAGAAATGGAGTTAAATCCCAGGCTCTGTGTCTTCCTACAAGCAAGACATCTTTTCAGGTAAGCTCAGTCACTTTTCAGCTCAAAGGAAGCTACATAATTCACAAAGCTCACACGTTTCTTGCTCTTAAATGGAGAGCATTGCATGTTAATGGAACCTGTCTTTGTATCAGTTTCAGAATAAGAGTTGACCTAGATATGGTCCGTATATGTAGGAAACACCGTTATTTTGTTCTGACCACAGTCACGTTTCTTGCTGTATTACAGACCGTTAGAAAGCAAGAGCGTGCTTCTTGCTCTAAAGCAGAGTGCGTTTCATGGATGACAACTGTGCTGGGTGTTTCCCTTCAGAAATGGAGTTAAATTCCAGGCTCTGTGTCTTAATACAAGCAAGACATCATTTCAGGTAAACGGAGTCACTATTCACCTCAAAGGAATATAAATCCTTTACAAAGCTCACACGTTTCTGACTCTTAACTGAAAAGCAATGGATGTTAGATGACTTGTGGTTTGTATCAGTTTCAGAAGCAGAGTTGATCTAGCAATGGTCCGTATGTGTAGGAAACACCCTTCTTTTGTTCAGAGTACCCTCAATTTTCTGGCTCTATTAGAGACTCTAGAAAGCAAGAGCGTGCTTCTTGCTCTAAAGCAGAGTGTGTTTCACGGAGGACAACTGTGCTGTGTGTTTCCCTTCAGAAATGGAGTTAAATTTCAGGCTCTGTGTCTTCCTACAAGCAAGACTTCGTTTCACGTTAACTCAGTCACCTTTCAGCTCAAACAAAGCTAGATCGTTCACGTAGCTCACACATTTCTTGCTCTTAACTGGAAAGCATTGGAGGTTAGAGGAACTGTGATTTGTATCAGTTTAAGTAGGAGAGTTGAACTAGCAATGATCCGTATGTGTAGGAAACACCGTTCTTTTGTTCAGAGTGCCCTCAATTTCTGGCTCTATTAGAGACTCTAGAAAGCAAGAGCATGCTTCGTGTTCTAAAGCAGAGTGTGTTTCATGGATGAGAACTGTGCTGTGTGTTTCCCTTCAGAAATGGAGTTAAATCCCAGGCTCTGTGCCTTCCTACAAGCAAGACATCTTTTCAGGTAAACTCAGTCACTTTTCTGCTCAAAGGTAGCTACATCGTTCACGAAGCTCACACGTTTCTCGCTCTTAACTGGAAAGCATTGCATGTTAATGGAACTGTTCTTTGTATCAGTTTCCGAAGAAGAGTTGACCTAGATATGGTCCGTATATGTAGGAAACACCGTTATTTTGTTCTGAACACAGTCACGTTTCTTGCTGTATTAGAGACTCTTAGAAAGCAAGAGCGTGCTTCTTGCTCTAAAGCAGAGTGTGTTTCATGGATGAGAACTGTGCTGGGTGTTTCCCTTCAGAAATGGAGTTAAATTCCAGGCTCTGTGTCTTCCTACAAGCAAGACATCATTTCAAGTAAACGCAGTCACTACTCAGCTCAAATGCATATAAATCCTTTACAAAGCTCACACGTTTCTCGCTCTTAACTGAAAAGCAATGCATGTTAGATGACTTGTGGTTTGTATCAGTTTCAGAAGCAGAGTTGATCTAGCAATGGTCCGTATGTGTAGGAAACACTGTTCTTTTGTTCAGAGTACCCTCAAGTTTCTGGCTCTGTTAGAGACTCTAGAAAGCAAGAGCATGCTTCTTGCTCTAAAGCAGAATGTGTTTCAAGGATGAGAACTGTGCTGTGTGTTTCCCTTCAGACATGGAGTTAAATTCCAGGCTCTGTGTCTTCCTACAAGCAAGACTTCGTTTCAGGTAAACTCACTCACGTTTCAGCTCAAACAAAGCTACATCATTTACTTTGCCCACACGTTTCTTCCTCTAAATGAAAAGCATTGGATATTAGAGGAACTGTTGTTTGGATTAGTTTCAGAAGCAGAGTTAGACTAGATATGGTCTGTATGTGTAGGAAACTCCGTTCTTTTGTTCTGAGCACACTCACGTTTCCTGCACTATTAGAGACTCTAGAAAGCAAGAGCGTTCTTCTTCCTATACGCAGAATGTGTTTCATTGTGAGAACTGTGCTGTGTGTTTCCCTTCAGAAATGGAGTTAAATCACAGGCTCTGTATCTTCCTACATGCAAGCCTTCGTTTCACGTAAACTCAGTCACCTTTCAGCTCAAACAAAGCTACATCGTTCATGTAGCTCACACGTTTCTTGCTCTTAACTGTAAAGCATTGGATATTAGAGGACCTGGGGTTTGTATCAGTTTCAGAAGCAGAGTTGAACTAGAAAAGGTACGTATGTATAGGAAACACCGTTCATTTGTTCTGAGTACCCTCAATTTCTGGCTCTATTAGAGACTCTATAAAGCAAAAGCATGCTTCTTGCTCTAAAGCAGAGCGTGTTTTATGGATGAAAACTATGCTGTGTGTTTCCCGTCAGAAACAGAGGTTAATTACAGGCTCTGTGTCTTCATACAAGCAAGACATCATTTCAGGTAAACGCAGTCACTTTTCAGCTCAAATGAATATAAATTGTTTACGAAGCTCACGCCTTTCTCGCTCTTAACTGAAAAGCATTGGATTTTAGATGAATTGTGGTTTGCATCAGTTTCAGAATCAGAGGTGGACTTGCAATGGTCCGTATGTGTTGGAAACACCGTTCTTTTGTTCTGAGCATACTTTCAAGTTTCTGGCTCTATTATATACTCTAGAAAGCTAGAGCAGGCTTCTTGCTCTAAAGCAGAGTGTGTTTCATGGATGAGAACTGTGCTGTGTGTTTCCCTTCAGAAATGGAGTTAAATCCCAGGCTCTGTGTCTTCCTTCAAGCAAGACATTATTTCAGGTAAAATCAGTCACTTTTCAGCTCAAAGGAAGCTACATCGTTCACAAATCTCACTCGTTTCTCGCTCTTAACTGGAAAGCATTGCATGTTAATGGAACTGTTCTTTGTATCAGTTTCAGAAGAAGAGTTGACCTAGATATGGTCTGTATGTGTAGGAAACACCGTTATTTTGTTCTGACCACAGTCTCGTTTCTTGCTGTTTTAGATACTCTTAGAAAACAAGAGCGTGCTTCTTGCTCTAAAGCAGAGTGTGTTTGATAAATGAGAACAGTGCTGGGTGTTTCCCTTCAGAAATGGAGTTAAATTCCAGGCTCTGTGTCTTCTTACATGCAAGACATCATTTCAGGTACACGGAGTAACTATTCACCTCAAATGAATATAAATCCTTTACAAAGCTCACACGTTTCTCACTCTTAACTGAAAAGCAATGGATGTTAGATGACTTGGGGTTTGTATCAGTTTCAGAAGCAGAGTTGATCTAGCAATGGTCCGTATATGTAGGAAATAACCTTCTTTTGTTCAGAGTACCCTCAATTTTCTGGCTCTATTAGAGACTCAAAAAAGCAAGAGCATGCTTCTTGCTCTAAAGCAGAGTGTGTTTCAAGGATGAGAACTGTGCTGTGTGTTTCCCTTCAGACATGGAGTTAAATTCCAGGCTCTGTGTCTTCCTACAAGCAAGACTTCGTTTCAGGTAAACTCACTCACGTTTCAGCTCAAACAAAGCTACATCGTTTACGTAGCCCACACGTTTCTTGCTCTAACAGAAAAGCATTGGATATTAGAGGAACTGTGGTTTGTATCAGTTTCAGAAGCAGAGTTGGACTAGATATGGTCTGTATATGTAGGAAACTCCATTCTTCTGTTCTGAGCATACTCACGTTTCCTGCACTATTAGAGACTATAGAAAGCAAGAGCGTGCTTCTTCCTATATGCAGAAGGTGTTTCATCGTGAGAACTGTGCTGTGTGTTTCCCTTCAGAAATGGAGTTTAATCACAGGCTCTGTATCTTCCTACAAGCAAGACTTCGTTTCACGTTAACTCAGTCACCTTTCAGCTCAAACAAAGCTAGATCGTTCACGTAGCTCACACATTTCTTGCTCTTAACTGGAAAGCATTGGATGTTAGAGGAACTGTGATTTGTATCAGTTTAAGTAGCAGAGTTGAACTAGCAATGATCCGTATGTGTAGGAAACACCGTTCTTTTGTTCAGAGTGCCCTCAATTTCTGGCTCTATTAGAGAATCTAGAAAGCAAGAGCATGCTTCGTGTTCTAAATCAGAGTGTGTTTCATGGATGAGAACTGTGCTGTGTGTTTCCCTTCAGAAATGGAGTTAAATCCCAGGCTCTGTGTCTTCCTACAAGCAAGACATCTTTTCAGGTAAACTCAGTCACTTTTCAGCTCAAAGGAAGCTACATCGTTCACGAAGCTCACACGTTTCTCGCTCTTAACTGGAAAGCATTGCATGTTAATGGAACTGTTCTTTGTATCAGTTTCAGAAGAAGAGTTGACCTAGATATGGTCCGTATATGTAGGAAACACCGTTATTTTGTTCTGACCACAGTCACGTTTCTTGCTGTATTAGAGACTCTTAGAAAGCAAGAGCGTGCTTCTTGCTCTAAAGCAGAGTGTGTTTCATAAATGAGAACAGTGCTGGGTGTTTCCCTTCAGAAATGGAGTTAAATTCCAGGCTCTGTGTCTTCCTACAAGCAAGACATCATTTCATGTAAACGGAGTCACTATTCACCTCAAATGAATATAAATCCTTTTCAAAGCTCACACGTTTCTCACTCTTAACTGAAAAGCAATGGATGTTAGATGACTTGTGGTTTGTATCAGTTTCAGAAGCAGAGTTGATCTAGCAATGGTCCGTATGTGTAGGAAACACCGTTCTTTTGTTCAGAGTACCCTCAAGTTTCTGGCTCTGTTAGAGACTCTAGAAAGCAAGAGCATGCTTCTTGCTCTAAAGCAGAGTGTGTTTCAAGGATGAGAACTGTGCTGTGTGTTTTCCTTCAGTAATGGAGTTAAATCCCAGGCTCTGTGTCTTCCTTCAAGCAAGACCTCATTTCAGGTAAACTCAGTCACTTTTCAGCTCAAAGGAAGCTACATCGTTCACGAAGCTCACACGTTTCTCGCTCTTAACTGGAAAGCATTGCATGTTAGTGGAACTGTGCTTTGTATCAGTTTCAGAAGAATAGTTGACCTAGATATGGTCCGTATGTGCAGGAAACACCGTTAATTTGTTCTGACCACAGTCACGTTTCTTGCTGTATTAGAGACTCTTAGAAAGCAAGAGCGTGCTTCTTGCTCTAAAGCAGAGTGTGTTTCATGGATGAGAACTGTGCTGGGTGTTTCCCTTCAGAAATGGAGTTAAATCCCAGGCTCTGTGTCTTCCTACAAGCAAGATATCATTTCAGGTAAACGGAGTCACTATTCACCACAAATGAATATAAATCCTTTTCAAAGCTCACACGTTTCTCACTCTTAACTGAAAAGCAATGGATGTTAGATGACTTGTGGTTTGTATCAGTTTCAGAAGCAGAGTTGATCTAGCAATGGTCCGTATGTGTAGGAAACACCGTTCTTTTGTTCAGAGTACCCTCAAGTTTCTGGCTCTGTTAGAGACTCTAGAAAGCAAGAGCATGCTTCTTGCTCTAAAGCAGAGTGTGTTTCAAGGATGAGAACTGTGCTGTGTGTTTCCCTTCAGACGTGGAGTTAAATTCCAGGCTCTCTGTCTTCCTACAAGCAAGACTTCGTTTCAGGTAAACTCCCTCATGTTTCAGCTCAAACAAAGCTACATCGTTTACTTAGCCCACACGTTTCTTGCTCTAACTGAAAAGCATTGGATATTAGAGGAACTGTGGTTTGTATCAGTTTCAGAAGCAGAGTTGTACTAGATATGGTCTGTATATGTAGGAAACTCCATTCTTTTGTTCTGAGCACACTCACGTTTCCTGCACTATTAGAGACTATAGAAAGCAAGAGCGTGCTTCTTCCTATATGCAGAATGTGTTTCATCGTGAGAACTGTGCTGTGTGTTTCCCTTCAGAAATGGAGTTTAATCACAGGCTCTGTATCTTCCTACAAGCAAGACTTTGTTTCACGTTAACTCAGTCACCTTTCAGCTCAAACAAAGCTACATCGTTCACGTAGCTCACACGTTTCTTGCTCTTAACTGGAAAGCATTGGAGGTTAGAGGAACTGTGATTTGTATCAGTTTAAGTAGCAGAATTGAACTAGCAATGATCCGTATGTGTAGGAAACACCTTTCTTTTGTTCAGAGTGCCCTCAATTTCTGGCTCTATTAGAGACTCTAGAAAGCAAGAGCATGCTTCTTGTTCTAAGGCAGAGTGTGTTTCATGGATGAGAACTGTGCTGTGTGTTTCCCTTCAGAAATGGAGTTAAATCCCAGGCTCTGTGTCTTCCTACAAGCAAGACATCATTTCAGGTAAACTCTGTCACTTTTCAGCTCAAAGGAAGCTACATCGTTCACGAATCTCACAGGTTTCGCGCTCTTAACTGGAAAGCATTTCATGTTAATGGAACTGTGCTTTGTATCAGTTTCAGAAGAAGAGTTGACCTAGATATGGTCCGTATGTGTAGGAAACACCGTTATTTTGTTCTGACCACAGTCACGTTTCTTGCAGTATTAGAGACTCTTAGAAAGCAAGAGCGTGCTTCTTGCTCTAAAGCAGGTGTGTTTCATGGATGAGAACTGTGCTGGGTGTTTCCCTTCAGAAATGGAGTTAAATTCCAGGCTCTGTTTCTTCCTACAAGCAAGACATCATTTCAGGTAAACGCAGTCACTATTCAGCTCAAATGCATATAAATCCTTTACAAAGCTCACACGTTTCTCGCTCTTAACTGAAAAGCAATGCATGTTAGATGACTTGTGGTTTGTATCAGTTTCAGAAGCAGAGTTGATCTAGCAATGGTCTGTATGTGTAGGAAACACCGTTCTTTTGTTCAGAGTACCCTCAAGTTTCTGGCTCTGTTAGAGACTCTAGAAAGCAAGAGCATGCTTCTTGCTCTAAAGCAGAGTGTGTTTCAAGGATGAGAACTGTGCTGTGTGTTTTCCTTCAGTAATGGAGTTAAATCCCAGGCTCTGTGTCTTCCTTCAAGCAAGACCTCATTTCAGGTAAACTCAGTCACTTTTCAGCTCAAAGGAAGCTACATCGTTCACGAAGCTCACACGTTTCTCGCTCTTAACTGGAAAGCATTGCATGTTAGTGGAACTGTGCTTTGTATCAGTTTCAGAAGAAGAGTTGACCTAGATATGGTCCGTATGTGTAGGAAACACCGTTAATTTGTTCTGACCACAGTCACGTTTCTTGCTGTATTAGAGACTCTTAGAAAGCAAGAGCGTGCTTCTTGCTCTAAAGCAGAGTGTGTTTCATGGATGAGAACTGTGCTGGGTGTTTCCCTTCAGAAATGGAGTTAAATCCCAGGCTCTGTGTCTACCTACAAGCAAGATATCATTTCAGGTAAACGGAGTCACTATTCACCTCAAATGAATAAAAATCCTTTTCAAAGCTCACACGTTTCTCACTCTTAACTGAAAAGCAATGGATGTTAGATGACTTGTGGTTTGTATCAGTTTCAGAAGCAGTGTTGAACTAGCAATGATCCGTATGTGTAGGAAACACCGTTCTTTTGTTCAGAGTACCCTCAATTTCTGGCTCTATTAGAGACTCTAGAAAGCAAGAGCATGCTTCTTGTTCTAAGGCAGAGTGTGTTTCAAGGATGAGAACTGTGCTGTGTGTTTCCCTTCAGAAATGGAGTTAAATCCCAGGCTCTGTGTCTTCCTACAAGCAAGACATCATTTCAGGTAAACTCTGTCACTTTTCAGCTCAAAGGAAGCTACATCATTCACGAATCTCACAGGTTTCGCGCTCTTAACTGGAAAGCATTTCATGTTAATGGAACTGTGCTTTGTATCAGTTTCAGAAGAAGAGTTGACCTAGATATGGTCCATATGTGTAGGAAACACCGTTATTTTGTTCTGACCACAGTCACGTTTCTTGCAGTATTAGAGACTCTTAGAAAGCAAGAGCGTGCTTCTTGCTCTAAAGCAGGTGTGTTTCATGGATGAGAACTGTGCTGGGTGTTTCCCTTCAGAAATGGAGTTAAATTCCAGGCTCTGTTTCTTCCTACAAGCAAGACATCATTTCAGGTAAACGCAGTCACTATTCAGCTCAAATGCATATAAATCCTTTACAAAGCTCACACGTTTCTTGCTCTTAACTGAAAAGCAATGCATGTTAGATGACTTGTGGTTTGTATCAGTTTCAGAAGCAGAGTTGATCTAGCAATGGTCCGTATGTGTAGGAAACACCGTTCTTTTGTTCAGAGTACCCTCAAGTTTCTGGCTCTGTTAGAGACTCTAGAAAGCAAGAGCATGCTTCTTGCTCTAAAGCAGAGTGTGTTTCAAGGATGAGAACTGTGCTGTGTGTTTCTCTTCAGACATGGAGTTAAATTCCAGGCTCTGTGTCTTCCTACAAGCAAGACTTCGTTTCAGGTAAACTCACTCACGTTTCAGCTCAAACAAAGCTACATCGTTTACTTAGCCCACACGTTTCTTGCTCTAACTGAAAAGCATTGGATATTAGAGGAACTGTGGTTTGTATCAGTTTCAGAAGCAGAGTTGGACTAGATATGGTCTGTATATGTAGGAAACTCCATTCTTTTGTTCTGAGCACACTCACGTTTCCTGCACTATTAGAGACTATAGAAAGCAAGAGCGTGCTTCTTCCTATATGCAGAATGTGTTTCATCGTGAGAACTGTGCTGTGTGTTTCCCTTCAGAAATGGAGTTTAATCACAGGCTCTGTATCTTCCTACAAGCAAGACTTTGTTTCACGTTAACTCAGTCACCTTTCAGCTCAAACAAAGCTACATCGTTCACGTAGCTCACACGTTTCTTGCTCTTAACTGGAAAGCATTGGAGGTTAGAGGAACTGTGATTTGTATCAGTTTAAGTAGCAGAATTGAACTAGCAATGATCCGTATGTGTAGGAAACACCTTTCTTTTGTTCAGAGTGCCCTCAATTTCTGGCTCTATTAGAGACTCTAGAAAGCAAGAGCATGCTTCTTGTTCTAAGGCAGAGTGTGTTTCATGGATGAGATCTGTGCTGTGTGTTTCCCTTCAGAAATGGAGTTAAATCCCAGGCTCTGTGTCTTCCTACAAGCAAGACATCATTTCAGGTAAACTCTGTCACTTTTCAGCTCAAAGGAAGCTACATCGTTCACGAATCTCACAGGTTTCGCGCTCTTAACTGGAAAGCATTTCATGTTAATGGAACTGTGCTTTGTATCAGTTTCAGAAGAAGAGTTGACCTAGATATGGTCCGTATGTGTAGGAAACACCGTTATTTTGTTCTGACCACAGTCACGTTTCTTGCAGTATTAGAGACTCTTAGAAAGCAAGAGCGTGCTTCTTGCTCTAAAGCAGGTGTGTTTCATGGATGAGAACTGTGCTGGGTGTTTCCCTTCAGAAATGGAGTTAAATTCCAGGCTCTGTTTCTTCCTACAAGCAAGACATCATTTCAGGTAAACGCAGTCACTATTCAGCTCAAATGCATATAAATCCTTTACAAAGCTCACACGTTTCTCGCTCTTAACTGAAAAGCAATGCATGTTAGATGACTTGTGGTTTGTATCAGTTTCAGAAGCAGAGTTGATCTAGCAATGGTCCGTATGTGTAGGAAACACCGTTCTTTTGTTCAGAGTACCCTCAAGTTTCTGGCTCTGTTAGAGACTCTAGAAAGCAAGAGCATGCTTCTTGCTCTAAAGCAGAGTGTGTTTCAAGGATGAGAACTGTGCTGTGTGTTTTCCTTCAGTAATGGAGTTAAATCCCAGGCTCTGTGTCTTCCTTCAAGCAAGACCTCATTTCAGGTAAACTCAGTCACTTTTCAGCTCAAAGGAAGCTACATCGTTCACGAAGCTCACACGTTTCTCGCTCTTAACTGGAAAGCATTGCATGTTAGTGGAACTGTGCTTTGTATCAGTTTCAGAAGAAGAGTTGACCTAGATATGGTCCGTATGTGTAGGAAACACCGTTAATTTGTTCTGACCACAGTCACGTTTCTTGCTGTATTAGAGACTCTTAGAAAGCAAGAGCGTGCTTCTTGCTCTAAAGCAGGTGTGTTTCATGGATGAGAACTGTGCTGGGTGTTTCCCTTCAGAAATGGAGTTAAATTCCAGGCTCTGTTTCTTCCTACAAGCAAGACATCATTTCAGGTAAACGCAGTCACTATTCAGCTCAAATGCATATAAATCCTTTACAAAGCTCACACGTTTCTTGCTCTTAACTGAAAAGCAATGCATGTTAGATGACTTGTGGTTTGTATCAGTTTCAGAAGCAGAGTTGATCTAGCAATGGTCCGTATGTGTAGGAAACACCGTTCTTTTGTTCAGAGTACCCTCAAGTTTCTGGCTCTGTTAGAGACTCTAGAAAGCAAGAGCATGCTTCTTGCTCTAAAGCAGAGTGTGTTTCAAGGATGAGAACTGTGCTGTGTGTTTCCCTTCAGACATGGAGTTAAATTCCAGGCTCTGTGTCTTCCTACAAGCAAGATTTCGTTTCAGGTAAACTCACTCACGTTTCAGCTCAAACAAAGCTACATCGTTTACTTAGCCTACACGTTTCTTGCTCTAACTGAAACGCATTGGATATTAGAGGAACTGTGGTTTGTATCAGTTTCAGAAGCAGAGTTGGACTAGATATGGTCTGTATATGTAGGAAACTCCATTCTTTTGTTCTGAGCACACTCACGTTTCCGGCACTATTAGAGACTATAGAAAGCAAGAGCGTGCTTCTTCCTATATGCAGAATGTGTTTCATCGTGAGAACTCTGCTGTGTGTTTCCCTTCAGAAATGGAGTTTAATCACAGGCTCTGTATCTTCCTTCAAGCAAGACTTTGTTTCATGTTAACTCAGTCACCTTTCAGCTCAAACAAAACTACACCGTTTACCTAGCTGACACGTTTCTTGCTCTTCACTGTAAAGCATTGGATATTAGAGGACCTGGGGTTTGTATCAGTTTCAGAAGCAGAGGTGGACTTGCAATGGTCCGTATGTGTTGGAAACACCGTTCTTTTGTTCTGCGCATACTTTCAAGTTTCTGGCTCTATTATATACTCTAGAAAGCTAGAGCATGCTTCTTGCTCTAAAGCAGAGTGTGTATCATGGATGAGAACTGTGCTGTGTGTTTCCCTTCAGAAATGGAGTTAAATCCCAGGCTCTGTGTCTCCCTTCAAGGAAGACATTATTTCAGGTAAAATCAGTCACTTTTCAGCTCAAAGGAAGCTACATCGTTCACAAATCTCACTCATTTCTCGCTCTTAACTGGAAAGCATTGCATGTTAATGGAACTGTGCTTTGTATCAGTTTCAGAAGAAGAGTTGACCTAGATATGGTCCGTATGTGTAGGAAACACCGTTATTTTGTTCTGACCACAGTCACGTTTCTTGCTGTACTAGAGACTCTTAGAAAACAAGAGCGTGCTTCTTGCTCTAAAGCAGAGTGTGTTTGATAAATGAGAACAGTGCTGGGTGTTTCCCTTCAGAAATGGAGTTAAATTCCAGGCTCTGTTTCTTCCTACAAGCAAGACATCATTTCAGGTACACGGAGTCACTATTCACCTCAAATGAATATAAATCCTTTACAAAGCTCACACGTTTCTCACTCTTAACTGAAAAGCAATGGATGTTAGATGACTTGTGGTTTGTATCAGTTTCAGAAGCAGAGTTGATCTAGCAATGGTCCGTATATGTAGGAAATAACCTTATTTTGTTCAGAGTACCCTCAATTTTCTGGCTCTATTAGAGACTCAAAAAAGCAAGAGCATGCTTCTTGCTCTAAAGCAGAGTGTGTTTCAAGGATGAGAACTGTGCTGTGTGTTTCCCTTCAGACATGGAGTTAAATTCCAGGCTCTGTGTCTTCCTACAAGCAAGACTTCGTTTCAGGTAAACTCACTCACGTTTCAGCTCAAACAAAGCTACATCGTTTACTTAGCCCACACGTTTCTTGCTCTAACAAAAAAGCATTGGATATTAGAGGAACTGTGGTTTGTATCAGTTTCAGAAGCAGAGTTGGACTAGATATGGTCTGTATATGTAGGAAACTCCATTCTTCTGTTCTGAGCATACTCACGTTTCCTGCACTATTAGAGACTATAGAAAGCAAGAGCGTGCTTCTTCCTATATGCAGAAGGTGTTTCATCGTGAGAACTGTGCTGTGTGTTTCCTTTCAGAAATGGAGTTTAATCACAGGCTCTGTATCTTCCTACAAGCAAGACTTCGTTTCACGTTAACTCAGTCACCTTTCAGCTCAAACAAAGCTAGATCGTTCACGTAGCTCACACATTTCTTGCTCTTAACTGGAAAGCATTGGATGTTAGAGGAACTGTGATTTGTATCAGTTTAAGTAGCAGAATTGAACTGGCAATGATCCGTATGTGTAGGAAACACCGTTCTTTTGTTCAGAGTGCCCTCAATTTCTGGCTCTATTAGAGACTCTAGAAAGCAAGAGCATGCTTCGTGTTCTAAAGCAGAGTGTGTTTTATGGATGAGAACTGTGCTGTGTATTTCCCTTCAGAAATGGAGTTAAATCCCAGGCTCTGTGTCTTCCTACAAGCAAGACATCTTTTCAGGTAAACTCAGTCACTTTTCAGCTCAAAGGAAGCAACATCGTTCACGCAGCTAACACGATTCTCGCTCTTAACTGGAAAGCATTGCATGTTAATGGAACTGTTCTTTGTATCAGTTTCCGAAGAAGAGTTGACCTAGATATGGTCCGTATATGTAGGAAACACCGTTATTTTGTTCTGACCACAGTCACGTTTCTTGCTGTATTAGAGACTCTTAGAAAGCAAGAGCGTGCTTCTTGCTCTAAAGCAGAGAGTGTTTCATAAATGAGAACAGTGCTGGGTGTTTCCCTTCAGAAATGGAGTTAAATTCCAGGCTCTGTGTCTTAGTACAAGCAAGACATCATTTCAGGTAAACAGAGTCACTATTCACCTCAAATGAATATAAATCCTTTACAAAGCTCACACGTTTCTCACTCTTAACTGAAAAGCAATGGATGTTAGATGACTTGTGGTTTGTATCAGTTTCAGAAGCAGAGTTGATCTAGCAATGGTCCGTATGTGTAGGAAACACCCTTCTTTTTTTCAGAGTACCCTCAATTTTCTGGCTCTATTAGAGACTCTAGAAAGCAAGAGCATGCTTCTTGCTCTAAAGCAGAGTGTGTTTCAAGGATGAGAACTGTGCTGTGTGTTTCCCTTCAGACATGGAGTTAAATTCCAGGCTCTGTGTCTTCCTACAAGCAAGACTTCATTTCAGGTAAACTCACTCACGTTTCAGCTCAAACAAAACTACATCGTTTACTTAGCCCACACGTTTCTTGCTCTAACTGAAAAGCATTGGATATTAGAGGAACTGTGGTTTGTATCAGTTTCAGAAGCAGAGTTGGACTAGATATGGTCTGTATATGTAGGAAACTCCATTCTTTTGTTCTGAGAACACACACGTTTCCTGCACTATTAGAGACTATAGAAAGCAAGAGCGTGCTTCTTCCTATATGCAGAATGTGTTTCATCGTGAGAACTGTGCTGTGTGTTTCCCTTCAGAAATGGAGTTTAATCACAGGCTCTGTATCTTCCTACAAGCAAGATTTTGTTTCACGTTAACTCAGTCACCTTTCAGCTCAAACAAAGCTACATCGTTCACGTAGCTCACACGTTTCTTGCACTTAACTGGAAAGCATTGGAGGTTAGAGGAACTGTGATTTGTATCAGTTTAAGTAGCAGAATTGAACTAGCAATGATCCGTATGTGTAGGAAACACCGTTCTTTTTTCAGAGTGCCCTCAATTTCTGGCTCTATTAGAGACTCTAGAAAGCAAGAGCATGCTTCGTGTTCTAAAGCAGAGTGTGTTTCATGGATGAGAACTGTGCTGTGTGTTTCCCTTCAGTAATGGAGTTAAATCCCAGGCTCTGTGTCTTCCTACAAGCAAGACATCTTTTCAGGTAAACTCAGTCACTTTTCAGCTCAAAGGAAGCTACATCGTTCACGAAGCTCACACGTTTCTCGCTCTTAACTGGAAAGCATTGCATGTTAATGGAACTGTTCTTTGTATCAGTTTCCGAAGAAGAGTTGACCTAGATATGGTCCGTATATGTAGGAAACACCGTTATTTTGTTCTGACCACAGTCACGTTTCTTGCAGTATTAGAGACTCTTAGAAAGCAAGAGCGTGCTTCTTGCTCTAAAGCAGGTGTGTTTCATGGATGAGAACTGTGCTGGGTGTTTCCCTTCAGAAATGGAGTTAAATTCCAGGTTCTGTGACTTCCTACAAGCAAAATATCATTTCAGGTAAACGCAGTCACTATTCAGCTCAAATGCATATAAATCCTTTACAAAGCTCACACGTTTCTCGCTCTTAACTGAAAAGCAATGCATGTTAGATGACTTGTGGTTTGTATCAGTTTCAGAAGCAGAGTTGATCTAGCAATGGTCCGTATGTGTAGGAAACACCCTTCTTTTGTTCAGAGTACCCTCAAGTTTCTGGCTCTGTTAGAGACTCTAGAAAGCAAGAGCATGCTTCTTGCTCTAAAGCAGAGTGTGTTTCAAAGATGAGAACTGTGCTGTGTGTTTTCCTTCAGACATGGAGTTAAATTCCAGGCTCTGTGTCTTCCTACAAGCAAGATTTCGTTTCAGGTAAACTCACTCACGTTTCAGCTCAAACAAAGCTACATCGTTTACTTAGCCCACACGTTTCTTGCTCTAACTGAAAAGCATTCGATATTAGAGGAACTGTGGTTTGTATCAGTTTCAGAAGCAGAGTTGGACTAGATATGGTCTGTATATGTAGGAAACTCCATTCTTATGTTCTGAGAACACACACGTTTCCTGCACTATTAGAGAGTATAGAAAGCAAGAGCATTCTTCTTCCTATACGCAGAATGTGTTTCATCGTCAGAAGTGTGCTGTGTGTTTCCCTTCAGAAATGGAGTTTAATCACAGGCTCTGTATCTTCCTACAAGCAAGACTTTGTTTCACGTTAACTCAGTCACCTTTCATCTCAAACAAAGCTACATCGTTCAAGTAGCTCAAACGTTTCTTGCTCTTCACTGGAAAGCATTGGAGGTTAGAGGAACTGTGATTTGTATCAGTTTAAGTAGCAGAATTGAACTAGCAATGATCCGTATGTGTAGCAAACACCGTTCTTTTGTTCAGAGTGCCCTCAATTTCTGGCTCTATTAGAGACTCTAGAAAGCAAGAGCATGCTTCGTGTTCTAAAGCAGAGTACGTTTCATGGATGAGAACTGTGCTGTGTATTTCCCTTCAGAAATGGAGTTAAATCCCAGGCTCTGTGTCTTCCTACAAGCAAGACATCTTTTCAGGTAAACTCAGTCACTTTTCAGCTCAAAGGAAGCAACATCGTTCACGCAGCTAACACGATTCTCGCTCTTAACTGGAAAGCATTGCATGTTAATGGAACTGTTCTTTGTATCAGTTTCCGAAGAAGAGTTGACCTAGATATCTTCCGTATATGTAGGAAACACCTTTATTTTGTTCTGACCACAGACACGTTTCTTGCTGTATTAGAGACTCTTAGAAAGCAAGAGCGTGCTTCTTGCCCTAAAGCAGAGAGTGTTTCATAAATGAGAACAGTGCTGGGTGTTTCCCTTCAGAAATGGAGTTAAATTCCAGGCTCTGTGTCTTAGTACAAGCAAGACATCATTTCAGGTAAACAGAGTCACTATTCACCTCAAATGAATATAAATCCTTTACAAAGCTCACACGTTTCTCACTCTTAACTGAAAAGCAGTGGATGTTAGATGACTTGTGGTTTGTATCAGTTTCAGAAGCAGAGTTGATCTAGCAATGGTCCGTATGTGTAGGAAACACCCTTCTTTTGTTCAGAGTACCCTCAATTTTCTGGCTCTATTAGAGACTCTAGAAAGCAAGAGCATGCTTCTTGCTCTAAAGCAGAGTGTGTTTCAAGGATGAGAACTGTGCTGTGTGTTTCCCTTCAGACATGGAGTTAAATTCCAGGCTCTGTGTCTTCCTACAAGCAAGACTTCATTTCAGGTAAACTCACTCACGTTTCAGCTCAAACAAAACTACATCGTTTACTTAGCCCACACGTTTCTTGCTCTAACTGAAAAGCATTGGATATTAGAGGAACTGTGGTTTGTATCAGTTTCAGAAGCAGAGTTGGACTAGATATGGTCTGTATATGTAGGAAACTCCATTCTTTTGTTCTGAGCACACTCACGTTTCCTGCACTATTAGAGACTATAGAAAGCAAGAGCGTGCTTCTTCCTATATGCAGAATGTGTTTCATCGTGAGAACTGTGCTGTATGTTTCCCTTCAGAAATGGAGTTTAATCACAGGCTCTGTATCTTCCTACAAGCAAGATTTTGTTTCACGTTAACTCAGTCACCTTTCAGCTCAAACAAAGCTACATCGTTCATGTAGCTCACACGTTTCTTGCTCTTAACTGGAAAGCATTGGAGGTTAGAGGAACTGTGATTTGTATCAGTTTAAGTAGCAGAATTGAACTAGCAATGATCCGTATGTGTAGGAAACACCGTTCTTTTTTCAGAGTGCCCTCAATTTCTGGCTCTATTAGAGACTCTAGAAAGCAAGAGCATGCTTCGTGTTCTAAAGCAGAGTGTGTTTCATGGATGAGAACTGTGCTGTGTGTTTCCCTTCAGAAATGGAGTTAAATCCCAGGCTCTGTGTCTTCCTACAAGCAAGACATCTTTTCAGGTAAACTCAGTCACTTTTCAGCTCAAAGGAAGCTACATCGTTCACGAAGCTCACACGTTTCTCGCTCTTAACTGGAAAGCATTGCATGTTAATGGAACTGTTCTTTGTATCAGTTTCCGAAGAAGAGTTGACCTAGATATGGTCCGTATATGTAGGAAACACCGTTATTTTGTTCTGACCACAGTCACGTTTCTTGCTGTATTAGAGACTCTTAGAAAGCAAGAGCGTGCTTCTTGCTCTAAAGCAGAGTGTGTTTCATGGATGAGAACTGTGCTGGGTGTTTCCCTTCAGAAATGGAGTTAAATTCCAGGATCTGTGTCTTCCTACAAGCAAGACATCATTTCAGGTAAACGCAGTCACTATTCAGCTCAAATGCATATAAATCCTTTACAAAGCTCACACGTTTCTCGCTCTTAACTGAAAAGCAATGCATGTTAGATGACTTGTGGTTTGTATCAGTTTCAGAAGCAGAGTTGATCTAGCAATGGTCCGTATGTGTAGGAAACACCGTTCTTTTGTTCAGAGTACCGTCAAGTTTCTGGCTCTGTTAGAGACTCTAGAAAGAAAGAGCATGCTTCTTGCTCTAAAGCAGAGTGTGTTTCAAAGATGAGAACTGTGCTGTGTGTTTCCCTTCAGACATGGAGTTAAATTCCAGGCTCTGTGTCTTCCTACAAGCAAGACTTCATTGCAGGTAAACTCACTCACGTTTCAGCTCAAACAAAGCTACATAGTTTACTTAGCCCACACGTTTCTTGCTCTAAATGAAAAGCATTGGATATTAGAGGAACTGTGGTTTGTATCAGTTTCAGAAGCAGAGTTGGACTAGATATGGTCTGTATATGTAGGAAACTCCATTCTTTTGTTCTGAGCACACTCACGTTTCCTGCACTATTAGAGACTATAGAAAGCAAGAGCGTGCTTCTTCCTATATGCAGAATGTGTTTCATCGTGAGAACTGTGCTGTGTGTTTCCCTTCAGAAATGGAGTTTAATTACAGGCTCTGTATCTTCCTACAAGCAAGACTTTGTTTCACGTTAACTCAGTCACCTTTCAGCTCAAACAAAGCTACATCGTTCACGTAGCTCACACGTTTCTTGCTCTTAACTGGAAAGCATTGGTGGTTAGAGGAACTGTGATTTGTATCAGTTTAAGTAGCAGAATTGAACTAGCAATGATCTGTATGTGTAGGAAACACCGTTCTTTTGTTCAGAGTGCCCTCAATTTCTGGCTCTATTAGAGACTCTAGAAAGCAAGAGCATGCTTCGTGTTCTAAAGCAGAGTGTGTTTCATGGATGAGAACAGTGCTGTGTGTTTCCCTTCAGAAATGGAGTTAAATTCCAGGCTCTGTGTCTTCCTACAAGCAAGACATCTTTTCAGGTAAACTCAGTAACTTTTCAGCTCAAAGGAAGCTACATCATTCACGAAGCTCACACGTTTCTCGCTCTTAACTGGAAAGCATTGCATGTTAATGGAACTGTTCTTTGTATCAGTTTCCGAAGAAGAGTTGACCTAGATATGGTCCGTATATGTAGGAAACACCGTTATTTTGTTCTGACCACAGTCATGTTTCTTGCTGTATTAGAGACTCTTAGAAAGCAAGAGCGTGCTTCTTGCTCTAAAGCAGAGTGTGTTTCATGGATGAGAACTGTGCTGGGTGTTTCCCTTCAGAAATGGAGTTAAATTCCAGGCTCTGTGTCTTCCTACAAGCAAGACATCATTTCAGGTAAACGCAGTCACTATTCAGCTCAAATGCATATAAATCCTTTACAAAGCTCACACGTTTCTCGCTCTTAACTGAAAAGCAATGCATGTTAGATGACTTGTGGTTTGTATCAGTTTCAGAAGCAGAGTTGATCTAGCAATGGTCCGTATGTGTAGGAAACACCGTTCTTTTGTTCAGAGTAACCTCAAGTTTCTGGCTCTGTTAGAGACTCTAGAAAGCAAGAGCATGCTTCTTGCTCTAAAGCAGAGTGTGTTTCAAGGATGAGAACTGTGCTGTGTGTTTCCCTTCAGACATGAAGTTAAATTCCAGGCTCTGTGTCTTCCTACAAGCAAGACTTCATTGCAGGTAAACTCACTCACGTTTCAGCTCAAACAAAGCTACATCGTTTACTTAGCCCACACGTTTCTTGCTCTAACTGAAAAGCATTGGATATTAGAGGAACTGTGGTATGTATAAGTTTCAGAAGCAGAGTTGGACTAGATATGGTCTGTATATGTAGGAAACTCCATTCTTTTGTTCTGAGCACACTCACGTTTCCTGCACTATTAGAGACTATAGAAAGCAAGAGCGTGCTTCTTGCTCTAAAGCAGAGTGTGTTTCATGGATGAGAACTGTGCTGGGTGTTTCCCTTCAGAAATGGAGTGAAATTCCAGGATCTGTGTCTTCCTACAAGCAAGACGTCATTTCAGGTAAACGCAGTCACTATTCAGCTCAAATGCATATAAATCCTTTACAAAGCTCACACGTTTCTGGCTCTTAACTGAAAAGCAATGCATGTTAGATGACTTGTGGTTTGTATCAGTTTCAGAAGCAGAGTTGATCTAGCAATAGTCCGTATGTGTAGGAAACACCCTTCTTTTGTTCAGAGTACCGTCAAGTTTCTGGCTCTATTAGAGACTCTAGAAAGCAAGAGCATGCTTCTTGCTCTAAAGCAGAGTGTGTTTCAAGGATGAGAACTGTGCTGTGTGTTTCCCTTCAGACATGGAGTTAAATTCCAGGCTCTGTGTCTTCCTACAAGCAAGACTTCATTGCAGGTAAACTCACTCACGTTTCTGCTCAAACAACGCTACATCGTTTACTTAGCCCACACGTTTCTTGCTCTAAATGAAAAGCATTGGATATTAGAGGAACTGTGGTTTGTATCAGTTTCAGAAGCAGAGTTGGACTAGATATGGTCTGTATATGTAGGAAACTCCATTCTTTTGTTCTGAGCACACTCACGTTTCCTGCACTATTAGAGACTATAGAAAGCAAGAGCGTGCTTCTTCCTATATGCAGAATGTGTTTCATCGTGAGAACTGTGCTGTATGTTTCCCTTCAGAAATGGAGTTTAATCACAGGCTCTGTATCTTCCTACAAGCAAGATTTTGTTTCACGTTAACTCAGTCACCTTTCAGCTCAAACAAAGCTACATCGTTCATGTAGCTCACACGTTTCTTGCTCTTAACTGGAAAGCATTGGAGGTTAGAGGAACTGTGATTTGTATCAGTTTAAGTAGCAGAATTGAACTAGCAATGATCCGTATGTGTAGGAAACACCGTTCTTTTTTCAGAGTGCCCTCAATTTCTGGCTCTATTAGAGACTCTAGAAAGCAAGAGCATGCTTCGTGTTCTAAAGCAGAGTGTGTTTCATGGATGAGAACTGTGCTGTGTGTTTCCCTTCAGAAATGGAGTTAAATCCCAGGCTCTGTGTCTTCCTACAAGCAAGACATCTTTTCAGGTAAACTCAGTCACTTTTCAGCTCAAAGGAAGCAACATCGTTCACGCAGCTAACACGATTCTCGCTCTTAACTGGAAAGCATTGCATGTTAATGGAACTGTTCTTTGTATCAGTTTCCGAAGAAGAGTTGACCTAGATATCTTCCGTATATGTAGGAAACACCGTTATTTTGTTCTGACCACAGACACGTTTCTTGCTGTATTAGAGACTCTTAGAAAGCAAGAGCGTGCTTCTTGCCCTAAAGCAGAGAGTGTTTCATAAATGAGAACAGTGCTGGGTGTTTCCCTTCAGAAATGGAGTTAAATTCCAGGCTCTGTGTCTTAGTACAAGCAAGACATCATTTCAGGTAAACAGAGTCACTATTCACCTCAAATGAATATAAATCCTTTACAAAGCTCACACGTTTCTCACTCTTAACTGAAAAGCAGTGGATGTTAGATGACTTGTGGTTTGTATCAGTTTCAGAAGCAGAGTTGATCTAGCAATGGTCCGTATGTGTAGGAAACACCCTTCTTTTGTTCAGAGTACCCTCAATTTTCTGGCTCTATTAGAGACTCTAGAAAGCAAGAGCATGCTTCTTGCTCTAAAGCAGAGTGTGTTTCAAGGATGAGAACTGTGCTGTGTGTTTCCCTTCAGACATGGAGTTAAATTCCAGGCTCTGTGTCTTCCTACAAGCAAGACTTCATTTCAGGTAAACTCACTCACGTTTCAGCTCAAACAAAACTACATCGTTTACTTAGCCCACACGTTTCTTGCTCTAACTGAAAAGCATTGGATATTAGAGGAACTGTGGTTTGTATCAGTTTCAGAAGCAGAGTTGGACTAGATATGGTCTGTATATGTAGGAAACTCCATTCTTTTGTTCTGAGCACACTCACGTTTCCTGCACTATTAGAGACTATAGAAAGCAAGAGCGTGCTTCTTCCTATATGCAGAATGTGTTTCATCGTGAGAACTGTGCTGTATGTTTCCCTTCAGAAATGGAGTTTAATCACAGGCTCTGTATCTTCCTACAAGCAAGATTTTGTTTCACGTTAACTCAGTCACCTTTCAGCTCAAACAAAGCTACATCGTTCATGTAGCTCACACGTTTCTTGCTCTTAACTGGAAAGCATTGGAGGTTAGAGGAACTGTGATTTGTATCAGTTTAAGTAGCAGAATTGAACTAGCAATGATCCGTATGTGTAGGAAACACCGTTCTTTTTTCAGAGTGCCCTCAATTTCTGGCTCTATTAGAGACTCTAGAAAGCAAGAGCATGCTTTGTGTTCTAAAGCAGAGTGTGTTTCATGGATGAGAACTGTGCTGTGTGTTTCCCTTCAGAAATGGAGTTAAATCCCAGGCTCTGTGTCTTCCTACAAGCAAGACATCTTTTCAGGTAAACTCAGTCACTTTTCAGCTCAAAGGAAGCTACATCGTTCACGAAGCTCACACGTTTCTCGCTCTTAACTGGAAAGCATTGCATGTTAATGGAACTGTTCTTTGTATCAGTTTCCGAAGAAGAGTTGACCTAGATATGGTCCGTATATGTAGGAAACACCGTTATTTTGTTCTGACCACAGTCACGTTTCTTGCTGTATTAGAGACTCTTAGAAAGCAAGAGCGTGCTTCTTGCTCTAAAGCAGAGTGTGTTTCATGGATGAGAACTGTGCTGGGTGTTTCCCTTCAGAAATGGAGTTAAATTCCAGGATCTGTGTCTTCCTACAAGCAAGACATCATTTCAGGTAAACGCAGTCACTATTCAGCTCAAATGCATATAAATCCTTTACAAAGCTCACACGTTTCTCGCTCTTAACTGAAAAGCAATGCATGTTAGATGACTTGTGGTTTGTATCAGTTTCAGAAGCAGAGTTGATCTAGCAATGGTCCGTATGTGTAGGAAACACCGTTCTTTTGTTCAGAGTACCGTCAAGTTTCTGGCTCTGTTAGAGACTCTAGAAAGAAAGAGCATGCTTCTTGCTCTAAAGCAGAGTGTGTTTCAAAGATGAGAACTGTGCTGTGTGTTTCCCTTCAGACATGGAGTTAAATTCCAGGCTCTGTGTCTTCCTACAAGCAAGACTTCATTGCAGGTAAACTCACTCACGTTTCAGCTCAAACAAAGCTACATAGTTTACTTAGCCCACACGTTTCTTGCTCTAAATGAAAAGCATTGGATATTAGAGGAACTGTGGTTTGTATCAGTTTCAGAAGCAGAGTTGGACTAGATATGGTCTGTATATGTAGGAAACTCCATTCTTTTGTTCTGAGCACACTCACGTTTCCTGCACTATTAGAGACTATAGAAAGCAAGAGCGTGCTTCTTCCTATATGCAGAATGTGTTTCATCGTGAGAACTGTGCTGTGTGTTTCCCTTCAGAAATGGAGTTTAATTACAGGCTCTGTATCTTCCTACAAGCAAGACTTTGTTTCACGTTAACTCAGTCACCTTTCAGCTCAAACAAAGCTACATCGTTCACGTAGCTCACACGTTTCTTGCTCTTAACTGGAAAGCATTGGTGGTTAGAGGAACTGTGATTTGTATCAGTTTAAGTAGCAGAATTGAACTAGCAATGATCTGTATGTGTAGGAAACACCGTTCTTTTGTTCAGAGTGCCCTCAATTTCTGGCTCTATTAGAGACTCTAGAAAGCAAGAGCATGCTTCGTGTTCTAAAGCAGAGTGTGTTTCATGGATGAGAACAGTGCTGTGTGTTTCCCTTCAGAAATGGAGTTAAATTCCAGGCTCTGTGTCTTCCTACAAGCAAGACATCTTTTCAGGTAAACTCAGTAACTTTTCAGCTCAAAGGAAGCTACATCATTCACGAAGCTCACACGTTTCTCGCTCTTAACTGGAAAGCATTGCATGTTAATGGAACTGTTCTTTGTATCAGTTTCCGAAGAAGAGTTGACCTAGATATGGTCCGTATATGTAGGAAACACCGTTATTTTGTTCTGACCACAGTCATGTTTCTTGCTGTATTAGAGACTCTTAGAAAGCAAAAGCGTGCTTCTTGCTCTAAAGCAGAGTGTTTTTCATGGATGAGAACTGTGCTGGGTGTTTCCCTTCAGAAATGGAGTTAAATTCCAGGCTCTGTGTCTTCCTACAAGCAAGACATCATTTCAGGTAAACGCAGTCACTATTCAGCTCAAATGCATATAAATCCTTTACAAAGCTCACACGTTTCTCGCTCTTAACTGAAAAGCAATGCATGTTAGATGACTTGTGGTTTGTATCAGTTTCAGAAGCAGAGTTGATCTAGCAATGGTCCGTATGTGTAGGAAACACCGTTCTTTTGTTCAGAGTACCCTCAAGTTTCTGGCTCTGTTAGAGACTCTAGAAAGCAAGAGCATGCTTCTTGCTCTAAAGCAGAGTGTGTTTCAAGGATGAGAACTGTGCTGTGTGTTTCCCTTCAGACATGAAGTTAAATTCCAGGCTCTGTGTCTTCCTACAAGCAAGACTTCATTGCAGGTAAACTCACTCACGTTTCAGCTCAAACAAAGCTACATCGTTTACTTAGCCCACACGTTTCTTGCTCTAACTGAAAAGCATTGGATATTAGAGGAACTGTGGTATGTATAAGTTTCAGAAGCAGAGTTGGACTAGATATGGTCTGTATATGTAGGAAACTCCATTCTTTTGTTCTGAGCACACTCACGTTTCCTGCACTATTAGAGACTATAGAAAGCAAGAGCGTGCTTCTTGCTCTAAAGCAGAGTGTGTTTCATGGATGAGAACTGTGCTGGGTGTTTCCCTTCAGAAATGGAGTGAAATTCCAGGATCTGTGTCTTCCTACAAGCAAGACGTCATTTCAGGTAAACGCAGTCACTATTCAGCTCAAATGCATATAAATCCTTTACAAAGCTCACACGTTTCTGGCTCTTAACTGAAAAGCAATGCATGTTAGATGACTTGTGGTTTGTATCAGTTTCAGAAGCAGAGTTGATCTAGCAATAGTCCGTATGTGTAGGAAACACCCTTCTTTTGTTCAGAGTACCGTCAAGTTTCTGGCTCTATTAGAGACTCTAGAAAGCAAGAGCATGCTTCTTGCTCTAAAGCAGAGTGTGTTTCAAGGATGAGAACTGTGCTGTGTGTTTTCCTTCAGACATGGAGTTAAATTCCAGGCTCTGTGTCTTCCTACAAGCAAGACTTCATTGCAGGTAAACTCACTCACGTTTCTGCTCAAACAACGCTACATCGTTTACTTAGCCCACACGTTTCTTGCTCTAAATGAAAAGCATTGGATATTAGAGGAACTGTGGTTTTATCAGTTTCAGAAGCAGAGTTGGACTAGATATGGTCTGTATATGTAGGAAACTCCATTCTTTTGTTCTGAGCACACTCACGTTTCCTGCACTATTAGAGACTATAGAAAGCAAGAGCGTGCTTCTTCCTATATGCAGAATGTGTTTCATCGTGAGAACTGTGCTGTATGTTTCCCTTCAGAAATGGAGTTTAATCACAGGCTCTGTATCTTCCTACAAGCAAGATTTTGTTTCACGTTAACTCAGTCACCTTTCAGCTCAAACAAAGCTACATCGTTCATGTAGCTCACACGTTTCTTGCTCTTAACTGGAAAGCATTGGAGGTTAGAGGAACTGTGATTTGTATCAGTTTAAGTAGCAGAATTGAACTAGCAATGATCCGTATGTGTAGGAAACACCGTTCTTTTTTCAGAGTGCCCTCAATTTCTGGCTCTATTAGAGACTCTAGAAAGCAAGAGCATGCTTCGTGTTCTAAAGCAGAGTGTGTTTCATGGATGAGAACTGTGCTGTGTGTTTCCCTTCAGAAATGGAGTTAAATCCCAGGCTCTGTGTCTTCCTACAAGCAAGACATCTTTTCAGGTAAACTCAGTCACTTTTCAGCTCAAAGGAAGCAACATCGTTCACGCAGCTAACACGATTCTCGCTCTTAACTGGAAAGCATTGCATGTTAATGGAACTGTTCTTTGTATCAGTTTCCGAAGAAGAGTTGACCTAGATATCTTCCGTATATGTAGGAAACACCGTTATTTTGTTCTGACCACAGACACGTTTCTTGCTGTATTAGAGACTCTTAGAAAGCAAGAGCGTGCTTCTTGCCCTAAAGCAGAGAGTGTTTCATAAATGAGAACAGTGCTGGGTGTTTCCCTTCAGAAATGGAGTTAAATTCCAGGCTCTGTGTCTTAGTACAAGCAAGACATCATTTCAGGTAAACAGAGTCACTATTCACCTCAAATGAATATAAATCCTTTACAAAGCTCACACGTTTCTCACTCTTAACTGAAAAGCAGTGGATGTTAGATGACTTGTGGTTTGTATCAGTTTCAGAAGCAGAGTTGATCTAGCAATGGTCCGTATGTGTAGGAAACACCCTTCTTTTGTTCAGAGTACCCTCAATTTTCTGGCTCTATTAGAGACTCTAGAAAGCAAGAGCATGCTTCTTGCTCTAAAGCAGAGTGTGTTTCAAGGATGAGAACTGTGCTGTGTGTTTCCCTTCAGACATGGAGTTAAATTCCAGGCTCTGTGTCTTCCTACAAGCAAGACTTCATTTCAGGTAAACTCACTCACGTTTCAGCTCAAACAAAACTACATCGTTTACTTAGCCCACACGTTTCTTGCTCTAACTGAAAAGCATTGGATATTAGAGGAACTGTGGTTTGTATCAGTTTCAGAAGCAGAGTTGGACTAGATATGGTCTGTATATGTAGGAAACTCCATTCTTTTGTTCTGAGCACACTCACGTTTCCTGCACTATTAGAGACTATAGAAAGCAAGAGCGTGCTTCTTCCTATATGCAGAATGTGTTTCATCGTGAGAACTGTGCTGTATGTTTCCCTTCAGAAATGGAGTTTAATCACAGGCTCTGTATCTTCCTACAAGCAAGATTTTGTTTCACGTTAACTCAGTCACCTTTCAGCTCAAACAAAGCTACATCGTTCATGTAGCTCACACGTTTCTTGCTCTTAACTGGAAAGCATTGGAGGTTAGAGGAACTGTGATTTGTATCAGTTTAAGTAGCAGAATTGAACTAGCAATGATCCGTATGTGTAGGAAACACCGTTCTTTTTTCAGAGTGCCCTCAATTTCTGGCTCTATTAGAGACTCTAGAAAGCAAGAGCATGCTTCGTGTTCTAAAGCAGAGTGTGTTTCATGGATGAGAACTGTGCTGTGTGTTTCCCTTCAGAAATGGAGTTAAATCCCAGGCTCTGTGTCTTCCTACAAGCAAGACATCTTTTCAGGTAAACTCAGTCACTTTTCAGCTCAAAGGAAGCTACATCGTTCACGAAGCTCACACGTTTCTCGCTCTTAACTGGAAAGCATTGCATGTTAATGGAACTGTTCTTTGTATCAGTTTCCGAAGAAGAGTTGACCTAGATATGGTCCGTATATGTAGGAAACACCGTTATTTTGTTCTGACCACAGTCACGTTTCTTGCTGTATTAGAGACTCTTAGAAAGCAAGAGCGTGCTTCTTGCTCTAAAGCAGAGTGTGTTTCATGGATGAGAACTGTGCTGGGTGTTTCCCTTCAGAAATGGAGTTAAATTCCAGGATCTGTGTCTTCCTACAAGCAAGACATCATTTCAGGTAAACGCAGTCACTATTCAGCTCAAATGCATATAAATCCTTTACAAAGCTCACACGTTTCTCGCTCTTAACTGAAAAGCAATGCATGTTAGATGACTTGTGGTTTGTATCAGTTTCAGAAGCAGAGTTGATCTAGCAATGGTCCGTATGTGTAGGAAACACCGTTCTTTTGTTCAGAGTACCGTCAAGTTTCTGGCTCTGTTAGAGACTCTAGAAAGAAAGAGCATGCTTCTTGCTCTAAAGCAGAGTGTGTTTCAAAGATGAGAACTGTGCTGTGTGTTTCCCTTCAGACATGGAGTTAAATTCCAGGCTCTGTGTCTTCCTACAAGCAAGACTTCATTGCAGGTAAACTCACTCACGTTTCAGCTCAAACAAAGCTACATAGTTTACTTAGCCCACACGTTTCTTGCTCTAAATGAAAAGCATTGGATATTAGAGGAACTGTGGTTTGTATCAGTTTCAGAAGCAGAGTTGGACTAGATATGGTCTGTATATGTAGGAAACTCCATTCTTTTGTTCTGAGCACACTCACGTTTCCTGCACTATTAGAGACTATAGAAAGCAAGAGCGTGCTTCTTCCTATATGCAGAATGTGTTTCATCGTGAGAACTGTGCTGTGTGTTTCCCTTCAGAAATGGAGTTTAATTACAGGCTCTGTATCTTCCTACAAGCAAGACTTTGTTTCACGTTAACTCAGTCACCTTTCAGCTCAAACAAAGCTACATCGTTCACGTAGCTCACACGTTTCTTGCTCTTAACTGGAAAGCATTGGTGGTTAGAGGAACTGTGATTTGTATCAGTTTAAGTAGCAGAATTGAACTAGCAATGATCTGTATGTGTAGGAAACACCGTTCTTTTGTTCAGAGTGCCCTCAATTTCTGGCTCTATTAGAGACTCTAGAAAGCAAGAGCATGCTTCGTGTTCTAAAGCAGAGTGTGTTTCATGGATGAGAACAGTGCTGTGTGTTTCCCTTCAGAAATGGAGTTAAATTCCAGGCTCTGTGTCTTCCTACAAGCAAGACATCTTTTCAGGTAAACTCAGTAACTTTTCAGCTCAAAGGAAGCTACATCATTCACGAAGCTCACACGTTTCTCGCTCTTAACTGGAAAGCATTGCATGTTAATGGAACTGTTCTTTGTATCAGTTTCCGAAGAAGAGTTGACCTAGATATGGTCCGTATATGTAGGAAACACCGTTATTTTGTTCTGACCACAGTCATGTTTCTTGCTGTATTAGAGACTCTTAGAAAGCAAGAGCGTGCTTCTTGCTCTAAAGCAGAGTGTGTTTCATGGATGAGAACTGTGCTGGGTGTTTCCCTTCAGAAATGGAGTTAAATTCCAGGCTCTGTGTCTTCCTACAAGCAAGACATCATTTCAGGTAAACGCAGTCACTATTCAGCTCAAATGCATATAAATCCTTTACAAAGCTCACACGTTTCTCGCTCTTAACTGAAAAGCAATGCATGTTAGATGACTTGTGGTTTGTATCAGTTTCAGAAGCAGAGTTGATCTAGCAATGGTCCGTATGTGTAGGAAACACCGTTCTTTTGTTCAGAGTACCCTCAAGTTTCTGGCTCTGTTAGAGACTCTAGAAAGCAAGAGCATGCTTCTTGCTCTAAAGCAGAGTGTGTTTCAAGGATGAGAACTGTGCTGTGTGTTTCCCTTCAGACATGAAGTTAAATTCCAGGCTCTGTGTCTTCCTACAAGCAAGACTTCATTGCAGGTAAACTCACTCACGTTTCAGCTCAAACAAAGCTACATCGTTTACTTAGCCCACACGTTTCTTGCTCTAACTGAAAAGCATTGGATATTAGAGGAACTGTGGTATGTATAAGTTTCAGAAGCAGAGTTGGACTAGATATGGTCTGTATATGTAGGAAACTCCATTCTTTTGTTCTGAGCACACTCACGTTTCCTGCACTATTAGAGACTATAGAAAGCAAGAGCGTGCTTCTTGCTCTAAAGCAGAGTGTGTTTCATGGATGAGAACTGTGCTGGGTGTTTCCCTTCAGAAATGGAGTGAAATTCCAGGATCTGTGTCTTCCTACAAGCAAGACGTCATTTCAGGTAAACGCAGTCACTATTCAGCTCAAATGCATATAAATCCTTTACAAAGCTCACACGTTTCTGGCTCTTAACTGAAAAGCAATGCATGTTAGATGACTTGTGGTTTGTATCAGTTTCAGAAGCAGAGTTGATCTAGCAATAGTCCGTATGTGTAGGAAACACCCTTCTTTTGTTCAGAGTACCGTCAAGTTTCTGGCTCTATTAGAGACTCTAGAAAGCAAGAGCATGCTTCTTGCTCTAAAGCAGAGTGTGTTTCAAGGATGAGAACTGTGCTGTGTGTTTCCCTTCAGACATGGAGTTAAATTCCAGGCTCTGTGTCTTCCTACAAGCAAGACTTCATTGCAGGTAAACTCACTCACGTTTCTGCTCAAACAACGCTACATCGTTTACTTAGCCCACACGTTTCTTGCTCTAAATGAAAAGCATTGGATATTAGAGGAACTGTGGTTTGTATCAGTTTCAGAAGCAGAGTTGGACTAGATATGGTCTGTATATGTAGGAAACTCCATTCTTTTGTTCTGAGCACACTCACGTTTCCTGCACTATTAGAGACTATAGAAAGCAAGAGCGTGCTTCTTCCTATATGCAGAATGTGTTTCATCGTGAGAACTGTGCTGTATGTTTCCCTTCAGAAATGGAGTTTAATCACAGGCTCTGTATCTTCCTACAAGCAAGATTTTGTTTCACGTTAACTCAGTCACCTTTCAGCTCAAACAAAGCTACATCGTTCATGTAGCTCACACGTTTCTTGCTCTTAACTGGAAAGCATTGGAGGTTAGAGGAACTGTGATTTGTATCAGTTTAAGTAGCAGAATTGAACTAGCAATGATCCGTATGTGTAGGAAACACCGTTCTTTTTTCAGAGTGCCCTCAATTTCTGGCTCTATTAGAGACTCTAGAAAGCAAGAGCATGCTTCGTGTTCTAAAGCAGAGTGTGTTTCATGGATGAGAACTGTGCTGTGTGTTTCCCTTCAGAAATGGAGTTAAATCCCAGGCTCTGTGTCTTCCTACAAGCAAGACATCTTTTCAGGTAAACTCAGTCACTTTTCAGCTCAAAGGAAGCTACATCGTTCACGAAGCTCACACGTTTCTCGCTCTTAACTGGAAAGCATTGCATGTTAATGGAACTGTTCTTTGTATCAGTTTCCGAAGAAGAGTTGACCTAGATATGGTCCGTATATGTAGGAAACACCGTTATTTTGTTCTGACCACAGTCACGTTTCTTGCTGTATTAGAGACTCTTAGAAAGCAAGAGCGTGCTTCTTGCTCTAAAGCAGAGTGTGTTTCATGGATGAGAACTGTGCTGGGTGTTTCCCTTCAGAAATGGAGTTAAATTCCAGGATCTGTGTCTTCCTACAAGCAAGACATCATTTCAGGTAAACGCAGTCACTATTCAGCTCAAATGCATATAAATCCTTTACAAAGCTCACACGTTTCTCGCTCTTAACTGAAAAGCAATGCATGTTAGATGACTTGTGGTTTGTATCAGTTTCAGAAGCAGAGTTGATCTAGCAATGGTCCGTATGTGTAGGAAACACCGTTCTTTTGTTCAGAGTACCGTCAAGTTTCTGGCTCTGTTAGAGACTCTAGAAAGAAAGAGCATGCTTCTTGCTCTAAAGCAGAGTGTGTTTCAAAGATGAGAACTGTGCTGTGTGTTTCCCTTCAGACATGGAGTTAAATTCCAGGCTCTGTGTCTTCCTACAAGCAAGACTTCATTGCAGGTAAACTCACTCACGTTTCAGCTCAAACAAAGCTACATAGTTTACTTAGCCCACACGTTTCTTGCTCTAAATGAAAAGCATTGGATATTAGAGGAACTGTGGTTTGTATCAGTTTCAGAAGCAGAGTTGGACTAGATATGGTCTGTATATGTAGGAAACTCCATTCTTTTGTTCTGAGCACACTCACGTTTCCTGCACTATTAGAGACTATAGAAAGCAAGAGCGTGCTTCTTCCTATATGCAGAATGTGTTTCATCGTGAGAACTGTGCTGTGTGTTTCCCTTCAGAAATGGAGTTTAATTACAGGCTCTGTATCTTCCTACAAGCAAGACTTTGTTTCACGTTAACTCAGTCACCTTTCAGCTCAAACAAAGCTACATCGTTCACGTAGCTCACACGTTTCTTGCTCTTAACTGGAAAGCATTGGTGGTTAGAGGAACTGTGATTTGTATCAGTTTAAGTAGCAGAATTGAACTAGCAATGATCTGTATGTGTAGGAAACACCGTTCTTTTGTTCAGAGTGCCCTCAATTTCTGGCTCTATTAGAGACTCTAGAAAGCAAGAGCATGCTTCGTGTTCTAAAGCAGAGTGTGTTTCATGGATGAGAACAGTGCTGTGTGTTTCCCTTCAGAAATGGAGTTAAATTCCAGGCTCTGTGTCTTCCTACAAGCAAGACATCTTTTCAGGTAAACTCAGTAACTTTTCAGCTCAAAGGAAGCTACATCATTCACGAAGCTCACACGTTTCTCGCTCTTAACTGGAAAGCATTGCATGTTAATGGAACTGTTCTTTGTATCAGTTTCCGAAGAAGAGTTGACCTAGATATGGTCCGTATATGTAGGAAACACCGTTATTTTGTTCTGACCACAGTCATGTTTCTTGCTGTATTAGAGACTCTTAGAAAGCAAGAGCGTGCTTCTTGCTCTAAAGCAGAGTGTGTTTCATGGATGAGAACTGTGCTGGGTGTTTCCCTTCAGAAATGGAGTTAAATTCCAGGCTCTGTGTCTTCCTACAAGCAAGACATCATTTCAGGTAAACGCAGTCACTATTCAGCTCAAATGCATATAAATCCTTTACAAAGCTCACACGTTTCTCGCTCTTAACTGAAAAGCAATGCATGTTAGATGACTTGTGGTTTGTATCAGTTTCAGAAGCAGAGTTGATCTAGCAATGGTCCGTATGTGTAGGAAACACCGTTCTTTTGTTCAGAGTACCCTCAAGTTTCTGGCTCTGTTAGAGACTCTAGAAAGCAAGAGCATGCTTCTTGCTCTAAAGCAGAGTGTGTTTCAAGGATGAGAACTGTGCTGTGTGTTTCCCTTCAGACATGAAGTTAAATTCCAGGCTCTGTGTCTTCCTACAAGCAAGACTTCATTGAAGGTAAACTCACTCACGTTTCAGCTCAAACAAAGCTACATCGTTTACTTAGCCCACACGTTTCTTGCTCTAACTGAAAAGCATTGGATATTAGAGGAACTGTGGTATGTATAAGTTTCAGAAGCAGAGTTGGACTAGATATGGTCTGTATATGTAGGAAACTCCATTCTTTTGTTCTGAGCACACTCACGTTTCCTGCACTATTAGAGACTATAGAAAGCAAGAGCGTGCTTCTTGCTCTAAAGCAGAGTGTGTTTCATGGATGAGAACTGTGCTGGGTGTTTCCCTTCAGAAATGGAGTGAAATTCCAGGATCTGTGTCTTCCTACAAGCAAGACGTCATTTCAGGTAAACGCAGTCACTATTCAGCTCAAATGCATATAAATCCTTTACAAAGCTCACACGTTTCTGGCTCTTAACTGAAAAGCAATGCATGTTAGATGACTTGTGGTTTGTATCAGTTTCAGAAGCAGAGTTGATCTAGCAATAGTCCGTATGTGTAGGAAACACCCTTCTTTTGTTCAGAGTACCGTCAAGTTTCTGGCTCTATTAGAGACTCTAGAAAGCAAGAGCATGCTTCTTGCTCTAAAGCAGAGTGTGTTTCAAGGATGAGAACTGTGCTGTGTGTTTCCCTTCAGACATGGAGTTAAATTCCAGGCTCTGTGTCTTCCTACAAGCAAGACTTCATTGCAGGTAAACTCACTCACGTTTCTGCTCAAACAACGCTACATCGTTTACTTAGCCCACACGTTTCTTGCTCTAAATGAAAAGCATTGGATATTAGAGGAACTGTGGTTTGTATCAGTTTCAGAAGCAGAGTTGGACTAGATATGGTCTGTATATGTAGGAAACTCCATTCTTTTGTTCTGAGCACACTCACGTTTCCTGCACTATTAGAGACTATAGAAAGCAAGAGCGTGCTTCTTCCTATATGCAGAATGTGTTTCATCGTGAGAACTGTGCTGTGTGTTTCCCTTCAGAAATGGAGTTTAATCACAGGCTCTGTATCTTCCTACAAGCAAGACTTTGTTTCACGTTAACTCAGTCACCTTTCAGCTCAAACAAAGCTACATCGTTCACGTAGCTCACACGTTTCTTGCTCTTAACTGGAAAGCATTGGTGGTTAGAGGAACTGTGATTTGTATCAGTTTAAGTAGCAGAATTGAACTAGCAATGATCCGTATGTGTAGGAAACACCGTTCTTTTTTCAGAGTGCCCTCAATTTCTGGCTCTATTAGAGACTCTAGAAAGCAAGAGCATGCTTCGTGTTCTAAAGCAGAGTGTGTTTCATGGATGAGAACTGTGCTGTGTGTTTCCCTTCAGAAATGGAGTTAAATCCCAGGCTCTGTGTCTTCCTACAAGCAAGACATCTTTTCAGGTAAACTCAGTCACTTTTCAGCTCAAAGGAAGCTACATCGTTCACGAAGCTCACACGTTTCTCGCTCTTAACTGGAAAGCATTGCATGTTAATGGAACTGTTCTTTGTATCAGTTTCCGAAGAAGAGTTGACCTAGATATGGTCCGTATATGTAGGAAACACCGTTATTTTGTTCTGACCACAGTCACGTTTCTTGCTGTATTAGAGACTCTTAGAAAGCAAGAGCGTGCTTCTTGCTCTAAAGCAGAGTGTGTTTCATGGATGAGAACTGTGCTGGGTGTTTCCCTTCAGAAATGGAGTTAAATTCCAGGATCTGTGTCTTCCTACAAGCAAGACATCATTTCAGGTAAACGCAGTCACTATTCAGCTCAAATGCATATAAATCCTTTACAAAGCTCACACGTTTCTCGCTCTTAACTGAAAAGCAATGCATGTTAGATGACTTGTGGTTTGTATCAGTTTCAGAAGCAGAGTTGATCTAGCAATGGTCCGTATGTGTAGGAAACACCGTTCTTTTGTTCAGAGTACCGTCAAGTTTCTGGCTCTGTTAGAGACTCTAGAAAGAAAGAGCATGCTTCTTGCTCTAAAGCAGAGTGTGTTTCAAAGATGAGAACTGTGCTGTGTGTTTCCCTTCAGACATGGAGTTAAATTCCAGGCTCTGTGTCTTCCTACAAGCAAGACTTCATTGCAGGTAAACTCACTCACGTTTCAGCTCAAACAAAGCTACATAGTTTACTTAGCCCACACGTTTCTTGCTCTAAATGAAAAGCATTGGATATTAGAGGAACTGTGGTTTGTATCAGTTTCAGAAGCAGAGTTGGACTAGATATGGTCTGTATATGTAGGAAACTCCATTCTTTTGTTCTGAGCACACTCACGTTTCCTGCACTATTAGAGACTATAGAAAGCAAGAGCGTGCTTCTTCCTATATGCAGAATGTGTTTCATCGTGAGAACTGTGCTGTGTGTTTCCCTTCAGAAATGGAGTTTAATTACAGGCTCTGTATCTTCCTACAAGCAAGACTTTGTTTCACGTTAACTCAGTCACCTTTCAGCTCAAACAAAGCTACATCGTTCACGTAGCTCACACGTTTCTTGCTCTTAACTGGAAAGCATTGGTGGTTAGAGGAACTGTGATTTGTATCAGTTTAAGTAGCAGAATTGAACTAGCAATGATCTGTATGTGTAGGAAACACCGTTCTTTTGTTCAGAGTGCCCTCAATTTCTGGCTCTATTAGAGACTCTAGAAAGCAAGAGCATGCTTCGTGTTCTAAAGCAGAGTGTGTTTCATGGATGAGAACAGTGCTGTGTGTTTCCCTTCAGAAATGGAGTTAAATTCCAGGCTCTGTGTCTTCCTACAAGCAAGACATCTTTTCAGGTAAACTCAGTCACTTTTCAGCTCAAAGGAAGCTACATCATTCACGAAGCTCACACGTTTCTCGCTCTTAACTGGAAAGCATTGCATGTTAATGGAACTGTTCTTTGTATCAGTTTCCGAAGAAGAGTTGACCTAGATATGGTCCGTATATGTAGGAAACACCGTTATTTTGTTCTGACCACAGTCATGTTTCTTGCTGTATTAGAGACTCTTAGAAAGCAAGAGCGTGCTTCTTGCCCTAAAGCAGAGAGTGTTTCATAAATGAGAACAGTGCTGGGTGTTTCCCTTCAGAAATGGAGTTAAATTCCAGGCTCTGTGTCTTAGTACAAGCAAGACATCATTTCAGGTAAACAGAGTCACTATTCACCTCAAATGAATATAAATCCTTTACAAAGCTCACACGTTTCTCACTCTTAACTGAAAAGCAGTGGATGTTAGATGACTTGTGGTTTGTATCAGTTTCAGAAGCAGAGTTGATCTAGCAATGGTCCGTATGTGTAGGAAACACCCTTCTTTTGTTCAGAGTACCCTCAATTTTCTGGCTCTATTAGAGACTCTAGAAAGCAAGAGCATGCTTCTTGCTCTAAAGCAGAGTGTGTTTCAAGGATGAGAACTGTGCTGTGTGTTTCCCTTCAGACATGGAGTTAAATTCCAGGCTCTGTGTCTTCCTACAAGCAAGACTTCATTTCAGGTAAACTCACTCACGTTTCAGCTCAAACAAAACTACATCTTTTACTTAGCCCACACGTTTCTTGCTCTAACTGAAAAGCATTGGATATTAGAGGAACTGTGGTTTGTATCAGTTTCAGAAGCAGAGTTGGACTAGATATGGTCTGTATATGTAGGAAACTCCATTCTTTTGTTCTGAGCACACTCACGTTTCCTGCACTATTAGAGACTATAGAAAGCAAGAGCGTGCTTCTTCCTATATGCAGAATGTGTTTCATCGTGAGAACTGTGCTGTATGTTTCCCTTCAGAAATGGAGTTTAATCACAGGCTCTGTATCTTCCTACAAGCAAGATTTTGTTTCACGTTAACTCAGTCACCTTTCAGCTCAAACAAAGCTACATCGTTCACGTAGCTCACACGTTTCTTGCTCTTAACTGGAAAGCATTGGAGGTTAGAGGAACTGTGATTTGTATCAGTTTAAGTAGCAGAATTGAACTAGCAATGATCCGTATGTGTAGGAAACACCGTTCTTTTTTCAGAGTGCCCTCAATTTCTGGCTCTATTAGAGACTCTAGAAAGCAAGAGCATGCTTCGTGTTCTAAAGCAGAGTGTGTTTCATGGATGAGAACTGTGCTGTGTGTTTCCCTTCAGAAATGGAGTTAAATCCCAGGCTCTGTGTCTTCCTACAAGCAAGACATCTTTTCAGGTAAACTCAGTCACTTTTCAGCTCAAAGGAAGCTACATCGTTCACGAAGCTCACACGTTTCTCGCTCTTAACTGGAAAGCATTGCATGTTAATGGAACTGTTCTTTGTATCAGTTTCCGAAGAAGAGTTGACCTAGATATGGTCCGTATATGTAGGAAACACCGTTATTTTGTTCTGACCACAGTCACGTTTCTTGCTGTATTAGAGACTCTTAGAAAGCAAGAGCGTGCTTCTTGCTCTAAAGCAGAGTGTGTTTCATGGATGAGAACTGTGCTGGGTGTTTCCCTTCAGAAATGGAGTTAAATTCCAGGATCTGTGTCTTCCTACAAGCAAGACATCATTTCAGGTAAACGCAGTCACTATTCAGCTCAAATGCATATAAATCCTTTACAAAGCTCACACGTTTCTCGCTCTTAACTGAAAAGCAATGCATGTTAGATGACTTGTGGTTTGTATCAGTTTCAGAAGCAGAGTTGATCTAGCAATGGTCCGTATGTGTAGGAAACACCGTTCTTTTGTTCAGAGTACCGTCAAGTTTCTGGCTCTGTTAGAGATTCTAGAAAGAAAGAGCATGCTTCTTGCTCTAAAGCAGAGTGTGTTTCAAAGATGAGAACTGTGCTGTGTGTTTCCCTTCAGACATGGAGTTAAATTCCAGGCTCTGTGTCTTCCTACAAGCAAGACTTCATTGCAGGTAAACTCACTCACGTTTCAGCTCAAACAAAGCTACATCGTTTACTTAGCCCACACGTTTCTTGCTCTAAATGAAAAGCATTGGATATTAGAGGAACTGTGGTTTGTATCAGTTTCAGAAGCAGAGTTGGACTAGATATGGTCTGTATATGTAGGAAACTCCATTCTTTTGTTCTGAGCACACTCACGTTTCCTGCACTATTAGAGACTATAGAAAGCAAGAGCGTGCTTCTTCCTATATGCAGAATGTGTTTCATCGTGAGAACTGTGCTGTGTGTTTCCCTTCAGAAATGGAGTTTAATTACAGGCTCTGTATCTTCCTACAAGCAAGACTTTGTTTCACGTTAACTCAGTCACCTTTCAGCTCAAACAAAGCTACATCGTTCACGTAGCTCACACGTTTCTTGCTCTTAACTGGAAAGCATTGGAGGTTAGAGGAACTGTGATTTGTATCAGTTTAAGTAGCAGAATTGAACTAGCAATGATCCGTATGTGTAGGAAACACCGTTCTTTTTTCAGAGTGCCCTCAATTTCTGGCTCTATTAGAGACTCTAGAAAGCAAGAGCATGCTTCGTGTTCTAAAGCAGAGTGTGTTTCATGGATGAGAACTGTGCTGTGTGTTTCCCTTCAGAAATGGAGTTAAATCCCAGGCTCTGTGTCTTCCTACAAGCAAGACATCTTTTCAGGTAAACTCAGTCACTTTTCAGCTCAAAGGAAGCTACATCGTTCACGAAGCTCACACGTTTCTCGCTCTTAACTGGAAAGCATTGCATGTTAATGGAACTGTTCTTTGTATCAGTTTCCGAAGAAGAGTTGACCTAGATATGGTCCGTATATGTAGGAAACACCGTTATTTTGTTCTGACCACAGTCACGTTTCTTGCTGTATTAGAGACTCTTAGAAAGCAAGAGCGTGCTTCTTGCTCTAAAGCAGAGTGTGTTTCATGGATGAGAACTGTGCTGGGTGTTTCCCTTCAGAAATGGAGTTAAATTCCAGGATCTGTTTCTTCCTACAAGCAAGACATCATTTCAGGTAAACGCAGTCACTATTCAGCTCAAATGCATATAAATCCTTTACAAAGCTCACACGTTTCTCGCTCTTAACTGAAAAGCAATGCATGTTAGATGACTTGTGGTTTGTATCAGTTTCAGAAGCAGAGTTGATCTAGCAATGGTCCGTATGTGTAGGAAACACCGTTCTTTTGTTCAGAGTACCGTCAAGTTTCTGGCTCTGTTAGAGACTCTAGAAAGAAAGAGCATGCTTCTTGCTCTAAAGCAGAGTGTGTTTCAAAGATGAGAACTGTGCTGTGTGTTTCCCTTCAGACATGGAGTTAAATTCCTGGCTCTGTGTCTTCCTACAAGCAAGACTTCATTGCAGGTAAACTCACTCACGTTTCAGCTCAAACAAAGCTACATAGTTTACTTAGCCCACACGTTTCTTGCTCTAAATGAAAAGCATTGGATATTAGAGGAACTGTGGTTTGTATCAGTTTCAGAAGCAGAGTTGGACTAGATATGGTCTGTATATGTAGGAAACTCCATTCTTTTGTTCTGAGCACACTCACGTTTCCTGCACTATTAGAGACTATAGAAAGCAAGAGCGTGCTTCTTCCTATATGCAGAATGTGTTTCATCGTGAGAACTGTGCTGTGTGTTTTCCTTCAGAAATGGAGTTTAATTACAGGCTCTGTATCTTCCTACAAGCAAGACTTTGTTTCACGTTAACTCAGTCACCTTTCAGCTCAAACAAAGCTACATCGTTCACGTAGCTCACACGTTTCTTGCTCTTAACTGGAAAGCATTGGTGGTTAGAGGAACTGTGATTTGTATCAGTTTAAGTAGCAGAATTGAACTAGCAATGATCTGTATGTGTAGGAAACACCGTTCTTTTGTTCAGAGTGCCCTCAATTTCTGGCTCTATTAGAGACTCTAGAAAGCAAGAGCATGCTTCGTGTTCTAAAGCAGAGTGTGTTTCATGGATGAGAACAGTGCTGTGTGTTTCCCTTCAGAAATGGAGTTAAATTCCAGGCTCTGTGTCTTCCTACAAGCAAGACATCTTTTCAGGTAAACTCAGTAACTTTTCAGCTCAAAGGAAGCTACATCATTCACGAAGCTCACACGTTTCTCGCTCTTAACTGGAAAGCATTGCATGTTAATGGAACTGTTCTTTGTATCAGTTTCCGAAGAAGAGTTGACCTAGATATGGTCCGTATATGTAGGAAACACCGTTATTTTGTTCTGACCACAGTCATGTTTCTTGCTGTATTAGAGACTCTTAGAAAGCAAGAGCGTGCTTCTTGCTCTAAAGCAGAGTGTGTTTCATGGATGAGAACTGTGCTGGGTGTTTCCCTTCAGAAATGGAGTTAAATTCCAGGATCTGTGTCTTCCTACAAGCAAGACATCATTTCAGGTAAACGCAGTCACTATTCAGCTCAAATGCATATAAATCCTTTACAAAGCTCACACGTTTCTCGCTCTTAACTGAAAAGCAATGCATGTTAGATGACTTGTGGTTTGTATCAGTTTCAGAAGCAGAGTTGATCTAGCAATGGTCCGTATGTGTAGGAAACACCGTTCTTTTGTTCAGAGTACCCTCAAGTTTCTGGCTCTGTTAGAGACTCTAGAAAGCAAGAGCATGCTTCTTGCTCTAAAGCAGAGTGTGTTTCAAGGATGAGAACTGTGCTGTGTGTTTCCCTTCAGACATGAAGTTAAATTCCAGGCTCTGTGTCTTCCTACAAGCAAGACTTCATTGCAGGTAAACTCACTCACGTTTCAGCTCAAACAAAGCTACATCGTTTACTTAGCCCACACGTTTCTTGCTCTAACTGAAAAGCATTGGATATTAGAGGAACTGTGGTATGTATAAGTTTCCGAAGCAGAGTTGGACTAGATATGGTCTGTATATGTAGGAAACTCCATTCTTTTGTTCTGAGCACACTCAGGTTTCCTGCACTATTAGAGACTATAGAAAGCAAGAGCGTGCTTCTTGCTCTAAAGCAGAGTGTGTTTCATGGATGAGAACTGTGCTGGGTGTTTCCCTTCAGAAATGGAGTTAAATTCCAGGATCTGTGTCTTCCTACAAGCAAGACGTCATTTCAGGTAAACGCAGTCACTATTCAGCTCAAATGCATATAAATCCTTTACAAAGCTCACACGTTTCTGGCTCTTAACTGAAAAGCAATGCATGTTAGATGACTTGTGGTTTGTATCAGTTTCAGAAGCAGAGTTGATCTAGCAATAGTCCGTATGTGTAGGAAACACCCTTCTTTTGTTCAGAGTACCGTCAAGTTTCTGGCTCTATTAGAGACTCTAGAAAGCAAGAGCATGCTTCTTGCTCTAAAGCAGAGTGTGTTTCAAGGATGAGAACTGTGCTGTGTGTTTCCCTTCAGACATGGAGTTAAATTCCAGGCTCTGTGTCTTCCTACAAGCAAGACTTCATTGCAGGTAAACTCACTCACGTTTCAGCTCAAACAAAGCTACATCGTTTACTTAGCCCACACGTTTCTTGCTCTAAATGAAAAGCATTGGATATTAGAGGAACTGTGGTTTGTATCAGTTTCAGAAGCAGAGTTGGACTAGATATGGTCTGTATATGTAGGAAACTCCATTCTTTTGTTCTGAGCACACTCACGTTTCCTGCACTATTAGAGACTATAGAAAGCAAGAGCGTGCTTCTTCCTATATGCAGAATGTGTTTCATCGTGAGAACTGTGCTGTGTGTTTCCCTTCAGAAATGGAGTTTAATTACAGGCTCTGTATCTTCCTACAAGCAAGACTTTGTTTCACGTTAACTCAGTCACCTTTCAGCTCAAACAAAGCTACATCGTTCACGTAGCTCACACGTTTCTTGCTCTTAACTGGAAAGCATTGGAGGTTAGAGGAACTGTGATTTGTATCAGTTTAAGTAGCAGAATTGAACTAGCAATGATCCGTATGTGTAGGAAACACCGTTCTTTTTTCAGAGTGCCCTCAATTTCTGGCTCTATTAGAGACTCTAGAAAGCAAGAGCATGCTTCGTGTTCTAAAGCAGAGTGTGTTTCATGGATGAGAACTGTGCTGTGTGTTTCCCTTCAGAAATGGAGTTAAATCCCAGGCTCTGTGTCTTCCTACAAGCAAGACATCTTTTCAGGTAAACTCAGTCACTTTTCAGCTCAAAGGAAGCTACATCGTTCACGAAGCTCACACGTTTCTCGCTCTTAACTGGAAAGCATTGCATGTTAATGGAACTGTTCTTTGTATCAGTTTCCGAAGAAGAGTTGACCTAGATATGGTCCGTATATGTAGGAAACACCGTTATTTTGTTCTGACCACAGTCACGTTTCTTGCTGTATTAGAGACTCTTAGAAAGCAAGAGCGTGCTTCTTGCTCTAAAGCAGAGTGTGTTTCATGGATGAGAACTGTGCTGGGTGTTTCCCTTCAGAAATGGAGTTAAATTCCAGGATCTGTTTCTTCCTACAAGCAAGACATCATTTCAGGTAAACGCAGTCACTATTCAGCTCAAATGCATATAAATCCTTTACAAAGCTCACACGTTTCTCGCTCTTAACTGAAAAGCAATGCATGTTAGATGACTTGTGGTTTGTATCAGTTTCAGAAGCAGAGTTGATCTAGCAATGGTCCGTATGTGTAGGAAACACCGTTCTTTTGTTCAGAGTACCGTCAAGTTTCTGGCTCTGTTAGAGACTCTAGAAAGAAAGAGCATGCTTCTTGCTCTAAAGCAGAGTGTGTTTCAAAGATGAGAACTGTGCTGTGTGTTTCCCTTCAGACATGGAGTTAAATTCCTGGCTCTGTGTCTTCCTACAAGCAAGACTTCATTGCAGGTAAACTCACTCACGTTTCAGCTCAAACAAAGCTACATAGTTTACTTAGCCCACACGTTTCTTGCTCTAAATGAAAAGCATTGGATATTAGAGGAACTGTGGTTTGTATCAGTTTCAGAAGCAGAGTTGGACTAGATATGGTCTGTATATGTAGGAAACTCCATTCTTTTGTTCTGAGCACACTCACGTTTCCTGCACTATTAGAGACTATAGAAAGCAAGAGCGTGCTTCTTCCTATATGCAGAATGTGTTTCATCGTGAGAACTGTGCTGTGTGTTTTCCTTCAGAAATGGAGTTTAATTACAGGCTCTGTATCTTCCTACAAGCAAGACTTTGTTTCACGTTAACTCAGTCACCTTTCAGCTCAAACAAAGCTACATCGTTCACGTAGCTCACACGTTTCTTGCTCTTAACTGGAAAGCATTGGTGGTTAGAGGAACTGTGATTTGTATCAGTTTAAGTAGCAGAATTGAACTAGCAATGATCTGTATGTGTAGGAAACACCGTTCTTTTGTTCAGAGTGCCCTCAATTTCTGGCTCTATTAGAGACTCTAGAAAGCAAGAGCATGCTTCGTGTTCTAAAGCAGAGTGTGTTTCATGGATGAGAACAGTGCTGTGTGTTTCCCTTCAGAAATGGAGTTAAATTCCAGGCTCTGTGTCTTCCTACAAGCAAGACATCTTTTCAGGTAAACTCAGTAACTTTTCAGCTCAAAGGAAGCTACATCATTCACGAAGCTCACACGTTTCTCGCTCTTAACTGGAAAGCATTGCATGTTAATGGAACTGTTCTTTGTATCAGTTTCCGAAGAAGAGTTGACCTAGATATGGTCCGTATATGTAGGAAACACCGTTATTTTGTTCTGACCACAGTCATGTTTCTTGCTGTATTAGAGACTCTTAGAAAGCAAGAGCGTGCTTCTTGCTCTAAAGCAGAGTGTGTTTCATGGATGAGAACTGTGCTGGGTGTTTCCCTTCAGAAATGGAGTTAAATTCCAGGATCTGTGTCTTCCTACAAGCAAGACATCATTTCAGGTAAACGCAGTCACTATTCAGCTCAAATGCATATAAATCCTTTACAAAGCTCACACGTTTCTCGCTCTTAACTGAAAAGCAATGCATGTTAGATGACTTGTGGTTTGTATCAGTTTCAGAAGCAGAGTTGATCTAGCAATGGTCCGTATGTGTAGGAAACACCGTTCTTTTGTTCAGAGTACCCTCAAGTTTCTGGCTCTGTTAGAGACTCTAGAAAGCAAGAGCATGCTTCTTGCTCTAAAGCAGAGTGTGTTTCAAGGATGAGAACTGTGCTGTGTGTTTCCCTTCAGACATGAAGTTAAATTCCAGGCTCTGTGTCTTCCTACAAGCAAGACTTCATTGCAGGTAAACTCACTCACGTTTCAGCTCAAACAAAGCTACATCGTTTACTTAGCCCACACGTTTCTTGCTCTAACTGAAAAGCATTGGATATTAGAGGAACTGTGGTATGTATAAGTTTCCGAAGCAGAGTTGGACTAGATATGGTCTGTATATGTAGGAAACTCCATTCTTTTGTTCTGAGCACACTCAGGTTTCCTGCACTATTAGAGACTATAGAAAGCAAGAGCGTGCTTCTTGCTCTAAAGCAGAGTGTGTTTCATGGATGAGAACTGTGCTGGGTGTTTCCCTTCAGAAATGGAGTTAAATTCCAGGATCTGTGTCTTCCTACAAGCAAGACGTCATTTCAGGTAAACGCAGTCACTATTCAGCTCAAATGCATATAAATCCTTTACAAAGCTCACACGTTTCTGGCTCTTAACTGAAAAGCAATGCATGTTAGATGACTTGTGGTTTGTATCAGTTTCAGAAGCAGAGTTGATCTAGCAATAGTCCGTATGTGTAGGAAACACCCTTCTTTTGTTCAGAGTACCGTCAAGTTTCTGGCTCTATTAGAGACTCTAGAAAGCAAGAGCATGCTTCTTGCTCTAAAGCAGAGTGTGTTTCAAGGATGAGAACTGTGCTGTGTGTTTCCCTTCAGACATGGAGTTAAATTCCAGGCTCTGTGTCTTCCTACAAGCAAGACTTCATTGCAGGTAAACTCACTCACGTTTCTGCTCAAACAACGCTACATCGTTTACTTAGCCCACACGTTTCTTGCTCTAACTGAAAAGCATTGGATATTAGAGGAACTGTGGTTTGTATCAGTTTCAGGAGCAGAGTTGGACTAGATATGGTCTGTATATGTAGGAAACTCCATTCTTTTGTTCTGAGCACACTCACGTTTCCTGCACTATTAGAGACTATAGAAAGCAAGAGCGTGCTTCTTCCTATATGCAGAATGTGTTTCATCGTGAGAACTGTGCTGTGTGTTTCCCTTCAGAAATGGAGTGTAATCACAGGCTCTGTATCTTCCTACAAGCAAGACTTTGTTTCACGTTAACTCAGTCACCTTTCAGCTCAAACAAAGCTACATCGTTCACGTAGCTCACACGTTTCTTGCTCTTAACTGGAAAGCATTGGAGGTTAGAGGAACTGTGATTTGTATCAGTTTAAGTAGCAGAATTGAACTAGCAATGATCCGTATGTGTAGGAAACACCGTTCTTTTGTTCAGAGTGCCCTCAATTTCTGGCTCTATTAGAGACTCTAGAAAGCAAGAGCATGCTTCGTGTTCTAAAGCAGAGTGTGTTTCATGGATGAGAACTGTGCTGTGTGTTTCCCTTCAGAAATGGAGTTAAATCCCAGGCTCTGTGTCTTCCTACAAGCAAGACATCTTTTCAGGTAAACTCAGTCACCTTTCAGCTCAAACAAAGCTACATCGTTCACGTAGCTCACACGTTTCTCGCTCTTAACTGAAAAGCAATGCATGTTAGATGACTTGTGGTTTGTATCAGTTTCAGAAGCAGAGTTGATCTAGCAATGGTCCGTATGTGTAGGAAACACTGTTCTTTTGTTCAGAGTACCCTCAAGTTTCTGGCTCTGTTAGAGACTCTAGAAAGCAAGAGCATGCTTCTTGCTCTAAAGCAGAGTGTGTTTCATGGATGGGAACTGTGCTGTGTGTTTCCCTTCAGTAATGGAGTTAAATCCCAGGCTCTGTGTCTTCCTTCAAGCAAGACCTCATTTCAGGTAAACTCAGTCACTTTTCAGCTCAAAGGAAGCTACATCGTTCACGAAGCTCACACGTTTCTCGCTCTTAACTGGAAAGCATTGCATGTTAGTGGAACTGTGCTTTGTATCAGTTTCAGAAGAAGAGTTGACCTAGATATGGTCCGTATATGTAGGAAACACCGTTATTTTGTTCTGACCACAGTCACTTTTCTTGCAGTATTAGAGACTCTTAGAAAGCAAGAGCGTGCTTCTTGCTCTAAAGCAGGTGTGTTTCATGGATGAGAACTGTGCTGGGTGTTTCCCTTCAGAAATGGAGTTAAATCCCAGGCTCTGTGTCTTCCTACAAGCAAGACATCATTTCAGGTAAACGGAGTCACTATTCACCTCAAATGAATATAAATCCTTTTCAAAGCTCACACGTTTCTCACTCTTAACTGAAAAGCAATGGATGTTAGATGACTTGTGGTTTGTATCAGTTTCAGAAGCAGAGTTGAACTAGCAATGATCCGTATGTGTAGGAAACACCGTTCTTTTGTTCAGAGTGCCCTCAATTTCTGGCTCTATTAGAGACTCTAGAAAGCAAGAGCATGCTTCTTGTTCTAAGGCAGAGTGTGTTTCATGGATGAGAACTGTGCTGTGTGTTTCCCTTCAGAAATGGAGTTAAATCCCAGGCTCTGTGTCTTCCTACAAGCAAGACATCATTTCAGGTAAACTCTGTCACTTTTCAGCTCAAAGGAAGCTACATCGTTCACGAATCTCACAGGTTTCGCGCTCTTAACTGGGAAGCATTTCATGTTAATGGAACTGTTCTTTGTATCAGTTTCAGAAGAAGAGTTGACCTAGATATGGTCCGTATATGTAGGAAACACCGTTATTTTGTTCTGACCACAGTCACGTTTCTTGCAGTATTAGAGACTCTTAGAAAGCAAGAGCGTGCTTCTTGCTCTAAAGCAGGTGTGTTTCATGGATGAGAACTGTGCTGGGTGTTTCCCTTCAGAAATGGAGTTAAATTCCAGGCTCTGTGACTTCCTACAAGCAAAACATCATTTCAGGTAAACGCAGTCACTATTCAGCTCAAATGCATATAAATCCTTTACAAAGCTCACACGTTTCTCGCTCTTAACTGAAAAGCAATGCATGTTAGATGACTTGTGGTTTGTATCAGTTTCAGAAGCAGAGTTGATCTAGCAATGGTCCGTATGTGTAGGAAACACCCTTCTTTTGTTCAGAGTACCCTCAAGTTTCTGGCTCTGTTAGAGACTCTAGAAAGCAAGTGCATGCTTCTTGCTCTAAAGCAGAGTGTGTTTCAAAGATGAGAACTGTGCTGTGTGTTTTCCTTCAGACATGGAGTTAAATTCCAGGCTCTGTGTCTTCCTACAAGCAAGATTTCGTTTCAGGTAAACTCACTCACGTTTCAGCTCAAACAAAGCTACATCGTTTACTTAGCCCACACGTTTCTTGCTCTAACTGAAAAGCATTCGATATTAGAGGAACTGTGGTTTGTATCAGTTTCAGAAGCAGAGTTGGACTAGATATGGTCTGTATATGTAGGAAACTCCATTCTTATGTTCTGAGAACACACACGTTTCTTGCACTATTAGAGAGTATAGAAAGCAAGAGCATTCTTCTTCCTATACGCAGAATGTGTTTCATCGTCAGAAGTGTGCTGTGTGTTTCCCTTCAGAAATGGAGTTTAATCACAGGCTCTGTATCTTCCTACAAGCAAGACTTTGTTTCACGTTAACTCAGTCACCTTTCAGCTCAAACAAAGCTACATCGTTCACGTAGCTCAAACGTTTCTTGCTCTTCACTGGAAAGCATTGGAGGTTAGAGGAACTGTGATTTGTATCAGTTTAAGTAGCAGAATTGAACTAGCAATGATCCGTATGTGTAGCAAACACCGTTCTTTTGTTCAGAGTGCCCTCAATTTCTGGCTCTATTAGAGACTCTAGAAAGCAAGAGCATGCTTCGTGTTCTAAAGCAGAGTGTGTTTCATGGATGAGAACTGTGCTGTGTATTTCCCTTCAGAAATGGAGTTAAATCCCAGGCTCTGTGTCTTCCTACAAGCAAGACATCTTTTCAGGTAAACTCAGTCACTTTTCAGCTCAAAGGAAGCAACATCGTTCACGCAGCTAACACGATTCTCGCTCTTAACTGGAAAGCATTGCATGTTAATGGAACTGTTCTTTGTATCAGTTTCCGAAGAAGAGTTGACCTAGATATCTTCCGTATATGTAGGAAACACCGTTATTTTGTTCTGACCACAGACACGTTTCTTGCTGTATTAGAGACTCTTAGAAAGCAAGAGCGTGCTTCTTGCCCTAAAGCAGAGTGTGTTTCATAAATGAGAACAGTGCTGGGTGTTTCACTTCAGAAATGGAGTTAAATTCCAGGCTCTGTGTCTTAGTACAAGCAAGACATCATTTCAGGTAAACAGAGTCACTATTCACCTCAAATGAATATAAATCCTTTACAAAGCTCACACGTTTCTCACTCTTAACTGAAAAGCAGTGGATGTTAGATGACTTGTGGTTTGTATCAGTTTCAGAAGCAGAGTTGATCTAGCAATGGTCCGTATGTGTAGGAAACACCCTTCTTTTGTTCAGAGTACCCTCAATTTTCTGGCTCTATTAGAGACTCTAGAAAGCAAGAGCATGCTTCTTGCTCTAAAGCAGAGTGTGTTTCAAGGATGAGAACTGTGCTGTGTGTTTCCCTTCAGACATGGAGTTAAATTCCAGGCTCTGTGTCTTCCTACAAGCAAGACTTCATTTCAGGTAAACTCACTCACGTTTCAGCTCAAACAAAACTACATCGTTTACTTAGCCCACACGTTTCTTGCTCTAACTGAAAAGCATTGGATATTAGAGGAACTGTGGTTTGTATCAGTTTCAGAAGCAGAGTTGGACTAGATATGGTCTGTATATGTAGGAAACTCCATTCTTTTGTTCTGAGCACACTCACGTTTCCTGCACTATTAGAGACTATAGAAAGCAAGAGCGTGCTTCTTCCTATATGCAGAATGTGTTTCATCGTGAGAACTGTGCTGTGTGTTTCCCTTCAGAAATGGAGTTTAATCACAGGCTCTGTATCTTCCTACAAGCAAGATTTTGTTTCACGTTAACTCAGTCACCTTTCAGCTCAAACAAAGCTACATCGTTCACGTAGCTCACACGTTTCTTGCTCTTAACTGGAAAGCATTGGAGGTTAGAGGAACTGTGATTTGTATCAGTTTAAGTAGCAGAATTGAACTAGCAATGATCCGTATGTGTAGGAAACACCGTTCTTTTTTCAGAGTGCCCTCAATTTCTGGCTCTATTAGAGACTCTAGAAAGCAAGAGCATGCTTCGTGTTCTAAAACAGAGTGTGTTTCATGGATGAGAACTGTGCTGTGTGTTTCCCTTCAGAAATGGAGTTAAATCCCAGGCTCTGTGTCTTCCTACAAGCAAGACATCTTTTCAGGTAAACTCAGTCACTTTTCAGCTCAAAGGAAGCTACATCGTTCACGAAGCTCACACGTTTCTCGCTCTTAACTGGAAAGCATTGCATGTTAATGGAACTGTTCTTTGTATCAGTTTCCGAAGAAGAGTTGACCTAGATATGGTCCGTATATGTAGGAAACACCGTTATTTTGTTCTGACCACAGTCACGTTTCTTGCTGTATTAGAGACTCTTAGAAAGCAAGAGCGTGCTTCTTGCTCTAAAGCAGAGTGTGTTTCATGGATGAGAACTGTGCTGGGTGTTTCCCTTCAGAAATGGAGTTAAATTCCAGGATCTGTGTCTTCCTACAAGCAAGACATCATTTCAGGTAAACGCAGTCAATATTCAGCTCAAATGCATATAAATCCTTTACAAAGCTCACACGTTTCTCGCTCTTAACTGAAAAGCAATGCATGTTAGATGACTTGTGGTTTGTATCAGTTTCAGAAGCAGAGTTGATCTAGCAATGGTCCGTATGTGTAGGAAACACCGTTCTTTTGTTCAGAGTACCGTCAAGTTTCTGGCTCTGTTAGAGACTCTAGAAAGAAAGAGCATGCTTCTTGCTCTAAAGCAGAGTGTGTTTCAAAGATGAGAACTGTGCTGTGTGTTTCCCTTCAGACATGGAGTTAAATTCCAGGCTCTGTGTCTTCCTACAAGCAAGACTTCATTGCAGGTAAACTCACTCACGTTTCAGCTCAAACAAAGCTACATCGTTTACTTAGCCCACACGTTTCTTGCTCTAAATGAAAAGCATTGGATATTAGAGGAACTGTGGTTTGTATCAGTTTCAGAAGCAGAGTTGGACTAGATATGGTCTGTATATGTAGGAAACTCCATTCTTTTGTTCTGAGCACACTCACGTTTCCTGCACTATTAGAGACTATAGAAAGCAAGAGCGTGCTTCTTCCTATATGCAGAATGTGTTTCATCGTGAGAACTGTGCTGTGTGTTTCCCTTCAGAAATGGAGTTTAATTACAGGCTCTGTATCTTCCTACAAGCAAGACTTTGTTTCACGTTAACTCAGTCACCTTTCAGCTCAAACAAAGCTACATCGTTCACGTAGCTCACACGTTTCTTGCTTTTAACTGGAAAGCATTGGTGGTTAGAGGAACTGTGATTTGTATCAGTTTAAGTAGCAGAATTGAACTAGCAATGATCTGTATGTGTAGGAAACACCGTTCTTTTGTTCAGAGTGCCCTCAATTTCTGGCTCTATTAGAGACTCTAGAAAGCAAGAGCATGCTTCGTGTTCTAAAGCAGAGTGTGTTTCATGGATGAGAACAGTGCTGTGTGTTTCCCTTCAGAAATGGAGTTAAATCCCAGGCTCTGTGTCTTCCTACAAGCAAGACATCTTTTCAGGTAAACTCAGTAACTTTTCAGCTCAAAGGAAGCTACATCATTCACGAAGCTCACACGTTTCTCGCTCTTAACTGGAAAGCATTGCATGTTAATGGAACTGTTCTTTGTATCAGTTTCCGAAGAAGAGTTGACCTAGATATGGTCCGTATATGTAGGAAACACCGTTATTTTGTTCTGACCACAGTCATGTTTCTTGCTGTATTAGAGACTCTTAGAAAGCAAGAGCGTGCTTCTTGCTCTAAAGCAGAGTGTGTTTCATGGATGAGAACTGTGCTGGGTGTTTCCCTTCAGAAATGGAGTTAAATTCCAGGCTCTGTGTCTTCCTACAAGCAAGACATCATTTCAGGTAAACGCAGTCACTATTCAGCTCAAATGCATATAAATCCTTTACAAAGCTCACACGTTTCTCGCTCTTAACTGAAAAGCAATGCATGTTAGATGACTTGTGGTTTGTATCAGTTTCAGAAGCAGAGTTGATCTAGCAATGGTCCGTATGTGTAGGAAACACCGTTCTTTTGTTCAGAGTACCCTCAAGTTTCTGGCTCTGTTAGAGACTCTAGAAAGCAAGAGCATGCTTCTTGCTCTAAAGCAGAGTGTGTTTCAACGATGAGAACTGTGCTGTGTGTTTCCCTTCAGACATGAAGTTAAATTCCAGGCTCTGTGTCTTCCTACAAGCAAGACTTCATTGCAGGTAAACTCACTCACGTTTCAGCTCAAACAAAGCTACATCGTTTACTTAGCCCACACGTTTCTTGCTCTAACTGAAAAGCATTGGATATTAGAGGAACTGTGGTATGTATAAGTTTCAGAAGCAGAGTTGGACTAGATATGGTCTGTATATGTAGGAAACTCCATTCTTTTGTTCTGAGCACACTCACGTTTCCTGCACTATTAGAGACTATAGAAAGCAAGAGCGTGCTTCTTGCTCTAAAGCAGAGTGTGTTTCATGGATGAGAACTGTGCTGGGTGTTTCCCTTCAGAAATGGAGTGAAATTCCAGGATCTGTGTCTTCCTACAAGCAAGACGTCATTTCAGGTAAACGCAGTCACTATTCAGCTCAAATGCATATAAATCCTTTACAAAGCTCACACGTTTCTGGCTCTTAACTGAAAAGCAATGCATGTTAGATGACTTGTGGTTTGTATCAGTTTCAGAAGCAGAGTTGATCTAGCAATAGTCCGTATGTGTAGGAAACACCCTTCTTTTGTTCAGAGTACCGTCAAGTTTCTGGCTCTATTAGAGACTCTAGAAAGCAAGAGCATGCTTCTTGCTCTAAAGCAGAGTGTGTTTCAAGGATGAGAACTGTGCTGTGTGTTTCCCTTCAGACATGGAGTTAAATTCCAGGCTCTGTGTCTTCCTACAAGCAAGACTTCATTGCAGGTAAACTCACTCACGTTTCTGCTCAAACAACGCTACATCGTTTACTTAGCCCACACGTTTCTTGCTCTAACTGAAAAGCATTGGATATTAGAGGAACTGTGGTTTGTATCAGTTTCAGAAGCAGAGTTGGACTAGATATGGTCTGTATATGTAGGAAACTCCATTCTTTTGTTCTGAGCACACTCACGTTTCCTGCACTATTAGAGACTATAGAAAGCAAGAGCGTGCTTCTTCCTATATGCAGAATGTGTTTCATCGTGAGAACTGTGCTGTGTGTTTCCCTTCAGAAATGGAGTGTAATCACAGGCTCTGTATCTTCCTAAAAGCAAGACTTTGTTTCACGTTAACTCAGTCACCTTTCAGCTCAAACAAAGCTACATCGTTCACGTAGCTCACACGTTTCTTGCTCTTAACTGGAAAGCATTGGAGGTTAGAGGAACTGTGATTTGTATCAGTTTAAGTAGCAGAATTGAACTAGCAATGATCCGTATGTGTAGGAAACACCGTTCTTTTGTTCAGAGTGCCCTCAATTTCTGGCTCTATTAGAGACTCTAGAAAGCAAGAGCATGCTTCGTGTTCTAAAGCAGAGTGTGTTTCATGGATGAGAACTGTGCTGTGTGTTTCCCTTCAGAAATGGAGTTAAATCCCAGGCTCTGTGTCTTCCTACAAGCAAGACATCTTTTCAGGTAAACTCAGTCACCTTTCAGCTCAAACAAAGCTACATCGTTCACGTAGCTCACACGTTTCTCGCTCTTAACTGAAAAGCAATGCATGTTAGATGACTTGTGGTTTGTATCAGTTTCAGAAGCAGAGTTGATCTAGCAATGGTCCGTAAGTGTAGGAAACACCGTTCTTTTGTTCAGAGTACCCTCAAGTTTCTGGCTCTGTTAGAGACTCTAGAAAGCAAGAGCATGCTTCTTGCTCTAAAGCAGAGTGTGTTTCATGGATGGGAACTGTGCTGTGTGTTTCCCTTCAGTAATGGAGTTAAATCCCAGGCTCTGTGTCTTCCTTCAAGCAAGACCTCATTTCAGGTAAACTCAGTCACTTTTCAGCTCAAAGGAAGCTACATCGTTCACGAAGCTCACACGTTTCTCGCTCTTAACTGGAAAGCATTGCATGTTAGTGGAACTGTGCTTTGTATCAGTTTCAGAAGAAGAGTTGACCTAGATATGGTCCGTATATGTAGGAAACACCGTTATTTTGTTCTGACCACAGTCACGTTTCTTGCAGTATTAGAGACTCTTAGAAAGCAAGAGCGTGCTTCTTGCTCTAAAGCAGGTGTGTTTCATGGATGAGAACTGTGCTGGGTGTTTCCCTTCAGAAATGGAGTTAAATCCCAGGCTCTGTGTCTTCCTACAAGCAAGACATCATTTCAGGTAAACGGAGTCACTATTCACCTCAAATGAATATAAATCCTTTTCAAAGCTCACACGTTTCTCACTCTTAACTGAAAAGCAATGGATGTTAGATGACTTGTGGTTTGTATCAGTTTCAGAAGCAGAGTTGAACTAGCAATGATCCGTATGTGTAGGAAACACCGTTCTTTTGTTCAGAGTCCCCTCAATTTCTGGCTCTATTAGAGACTCTAGAAAGCAAGAGCATGCTTCTTGTTCTAAGGCAGAGTGTGTTTCATGGATGAGAACTGTGCTGTGTGTTTCCCTTCAGAAATGGAGTTAAATCCCAGGCTCTGTGTCTTCCTACAAGCAAGACATCATTTCAGGTAAACTCTGTCACTTTTCAGCTCAAAGGAAGCTACATCGTTCACGAATCTCACAGGTTTCGCGCTCTTAACTGGGAAGCATTTCATGTTAATGGAACTGTTCTTTGTATCAGTTTCAGAAGAAGAGTTGACCTAGATATGGTCCGTATATGTAGGAAACACCGTTATTTTGTTCTGACCACAGTCACGTTTCTTGCAGTATTAGAGACTCTTAGAAAGCAAGAGCGTGCTTCTTGCTCTAAAGCAGGTGTGTTTCATGGATGAGAACTGTGCTGGGTGTTTCCCTTCAGAAATGGAGTTAAATTCCAGGCTCTGTGACTTCCTACAAGCAAAACATCATTTCAGGTAAACGCAGTCACTATTCAGCTCAAATGCATATAAATCCTTTACAAAGCTCACACGTTTCTCGCTCTTAACTGAAAAGCAATGCATGTTAGATGACTTGTGGTTTGTATCAGTTTCAGAAGCAGAGTTGATCTAGCAATGGTCCGTATGTGTAGGAAACACCCTTCTTTTGTTCAGAGTACCCTCAAGTTTCTGGCTCTGTTAGAGACTCTAGAAAGCAAGAGCATGCTTCTTGCTCTAAAGCAGAGTGTGTTTCAAAGATGAGAACTGTGCTGTGTGTTTTCCTTCAGACATGGAGTTAAATTCCAGGCTCTGTGTCTTCCTACAAGCAAGATTTCGTTTCAGGTAAACTCACTCACGTTTCAGCTCAAACAAAGCTACATCGTTTACTTAGCCCACACGTTTCTTGCTCTAACTGAAAAGCATTCGATATTAGAGGAACTGTGGTTTGTATCAGTTTCAGAAGCAGAGTTGGACTAGATATGGTCTGTATATGTAGGAAACTCCATTCTTATGTTCTGAGAACACACACGTTTCTTGCACTATTAGAGAGTATAGAAAGCAAGAGCATTCTTCTTCCTATACGCAGAATGTGTTTCATCGTCAGAAGTGTGCTGTGTGTTTCCCTTCAGAAATGGAGTTTAATCACAGGCTCTGTATCTTCCTACAAGCAAGACTTTGTTTCACGTTAACTCAGTCACCTTTCAGCTCAAACAAAGCTACATCGTTCACGTAGCTCAAACGTTTCTTGCTCTTCACTGGAAAGCATTGGAGGTTAGAGGAACTGTGATTTGTATCAGTTTAAGTAGCAGAATTGAACTAGCAATGATCCGTATGTGTAGCAAACACCGTTCTTTTGTTCAGAGTGCCCTCAATTTCTGGCTCTATTAGAGACTCTAGAAAGCAAGAGCATGCTTCGTGTTCTAAAGCAGAGTGTGTTTCATGGATGAGAACTGTGCTGTGTATTTCCCTTCAGAAATGGAGTTAAATCCCAGGCTCTGTGTCTTCCTACAAGCAAGACATCTTTTCAGGTAAACTCAGTCACTTTTCAGCTCAAAGGAAGCAACATCATTCACGCAGCTAACACGATTCTCGCTCTTAACTGGAAAGCATTGCATGTTAATGGAACTGTTCTTTGTATCAGTTTCCGAAGAAGAGTTGACCTAGATATCTTCCGTATATGTAGGAAACACCGTTATTTTGTTCTGACCACAGACACGTTTCTTGCTGTATTAGAGACTCTTAGAAAGCAAGAGCGTGCTTCTTGCCCTAAAGCAGAGTGTGTTTCATAAATGAGAACAGTGCTGGGTGTTTCCCTTCAGAAATGGAGTTAAATTCCAGGCTCTGTGTCTTAGTACAAGCAAGACATCATTTCAGGTAAACAGAGTCACTATTCACCTCAAATGAATATAAATCCTTTACAAAGCTCACACGTTTCTCACTCTTAACTGAAAAGCAGTGGATGTTAGATGACTTGTGGTTTGTATCAGTTTCAGAAGCAGAGTTGATCTAGCAATGGTCCGTATGTGTAGGAAACACCCTTCTTTTGTTCAGAGTACCCTCAATTTTCTGGCTCTATTAGAGACTCTAGAAAGCAAGAGCATGCTTCTTGCTCTAAAGCAGAGTGTGTTTCAAGGATGAGAACTGTGCTGTGTGTTTCCCTTCAGACATGGAGTTAAATTCCAGGCTCTGTGTCTTCCTACAAGCAAGACTTCATTTCAGGTAAACTCACTCACGTTTCAGCTCAAACAAAACTACATCGTTTACTTAGCCCACACGTTTCTTGCTCTAACTGAAAAGCATTGGATATTAGAGGAACTGTGGTTTGTATCAGTTTCAGAAGCAGAGTTGGACTAGATATGGTCTGTATATGTAGGAAACTCCATTCTTTTGTTCTGAGCACACTCACGTTTCCTGCACTATTAGAGACTATAGAAAGCAAGAGCGTGCTTCTTCCTATATGCAGAATGTGTTTCATCGTGAGAACTGTGCTGTGTGTTTCCCTTCAGAAATGGAGTTTAATCACAGGCTCTGTATCTTCCTACAAGCAAGATTTTGTTTCACGTTAACTCAGTCACCTTTCAGCTCAAACAAAGCTACATCGTTCACGTAGCTCACACGTTTCTTGCTCTTAACTGGAAAGCATTGGAGGTTAGAGGAACTGTGATTTGTATCAGTTTAAGTAGCAGAATTGAACTAGCAATGATCCGTATGTGTAGGAAACACCGTTCTTTTTTCAGAGTGCCCTCAATTTCTGGCTCTATTAGAGACTCTAGAAAGCAAGAGCATGCTTCGTGTTCTAAAGCAGAGTGTGTTTCATGGATGAGAACTGTGCTGTGTGTTTCCCTTCAGAAATGGAGTTAAATCCCAGGCTCTGTGTCTTCCTACAAGCAAGACATCTTTTCAGGTAAACTCAGTCACTTTTCAGCTCAAAGGAAGCTACATCGTTCACGAAGCTCACACGTTTCTCGCTCTTAACTGGAAAGCATTGCATGTTAATGGAACTGTTCTTTGTATCAGTTTCCGAAGAAGAGTTGACCTAGATATGGTCCGTATATGTAGGAAACACCGTTATTTTGTTCTGACCACAGTCACGTTTCTTGCTGTATTAGAGACTCTTAGAAAGCAAGAGCGTGCTTCTTGCTCTAAAGCAGAGTGTGTTTCATGGATGAGAACTGTGCTGGGTGTTTCCCTTCAGAAATGGAGTTAAATTCCAGGATCTGTGTCTTCCTACAAGCAAGACATCATTTCAGGTAAACGCAGTCACTATTCAGCTCAAATGCATATAAATCCTTTACAAAGCTCACACGTTTCTCGCTCTTAACTGAAAAGCAATGCATGTTAGATGACTTGTGGTTTGTATCAGTTTCAGAAGCAGAGTTGATCTAGCAATGGTCCGTATGTGTAGGAAACACCGTTCTTTTGTTCAGAGTACCGTCAAGTTTCTGGCTCTGTTAGAGACTCTAGAAAGAAAGAGCATGCTTCTTGCTCTAAAGCAGAGTGTGTTTCAAAGATGAGAACTGTGCTGTGTGTTTCCCTTCAGACATGGAGTTAAATTCCAGGCTCTGTGTCTTCCTACAAGCAAGACTTCATTGCAGGTAAACTCACTCACGTTTCAGCTCAAACAAAGCTACATCGTTTACTTAGCCCACACGTTTCTTGCTCTAAATGAAAAGCATTGGATATTAGAGGAACTGTGGTTTGTATCAGTTTCAGAAGCAGAGTTGGACTAGATATGGTCTGTATATGTAGGAAACTCCATTCTTTTGTTCTGAGCACACTCACGTTTCCTGCACTATTAGAGACTATAGAAAGCAAGAGCGTGCTTCTTCCTATATGCAGAATGTGTTTCATCGTGAGAACTGTGCTGTGTGTTTCCCTTCAGAAATGGAGTTTAATTACAGGCTCTGTATCTTCCTACAAGCAAGACTTTGTTTCACGTTAACTCAGTCACCTTTCAGCTCAAACAAAGCTACATCGTTCACGTAGCTCACACGTTTCTTGCTCTTAACTGGAAAGCATTGGTGGTTAGAGGAACTGTGATTTGTATCAGTTTAAGTAGCAGAATTGAACTAGCAATGATCTGTATGTGTAGGAAACACCGTTCTTTTGTTCAGAGTGCCCTCAATTTCTGGCTCTATTAGAGACTCTAGAAAGCAAGAGCATGCTTCGTGTTCTAAAGCAGAGTGTGTTTCATGGATGAGAACAGTGCTGTGTGTTTCCCTTCAGAAATGGAGTTAAATTCCAGGCTCTGTGTCTTCCTACAAGCAAGACATCTTTTCAGGTAAACTCAGTAACTTTTCAGCTCAAAGGAAGCTACATCATTCACGAAGCTCACACGTTTCTCGCTCTTAACTGGAAAGCATTGCATGTTAATGGAACTGTTCTTTGTATCAGTTTCCGAAGAAGAGTTGACCTAGATATGGTCCGTATATGTAGGAAACACCGTTATTTTGTTCTGACCACAGTCACGTTTCTTGCAGTATTAGAGACTCTTAGAAAGCAAGAGCGTGCTTCTTGCTCTAAAGCAGGTGTGTTTCATGGATGAGAACTGTGCTGGGTGTTTCCCTTCAGAAATGGAGTTAAATTCCAGGCTCTGTGACTTCCTACAAGCAAAACATCATTTCAGGTAAACGCAGTCACTATTCAGCTCAAATGCATATAAATCCTTTACAAAGCTCACACGTTTCTCGCTCTTAACTGAAAAGCAATGCATGTTAGATGACTTGTGGTTTGTATCAGTTTCAGAAGCAGAGTTGATCTAGCAATGGTCCGTATGTGTAGGAAACACCCTTCTTTTGTTCAGAGTACCCTCAAGTTTCTGGCTCTGTTAGAGACTCTAGAAAGCAAGAGCATGCTTCTTGCTCTAAAGCAGAGTGTGTTTCAAAGATGAGAACTGTGCTGTGTGTTTTCCTTCAGACATGGAGTTAAATTCCAGGCTCTGTGTCTTCCTACAAGCAAGATTTCGTTTCAGGTAAACTCACTCACGTTTCAGCTCAAACAAAGCTACATCGTTTACTTAGCCCACACGTTTCTTGCTCTAACTGAAAAGCATTCGATATTAGAGGAACTGTGGTTTGTATCAGTTTCAGAAGCAGAGTTGGACTAGATATGGTCTGTATATGTAGGAAACTCCATTCTTATGTTCTGAGAACACACACGTTTCTTGCACTATTAGAGAGTATAGAAAGCAAGAGCATTCTTCTTCCTATACGCAGAATGTGTTTCATCGTCAGAAGTGTGCTGTGTGTTTCCCTTCAGAAATGGAGTTTAATCACAGGCTCTGTATCTTCCTACAAGCAAGACTTTGTTTCACGTTAACTCAGTCACCTTTCAGCTCAAACAAAGCTACATCGTTCACGTAGCTCAAACGTTTCTTGCTCTTCACTGGAAAGCATTGGAGGTTAGAGGAACTGTGATTTGTATCAGTTTAAGTAGCAGAATTGAACTAGCAATGATCCGTATGTGTAGCAAACACCGTTCTTTTGTTCAGAGTGCCCTCAATTTCTGGCTCTATTAGAGACTCTAGAAAGCAAGAGCATGCTTCGTGTTCTAAAGCAGAGTGTGTTTCATGGATGAGAACTGTGCTGTGTATTTCCCTTCAGAAATGGAGTTAAATCCCAGGCTCTGTGTCTTCCTACAAGCAAGACATCTTTTCAGGTAAACTCAGTCACTTTTCAGCTCAAAGGAAGCAACATCATTCACGCAGCTAACACGATTCTCGCTCTTAACTGGAAAGCATTGCATGTTAATGGAACTGTTCTTTGTATCAGTTTCCGAAGAAGAGTTGACCTAGATATCTTCCGTATATGTAGGAAACACCGTTATTTTGTTCTGACCACAGACACGTTTCTTGCTGTATTAGAGACTCTTAGAAAGCAAGAGCGTGCTTCTTGCCCTAAAGCAGAGTGTGTTTCATAAATGAGAACAGTGCTGGGTGTTTCCCTTCAGAAATGGAGTTAAATTCCAGGCTCTGTGTCTTAGTACAAGCAAGACATCATTTCAGGTAAACAGAGTCACTATTCACCTCAAATGAATATAAATCCTTTACAAAGCTCACACGTTTCTCACTCTTAACTGAAAAGCAGTGGATGTTAGATGACTTGTGGTTTGTATCAGTTTCAGAAGCAGAGTTGATCTAGCAATGGTCCGTATGTGTAGGAAACACCCTTCTTTTGTTCAGAGTACCCTCAATTTTCTGGCTCTATTAGAGACTCTAGAAAGCAAGAGCATGCTTCTTGCTCTAAAGCAGAGTGTGTTTCAAGGATGAGAACTGTGCTGTGTGTTTCCCTTCAGACATGGAGTTAAATTCCAGGCTCTGTGTCTTCCTACAAGCAAGACTTCATTTCAGGTAAACTCACTCACGTTTCAGCTCAAACAAAACTACATCGTTTACTTAGCCCACACGTTTCTTGCTCTAACTGAAAAGCATTGGATATTAGAGGAACTGTGGTTTGTATCAGTTTCAGAAGCAGAGTTGGACTAGATATGGTCTGTATATGTAGGAAACTCCATTCTTTTGTTCTGAGCACACTCACGTTTCCTGCACTATTAGAGACTATAGAAAGCAAGAGCGTGCTTCTTCCTATATGCAGAATGTGTTTCATCGTGAGAACTGTGCTGTGTGTTTCCCTTCAGAAATGGAGTTTAATCACAGGCTCTGTATCTTCCTACAAGCAAGATTTTGTTTCACGTTAACTCAGTCACCTTTCAGCTCAAACAAAGCTACATCGTTCACGTAGCTCACACGTTTCTTGCTCTTAACTGGAAAGCATTGGAGGTTAGAGGAACTGTGATTTGTATCAGTTTAAGTAGCAGAATTGAACTAGCAATGATCCGTATGTGTAGGAAACACCGTTCTTTTTTCAGAGTGCCCTCAATTTCTGGCTCTATTAGAGACTCTAGAAAGCAAGAGCATGCTTCGTGTTCTAAAGCAGAGTGTGTTTCATGGATGAGAACTGTGCTGTGTGTTTCCCTTCAGAAATGGAGTTAAATCCCAGGCTCTGTGTCTTCCTACAAGCAAGACATCTTTTCAGGTAAACTCAGTCACTTTTCAGCTCAAAGGAAGCTACATCGTTCACGAAGCTCACACGTTTCTCGCTCTTAACTGGAAAGCATTGCATGTTAATGGAACTGTTCTTTGTATCAGTTTCCGAAGAAGAGTTGACCTAGATATGGTCCGTATATGTAGGAAACACCGTTATTTTGTTCTGACCACAGTCACGTTTCTTGCTGTATTAGAGACTCTTAGAAAGCAAGAGCGTGCTTCTTGCTCTAAAGCAGAGTGTGTTTCATGGATGAGAACTGTGCTGGGTGTTTCCCTTCAGAAATGGAGTTAAATTCCAGGATCTGTGTCTTCCTACAAGCAAGACATCATTTCAGGTAAACGCAGTCACTATTCAGCTCAAATGCATATAAATCCTTTACAAAGCTCACACGTTTCTCGCTCTTAACTGAAAAGCAATGCATGTTAGATGACTTGTGGTTTGTATCAGTTTCAGAAGCAGAGTTGATCTAGCAATGGTCCGTATGTGTAGGAAACACCGTTCTTTTGTTCAGAGTACCGTCAAGTTTCTGGCTCTGTTAGAGACTCTAGAAAGAAAGAGCATGCTTCTTGCTCTAAAGCAGAGTGTGTTTCAAAGATGAGAACTGTGCTGTGTGTTTCCCTTCAGACATGGAGTTAAATTCCAGGCTCTGTGTCTTCCTACAAGCAAGACTTCATTGCAGGTAAACTCACTCACGTTTCAGCTCAAACAAAGCTACATCGTTTACTTAGCCCACACGTTTCTTGCTCTAAATGAAAAGCATTGGATATTAGAGGAACTGTGGTTTGTATCAGTTTCAGAAGCAGAGTTGGACTAGATATGGTCTGTATATGTAGGAAACTCCATTCTTTTGTTCTGAGCACACTCACGTTTCCTGCACTATTAGAGACTATAGAAAGCAAGAGCGTGCTTCTTCCTATATGCAGAATGTGTTTCATCGTGAGAACTGTGCTGTGTGTTTCCCTTCAGAAATGGAGTTTAATTACAGGCTCTGTATCTTCCTACAAGCAAGACTTTGTTTCACGTTAACTCAGTCACCTTTCAGCTCAAACAAAGCTACATCGTTCACGTAGCTCACACGTTTCTTGCTCTTAACTGGAAAGCATTGGTGGTTAGAGGAACTGTGATTTGTATCAGTTTAAGTAGCAGAATTGAACTAGCAATGATCTGTATGTGTAGGAAACACCGTTCTTTTGTTCAGAGTGCCCTCAATTTCTGGCTCTATTAGAGACTCTAGAAAGCAAGAGCATGCTTCGTGTTCTAAAGCAGAGTGTGTTTCATGGATGAGAACAGTGCTGTGTGTTTCCCTTCAGAAATGGAGTTAAATTCCAGGCTCTGTGTCTTCCTACAAGCAAGACATCTTTTCAGGTAAACTCAGTAACTTTTCAGCTCAAAGGAAGCTACATCATTCACGAAGCTCACACGTTTCTCGCTCTTAACTGGAAAGCATTGCATGTTAATGGAACTGTTCTTTGTATCAGTTTCCGAAGAAGAGTTGACCTAGATATGGTCCGTATATGTAGGAAACACCGTTATTTTGTTCTGACCACAGTCATGTTTCTTGCTGTATTAGAGACTCTTAGAAAGCAAGAGCGTGCTTCTTGCTCTAAAGCAGAGTGTGTTTCATGGATGAGAACTGTGCTGGGTGTTTCCCTTCAGAAATGGAGTTAAATTCCAGGCTCTGTGTCTTCCTACAAGCAAGACATCATTTCAGGTAAACGCAGTCACTATTCAGCTCAAATGCATATAAATCCTTTACAAAGCTCACACGTTTCTCGCTCTTAACTGAAAAGCAATGCATGTTAGATGACTTGTGGTTTGTATCAGTTTCAGAAGCAGAGTTGATCTAGCAATGGTACGTATGTGTAGGAAACACCGTTCTTTTGTTCAGAGTACCCTCAAGTTTCTGGCTATGTTAGAGACTCTAGAAAGCAAGAGCATGCTTCTTGCTCTAAAGCAGAGTGTGTTACAAGGATGAGAACTGTGCTGTGTGTTTCCCTTCAGACATGGAGTTAAATTCCAGGCTCTGTGTCTTCCTACAAGCAAGACTTCATTGCAGGTAAACTCACTCACGTTTCAGCTCAAACAAAGCTACATCGTTTACTTAGCCCACACGTTTCTTGCTCTAACTGAAAAGCATTGGATATTAGAGGAACTGTGGTATGTATAAGTTTCAGAAGCAGAGTTGGACTAGATATGGTCTGTATATGTAGGAAACTCCATTCTTTTGTTCTGAGCACACTCACGTTTCCTGCACTATTAGAGACTATAGAAAGCAAGAGCGTGCTTCTTGCTCTAAAGCAGAGTGTGTTTCATGGAAGAGAACTGTGCTGGGTGTTTCCCTTCAAAATTGGAGTTAAATTCCAGGATCTGTGTCTTCCTACAAGCAAGACGTCATTTCAGGTAAACGCAGTCACTATTCAGCTCAAATGCATATAAATCCTTTACGAAGCTCACACGTTTCTGGCTCTTAACTGAAAAGCAATGCATGTTAGATGACTTGTGGTTTGTATCAGTTTCAGAAGCAGAGTTGATCTAGCAATAGTCCGTATGTGTAGGAAACACCCTTCTTTTGTTCAGAGTACCGTCAAGTTTCTGGCTCTATTAGAGACTCTAGAAAGCAAGAGCATGCTTCTTGCTCTAAAGCAAAGTGTGTTTCAAGGATGAGAACTGTGCTGTGTGTTTCCCTTCAGACATGGAGTTAAATTGCAGGCTCTGTGTCTTCCTACAAGCAAGACTTCATTGCAGGTAAACTCACGCACGTTTCTGCTCAAACAACGCTACATCGTTTACTCAGCCCACACGTTACTTGCTCTAACTGAAAAGCATTGGATATTAGAGGAACTGTGGTTTGTATCAGTTTCAGAAGCAGAGTTGGACTAGATATGGTCTGTATATGTAGGAAACTCCATTCTTTTGTTCTGAGCACACTCACGTTTCCTGCACTATTAGAGACTATAGAAAGCAAGAGCGTGCTTCTTCCTATATGCAGAATGTGTTTCATCGTGAGAACTGTGCTGTGTGTTTCCCTTCAGAAATGGAGTTTAATCACAGGCTCTGTATCTTCCTACAAGCAAGATTTTGTTTCACGTTAACTCAGTCACCTTTCAGCTCAAACAAAGCTACATCTTTCACGTAGCTCACACGTTTCTTGCTCTTAACTGGAAAGCATTGGAGGTTAGAGGAACTGTGATTTGTATCAGTTTAAGTAGCAGAGTTGAACTAGCAATGATCCGTATGTGTAGGAAACACCGTTCTTTTGTTCAGAGTGCCCTCAATTTCTGGCTCTATTAGAGACTCTAGAAAGCAAGAGCATGCTTCGTGTTCTAAAGCAGAGTGTGTTTCATGGATGAGAACTGTGCTGTGTGTTTCCCTTCAGAAATGGAGTTAAATCCCAGGCTCTGTGTCTTCCTACAAGCAAGACATCTTTTCAGGTAAACTCAGTCACTTTTCAGCTCAAAGGAAGCTACATCATTCACTAAGCTCACACGTTTCTCGCTCTTAACTGGAAAGCATTGCATGTTAATGGAACTGTTCTTTGTATCAGTTTCCAAAGAAGAGTTGACCTAGATATGGTCCGTATATGTAGGAAACACCGTTATTTTGTTCTGACCACAGTCACGTTTCTTGCTGTATTAGAGACTCTTAGAAAGCAAGAGCGTGCTTCTTGCTCTAAAGCAGAGTGTGTTTCATGGATGAGAACTGTGCTGGGTGTTTCCCTTCAGAAATGGAGTTAAATTCCAGGCTCTGTGTCTTCCTACAAGCAAGACATCATTTCAGGTAAACGCAGTCACTATTCAGCTCAAATGCATATAAATCCTTTACAAAGCTCACACGTTTCTCGCTCTTAACTGAAAAGCAATGCATGTTAGATGACTTGTGGTTTGTATCATTTTCAGAAGCAGAGTTGATCTAGCAATGGTCCGTATGTGTAGGAAACACCGTTCTTTTGTTCAGAGTACCCTCAAGTTTCTGGCTCTGTTAGAGACTCTAGAAAGCAAGAGCATGCTTCTTGCTCTAAAGCAGAGTGTGTTTCATGGAAGGGAACTGTGCTGTGTGTTTCCCTTCAGTAATGGAGTTAAATCCCAGGCTCTGTGTCTTCCTTCAAGCAAGACCTCATTTCAGGTAAACTCAGTCACTTTTCAGCTCAAAGGAAGCTACATCGTTCACGAAGCTCACACGTTTCTCGCTCTTAACTGGAAAGCATTGCATGTTAATGGAACTGTTCTTTGTATCAGTTTCCGAAGAAGAGTTGACCTAGATATCTTCCGTATATGTAGGAAACACCGTTATTTTGTTCTGACCACAGTCACGTTTCTTGCAGTATTAGAGACTCTTAGAAAGCAAGAGCGTGCTTCTTGCTCTAAAGCAGGTGTGTTTCATGGATGAGAACTGCTCTGGGTGTTTCCCTTCAGAAATGGAGTTAAATCCCAGGCTCTGTGTCTTCCTACAAGCAAGACATCATTTCAGGTAAACGGAGTCACTATTCACCTCAAATGAATATAAATCCTTTTCAAAGCTCACACGTTTCTCACTCTTAACTGAAAAGCAATGGATGTTAGATGACTTGTGGTTTGTATCAGTTTCAGAAGCAGAGTTGAACTAGCAATGATCCGTATGTGTAGGAAACACCGTTCTTTTGTTCAGAGTGCCCTCAATTTCTGGCTCTATTAGAGACTCTAGAAAGCAAGAGCATGCTTCTTGTTCTAAGGCAGAGTGTGTTTCATGGATGAGAACTGTGCTGGGTGTCTCCCTTCAGAAAAGGAGTTAAATTCCAGGCTCTGTGTCTTCCTACAAGCAAGACATCATTTCAGGTAAACGGAGTCACTATTCACCTCAAATGCATATAAATCCTTTACAAAGCTCACACGTTTCTCGCTCTTAACTGAAAAGCAATGCATGTTAGATGACTTGTGGTTTGTATCAGTTTCAGAAGCAGAGTTGATCTAGCAATGGTCCATATGTGTAGGAAACACCCTTCTTTTGTTCAGAGTACCCTCAATTTTCTGGCTCTATTAGAGACTCTAGAAAGCAAGAGCATGCTTCTTGCTCTAAAGCAGAGTGTGTTTCAAGGATGAGAACTGTGCTGTGTGTTTCCCTTCAGACATGGAGTTAAATTCCAGGCTCTGTGTCTTCCTACAAGCAAGACTTCATTGCAGGTAAACTCACTCACCTTTCAGCTCAAACAACGCTACATCGTTTACTTAGCCCACACGTTTCTTGCTCTAACTGAAAAGCATTGGATATTAGAGGAACTGTGGTTTGTATCAGTTTCAGAAGCAGAGTTGGACTAGATATGGTCTGTATATGTAGGAAACTCCATTCTTTTGTTCTGAGCACACTCACGTTTCCTGCACTATTAGAGACTATAGAAAGCAAGAGCGTGCTTCTTCCTATATGCAGAATGTGTTTCATCGTGAGAACTGTGCTGTGTGTTTCCCTTCAGAAATGGAGTTTAATCACAGGCTCTGTATCTTCCTACAAGCAAGACTTTGTTTCACGGTAACTCAGTCACCTTTCAGCTCAAACAAAGCTACATCGTTCACGTAGCTCACACGTTTCTTGCTCTTAACTGGAAAGCATTGGAGGTTAGAGGAACTGTGATTTGTATCAGTTTAAGTAGCAGAATTGAACTAGCAATGATCCGTATGTGTAGGAAACACCGTTCTTTTGTTCAGAGTGCCCACAATTTCTGGCTCTATTAGAGACTCTAGAAAGCAAGAGCATGCTTCGTGTTCTAAAGCAGAGTGTGTTTCATGGATGAGAACTGTGCTGTGTGTTTCCCTTCAGAAATGGAGTTAAATCCCAGGCTCTGTGTCTTCCTACAAGCAAGACATCTTTTCAGGTAAACTCAGTCACCTTTCAGCTCAAACAAAGCTACATCGTTCACGTAGCTCACACGTTTCTCGCTCTTAACTGAAAAGCAATGCATGTTAGATGACTTGTGGTTTGTATCAGTTTCAGAAGCAGAGTTGATCTAGCAATGGTCCGTATGTGTAGGAAACACCGTTCTTTTGTTCAGAGTACCCTCAAGTTTCTGGCTCTGTTAGAGACTCTAGAAAGCAAGAGCATGCTTCTTGCTCTAAAGCAGAGTGTGTTTCATGGATGGGAACTGTGCTGTGTGTTTTCCTTCAGTAATGGAGTTAAATCCCAGGCTCTGTGTCTTCCTTCAAGCAAGACCTCATTTCACGTAAACTCAGTCACTTTTCAGCTCAAAGGAAGCTACATCATTCACGAAGCTCACACGTTTCTCGCTCTTAACTGGAAAGCATTGCATGTTAGTGGAACTGTGCTTTGTATCAGTTTCAGAAGAAGAGTTGACCTAGATATGGTCCGTATATGTAGGAAACACCGTTATTTTGTTCTGACCACAGTCACGTTTCTTGCAGTATTAGAGACTCTTAGAAAGCAAGAGCGTGCTTCTTGCTCTAAAGCAGGTGTGTTTCATGGATGAGAACTGTGCTGGGTGTTTCCCTTCAGAAATGGAGTTAAATCCCAGGCTCTGTGTCTTCCTACAAGCAAGACATCATTTCAGGTAAACGGAGTCACTATTCACCTCAAATGAATATAAATCCTTTTCAAAGCTCACACGTTTCTCACTCTTAACTGAAAAGCAATGGATGTTAGATGACTTGTGGTTTGTATCAGTTTCAGAAGCAGAGTTGAACTAGCAATGATCCGTATGTGTAGGAAACACCGTTCTTTTGTTCAGAGTGCCCTCAATTTCTGGCTCTATTAGAGACTCTAGAAAGCAAGAGCATGCTTCTTGTTCTAAGGCAGAGTGTGTTTCATGGATGAGAACTGTGCTGTGTGTTTCCCTTCAGAAATGGAGTTAAATCCCAGGCTCTGTGTCTTCCTACAAGCAAGACATCATTTCAGGTAAACTCTGTCACTTTTCAGCTCAAAGGAAGCTACATCGTTCACGAATCTCACAGGTTTCGCGCTCTTAACTGGGAAGCATTTCATGTTAATGGAACTGTGCTTTGTATCAGTTTCAGAAGAAGAGTTGACCTAGATATGGTCCGTATATGTAGGAAACACCGTTATTTTGTTCTGACCACAGTCACGTTTCTTGCAGTATTAGAGACTCTTAGAAAGCAAGAGCGTGCTTCTTGCTCTAAAGCAGGTGTGTTTCATGGATGAGAACTGTGCTGGGTGTGTCCCTTCAGAAATGGAGTTAAATTCCAGGCTCTGTTACTTCCTACACGCAAGACATCATTTCAGGTAAACGCAGTCACTATTCAGCTCAAATGCATATAAATCCTTTACAAAGCTCACACGTTTCTCGCTCTTAACTGAAAAGCAATGCATGTTAGATGACTTGTGGTTTGTATCAGTTTCAGAAGCAGAGTTGATCTAGCAATGGTCCGTATGTGTAGGAAACACCCTTCTTTTGTTCAGAGTACCCTCAATTTTCTGGCTCTGTTAGAGACTCTAGAAAGCAAGAGCATTCTTCTTGCTCTAAAGCAGAGTGTGTTTCAAAGATGAGAACTGTGCTGTGTGTTTTCCTTCAGACATGGAGTTAAATTCCAGGCTCTGTGTCTTCCTACAAGCAAGATTTCGTTTCAGGTAAACTCACTCACGTTTCAGCTCAAACAAAGCTACATCGTTTACTTAGCCCACACGTTTCTTGCTCTAACTGAAAAGCATTCGATATTAGAGGAAGTGTGGTTTGTATTAGTTTCAGAAGCAGAGTTGGACCAGATATGGTCTGCATATGTAGAAATCTCCATTCTTTTGTTCTGAGCACACTCACGTTTCCTGCACTATTAGAGACTATAGAAAGCAAGAGCGTGCTTCTTCCTATATGCAGAATGTGTTTCATCGTGAGAACTGGGCTGTGTGTTTCCCTTCAGAAATGGAGTTTAATCACAGGCTCTGTATCTTCCTACAAGCAAGACTTTGTTTCACGTTAACTCAGTCACCTTTCAGCTCAAACAAAACTACACCGTTTACCTAGCTGACACGTTTCTTGCTCTTAACTGGAAAGCATTGGATATTAGAGGACCTGGGGTTTGTATCAGTTTCAGAAGCAGAGGTGGACTTGCAATGGTCCGTATGTGTTGGAAACACCGTTCTTTTGTTCCGAGCATAATTTCAAGTTTCTGGCTCTATTATATACTCTAGAAAGCTAGAGCATGCTTCTTCCTCTAAAGCAGAGTGTGTTTCATGGATGAGAACTGTGCTGTGTGTTTCCCTTCAGAAATGGAGTTAAATCCCAGGCTCTGTGTCTTCCTACAAGCAAGACATCTTTTCAGGTAAACTCAGTCACTTTTCAGCTCAAAGGAAGCTACATCGTTCACGAAGCTCACACGTTTCTTGCTCTTAACTGGAAAGCATTGCATGTTAATGGAACTGTTCTTTGTATCAGTTTCCGAAGAAGAGTTGACCTAGACATGGTCCGTATATGTAGGAAACACCGTTATTTTTTTCTGACCACAGTCACGTTTCTTGCTGTATTAGAGACTCTTAGAAAGCAAGAGCGTGCTTCTTGCTCTAAAGCAGAGTGTGTTTCATGGATGAGAACTGTGCTGGGTGTTTCCCTTCAGAAATGGAGTTAAATTCCAGGATCTGTGTCTTCCTACAAGCAAGACATCATTTCAGGTAAACGCAGTCACTATTCAGCTCAAATGCATATAAATCCTTTACAAAGCTCACACGTTTCTCGCTCTTAACTGAAAAGCAATGCATGTTAGATGACTTGTAGTTTGTATCAGTTTCAGAAGCAGAGTTGATCTAGCAATGGTCCGTATGTGTAGGAAACACCGTTCTATTGTTCAGAGTACCCTCAAGTTTCTGGCTCTGTTAGAGACTCTAGAAAGCAAGAGCATGCTTCTTGCTCTAAAGCAGAGTGTGTTTCAAGGATGAGAACTGTGCTGTGTGTTTCCCTTCAGACATGGAGTTAAATTCCAGGCTCTCTGTCTTCCTACAAGCAAGACTTCGTTTCAGGTAAACTCCCTCATGTTTCAGCTCAAACAAAGCTACATCGTTTACTTAGCCCACACGTTTCTTGCTCTAACTGAAAAGCATTGGATATTAGAGGAACTGTGGTTTGTATCAGTTTCAGAAGCAGAGTTGGACTAGATATGGTCTGTATATGTAGGAAACTCCATTCTTTTGTTCTGAGCACACTCACGTTTCCTGCACTATTAGAGACTATAGAAAGCAAGAGCGTGCTTCTTCCTATATGCAGAATGTGTTTCATTGTGAGAACTGTGCTGTGTGTTTCCCTTCAGAAATGGAGTGTAATCACAGGCTCTGTATCTTCCTACAAGCAAGACTTTGTTTCACGTTAACTCAGTCACCTTTCAGCTCAAACAAAGCTACATCGTTCACGTAGCTCACACGTTTCTTGCTCTTAACTGGAAAGCATTGGAGGTTAGAGGAACTGTGATTTGTATCAGTTTAAGTAGCAGAATTGAACTAGCAATGATCAGTATGTGTAGGAAACACCGTTCTTTTGTTCAGAGTGCCCTCAATTTCTGGCTCTATTAGAGACTCTAGAAAGCAAGAGCATGCTTCGTGTTCTAAAGCAGAGTGTGTTTCATGGATGAGAACTGTGCTGTGTGTTTCCCTTCAGAAACGGAGTTAAATACCAGGCTCTGTGTCTTCCTACAAGCAAGACATCTTTTCAGGTAAACTCAGTCACTTTTCAGCTCAAAGGAAGCTACATCGTTCACGAAGCTCACACGTTTCTCGCTCTTAACTGGAAAGCATTGCATGTTAATGGAACTGTTCTTTGTATCAGTTTCCGAAGAAGAGTTGACCTAGATATGGTCCGTATATGTAGGAAACACCGTTATTTTGTTCTGACCACAGTCACGTTTCTTGCTGTATTAGAGACTCTTAGAAAGCAAGAGCGTGCTTCTTGCTCTAAAGCAGAGTGTGTTTCATAAATGAGAACAGTGCTGAGTGTTTCCCTTCAGAAATGGAGTTAAATTCCAGGCTCTGTGTCTTCCTACAAGCAAGACATCATTTCAGGTAAACGGAGTCACTATTCACCTCAAATGAATATAAATCCTTTACAAAGCTCCCACGTTTCTCACTCTTAACTGAAAAGCAATGGATGTTAGATGACTTGTGGTTTGTATCAGTTTCAGAAGCAGAGTTGATCTAGCAATGGTCCGTATATGTAGGAAACACCCTTCTTTTGTTCAGAGTACCCTCAATTTTCTGGATCTGTTAGAGACTCTAGAAAGCAAGAGCATGCTTCTTGCTCTAAAGCAGAGTGTGTTTCAAGGATGAGAACTGTGCTGTGTGTTTCCCTTCAGACATGGAGTTAAATTCCAGGCTCTGTGTCTTCCTACAAGCAAGACTTCGTTTCAGGTAAACTCACTCACGTTTCAGCTCAAACAATGCTACATCGTTTCCTTAGCCCACACGTTTCTTGCTCTAAAAAAGCATTGGATATTAGAGGTACTGTGGTTTTTATCAGTTCAGAAGCAGAGTTGGACTAGATATGGTCTGTATATGTAGGAAACTCCATTCTTTTGTTCTGAGCACACTCACATTTCCTGCACTATTAGAGACTATAGAAAGCAAGAGCGTGCTTCTTCCTATATGCAGAATGTGTTTCATCGTGAGAACTGTGCTGTGTATTTCCCTTCAGAAATGGAGTTTAATCACAGGCTCTGTATCTTCCTACAAGCAAGACTTCGTTTCACGTTATCTCAGTCACCTTTCAGCTCAAACAAAGCTAGATCGTTCACGTAGCTCACACATTTCTTGCTCTTAACTGGAAAGCATTGGAGGTTAGAGGAACTGTGATTTGTATCAGTTTAAGTAGCAGAGTTGAACTAGCAATGATCCGTATGTGTAGGAAACACCGTTCTTTTGTTCAGAGTGCCCTCAATTTCTGGCTCTATTAGAGACTCTAGAAAGCAAGAGCATGCTTCGTGTTCTAAAGCAGAGTGTGTTTCATGGATGAGAACTGTGCTGTGTGTTTCCCTTCAGAAATGGAGTTAAATCCCAGGCTCTGTGTCTTCCTACAAGCAAGACATCTTTTCAGGTAAACTCAGTCACTTTTCAGCTCAAAGGAAGCTACATCGTTCACGAAGCTCACACGTTTCTCGCTCTTAACTGGAAAGCATTGCATGTTAATGGAACTGTTCTTTGTATCAGTTTCCGAAGAAGAGTTGACCTAGATATGGTCCGTATATGTAGGAAACACCGTTATTTTGTTCTGACCACAGTCACGTTTCTTGCTGTATTAGAGACTCTTAGAAAGCAAGAGCGTGCTTCTTGCTCTAAAGCAGAGTGTGTTTCATGGATGAGAACTGTGCTGGGTGTTTCCCTTCAGAAATGGAGTTAAATTCCAGGCTCTGTGTCTTCCTACAAGCAAGACATCATTTCAGGTAAACGCAGTCACTATTCAGCTCAAATGCATATATATCGTTTACGATGCTCACACGTTTCTTGCTCTTTAATGAAAAGCATTGGATGTTAGATGACTTGTGGTTTGTATCAGTTTCAGAAGCAGAGTTGAACTAACAATGGTCCGTATGTGTAGGAAAAACCATTCTTTTGTTTTCAGCACACTTTCAAGTTTCAGGCTCTATTAGAGACTCTAGAAAGCAAGAGCGTGCTTCTTGCTCTAAAGCAGAGTGTGTTTCACGGAGGACAACTGTGCTGTGTGTTTCCCTTCAGAAATGGAGTTAAATTCCAGGCTCTGTGTCTTCCTACAAGCAAGACTTCGTTTCAGGTAAACCGACTCACATTTCAGCTCAAACAAAGCTACATCATTTACTTTGCCCACACGTTTCTTGCTCTAAATGAAAAGCATTGGATATTAGGGGAACTGTTGTTTGGATCAGTTTCAGAAGCAGAGTTGGACTAGATATGGTCTGTATGTGTAGGAAACTCCGTTCTTTTGTTCTGAGCACACTCACGTTTCCTGCACTATTAGAGACTCTAGAAAGCAAGAGCGTTCTTCTTCCTATACGCAGAATGTGTTTCATTGTGAGAACTGTGCTGTGTGTTTCCCTTCAGAAATGGAGTTAAATCACAGGCTCTGTATCTTCCTAGGAGCAAGCCTTCGTTTTCCATAAACTCAGTCACCTTTCAGCTCAAACAAAGCTACATCGTTCACGTAGCTCACACTTTTCTTGCTCTTAAATGTAAAGCATTGGATATTAGAGGACCTGGGGTTTGTATCAGTTTCAGAAGCAGAGGTGGACTTGCAATGGTCCGTATGTGTTGGAAACACCGTTCTTTTGTTCTGAGCATACTTTCAAGTTTCTGGCTCTATTATATACTCTAGAAAGCTAGAGCATGCTTCTTGCTCTAAAGCAGAGTGTGTTTCATGGATGAGAACTGTGCTGTGTGTTTCCCTTCAGAAATGGAGTTAAATCCCAGGCTCTGTGTCTTCCTTCAAGCAAGACATCATTTCAGGTAAAATCAGTCACTTTTCAGCTCAAAGGAAGCTACATCGTTCACAAATCTCACTCGTTTCTCGCTCTTAACTGGAAAGCATTGCATGTTAATGGAACTGTGCTTTGTATCAGTTACAGAAGAAGAGTTGACCTAGATATGGTCCGTATGTGTAGGAAACACCGTTATTTTGTTCTGACCACAGTCACGTTTCTTGCTGTATTAGAGACTCTTAGAAAACAAGAGCGTGCTTCTTGCTCTAAAGCAGAGTGTGTTTCATAAATGAGAACAGTGCTGGGTGTTTCCCTTCAGAAATGGAGTTAAATTCCAGGCTCTGTGTCTTCCTACAAGCAAGACATCATTTCAGGTAAACGGAGTCACTATTCACCTCAAATGAATATAAATCCTTTACAAAGCTCACACGTTTCTCACTCTTAACTGAAAAGCAATGGATGTTAGATGACTTGTGGTTTGTATCAGTTTCAGAAGCAGAGTTGATCTAGCAATGGTCCGTATATGTAGGAAATAACCTTCTTTTGTTTAGAGTACCCTCAATTTTCTGGCTCTATTAGAGACTCAAAAAAGCAAAGCATGCTTCTTGCTCTAAAGCAGAGTGTGTTTCAAGGATGAGAACTGTGCTGTGTGTTTCCCTTCAGACATGGAGTTAAATTCCAGGCTCTGTGTCTTCCTACAAGCAAGACTTCGTTTCAGGTAAACTCACTCACGTTTCAGCTCAAACAAAGCTACATCGTTTACTTAGCCCACACGTTTCTTGCTCTAACAAAAAAGCATTGGATATTAGAGGTACTGTGGTTTTTATCAGTTTCAGAAGCAGAGTTGGACTAGATATGGTCTGTATATGTAGGAAACTCCATTCTTTTGTTCTGAGCACACTCACATTTCCTGCACTATTAGAGACTATAGAAAGCAAGAGCGTGCTTCTTCCTATATGCAGAATGTGTTTCATCGTGAGAACTGTGCTGTGTGTTTCCCTTCAGAAATGGAGTTTAATCACAGGCTCTGTATCTTCCTACAAGCAAGACTTCGTTTCACCTTAACTCAGTCACCTTTCAGCTCAAACAAAGCTACATCTTTCACGTAGCTCACACGTTTCTTGCTCTTAACTGGAAAGCATTGGAGGTTAGAGGAACTGTGATTTGTATCAGTTTAAGTAGCAGAGTTGAACTAGCAATGATCCGTATGTGTAGGAAACACCGTTCTTTTGTTCAGAGTGCCCTCAATTTCTGGCTCTATTAGAGACTCTAGAAAGCAAGAGCATGCTTCGTGTTCTAAAGCAGAGTGTGTTTCATGGATGAGAACTGTGCTGTGTGTTTCCCTTCAGAAATGGAGTTAAATCCCAGGCTCTGTGTCTTCCTACAAGCAAGACATCTTTTCAGGTAAACTCAGTCACTTTTCAGCTCAAAGGAAGCTACATCGTTCACGAAGCTCACACGTTTCTCGCTCTTAACTGGAAAGCATTGCATGTTAATGGAACTGTTCTTTGTATCAGTTTCCGAAGAAGAGTTGACCTAGATATGGTCCGTATATGTAGGAAACACCGTTATTTTGTTCTGACCACAGTCACGTTTCTTGCTGTATTAGAGACTCTTAGAAAGCAAGAGCGTGCTTCTTGCTCTAAAGCAGAGTGTGTTTCATGGATGAGAACTGTGCTGGGTGTTTCCCTTCAGAAATGGAGTTAAATTCCAGGCTCTGTGTCTTCCTACAAGCAAGACATCATTTCAGGTAAACGCAGTCACTATTCAGCTCAAATGCATATAAATCCTTTACAAAGCTCACACGTTTCTCGCTCTTAACTGAAAAGCAATGCATGTTAGATGACTTGTGGTTTGTATCAGTTTCAGAAGCAGAGTTGATCTAGCAATGGTCCGTATGTGTAGGAAACACCGTTCTTTTGTTCAGAGTACCCTCAAGTTTCTGGCTCTGTTAGAGACTCTAGAAAGCAAGAGCGTGCTTCTTCCTATATGCAGAATGTGTTTCATCGTGAGAACTGTGCTGTGTGTTTCCCTTCAGAAATGGAGTTTAATCACAGGCTCTGTATCTTCCTACAAGCAAGACTTTGTTTCACGTTAACTCAGTCACCTTTCAGCTCAAACAAAGCTACATCGTTCACGTAGCTCACACGTTTCTTGCTCTTAACTGGAAAGCATTGGAGGTTAGAGGAACTGTGATTTGTATCAGTTTAAGTAGCAGAATTGAACTAGCAATGATCCGTATGTGTAGGAAACACCGTTCTTTTGTTCAGAGTGCCCTCAATTTCTGGCTCTATTAGAGACTCTAGAAAGCAAGAGCATGCTTCGTGTTCTAAAGCAGAGTGTGTTTCATGGATGAGAACTGTGCTGTGTGTTTCCCTTCAGAAACGGAGTTAAATACCAGGCTCTGTGTCTTCCTACAAGCAAGACATCTTTTCAGGTAAACTCAGTCACTTTTCAGCTCAAAGGAAGCTACATCGTTCACGAAGCTCACACGTTTCTCGCTCTTAACTGGAAAGCATTGCATGTTAATGGAACTGTTCTTTGTATCAGTTTCAGAAGAAGAGTTGACCTAGATATGGTCCGTATATGTAGGAAACACCGTTATTTTGTTCTGACCACAGTCACGTTTCTTGCTGTATTAGAGACTCTTAGAAAGCAAGAGCGTGCTTCTTGCTCTAAAGCAGAGTGTGTTTCATAAATGAGAACAGTGCTGGGTGTTTCCCTTCAGAAATGGAGTTAAATTCCAGGCTCTGTGTCTTCCTACAAGCAAGACATCATTTCAGGTAAACGGAGTCACTATTCACCTCAAATGAATATAAATCCTTTACAAAGCTCACACGTTTCTCACTCTTAACTGAAAAGCAATGGATGTTAGATGACTTGTGGTTTGTATCAGTTTCAGAAGCAGAGTTGATCTAGCAATGGTCTGTATATGTAGGAAACACCCTTCTTTTGTTCAGAGTACCCTCAATTTTCTGGATCTGTTAGAGACTCTAGAAAGCAAGAGCATGCTTCTTGCTCTAAAGCAGAGTGTGTTTCAAGGATGAGAACTGTGCTGTGTGTTTCCCTTCAGACATGGAGTTAAATTCCAGGCTCTGTGTCTTCCTACAAGCAAGACTTCGTTTCAGGTAAACTCACTCACGTTTCAGCTCAAACAATGCTACATCGTTTACTTAGCCCACACGTTTCTTGCTCTAAAAAAGCATTGGATATTAGAGGAACTGTGGTTTGTATCAGTTTCAGAAGCAGAGTTGGACTAGATATGGTCTGTATATGTAGGAAACTCCATTCTTTTGTTCTGAGCACACTCATGTTTCTTGCACTATTAGAGACTATAGAAAGCAAGAGCCTGCTTCTTCCTATATGCAGAATGTGTTTCATCGTGAGAACTGTGCTGTGTATTTCCCTTCAGAAATGGAGTTTAATCACAGGCTCTGTATCTTCCTACAAGCAAGACTTCGTTTTACGTTATGTCAGTCACCTTTCAGCTCAAACAAAGCTAGATCGTTCACGTAGCTCACACATTTCTTGCTCTTAACTGGAAAGCATTGGATGTTAGAGGAACTGTGATTTGTATCAGTTTAAGTAGCAGAGTTGAACTAGCAATGATCCGTATGTGTAGGAAACACCGTTCTTTTGTTCAGAGTGCCCTCAATTTCTGGCTCTATTAGAGACTCTAGAAAGCAAGAGCATGCTTCGTGTTCTAAAGCAGAGTGTGTTTCATGGATGAGAACTGTGCTGTGTGTTTCCCTTCAGAAATGGAGTTAAATCCCAGGCTCTGTGTCTTCCTACAAGCAAGACATCTTTTCAGGTAAACTCAGTCACTTTTCAGCTCAAAGGAAGCTACATCGTTCACGAAGCTCACACGTTTCTCGCTCTTAACTGGAAAGCATTGCATGTTAATGGAACTGTTCTTTGTATCAGTTTCCGAAGAAGAGTTGACCTAGATATGGTCCGTATATGTAGGAAACACCGTTATTTTGTTCTGACCACAGTCACGTTTCTTGCTGTATTAGAGACTCTTAGAAAGCAAGAGCGTGCTTCTTGCTCTAAAGCAGAGTGTGTTTCATGGATGAGAACTGTGCTGGGTGTTTCCCTTCAGAAATGGAGTTAAATTCCAGGCTCTGTGTCTTCCTACAAGCAAGACATCATTTCAGGTAAACGCAGTCACTATTCAGCTCAAATGCATATATATCGTTTACGATGCTCACACGTTTCTTGCTCTTTAATGAAAAGCATTGGATGTTAGATGACTTGTGGTTTGTATCAGTTTCAGAAGCAGAGTTGAACTAACAATGGTCCGTATGTGTAGGAAAAACCATTCTTTTGTTTTCAGCACACTTTCAAGTTTCAGGCTCTATTAGAGACTCTAGAAAGCAAGAGCGTGCTTCTTGCTCTAAAGCAGAGTGTGTTTCACGGAGGACAACTGTGCTGTGTGTTTCCCTTCAGAAATGGAGTTAAATTCCAGGCTCTGTGTCTTCCTACAAGCAAGACTTCGTTTCAGGTAAACTGACTCACGTTTCAGCTCAAACAAAGCTACATCATTTACTTTGCCCACACGTTTCTTGCTCTAAATGAAAAGCATTGGATATTAGGGGAACTGTTGTTTGGATCAGTTTCAGAAGCAGAGTTGGACTAGATATGGTCTGTATGTGTAGGAAACTCCGTTCTTTTGTTCTGAGCACACTCACGTTTCCTGCACTATTAGAGACTCTAGAAAGCAAGAGCGTTCTTCTTCCTATACGCAGAATGTGTTTCATTGTGAGAACTGTGCTGTGTGTTTCCCTTCAGAAATGGAGTTAAATCACAGGCTCTGTATCTTCCTAGGAGCAAGCCTTCGTTTCCCATAAACTCAGTCACCTTTCAGCTCAAACAAAGCTACATCGTTCACGTAGCTCACACTTTTCTTGCTCTTAAATGTAAAGCATTGGATATTAGAGGACCTGGGGTTTGTATCAGTTTCAGAAGCAGAGGTGGACTTGCAATGGTCCGTATGTGTTGGAAACCCTGTTCTTTTGTTCTGAGCATACTTTCAAGTTTCTGGCTCTATTATATACTCTAGAAAGCTAGAGCATGCTTCTTGATCTAAAGCAGAGTGTGTTTCATGGATGAGAACTGTGCTGTGTGTTTCCCTTCAGAAATGGAGTTAAATCCCAGGCTCTGTGTCTTCCTTCAAGCAAGACATCATTTCAGGTAAAATCAGTCACCTTTCAGCTCAAACAAAGCTACATCTTTCACGTAGCTCACACGTTTCTTGCTCTTAACTGTAAAGCATTGAATATTAGAGGACCTGGGGTTTGTATCAGTTTCAGAAGCATAGTTGAACTAGCAAAGGTCCGTATGTGTAGGAAACACTGTTCATTTGTTCTGAGTACCCTCAATTTCTCTCTCTATTAGCGACTTTAGAAAGCAAGAGCATGCTTCTTGCTCTAAAGCAGAGCGTGTTTTATGGATGAAAACTGTGCTGTGTGTTTTCCGTCAGAAACAGAGTTAAATTACAGGCTCTGTGTCTTCCTACAAGCAAGACATCATTTCAGGTAAACACAGTCACTTTTCAGCTCAAATGAATATAAATCGTTTACAAAGCTCACGCCTTTCTCGCTCTTAACTGAAAAGCATTGGATTTTAGATGAATTGTGGTTTGCATCAGTTTCAGAAGCAGAGGTGGACCTGCAATGGTCCGTATGTGTTGGAAACACTGTTCTTTTGTTCTGAGCATACTTTCAAGATTCTGGCTCTATTATATACTCTAGAAAGCTAGAGCATGCTTCTTGCTCTAAAGCAGAGGGTGTTTCATGGATGAGAACTGTGCTGTGTGTTTCCCTTCAGACATGGAGTTAAATTCCAGGCTCTGTGTCTTCCCAGAAGCAAGACTTCGTTTCAGGTAAACTCACTCACGTTTCAGCTCAAACCAAGCTACATCGTTTACTTAGCCCACACGTTTCTTGCTCTAACTGAAAAGCATTGGACATTAGAGGAACTGTGGTTTGTATCAGTTTCAGAAGCAGAGTTGGACTAGATATGGTCTGTATATGTAGGAAACTCCGTTCTTTTTTTCTGAGCACACCCACTTTTCCTGCACTATTAGAGACTATAGAAAGCAAGAGCGTGCTTCTTCCTATACCCAGAATGTGTTTCATCGTGTGAACTGTGCTGTGTGTTTCCCTTCAGAAATGGAGTTTAATCACAGGCTCTGTCTTCCTACAAGCAAGACTTCATTTCACGTTAACCTAGTCAACTTACAGCTCAAACAAAGCTACATCTTTCACGTAGCTCACACGTTTCTTGCTCTTAAATGTAAAGCATTGGATGTTAGAGGACCTGTGATTTGCATCAGTTTCAGTAGCAGAGTTGTACTAGCAATGGTCCGTATGTGTAGGAAACACCGTTCTTTTGTTCAGAGTGCCCTCAATTTTTGGCTCTATTAGAGACTCTAGAAAGCAAGAGCATGCTTCGTGTTCTAAAGCAGAGTGTGTTTCATGGATGAGAACTGTGCTTTGAGTTTCCCTTCAGCAATGGAGTTAAATTCCAGGCTCTGTGGCTTCCTACAAGCAAGACATCATTTCGGGTAAACGCAGTCACTTTTCACCTCAAATGAATATAAATCGTTTATGAAGCTCACACGTTTCTCGCTCTTAACTGAAAAGCATGGCATTTTAGATGACTTGTGGTTTGTATCAGTTTCAGAAGCAGAGTTCAACTAACTATGGTCCGTATGTGTAGGAAACACCGTTATTTTGTTCTGAGCACACTCACATTTCCTGCTCTATTAGAGACTCTAGAAAGCAATAGCGTGCTTCTTCCTATACGCAGAGTGTGTTTCATGGATGAGAACTGTGCTGTGTTTTTCCCTTCAGAAATGGAGTTAAATCCCAGGCTCTGTGTCTTCCTACAAGCAAACATCTTTTCAGGTAAACTCATTCACTTTTAGGCTCAAATGAATATAAATCGTTTACGAAGCTCACACGTTTCTCTCTCTTAACTGGAAAGCATTTCATGTTACAAGAACGGTGGTTTGTATCAGTTTCAGAAGAAGAGTTGACCTACATATGGTCAGTATGTGTAGGAAACACCGTTATTTTTTTCTGACCACAGTCTCGTTTCCTGCTGTATTAGAGACTGTTAGAAAGCAAGAGCGTGCTTCTTGCACTAAAGCAGAGTGTGTTTCATGGATGAGAACTGTGCTGTGTGTTTCCGTTCAGAAATGTAGTTAATTCCCAAGCTCTGTGTCTTCCTACAAGCAAGACTTCATTTCAGGTAAACTAACTCACATTTCAGCTCAAACAAAGCTACATATTTTATGTAGATCACACGTTTCTTGCTCTAACTGAAAAGCATTGGATATTAGAGGAACTGTGGTTTTATCAGTTTCAGAAGCAGAGTTGTACTAGATATGGTCTGTATATGTAGGAAACTCCGTTATTTTGTTCTGAGTACACTCACGTTTCCTGCTCTTTTAGAGACTCTAGAAAGCAAGGGCGTGCTTCCTTCAATATGCAGAGTGTGTTTCATTGTGAGAACTGTGCTGTGTGTTTCTCTTCATAAATGGAGTTATATCACAGGCTCTGTATCTTCCTACAAGCAAGACTTCGTTTCAGGAATACTCTATCACCTTTCAGCTCAAACAAAGCTACATCGTTCACGTAGCTCACACGTTTCTTGCTCTTAACTGTAAAGCATTGAATGTTAGAGGAACTGTGATTTGTATCAGTTTCAGAAGAAGAGTTGACCTACATATGGTCAGTATGTTTAGGAAACACCATTATTTTGTTCTGACCACAGTCTCGTTTCCTGGTGTATTAGAGAATCTTAGAAACCAAGAGCACGCTTCTTGCTCTAAAGCAGAGTGTGTTTCATGGATGAGAACTGTGCTGTGTGTTTCCCTTCAGAAATGGAGTTAAATCCCAGGCTATGTGTCTTCCTACAAGCAAGACATCATTTCAGGTAAACGCAGTCACTATCCAGCTCAAATGAATATAAATCGTTTACGAAGCTCACACGTTACTCGCTCTTAACTGAAAAGCAATGGATGTTAGATGACTTGTGGTTTGTATCAGTTTCAGAAGCAGAGTTGAACTAGCAATGGTCTGTATGTGTAGGAAACACCGTTCTTTTGTTTTGAGCACACTTTCAAGTTTCTGCCTCTATTATAGACTCTAGAAAGCAAGAGCGTGCTTCTTGCTCTAAAGCAGAGTGTGTTTCACGGAGGACAACTGTGCTTTGTGTTTCCCTTTAGAAATGGAGTTAAATCCCAGGCTCTGTATCTTCCTACAATCAAGACTTCGTTTCACGTAAACTCAGTCCCATTTCAGCTCAATCAAAGCGACATCATTCACGTAGCTCACACGTTTCTTGCTCTTAAATGTAAAGCATTGGATGTTAGAGGACCTGTGGTTTGTATCAGGTTCAGAAGAAGAGCTGACCTGGATATGGTCCGTATGTGTTGGAAACACCGTTATTTTGTTCTGAGTACGCTCAAGTTTCTGCCTCTATTAGAGACTCTAGAAAGCAAGAGCATGCTTCTTGCTCTAAAGCAGATTGTGTTTCATGGATGAGAACTGTGCTGTGTGTTTCCCATCAGAAATGGAGTTAAATCACAGGCTCTGTATCTTCCTACAAGCAAGATTTTGTTTCACGTAAACTCAGTCACCTTTCAGCTCAATCAAAGCTACATGTTTCACGTACTCACACGTTACTTGCTATTAACTGTAAATCATTGGATATTAGGGGACCTGTGGTTGGTATCAGTTTCCTAAGCAGAGTTGAACTAGTATTGGTCCGTACGTGTGTGAAACACCGTTCTTTTGTTCGAGAACCCTCAAGTTTCTGGCTCTATTAGAGACTCTAGAAAGCAAGAGCATGCTTCTTGCTCTAAAGCAGAGTGTGTTTCATGGATGAGAACTGTGCTGTGTTTTTCCCTTCAGAAATGGAGTTAAATCCCAGGCTCTGTGCCTTCCTACAAGCAAGACATCTTTTCAGGTAAACTCATTTACTTTTCAGCTCAAAGGAAGCTACATCATTCACGAAGCTCACACGTTTCACGCTCTTGACTTGAAAGCATTGCATGTTAATGGAACTGTGGTTTGTATCAGTTTCAGAAGAAGAGTTGACCTAGATATGGTCCGTATGTTTAGGAAACACAATTATTTTGTTCTGACCAGAGTCACGTTTCCTGCTGTATTAGAGACCCTTAAAAAGCAAGAGCGTGCTTCTTGCTCTAAAGCATAGTGTGATTCGTGGATGAGAACTGTGCTGTGTGTTTCCCTACAGAAATGGAGTTAAATTCCAGGCTCTGTGTCTCCCTGCAAGCAAGACATCATTTCAGGTAAACGCAGTCACTTTTCAGCTCAAATGAATATAAATCGTTTAGGAAGCTCACACGTTTATCGCTCTTAACTGAAAAGCATTGGATGTTAGATAACTTGTGGTTTGTATCAGTTTCAGAAGCAGAGTTCAACTAGCAATGGTCCGTATGTGTTGGAAACTCCATTCTTTTGTACTGAGCACACTTTCAAGTTTCTGGCTCTCTTATAGACTTGAGAAAGCAAGAGCGTGCTTCTTCCTATACACAGAGTGTCTTTCAACATGAGAACTCTGCTGTGTGTTTCCCTTTAGAAATGGAGTTCAATCACAGGCTCTGTATCTTCCTACAAGCAAGACTTCGTTTCACGTAAACTCAGTCAACTTTCAGCTCAAACAAAGCTACATCGTTCACGTAGCTCACACGAATCTTGCTCTTAACTGTTAAGCATCGGATGTTAGAGGACATATGGTTTGTAACAATTTCAGAAGAAGTGTTGAACTAGCAATGGTCCATATGTGTAGGAAACACCGTTCTTTTGTTCTGAGTACCCTCACTTTCTGGCTCTATTAGAGACTCTGGAAAGCAAGACCATGTATGTTGCTCTAAAGCAGAGTGTGTTTCATGGATTAGTACTGTGCTGTGTGTTTCCCTTCAGAAATGGAGTTAAATTCCAGGCTCTGTGTCTTCCTACAAGCAAGACATCATTTCAGGTAAACGCAGTCACTTTTCAGCTCAAATGAATATCAATCATTTACGAAGCTCACACGTGTCTTGCTCTTAACTGAAAAGCATTGGATGTTAGAGACTCGTGCTTTGTATCAGTTTCAGAAGCAGAGTTGAACTTGCAATGGTCCATATGTGTTGGAAACACCGTTATTTTGTTCTGAGTACCCTCAAGTTTCTGCCTCTATTAGAGACTCTAGAAAGCAAGAGCATGCTTCTTGCTCTAAAGCATATTGTGTTTCATGGATGAGAACTGGGCTGTGTGTTTCCCTTCAGAAATGGAGTTAAATCACAGGCTCTGTATCTTCCTACAAGCAAAACTTCGTTTCAGGTAAACTCACTCACGTTTAAGCTCAAAAACGCTACATCTTTCACTTTGCTCACACGTTTCTTGCTCTTAACTGTAAAGCATTGGATGTTAGATGACTTGTGGTTTGTATCAGTTTCACTAGCAGAGTTGAACTAGCAATGGTCCGTATGTGTAGGGAACTCCGTTCTTTTGTTCTGAGCACACTTTCAAGTTTCTGGCTCTATTAGAGCCTCTAGAAAGCAAGAGCGTGCTTCTTGCTCTAAAGCATAGTGTGTTACATGGAGGACAACTTTGCTGTATGTTTCCCTTCAGAAATCAAGTTAAATCCCAGGCTCTGGGTCTTCCTACAAGCAAGACTTCGTTTCAGGTAAACTCACTCACGTTTCAGCTCAAACAAATCTACATCTTTTATGTAGCTCACACGTTTCTTGCTGTAACTGAAAAGCATTGGATATTAGAGGAACTGTGGTTTGTATCAGTTTCAGAAGACGAGTTGACCTAGATATGGTCCGTATGTATAGGAAACACCGTTCTTTTGTTCTGAGTACCCTCAAGTTTCTGGATCTATTAGAGACTCTATAAAGCAAGAGCATTATTCTTGCTCTAAAACAGATTGTGTTTCATGGATGAGAACTGTGGTGTGTGTTTCCCTTCAGAAATGAAGTTAAATCCCAGGCTCTGTCTCTTCCTACAAGCAAGACATCTTCTCAGGTAAACTAAGTCACTTTTCAGCTCAAAGGAAGCTACATCGTTCACGAAGCTCACACGTTTCTCGCTCTTAACTGGAAAGCATTGCATGTTAGAGGAACTGTGGTTTATATCAGTTTCAGAAGAAGAGTTGACCTAGATATCGTCAGTATGTGTAGGAAACACCCTTATTTTGATCGGACCACAGTCACGTTTCTTGCTGGATTAGAGACTGTTAAAAAGCAAGAGCGTGCTTCTTGCTCTAAAGCAGAGTGTGTTTCATGGATGAGAACTGTGCTGTGTGTTTCTCTTCAGAAATGGAGTTAAATTCCAGGCTCTGTGTCTTCCTACAAGCAAGACATCATTTCTGGTAAACGCAGTCACTTTTCAGCTCAAATGATTATAAATCGTTTACGAAGCTCACACGTTTCTCGCTCTTAACTGAAAAGCATTGGATGTTAGATGACTTGTGGTTTGTATCAGTTTCACTAGCAGTGTTGAACTAGCAATGGTCCGTATGTGTAGGAAACACCGTTCTTTTCTTCTGAGCACACTCACGTTTCCTGCTCTATTAGAGACTCTAGAAAGCAATAGCGTTCTCGTTCCTATACGCAGAGTGTGTTTCAAGGATGAGAACTGTGCTTTGTGTTTCCCTTCAGAAGTGGAGTTAAATTCAAGGCTCTGTGTCTTGCTACAAGCAAGACATCATTTCAGGTAAATGCAGTCACTATTCAGCTCAAATGAATATAAATCGTTTACAAAGCTCACACGTTTCTCGCTCTTACCTGAAAAGCAATGGATGTTAGATGACTTGTGGTTTGTATCAGTTTCAGAAGCAGAGTTGAACTAGCAATGGTCCGTATGTGTAGGAAACACCATTCTTTTGTTCTGAGCACACTTTCAAGTTTCTGGCTCTTGTTCTGAGCACACTTTCAAGTTTCTGGCTCTATTAGAGACTCTAGAAAGCAAGAGCGTGCTTCTTGCTCTAAAACAGATTGTGTTTCATGGATGAGAACTGTGGTGTGTGTTTCCCTTCAGAAATGGAGTTAAATACCAGTCTCTGTGTCTTCGTACAAGCAAGACATCTTTTCAGGTAAACTCAGTCACTTTTCAGCTCAAAGGAAGCTACATCGTTCACGAAGCTCACACGTTTCTCGCTCTTAACTGGAAAGCATTGCATGTTAGAGGAACTGTGGTTTGTATCAGTTTCAGAAGAAGAGTTGACCTAGATATGGTCAGTATGTGTAGGAAACACCCTTATTTTTTCGGACCACAGTAACGTTTCCTGCTGTATTAGAGACTGTTAAAAAGCAAGAGCGTGCTTCTTGCTCTAAAGCATAGTGTGTTTCGTGGATGAGAACTGTGCTGTGTGTTTCTCTTCAGAAATGGAGTTAAATTCCAGGCTCTGTGTCCTCCTGCAAGCGAGACATCATTTCAGGTAAACGCAGTCACTTTTCAGCTCAAATGAATATAAATCATTTACCAAGCTCACACGTTTCTCGGTCTTAACTGAAAAGCATTTGATGTTAGATAACTTGTGGTTTGTATCAGTTTCAGAAGCAGAGTTGAACTAGCAATTGTCTGTATGTGTTGGAAACACCGTTCTTTTGTTCTGAGCACACTTTCAAGTTTCTGGCTCTATTATAAACTCGAGAAAGCAAGAGCGTGCTTCTTGCTCTAAAGCAGAGTGTGTCACGGAGGACAACTGTGCTGTGTGTTTCCCTTCCGAAATGGAGTTAAATCCCAGATTCTGTGTCTTCATACAAGCAATACTTCGTTTCAGGTAAACTCAATCACGTTTCAGCTCAAACAAAGCTACATCTTTTACGTTGCTCACATGTTTCTTGCTCTAACTGGAAAGCATTTGGTATTAGAGGAAGTGTGGTTTTTATCAGTTTCAGAAGCAGAGTTGAACTAGCAATGGTCCGTATGTGTAGGAAACACCGTTCTTTTGTGCTGAGCACACTCACTTTTCCTGCAGTATTAGAGACTCTAGAAAGAAAGAGCGTCCTTATTGCTCTAAAGCAGACTGTGTTTCATCGATGAGAACTGTGCTATGTGTTTCCCTTCAGAAATGGAGTTAAATCCCAGCCCCTGTATCTTCCTACAAGCAAGATTTCTTTTCACGTAAACTCAGTCACCATTCAGCTCAATCAATGCTACATCGTTCACGTAGCTCACACGTTTCTTGCTCTTAACTGTAAAGAATTGGATATTAGAGGACCTGTGGTTGGTATCAGTTTCCTAGCAGATTTGAGCTAGCAATGGTCCGTATGTGTGGGAAACACCGTTATTTTTTTCGGAGAACCCTCAAGTTTCTGGCTCTATTAGAGACTCTAGAAAGCAAGAGCATGCTTCTTGCTCTAAAGCAGAGTGTGTTTCATGGATGAGAACTGTGCTGTGTGTTTCCCTTCAGAAATGGAGTTAAATCCCAGGCTCTGTGTCTTCCTACAAGCAAGACATCCTTTCAGGTAAACTCAGTCATTTTCAGCTCAAAGGATGCTACATCGTTCACGAAGCTCACACGTTTCTCGCTCTTAACTGGAAAGCATTGCATGTTAGAGGAACTGTGGTTTGTATTAGTTTCAGAAGCAGAGTTGGAATAGATTTGATCTGTATGTGTAGGAAACACCGTTCTTTTGTTCAGAGTACCCTCAAGTTTCTGGTTTTATTAGAGTCTCTAGAAAGCAAAAGCATGCTTCGTGTTCTAAAGCAGAGTGAGTTTCATGGATGAGAACTTTGCTGTGTGTTTCCCTTCAGAAATGGATTTAAATCCCAGGCTCCGTATCTTCCTACAAGCAAGACATCTTTTCAGGTAAACTCAGTCAATTTTCAGCTACAAGGAAGCTACATCGTTCACAAAGCACACACGTTTCTCGCTCTTAATTGGAAAGCATTGCATGTTACAGGAACTGTGGTTTGTATCAGTTTCAGAAGAAGAGCTGACCTGGATATGGTCCGTATGTGTAGGAAACACCATTTTTTTGTTCTGACCACAGTCACGTTTCCTGCTGAATTAGAGACTCTTAGAAAGCAAGAGCGTGCTTATTGCTCTAAAGCAGAGTGTGTTTCATGGATGAGAACTGTGCTGTGTGTTTCCCTTCATAAATGGATTTAAATCGCAGGCTCTGTGTCTTGCTACAAGCAAGACATCATTTCAGGTAAACTCAGTCACTTTTCAGCTCAAAGGAAGCTACATCGTTCACGAAGCTCAAGCATTTCTCTCTCTTAACTGGATAGCATTGCATGTTAATGGAACTGTGCTTTATATCAGTTTCAGAAGAAGAGTTGACCTAGAAATGGTCTGTAAGTGTAGGAAACACCGTTATTTTGTTCTGACCACAGTCACGTTTCTTACTGTATTAGAGACTCTTAGAAAGCAAGAGCGTGCTTCTTGCTCTAAAGCAGAGTGTGTTTCAAGGATAAGAACTGTGCTGTGTGTTTCCCTTCAGACATGGAGTTAAATTCCAGGCTCTGTGTCTTCCCAGAAGCAAGACTTCGTTTCAGGTAAACTCACTCACGTTTCAGCTCAAACCAAGCTACATCGTTTACTTAGCCCACACATTTCTTGCTCTAACTGAAAAGCATTGGACATTAGAGGAACTGTGGTTTGTATCAGTTTCAGAAGCAGAGTTGGACTAGATATGGTCTGTATTTGTAGGAAACTCCGTTCTTTTTTTCTGAGCACACCCACTTTCCTGCACTATTAGAGACTATAGAAAGCAAGAGCGTGCTTCTTCCTATACCCAGAATGTGTTTCATCGTGAGAACTGTGCTGTGTGTTTCCCTTCAGAAATGGAGTTTAATCACAGGCTCTGTCTTCCTACAAGCAAGACTTCATTTCACGTTAACCTAGTCAACTTACAGCTCAAACAAAGCTACATCGTTCACGTAGCTCACACGTTTCTTGCTCTTAAATGTAAAGCATTGGATGTTAGAGGACCTGTGATTTGCATCAGTTTCAGTAGCAGAGTTGTACTAGCAATGGTCCGTATGTGTAGGAAACACCGTTCTTTTGTTCAGAGTGCCCTCAATTTTTGGCTCTATTAGAGACTCTAGAAAGCAAGAGCATGCTTCGTGTTCTAAAGCAGAGTGTGTTTCATGGATGAGAACTGTGCTTTGAGTTTCCCTTCAGCATTGGGGTTAAATTCCAGGCTCTGTGGCTTCCTACAAGCAAGATATCATTTCAGGTAAACGCAGTCACTTTTCACCTCAAATGAATATAAATCGTTTTCGCAGCTCACACGTTTCTCGCTCTTAACTGAAAAGCAATGCATTTTAGATGACTTGTGGTTTGTACCAGTTTCAGAAGCAGAGTTCAACTAGCTATGGTCCGTATGTGTAGGAAACACCGTTATTTTGTTCTGAGTACACTCACGTTTCCTGCTCTATTAGAGACTCTAGAAAGCAATAGCGTGCTTCTTCCTATACGCAGAGTGTGTTTCATGGATGAGAACTGTGCTGTGTTTTTCCCTTCAGAAATGGAGTTAAATCCCAGGCTCTGTGTCTTCCTACAAGCAAACATCTTTTCAGGTAAACTCATTCACTTTTAGGCTCAAAGGAAGCTATATCGTTCACGAAGCTCACAAGTTTCTCTCTCTTAACTAGAAAGCATTTCATGTTACAAGAACTGTGGTTTGTATCATTTTCAGAAGAAGAGTTGACCTACATATGGTCAGTATGTGTAGGAAACACCGTTATTTTTTTCTGACCACAGTCTCGTTTCCTGCTGTATTAGAGACTGTTAGAAAGCAAGAGCGTGCTTCTTGCTCTAAAGCAGTGTGTTTCATGGATGAGAACTGTCCTGTGTGTTTCCCTTCAGAAATGGAGTTAAATCCCAGGCTCTGTGTCTTCCTACAAGCAAGACATCTTTTCAGGTATACTTATTCACTGTTCAGCTCAAAGTAAGCTACATCGTGCACGAAGCTCACACATTTGTCGCTCTTAACTGGAAAGCATTGAATATTAGAGGAACTGTGTTTTGTATCAGTTTTAGAAGAAGAGTTGACCTAGAAATGGTCCTTATGTGTAGTAAACACCGTTATTTTGTTCTGATCACAGTCACGTTTCCTGCTGTATTAGATACTCTTAGCAAGCAAGAGCGTGCTTCTTGCTCTAAAGCAGTGTGTGTTTCATGGATGAGAACTGTTCTGTGTGTTTCCCTTCAGAAATTGAGTTAAATTCTAGGCTCTGTGTCTTCCTAAAAGCAAGACATCATTTCAGATAAAAGGAGTCACTTTTCAGGTCAAATGAATATAAATCATTTAAGAAGCTCACTCGTTTTTCTCTCTTCAATGAAAAGCATTGGGTGTTAGATGACTTCTGGATTGTATCCGTTTAGAAGCAGAGTTGAACTAGCAATGGTCCTTATGTGTAGGAAACCACGTTCTTTTGTTCTGAGCACACATTCAAGTTTCTGGCTCTATTGGAGACTCTAGAAAGCAAGAGTATGCTTCTTGCTCTAAAGCAGAGTGTGTTTCATGGATGAGAACTGTACTGTGTGTTTCCCTTCAGAAATGGTATTAAATAACAGGCTCTGTGTCTTCCTACAAAACGACATCTTTTCAGGTAAACACAGTCACTTTTAGCTCAAACGAATATAAATCATTCACAAAGCTCACACGTTTCTCGCTCTTACCTGAAAAGCATTGGATGTAAGATGACCTGTGGTTTGTATCAGTTTCAGAAGCAGAGTTGAACTAGCAATGGTCCGTTTGTGTAGGAAACACTGTTCTTTTGTTCTGAGAACACTCACGTTTCCTGCTTTATTAGCGACTGTAGAAAGCAAGAGCGTGCTTTTTCCTATATGCAGAGTATGTTTCATGGATGATAACTGTGCTGTGTGCTTCCCTTCAGAAATGGAGTTAAATCACATGCTCTGTGTCTTCCTACAAGCAAGACATCTTTTCAGGTAAACTCAGTCACTTTTCAGCTCAAAGGAAGCTACAACCTTCCCGAAGCTCACACGTTTCTTGTTCGTAACTGGAAAGCATTGCATGTTAGAGGAACTGTGGTTTCTATCAGTTTCAGAAGAAGAGTTGAAATAGATATGGTACATAAGAGTAGGAAACACTGTTCTTTTGTTCTGAGCACAGTCATGTTTCTTGCTTTATTTCAGGCTCTAGAAAGCAAGAGCGTGCTTCTTGCTCTAAGGCAGAGTGTTTTTCATGTATGACAACTGTTCTGTGGGTATCCCTTCAGAAATGGAGATAAATCCATGGCTCTGTGTCTTCCTACAAAACGACATCTTTTCAGGTAAACACAGTCACTTTTAGCTCAAACGAATATAAATCATTCACAAAGCTCACATGTTTCTTGCTCTTAACTGAAAAGCATTGGATGTAAGATGACCTGTGGTTTGTATCAGTTTCAGAAGCAGAGTTGAACTAGCAATGGTCCGTATGTGTAGGAAACACCGTTCTTTTGTTCTAAGCACACTCACGTTTCCTGCATTATTAGAGACTTTAGAAAGCAAGAGCGTGCTTCTTCCTATATGCAGAGTGTGTTTCATGGATGAGAACTGTTCTGTGTGTTTCCCTTCAGAAATGGAGTTAAATCCCAGGCTCTGTATCTTCCTACAAGCAAGACTTCGTTTCACGTAAACTCACTCACCTTTCAGCTCAAACAAATCTACATCGTTCATGTAGCTCACATGTTTCTGGCTCTTAACTGTAAATTATTGGATATTAGAGGAACTGTGGTTTGTATCAGTTTCAGTAGCAGAGTTGAACTAGATATGGTCCGTATGTGAAGGAAACACCGTTATTTTGTTCTGACCCCACTCACTTTACCTGCTGTATTAGAGACTCCAGAAAGCAAGAAGGTGCTTCTTGCTATAAGCAGAATGTGTTTCATGGATGAGAACTGTGCTGTGTGTTTCCCTTCAGAAATGGAGTTAAATCCCAGCTCTGTGTCTTCCTACAAGCAAGACATCTTTTCAGGTATACTTATTCACTTTTCAGCTCAAAGTAAGCTACATCGTTCACGAAGCTCACACATTTCTCGCTCTTAACTGGAAAGCATTGAATGTTAGAGGAACTGTGGTTTTTATCAGTTTCAGAAGAAGAGTTGACCTAGATATGGTCTGTATGTGTAGGAAACACCGTTATTTTGTTCTGACCACAGTCACATTTCCTGCTGTATTAGAGACTCTTAGAAAGCAAGAGAGTGCTTCTTGATCTAAAGCAGAGTGTGTTTCATGGATGAGAACTGTGCTGTGTGTTTCCCTTCAGAAACTGAGTTAAATTCCAGGCTCTGTGTCTTCCTACATGCAAGACATCATTTCAGGTAAATGGAGTCACTTTTCAGCTCAAATGAATATCAATCATTCACAAAGCTCACACGTTTCTCGCTCTTAACTGAAAAGCATTGGATGTAAAATGACCTGTGGTTTGTATCAGTTTCAGAAGCAGAGTTGAACTAGATATGGTCCGTATGTGAAGGATACACCGTTTTTTGTTCTGACCCCACTCACTTTACCTGCTGTATTAGAGACTCCAGAAAGCAAGAAGGTGCTTCTTGCTATAAGCAGAATGTGTTTCATGGATGAGAACTGTGCTGTGTGTTTCCCTTCAGAAATGGAGTTAAATCCCAGGCTCTGTGTCTTCCTACAAGCAAGACATCTTTTCAGGTATACTTATTCACTTTTCAGCTCAAAGTAAGCTACATCGATCACGAAGCTCACACATTTCTCGCTCTTAACTTGAAAGCATTGCATGGTAGAGGAACTGTGGTTTGTATCAGTTTCAGAAGAAGAGTTGAACTAGCCATGGTCCGTATGTGTAGAAAACACCGTTTTTTATTTTTTGTTTGTTTGGAGCACACTCACGTTTCCTGCTTTTTTAGAGACTCTAGAAGGCAAGAGTGTGCTTCTTGCTCTAAAGCATAGTCTGTTTCATGGATGACAACTGTGCTGTGTTTTTCCCTTCAGAAATGGAGTTAAATCCCAGGCTCTGTATCTTCCTACAAGCAAGACTTCTTTTCATGTAAACTCAGTAACTTTACAGCTCAAACAAAGCTTCATCATTCACATAGCTCACACGTTTCTGGCTCTTTACTGAAAAGCATTGGATGTTAGAGGACCTGTAGTTTGTATCAGTTTCAGAAGCAGAGTTGAACTAGATATGGTCCATATGTGTAGGAAACACCTTTCTTTTGTTCTGAGCACACTCACGTTTCCTGCTTTATTAGAGAATCTAGAAGGCAAGAGCGTGCTTCTTGCTCTAAAGAAGAGTGTGTTTCATGGATGAGAACGGTGCTGTCTGTTTCGCTTCAGAAATTGAGTTAAATTCCAGGCTCTGTATCTTCCTACAAGCAAGACATCATTTCAGGTAACATGAGTCACTTTTCAGCTCAAATGAATATAAATCGTTTAAGAAGCTCACTAGTTTCTTGCTCTTAAATGAAAAGCATTGGATGTTAGATGACTTGTGGTTTGTATCAGTTTCAGAAGCAGAATTGAACTAGCCATGGTCCGTATGTGTAGGAAACACCGTTCTTTTGTTCTGAGCACACTTTCAAGTTTCTGGCTCTATTGGAGACACTAGAAAGCAAGAGCGTGCTTCTTGCTCTAAAGCAGAGTGTGTTTCATGGATGAGAACTGTGCTGTCTGTTTCCCTTCAGAAATGGAGTTAAATCCCAGTCTCTGGGTCATCCTACAAGCAAGACATCTTTTCAGGTAAACTCAGTCACTTTTCACCTCAAAGGAAGCTACATCGTTCCAGAAGCTCACACGTATCTCGCTCTTAACTGAAAAGCATTGGATGTTAGATGACTTGTGGTTTGCATCAGTTTCAGAAGCAGAGTTTAACTAGAAATGTTCTGTATGTGTGGGAAACAAGGTTCATTTGTTCTGAGCACACTTTCAAGTTTCTGGGTCTATTAGAGACTCTAGAAAGCAAGAGCGTGCTTCTTGCTCTAAAGAAGTGTGTTTCATGGATGAGAACTGTGCTGTGTGTTTCCCTTCATAAATGGTGTGAAATCCCACGCTCTGTGTCTTCCTACAAAAAGATATCATTTCAGGTAAACGCAGTCACTTTTAGCTCAAACGAATATAAATCATTCACAAAGCTCACACGTTTCTCGCTCTTAAATGAAAAGCATTGGATGTAAGATGACCTGTGGTTTGTATCAGTTTCAGAAGCAGAGTTGAACTGGCAATGGTCCCTATGTGTAGGAAACACCGTTCTTTTGATCTGAGCACACTCACTTTTCCTGTTTTATTAGAGACTGTAGAAAGCAAGAGCGTGATTCTTCCTATACACAGAGTGTGTTTCATGGATGAGAACTGTGCTGTGTGCCTCCCTTCAGAAATGGAGTGAAATCCCACGCTCTGTGTCTTCTTACAAGCAAGAATTCTTTTCATGTAAACTCAGTAACTTTTCAGCTCAAACAAACCTACATCGTTCACGTAGCAAACACGTTTCTGGCTCTTAACTGAAAAGCATTGGATGTTAGAAGACCTGTGGTTTGTATTAGTTTCAGAAGCAGAGTTGAACTAGCAATGGTCCGTATGTGTAGGAAACAACGTTCTTTTGTTCTGAGCACACTTTCAAGTTTCTGGGTCTATTAGAGACTCTAGAAAGGAAGAGCGTGCTTCTTGCTCTAAAGCAGTGTGTTTCATGGATGAGAACTGTCCTGTGTGTTTCCCATCAGAAATGGAGTTAAATCCCAGGCTCTGTGTCTTCCTACAAGCAAGACATCTTTTCAGGTATACTTATTCACTGTTCAGCTCAAAGTAAGGTACATCGTGCACGAAGCTCACACATTTGTCGCTCTTAACTGGAAAGCATTGAATGTTAGAGGAACTGTGTTTTGTATCAGTTTTAGAAGAAGAGTTGACCTAGAAATGGTCCTTATGTGTAGTAAACACCGTTATTTTGTTCTGATCACAGTCACGTTTCCTGCTGTATTAGATTCTCTTAGAAAGCAAGAGCGTGCTTCTTGCTCTAAAGCAGTGTGTGTTTCATGGATGAGAACTGTTCTGTGTGTTTCCCTTCAGAAATGGAGTTAAATCCCAGGCTCTGTATCTTCCTACAAGCAAGACTTCGTTTCACGTAAACTCACTCACCTTTCAGCTCAAACAAATCTACATCGTTCATGTAGCTCACATGTTTCTGGCTCTTAATTGTAAATTATTGGATATTAGAGGAACTGTGGTTTGTATCAGTTTCAGTAGCAGAGTTGAACTAGATATGGTCCGTATGTGAAGGAAACACCGTTATTTTGTTCTGACCCCACTCACTTTACCTGCTGTATTAGAGACTCCAGAAAGCAAGAAGGTGCTTCTTGCTATAAGCAGAATGTGTTTCATGGATGAGAACTGTGCTGTGTGTTTCCCTTCAGAAATGAAGTTAAATCCCAGGCTCTGTGTCTTCCTACAAGCAAGACATCTTTTCAGGTATACTTATTCACTTTTCAGCTCAAAGTAAGCTACATCGTTCACGAAGCTCAAACATTTCTCGCTCTTAACTGGAAAGCATTGAATGTTAGAGGAACTGTGGTTTGTATCAGTTTCAGAAGAAGAGTTGACCTAGATATGGTCTGTATGTGTAGGAAACACCGTTATTTTGTTCTGACCACAGTCACATTTCCTGCTGTATTAGAGACTCTTAGAAAGCAAGAGAGTGCTTCTTGATCTAAAGCAGAGTGTGTTTCATGGATGAGAACTGTGCTGTGTGTTTCCCTTCAGAAACTGAGTTAAATTCCAGGCTCTGTGTCTTCCTACATGCAAGACATCATTTCAGGTAAATGGAGTCACTTTTCAGCTCAAATGAATATCAATCATTCACAAAGCTCACACGTTTCTCGCTCTTAACTGAAAAGCATTGGATGTAAAATGACCTGTGGTTTGTATCAGTTTCAGAAGCAGAGTTGAACTAGATATGGTCCGTATGTGAAGGATACACCGTTTTTTGTTCTGACCCCACTCACTTTACCTGCTGTATTAGAGACTCCAGAAAGCAAGAAGGTGCTTCTTGCTATAAGCAGAATGTGTTTCATGGATGAGAACTGTGCTGTGTGTTTCCCTTCAGAAATGGAGTTAAATCCCAGGCTCTGTGTCTTCCTACAAGCAAGACATCTTTTCAGGTATACTTATTCACTTTTCAGCTCAAAGTAAGCTACATCGTTCACGAAGCTCACACATTTCTCGCTCTTAACTTGAAAGAATTGCATGTTAGAGGAACTGTGGTTTGTATCAGTTTCAGAATAAGAGTTGAACTAGCAATGGTCCGTATGTGTAGAAAACACCGTTTTTTTTTTTTTGTTCGGAGTACACTCACATTTCCTGCTTTTTTAGAGACTCTAGAAGGCAAGAGTGTGCTTCTTGCTCTAAAGCATAGTCTGTTTCATGGATGACAACTGTGCTGTGTTTTTCCCTTCAGAAATGGAGTTAAATCCCAGGCTCTGTATCTTCCTACAAGCAAGACTTCTTTTCATGTAAACTCAGTAACTTTACAGCTCAAACAAAGCTTTATCATTCACGTAGCTCACACGTTTCTGGCTCTTAACTGAAAAGCATTGGATGTTAGAGGACCTGTAGTTTGTATCAGTTTCAGAAGCGGAGTTGAACTAGATATGGTCCATATGTGTAGGAAACACCTTTCTTTTGTTCTGAGTACACTCACGTTTCCTGCTATATTAGAGAATCTAGAAGGCAAGAGCGTGCTTCTTGCTCTAAAGAAGAGTGTGTTTCATGGATGAGAACTGTGCTGTGTGCTTCCCTTCAGAAATGGAGTTAAATCACAGGCTCTGTGTCTTCCTACAAAATGACATCATTTCAGGTAAATGCAGTCACTTTTAGCTCACACGAATATAAATCATTCACAAAGCTCACACGTTTCTCGCTCTTAACTGAAAAGCATTGGATGTAAGATGACCTGTGGTTTGTATCAGTTTCAGAAGCAGAGTTGAACTAGCAATGGTCCATATGTGTAGGAAACACCGTTCTTTTGTTCTGAGCACACTTACGTTTCCTGCATTATTAGAGACTTTAGAAAGCAAGAGCGTGCTTCTTCCTATATGCAGAGTGTGTTTCATGGATGAGAACTGTGCTGTGTGCTTCCCTTCAGAAATGGAGTTAAATCACAGGCTCTGTTCTTCCTACAAGCATGACTTTTTTTCATGTAAACTCAGTAACTTTTCAGCTCAAACGTAACTACGTTGTTCATGTAACTCACCTATTTCTGGCTCTTAACTGAAAAGCATTGGATGTTAGAGGACCTGTGGTTTGTATCAGTTTCAGAAGAAGAGTTGAACTAGATATGGTCCATATGTGTAGGAAACACCGTTCCTTTGTTCTGAGCACCCTCACTTTTCCTGCTTTTTTAGAGACTCTAGAAGGCAAGAGCGTGCTTCGTGCTCTAAAGCAGAGTGTATTTAACGGATGACAACTGTGCTGTTTGTTTCCCTTCATAAATGGAGTTTAATCCCAGGCTCTGTATCTTCCTACAAGCAAGACTTCGTTTCACGTAAACTCACTCACCTTTCAGCTCAAACAAAGCTACATCGTTCACGTAGCTCACATGTTTCTGGCTCTTAACTGTAAAGTATTGGATATTAGAGGACCTGTGGTTTGTATCAGTTTCAGTAGCAGAGTTGAACTAGCAATTGTCCGTATGTGTAGGAAACACCAATCTTTGTTCTGAGTACCCTCAAGCTTCCTGCTTAATTAGAGACTCTAGAAAGCAAGAGCATTCTTCTTGCTCTAAAGCAGAGTGTGTTTCATGGATGAGAACTGTACTGTGTGTTTCCCTTCAGAAATGGAGTTAAATCACAGTCTCTGTGTCTTCCTACATGCATGAATTCTTTTCATGTAAACTCAGTAAATTTTCAGCTCAAACAAACCTATATCGTTCACGTAGCTCACACGTTCCTGGCTCTTAACTGAAAAGCATTGGATGTTAGAGGACCTGTGGTTTGTATCAGTTTCAGAAGCAGAGTTGACCTTGATATGGTCCGTATGTGTAGGAAACACCTTTCTTTTGTTCTGAGCACACTCACGTTTCCTACTTTATTAGAGACTCTAGAAGGCAAGATCGTGCTTCTTGCTCTAAAGCAGATTGTGTTTCACGGAGGACAACTGTGCTGTGTGTTTCCCTTCAGAAATTGAATTAAGTTCCAGGCTGTGTTTCTTCCTTCAAGCAAGACATCATTTCAGGTAAACGGAGTCACTTTTCAGCTGAAATGAATATAAATCATTTACGAAGCTCACATGTTTCTCGCTCTTAACTGAAAAGCATTGCATACTAGATGACTAGTGGTTTGCATCAGTATCAGAAGCAGAGTTGAAGAAGTAATGGTCCGTATGTTTAGGAACAACGTTCTTTTTTTCTGAGCATGCTTTCTGGTTTCTGTGTCTATTAGAGACTCTAGAAAGCAAGAGCGTGCTTCTTGCTCTAAAGCAGTGTGTTTCATGGATGAGAACTGTGCTTTGTGTTTCCCTTCAGAAATGGAGTTAAATCACAGGATCTGTGTCTTCCTACAAGCAAGACATCTTTTCAGGGATAATTAGTCACTTTTCAGGTCAAAGAAAGCTACATCGTTCACGAAGGTCAAACATTTCTCGCTCTTAACTGGAAAGCATTGCACGTTAGAGGAACTGTGGTTTGTATCAGTTTCTGAAGAAGAGTTGACCTAGATATGGTCCGTATATGTAGGAAACACCGTTATTTTGTTCTGATCACAGTCACATTTCCTCCTCTATTAGATACTCTTAGAAAGCAATAGCGTGCTTCTTGCTCTAAAGCAGGTGTGTTTCATGGATGAGGACTGTGCTGGGTGTTTCCCTTCAGAAATTGAGATAAATTCCAGGCTCTGTGTCTTCCTACAAGCAAGACATCATTTCAGGTAACATGAGTCACTTTTCAGCTCAAATGAATATAAATCGTTTAAGAAGCTCACTCGTTTCTTGCTCTAAAATGAAAAGCATTGGATGTTAGATGACTGGTGGATTGTATCAGTTTCAGAAGCAGAATTGAACTAGCCATGGTCCGTATGTACAGGAAACACCGTTCTTTTGTTCTGAGCACACTTTCAAGTTTCTGGCTCTATTGGAGACACTAGAAAGCAAGAGCGTGCTTCTTGCTCTAAAGCAGAGTGTGTTTCATGGATGAGAACTCTGCTGTGTGTTTCCCTTCAGAAATGGAGTTCAATCCCACTCTTTGGGTCGTCCTACAAGCAAGATATCTTTTCAGGTAAACTCAGTCACTTTTCACCTCAAAGGAAGCTACAAGGTTCCCGAAGCTCACACGTTTCTCGCTCTTAACTGAAAAGCATTGGATGTTAGATGACTTGTAGTTTGCATCAGTTTCAGAAGCAGAGTTGAACTAGCAATGGTCCGTATGTGTGGGAAACACCGTTATTTTGTTCTGACCACAGTCACGTTTCCTGCTGTATTAGATACTCTTAGAAAGCAGAGAGTGCTTCTTGATCTAAAGTAGAGTGTGTTTCATGGATGAGAACTGTGCTGTGTTTTTCCCTTCAGAAATTGAGTTAAATTTAAGGCTCTGTGTCTTCCTACATGCAAGACATCATTTCAGGTAAACGGAGTCACTTTTCAGCTCAAATGAATATAAATCATTCACAAAGCTCATATGTTTCTCGCTCTTAAGTGAATAGCATTGGATGTAAAATGACCTGTGGTTTGTATCAGTTTCAGAAGCAGAGTTGAACTAGATATGGTCCGTATGTGTAGGAAACAACGTTATTTGTTCTGTGCACACTCACGTTTCCTGCTTTTTTAGCGATTCTAGAAGGCAAGAGCGTGCTTCTTGCTCTAAAGCATAGTGTGTTTCACGGATGACAACTGTGCTGTGTTTTTCCCTTCAGAAAGTGAGTTAAATCCCAGGCTGTGTATCGTCCTACAAGCAATACTTCTTTTCATGTAAGCTCAGTAACTTTTCCGCTCAAACAAAGCTACATCATTCACGTAGCTCACACGTTTCTGGCTCTTAACTGAAAAGCATTGGATGTTAGAGGACCTGTGGTTTGTATCAGTTTCAGAAGCAGAGTTAAACTAGAAATGGTCCGTATGTGTCGGAAACACCGTTCTTTTGTTCCAACCACCCTAATGTTTCCTGCTCTATTAGAGACTCTAGAAAGCAAGAGCGTGCTTCATGCTATAAGCAGAGTGTGTTTCTTGGATGAGAAGTGTGCCGTGTGTTTCCATTCACAATGGAGTTAATCTCAGGTTCTGTGTCTTTATACAAGCAAGACATCTTTTCAGGTAAACTCAGTCACATTTCAGCTCAAAGGAAGCTACATGGTTCACGAAGCTCACACGTTTCTTCTTTGTAACTGGAAAGCATTTGATGTTAGAGGAACTATGGTTTCTATCAGTTTCAGAAGAAGAGTTGAACTAGATATGGCCCCTATGTTTAGGAAACACCGTTCTTTTGTTCTGAGCAAACTCATGTTTCCTGCTTTAGTAGAGGCTCTAGAAAGCAAGAGCGTGCTTCTGGCTCTAAAGAAGAGTGTGTTTCATGGATGAGAACTGTGATGTGTGTTTCCATTCAGAAATGGAGTTAAATCACAGGCTCTGTGTCTTCCTACAAGCAAGACTTCGTTTCACGTAAACTCACTCACCTTTCAGCTCAAACAAAGCTACATCGTTCACGTAGCTCACACTTTTCTGGCTCTTAACTGTAAAGTATTGGATATTATAGGACCTGTGGTTTGTATCAGTTTCAGAAGCATATTTGAACTAGCAATGGTCCATATGTGTAGGAATCACCATTCTTTTGATCTGAGTACCCTTACTTTTCTGGCTCTATTAGAGACTCTAGAAAGCAAGTGCATGCTTCTTGCTCTAAAGCAGAGCGTGTTTCATGGATGAGAACTGTGCTGTGTGTTTCCCTTCAGAATGGAGTTAAATCCCAGGCTCTGTGTCTTCATAAAAGCAAGACTTCGTTTAAGGTAAACTCAGTCTCCTTTCAGCTCAAACAAAGATACATAGCTCTCGGAGCTCACACGTTTCTCGCTCTTAACTGAAAAGCATTGGATGTTAGATGACCTGTGGTTTGTATCAGTTTCAGAAGCAGTGTTGAAATAGATATGGTCCGTATGTGTAGGAAACACCGTTCTTTTGTTCTGAGCACACTCACGTTTCCTGCTTTATGAGAGACTCTAGAAGGCAAGAGCGTGCTTCTTGCTCTAAAGCAGAGTGTGTATCATGGATGACAACGGTGCTGTATCTTTCCCTTCAGAAATGGAGTTAAATGCCAGGCCCTGTGTCTTCCTACAACAAGACATCTTTTCAGGTAAACTCACTCAAGTTTCAGCTCAAACAAAGCTACATCATTTACGTTGCTCACACGTTTCTCGTTCATAACTGGAAAGCATTGCATGTTAGAGGAATTGTGGTTTGTATCAGTTTCAGAAGAAGAGTTGAACTAGATATGGTCTGTACATGTAGGAAACACCGTACTTTTGTTCTGAGCACAATCACGTTTCCTGCTGTATTAGAGAATCTAGAAAGCAAGAGCATGCTTCTTGCTCTAAAGCAGAGTGTGTTTCACGGATGAGAACTGTGCTGTGTTTTTCACTTAAGAATTGGAGTTAAATCACAGGCTCTTTGTCTTCCTACAAGCATAACTTTGTTTCATGTAAACTCAGTCACTGTTCAGCTCAAACAAAACTACATCGTACACGAGGCTCACACGTTTCTCGCTCTTATATGGAAAGCATTGGATGTTAGAGGATCCTTGGTTTGTATCAGTTTCAGAAGCAGAGTTTTACTAGATGTGGAACATATGTGTAGGAAACACCGTTCTATTGTTCTGACCACACCCACTTTCCTTCTGTATTAGAGACCCTAGAAATCAAGAGTGTGCTTCTTGCTCTAAAGCAGAGTGTGCTTCATGGATGGGAAATGTGCTGTGTGTTTCCCTTCAGAAATGGAGTTAAATTCCAGGGTCTGTGTCTTCCTACATGCAAGACTTTGTTTCAGGTAAAGTCACACACGTTTTAGCTCATACAAATTATATTGTTTAAGTAGCTCACATGTTTCTCGCTCTTAACTGAAAAGCATTGGATTTTAGAAGACCTGTGGTTTGTATCAGTTTCAGAAGCAGAGTTGAACTAGCAATAGTCCATATGTGTAGGAAACACAGTTCTTTTGTTCTGAGGACACTAGTTTTTGGCTCTATTAGAGACTCTAGAAAGCAAGAGCGTGCTTCTTGCTCTAAAGCAGAGTGTGTTTGATGCATGAGAACTGGGCTGTGTGTTTCCCTTCAGAAATGTAGTTAAATACCAGGCTCTGTGTCTTCCTACAAGCAAGACATCTTTTCAGGTAAACTCAGTCACTTTTCAGCTCAAATGTAGCAACATCGTTCACAAGGCTCACACTTTTCTCATTCGTAACTGGAAAGCATTGCATGTTAGACAAATTTTTGTTTGTATCTTTTTCAGAAGAAGAGTTGAACTAGATATAGTCTGGATATGTAGGAAACACTGTTCTTTTGTTCTGAGCACACTCAAGTTTCCTGCTTTATTAGAGACTCTAGAAAGCAAGAGTGTGCTTCTTGCTCTAAAGCAGAATGTGTTTCAGGGATGACAATTCGGGTGTTTGTATCCAATCAGAAATGGAGTTAAATCCCAGGCTCTGTGTCTTCCTATAAGCATGACTTCTTTTCATGTAAATTCAGTAACTTTTCAGCTCAAACAAAACTACAACGTTCAAGTAGCTCACACGTTTCTGGCTCTTAACTGAAAAGCATTGGATGTTGGAGGACCTGTGATTTGTATCAGTTTCAGAAGTAGTGTTGAACTAGATATGGTCTGTAAGTGTAGGAAACACCGTTCTTTTGTTCTGAGCACACTCACGTTTCCTGCTTTATTATTGACTCTAGAAGGCATGATCGTGCTTCTTGCTCTAAAGCAGAGTGTATTTCATGGATGACAACGGTGCTGTATGTTTCCCTTCAGAAATGGAGTTAAATCCCAGGCCCTGTGTCTTCCTACAACAAGACATCTTTTCACGTAAACTCAGTCACTTTTCATCTCAAAAGAAGCTAAATCGTTCACAAAGCTCACATATTTCTTGTTCTTAACTGGAAACCATTGCAAGTTAGAGCATATGTCGTTTTTATCAATTTCAGAAGCAGAGTTGAACTAGATATGGTCCGTATGTGTCGGAAACACCGTTCTTTTGTTGTGAGCACACTCATGTTTCCTGCTTTTTAGAGGCTCTAGAAAGCAAGAGCGTGCTTCTTGCTCTAAAATAGAGTGTGTTCATGGATGACAACTGTGCTGTGGGTTTCTTTTCAGAAATGGAGTTAAATCCCAGCCTCTGTGTCTTCCTACAAAAAGACATCATTTCAGGTAAACGCAGTCACTTTTAGCTCAAACGAAAATAAATCATACACAAAGCTCACACGTTTCTCGCTCTTAACTGAAAAGCATTGGATGTTAGAGGACCTGTGGTTTCTATCACTTTCAGAAGCAGAGTTGAACTTGATATGGTCCCTATGTGTAGGAAACTCCGTTCTTTTGTTCTGAGTACACTCATGTCTCCTGCTTTATTAGAGACTCTAGAAAGGAAGAGCGTGTTTCTTGATCTAAAGCCGAGTGTGTTTCATGGATGACGACTGTGCGGTGGGTTTCTCTTCAGAAATGGAGTTAAATCCCAGGCTCTGTGTCTTCCTACAACTATATATCATTTCAGGTAAACGCAGTCACTTTTAGCTCAAACAAATATAAATCTTTCACGACTCACACGTTTCTTGCTCTTAACTGAAAAGCATTGGATGTTAGATGAACTATAGTTTATATGATTTTATAAAGTTCAGAAACGAATCCCGATTCTCACTATTAACTAAAGAGCATTTAAGTGAGAGGAGTTGTGGTTTGTATCAGTTTCATAAGCAGAGTTGATTCACATATGGTCCGTATGAGAAGGACACACAGTTCTTTTATTCTGGGCATTCTCATTGTTCTTGCTGTATTGGAGACTCTATAAAGAAGAGCTTGTTTCTTGCCCTAAAACAGAGTGTGTTCCATGGATGAGTACCCTGGTGTGAATTTACTTTCAGATACGGAGTTAAAACCCAGGATCTGTGTCTTCCTACAAGCAAGAGTTCATTTCTGGTAAACCAAGTGACTTTTGGTCTCAAGTGATTTTACACACTTCAAAAACCCATCACGATTCTCACTATGAACTAAAGAGCATTTATGTCAGATGAGCTGTGGTTTGTATGAATTTCATAAACAGAGTTGAACTATGTATGGTCCGTATGATTAGGAAACACAGTTCTTTTTTTCTGGGCATGCTCATGGTTCTTGCTGTATTGGAGACACTGGAAATTTGAGCTTGCTTCTTGTGTAACAACAGAGTGTGTTTCAAGGATGACAACACTGGTCTTAATTTACCTTCAGAAATGGACTTAAACAACAGGATCTGTGTCTTCCTACAAGCAAGAGGTCATTACTGGTTAACCAAGTGAATTTTGGGCTCAAATGATTTTACACAGTTCAAGAACCCAACGTGATTCTCACTATTTTCTGAAGAGCATTTATTTAAGTGGAGCTGTGGTTTGTATCACTTTCATAAGCAGAGTGGATTTACATATGGTCTGTATGAGTAGGAAACCCAGTTCTTTTTTTCTGGGCATGTTCATGGTTCTTGCTCTATTGGAGATGCTGGAAAGTAGAGCTTGCTTCTTGCGTTAAAACAGAGTGGTTTCCATGGATGTGAACCCTGGTCTGAATATCCCTTCAGAAACGGCATTAAACAACAGGATTGTTGTCTTCCTACAAGCAAGAGATCATTTCTATTAAACCAAGTCAATTATGGGCTCAAATGATTTACACAGTTAAAGAACCCAAGGCTAATCTCACTATTAACTAAAGAGCATTTTTGTAAGTGGAGCTCTGGTTTATATCAGTTGCATATGCAGACTTGAATTACATATGGTCAGTATTGTAGGAAACACAGTTTTTTTTTTCAGGGCATGCTCATGTTACTTGCTCTATTGGAGACGATAGAACGAAGAGGTTGCTTCTTGTGTTAAATCAGAGTGTGTTGGATGGATGAGAACACTGGTCTGAATTTCTCTTCAGAAACAGAGTTAAACCGCAGGTTCTGTGTCTTCCTACAAGCCAGAGTTCATTTCGGGAAAATTAAGAGAATTTTGGGCTCAAATGATTTTACACAGTTCAGAAACCCAACTAGATTCTCACTATTTACTAAAGAGCATTTATGTAAGAGAAGCTCTAGTTTGTATCAGTTTCATAAGTAGAGTTGATTTACATATGTTCCCTATGAGTAGGAAACTCAGTTCTTTTTTTTCAGGGCATGTTCATGGAACTTGCTGTATTGCAGATGCTGGAAAGAAGACCTTGCTTCTTGCGTTAAAACAGAGTGTGTTCCATGGATGAGATCGCTGGTCTGAATTTACCTTCAGAAACGGAGTTCAACCACAGGAATTGTGTCTTCCTACAATCAAGAGTTCATTTCTGGTAAACCAAGTGATTTTTGGGCTCAAATGATTTTACACAGTTCAAGAACCCAACGCGATTCTCACTATTTATTAAAGAGCCTTGATGAAAGTGGAGCTGTGGTTTGCATCAGTTTCAAAGCAGAGTTGAACTACGTATGGTCCATATGAGTAGAAAGCACAGTTCTTTTTTTCAGGGCATGCTCATGGTACTTGCTGTATTGGAGACGATGGAAAGTAGAGCTTGCTTCTTGCATTAAAACAGAGTGGGTACCAAGGATGAGAGCACTGGTCTGAATTTCCCTTCAGACACGGAGTTAAACCACAGGATCTGTGTCATCATGCAAGCAAGAGTTCATTTCTGGTAAACCAAGTCAATTTTGGGCTCAAATGATTTTACACAGTTCAAGACCCAACACTATTCTCACTATTAACTAAAGAGCATTTATGTATGAGGAGCTCTGGTTTGTATCAGTTTCATAAGTAGAGTTGATTTACATATGGTCCGCATGAGTAGGAAGAACAGTTCTTTTTTTCAGGGCATGCTCATGGAACTTGCTGTACTGGAGATGCTGTAAATAAGAGCTTGCTTCTTGCGTTAAAATAGAGAGTGTTCCATGGGTGAGAACACTGGTCTGAATTTACATTCAGAAACGGAGTTTAACCCCAGGATCTGTGTCTTCCAACAAGCAAGAGTTCATTTCTGTAAACAAAGAGAATTTAGGGCCATAATGATTTTACACAGTTGAGAAACCTATCACAATTCTCACTATTAACTAAAGAGCATTTATGTAAGAGGAGCTGTGGTTTGTATTAGTTTCATAAGCAGAGTTGAACTACATATGGTCCGTATGTTTAGGATGCACAGTTCTTTTTTTCAGGGCATGCTCATGGTACTTGCTGTATTGGAGACGCTGGAGAAGAGCTTGCTTCTTGTGTTAGTACAGAGCATGTTTCATGGATGAGAACACTGGCCTGAATTTACCTTCAGAAAATGAGTTAAACCCCAGGACCTGTGTCTTCCTACAAGGAAGAGTTCATTTCTGGTAAATAAAGAGTATTTTGGGCTCAAACTATTTTACACAGTTCAAGAACCCAACACAATTCTCACCATTTACTAAAGAGCATTTATGTAAGAGGAGCTCTGTTTTGTATCAGTTTCATAAGCAGAGTTGATTTATATATGGTCCGTATTAGGATGAAACACAGTTCATTTTTGAGGGCATGCTCATTGAACTTGCTGTATTGGAGATGATGGAAAGAATAGCTTGTTTCTTGCGTTAAAACAGAGTGTGTTCCATTGATGAGAACCTTGGTGTGAATTTACCTTCAGAAACGGAGTTAAACCACAGGATCTGTGTCTTCCTACAAGCAAGAGTTCATTTCTGGTAAACCAAGTGAATTTTGGGCTCAAATGATTTTACACAGTTCAAGAACCCAACGTGATTCTCAATATTTTCTAAAGAGCATTTATGTAAGTGGAGCTGTGTTTTGTATCAGTTTCATAAGCAGAGTGGATTTACATATGGTCCGTATGAGTAGGAAGCACAGTTCTTTTTTTCAGGAAATGCTCATGGCACTTACTCTATTGGAGACGCGAAAAAGTAGAGCATGCTTCTTGCGTAAAAAGGGAATGGGTTCCATGGGTGAGAACACTGGTCTGAATTTCCCTTCAGACACGGAGTTAATCCACAGGATCTGTGTCTTCATACAAGCAAGAGTTCATTTCTGGTAAACCCATTGAATTTTGGGCTCAAATGATTTTACACAGTTCAGAAACCCAACTAGATTCTCACTATTTACTAAAGAGCATTTATGTAAGATGAGCTCTTGTTTGTATCAGTTTCATAAGTAGAGTTGTTTTACATATGGTCCGTATGAGTGGGAAACACAGTTCTTTTTTTCAGGGCATGTTCATGGAACTTGCTGTATTGGAGATGCTGGAAAGAAGAGCGTGCTTCTTGTGTTAAAACCGAGTGTTTTTCATGGACGAGAACACTGGTCTGAATTTCCCTTCAGAAATGGCATTAAAACACAGGATCTGTGTCTCCCTACAAGCAAAAGTTCATTTCTATTAAACCAAGTCAATTTTGGGCTCAAATGATTTTACAGAGTAGAAGAACCCAAGGCAATTCTCACTTTTAACTAAAGAGCATTTATGTAAGTGCAGCTGTGATTTGTGTCAGTTTGATAAGCAGAGTGGATTTACATATGGTCCGTATGAGTAGGAAGCACAGTTCTTTTTTTCTGGGCATGTTCTGGTTCTTGCTATATTGGAGATGCTGGAAAGTAGAGCTTGCTTCTTGTGTTAAAACAGAGTGGGTTCCATGGATGAGACCACTGGTCTGAATTTCCCTTTAGAAAAGGAGTTAAACCACAGGATCTGTGTCTTCATACAAGCAAGAGTTCATTTCTGGTAGACCACATCAATTTTGGCCTAAAATGATTTTACACAGTTCAAGACCCAACGCTACTCACACTGTTAACTAAAGAGCATTTATGTAGGTGGAGGTGTGGTTTGTATCAGTTTCATGAGCTGAGTTGATTTACAAATGGTCCTTATGAGTAGGAAACACAGTTTTTTTTTTAGGGCATGATCTTGGACTTGCTGTATTGGAGATGATGGACAGAAGAGCTTGCCTCTTGCGTTAAAACAGAGTGTGTTCCATGGATGAGAACCCTGGTCTGTCTTTACCTTCTGAAACGGAGTTAAACCACAGGATCTGTGTCTTCCTACAAGCAAGAGTTCATTTCTGGTAAACCAAGTGAATTTTGGGCTCAAATGATTTTACACAGTTCCAGAACCCAACACAAAACTCACTATTAACTAAAGAGCATTTATGTAAGTGGAGCTGTGGTTTGTGTCATTTTCATAGTCAGAGTTGACCTGCATATGATCTGTATGAATAGGAAACACAGTTCTTTTTTTTAGGGCAGTCTCATGGTTCTTTCTGTATTGTAGATGCTAGAAAGAAGAGCTTGCTTCTTGCGATAAAACAGAGTGTGTTTCATGGATGAGAATACCGGTCGGAATTTCCCTTCAGAAACGGAGTTAAACCCCAGGATCTGTGTCTTCCTACAAGCAAGAGTTCATTTCTGGTAAACCCAGTGAATTTTGGGCTCAAATGATTTTACACAGTTCAGAAACCCAACTAGATTCTCACTATTTATTAAAGAGCATTTATGTAAGATGAGCTGTGGTTTGTATCAGTTTCATAAGCAGAGTGGATTTACATATGGTCCGTATGAGTGGGAAGCACAGTTCTTTTTTTCAGGCATGCTAGTGGGACATGCTGTATTGGAGACGCTGGAAAGAAGAGCTTGCTTCTTGCGTTAAATCAGAGAGTGTTTCATGGATGAGAACACTGGTCTTAATTTCCCTTCAGAAACGGAGTTAAACCACAGGATCTGTGTCTTCATACAAGCAAGAGTTCATTTCTGGTAGACCACATCAATTTTGGCCTCAAATGAATTACACAGTTCAGAAACCCAACTAGATTCTCAATATTTACTTAAGAGCATTTATGTAAGAGGAGCTGTGGTTTGTATCAGTTTCATAAGCAGAGTGGATTTACTTATGGTCCTTATGAGTAGGAAGCACAGTTCTTTTTTTCAGGCATGCTAGTGGGACTTGCTGTATTGGAGATGCTGGAACGAAGAGCTTGCTTCTTGCGTTAAATCAGAGTGTGTTTCATGGATGAGAACACTGGTCTTAATTTCCCTTCAGAAACGGAGTTAAACCACAGGATCTGTGTCTTCCTATAAGCAAGAGTTCATTTCTGGTAAACCATGTGAATTTTGGCTCAAATGATTTCACACAGTTCAAGAACACAACGCGATTCTCACTGTTTACTAAAGAGCATTTATGTAAGTGGAGCTGTGATTTGTATCAGTTTCATAAGCAGAGTGGATTTACATATGGTTCCTATGAGTAGGAAGCACAGTTCTTTTTTTCAGGACAAGCTCATGGTACTTGCTGTATTGGAGACGCGAAAAAGGAGAGCATGCTTCTTGCAGAAAAAGAGAGTGGGTTCCAGGGATGAGAACACTGATCTGAATTTCCCTTCAGACATGGCGTCAATCCACAGGATCTGTGTCTTCATACAAGCAAGAGTTCATTTCTGGTAAACCAAGTCAATTTTGGGCTAAATGATTTTACACAGTTCAAGAACCCAACACAATTCTCACTATTTACTAAAAAGTATTTATGTAAGTGGAGCCCAGATTTGTATCAGTTTCATAAGCTGAGTTGATTTATATATGGTCCGTATGAGGAGGAAACACAGTTCTTTTTTTGAGGGCATGCTCATGGTAATTGCTTTATTAGAGACTTTGGAAAGAAGAGCTTGCTTCTTGCGTTAAAACAGAGTGTGTTCCATGGATGAGAACCCTGGTCTGAATTTACCTTCAGTAACGGTGTTAAACCACATGATCTGTGACTTCCTACAAGCCGGAGTTCATTTCTAATAAACAAAGTGAAATTTACGCTCAAATGATTTTACACTGTTCAAGAACCCATTTCGATTCTCACTATTAACTAAAGAGCATTTATGTAAGTGGAGCTGTGGTTTGTATCAGTTGCATATGCAGACTTGAACTACATATGGTCTGTATGTGTAGGAAACACATTTCTTTTTTTTCAGGCATGCTAGTGGTACTTGCTGTATTGTTGATGCTGGAAAGAAGAGCTTGCTTCTTGCGTTAAATCAGAGTGTGTTCCATGTATGAGAAACCTGGTCTGAATTTCCCATTAGAAACGGAGTTAAACCAGATGATCTGTGTCTTCCTACAAGCAAGAGTTCATTTCTGGTAAACCAAGTAAATTTTGGGCTCAAGTATTTTACACAGTTCAAGAACCCATCTCAATTCTCACTGTTAACTAAAGAGTATTTATGAAAGTGGAGCTTTGGTTTGTATCAGTTTCATAAGCTGAGTTGATTTATATATGGTCTGTATGAGGAGGAAACACAGTTCTTTTTTTGAGCGTATGCTCATGGTTCTTTCTGTACTGGAGACGCTGGAAATAAGAGCTTGCTTCTTGCGTTAAAACAGAGCGTGCTTCATGGATGAGAACTCTGGTCTGAATTTCCCTTCATAAATGGAGTTAAACTCCAGGATCTGTTTCTTCCTACAAGCAAGAGTTCTTCTGGAAAAACCAGTGAATTTTAGGCTCAAGTGATTTTACACAGTTCAAAAAACCATCGCGATTCTCACAATTAACTAAAGAGCATTTATGTAAGAGGAGCTGTGGTTTGTATCAGTTTCATAACCAGAGTTTCACTATGTATGGTACGTATGTGTAGGAAACACAGTTCTTTTTTTCTGGGCATGCTCATGTTTATTGCTGTATTGGAGACGCTGGAAAGACGAGCTTGCTTCTTGTGTTAAAACAGAGTGTGTTTCATGGATGAGAACACTGGTCTTAATTTCCCTTCAGAAACGGAGTTAAACCACAGGATCTGTGTCTTCCTACAAGCAAGAGTTCATTTCTGGTAAACACAGTGAATTTTGCGCTCAAATGATTTTACACAGTTCAAGAACCCCACGCGATTCTCACTATTTACTAAAGAGCATTTATGTAAGTGCAGCTGTGATTTGTATCAGTTTCATAAGCACAGTGGATTTACATATGGTCCGTATGAGTAGGAAGCACAGTTCTTTTTTTCTGGGCATGTTCTGGTTCTTGCTATATTGGAGATGCTGGAAAGAAGAGCTTGCTTCTTGCGTTAAAACAGAGTGGGTTCCATGGATGAGACCACTGGTCTCAATTTCCCTTTAGACAAGGAGTTAAACCAAAGGATCTGTGTGTTCATACAATCAAGAGTTCATTTCTGGTAGACCACATCAATTTTGGCCTCAAATGATTTTACACAGTTCAAGACCCAACGCTACTCACACTGTTAACTAAAGAGCATTTATGTAGGTGGAGGTGTGGTTTGTATCAGTTTCATGAGCTGAGTTGATTTACAAATGGTCCTTATGAGTAGGAAACACAGTTTTTTTTTAAGGGCATGATCTTGGAACTTGCTGGATTGGAGATGATGGACAGAAAGGCTTGCCTCTTGCGTTAAAACAGAGTATGTTCCATGGATGAGAACCCTGGTCTGACTTTACCTTCTGAAACGGAGTTAAACCACAGGATCTGTGTCTTCCTACAAGCAAGAGTTCATTTCTGGTAAACCAAGTGAATTTTGGGCTCAAATGATTTTACACAGTTCCAGAACCCAACACAAACCTCACTATTAACTAAAGAGCATTTATGTAAGTGGAGCTGTGGTTTGTGTCATTTTCATAATCAGAGTTGACCTGCATATGATCTGTATGAATAGGAAACACAGTTCTTTTTTTCTGGGCAGTCTCATGGTTCTTTCTGTATTAGAGACGCTGGAAAGAAGAGCTTGCATCTTGCGTTAAAACAGAGTGTGTTCCATGGATAAGAATACCGGTCTGAATTTTCCTTCAGAAACGGAGTTAAACCCCAGGATCTGTGTCTTCCTACAAGCAAGAGTTCATTTCTGGTAAACCCAGTGAATTTTGGGCTCAAATGATTTTACACAGTTCAGAAACCCAACTAGATTCTCACTATTTATTAAAGAGCATTTATGTAAGATGAGCTCTGGTTTGTATCAGTTTCATAAGTAGAGTTGTTTTACATATGGTCCGTATGAGTAGGAAACACAGTTCTTTTTTTCAGGTCATGCTCATGATACTTGCTGTATTGGAGATGCTGGAAAGAAGAGCTTGCTTCTTGCGATAAATCACAGTGTATTACATGGATGAGAACACTGGTCTGAATTTCCCTTCAGAAACGGAGTTAAACCCCAGGTTCTGTGTCTTCCTAGAAGCCACAGTTCATTTCTGGTAAACAAAGAGAATTATGGGCTCAAAAGATTTTACACAGTTCAGAAACCCAACTATTCTCACTATTTACAAAAGCATTTACGTAAGATGAGCTCTGGTTTGTATCAGTTTCATAAGTAGTGTTGATTTACATATGGTCCTTATGAGTAGGAAACACTGTTCTTTTTTTCAGGGCATGGTTTTGGAACTTGCTGTATTGGAGATGTTTGAAAGAAGAGCTTGCTTCTTCCGATAAAACAGAGTGTGTTCCATGGATGAGAACCCTGGTCTGAATTTACCTTCAGAAACAGAGTTAAACCATAGGATCTGTGCCTTCCTACAAGCAAGAGTTCATTTCTGGTAAACAAAGTGAATATTGGGCTCAAAAGATTTTACACAGTTCAAGAACCCAACAAAATATTCACTATTTAATAAAGAGCATTGATGTAAGATGAGCTCTGGTTTGTATCAGTTTCATAAGCTGAGTTGACTTATATATGGTCCGTATGAGGAGGAAACACAGTTCCTTTTTTGAGGGCATTCTCATTGTTCTTGCTGTATTAGATACGCTGGAAAGAAGAGCTTGCTTCTTGCTTTAAAACAGAGTGTCTTCCATGGTTGAGATCAATGGTCTGAATTTCCCACAGAAACGGAGTTAAACCACAGGATCTGTGTCTTCCTACAAGCAAGAGTTCATTTCTGGTAAACACAGTGAATTTTGCGCTCAAATGATTTTACACAGTTCAAGAACCCAACGCGATTCTCACTACTTACTAAAGAGCATTTATGTAAGTGGAGCTGTGGTTTGTATCAGTTGCATATGCAGACTTGAATTACATATGGTCAGTATGAGTAGGAAACACAGTTCTTTTTTTCAGGGCATGCTCGTGGTACTTGCTGTATTGGAGACGCTAGAAAGAAGAGCTTACTTCTTGCGTTAAATCACAGTGTTTTACATGGATGAGAACACTGGTCTGAATTTCCCTTCAGAAACGGAGTTAAACCCCAGGTTCTGTGTCTTCCTACAAGCCAGAGTTCATTTCTGGTACACAAAGAGAATTTTGGGCTCAAATGATTATACACAGTTCAAAAACGTATCGCGATTCTCACTATTAACTAAAGAGCATTTATGTAAGAGGAGCTGAGGTTTGTATCAGTTTCATAACCAGTGTTGAACTATGTATGGTCCGTATGAGTAGGAAACACAGTTCTTTTTTTCGAGGCATGCTCATTGTTATTGCTGTATTGGAGATGCTGGAAAGAAGAGCTCGCTTCTTGCCTGAAAACAGAGTGTGTTTCATGGATGAGAACTCTGGTCTTAATTTCCCTTCAGAAACGGAGTCAAACCACAGGATCTGTGTCTTCCTAAAAGCAAGAGTTCATTTCTGGTAAACCAAGTGAATTTTGGGCTCAAATGATTTTACACAGTTCAAGAACCCAACGCGATTCTCACTATTTACTAAAGGGCATTTATGTAAGTGGATCTGTGGTTTGTATCAGTTTCATAAGCAGAGTGAATTTACATATGGTCCCTATGAGAAGAAAACACAGTTCTCTTTTTGAGGGCATGCACTTGGTTCTTGCTGTATTGGAGACACTGGAAAGAAGAGCATGGTTCTTGCCTTAAAAGAGTGTGTGTTCCAGGGTTGAGATCCCTGGTCTGAATTTCCCACAGAACCAGAGTTAAACCACAGGATCTGTGTCTTCCTACAAGCAAGAGTTCATTTCTGGAAAAACCCAGTGAATTTTGGGCGCAAATGATTTTACACAGTTCAAGAACCCAACGCGATTCTCACTATTAACTAAAGAGCCTTTATGAAAGTGGAGCTGTGGTTTGTATCAGTTTCATAAGCAGAGAGAACTACGTATGGTCCGTATGAGTAGGAAGCACAGTTCTTTTCTTTCAGGGCATGCTCATGGTACTTGCTGTATTGGAGAAGCAGGAAAGTAGAGCTTGCTTTGTGAGTTAAAACAGAGTGGGTTCCATGGATGAGAACACTGGTCTGAATTTCCCTTCAGACACGGAGTTAAACCACAGGATCTGTGTCTTCATACAAGCAAGAGTTCATTACATGTAAACCAAGTCAAGTTTGGGCTCAAATGATTTTACACAGTTCAAGACCCAACGCTATTCTCATTGTTAAGTAAAGAGCATTTATGTAAGTGGAGCTGTGGTTTGTATCAGTTGCATATGCAGTCTTGAATTACATATGTTCAGTATGAGTAGTAAATACAGTTCTTTTGAACACGGCATGCTAATGGTACTTGCTGTATTGGAGACCGGGAAAGTAGAGCTTGCTTCGTGCGTTAAAACAGAGTGTGTTTCATGGATGAGAACACCGGTCTGAATTTCCCTTCAGAAACGGAGTTAAACCCCAGGATCTGTGTCTTCCTAAAAGCAAGTGTTCATTTGTGGTAAACCCATTGAATATTGGGCTCAAGTGATTTTACACAGTTCAGAAACCCAACTAGATTCTCACTATTTACTAAAGAGCATTTATGTAAGAGGAGCTCTGGTTTGTATCAGTTTCATAAGCTGAGTTGATGTACATATGGTCCGTATGAGGAGGAAACACAGTTCTTTTTTTCTGGGCATGCACATGATTCTTGCTGTATAGGAGATGCTTGAAAGAAGAGCTTGCCTCTTGCTTGAAAACAGAGTGTGTTTCATGGATGAGAACACTGGTCTTAATTTCCCTTCAGAAACGGAGTTAAACCACAGGATCTGTGTGTTCCTAAAAGCAAGAGTTCATTTCTGGTAAACCAAGTGATTTTTGCGCTCGAATGATTTTACACAGTTCTAGAACCCAACGCGATCCTCACTACTTACTAAAGAGCATTTATGTAAGTGGAGCTGTGGTTTGTATCAGTTGCATATGTAGACTTGAATTACATATGGTCAGTATGAGAAGGAAACACAGTTCTTTTATTCAGGGCATGCTTGTGGTACTTGCTGTATTGGACATGCTGGAAATAAGAGCTTGCTTCTTGCGTTAAAATAGAGAGTGTTCCATGGATGAGAACCCTGGTCTGAATTTACCTTCAGAAATGGACTTAAACCGCAGAATCTGTTTCTTCCTAAAAGCAAGAGTTCATTTCTGGTAAACAAAGCGAATTTGGGCTCAAATGATTTTACACAATTCAGAAACCCATCGTGATTCTCACTATTAACTAAAGAGCATTTATGTAACAGGACTTTTGGTTTGTATCAGTTTCATAAGTAGAGTTGTTTTACATATGGTCCCTATGAGTAGTAAACACAGTTCTTTTTTTCAGGGCATGCTCATGGAACTTGCTGTATTGGAGATGCTGGAAAGAAGAGCTTCCTTCTTGCGTTAAAACAGAGTGTGTTTCATGGTTGAGAACACTGGTCTGAATTTCCCTTCAGAAACGGCAATAAACACAGGATCCTGTCTTCCTACAAGCAAGAGTTCATTTATAGTGAACCAAGTCAATTTTGGGCTCAAATGATTTTACACAGTTCGACAACCCAAGGCTATTCTCACTTTTAACTAAAGAGCATTTATATAAGGGGAGCTGTGGTTTGTATCAGTTTCATAAGCAGAGTGGATTTACATATGGTCCGTATGAGTAGAAAGCACAGTTCTTTTTTCAGGCATGCTAGTGGGACTTGCTGTATTGGAGACGCTGTAAAGAAGAGCTTGCTTCTTGCGTTAAATCAGAGTGTGTTTCATGGATGAGAACACGGGTCTTAATTCCCCTTCAGAAACGGAGTTAAACCACAGGATCTGTGTCTTCTTATAAGCAAGAGTTCATTTCTGGTAAGCCTAGTGAATTTTGCCTCAAATGATTTTAAACAGTTCAAGAACCCAACGCGATTCTCACTATTTACTAAAGAGCATTTATGTAAGTGGAGCTGTGGTTTGTATCATTTTCATAATCAGAGTTGAACTGCATATGGTCAGTATGAGTAGGAAACACAGTTCTTTTTTTCAGGGCATGCTCGTGGTACTTGCTGTATTGTACGCTAGAAAGAAGAGCATGCTTCTTGCATTAAATCACAGTGTATTACATGGATGAGAACACTGGTCTGAATTTCCCTTCAGAAACGGAGTTAAACCCCAGGTTCTGTGTCTTCATAGAAGCCACAGTTCATTTTTGGTAAACAAAGAGAATTTTGGGCTCAAAAGATTTTACACAGTTCAGAAACCCAACTAGATTCTCACTATTTACTAAAAAGCATTTACGTAAGATGAGCTCTGGTTTGTATCAGTTTCATAAGTAGAGTGATTTACATATGGTCCTTATGAGTAGGAAACACTGTTCTTTTTTTCAGGGCATGCTTTTGGAACTTGCTGTATTGGAGATGTTTGAAAGAAGAGCTTGCTTCTTGCGTTAAAACAGAGTGTGTTCCATGGATGAGAACCCTGGTCTGAATTTACCTTCAGAAACAGAGTTAAACCATAGGATCTGTGCCTTCCTACAAGCAAGAGTTCATTTCTGGTAAACAAAGTGAATATTGGGCTCAAATGATTTTACACAGTTCAAGAACCCAACAAAATTCTCACTATTTAATAAAGAGCATTGATGTAAGAGGAGCTCTGGTTTGTATCAGTTTCATAAGCTGAGTTGATTTACATATGGTCCATATGAGGAGGAAACACAGTTCCTTTTTTGAGGGCATGCTCATTGTTCTTGCTGTATTGGAGACGCTGGAAAGAAGAGCTTGCTTCTTGCTTTAAAACAGAGTGTCTTCCGTGGTTGAGATCCCTGGTCTGAATTTCCCACAGAAACGGAGTTAAACCACAGGATCTGTGTCTTCCTACAAGCAAGAGTTCATTTCTGGTAAACACAGTGAATTTTGCGCTCAAATGATTTTACACAGTTCAAGAACCAAACGCGATTCTCACTACTTACTAAAGAGCATTTATGTAAGTGGAGCTGTGGTTTGTATCAGTTGCATATGCAGACTTGAATTACATATGGTCAGTATGAGTAGGAAACACAGTTCTTTTTTTCAGGGCATGCTCGTGGTACTTGCTGTATTGGAGACCAGGAAAGTAGAGCTTGCTTCGTGCATTAAAACAGAGTGTGTTTCATGGATGAGAACTCTGGTCTTAATTTCCCTTCAGAAACGGAGTCAAACCACAGGATCTGTGTCTTCCTAAAAGCAAGAGTTCATTTCTGGTAAACCAAGTGAATTTTGGGCTCAAATGATTTTACACAGTTCAAGAACCCAACGCGATTCTCACTATTTACTAAAGAGCATTTATGTAAGTGGATCTGTGGTTTGTATCAGTTTCATAAGCAGAGTGAATTTACATATGGTCTCTATGAGAGGAAAACATAGTTCTCTTTTTGAGGGCATGCTCATGGTTCTTGCTGTATTGTAGACGCTGGAAAGAAGAGCTTGGTTCTTGCCTTAAAAGAGAGTGTGTTCCAGGGTTGAGATCCCTGGTCTGAATTTCCCACAGAACCGGAGTTAAACCACAGGATCTGTGTCTTCCTACAAGCAAGAGTTCATTTCTGGTAAACCCAGTGAATTTTGGGCTCAAATGATTTTACACAGTTCAAGAACCCAACGCGATTCTCACTATTAACTAAAGAGCCTTTATGAAACTGGAGCTGTGGTTTGTATCAGTTTCATAAGCAGATATGAACTACGTATGGTCCGTATGAGTAGGAAGCACAGTTCTTTTTTTCAGGGCATGCTCATGGTACGTGCTGTATTGGAGACGCGGGAAAGTAGAGCTTGCTTCGTGCGTTAAAACAGTGTGGGTTCCATGGATGAGAACACTGGTCTGAATTTCCCTTCAGACACGGAGTTAAACCACAGGATCTGTGTCTTCATACAAGCAAGAGTTCATTACTGGTAAACCAAGTCAATTTTGGGCTCAAATAATTTTACACAGTTCAAGACCCAACGCTATTCTCATTGTTAAGTAAAGAGCATTTATGTAAGTGGAGCTGTGGTTTGTTTCAGTTGCATATGCAGACTTGAATTACATATGTTCAGTATGAGTAGTAAATACAGTTCTTTGAACACGGCATGCTCATGGTACTTGCTGTATTGGAGACCAGGAAAGTAGAGCTTGCTTCGTGCATTAAAACAGAGTGTGTTTCATGGATGAGAACACCGGTCTGAATTTCCCTTCAGAAACGGAGTTAAACCCCAGGATCTGTGTCTTCCTAGAAGCAAGAGTTCATTTCTGGTAAACCCATTGTATTTTGTGCTCAAATGATTTTACACATTTCAGAAACGCAACTAGATTCTCACTATTTACTAAAGAGCATTTATGTAAGAGGAGCTCTGGTGTGTATCAGTTTCATAAGCTGCGTTGATTTACATATGGTCTGTATGAGGAGGAAACACAGTTCCTTTTTTGAGGGCATGCTCATTGTTCTTGCTGTATTGGAGACGCTGGAAAGAAGAGCTTGCTTCTTGCTTTAAAACAGAGTGTGTTGCATGGTTGAGATCCCTGGTCTGAATTTCCCACAGAAACGGAGTTAAACCACAGGATCTGTGTCTTCCTACAAGCAAGAGTTCATTTCTGGTAAACCAAGTGAAATTTGGGCTCAAATGATTTTCCACATTTCAAGAACCCATCTCTATTCTCACTATTAACTGAAGAGCATTTATGTAAGTGGAGCTGTGGTTTGTATCATTATCATAATCAGAGTTGAACTGCATATGGTCAGTATGAGTAGGAAACACAGTTCTTTTTTTCAGGGCATGCTCATGATACTTGCTGTATTGGACGCTAGAAAGAAGTGCTTGCTTCTTGCGTTAAATCACAGTGTATTACATGGATGAGAACACTGGTCTGAATTTCCCTTCAGAAACGGAGTTAAACAACAGGATCTGTGTCTTCCTATAAGCAAGAATTAATTTCTGGTCAACCAAGTGAATTTTGGCTCAATTGATTTTACACAGTTCAAGAACCCAACGCGATTCTCACTACTTACTAAAGAGCATTTATGTAAGTGGAGCTGTGGTTTGTATCAGTTGCATATGCAGACTTGAATTACATATCGTCAGTATGAGTAGGAAACACAGTTCTTTTTTTCAGGGCATGCTCGTGGTACTTGCTGTAATAGAGACGCTAGAAAGAAGAGCTTACTTCTTGCATTAAATCACAGTGTTTTACATGGATGAGAACACTGGTCTGAATTTCCCTTCAGAAACGGAGTTAAACCCCAGGTTCTGTGTCTTCCTACAAGCCAGAGTTCATTTCTGGTAAACAAAGAGAATTTGGGGCTCAAATGATTATACACAGTTCAAAAACGCATCGCGATTCTCACTATTAACTAAAGAGGATTTATGTAAGAGGAGCTGTGGTTTGTATTACTTTCATAATCAGTGTAGAACTATGTATGGTCCGTATGAGTAGGAAACACAGTTCTTTTTTTGAGGCATGCTCATGGTTATTGCTGTATTGGAGATGCTGGGAAGAAGAGCTCGCTTCTTGCCTGAAAACAGAGTGTGTTTCATGGATGAGAACTCTGGTCTTAATTTCCCTTCAGAAACGGAGTCAAACCACAGGATCTGTGTCTTCCTAAAAGCAAGAGTTCATTTCTGGTAAACCAAGTGAATTTTGGGCTCAAATGATTTTACACAGTTCAAGAACACAACGCGATTCTCGCTATTTACTAAAAAGCATTTACTTAAGTAGAGCTCTGGTTTGTATCAGTTTCACAAGTAGAGTTGATTTACATATGGTCCTTATGAGTAGGAAACACTGTTCTTTTTTTCAGGGCATGCTTTTGGAAATTGAGGTATTGGAGATGCTGGAAAAAAGAGCTTGCATCTTGTGTTAAAACAGAGTGTGTTCCATGGATGAGAACACTGGTCTGAATTTCCCTTCAGACACGGTGTTAAACCACAGAATCTGTGTCTTCATACAAGCAAGAGTTCATTTCTGGTAAACCAAGTCAATTTTGGGCTCAAATGATTTTACACATGTCAAGAACCCAAGGCTATTCCCACTTTTAACTAAAGAGCTTTTATGTAAGGTGAGCTGAGGTTTGTATCAGTTTCATAAGCAGAGTGGATTTACATATGGTCCATATGAGTAGGAAGCACAGTTCTTTTTTCAGGCATGCTAGTGGGACTTGCTGTATTGGAGACGCTGGAAAGAAGAGCTTGCTTCTTGCTTTAAAACAGAGTGTGTTCCATGGTTGAGTTCCCTGGTCTGAATTTCCCACAGAAACGGAGTTAAACCACAGGATGTGTGTCTTCCAACAAGCAAGAGTTCATTTCTAGTAAACCAAGTGAAATTTGGGCTCAAATGATTTTCCACAGTTCAAGAACCCATCTCTATTCTCACTATTAACTAAAGAGCATTTATGTAAGTGGAGCTGTGGTTTGTATCAGTTGCATATGCAGAATTGAATTACATATCGTCAGTATGAGTAGGAAACACAGTTCTTTTTTTCAGGGCATGCTCGTGGTACTTGCTGTATTGGAGACACTAGAAAGAAGAGCTTACTTCTTGCGTTAAATCACAGTGTTTTACATGGATGAGAACACTGGTCTGAATTTCCCTTCAGAAATGGAGTCAAACCACAGGATCTGTGTCTTCCTAAAAGCAAGAGTTCATTTCTGGTAAACCAAGTGAATTTTGGGCTCAAATGATTTTACACAGTTCAAGAACCCAACACGATTCTCACTATTTACTAAAAAGCATTTACGTAAGATGAGCTCTGGTTTGTATCAGTTTCACAAGTAGAGTTGATTTACATATGGTCCTTATGAGTAGGAAACACTGTTCTTTTTTTCAGGGCATGCATTTGGAAATTGCTGTATTGGAGATGCTGGAAAGAAGAGCTTGCTTCTTGCGTTAAAACAGAGTGTGTTCCATGGATGAGAACCCTGGTCTGAATTTCCCTTCAGACTCGGAGTTAAAACACAGGATCTGTGTCTTCATACAAGCAAGAGTTCATTTCTGGTAAACCAAGTCGATTTTGGGCTCAAATGATTTTACACAGTTCAAGACCCAACGCTATTCTCACTGTTAATTAAAGAACATTTATGTAAGTGGAGCTGTGGTTTGTATCAGTTGCATATGCAGACTTGAATTACATATGGTCAGTATGAGTACGAAACACAGTTCTTTTTTTCAGGGCATGCTTGTGGTACTTGCTGTATTGGACATGCTGGAAATAAGAGCTTGCTTCTTGTGTTAAAATAGAGAGTGTTCCATGGATGAGAACCCTGGTCTGAATTTACCTTCAGAAACGGACTTAAACCCCAGGATCTGTGTCTTACTAAAAGCAAGAGTTCATTTCTGGTCAACAAAGAGAATTTGCGCTCAAGTGATTTTACACAATTCAGAAACCCATCGTGTTTCTCTCTATTAACTAAAGAGCATTTATGTAACAGGACTTGTGGTTTATATCATTTTCATAAGAAGAGCTGATTTACATATGGTCCATATGAGTAGGAAACACAGTTCTTCTTTTGCGGGCATGCTCATGGTTCTTGCTGTATTGGAGACACTAGAAAGAAGAGCTTGCTTCTTGCGTTAAATCACATGTGTTATATGGATGAGAACACTGGTCTGAATTTCCCTTCAGAAACGGAGTTAAAACCCAGGTTCTGTGTCTTCCTACAAGCCAGAGTTCATTTCTGGTAAACAAAGAGAATTTAAGGCTCAAATGATTTTACACAGATCAGAAACCCAACTAGATTCTCACTATTTACTAAAGAGCATTTATGTAAGATGAGCTCAGGTTTGTGTCAGTTTCATAAGTAGAGTTGTTTTACATACGGTCCGTATGAGAAGGAAACACAGTTCTTTTTCTCAGGGCATGCTCATGGAACTTGCTGTATTGGAGATGCTGGAAAGAAGAGCTTGCTTCTTGCGTTAAAACAGAGTGTGTTTCATGGATGAGAACACTGGTCTGAATTTCCCTTCAGAAACGGCATTAAAACACAGGATCCTGTCTTCCTACAAGCAAGAGTTCATTTATATTAAACCAAGTCAATTTTGGGCTCAAATGATTTTACACAGTTCAAGACCCAACGCTATTCTCATTGTTAAGTAAAGAGCATTTATGTAAGTGGAGCTGTGGTTTGTATCAGTTGCATATGCAGACTTGAATTACATATGTTCAGTATGAGTAGTAAATACAGTTCTTTTGAACACGGCATGCTCATGGTACTTGCTGTATTGGAGACCAAGAAAGTAGAGCTTGCTTCGTGCATTAAAACAGAGTGTTTTTCATGGATGAGAACACCGGTCTGAATTTCCCTTCAGAAACGGAGTTAAACCCCAGGATCTGTGTCTTCCTAGAAGCAAGAGTTCATTTCTGGTAAACCCATTGTATTTTGTGCTCAAATGATTTTACACATTTCAGAAACGCAACTAGATTCTCACTATTTACTAAAGAGCATTTATGTAAGAGGAGCTCTGGTGTGTATCAGTTTCATAAGCTGAGTTGATTTACATATGGTCTGTATGAGGAGGAAACACAGTTCCTTTTTTGAGGGCATGCTCATTGTTCTTGCTGTATTGGAGACGCTGGAAAGAAGAGCTTGCTTCTTGCTTTAAAACAGAGTGTGTTCCATGGTTGAGATCCCTGGTCTGAATTTCCCACAGAAACGGAGTTAAACCACAGGATCTGTGTCTTCCTACAAGCAAGAGTTCATTTCTGGTAAACCAAGTGAAATTTGGGCTCAAATGATTTTCCACATTTCAAGAACCCATCTCTATTCTCACTATTAACTGAAGAGCATTTATGTAAGTGGAGCTGTGGTTTGTATCATTATCATAATCAGAGTTGAACTGCATATGGTCAGTATGAGTAGGAAACACAGTTCTTTTTTTCAGGGCATGCTCATGATACTTGCTGTATTGGACGCTAGAAAGAAGAGCTTGCTTCTTGCGTTAAATCACAGTGTATTACATGGATGAGAACACTGGTCTGAATTTCCCTTCAGAAACGGAGTTAAACCCCACGATCTGTGTCTTCCTAGAAGCCACAGTTCATTACTGGTAAACAAAGAGAATTTTGGGCTCAAAAGATTTTACACAGTTCAAGAACCCAATGCGATTCTCACTATTTACTAAAGAGCATTTATGTAAGTGGAGCTGTGGTTTGTATCAGTTTCATATGCAGAGTGGATTTACATATGGTCCGTATGAGTAGGAAGCACAGTTCTTTTTTTCAGGACATGTTCATGGTACTTGCTGTATTGGAGACGCGAAAAAGTAGAGCATGCTTCTTGCGTAAAAAGGGAGTGGGTTCCATGGATGAGAACACTGGTCTGAATTTGCCTTCAGACACGGAGTTAATCCACAGGATCTGTGTCTTCCTACAAGCAAGAGTTCATTTCTGGTAAACCAAGTGAATTTTGGGCTCAAATGATTTTACACTGTTCAAGACCCAACGCTATTCTCACTCTTAACTAAAGAGCATTTACGTAAGTGGAGCTGTGGTTTGTATCAGTTTCATAAGCAGAGTTGAAATACATATGGTCCATATGAGTACGAAACATAGTTCTTTTTTTCAGGGCATGCTCGGGGTACTTGCTGTATTGGAGATGCTAGAAAGAAGAGCTTGCATCTTGCATTAAATCACAGTGTGTTACATAGATGTGAACACTGGTCTCAATTTCCCTTCAGAAACGGAGTTAAACCCCAGGTTCTATGTCTTCCTACAAGCCAGAGTATATTTCTGGTAAACAAAGAGAATTTTGGGCTCAAATGATTTTACACAGTTTGAAACCCAACTAGATTCTCACTATTTACTAAAGAGCATTTATGTAAGTGGAGCTCTGGTTTGTATCAGTTTCATATGCAGAGTGGATTTACATATGGTCCGTATGAGTAGGAAGCACAGTTCTTTTTTTCAGGACATGTTCATGGTACTTGCTGTATTGGAGACGCGAAAAAGTAGAGCATGCTTCTTGCGTAAAAAGGGAGTGGGTTCCATGGATGAGAACACTGGTCTGAATTTGCCTTCAGACACGGAGTTAATCCACAGGATCTGTGTCTTCCTACAAGCAAGAGTTCATTTCTGGTAAACCAAGTGAATTTTGGGCTCAAATGATTTTACACTGTTCAAGACCCAACGCTATTCTCACTCTTAACTAAAGAGCATTTACGTAAGTGGAGCTGTGGTTTGTATCAGTTTCATAAGCAGAGTTGAAATACGTATGGTCCATATGAGTACGAAACACAGTTCTTTTTTTCAGGGCATGCTCGGGGTACTTGCTGTATTGGAGATGCTAGAAAGAAGAGCTTGCATCTTGCTTTAAATCACAGTGTGTTACATAGATGTGAACACTGGTCTCAATTTCCCTTCAGAAACGGAGTTAAACCCCAGGTTCTATGTCTTCCTACAAGCCAGAGTATATTTCTGGTAAACAAAGAGAATTTTGGGCTCAAATGATTTTACACAGTTTGAAACCCAACTAGATTCTCACTATTTACTAAAGAGCATTTATGTAAGAGGAGCTCTGGTTTGTATCAGTTTCATAAGCTGAGTTGATTTACATATGGTCCGTACGAGGAGGAAACACAGTTCTTTTTTTGAGGGCATGATTATGGTTCTTGCTGTATTGGAGATGCTGGAAAGAAGAGCTTGCTTCTTGCGTAAAAACAGAGTGTGTTTCATGGATGAGAAGACTGGTCTGAATTTCCCTTCAGAAATGGAGTTAAACCACAGGATCTGTGTATTCCTACAAGCAAGAGTTCATTTCTGGTAAACCCAGTGAATTTTGGGCTCAAATGATTTTACACAGTTCAAGAACCCAACGCGATTCTCACTATTAACTAAAGATCCTTTATGAAAGTGGAGCTGTGGTTTCTATCAGGTTCATAAGCAGAAATGAACTACGTATGGTCCGTATGAGTAGGAAGCCCAGTTCTTTTTTTCAGGGCATGCTCATGGTACTTGCTGTACTGGAGACGCGGGAAAGTAGAGCTTGCTTCTTGCGTTAAAACAGAGTGGGTTCCATGGATGAGAACACTGGTCTGAATTTCCCTTCAGAAACGGAGTTAAACCCCAGGAATTGTGTCTAACTACAAGCAAGATTTCATTTCTGGAAAACCCAGTGAATTTTGGGCTCAAGTGATTTTACACAGTTCAGAAACCAAAAATAGATTCTCACTATTTACTAAAGAGCATTTATGTAAGAGGAGCTCTGGTTTGTATCAGTTTCATAAGCTGAGTTGATTTACATATGGTCCGTATGACAAGGAAACACAGTTCTTTTTTTTGAGGGCATGCTTATGGTTCTTGCTGTATTGGAGATGCTGGAAAGAAGAGCTTGCTTCTTGCGTAAAAACAGAGTGTGTTTCATGGATGAGAACACTGGTCTGAATTTCCCTTCATAAATGGAGTTAAATCCCGGGAATTGTGTGTAACTACAAGCAAGAGTTCATTTCTGGAAAACCCAGTGAATTTTGGGCTCAAGTGATTTTACACATTTCAAGAACCCAACGCGATTCTCACTATTTACTAAAGAGCATTTATGTAAGTGGATCTGTGTTTTGTATCAGTTTCATAAGCAGAGTGGATTTACATATGGTCCCTATGAGAAGGAAACACAGTTGTCTTTTGGAGGGCATGCTCATGGTTCTTGCTGTATTGGAGACGCTGGAAAGACGAGCTTGCTTCTTGCGTTAAAAGAGAGTGTGTTTCATGGATGAAAACAATGGTCTTAATTTCCCTTCAGAAACAGAGTCAAACCACAGGATCTGTGTCTTCCTAAAAGCAAGAGTTCATTTCTGGTAAATCTGGTGAATTTTGGTCTCAAATGATTTTACACAGTTCAAGAACCCAACGCGATTCTCACTATTTACTAAAGTGCATTTATGTAAGTGGATCTGTGGTTTGTATCAGTTTCATAAGCAGAGTTGATTTAAATATGGTCCATATGAGCATGAATCACAGATCTTTTTTTGATGGCATGCTCATGGTTCTTGCTGTATTGGAGACACTGGAAAGAAGAGCTTGATTCTTGCGTTAAAACAGAGTTGTTCCATGGAATAGATCCCTGGTCTGAATTTCCCACAGAAACGGAGTTAAACCACAGTATCCGTGTCTTCATACAAGCAAGAGTTCATTTCTGGTAAACCAAGTCAATTTTTTGCTCAAATGATTTTACACAGTTCAAGACCCAACACTATTCTCACTGTTAACTAAAGAGCATTTATGTAAGAGGAGCTGTGGTTTGTATCAGTTTCATAAGCAGATATGAACTACGTATGGTCCGTATGAGTAGGAAGCACAGTTCTTTTTTTCAGGGCATGCTCATGGTACGTGCTGTATTGGAGACGCGGGAAAGTAGAGCTTGCTTCGTGCGTTAAAACAGTGTGGGTTCCATGGATGAGAACACTGGTCTGAATTTCCCTTCAGACACGGAGTTAAACCACAGGATCTGTGTCTTCATACAAGCAAGAGTTCATTACTGGTAAACCAAGTCAATTTTGGGCTCAAATAATTTTACACAGTTCAAGACCCAACGCTATTCTCATTGTTAAGTAAAGAGCATTTATGTAAGTGGAGCTGTGGTTTGTTTCAGTTGCATATGCAGACTTGAATTACATATGTTCAGTATGAGTAGTAAATACAGTTCTTTTGAACACGGCATGCTCATGGTACTTGCTGTATTGGAGACCAGGAAAGTAGAGCTTGCTTCGTGCATTAAAACAGAGTGTGTTTCATGGATGAGAACACCGCTCTGAATTTCCCTTCAGAAACGGAGTTAAACCCCAGGATCTGTGTCTTCCTAGAAGCAAGAGTTCATTTCTGGTAAACCCATTGTATTTTGTGCTCAAATGATTTTACACATTTCAGAAACGCAACTAGATTCTCACTATTTACTAAAGAGCATTTATGTAAGAGGAGCTCTGGTGTGTATCAGTTTCATAAGCTGCGTTGATTTACATATGGTCTGTATGAGGAGGAAACACAGTTCCTTTTTTGAGGGCATGCTCATTGTTCTTGCTGTATTGGAGACGCTGGAAAGAAGAGCTTGCTTCTTGCTTTAAAACAGAGTGTGTTGCATGGTTGAGATCCCTGGTCTGAATTTCCCACAGAAACGGAGTTAAACCACAGGATCTGTGTCTTCCTACAAGCAAGAGTTCATTTCTGGTAAACCAAGTGAAATTTGGGCTCAAATGATTTTCCACATTTCAAGAACCCATCTCTATTCTCACTATTAACTGAAGAGCATTTATGTAAGTGGAGCTGTGGTTTGTATCATTATCATAATCAGAGTTGAACTGCATATGGTCAGTATGAGTAGGAAACACAGTTCTTTTTTTCAGTGCATGCTCATGATACTTGCTGTATTGGACGCTAGAAAGAAGAGCTTGCTTCTTGCGTTAAATCACAGTGTATTACATGGATGAGAACACTGGTCTGAATTTCCCTTCAGAAACGGAGTTAAACAACAGGATCTGTGTCTTCCTATAAGCAAGAATTAATTTCTGGTCAACCAAGTGAATTTTGGCTCAATTGATTTTACACAGTTCAAGAACCCAACGCGATTCTCACTACTTACTAAAGAGCATTTATGTAAGTGGAGCTGTGGTTTGTATCAGTTGCATATGCAGACTTGAATTACATATCGTCAGTATGAGTAGGAAACACAGTTCTTTTTTTCAGGGCATGCTCGTGGTACTTGCTGTAATAGAGACGCTAGAAAGAAGAGCTTACTTCTTGCATTAAATCACAGTGTTTTACATGGATGAGAACACTGGTCTGAATTTCCCTTCAGAAACGGAGTTAAACCCCAGGTTCTGTGTCTTCCTACAAGCCAGAGTTCATTTCTGGTAAACAAAGAGAATTTGGGGCTCAAATGATTATACACAGTTCAAAAACGCATCGCGATTCTCACTATTAACTAAAGAGGATTTATGTAAGAGGAGCTGTGGTTTGTATTAGTTTCATAATCAGTGTAGAACTATGTATGGTCCGTATGAGTAGGAAACACAGTTCTTTTTTTGAGGCATGCTCATGGTTATTGCTGTATTGGAGATGCTGGGAAGAAGAGCTCGCTTCTTGCCTGAAAACAGAGTGTGTTTCATGGATGAGAACTCTGGTCTTAATTTCCCTTCAGAAACGGAGTCAAACCACAGGATCTGTGTCTTCCTAAAAGCAAGAGTTCATTTCTGGTAAACCAAGTGAATTTTGGGCTCAAATGATTTTACACAGTTCAAGAACACAACGCGATTCTCGCTATTTACTAAAAAGCATTTACTTAAGTTGAGCTCTGGTTTGTATCAGTTTCACAAGTAGAGTTGATTTACATATGGTCCGTATGAGTAGGAAGCACAGTTCTTTTTTTCAGGACATGTTCATGGTACTTGCTGTATTGGAGACGCGAAAAAGTAGAGCATGCTTCTTGCGTAAAAAGGGAGTGGGTTCCATGGATGAGAACACTGGTCTGAATTTGCCTTCAGACACGGAGTTAATCCACAGGATCTGTGTCTTCCTACAAGCAAGAGTTCATTTCTGGTAAACCAAGTGAATTTTGGGCTCAAATGATTTTACACTGTTCAAGACCCAACGCTATTCTCACTCTTAACTAAAGAGCATTTACGTAAGTGGAGCTGTGGTTTGTATCAGTTTCATAAGCAGAGTTGAAATACGTATGGTCCATATGAGTACGAAACACAGTTCTTTTTTTCAGGGCATGCTCGGGGTACTTGCTGTATTGGAGATGCTAGAAAGAAGAGCTTGCATCTTGCTTTAAATCACAGTGTGTTACATAGATGTGAACACTGGTCTCAATTTCCCTTCAGAAACGGAGTTAAACCCCAGGTTCTATGTCTTCCTACAAGCCAGAGTATATTTCTGGTAAACAAAGAGAATTTTGGGCTCAAATGATTTTACACAGTTTGAAACCCAACTAGATTCTCACTATTTACTAAAGAGCATTTATGTAAGAGGAGCTCTGGTTTGTATCAGTTTCATAAGCTGAGTTGATTTACATATGGTCCGTACGAGGAGGAAACACAGTTCTTTTTTTGAGGGCATGATTATGGTTCTTGCTGTATTGGAGATGCTGGAAAGAAGAGCTTGCTTCTTGCATAAAAACAGAGTGTGTTTCATGGATGAGAAGACTGGTCTGAATTTCCCTTCAGAAATGGAGTTAAACCACAGGATCTGTGTATTCCTACAAGCAAGAGTTCATTTCTGGTAAACCCAGTGAATTTTGGGCTCAAATGATTTTACACAGTTCAAGAACCCAACGCGATTCTCACTATTAACTAAAGATCCTTTATGAAAGTGGAGCTGTGGTTTCTATCAGGTTCATAAGCAGAAATGAACTACGTATGGTCCGTATGAGTTGGAAGCCCAGTTCTTTTTTTCAGGGCATGCTCATGGTACTTGCTGTACTGGAGACGCGGGAAAGTAGAGCTTGCTTCTTGCGTTAAAACAGAGTGGGTTCCATGGATGAGAACACTGGTCTGAATTTCCCTTCAGAAACGGAGTTAAACCCCAGGAATTGTGTCTAACTACAAGCAAGATTTCATTTCTGGAAAACCCAGTGAATTTTGGGCTCAAGTGATTTTACACAGTTCAGAAACCAAAAATAGATTCTCACTATTTACTAAAGAGCATTTATGTAAGAGGAGCTCTGGTTTGTATCAGTTTCATAAGCTGAGTTGATTTACATATGGTCCGTATGACAAGGAAACGCAGTTCTTTTTTTGAGGGCATGCTTATGGTTCTTGCTGTATTGGAGATGCTGGAAAGAAGAGCTTGCTTCTTGCGTAAAAACAGAGTGTGTTTCATGGATGAGAACACTGGTCTGAATTTCCCTTCATAAATGGAGTTAAATCCCAGGAATTGTGTGTAACTACAAGCAAGAGTTCATTTCTGGAAAACCCAGTGAATTTTGGGCTCAAGTGATTTTACACATTTCAAGAACCCAACGCGATTCTCACTATTTACGAAAGAGCATTTATGTAAGTGGATCTGTGTTTTGTATCAGTTTCATAAGCAGAGTGGATTTACATATGGTCCCTATGAGAAGGAAACACAGTTGTCTTTTGGAGGGCATGCTCATGGTTCTTGCTGTATTGGAGACGCTGGAAAGACGAGCTTGCTTCTTGCGTTAAAACAGAGTGTGTTTCATGGATGAAAACAATGGTCTTAATTTCCCTTCAGAAACAGAGTCAAACCACAGGATCTGTGTCTTCCTAAAAGCAAGAGTTCATTTCTGGTAAATCTGGTGAATTTTGGTCTCAAATGATTTTACACAGTTCAAGAACCCAACGCGATTCTCACTATTTACTAAAGTGCATTTATGTAAGTGGATCTGTGGTTTGTATCAGTTTCATAAGCAGAGTTGATTTAAATATGGTCCATATGAGCATGAATCACAGATCTTTTTTTGATGGCATGCTCATGGTTCTTGCTGTATTGGAGACACTGGAAAGAAGAGCTTGATTCTTGCGTTAAAACAGAGTTGTTCCATGGAATAGATCCCTGGTCTGAATTTCCCACAGAAACGGAGTTAAACCACAGTATCCGTGTCTTCATACAAGCAAGAGTTCATTTCTGGTAAACCAAGTCAATTTTTTGCTAAAATGATTTTACACAGTTCAAGACCCAACACTATTCTCACTGTTAACTAAAGAGCATTTATGTAAGAGGAGCTATGGTTTGTATCAGTTTCATAACCAGAGTGGATTTACATATGGTCCCTATGAGAAGGAAACACAATTATTTTTTTGAGGGCATGCCCATGGTTCTTGCTGTATTGGAGATGCTGGAAAGAAGAACTTGGTTCTTGCCTTAAAACAGAGTGTGTTCCATGGATGAGATCACAGGTCTGAATTTCCCACAGAAATGGAGTTAAACCACAGTATCCGTGTCTTCATACAAGCAAGAGTTCATTTCTGGTAAACCAAGTCAATTTTTTGCTCAAATGATTTTACACAGTTCAAGACCCAACACTATTCTCACTGTTAACTAAAGAGCATTTTTGTAAGTGGAGCTGTGGTTTGTATCAGTTTCTTAAGCAGAGTGGATTTACATATGGTCTGTATGAGTAGGAAACACAGTTCTTTTTTGGGGGGCATGTTCATGGTTCCTGCTCTATTGGAGATGCTGGAAAGTAGGGCTTGCTTCTTGCTTTAAAACAGAGTGTGTTTCATGGATGAGAACACTGGTCTGAATTTCCCTTCAGAAACGATGTTAAACCACAGGATCTGTGTCTTCCTACAAGCAAGAGTTCATTTCTGGTAAACCAAGTGAATTATGGGCTCAAATGATTTTACACAGTTCAAGAACCCAATGCCATTCTCACTATTTACTAAAGAGTATTTATGTAAGTGGAGCTGTGGTTTGTATCAGTTTCATATGCAGAGTGGATTTACATATGGTCCGTATGAGTAGGAAGCACAGTTCTTTTTTTCAGGACATGTTCATGGTACTTGCTGTATTGGAGACGCGAAAAAGTAGAGCATGCTTCTTGCGTAAAAAGGGAGTGGGTTCCATGGATGAGAACACTGGTCTGAATTTGCCTTCAGACACGGAGTTAATCCACAGGATCTGTGTCTTCATACAAGCAAGAGTTCATTTCTGGTAAACCAAGTGAATTTTGGGATCAAATGATTATACACTCTTCAAGACCCAACGCTATTCTCACTCTTAACTAAAGAGCATACGTAAGTGGAGCTATGGTTTGTATCAGTTTCATAAGCAGAGTTGAAATACGTATGGTCCATATGAGTAGGAAACACAGTTCTTTATTCAGGGCATGCTCGGGGTACTTGCTGTATTGGAGACGCTAGAAAGAAGTGCTTGCATCTTGCGTTAAATCACAGTGTGTTACATGGATGTGAACACTGGTCTGAATTTCCCTTCAGAAACGGAGTTACACTCCAGGTTCTGTGTCTTCCTACAAGCCAGAGTTCATTTCTGGTAAACAAAGAGAATTTTGGGCTCAAATGATTTTATACAGTTTGAAACCCAACTAGATTCTCACTATTTACTAAAGAGCATTTATGTAAGAGGAGCTCTGGTTTGTATCAGTTTCATAAGCTGAGTTGATTTACATATGGTCCGTATGACGAGGAAACACAGTTCTTTTTTTGAGGGCATGCTTATGGTTCTTGCTGTATTGGAGATGCTGGAAAGAAGAGCTTGCTTCTTGCGTAAAAACAGAGTGTGTTTCATGGATGAGAACACTGGTCTGAATTTCCCTTCAGAAATGGAGATAAACCCCATGAATTGTGTGTAACTGCAAGCAAGAGTTCATTTCTGGACAACCCAGTGAATTTTGGGCTCAAGTGATTTTACACCGTTCAAGAACCCTACGCGATTCTCACTATTTACTAAAGTGCATTTATGTAAGTGGATCTGTGTTTTGTATCAGTTTCATAAGCAGAGTGGATTTACATATGGTCCCTATGAGAAGGAAACACAGTTGTCTTTTGGAGGGCATGCTCATGGTTCTTGCTGTATTGGAGACGCTGGAAAGACAAGCTTGCTTCTTGCGTTAAAACAGAGTTGTTCCATGGAATACATCGCTGGTCTGAATTTCCCACAGAAACAGAGTTAAACCACAGTATCTGTGTCTTCATAAAAGCAAGAGTTCATTTCTGGTAAACCAAGTGAATTATGGGCTCAAATGATTTTACACAGTTCAAGAACCCAATGCCATTCTCACTATTTACTAAAGAGCATTTATGTAAGTGGAGCTGTGGTTTGTATCAGTTTCATAAGCTGAGTTGATTTACATATGGTCCGTGTGACGAGGAAACACAGTTCTTTTTTTGATGGCATGCTTATGGTTCTTGCTGTATTGGAGATGCTGGAAAGGAGAGCTTGCTTCTTGCGTAAAAACAGTGTGTGTTTCATGGATGAGAACACTGGTCTGAATTTCCCTTCATAAATGGAGTTAAACCCCAGGAATTGTGTGTAACTACAAGCAAGAGTTCATTTCTGGAAAACCCTGTGAATTTTGGGCTCAAGTGTTTTTACACAGTTCAAGAACCCAACGCGATTCTCACTATTTACTAAAGAGCATTTATGTAAGTGGATCTGTGTTTTGTATCAGTTTCATAAGCAGAGTGGATTTACATATGGTCCCTATGAGAAGGAAACACAGTTGTCTTTTGGAGGGCATGCTCATGGTTCTTGCTGTATTGGAGACGCTGGAAAGACGAGCTTGCTTCTTGCGTTAAAACAGAGTGTGTTTCATGGATGAGAACACTGGTCTGAATTTCCCTTCAGAAACGGAGTTAAACCACAGGATCTGTGTCTTCCTACAAGGAAGAGTTCATCTCTGGTAAACCAAGTGAATTTGGTCTCAAATGATTTTACACAGTTCAAGAACCCAACGCGATTCTCACTATTTACTAAAGAGCATTTTTGTAAGTGGAGCTGTGGTTTGTATCAGTTTCATAAGCAGAGTGGATTTACATTTGGTCTGTATGAGTAGGAAACACAGTTCTTCTTTGGGGGGCATGTTCATGGTTCCTGCTCTATTGGAGATGCTGGAAAATAGAGCTTGCTTCTTGCGTTAAAACAGAGTGTGTTTCATGGATGAGAACACTGGTCTGAATTTCCCTTCAGAAACGTTGTTAAACCACAGGATCTGTGTCTTCCTACAAGCAAGAGTTCATTTCTGGTAAACCAAGTGAATTATGGGCTCAAATGATTTTACACAGTTCAAGAACCCAATGCCATTCTCACTATTTACTAAAGAGCATTTATGTAAGTGGAGCTGTGTTTTGTATCAATTTCATATGCAGAGTGGATTTACATATGGTCCTTATGAGTAGGAAGCACAGTTCTTTTTTTCAGGACATGTTCATGCTACTTGCTGTATTGGAGACGCGAAAAAGTTGAGCATGCTTCTTGCGTAAAAAGGGAGTGGGTTCCATGGATGAGAACTCTGGTCTGAATTTGCCTTCAGACACGGAGTTAATCCACAGGATCTGTGTCTTCATACAAGCAAGAGTTCATTTCTGGTAAACCAAGTGAATTTTGGGCTCAAATGATTATACACTGTTCAAGACCCAACGCTATTCTCACTGTTAATTAAAGAACATTTATGTAAGTGGAGCTGTGGTTTGTATCAGTTGCATATGCAGACTTGAATTACATATGGTCAGTATGAGTACGAAACATAGTTCTTTTTTTCAGGGCATGCTTGTGGTACTTGCTGTATTGGACATGCTGGAAATAAGAGCTTGCTTCTTGCGTTAAAATAGAGAGTGTTCCATGGATGAAAACCCTGGTCTGAATTTCCCTTCAGACTCGGAGTTAAACCACAGGATCTGTGTCTTCATACAAGCAAGAGTTCATTTCTGGTAAACCAAGTCGATTTTGGGCTCAAATGATTTTACACAGTTCAAGACCCAACGCTATTCTCACTGTTAATTAAAGAACATTTATGTAAGTGGAGCTGTGGTTTGTATCAGTTGCATATGCAGACTTGAATTACATATGTTCAGTATGAGTAGTAAATACAGTTCTTTTGAACACGGCATGCTCATGGTACTTGCTGTATTTGAGACCAGGAAAGTAGGGCTTGCTTCATGCATTAAAACAGAGTGTGTTTCATGGATGAGAACACCGGTCTGAATTTCCCTTCAGAAACGGAGTTAAACCCCAGGATCTGTGTCTTCCTAGAAGCAAGAGTTCATTTCTGGTAAACCCATTGTATTTTGTGCTCAAATGATTTTACACATTTCAGAAACGCAACTAGATTCTCACTATTTACTAAAGAGCATCTATGTAAGAGGAGCTCTGGTGTGTATCAGTTTCATAAGCTGAGTTGATTTACATATGGTCTGTATGAGGAGGAAACACAGTTCCTTTTTTGAGGGCATGCTCATTGTTCTTGCTGTATTGGAGACGCTGGAAAGAAGAGCTTGCTTCTTGCTTTAAAACAGAGTGTGTTCCATGGTTGAGATCCCTGGTCTGAATTTCCCACAGAAACGGAGTTAAACCACAGGATCTGTGTCTTCCTATAAGCAAGAATTAATTTCTGGTCAACCAAGTGAATTTTGGCTCAATTGATTTTCCACATGTCAAGAACCCATCTCTATTCTCACTATTAACTGAAGAGCATTTATGTAAGTGGAGCTGTGGTTTGTATCATTATCATAATCAGAGTTGAACTGCATATGGTCAGTATGAGTAGGAAACACAGTTCTTTTTTTCAGGGCATGCTCATGATACTTGCTGTATTGGACGCTAGAAAGAAGAGCTTGCTTCTTGCGTTAAATCACAGTGTATTACATGGATGAGAACACTGGTCTGAATTTCCCTTCAGAAACGGAGTTAAACAACAGGATCTGTGTCTTCCTATAAGCAAGAATTAATTTCTGGTCAACCAAGTGAATTTTGGCTCAATTGATTTTACACAGTTCAAGAACCCAACGCGATTCTCACTACTTACTAAAGAGCATTTATGTAAGTGGAGCTGTGGTTTGTATCAGTTGCATATGCAGACTTGAATTACATATCGTCAGTATGAGTATGAAACACAGTTCTTTTTTTCAGGGCATGCTCGTCGTACTTGCTGTATTGGAGACGCTAGAAAGAAGAGCTTACTTCTTGCATTAAATCACAGTGTTTTACATGGATGAGAACACTGGTCTGAATTTCCCTTCAGAAACGGAGTTAAACCCCAGGTTCTGTGTCTTCCTACAAGCCAGAGTTCATTTCTGGTAAACAAAGAGAATTTGGGGCTCAAATGATTATACACAGTTCAAAAACGCATCGCGATTCTCACTATTAACTAAAGAGGATTTATGTAAGAGGAGCTGTGGTTTGTATTAGTTTCATAATCAGTGTAGAACTATGTATGGTCCATATGAGTAGGAAACACAGTTCTTTTTTTGAGGCATGCTCATGGTTATTGCTGTATTGGAGATGCTGGGAAGAAGAGCTCGCTTCTTGCCTGAAAACAGAGTGTGTTTCATGGAGGAGAACTCTGGTCTTAATTTCCCTTCAGAAACGGAGTCAAACCACAGGATCTGTGTCTTCCTAAAAGCAAGAGTTCATTTCTGGTAAACCAAGTGAATTTTGGGCTCAAATGATTTTACACAGTTCAAGAACACAACGCGATTCTCGCTATTTACTAAAAAGCATTTACTTAAGATGAGCTCTGGTTTGTATCAGTTTCACAAGTAGAGTTGATTTACATATGGTCCTTATGAGTAGGAAACACTGTTCTTTTTTTCAGGGCATGCTTTTGGAAATTGCTGTATTGGAGATGCTGGAAAAAAGAGCTTGCTTATTGTGTTAAAACAGAGTGTGTTCCATGGATGAGAACCCTGGTCTGAATTTCCCTTCAGACACGGTGTTAAACCACAGAATCTGTGTCTTCATACAAGCAAGAGTTCATTTCTGGTAAACCAAGTCAATTTTGGGCTCAAATGATTTTACACAGTTCAAGAACCCAAGGCTATTCTCACTTTTAACTAAAGAGCTTTTATGTAAGGGGAGCTGAGGGTTGTATCAGTTTCATAAGCAGAGTGGATTTACATATGGTCCATATGAGTAGGAAGCACAGTTCTTTTTTCAGGCATGCTAGTGGGACTTGCTGTATTGGAGACGCTGGAAAGAAGAGCTTGCTTCTTGCTTTAAAACAGAGTGTGTTCCATGGTTGAGATCCCTGGTCTGAATTTCCCACAGAAACGGAGTTAAACCACAGGATGTGTGTCTTCCTACAAGCAAGAGTTCATTTCTAGTAAACCAAGTGAAATTTGGGCTCAAATGATTTTCCACAGTTCAAGAACCCATCTCTATTCTCACTATTAACTAAAGAGCATTTATGTAAGTGGAGCTGTGGTTTGTATCAGTTGCATATGCAGAATTGAATTACATATCGTCAGTATGAGTAGGAAACACAGTTCTTTTTTTCAGGGCATGCTCGTGGTACTTGCTGTATTGGAGACGCTAGAAAGAAGAGCTTACTTCTTGCGTTAAATCACAGTGTTTTACATGGATGAGAACACTGGTCTGAATTTCCCTTCAGAAACGGAGTCAAACCACAGGATCTGTGTCTTCCTAAAAGCAAGAGTTCATTTCTGGTAAACCAAGTGAATTTTGGGCTCAAATGATTTTACACAGTTCAAGAACCCAACGCGATTCTCACTATTTACTAAAAAGCATTTACGTAAGATGAGCTCTGGTTTGTATCAGTTTCACAAGTAGAGTTGATTTACATATGGTCCTTATGAGTAGGAAACACTGTTCTTTTTTTCAGGGCATGCTTTTGGAAATTGCTGTATTGGAGATGCTGGAAAGAAGAGCTTGCTTCTTGCGTTAAAACAGAGTGTGTTCCATGGATGAGAACCCTGGTCTGAATTTCCCTTCAGACTCGGAGTTAAACCACAGGATCTGTGTCTTCATACAAGCAAGAGTTCATTTCTGGTAAACCAAGTCGATTTTGGGCTCAAATGATTTTACACAGTTCAAGACCCAACGCTATTCTCACTGTTAATTAAAGAACATTTATGTAAGTGGAGCTGTGGTTTGTATCAGTTGCATATGCAGACTTGAATTACATATGGTCAGTATGAGTACGAAACACAGTTCTTTTTTTCAGGGCATGCTTGTGGTACTTGCTGTATTGGACATGCTGGAAATAAGAGCTTGCTTCTTGCGTTAAAATAGAGAGTGTTCCATGGATGAGAACCCTGGTCTGAATTTACCTTCAGAAACGGACTTAAACCCCAGGATCTGTGTCTTACTAAAAGCAAGAGTTCATTTCTGGTCAACAAAGAGAATTTGCGCTCAAGTGATTTTACACAATTCAGAAACCCATCGTGATTCTCTCTATTAACTAAAGAGCATTTATGTAACAGGACTTGTGGTTTATATCATTTTCATAAGAAGAGCTGATTTACATATGGTCCATATGAGTAGGAAACACAGTTCTTCTTTTGCGGGCATGCTCATGGTTCTTGCTGTATTGGAGACACTAGAAAGAAGAGCTTGCTTCTTGCGTTAAATCACATGTGTTATATGGATGAGAACACTGGTCTGAATTTCCCTTCAGAAACGGAGTTAAAACCCAGGTTCTGTGTCTTCCTACAAGCCAGAGTTCATTTCTGGTAAACAAAGAGAATTTAAGGCTCAAATGATTTTACACAGATCAGAAACCCAACTAGATTCTCACTATTTACTAAAGAGCATTTATGTAAGATGAGCTCAGGTTTGTGTCAGTTTCATAAGTAGAGTTGTTTTACATATGGTCCGTATGAGAAGGAAACACAGTTCTTTTTCTCAGGGCATGCTCATGGAACTTGCTGTATTGGAGATGCTGGAAAGAAGAGCTTGCTTCTTGCGTTAAAACAGAGTGTGTTTCATGGATGAGAACACTGGTCTGAATTTCCCTTCAGAAACGGCATTAAAACACAGGATCCTGTCTTCCTACAAGCAAGAGTTCATTTCTGGTAAACCCATTGTATTTTGTGCTCAAATGATTTTACACATTTCAGAAACGCAACTAGATTCTCACTATTTACTAAAGAGCATTTATGTAAGAGGAGCTCTGGTGTGTATCAGTTTCATAAGCTGAGTTGATTTACATATGGTCTGTATGAGGAGGAAACACAGTTCCTTTTTTGAGGGCATGCACATTGTTCTTGCTGTATTGGAGACGCTGGAAAGAAGAGCTTGCTTCTTGCTTTAAAACAGAGTGTGTTCCATGGTTGAGATCCCTGGTCTGAATTTCCCACAGAAACGGAGTTAAACCACAGGATCTGTGTCTTCCTACAAGCAAGAGTTCATTTCTGGTAAACCAAGTGAAATTTGGGCTCAAATGATTTTCCACATTTCAAGAACCCATCTCTATTCTCACTATTAACTGAAGAGCATTTATGTAAGTGGAGCTGTGGTTTGTATCATTATCATAATCAGAGTTGAACTGCATATGGTCAGTATGAGTAGGAAACACAGTTCTTTTTTTCAGGGCATGCTCATGATACTTGCTGTATTGGACGCTAGAAAGAAGAGCTTGCTTCTTGCGTTAAATCACAGTGTATTACATGGATGAGAACACTGGTCTGAATTTCCCTTCAGAAACGGAGTTAAACAACAGGATCTGTGTCTTCCTATAAGCAAGAATTAATTTCTGGTCAACCAAGTGAATTTTGGCTCAATTGATTTTACACAGTTCAAGAACCCAACGCGATTCTCACTACTTACTAAAGAGCATTTATGTAAGTGGAGCTGTGGTTTGTATCAGTTGCATATGCAGACTTGAATTACATATTGTCAGTATGAGTAGGAAACACAGTTCTTTTTTTCAGGGCATGCTCGTGGTACTTGCTCTAATGGAGACGCTAGAAAGAAGAGCTTGCTTCTTGGGTTAAATCACAGTGTATTACATGGATGAGAACACTGGTCTGAATTTCCCTTCAGAAACGGAGTTAAACCCCACGATCTGTGCCTTCCTAGAAGCCACAGTTCATTACTGGTAAACAAAGAGAATTTTGGGCTCAAAAGTTTTTACACAGTTCAAGAACCCAATGCGATTCTCACTATTTACTAAAGAGCATTTATGTAAGTGGAGCTGTGGTTTGTATCAGTTTCATATGCAGAGTGGATTTACATATGGTCCGTATGAGTAGGAAGCACAGTTCTTTTTTTCAGGACATGTTCATGGTACTTGCTGTATTGGAGACGCGAAAAAGTAGAGCATGCTTCTTGCGTAAAAAGGGAGTGGGTTCCATGGATGAGAACACTGGTCTGAATTTGCCTTCAGACACGGAGTTAATCCACAGGATCTGTGTCTTCCTACAAGCAAGAGTTCATTTCTGGAAAACCCAGTGAATTTTGGGCTCAAGTGATTTTACACAGTTCAAGAACCCAACGCGATTCTCACTATTTACTAAAGAGCATTTATGTAAGTGGATCTGTGTTTTGTATCAGTTTCATAAGCAGAGTGGATTTACATATGGTCCCTATGAGAAGGAAACACAGTTGTCTTTTGCAGGGCATGCTCATGGTTATTGCTGTATTGGAGACGCTGGAAAGACGAGCTTGCTTCTTGCGTTAAAACAGAGTGTGTTTCATGGATGAAAACAATGGTCTTAATTTCCCTTCAGAAACAGAGTCAAACCACAGGATCTGTGTCTTCCTAAAAGCAAGAGTTCATTTCTGGTAAATCAAGTGAATTTTGCTCTCAAATGATTTTACACAGTTCAAGAACCCAACGCGATTCTCACTATTTACTAAAGTGCATTTATGTAAGTGGATCTGTGGTTTGTATCAGTTTCATAAGCAGAGTTGATTTAAATATGGTCCATATGAGCATGAAACACAGATCTTTTTTTGATGGCATGCTCATGGTTCTTGCTGTATTGGAGACACTGGAAAGAAGAGCTTGATTCTTGCCTTAAAACAGAGTTGTTCCATGGAATAGATCCCTGGTCTGAATTTCCCACAGAAATGGAGTTAAACCACAGTATCTGTGTCTTCATACAAGCAAGAGTTCATTTCTTGTAAACCAAGTCAATTTTTTGCTCAAATGATTTTACACAGTTCAAGACCCAACACTATTCTCACTGTTAACTAAAGAGCATTTATGTAAGAGGAGCTGTGGTTTGTATCAGTTTCATAACCAGAGTGGATTTACATATGGTCCCTATGAGAAGGAAACACAATTATTTTTTTGAGGGCATGCCCATGGTTCTTGCTGTATTGGAGATGCTGGAAAGAAGAACTTGGTTCTTGCCTTAAAACAGAGTGTGTTCCATGGATGAGATCCCAGGTCTGAATTTCCCACAGAAATGGAGTTAAACCACAGGATCTGTGTATTCCTACAAGCAAGAGTTCATTTCTGGTAAACCAAGTGAATTTTGGTCTCAAATGATTTTACACAGTTCAAGAACCCAACGCGATTCTCACTATTTACTAAAGAGCATTTTTGTAAGTGGAGCTGTGGTTTGTATCAGTTTCATACGCAGAGTGGATTTACATATGGTCTGTATGAGTAGGAAACACAGTTCTTTTTTGGGGGGCATGTTCATGGTTCCTGATCTATTGGAGATGCTGGAAAGTAGAGCTTGCTTCTTGCGTTAAAACAGAGTGTGTTTCATGGATGAGAACACTGGTCTGAATTTCCCTTCAGAAACGTTGTTAAACCACAGGATCTGTGTCTTCCTACAAGCAAGAGTTCATTTCTGGTAAACCAAGTGAATTATGGGCTCAAATGATTTTACACAGTTCAAGAACCCAATGCCATTCTCACTATTTACTAAAGAGCATTTATGTAAGTGGAGCTGTGGTTTGTATCAATTTCATATGCAGAGTGGATTTACATATGGTCCGTATGAGTTGGAAGCACAGTTCTTTTTTTCAGGACATGTTCATGCTACTTGCTGTATTGGAGACGCGAAAAAGTAGAGCATGCTTCTTGTGTAAAAAGGGAGTGGGTTCCATGGATGAGAACAGTGGTCTGAATTTGCCTTCAGACACGGAGTTAATCCACAGGATCTGTGTCTTCCTACAAGCAAGAGTTCATTTCTGGTAAACCAAGTGAATTTTGGGCTCAAATGATTATACACTGTTCAAGACCCAACGCTATTCTCACTCTTAACTAAAGAGCTTTTACGTAAGTGGAGCTGTGGTTTGTATCAGTTTCATAAGCAGAGTTGAAATACGTATGGTCCATATGAGTAGGAAACACAGTTCTTTTTTTCAGGGCATGCTCGGGGTACTTGCTGTATTGGAGACGCTAGAAAGAAGAGCTTGCATCTTGCGTTAAATCACAGTGTGTTACATGGATGTGAACACTGGTCTGAATTTCCCTTCAGAAATGGAGTTACACCCCAGGTTCTGTGTCTTCCTACAAGCCAGAGTTCATTTTTGGTAAACAAAGAGAATTTTGGGCTCAAATGATTTTACACAGTTTGAAACCCAACTAGATTCTCACTATTTACTAAAGAGCATTTATGTAAGAGGAGCTCTGGTTTGTATCAGTTTTATAAGCTGAGTTGATTTATATATGGTCGGTATGTCGAGGAAACACAGTTCTTTTTTTGAGGGCATGCTTATGGTTCTTGCTGTATTGGAGATGCTGGAAAGAAGAGCTTGCTTCTTGCGTAAAAACAGAGTGTGTTTCATGGATGAGAACACTGGTCTGAATTTCCCTTCAGAAATGGAGTTAAACCACAGGATCTGTGTATTCCTACAAGCAAGAGTTCATTTCTGGTAAACCCAGTGAATTTTGGGCTAAAATGATTTTACACAGTTCAAGAACCCAACGCGATTCTCACTATTAACTAAAGATCCTTTATGAAAGTGGAGCTGTGGTTTCTATCAGTTTCATAAGCAGAGATGAACTACATATGGTCCGTATGAGTAGGAAGCCCAGATGTTTTTTTCAGGGCATGCTCATGGTACTTGCTGTATTGGAGATGCGGGAAAGTAGAGCTTGCTTCTTGCGTAAAAACAGTGTGTTTCATGGATGAGAACACTGGTCTGAATTTCCCTTCATAAATGGAGTTAAACCCCAGGAATTGTGTGTAACTACAAGCAAGAGTTCATTTCTGGAAAACCCAGTGAATTTTGGGCTCAAGTGATTTTACACAGTTCAAGAACCCAACGCGATTCTCACTATTAACTAAAGAGCATTTATGTAAGTGGATCTGTGTTTTGTATCAGTTTCATAAGCAGAGTGGATTTACATATGGTCCCTATGAGAAGGAAACACAGTTGTCTTTTGCAGGGCATGCTCATGGTTATTGCTGTATTGGAGACGCTGGAAAGACGAGCTTGCTTCTTGCGTTAAAACAGAGTGTGTTTCATGGATGAAAACAATGGTCTTAATTTCCCTTCAGAAACAGAGTCAAACCACAGGATCTGTGTCTTCCTAAAAGCAAGAGTTCATTTCTGGTAAATCAAGTGAATTTTGGTCTCAAATGATTTTACACAGTTCAAGAACCCAACGCGATTCTCACTATTTACTAAAGTGCATTTATGTAAGTGGATCTGTGGTTTGTATCAGTTTCATAAGCAGAGTTGATTTAAATATGGTCCATATGAGCATGAAACACAGATCTTTTTTTGATGGCATGCTCATGGTTCTTGCTGTATTGGAGACACTGGAAAGAAGAGCTTGATTCTTGCCTTAAAACAGAGTTGTTCCATGGAATAGATCCCTGGTCTGAATTTCCCACAGAAATGGAGTTAAACCACAGTATCTGTGTCTTTATACAAGCAAGAGTTCATTTCTTGTAAACCAAGTCAATTTTTTGCTCAAATGATTTTACACAGTTCAAGACCCAACACTATTCTCACTGTTAACTAAAGAGCATTTATGTAAGAGGAGCTGTGGTTTGTATCAGTTTCATAACCAGAGTGGATTTACATATGGTCCCTATGAGAAGGAAACACAATTATTTTTTTGAGGGCATGCCCATGGTTCTTGCTGTATTGGAGATGCTGGAAAGAAGAACTTGGTTCTTGCCTTAAAACAGAGTGTGTTCCATGGATGAGATCCCAGGTCTGAATTTCCCACAGAAATGGAGTTAAACCACAGGATCTGTGTATTCCTACAAGCAAGAGTTCATTTCTGGTAAACCAAGTGAATTTTGGTCTCAAATGATTTTACACAGTTCAAGAACCCAACGCGATTCTCACTATTTACTAAAGAGCATTTTTGTAAGTGGAGCTGTGGTTTGTATCAGTTTCATAAGCAGAGTGGATTTACATATGGTCCGTATGACGAGGAAACACAGTTCTTTTTTTGAGGACATGCTTATGGTTCTTGCTGTAGTAGAGACGCGGGAAAGTAGAGCTTGCTTCTTGCGTTAAAACAGAGTGGCTTCCATGGATGAGAACACTGGTCTTAATTTCCCTTCAGAAACGGAGTTAAACCACAGGATCTGTGTCTTCCTACAAGGAAGAGTTCATCTCTGGTAAACCAAGTGAATTTTGGTCTCAAATGATTTTACACAGTTCAAGAACCCAACGCGATTCTCACTATTTACTAAAGAGCATTTTTGTAAGTGGAGCTGTGGTTTGTATCAATTTCATAAGCAGAGTGGATTTACATTTGGTCCCTATGAGAAGGAAACACAATTATTTTTTTGAGGGCATGCCCATGGTTCTTGCTGTATTGGAGATGCTGGAAAGAAGAACTTGGGTCTTGACTTAAAACAGAGTGTGTTCCATGGATGAGATCCCAGGTCTGAATTTCCCACAGAAATAGAGTTAAACCACAGGATCTGTGTATTCCTACAAGCAAGAGTTCATTTCTGGTAAACCAAGTGAATTTTGGTCTCAAATGATTTTACACAGTTCAAGAACCCAACGCGATTCTCACTATTTACTAAAGAGCATTTTTTTAAGTGGAGATGTGGTTTGTATCAGTTTCATAAGCAGAGTGGATTTACATATGGTCTGTATGAGTAGGAAACACAGTTCTTTTTTGGGGGGCATGTTCATGGTTCTTGCTCCATTGGAGATGCTGGAAAATAGGGCATGCTTCTTGCATTAAAACAGAGAGTGTTTCATGGATGAGAACACTGGTCTGAATTTCTCTTCAGAAACGTTGTTAAACCACAGGATCTGTGTCTTCCTACAAGCAAGAGTTCATTTCTGGTAAACCAAGTGAATTATGGGCTCAAATGATTTTACACAGTTAAAAACCCAATGCCATTCTCACTATTTACTAAAGAGCATTTATGTAAGTGGAGCTGTGGTTTGTATCAGTTTCATATGCAGAGTGGATTTACATATGGTCCGTATGAGTAGGAAGCACAGTTCTTTTTTTCAGGACATGTTCATGGTACTTGCTGTATTGGAGACGCGAAAAAGTAGAGCATGCTTCTAGCGTAAAAAGGGAGTGGGTTCCATGGATGAGATCACAGGTCTGAATTTTCCTTCAGACACGGAGTTAATCCACAGGATCTGTGTCTTCATACAAGCAAGAGTTCATTTCTGGTAAACCAAGTGAATTTTGGGCTCAAATGATTTTACACAGTACAGAAACCAAAAATAGATTCTCACTATTTACTAAAGAGCATTTATGTAAGAGGAGCTCTGGTTTGTATCAGTTTCTTAAGCTGAGTTGATTTACATATGGTCCGTATGACGAGGAAACACAGTTCTTTTTTTGAGGGCATGATTATGGTTCTTGCTGTATTGGAGATGCTGGAAAGAAGAGCTTGCTTCTTGCGTAAAAACAGAGTGTGTTTCATGGATGAGAACACTGGTCTGAATTTCCCTTCAGAAATGGAGTTAAACCACAGGATCTGTGTATTCCTACAAGCAAGAGTTCATTTCTGGTAAACCCAGTGAATTTTGGGCTAAAATGATTTTACACAGTTCAAGAACCCAACGCGATTCTCACTATTAACTAAAGATCCTTTATGAAAGTGGAGCTGTGGTTTCTATCAGTTTCATAAGCAGAGATGAACTACGTATGGTCCGTATGAGTAGGAAGCCCAGTTCTTTTTTTCAGGGCATGCTCATGGTACTTGCTGTATTGGAGATGCGGGAAAGTAGAGCTTGCTTCTTGCGTTAAAACAGAGTGGGTTCCATGGATGAGAACACTGGTCTGAATTTCCCTTCAGAAACGGAGTTACACCCCAGGTTCTGTGTCTTCCTACAAGCCAGAGTTCATTTCTGGTAAACAAAGGGAATTTTGGGCTCAAATTATTTTACACAGTTTGAAACCAACTAGATTCTCACTATTTACTAAAGAGCATTTATGTAAGAGGAGCTCTGGTTTGTATCAGTTTCATAAGCTGAGTTGATTTACATATGGTTTGTATGAGGAGCAAACACAGTTCTTTTTTTGAGGGCATGCTTATGGTTCTTGCTGTATTGGAGATGCTGGAAAGAAGAGCTTGCTTCTTGCGTAAAAACAGAGTGTGTTTCATGGATGAGAACACTGGTCTGAATTTCCCTTCAGAAATGGAGTTAAACCACAGGATCTGTGTATTCCTACAAGCAAGAGTTCATTTCTGGTAAACCCAGTGAATTTTGGACTCAAATGATTTTACACAGTTCAAGAACCCAACGCGATTCTCACTATTTACTAAAGAGCATTTATGTAAGTGGATCTGTGTTTTGTATCAGTTTCATAAGCAGAGTGGATTTACATATGGTCCCTATGAGAAGGAAACACAGTTGTCTTTTGGAGGGCATGCTCATGGTTCTTGCTGTATTGGAGATGCTGGAAAGACGAGCTTGCTTCTTGCGTTAAAACAGAGTGTGTTTCATGGATGAAAACAATGGTCTTAATTTCCCTTCAGAAACGGAGTCAAACCACAGGATCTGTGTCTTCCTAAAAGCAAGAGTTCATTTCTGGTAAATCAAGTGAATTTTGCTCTCAAATGATTTTACACAGTTCAAGAACCCAACGCGATTCTCACTATTTACTAAAGTGCATTTATGTAAGTGGATCTGTGGTTTGTATCAGTTTCATAAGCAGAGTTGATTTAAATATGGTCCATATGAGCATGAAACACAGATCTTTTTTTGATGGCATGCTCATGGTTCTTGCTGTATTGGAGACACTGGAAAGAAGAGCTTGATTCTTGCCTTAAAACAGAGTGTGTTCCATGGAATAGATCCCTGGTCTGAATTTCCCACAGAAATGGAGTTAAACCACAGTATCTGTGTCTTCATACCAGCAAGAGTTCATTTCTGGTAAACCAAGTCAATTTTTTGCTCAAATGATTTTACACAGTTCAAGACCCAACACTATTCTAACTGTTAACTAAAGAGCATTTATGTAAGTGGAGCTGTGGTTTGTATCAGTTTCATAAGCTGAGTTGATATACATATGGTCCGTATGAGTACGAAACACAGTTCTTTTTTTCTGGGCATGCTCATGGTTCTTGGTCTATAGGAGACGCTTGAAATAAGCGCTTGCCTCTTGCTTGAAAACAGAGTGTGTTTCATATATGAGAACACTGGTCTTAATTTCCCTTCACAAACGGAGTTAAACCACAGGATCTGTGTCTTCATAAAAGCAAGAGTTCTTTCTGGTAAACCCAGTGAATTTTGCGCTCAAATGATTTTACACAGTTCAAGACCCAACACTATTCTCACTGTTAACTAAAGAGCATTTATGTAAGAGGAGCTGTGGTTTGTATCAGTTTCATAACCAGAGTAGACTTACATATGGTCCCTATGAGAAGGAAACACAATTCTTTTTTTGAGGGCATGCCCATGGTTCTTGCTGTATTGGAGATGCTGGAAAGAAGAACTTGGTTCTTGCCTTAAAACAGAGTGTGTTCCATGGAATAGATCCCAGGTCTGAATTTCCCACAGAAATGGAGTTTAACCACAGGATCTGTGTAGTCCTACAAGCAAGAGTTCATTTCTGGTAAACCCAGTGAATTTTGAGCTCAAGTGATTTTACACAGTTCAGAAACCAAAAATAGATTCTCACTATTTACTAAAGAGCATTTATGTAAGAGGAGCTCTGGTTTGTATCAGTTTCTTAAGCTGAGTTGATTTACATATGGTCCGTATGACGAGGAAACACAGTTCTTTTTTTGAGGGCATGATTATGGTTCTTGCTGTATTGGAGATGCTGGAAAGAAGAGCTTGCTTCTTGCGTAAAAACAGAGTGTGTTTCATGGATGAGAACACTGGTCTGAATATCCCTTCAGAAATGGAGTTAAACCACAGGATCTGTGTATTCCTACAAGCAAGAGTTCATTTCTGGTAAACCCAGTGAATTTTGGGCTAAAATGATTTTACACAGTTCAAGAACCCAACGCGATTCTCACTATTAACTAAAGATCCTTTATGAAAGTGGAGCTGTGGTTTCTATCAGTTTCATAAGCAGAGATGAACTACGTATGGTCCGTATGAGTAGGAAGCCCAGTTCTTTTTTTCAGGGCATGCTCATTGTACTTGCTGTATTGGAGACGCGGGAAAGTAGAGCTTGCTTCTTGCGTTAAAACAGAGTGGGTTCCATGGATGAGAACACTGGTCTGAATTTCCCTTCAGAAACGGAGTTAAACCCCAGGAATTGTGTCTAACTACAAGCAAGATTTCATTTCTGGAAAACCCAGTGAATTTTGGGCTCAAGTGATTTTACACAGTTCAGAAACCAAAAATAGATTCTCACTATTTACTAAAGAGCATTTATGTAAGAGGAGCTCTGGTTTGTATCAGTTTCATAAGCTGAGTTGATTTACAAATGGTCCGTATGACAAGGAAACACAGTTCTTTTTTTGAGGGCATGCTTATGGTTCTTGCTGTATTGGAGATGCCGGAAAGAAGAGCTTGCTTCTTGCGTAAAAACAGAGTGTGTTTCATGGATGAGAACACTGGTCTGAATTTCCCTTCAGAAATGGAGTTAAACCACAGGATCTGTGTCTTCCTACAAGCAAGAGTTCATTTCTGGAAAACCCAGTGAATTTTGGGCTCAAGTGATTTTACACAGTTCAAGAACCCAACGCGATTCTCACTATTTACTAAAGAGCATTTATGTAAGTGGATCTGTGTTTTGTATCAGTTTCATAAGCAGAGTGGATTTACATAATATCCCTATGAGAAGGAAACACAGTTGTCTTTTGGAGGGCATGCTCATGGTTCTTGCTGTATTGGAGATGCTGGAAAGACGAGCTTGCTTCTTGCGTTAAAACAGAGTGTGATTCATGGATGAAGACAATGGTCTTAATTTCCCTTCAGAAACGGAGTCAAACCACAGGATCTGTGTCTTCCTAAAAGCAAGAGTTAATTTCTGGTAAATCAAGTGAATTTTGCTCTCAAATGATTTTACACAGTTCAAGAACCCAACGCGATTCTCACTATTTACTAAAGTGCATTTATGTAAGTGGATCTGTGGTTTGTATCAGTTTCATAAGCAGAGTTGATTTAAATATGGTCCATATGAGCATGAAACACAGATCTTTTTTTGATGGCATGCTCATGGTTCTTGCTGTATTGGAGACACTGGAAAGAAGAGCTTGATTCTTGCCTTAAAACAGAGTGTGTTCCATGGAATAGATCCCTGGTCTGAATTTCCCACAGAAATGGAGTTAAACCACAGTATCTGTGTCTTCATACCAGCAAGAGTTCATTTCTTGTAAACGAAGTCAATTTTTTGCTCAAATGATTTTACACAGTTCAAGACCCAACACTATTCTAACTGTTAACTAAAGAGCATTTATGTAAGAAGAGCTGTGGTTTGTATCAGTTTCATAAGCTGAGTTGATATACATATGGTCCGTATGAGTACGAAACACAGTTCTTTTTTTCTGGGCATGCTCATGGTTCTTGGTCTATAGGAGATGCTTGAAATAAGCGCTTGCCTCTTGCTTGAAAACAGAGTGTGTTTCATATATGAGAACACTGGTCTTAATTTCCCTTCACAAACGGAGTTAAACCACAGGATCTGTGTCTTCATAAAAGCAAGAGTTCTTTCTGGTAAACCAAGTGAATTTTGCGCTCAAATGATTTTACACAGTTCAAGACCCAACACTATTCTCACTGTTAACTAAAGAGCATTTATGTAAGAGGAGCTGTGGTTTGTATCAGTTTCATAACCAGAGTAGACTTACATATGGTCCCTATGAGAAGGAAACACAATTCTTTTTTTGAGGGCATGCCCATGGTTCTTGCTGTATTGGAGATGCTGGAAAGAAGAACTTGGTTCTTGCCTTAAAACAGAGTGTGTTCCATGGAATAGATCCCAGGTCTGAATTTCCCACAGAAATGGAGTTTAACCACAGGATCTGTGTAGTCCTACAAGCAAGAGTTCATTTCTGGTAAACCCAGTGAATTTTGGGCTCAAGTGATTTTACACAGTTCAGAAACCAAAAATAGATTCTCACTATTTACTAAAGAGCATTTATGTAAGAGGAGCTCTGGTTTGTATCAGTTTCATAAGCTGAGTTGATTTACATATGGTTTGTATGAGGAGCAAACACAGTTCTTTTTTTGAGGGCATGCTTATGGTTCTTGCTGTATTGGAGATGCTGGAAAGAAGAGCTTGCTTCTTGCGTAAAAACAGAGTGTGTTTCATGGATGAGAACACTGGTCTGAATTTCCCTTCAGAAATGGAGTTAAACCACAGGATCTGTGTATTCCTACAAGCAAGAGTTCATTTCTGGTAAACCCAGTGAATTTTGGACTCAAATGATTTTACACAGTTCAAGAACCCAACGCGATTCTCACTATTTACTAAAGAGCATTTATGTAAGTGGATCTGTGTTTTGTATCAGTTTCATAAGCAGAGTGGATTTACATATGGTCCCTATGAGAAGGAAACACAGTTGTCATTTGGAGGGCATGCTCATGGTTCTTGCTGTATTGGAGATGCTGGAAAGACGAGCTTGCTTCTTGCGTTAAAACAGAGTGTGTTTCATGGATGAAAACAATGGTCTTAATTTCCCTTCAGAAACGGAGTCAAACCACAGGATCTGTGTCTTCCTAAAAGCAAGAGTTCATTTCTGGTAAATCAAGTGAATTTTGCTCTCAAATGATTTTACACAGTTCAAGAACCCAACGCGATTCTCACTATTTACTAAAGTGCATTTATGTAAGTGGATCTGTGGTTTGTATCAGTTTCATAAGCAGAGTTGATTTAAATATGGTCCATATGAGCATGAAACACAGATCTTTTTTTGATGGCATGCTCATGGTTCTTGCTGTATTGGAGACACTGGAAAGAAGAGCTTGATTCTTGCCTTAAAACAGAGTGTGTTCCATGGAATAGATCCCTGGTCTGAATTTCCCACAGAAATGGAGTTAAACCACAGTATCTGTGTCTTCATACCAGCAAGAGTTCATTTCTGGTAAACCAAGTCAATTTTTTGCTCAAATGATTTTACACAGTTCAAGACCCAACACTATTCTAACTGTTAACTAAAGAGCATTTATGTAAGAGGAGCTGTGGTTTGTATCAGTTTCATAAGCTGAGTTGATATACATATGGTCCGTATGAGTACGAAACACAGTTCTTTTTTTCTGGGCATGCTCATGGTTCTTGGTCTATAGGAGACGCTTGAAATAAGCGCTTGCCTCTTGTTTGAAAACAGAGTGTGTTTCATATATGAGAACACTGGTCTTAATTTCCCTTCACAAACGGAGTTAAACCACAGGATCTGTGTCTTCATAAAAGCAAGAGTTCTTTCTGGTAAACCCAGTGAATTTTGCGCTCAAATGATTTTACACAGTTCAAGACCCAACACTATTCTCACTGTTAACTAAAGAGCATTTATGTAAGAGGAGCTGTGGTTTGTATCAGTTTCATAACCAGAGTAGACTTACATATGGTCCCTATGAGAAGGAAACACAATTCTTTTTTTGAGGGCATGCCCATGGTTCTTGCTGTATTGGAGATGCTGGAAAGAAGAACTTGGTTCTTGCCTTAAAACAGAGTGTGTTCCATGGAATAGATCCCAGGTCTGAATTTCCCACAGAAATGGAGTTTAACCACAGGATCTGTGTAGTCCTACAAGCAAGAGTTCATTTCTGGTAAACCCAGTGAATTTTGAGCTCAAGTGATTTTACACAGTTCAGAAACCAAAAATAGATTCTCACTATTTACTAAAGAGCATTTATGTAAGAGGAGCTCTGGTTTGTATCAGTTTCTTAAGCTGAGTTGATTTACATATGGTCCGTATGACGAGGAAACACAGTTCTTTTTTTGAGGGCATGATTATGGTTCTTGCTGTATTGGAGATGCTGGAAAGAAGAGCTTGCTTCTTGCGTAAAAACAGAGTGTGTTTCATGGATGAGAACACTGGTCTGAATATCCCTTCAGAAATGGAGTTAAACCACAGGATCTGTGTCTTCCTACAAGCAAGAGTTCATTTCTGGTAAACCGAGTGAATTATGGGCTCAAATGATTTTACACAGTTCAAGAACCCAATGCGATTCTCACTATTTACTAAAGAGCATTTATGTAAGTGGATCTGTGGTTTGTATCAGTTTCATATGCGAGTGGATTTACATATGGTCCCTATGAGTAGGAAGCACAGTTCTTTTTTTCAGGATATGTTCATGGTACTTGTTGTAATGGAGACGCGAAAAAGTAGAGCATGCATCTTCCGTAACAACGGAGTGGGTTCCATGGATGAGAACAATGTTCTTAATTTGCCATCAGACACGGAGTTAATCCACAGGATCTGTGTCTTCATACAAGCAAGAGTTCATTTCTGGTAAACCAAGTGAATTTTGGGCTCAAATGATTTTACACTGTTCAAAACCCAGCGCTATTCTCACTCTTAACTAAAGAGCATTTACGTAAGTGGAGCTGTGATTTGTATCAGTTTCATAAGCAGAGTTGAAATACGTATGGTCTGTATGAGTACGAAACACAGTTCTGTTTTTCAGGGCATGCTCGGGCTCTTGCTGTATTGGAGACGCTAGAAAGAAGAGCTTGCATCTTGCGTTAAATCACAGTGTGTTACATGGATGTGAACACTGGTCTGAATTTCCCTTCAGAAACGGAGTTACACTCCAGGTTCTGTGTCTTCCTACAAGCCAGAGTTCATTTCTGGTAAACAAAGAGAAATTTGGGCTCAAATGATTTTACACAGTTTGAAACCAACTAGATTCTCACTATTTACTAAAGACCATTTATGTAAGAGGAGCTCAGGTTTGTATCAGTTTCATAAGCTGAGTTGATTTACATATGGTCTGTATGAGGAGCAAACACAGTTCTTTTTTTGAGGACATGCTTATGGTTCTTGCTGTATTGGAGATGCTGGAAAGAAGAGCTTGCTTCTTGCGTAAAAACAGAGTGTGTTTCATGGATGAGAACACTGGTCTGAATTTCCCTTCAGAAATGGAGTTAAACCACAGGATCTGTGTCTTCCTACAAGCAAGAGTTCATTTCTGGTAAACCCAGTGAATTTTGGGCTAAAATGATTTTACACAGTTCAAGAACCCAACGCGATTCTCACTATTAACTAAAGATCCTTTATGAAAGTGGAGCTGTGGTTTCTATCAGTTTCATAAGCAGAGATGAACTACATATGGTCCGTATGAGTAGGAAGCCCAGTTCTTTTTTTCAGGGCATGCTCATGGTACTTGCTGTATTGGAGATGCGGGAAAGTAGAGCTTGCTTCTTGCGTTAAAACAGAGTGGGTTCCATGGATGAGAACACTGGTCTGAATTTCCCATCAGAAACGGAGTTAAACCCCAGGAATTGTGTCTAACTACAAGCAAGAGTTCATTTCTGGAAAACCCAGTGAATTTTGGGCTCAAGTGATTTTACACAGTTCAGAAACCAAAAAATAGATTCTCACTATTTACTAAAGAGCATTTATGTAAGAGGAGCTCTGGTTTGTATCAGTTTTGTAAGCTGAGTTGATTTACATATGGTCCATATGACGAGGAAACACAGTTCTTTTTTGAGGGCATGCTTATGGTTCTTGCTGTATTGGAGATGCTGGAAAGAAGAGCTTGCTTCTTGATTAAAAACAGAGTGTGTTTCATGGATGAGAACACTGGTCTGAATTTCCCTTCAAAAACGGAGTTAAACCCCAGGAATTGTGTCTAACTACAAGCAAGAGTTCATTTCTGGAAAACCCAGTGAATTTTGGGCTCAAGTGATTTTACACAGTTCAAGAACCCAACGCGATTCTCACTATTTACTAAAGAGCATTTATGTAAGTGGATCTGTGGTTTGTATCAGTTTCATAAGCAGAGTGGATTTACATATGGTCCCTATGAGAAGGAAACACAGTTGTCTTTTGGAGGGCATGCTCATGGTTCTTGCTGTATTGGAGATGCTGGAAAGACGAGCTTGCTTCTTGCGTTTAAACAGAGTGTGTTTCATGGATGAAAACAATGGTCTTAATTTCCCTTCAGAAACGGAGTCAAACCACAGGATCTGTGTCTTCCTAAAAGCAAGAGTTCATTTCTGGTAAATCAAGTGAATTTTGCTCTCAAATGATTTTACACAGTTCAAGAACCCAACGCGATTCTCACTATTTACTAAAGTGCATTTATGTAAGTGGATCTGTGGTTTGTATCAGTTTCATAAGCAGAGTTGATTTAAATATGGTCCATATGAGCATGAAACACAGATCTTTTTTTGATGGCATGCTCATGGTTCTTGCTGTATTGGAGACACTGGAAAGAAGAGCTTGATTCTTGCCTTAAAACAGAGTGTGTTCCATGGAATAGATCCCTGGTCTGAATTTCCCACAGAAATGGAGTTAAACCTCAGTATCTGTGTCTTCATACCAGCAAGAGTTCATTTCTGGTAAACCAAGTCAATTTTTTGCTCAAATGATTTTACACAGTTCAAGACCCAACACTATTCTAACTGTTAACTAAAGAGCATTTATGTAAGAGGAGCTGTGGTTTGTATCAGTTTCATAAGCTGAGTTGATATACATATGGTCCGTATGAGTACGAAACACAGTTCTTTTTTTCTGGGCATGCTTATGGTTCTTGGTCTATAGGAGACGCTTGAAATAAGCGCTTGCCTCTTGCTTGAAAACAGAGTGTGTTTCATATATGAGAACACTGGTCTTAATTTCCCTTCACAAACGGAGTTAAACCACAGGATCTGTGTCTTCATAAAAGCAAGAGTTCTTTCTGGTAAACCAAGTGAATTTTGCGCTCAAATGATTTTACACAGTTCAAGACCCAACACTATTCTCACTGTTAACTAAAGAGCATTTATGTAAGAGGAGCTGTGGTTTGTATCAGTTTCATAACCAGAGTGGATTTACATATGGTCCCTATGAGAAGGAAACACAATTCTTTTTTTGAGGGCATGCCCATGGTTCTTGCTGTATTGGAGATGCTGGAAAGAAGAACTTGGGTCTTGCCTTAAAACAGAGTGTGTTCCATGGATGAGATCCCAGGTCTGAATTTCCCACAGAAATGGAGTTTAACCACAGGATCTGTGTATTCCTACAAGCAAGAGTTCATTTCTGGTAAACCCAGTGAATTTTGGGCTCAAGTGATTTTACACAGTTCAAAAACCAAAAATAGATTCTCACTATTTACTAAAGAGCATTTATGTAAGAAGAGCACTGGTTTGTATCAGTTTCATAAGCTGAGTTGATTGACATATGGTCCGTATGACGAGGAAACACAGTTCTTTTTTTGAGGGCATGCTTATGGTTCTTGCTGTATTGGAGACGCGGGAAAGTAGAGCTTGCTTCTTGCGTTAATACAGAGTGGGTTCCATGGATGAGAACACTGGTCTGAATTTCCCTTCAGAAACGGAGTTAAACCACAGGATCTGTGTCTTCCTACAAGGAAGAGTTCATCTCTGGTAAATCAAGTGAATTTTGGTCTCAAATGATTTTACACAGTTCAAGAACCCAACGTGATTCTCACTATTTACTAAAGTGCATTTATGTAAGTGGATCTGTGGTTTGTATCAGTTTCATAAGCAGAGTTGATTTAAATATGGTCCATATGAGCATGAAACACAGATCTTTTTTTGATGGCATGCCCATGGTTCTTGCTGTATTGGAGACACTGGAAAGAAGAGCTTGATACTTGCCTTAAAACAGAGTGTGTTCCATGAAATAGATCCCTGGTCTGAATTTCCCACAGAAACGGAGTTAAACCACAGTATCTGTGTCTTCATACAAGCAAGAGTTCATTTCTGGTAAACCAAGTCAATTTTTTGCTCAAATGATTTTACACAGTTCAAGACCCAACACTATTCTAACTGTTAACTAAAGAGCATTTATGTAGGTGGAGCTGTGGTTTGTATCAGTTTCATAAGCTGAGTTGATTTACATATGGTCCATAAGAGGAGGAAACACAATTCCTTTTTCTGGGCATGCTCATGGTTCTTGCTGTATAGGAGACGCTTGAAATAAGAGCTTGCCTCTTGTTTGAAAACAGAGTGTGTTTCATATATGAGAACACTGGTCTTAATTACCCTTCACAAACGGAGTTAAACCACAGGATCTGTGTCTTCATAAAAGCAAGAGTTCATTTCTGGTAAACCAAGTGAATTTTGCGCTCAAATGATTTTACACAGTTCAAGACCCAACACTATTCTCACTGTTAACTAAAGAGCATTTATGTAAAAGGAGCTGTGGTTTGTATCAGTTTCATAACCAGAGTGGATTTACATATTGTCCCTACGAGAAGGAAACACAATTCTTTTTTTGAGGGCATGCCCATGGTTCTTGCTGTATTGGAGATGCTGGAAAGAAGAACGTGGTTCTTGCCTTAAAACAGAGTGTGTTCCATGGATGAGATACAAGGTCTGAATTTCCCACAGAAATGGTGTTAAACCACAGGATCTGTGTATGCCTACAAGCAAGAGTTCATTTCTGGAAAACCCAGTGAATTTTGGGCTCAAGTGATTTTGCACAGTTCAAAAACCCATCGCGATTCTCACTATTAACTAATGAGCATTTATGTAAGAAGAGCTGTAGTTTGTATCAGTTTCATAACCAGAGTTGAACTATGTATGGTCCGTATGAGTAGGAAACAAAGTTCTTTTTTTCTGGGCATGCTCATGGTTATTGCTGTATTGGAGACGCTGGAAAGACGAGCTTGCTTCTTTCGTTAAAACAGAGTGTGTTTCATGGATGAGAACACTGGTCTTAATTTCCCTTCAGAAACGGAGTTAAAACACAGGATCTGTGTCTTCCTACAAGGAAGAGTTCATTTTTGGTAAACCAAGTGAATTTTGGTCTCAAATGATTTTACACAGTTCAAGAACCCAACGAGATTCTCACTATTTACTAAAGAGCATTTATGTAAGTGGAGCTGTGGTTTGTATCAGTTTCATAAGCAGAGTGGATTTACATATGGTCTGTATGAGTAGGAAACACAGTTCTTTTTTTCGGGGCATGTTCATGGTTCCTGCTCTATTGGAGATGCTGGAAAGTAGAGCTTGCTTCTTGCGTTAAAACAGAGTGTGTTTTATGGATGAGAACACTGTTCTGAATTTCCCTTCAGAAACAAAGTTAAACCCCAGGAATTGTGTCTTCCTACAAGCAAGAGTTCATTTCTGGTAAACCCAGTGAATTTTGGGCTCAAGTGATTTTACACAGTTCAAAAACCCATCGTGATTCTCACTATTAACTAAAGAGCGTTTATGTAAGAGGAGCTGTGGTTTGTATCAGTTTCATAACCAGAGTTGAACTATGTATGGTCCGTATGAGTAGGAAACAAAGTTCTTTTTTTCTGGGCATGCTCATGGTTATTGATTTATTGGAGATGCTGGAAAGAAGAGCTTGCTTCTTGCCTGAAAACAGAGTGTGTTTCTTCGATGAGGACACTGGTCTTAATATCCCTTCAGAAACGGAGACATATCACAGGATCTGTGTCTTCCTAAAAGCAAGAGTTCATTTCTGTTAAACCAATTGAATTTTTGGCTCAAATGATTTTACACAGTTCAAGAACCTAACGCGATTCTCACTATTTACTATAGAGCATTTATGTAAGTGGATCGGTGGTTTGTATCAGTTTCATAAGCAGAGTGCATTTACATATGGTCCCTATGAGAAGGAAACACAGTTGTCTTTTGGAGGGCATGCTCATCGTTCTTGCTGTATTGGAGATGCTGGAAAGAAGAGCTTGGTTCTTGCCTTAAAACAGAGTGTGTTCCATGGTTGAGATCCCTAGTCTGAATTTCCCACAGAAATGGAGTTAAACCCCAGGAACTGTGTCTTCCTACAAGCAAGAGTTCATTTCTGGTAAACCCAGTGAATTTTGGGCTCAAATGATTTTACACAGTTCAAGAACCCAACATTATTCTCACTATTTACTAAAGACTCTTTTTGAAAGTGGAGCTGTGGTTTCTATCAGTTTCAAAAGCAGAGATGAACTATGTATGGTCCGTATGAGTAGGAAGCACAGTTGTTTTTTTCAGGGCATGCTCACGGTACTTGCTGTATTGGAGACGTGGGAAAGTAGAGCTTGCTTCTTGCGTTAAATCACAGTGAGTTACATGGAGGAGAACACTGGGCTGAATTTCTCTTCAGAAACGGAGTTAAACCCCAGGTTCTGTGTCTTCCTACAAGCCAGAGATCATTTCTGGTAAACCAAGTGAATTTTGGTCTCAAATGATTTTACACAGTTCAGAAACCCAACTAGATTCTCACTATTTACTAAAGAGCATTTATGTAAGATGAGATCTGGTTTGTATCAGTTTCATAAGCTGAGTTTATTTATATATGGTCTGTATGAGTAGGAAACACAGTTCTTTTTTGGGGGGCATGTTCATGGTTCCTGCTCTATTGGAGATGCTGGAAAGTAGAGCTTGCTTCTTGCATTAAAACAGAGTGTGTTTCATGCATGAGAACACTGGTCTGAATTTCCCTTCAGAAATGGAGTTAAACCCCAGGAATTGTGTCTTCCTACAAGCAAGAGTTCATTTCTGGTAAACCCAGTGAATTTTGGGTTCAAGTGATTTTACACAGTTCAAAATCCCATCACGATTCTCACTATTAACTAAAGATCATTTATGTAAGAGGAGCTGTGGTTTGTATCAGTTTCATAACCAGAGTTGAACTATGTATGGTCCGTATGAGTAGGAAACACAGTTCTTTTTTTCTGGGCATGCTCATGGTTATTGATTTATTGGAGATGCTGGAAAGAAGAGCTTGCTTCTTGCCTGAAAACAGAGTGTGTTTCTTCGATGAGGACACTGGTCTTAATATCCCTTCAGAAACGGAGACATCCCACATGATCTGTGTCTTCCTAAAAGCAAGAGTTCATTTCTGGTAAACCGAGTGAATTTTGGGCTCAAATGATTTTACACAGTTCAGAAACCCAAACTAGATTCTCACTATTTACTAAAAAGCATTTATGTAAAATGAGCTCTGGTTTGTATCAGTTTCATAAGCAGAGTTGATTTATTTATGGTCCGTATGTGGAGGAAAAACAATTCTTTTTTTCAAGCATGCTATTGGTACTTGCTGTATTGGAGACGCTGGAAAGAAGAGGTTGCTTCTTGCTTTAAATCAGAGTGTGTTTCATGGATGAGAACACTGGTCTTAATTTCTGTTCAGAAACGGAGTCAAGCCACATGATCTCTGTCTTCCTAAAAGCAAGAGTTCATTTCTGGTAAACCAAGTGAATTTTGCTCTCCAATGATTTTACACAGTTCAAGAACCCAACGCGATTCTCACTATGTATAGGAAACACAGTTCTTATTTTCTGGCCATGCTCATGGTTCTTGCTGTATAGGAGACGCCAGAAAGAAGAGCTTGCTTCTTGCTTGAAAACAGAGTGTGTTTCATGGATGAGAACACTGGTCTTAATTTCTGTTCAGAAACGGAGTCAAGCCACATGATCTCTGTCTTCCTAAAAGCAAAAGTTCATTTCTGGTAAACCAAGTGAATTTTGCCCTCAAATGATTTTACAAAGTTCAAGAACCCAATGCGATTCTCACTACTTACTAAACAGAATTTATGTAAGTCGAGATGTGGTTTGTATCAGTTTCATAAGCTGAGTTGATTTATATATGGTCCGTATGAGTAGGAATCACAGTTCTTTTTTTCAGGCATGCCTGTGGTACTTGCTGTATTGGAGATGCAGGAAAGAAGAGCTTGCTTCTTGCGTTAAAACAGAGTGTATTCCATGGATGAGAACCCTGGTCTGAATTTACTTTTAGAAACGGAGCTAAACCACAGGATCTGGGTCCTCCTACAAGCAGGAGTTCATTTCGGTTATACCAAGTGAAATTTTTGCTCAAATGATTTTACACTGTTCAAGAACCCATCGCGATTCTGACTATTAACTGAAAAGCCTTTATGTAAGGGGCACTGTGGTTTGTATCAGTTTCATAAGCAGAGTTGAATTATGTATGGTCTGTATGAGTCGGACACACAGTTCTTTTTTTCTGGGCATGTTCATGGTTCTTGCTGTATTGGAGATGCTGGAAATTAGAGCTTGCTTCTTGTGCTAAAACAGAGTGGGTGCCATGGATGAGCACACTGGTCTGAATTTCCCTTCAGAAACGGAGTTAAACCACAGGATCTGTGCCTTCCCACAAGCAAGAGTTCATTTCTGGTAAACCAAGTCAATTTTGGGATCAAATGATTTTACACAGTTCAAGACACAATGCTATTCTAACTATTAACTAAAGGTCATTTATGTAAGTGGAGCTGTCGTTTGTATCAATTGCATATGCAGACTTGAATTACATATGGTCCCTATGAGTAGGAAACACAGTTCTTTTATTCAGGGCATAATCATGGAACTTGCTGTATTGTAGACAGTTGAAAAAAGAGCTTGATCTTGTGTTAAAACAGAGTGGTTTCCATGGATGTGAACACTGGTCTCAATTTCCCTTCAGAAACGGAGTTAAACCACAGGATCTGTGTCTTCTTACATTCCAGAGTTCCTTTCTGGTAAAGCAAGTGAATTTTGGGCTCAAATGATTTTACACAGTTCAAGAACCCATCTCGATTATCTCTATTAACTAAAGAGCATTTATGTAACTGGAGGTGTGGTTTGTATCAGTTTCATAAGCAGAGTTAAACTGCATATGATCTGTATGTATAGGAAACACAGTTCTTTTTTCTGGCCATTCTCATTGTTCTTTCTGTATTGAAGATGCTGGAAAGACGAGCTTGCTTCTTGGGTAAAAACAGAGTGTGTTTCATGGATGAGAACATTGGTCTGAATTTCCGTTCAGAAACGGAGTCAAGAAACATGTTCTGTGTCTTCCTAAAAGCCAGAGTTTATTTCTGGTAAAGCAAGATAATTTCGCGCTCAAATGATTTTACACAGTTCAAGAACCCAACTAAATTCTCAACAACTTACTAAACAGCATTTACGTAAGTGGAGCTGTGGTTTGTATCAGTTTCATAAGCAGAGTGGATTTACATATGGTCCCTATGAGAAGAATCACAGTTCTTTTTTTCTGCGCATGTTCATGGTTCTTGCTCTATTGGAGATGCTGGAAAGTAGAGCTTGCTTCTTGCATTAAAACAGAGTGGGATCCATGGATGAGATCCCTGGTCTGGATTTCCCACAGAAACGGAGTAAACCCCAGGATCTGTGTCTTCCTAAAAGCAAGAGTTCATTTCTTGTAAGCCCAGTGAATTTTGGGATCAAATGATTTTACACAGTTCAAGAACCCAACGCGATTCTCACTATTAACTAAAGACTCTTTTTGAAATTGGAGCTGTGGTTTCTATCAGTTTCATAAGTAGAGATGAACTATGTAATGTCCGTATGAGTAGGAAGCACAGTTCTTTTTTTCAGGGCATGCTCATGGTACTTGCTGTATTGGAGACGCGGGAAAGTAGAGCTTGCTTCTTGCGTTAAATCACAGTGAGTTACATGGAGGAGAACACTGGGCTGAATTTCTCTTCAGAAACGGAGTTAAACCCCAGGTTCTTTGTCTTCCTACAAGCCATAGATCATTTCTGGTAAACCTGGTGTATTTTGGGCTCAAGTGATTTTAAACAGTTCAAAATAAATCGCGATTCTCACTATTTACTAAAGAGCATTTATGTAAGAGGTGCTGTGGTTTGTATCAGTTTCAGAAGCAGAGTTGAACTATGTATGGTCCGTATGAGTAGGAAACACAGTTCTTTTTTCTGGCCATGCTCATGGTTCTTGCTGTATAGGAGACGCTTGAAAGAGGAGCTTGCTTCTTGCTTGAAAACAGAGTGTGTTTCATGGATGAGAACACTGGTCTTAATTTCTGTTCAGAAACGGAGTCAAGCCACATGATCTCTGTCTTCCTAAAAGCAAGAGTTCATTTCTGGTAAACCAAGTGAATTTTGCCCTCAAATGATTTTACACAGTTCAAGAACCCAACGCGATTCTCACTACTTACTAAACAGAATTTATTTAAGTAGAGCTGTGGTTTATATCAGTTTCATAAGCTGAGTTGATTTATATATGGTCCGTATGAGTAGGAAGCACAGTTCTTTTTTTCAGGCATGCTAGTGGTACTTGCTGTATTGGAGATGCAGGAAAGAAGAGCTTGCTTCTTGCGTTAAAACAGAGTGTGTTCCATGGATGAGAACCCTGGTCTGAATTTACTTTTAGAAACGGAGTTAAACTGCAGGATCTGGGTCCTCCTACAAGCAGGAGTTCATTTCGGTTATGCCAAGTGAAATTTTTGCTCAAATGATTTTACACTGATCAAGAACCCATCGCAATTCTGACTATTAACTGAAAAGCCTTTATGTAAGAGGCACTGTGGTTTGTATCAGTTTCATAAGCAGAGTTGAACTATGTATGGTCCGTCTGAGTAGGACACACAGTTCTTTTTTTCTGGGCATGTTCATGGTTCTTGCTGTATTGGAGATGCTGGAAATTAGAGCTTGCTTCTTGTGCTAAAACAGAGTGGGTGCCATGGATGAGCACACTGGTCTGAATTTCCCTTCAGAAACGGAGTTAAACCACAGGATCTGTGCCTTCCCACAAGCAAGAGTTCATTTCTGGTAAACCAAGTCAATTTTGGGATCAAATGATTTTACACAGTTCAAGACACAATGCTATTCTAACAATTAACTATAGGTCATTTATGTATGTGGAGCTGTCGTTTGTATCAATTGCATATGCAGACTTGAATTACATATGGTCCCTATGAGTAGGAAACACAGTTCTTTTTTTCAGGGCATAATCATGGAACTTGCTGTATTGTAGACGGTTGTAAGAAGAGCTTGATCTTGTGTTAAAACAGAGTGGTTTGCATGGATGTGAACACTGGTCTGAATTTCTTTTTAGAAACGGAGTTAAACCACAGGAACTGTGTCTTCCTACAAGCCATAGTTCATTTCTGGTAAACCAAGTCAATTTTAGGCCCAAATGATTTTACACAGTTAAAGAGGCCTAGGCAATTGTCACTATTAACTAAAGAGCATTTATGTAAGTGGAGCTGTGGTTTGCATCAGTTGCATATGCAGACTTGAACTACATATGGTCGGTATGAGTAGGAAACCAGTTCTTTTTTTCAAGCATGCTATTGGTACTTGCTGTATTGGAGACGCTGGAAAGAAGAGGTTACTTCTTGCGTTAAATCAGAGTGTGTTCCATGGATGAGAACCCTGGTCTGAATTTCCCACAGAAACGGTGTTAAACCCCAGGATCTGTGTCTTCCTACAAGCAAGAGTTCATTTCTTGTAAGCCCAGTGAATTTTGGGCTCAAATGATTTTACACAGTTCAAGAACCCAACGCGATTCTCACTATTAACTAAAGACTCTTTTTGAAAGTGGAGCTGTGGTTTCTATCAGTTTCATAAGTAGAGATGAACTATGTAATGTCCGTATGAGTAGGAAGCACAGTTCTTTTTTTCAGGGCATGCTCATGGTACTTGCTGTATTGGAGACGCGGGAAAGTAGAGCTTGCTTCTTGCGTTAAATCACAGTGAGTTACATGGAGGAGAACACTGGGCTGAATTTCTCTTCAGAAACGGAGTTAAACCCCAGGTTCTTTGTCTTCCTACAAGCCATAGATCATTTCTGGTAAACCCGGTGTATTTTGGGCTCAAGTGATTTTAAACAGTTCAAAATAAATCGCGATTCTCACTATTAACTAAAGAGCATTTATGTAAGAGGTGCTGTGGTTTGTATCAGTTTCAGAAGCAGAGTTGAACTATGTATGGTCCGTATGAGTAGGAAACACAGTTCTTTTTTCTGGCCATGCTCATGGTTCTTGCTGTATAGGAGACGCTTGAAAGAGGAGCTTGCTTCTTGCTTGAAAACAGAGTGTGTTTCATGGATGAGAACACTGGTCTTAATTTCTGTTCAGAAACGGAGTCAAGCCACATGATCTCTGTCTTCCTAAAAGCAAGAGTTCATTTCTGGTAAACCAAGTGAATTTTGCCCTCAAATGATTTTACACAGTTCAAGAACCCAACGCGATTCTCACTACTTACTAAACAGAATTTATTTAAGTAGAGCTGTGGTTTATATCAGTTTCATAAGCTGAGTTGATTTATATATGGTCCGTATGAGTAGGAAGCACAGTTCTTTTTTTCAGGCATGCTAGTGGTACTTGCTGTATTGGAGATGCAGGAAAGAAGAGCTTGCTTCTTGCGTTAAAACAGAGTGTGTTCCATGGATGAGAACCCTGGTCTGAATTTACTTTTAGAAACGGAGTTAAACTGCAGGATCTGGGTCCTCCTACAAGCAGGAGTTCATTTCGGTTATGCCAAGTGAAATTTTTGCTCAAATGATTTTACACTGATCAAGAACCCATCGCAATTCTGACTATTAACTGAAAAGCCTTTATGTAAGAGGCACTGTGGTTTGTATCAGTTTCATAAGCAGAGTTGAACTATGTATGGTCCGTCTGAGTAGGACACACAGTTCTTTTTTTCTGGGCATGTTCATGGTTCTTGCTGTATTGGAGATGCTGGAAATTAGAGCTTGCTTCTTGTGCTAAAACAGAGTGGGTGCCATGGATGAGCACACTGGTCTGAATTTCCCTTCAGAAACGGAGTTAAACCACAGGATCTGTGCCTTCCCACAAGCAAGAGTTCATTTCTGGTAAACCAAGTCAATTTTGGGATCAAATGATTTTACACAGTTCAAGACACAATGCTATTCTAACAATTAACTATAGGTCATTTATGTATGTGGAGCTGTCGTTTGTATCAATTGCATATGCAGACTTGAATTACATATGGTCCCTATGAGTAGGAAACACAGTTCTTTTTTTCAGGGCATAATCATGGAACTTGCTGTATTGTAGACGGTTGTAAGAAGAGCTTGATCTTGTGTTAAAACAGAGTGGTTTGCATGGATGTGAACACTGGTCTGAATTTCTTTTTAGAAACGGAGTTAAACCACAGGAACTGTGTCTTCCTACAAGCCATAGTTCATTTCTGGTAAACCAAGTCAATTTTAGGCCCAAATGATTTTACACAGTTAAAGAGGCCTAGGCAATTGTCACTATTAACTAAAGAGCATTTATGTAAGTGGAGCTGTGGTTTGCATCAGTTGCATATGCAGACTTGAACTACATATGGTCGGTATGAGTAGGAAACCAGTTCTTTTTTTCAAGCATGCTATTGGTACTTGCTGTATTGGAGACGCTGGAAAGAAGAGGTTACTTCTTGCGTTAAATCAGAGTGTGTTCCATGGATGAGAACCCTGGTCTGAATTTCCCACAGAAACGGTGTTAAACCCCAGGATCTGTGTCTTCCTACAAGCAAGAGTTCATTTCTTGTAAGCCCAGTGAATTTTGGGCTCAAATGATTTTACACAGTTCAAGAACCCAACGCGATTCTCACTATTAACTAAAGACTCTTTTTGAAAGTGGAGCTGTGGTTTCTATCAGTTTCATAAGTAGAGATGAACTATGTAATGTCCGTATGAGTAGGAAGCACAGTTCTTTTTTTCAGGGCATGCTCATGGTACTTGCTGTATTGGAGACGCGGGAAAGTAGAGCTTGCTTCTTGCGTTAAATCACAGTGAGTTACATGGAGGAGAACACTGGGCTGAATTTCTCTTCAGAAACGGAGTTAAACCCCAGGTTCTTTGTCTTCCTACAAGCCATAGATCATTTCTGGTAAACCCGGTGTATTTTGGGCTCAAGTGATTTTAAACAGTTCAAAATAAATCGCGATTCTCACTATTAACTAAAGAGCATTTATGTAAGAGGTGCTGTGGTTTGTATCAGTTTCAGAAGCAGAGTTGAACTATGTATGGTCCGTATGAGTAGGAAACACAGTTCTTTTTTCTGGCCATGCTCATGGTTCTTGCTGTATAGGAGACGCTTGAAAGAGGAGCTTGCTTCTTGCTTGAAAACAGAGTGTGTTTCATGGATGAGAACACTGGTCTTAATTTCTGTTCAGAAACGGAGTCAAGCCACATGATCTCTGTCTTCCTAAAAGCAAGAGTTCATTTCTGGTAAACCAATTGAATTTTGCCCTCAAATGATTTTACACAGTTCAAGAACCCAACGCGATTCTCACTACTTACTAAACAGAATTTATTTAAGTAGAGCTGTGGTTTATATCAGTTTCATAAGCTGAGTTGATTTATATATGGTCCGTATGAGTAGGAAGCACAGTTCTTTTTTTCAGGCATGCTAGTGGTACTTGCTGTATTGGAGATGCAGGAAAGAAGAGCTTGCTTCTTGCGTTAAAACAGAGTGTGTTCCATGGATGAGAACCCTGGTCTGAATTTACTTTTAGAAACGGAGTTAAACTGCAGGATCTGGGTCCTCCTACAAGCAGGAGTTCATTTCGGTTATGCCAAGTGAAATTTTTGCTCAAATGATTTTACACTGATCAAGAACCCATCGCAATTCTGACTATTAACTGAAAAGCCTTTATGTAAGAGGCACTGTGGTTTGTATCAGTTTCATAAGCAGAGTTGAACTATGTATGGTCCGTCTGAGTAGGACACACAGTTCTTTTTTTCTGGGCATGTTCATGGTTCTTGCTGTATTGGAGATGCTGGAAATTAGAGCTTGCTTCTTGTGCTAAAACAGAGTGGGTGCCATGGATGAGCACACTGGTCTGAATTTCCCTTCAGAAACGGAGTTAAACCACAGGATCTGTGCCTTCCCACAAGCAAGAGTTCATTTCTGGTAAACCAAGTCAATTTTGGGATCAAATGATTTTACACAGTTCAAGACACAATGCTATTCTAACAATTAACTATAGGTCATTTATGTAAGTGGAGCTGTCGTTTGTATCAATTGCATATGCAGACTTGAATTACATATGGTCCCTATGAGTAGGAAACACAGTTCTTTTTTTCAGGGCATAATCATGGAACTTGCTGTATTGTAGACGGTTGTAAGAAGAGCTTGATATTGTGTTAAAACAGAGTGGTTTCCATGGATGTGAACACTGGTCTGAATTTCTTTTTAGAAACGGAGTTAAACCACAGGAACTGTGTCTTCCTACAAGCCATAGTTCATTTCTGGTAAACCAAGTCAATTTTAGGCCCAAATGATTTTACACAGTTAAAGAAGCCTAGGCAATTGTCACTATTAACTAAAGAGCATTTATGTAAGTGGAGCTGTGGTTTGCATCAGTTGCATATGCAGACTTGAACTACATATGGTCGGTATGAGTAGGAAACCAGTTCTTTTTTTCAAGCATGCTATTGGTACTTGCTGTATTGGAGACGCTGGAAAGAAGAGGTTACTTCTTGCGTTAAATCAGAGTGTGTTCCATGGATGAGAACCCTGGTCTGAATTTCCCACAGAAACGGTGTTAAACCCCAGGATCTGTGTCTTCCTACAAGCAAGAGTTCATTTCTTGTAAGCCCAGTGAATTTTGGGCTCAAATGATTTTACACAGTTCAAGAACCCAACGCGATTCTCACTATTAACTAAAGACTCTTTTTGAAAGTGGAGCTGTGGTTTCTATCAGTTTCATAAGTAGAGATGAACTATGTAATGTCCGTATGAGTAGGAAGCACAGTTCTTTTTTTCAGGGCATGCTCATGGTACTTGCTGTATTGGAGACGCGGGAAAGTAGAGCTTGCTTCTTGCGTTAAATCACAGTGAGTTACATGGAGGAGAACACTGGGCTGAATTTCTCTTCAGAAACGGAGTTAAACCCCAGGTTCTTTGTCTTCCTACAAGCCATAGATCATTTCTGGTAAACCCGGTGTATTTTGGGCTCAAGTGATTTTAAACAGTTCAAAATAAATCGCGATTCTCACTATTAACTAAAGAGCATTTATGTAAGAGGTGCTGTGGTTTGTATCAGTTTCAGAAGCAGAGTTGAACTATGTATGGTCCGTATGAGTAGGAAACACAGTTCTTTTTTCTGGCCATGCTCATGGTTCTTGCTGTATAGGAGACGCTTGAAAGAGGAGCTTGCTTCTTGCTTGAAAACAGAGTGTGTTTCATGGATGAGAACACTGGTCTTAATTTCTGTTCAGAAACGGAGTCAAGCCACATGATCTCTGTCTTCCTAAAAGCAAGAGTTCATTTCTGGTAAACCAATTGAATTTTGCCCTCAAATGATTTTACACAGTTCAAGAACCCAACGCGATTCTCACTACTTACTAAACAGAATTTATTTAAGTAGAGCTGTGGTTTATATCAGTTTCATAAGCTGAGTTGATTTATATATGGTCCGTATGAGTAGGAAGCACAGTTCTTTTTTTCAGGCATGCTAGTGGTACTTGCTGTATTGGAGATGCAGGAAAGAAGAGCTTGCTTCTTGCGTTAAAACAGAGTGTGTTCCATGGATGAGAACCCTGGTCTGAATTTACTTTTAGAAACGGAGTTAAACTGCAGGATCTGGGTCCTCCTACAAGCAGGAGTTCATTTCGGTTATGCCAAGTGAAATTTTTGCTCAAATGATTTTACACTGATCAAGAACCCATCGCAATTCTGACTATTAACTGAAAAGCCTTTATGTAAGAGGCACTGTGGTTTGTATCAGTTTCATAAGCAGAGTTGAACTATGTATGGTCCGTCTGAGTAGGACACACAGTTCTTTTTTTCTGGGCATGTTCATGGTTCTTGCTGTATTGGAGATGCTGGAAATTAGAGCTTGCTTCTTGTGCTAAAACAGAGTGGGTGCCATGGATGAGCACACTGGTCTGAATTTCCCTTCAGAAACGGAGTTAAACCACAGGATCTGTGCCTTCCCACAAGCAAGAGTTCATTTCTGGTAAACCAAGTCAATTTTGGGATCAAATGATTTTACACAGTTCAAGACACAATGCTATTCTAACAATTAACTATAGGTCATTTATGTAAGTGGAGCTGTCGTTTGTATCAATTGCATATGCAGACTTGAATTACATATGGTCCCTATGAGTAGGAAACACAGTTCTTTTTTTCAGGGCATAATCATGGAACTTGCTGTATTGTAGACGGTTGTAAGAAGAGCTTGATCTTGTGTTAAAACAGAGTGGTTTGCATGGATGTGAACACTGGTCTGAATTTCTTTTTAGAAACGGAGTTAAACCACAGGAACTGTGTCTTCCTACAAGCCATAGTTCATTTCTGGTAAACCAAGTCAATTTTAGGCCCAAATGATTTTACACAGTTAAAGAAGCCTAGGCAATTGTCACTATTAACTAAAGAGCATTTATGTAAGTGGAGCTGTGGTTTGCATCAGTTGCATATGCAGACTTGAACTACATATGGTCGGTATGAGTAGGAAACCAGTTCTTTTTTTCAAGCATGCTATTGGTACTTGCTGTATTGGAGACGCTGGAAAGAAGAGGTTACTTCTTGCGTTAAATCAGAGTGTGTTCCATGGATGAGAACCCTGGTCTGAATTTCCCTTCAGAAACGGAGTTAAACCACAGGATCTGTGTCTTCCTACAAGCCAGAGTTCATTTCTGGTAAAGCAAGTGAATTTTGGGCTCAAATGATTTTACACAGTTCAAGAACCCATCTCGATTTTCACTATTAACTAAAGAGCATTTATGTAACTGGAGCTGTGGTTTGTATCAGTTTCATAAGCAGAGTTAAACTGCATATGTTCTGTATGTATAGGAAACACAGTTCTTTTTTCTGGCCATTCTCATTGTTCTTTCTGTATTGGAGATGCTGGAAAGACGAGCTTGCTTCTTGTGTAAAAACAGAGTGTGTTTCATGGATGAGAACATTGGTCTGAATTTCCATTCAGAAACGGAGTCAAGAAACATGATCTGTGTCTTCCTAAAAGCCCGAGTTCATTTCTGGTAAAGCAAGAGAATTTTGCGCTCAAATGATTTTACACAGTTCAAGAACCCAACTAAATTCTCAACAACTTACTAAACAGCATTTACCTAAGTGGAGCTGTGGTTTGTATCAGTTTCATAAGCAGAGTGGATTTACATATGGTCCCTATGAGAAGAAACACAGTTCTTTTTTTCTGGGCATGTTCATGATTCTTGCTCTATTGGAGATGCTGGAAAGTAGAGCTTGCTTCTTGCATTAAAACAGAGTGGTATCCATGGATGAGATCCCTGGTTTGAATTTCCCACAGTAACGGAGTTAAACCCCAATATCTGTGTCTTCCTACAAGCAAGAGTTCATTTCTTGTAAGCCCAGAGAATTTTGGGCTCAAATGATTTTACACAGTTCAAGAACCCAACGCGATTCTCACTATTAACTAAAGACTCTTTTTGAAAGTGGAGCTGTGGTTTCTATCAGTTTCATAAGTAGAGATGAAGTACGTATGGTCCGTATGAGTAGGAAGCACAGTTCTTTTTTTCAGGGCATGCTCATGGTGCTTGCTGTATTGGAGACGCGGGAAAGTAGAGCTTGCTTCTTGCGTTAAATCACAGTGAGTTACATGGAGGAGAACACTGGGATGAATTTCTCTTTAGAAACAGAGTTAAACCCCAGGTTCTGTGTCTTCCTACAAGCCAGAGATCATTTCTGGTAAACAAAGAGAATTTTGTGCTCAAATATTTTACACAGTTCAGAAACCCAACTAGATTCTCACTATTTACTAAAGAGCATTTATGTAAGATGAGCTCTGGTTTGTATCAGTTTCATAAGCTGAGTTTATTTATATATGGTCCGTATGAGGAGGAAACACAGTTCTTTTTTTCTTGGCATGCTCATGGTTCTTGCTGTATTGGAGACACTGGAATGAAGAGCTTGCTTCTTGCGTAAAACAGAGTGTGTTTCATGGATGAGAACACTGGTCTGAATTTCCCATCAGAATCGGGGTTAAACCCCAGGATCTGTGTCTTCCTACAAGCAAGAGTTCATTTCTGGAAAACCCAGTGAATTTTGGGCTCAAGTGATTATGCACAGTTGAAAAACCCATCGTGATTCTCACTATTAACTAAAGAGCATTTAGGTAAGAAGAGCTGTAGTTTGTATCAGTTTCAAAACCAGAGTTGAACTATGTAATGTCCGTATGATTAGGAAACAAAGTTCTTTTTTTCTGGGCATGCTCATGGTTATTGCTGTATTGGAGACGCTGGAAAGACGAGCTTGCTTCTTGCGATAAAATAGAGTGTGTTTCATGGATGAGAACACTGGTCTTAATTTCCCTTCAGAAACGGAGTTAAACCACAGGATCTGTGTCTTCCTACAAGTAAGAGTTCATTTCTGGTAACCCAAGTGAATTTTGGGCTCAAATGATTTTACACAGTTCAAGAACCCAACGCGATTCTCACTATTAACTAAAGAGCATTTATGTAAGTGGAGCTGTGGTTTGTATCAGTTTGATAAGCAGAGTGGATTTACATATGGTCTGTATGAGTAGGAAACACAGTTCTTTTTTTCGGGGCATGTTCATGGTTCCTGCTCTATTGGAGATGCTAGGAAGTAGAGCTTGCTTCTTGTGTTAAAACAGAGTGTGTTTCATGGATGAGAACTCTGGTCTGATTTTCCCTTCAGAAATGGAGTTAAACCCCAGGAATTGTGTCTTCCTACAAGCAAGTGTTCATTTTTCGTAAACCCAGTGAATTTTGGGCTCAAGTGATTTTACACAGTTCAAAAACCCATCGCGATTCTCACTATTAACTAAAGAGCATTTATGTAAGAGGAGCTGTGGTTTGTATCAGTTTCATAACCACAGTTGAACTATGTATGGTCCGTATGAGTAGGAAACACAGTTCTTTTTTTTCTGGGCATGCTCATGGTTATTGATTTATTGGAGACGCTGGAAAGAAGAGCTCGCTTATTGCCTGAAAACAGAATTTTTTTCTTGGATGAGGACACTGGTCTTAATATCCCTTCAGAAATGGAGAAAAACCACAGGATCTGTGTCTTCCTAAAAGCAAGAGTTCATTTCTGGTAAAACAAGTGAATTTTGGACTCAAATGATTTTACACAGTTCAAGAACCTAACGCGATTCTCCCTATTTACTATAGAGCATTTATGTAAGTGGATCTGTTTTTTGTATGAGTTTCATAAGCACAGTGGATTTACATATGGTCCCTATGAGAAGGAAACACAGTTGTCTTTTGGAGGGCATGCTCATGGTTTTTGCTGTATTGGAGACGCTGGAAAGAAGAGCTTGCTTCTTGCCTTAAAACAGAGTGTGTTCCATGGTTGAGATCCCTTGTCTGAATTTCCCACTGAAACGGAGTTAAAACACAGGATGTGTGTCTTCCTACAAGCAAGAGTTCATTTCGTGTAAGAGCAGGGAATTTTGGGCTCAAATGATTTTACACGGTTCAAGAACCCAACGCGGTTCTCACTATTAACTAAAGAATCTTTTTGAAAGTGGAGCTCTGGTTTCTATCAGTTTCATAAGCAGAGATGAACTACATATGGTCCATATGAGTAGGAAGCACAGTTCTTTTTTTCAGGGCATGCTCACGGTACTTGCTGTATTGGAGACGCGGGGAAAGTAGAGCTTCCTTCTTGCGTTAAATCACAGTGAGTTAAATGGGAGAACAGTGGGCTGAATTTCTCTTCAGAAACGGAGTTAAACACCAGGTCTTGTGTCTTCCTACAAGCCATAGATCATTTCTGGTAAACAAAGAGATTTTTGGGCTCAAATGATTTTACACAGTTCAGAAACCCAACTAGATTCTCTCTTTTTACTAAAGAGCATTTATGTAAGATGAGCTCTGGTTTGTATCAGTTTCATAATCTGAGTTTATTTATATATGGTCCGTATGAGGAGGAAACACAGTTCTTTTTTTCTGGGCATGCTCATGGTTATTGCTGTATTGGAGACGATGGAAAGAAGAGAGTGCTTCTTGCGTTAAAACAGAGTGTGTTTCATGGATGAGAACAATGGTCTTTATTTCCCTTCAGAAACGGAGTTAAACCACAGGATCTATGTCTTCCTACAAGGAAGAGTTCATTTCTGGTAAACCAAGTGAATTTTGGGCTCAAATGATTTTACACAGTTCAAGAACCCAACGCGTTTCTCACTATTAACTAAAGAGCATTTATGTAAGAGGAGCTGTGGTTTGTATAAGTTTCATAACCACAGTTGAACTATGTATGGTCCGTATGAGTAGGAAACACAGTTCTTTTTTTCTGGGCATGCTCATGGTTATTGATTTATTGGAGACGCTGGAAAGAAGAGCTTGGTTCTTGCCTTAAAACAGAGTGGGGTCCATGGATGAGAACACTGGTCTGAATTTCACACAGAAACGGAGTTAATCCCCAGGATCTGTGTCTTCCTACAAGCAAGAGTTCATTTCTGGCAAACACTGTGAATTTTGGGCTCAAATGATTTTACACAGTTCAAGAACCCAACGCGATTCTCACTATTAACTAAAGACTCTTTTTGAAAGTGGAGCTGTGGTTTCTATCAGTTTCATAAGCAGAGATGAACTAAGTAAGGTCCGTATGAGTAGGAAGCACAGTTCTTTTTTTCAGGGCATGCTCATGGTACTTGCTGTATTGGAAACGCAGGAAAGTAGAGCTTGCTTCTTGTGTTAAATCACAGTGAGTTACATGGAGGAGAACACTGGGCTGAATTTGTCTTCAGAAACGGAGTTAAACCCAAGGTTCTGTGTCTTCCTACAAGCCAGAGATCATTTCTGGTAAACAAAGAGAATTTTGGGCTCAAGTGATTTTACACAGTTCAGAAACCCAACTAGATTCTCACTATTTACTAAAGAGCATTTATGTAAGATGAGCTCTGGTTTGTATCAGTTTCATAAGCTGAATTTATTTGTATATGGTCCATATGAGGAGGAAACACAGTTCTTTTTTTCTGGGCATGCTCATGTTTATTGCTGTTTTGGATACACTGGAAAGAAGAGCTTGCTTCTTGTGTAACACAGAGTGTGTTTCATGGATGAGAACACTGGTCTTAATTTCCCTTTAGAACCGGAGTTAAACCACAGGATCTGTGTCTTCCTACAAGGAAGAGTTCATTTCTGGTAAACCAAGTGAATTTTGGGCTCAAATGATTTTACACAGTTCAAAAACCCAACGCGATTCTCACTATTCACTAAAGAGCATTTATGTAAGTGGAGCTGTGGTTTGTATCAGTTTCATAAGCAGAGTGGATTTACATATGGTCTGTATGAGTAGGAAACACAGTTCTTTTTTCGGGGCATGTTCATGGTTCCTGCTATATTGGAGATGCTGGAAAGTAGAGCTTGCTTCTTGCATTAAAACAGAGTGGGTTCTATGGATGAGAACATTGGTCTGAATTTCCCTTCAGAAACGGAGTTAAACCCCAGGTTCTGTGTCTTCCTACAAGCCAAAGTTCATTTCTGGTAAACAAAGAGAATTTTGGGCTCAAATGATTTTTCACAGTTCAGAAAAAAACTAGATTCTCACTGTTTAGTAAAGAGCATTTATGTAAGAGGAGCTCTTGTTAGTATCAGTTTCATAAGTAGAGTTGAACTACGTATGGTCCATATGAGTAGGAAACACAGTTCTTTTTTTCTGGGCATGCTCGTGGTTATTGCTGTATTGGAGACGCTTGAAAGAAGAGCTTGCATCTTGTGTTAAAACAGAGTGTTCAATGGATGAGAACCCTGGTCTGAATTTACCTTCAGAAACGGAGTTACACCACAGGATCTGTGTCTTCCTACAAGCAAGAGTTCATTTCTGGTTAACTATGTGAAATTTGGGCTCAAATGATTTTACACAGTTCAAGAACCCATATCGACTCTAACTATTAACTAAAGAGCATTTATGTAAGTGGAGCTGTGGTTTGTATCAGTTTCATAATCAGAGTTGAACTGCATATGATCTATATGAGTAGGAAACACAGTTCTTTTTTTCTGGGCATGCTCATGATTCTTGCTGTATTGGAGACGCTGGAAAGTAGAGCTTGCTTCTTGCGTAAAACAGAGTGTATTTCATAGATGAGAACACTGGTCTGAATTTCATTTCAGAAACGGAGTTAAAATCCAGGATCTGTGTCTTCCTACAAGCAAGAGTTCATTTCTGGAAAACCCAGTGAATTTTGGGCTCAAGTGATTTTACACTGTTCAGAAACCCATCGTTTTTCTCACTATTAACTAAAGAGCATTTATGTAAGTGGAGCTGTGGTTTGTATCAGTTGCATAACCAGAGTTGAACTATGTATGGTCCGTATGAGTAGGAAACAAAGTTCTTTTTTTCTGGGCATGATCATGGCTTTTGCTGTATTGGAGACGCTGGAAAGACGAGCTTGCTTCTTGCGTTAAAACATAGTGGGTTCCATGGATGAGAACACCGGTCTGAATTTCCCTTCAGACAAGCAGTTATACCACAGGATCTGTGTCTTCCTACAAGCCAGGGTTCATTTCTGGTAAACAAAGAGAATTTTGGGCTCAAATGATTTTAAACAGTTCAAGAACCCAACACAATTCTCACTATTAACTAAAATGCATTTATGTAAGAGCAGCTCTGGTTTGCATCAGTTTCATAAGCTCAGTTGATTTATATAAGGTCTGTATGAGGAGGAAACACAGTTCTTTTTGGGGGCATGCTCATGGTTCTTGCTGTATTGGAGATGCTGGAAAGTAGAGCTTGCTTCTTGTGCTAAAACAGAGTTGGTGACAAGGATGAGATCACTGGTCTGAATTTCCCTTCAGAAACGTAGTTAAACCACAGGATCTGTGTCTTCCTACAAGCAAGAGTTCATTTCTGGTAAACCAAGTCAATTTTGGGCTCAAATGATTTTACACAATTCAAGACCCAACACTATTCTCAATGTTAACTAAAGAGCATTTATGTAAGTGGAGCTTTGGTTTGTACCAGTTACATATCCAGAGTTGAACTACATATGGTCCTTTTGAGTAGGAAACACAGTTCTTTTTTTCAGTGAATGCTCATGGTTTTGCCCTATTGGAGACACTAGAAAGAAGAGCTTGCTTCTTGCGTTAAAACAGAGTGTGATTCATGGATGAAAAAACTCGTCAGAATTTTGCTTCAAAAAAGGGAGTTAAACCCCAGGATATAAGTCTTTCTACATGCAAGATTTCACATGTGGTAAACGAAGTGTGTTTTGGGCTAAAATGATTTTTCACAGTTCAAGAACCCTACACAATTCTCACTATTAACTAAAGAGCATTTATGTAACAGTAGCTTTTGTTTGTATCAGTTTCATAAGCAGAGTTGAACTAGATACGGTCCGTATGATTAGGAAACACAATTCTATTTTTCAGGGAATGAATATGATTCTTGCTGTATGGGGTACGTTGGAAAGAAGCGGTTGCTTCTTGCGTTAAAACAGAGTGTGTTTCATGGATGAAAACTCTGGTCTGAATTTCCCTTAAGAAACGGAGTTATACAACAGGATCTGTGTCTTCCTACAAGGAAGAGTTCGTTTCTGTTAAACCCAACGATTTTTGGGCTCAAATGATTTTTCCCAGATCACGAACCCAACGCGATTCTCACTATTAACTAAAGAGCATTTATGTAAGTGGAGCTGTGGTTTGTATCAGTTTCTTAAGTAGAGTTGAAGTACATAGGGTCCATATGAGTAGGAAACACAGTTCTTTTTTTCAGGGCCTGAATATGGTTCTTGCTGTATTGGACATGGTGGAAAGAAGTGCTTGTTTCTTGCGTTAAAACAGAGTGTGTTTCAGGAATGGGAACTCTGTTCAGAATTTCCCTTCAGAAACGGAGTTAAACCCCAGGATCTGTGTCTTCCTACAAGCAAGAGTTCATTTCTTGTAAACCAATTGAATATTGGGCGCAAATGATTTTACACACTACACCAACAAAACACGATTCTCACTAATAACTAAAGAGTATTTATGTAAGTGGCGCTCTGGTTTGTATGAGTTTCATAAGCAGAGTTGAAGTACATATTGTCCATATGAGTATGAAACACAGTTCTTTTTTTCTGGGCATGCTTATATTTCTTGCTCTATTGGACACGCTGGAAAGAAGAGCTTGCTTCATGCATTAAAACAGAGTGTGTTTCATGGATCAGAACACTGGTCTGAATTTCCCTTCAGAAACGGAGTTAAACACCAGGATCTGTGTCTTCCTACAAGCAAGAGTTCATTTCTAGTTAACCCAGTCAATTTGGGGCTGAAATGATTTTTCACAGTTCAAGAAACCAACGTGATTCTCACTAACAACTAAAGACCATTTATGTAAGTGGAGCTGTGGTTTGTATCAGTTTCATATGCAGAGTTGAACTACATATGGTCCTTATGAGTAGGAAACACAGTTCTTTTTTTCAGGGCCTGAATATGGTTCTTGCTGTATTGGACATGGTGGAAATAAGAGCTTGCTTCTTGCGTTAAAACAGAGTGTGTTTCAGGAATGGGAACTCTGTTCGGAATTTCCCTTCAGAAACGGAGTGATACCCCAGGATCTGTGTCTTCCTACAGGCAAGAGTTCATTTCTGATAAAACCAGTTAATTTTGGTCTCAAATGATATTTCGCAGTTCACAAACCCAAGGCGATTCTCACTATTAACTAAAGAGCATTTATGTAAGTGGAGCTGTGGTTTGTATCAGTTTCATAAGCAGAGTTGAAGTTTATAGGGTCCATATGAGTAGGAAACACAGTTCTTTTTTTTGGGCCTGCTCATATTTCTTGCTCTATTGGACACGCTGGAAAGAAGAGCTTGCTTCATGCATTAAAACAGAGTGTGTTTCATGGATGAGAACACTGGTCTGAATTTCCCTTCATAAATGGAGTTAAACACCAGGATCTGTGTCTTCCTACAAACAAGAGTTCATTTCTTGTAAACCCAGTCAATTTAGGGCTCAAATGATTTTTCACAGTTCAAGAACCCAACATGATTCTCACTAACAACTAAAGAGCATTTATGTAAGTGGAGCTGTGGATTGTGTCAGTTACATTTGCAGAGTTGAACTACATATGGTCCTTATGAGTAGTTAACCCAGTTTTTTTTTTCAGAGAATGCTCATGGTTCTTGCTGTATTGGAGACGCTGGAAAGAAGAGCTTGCTTCTTGCGTTAAAACAGAGTGTGTTTCATGGATGAGAAAAACTCGTCTGAATTTCCCTTCTGAAATGGAGTTAAACCCCAGGATATGGGTCTTCCTACATGCAAGAGTTCATTTCTTGTAAACACAGTGAATTTTGGGCTCAAATGATTTTTCAGAGTTCAAGAACCCTACGCAATTCTCACTATTAACTAAAGAGCATTTATGTAAGAGGAGCTGTGGTTTGTATCAGTTTTATAAGCAGAGTTGAACTAGATATGGTCCATATGATTAAGAAACACAATTCTTTTCAGGGCATGAATATGATTCTTGCTGTATTGGACACGCTGGAAAGAAGAGCTTGTTTCTTGCGTTAAAGCAGAGTGTGTTTCATGGATGAGAACTCTGGTCTGAATTTCCCTTCAGAAACGCAGTTATACACCAGGATCTGTGTCTTCTTACAAGCAAGAGTTCATTTCTTGTAAACCCAACTATTTTGGGGATCAAATGATTTTTCCCAGTTCACAAACCCAACGCGATTCTCACTATTAACTAAAGAGCATTTATGTAAGTGGAGCTGTGGTTTGTATCAGTTTCTTAAGTAGAGTTGAAGTACATAGGGTCCATATGAGTAGGAAACACAGTTCCATTTTTCAGGGCATGCTCATGGTTCTTGCTGTATTGGAGACGCTTGAAAGAAGAGCTTGCTTCTTGCGTTAAAAAAGAGTGTGTTTCAGGAATGGGAACTCTGTTCTGAATTTCCCTTCAGAATCGGAGTTATACCGCAGGATCTGTGTCTTCCTACAGGCAAGAGTTCATTTCTGATAAAAGCAGTAAATTTTGGGGTCAAAAGATATTTCCCTGTTCACGAAGCCAAGGCGATTCTCACTATTAACTAAAGAGCATTTATGTAAGTGGTGATGTAGTTTGTTTCAGATTCATAAGCAGTGTTGAAGTACATATGGTCCATATGAGTAGGAAATACAGTTCTTTTTTTCTGGGCCTGCTCATGGTTCTTGCCGTATTGGAGACACTGGACAGAAGAGCTTACTTCTTGCGTTAAAACAGAGTTTGTTTCATTGATGAGAACACTGGTCTGAATTTCCCTTCAGAAATGGAGTTAAACACCAGGATCTGTGTCTTCCTAAAAGCAAGAGTTCATTTCTAGTTAACCCAGTCAATTTGGGGCTGAAATGATTTTTCACAGTTCAAAAACCCAACGTGATTCTCAGTAACAACTAAAGAGCATTTATGTAAGTTGAGCTGTGGTTTGTATCAGTTTCATATGCAGAGTTGAACTACATATGGTCCTTATGAGTAGGAAAGACAGTTCGTTTTTTCATTGAATGCTCATAGTTTTGCCCTATTGGAGACGCTGGAAAGAAGAGCTTGCTTCTTGCGTTAAAACAGAGTGTTTTTCATGGATGAAAAAACTCGTCTGAATTTCCGTTCAAAAAAGGGAGTTAAACCCCAGGATATGTGTCTTCCTACATGCAAGATTTCATTTCTGGTAAACGAAGTGAATTTTGGGCTAAAATGATTTTTCACAGTTCAAGAACCCTACACAATTCTCACTATAACTAAGAGCATTTATGTAACAGTAGCTGTTGTTTGTATCAGTTTCATAAGCAGAGTTGAACTAGATATGGTCCGTATGATTAGGAAACACAATTCTTTTTTTCAGGGAATGAATATGATTCTTGCTGTATTGGATACGCTGGAAAGAAGAGGTTGCTTCTTGTGTTAAAACAGAGTGTGTTTCATGGATGAAAACTCTGGTCTGAATTTCCCTTCAGAAACGGAGTTATACACCAGGATCTGTGTCTTCCTACAAGGAAGAGTTCATTTCTGGTAAACCCAACGATTTTTGGGCTCAAATGATTTTTGCCAGATCATGAACCCAACGCGATTCTCACTATTAACTAAAGAGCATTTATGTAAGTGGAGTTGTGGTTTGTATCAGTTTCTTAAGTAGAGTTGAAGTACATAGGGTCCATATGAGTAGGAAACACAGTTCTTTTTTTCAGGGCCTGAATATGGTTCTTGCTGTATTGGACATGGTGGAAAGAAGAGCTTGTTTCTTGCATTAAAACAGAGTGTGTTTCAGGAATGGGAACTCTGTTCGGAATTTCCCTTCAGCAACGTAGTTAAACCCCAGGATCTGTGTCTTCCTACAAGCAAGAGTTCATTTCTTGTAAACCAATTGAATATTGGGCGCAAATGATTTTACACACTACACCAACAAAACACAATTCTTACTTTTAACTAAAGAGCATTTATGTAAGAGGAGCTGTGGTTTGTATCAGTTTCATAAGCAGAGTTGAACTAGATATGGTCCGTATGACTAGGAAACACAGTTCTTTTGAGAGCATGAATATGATTCTTGCTGTATTGGACACGCTGGAAAGAAGAGCTTGCTTCTTGCGTTAAAACAGAGTGTGTTCCATGGATGAGAACTCTGGTCTGAATTTCCCTTCAGAAACGCAGTTATACACCAGGATCTGTGTCTTCTTACATGCAAGAGTTCATTTCTGGTAAACCAAACGATTTTGGGGATCAAATGATTTTTCCCAGTTCACAAACCCAACGCGATTTCACTATTAACGAAAGAGCATTTATTTAAGTGGAGCTGTGGTTTGTCTGTGTTTCTTAAGTAGAGTTGAAGTACATAGGGTCCATATGAGTAGGAAACACAGTTCCTTTTTTCAGGGCATGCTCATGGTTCTTGCTGTATTGGAGACGCTGGAAAGAAGAGCTTACTTCTTGCGTTAAAACAGAGTGTGTTTCAGGGATGGGAACTCTGTTCGGAATTTCCCTTCACAAACGGAGTTATACCCAAGGATCTGTGTCTTCCTACAGGCAAGAGTTCATTTCTGATAAAACCAGTAAATTTGGGCTCAAATGATATTTCCCTGTTCACGAAGCCAAGGCGATTCTCACTATTAACTAAAGAGCATTTATGTAAGTGGTGATGTGGTTTGTTTCAGTTTCATAAGCAGTGTTGAAGTGCATATGGTCCATAGGAGTAGGAAAAAAAAGTTCTTTTTTTCTGGGCCTGCTCATGGTTCTTGCTGTATTGGAGACGCTGGAAAGAAGAGCTTACTTCTTGCCTTAAAACAGAGTGTGTTTCAGGGTTGGGAACTCTGTTCTGAATTTCCCTTCAGAAACAGAGTTATACGCCAGGATCTCTGTCTTCTTACAAGCAAGAGTTCATTTCTGGTAAACCCAACGATTTTTGGGATCAAATGATTTTTTCCAGTTCACAAACCCAACGCGATTCTCACTATTAACTAAAGAGCATTTATGTAAGTGGAGCTGTGGTTTGTATCAGTTTCTTAAGTAGAGTTGAAGTACATCGGGTCCATATGAGTAGGAAATACAGTTCTTTTTTTCAGGGCCTGAATATGGTTCTTGCTGTATTGGACATGCTGGAAAGAAGTGCTTGCTTCTTGCGTTAAAACAGAGTGTGTTTCAGGAATGGGAACTCTGTTCGGAATTTCCCTTCAGAAACGGAGTGATACCCCAGGATCTGTGTCTTCCTACAGGCAAGAGTTCATTTCTGATAAAACCAGTAAATTTTGGGCTCAAATATATTTCGCAGTTTACGAACCCAAGGTGATTCTCACTATCAAATAAATAGCATTTATGTAAGTGGAGGTGTGGTTTGTGTCAGTTTCACAAGCAGAGTTGAAGTACATATGGTCCATAGAGTAGGAAACACAGTTCTTTTTTTCTGGGCCTGCTCATATTTCTTGCTCTATTGGACACGCTGGAAAGAAGAGCTTGCTTCTTGCGTTAAAACAGAGTGTGTTTCATGGATGAGAAAAACTCGTCTGAATTTCCCTTTTGAAATGGAATTAAACCCCAGGATATTTGTCTTCCTACATGCAAGAGTTCATTTCTTGTAAACGAAGTGAATTTTGGGCTCAAATGATTTTTCACAGTTCAAGAACCCTACACAATTCTCACTTTTAACTAAAGAGCATTTATGTAAGAGGAGCTGTGGTTTGTATCAGTTTCATAAGCAGAGTTGAACTAGATATGGTCCGCATGATTAGGAAACACAATTATTTTCAGAGCATGAATATGATTCTTGCTGTATTGGACACGCTGGAAAGAAGAGCTTGCTTCTTGCGTTAAAACAGAGTGTGTTTCATGGATGAGAACTCTGGTCTGAATTTCCCTTCAGAAACGCAGTTATACCCCAGGATCTGTGTCTTCTTACATGAAAGAGTTCATTTCTGGTAAACCCAACGATTTTTGGGCTCAAATGATTTTTGCCAGATCATGAACCCAACGCGATTCTCACTATTAACTAAAGAGCATTTATGTAAGTGGAGTTGTGGTTTGTATCAGTTTCTTAAGTAGAGTTGAAGTACATAGGGTCCATATGAGTAGGAAACACAGTTCTTTTTTTCAGGGCCTGAATATGGTTCTTGCTGTATTGGACATGGTGGAAAGAAGAGCTTGTTTCTTGCATTAAAACAGAGTGTGTTTCAGGAATGGGAACTCTGTTCGGAATTTCCCTTCAGCAACGTAGTTAAACCCCAGGATCTGTGTCTTCCTACAAGCAAGAGTTCATTTCTTGTAAACCAATTGAATATTGGGCGCAAATGATTTTACACACTACACCAACAAAACACAATTCTTACTTTTAACTAAAGAGCATTTATGTAAGAGGAGCTGTGGTTTGTATCAGTTTCATAAGCAGAGTTGAACTAGATATGGTCCGTTTGACTAGGAAACACAGTTCTTTTGAGAGCATGAATATGATTCTTGCTGTATTGGACACGCTGGAAAGAAGAGCTTGCTTCTTGCGTTAAAACAGAGTGTGTTCCATGGATGAGAACTCTGGTCTGAATTTCCCTTCAGAAACGCAGTTATACACCAGGATCTGTGTCTTCTTACATGCAAGAGTTCATTTCTGGTAAACCAAACGATTTTGGGGATCAAATGATTTTTCCCAGTTCACAAACCCAACGCGATTTCACTATTAACGAAAGAGCATTTATTTAAGTGGAGCTGTGGTTTGTCTGTGTTTCTTAAGTAGAGTTGAAGTACATAGGGTCCATATGAGTAGGAAACACAGTTCCTTTTTTCAGGGCATGCTCATGGTTCTTGCTGTATTGGAGACGCTGGAAAGAAGAGCTTACTTCTTGCGTTAAAACAGAGTGTGTTTCAGGGATGGGAACTCTGTTCGGAATTTCCCTTCACAAACGGAGTTATACCCAAGGATCTGTGTCTTCCTACAGGCAAGAGTTCATTTCTGATAAAACCAGTAAATTTGGGCTCAAATGATATTTCCCTGTTCACGAAGCCAAGGCGATTCTCACTATTAACTAAAGAGCATTTATGTAAGTGGTGATGTGGTTTGTTTCAGTTTCATAAGCAGTGTTGAAGTACATATGGTCCATAGGAGTAGGAAAAAAAAGTTCTTTTTTTCTGGGCCTGCTCATGGTTCTTGCTGTATTGGAGACGCTGGAAAGAAGAGCTTACTTCTTGCCTTAAAACAGAGTGTGTTTCAGGGTTGGGAACTCTGTTCTGAATTTCCCTTCAGAAACAGAGTTATACGCCAGGATCTCTGTCTTCTTACAAGCAAGAGTTCATTTCTGGTAAACCCAACGATTTTTGGGATCAAATGATTTTTTCCAGTTCACAAACCCAACGCGATTCTCACTATTAACTAAAGAGCATTTATGTAAGTGGAGCTGTGGTTTGTATCAGTTTCTTAAGTAGAGTTGAAGTACATCGGGTCCATATGAGTAGGAAATACAGTTCTTTTTTTCAGGGCCTGAATATGGTTCTTGCTGTATTGGACATGCTGGAAAGAAGTGCTTGCTTCTTGCGTTAAAACAGAGTGTGTTTCAGGAATGGGAACTCTGTTCGGAATTTCCCTTCAGAAACGGAGTGATACCCCAGGATCTGTGTCTTCCTACAGGCAAGAGTTCATTTCTGATAAAACCAGTAAATTTTGGGCTCAAATATATTTCGCAGTTTACGAACCCAAGGTGATTCTCACTATCAAATAAATAGCATTTATGTAAGTGGAGGTGTGGTTTGTGTCAGTTTCACAAGCAGAGTTGAAGTACATATGGTCCATAGAGTAGGAAACACAGTTCTTTTTTTCTGGGCCTGCTCATATTTCTTGCTCTATTGGACACGCTGGAAAGAAGAGCTTGCTTCTTGCGTTAAAACAGAGTGTGTTTCATGGATGAGAAAAACTCGTCTGAATTTCCCTTTTGAAATGGAATTAAACCCCAGGATATTTGTCTTCCTACATGCAAGAGTTCATTTCTTGTAAACGAAGTGAATTTTGGGCTCAAATGATTTTTCACAGTTCAAGAACCCTACACAATTCTCACTTTTAACTAAAGAGCATTTATGTAAGAGGAGCTGTGGTTTGTATCAGTTTCATAAGCAGAGTTGAACTAGATATGGTCCGCATGATTAGGAAACACAATTATTTTCAGAGCATGAATATGATTCTTGCTGTATTGGACACGCTGGAAAGAAGAGCTTGCTTCTTGCGTTAAAACAGAGTGTGTTTCATGGATGAGAACTCTGGTCTGAATTTCCCTTCAGAAACGCAGTTATACCCCAGGATCTGTGTCTTCTTACATGAAAGAGTTCATTTCTGGTAAACCCAACGATTTTGGGGATCAAATGATTTTTCCCAGTTCACAAACCCAACGCGATTTCACTATTAACAAAAGAGCATTTATTTAAGTGGAGCTGTGGTTTGTATCAGTTTCTTAAGTAGAGTTGAAGTACATAGGGTCCATATGAGTAGGAAACACAGTTCTTTTTTTCAGGGCCTGAATATGGTTCTTGCTGTATTGGACATGCTGGAAAGAAGAGCTTGCTTCTTGCGTTAAAACAGAGTGTGTTTCAGGAATGGGAACTCTGTTCGGAATTTCCCTACAGAAACGGAGTGATAGCCCAGGATCTGTGTCTTCCTACAGGCAAGAGTTCATTTCTGATAAAACCAGTTAATTTTGGTCTCAAATGATATTTCGCAGTTCACGAACCCAAGGCGATTCTCACTATTAACTAAAGAGCATTTGTGTAAGTGGAGCTGTGCTTTGTATCAGTTTCTTAAGTAGAGTTGAAGTACATAGGGGCCATATGAGTAGGAAACACAGTTCTTTTTTTCAGGGCATGCTCATGGTTCTTGCTGTATTGGAGACGCTGGAAAGAAGAGCTTACTTTTGCATTAAAACAGAGTGTGTTTCTGGGATGGGAACTCTGTTCTGAATTTCCCTTCAGAAACGGAGTTATACCCCAGGATCTGTGTCTTCCTACAGGCAAGAGTTCATTTCTGATAAAACCAGTAAATTTTGAGCTCAAATGATATTTCGCTCTTTACGAACCCGATGCGATTCTCACTATTAACTAAAGAGCATTTATGTAAGTGGAGGTGTGGTTTGTGTCAGTTTCATAAGCAGAGTTGAAGTACATATGGGCCATAGAGTAGGAAAAACAGTTCTTTTTTTCTGGGCCTGCTCATAGTTCTTGCTCTATTGGACACGCTGGAAAGAAGAGCTTGCTTCTTGCGTTAAAACAGAGTGTGTTTCATGGATGAGAACTCTGGTCTGAATTTCCCTTCAGAAACGGAGTTATACCCCAGGATCTGTGTCTTCTTACAAGCAAGAGTTCATTTCTGGTAAACCCAACGATTTTTGGGATCAAATGATTTTTCCCAGTTCTCAAACCCAACGCGATTCTCACTATTAACTAAAGAGCATTTATGTAAGTGGAGCTGTGGTTTGTATCAGTTTCTTAAGTAGAGTTGAAGTACATAGGGTCCATATGAGTAGGAAACAAAGTTCTTTTTTTCAGGGCCTGAATATGGTTCTTGCTGTATTGGACATGCTGGAAAGAAGAGCTTGCTTCTTGCGATAAAACAGAGTGTGTTTCATGGATGAGAACACTGGTCTGAATTTCCCTTCAGAAACGGAGTTAAACACCAGGATCTGTGTCTTCCTACAAGTAAGAGTTCATTTCTAGTAAACCCAGTCAATTTTGGACTCAATTGATTTTTCACAGTTCAAGAACCCAACATGATTCTCACTAACAACTAAAGAGCATTTATGTAAGTGGAGCTGTGGTTTGTATCAGTTACATATCCAGAGTTGAACTACATATGATCCTTATGAGTAGTAAACACAGTTCATTTTTTCAGAGAATGCTCATGGTTCTTGCTGTATAGGAGACACTGGAAAGAAGATCTTACTTCTTGCGTAAAATAGAGTGTGTTTCATGGATGAGAACACTGGTCTAAATTTCCCATCAGAAACGGAGTTAAACCCCAGGATCTGTTTCTTCCTACAAGCAAGAGTTCATTTCTGGTAAACCAAATGAATTTTGGGCTCAAATGATTTTACACAGTTCTGGAACCCAACCCGATTCTCACTATTAACTCAAGAGCATTTATTTAAGAGGAGCTGTGGTTTGTATCAGTTTCATAAGCAGAGTTGAACTGCATATGGTCTGTATGAGTAGGAAACATAGTTCTTTTTTTCTGGGCATTCTCATGGTTCTTGCTGTATTGGAGACGCTAGAAAGAAGAGCTTGCTTCTTGCGTTAAAAAAGCATGTGTTTCATGGATGAGAATAGTGGTCTGAATTTCCCTTCAGAATCTGAGTTAAACCACAATATCTCTGTGTACCTAGAAGCAGGAGTTCATTTCTGGTAAACCAAGTGAATATTGGGCTCAAATGATTTTACACAGTACACAAACAAAACATGATTCTCACTATTAACTAAAGAGCCTTTATCTATGAGGAGCTCTGGTTTGTTTCAGTTTCATAAGCAAGGTTGAACTACATATGGTCTGTATGAGTAGGAAACACAGTTCTTTTTTTCTGGGCATGCTCATAGTTCTTGCTGTAATGGAGACGCTGGAAAGAAGAGCTTGCTTCTTCGGTTAAGACAGAGTGTGTTCCATGGATGAGAACACTGGTCTGAATTTCCCTTCAGAAACGGAGTTAAACCCCACGATCTGTGTCTTCCTACAAACAAGAGCTCATTTCTGGTAAACAAAGAGAATTTTGGGCTCAAGTGATTTTACTCTGTTCAGAAACCCATCGCGATTCTCCCTATTAACTAAAGGGCATTCTCATTGTTCTTGTTGTATTGGACATGCTGGAAAGAAGAGGATGATTATTGCGTTAAAACAGCATGTGTTTCATGGATGAGAACACTGGTCTGAATTTCCCTTCAGAAACGGAGTTAAACCCCAGGATCTGTGTCTTCCTACAAGCAAGAGTCATTTCTGACAAAAGCAGTAAATTTTGGGCTCAAATGATTTTTTGCAGTTCTCGAAACCAACACGATGCTCACTATTAACTAAAGAGCATTTATTAAAGTGGAGCTGTGGTTTATTTCAGTTTCATATGCAGAGTTAAACTACATATGGTCCGTATGAGTAGGAAACACAGTTCTTTTTTTTTCAGGACATGCTCATGGTACTTACTGTATTAGACGCTGGAAAGAGGAGTTTGCTTCTTGCGTTAAAACGTAGTGGGTTCCATGGCTGAGAACACTGGTCTGAATTTCCCTTCAGAAACAGAGTTAACCCACAGGATGTGATTCTTTCTACAAGCAAGAGTTCATTTTTGGCAAACCAAGTCAATTTTGGCCTCAAATGACTTAACACAGTTCAAGAACCCAATGCTACTCTCACTATTAACTAAAGAGCCTTTATCTATGAGGAGCTGTGGTTTGTTTCAGTTTCATAAGCAAGGTTGAACTACATATGGTCTGTATGAGTAGGAAACACAGTTCTTTTTTCTGGGCATGCTCATAGTTCTTGCTGTAATGGAGACGCTGGAAAGAAGAGCTTGCTTCTTCGGTTAAGACAGTGTGTTCCATGGATGAGAACACTGGTCTGAATTTCCCTTCAGAAACGGAGTTAAACCCCATGATCTGTGTCTTCCTACAAACAAGAGCTCATTTCTGATAAACAAAGAGAATTTTGGGCTCAAGTTATTTTACTCAGTTCAGAAACCCATCGCGATTCTCCCTATTAACTAAAGGGCATTCTCATTGTTCTTGTTGTATTGGACATGCTGGAAAGAAGAGGATGATTATTGCGTTAAAACAGCATGTGTTTCATGGATGAGAACACTGGTCTGAATTTCCCTTCAGAAACGGAGTTAAACCCCAGGATCTGTGTCTTCCTACAAGCAAGAGTCATTTCTGACAAAAGCAGTAAATTTTGGGCTCAAATGATTTTTCGCAGTTCTCGAAACCAACACGATTCTCACTATTAACTGAAGAGCATTTATTAAAGTGGAGCTGTGGTTTATTTCAGTTTCATATGCAGAGTTAAACTACATATGGTCCGTATGAGTAGGAAACACAGTTCTTTTTTTCAGGGCATGAATATGGTTCTTGCTGTATTGGACACGATGGAAAGAAGAGGATGATTAATGCGTTAAAACAGCATGTGTTTCATGGATGAGAACACTGGTTTGAATTTGCCTTCAGAAACAGAGTTAAACCACAGTTTCTGTGTGTTCCTACAAACAAGAGTTCATTTCTCGTAAACCCACTGAATTTTGGGCACAAATGATTTATACAGTTCAAGAACCCTACGTGATTCTCACTATTAACTAAAGAGCATTTATGTAAGAGGAGCTGTGGTTTGTATCAGTTTCAGAAGCAGAGATGAACTACATATGGTCCGTATGAGTAGGAAACACAGTTATTTTATTCAGGGCATGAATTTTGTTCTTGCTGTTTTTACAAGCTGGAGAGAAGAGCTTGCTTCTTACGTTAAAACAGAGTGTGTTTCAGGGATGAGAACTCTGGTCTGAATTTCCCTTCAGAATCGGAGTTATACCCCAGGATCTGTGTCTTCCTCCAAGCAAGAGTTCATTTCTGGTAAACCTAGTGAATTTTGGGCTGAAATGATTTTTCGCATTTCACGGACCAACGCGATTCTCACTATTAAGTAATGAGCATTTATGTAAGTGGAGCTGTGGTTTGTATCTGTTTCATAATCATAGTTGAACTACATATGGTCCGTATGAGAAGGAAACACAGTTCTTTTATTCAGGGCATGAATATTGTTCTTGCTGTATTAGAAACGCTGGAAAGAGGAGCTTGCTTCTTGCGTTAACACAGAGTGTTTTTCAGGGATGATAACTCTGGTCTGAATTTCCCTTCAGAAACGGAGTTATACCCCAGGATCTGTGTCTTCCTACAAGCAAGAGTTCATTTCCGTTAAACAAAGTGAATTTTGGTCTCAAATATTTTTCACAATTCAAGAACCCTACGCGAATCTGACTATTATATAAAGAGCATTTATGTAAGAGGAGCGGTGGCCTGTATCAGTTTCATGTGCAGAGTTGAACTACATATGGTCCGTAGGAGTAGGAAACACAGTTCTTTTATTCAGGGCATATGTATGGTTCTTCTTGTATTGGACACGCTGGAAAGAAGAGCTTGCTTCTTGTGTTAAAACATAGTGTGTTTCATGGATGAGAACAGTGGTCTGAATTTCCCTTCACAAAGGGAGTTAAACCCCAGGATCTGTGTCTTACTCCAAGCAAGAGTTCATTTCTTTTAAACAAAGAGAATTTTCGGCTCAAGTGATCTTACACAGTTCAGAAACCCATCGTGAGTCACACTATTAACTAAAGAGCATTTATGTAAGAGGAGCTGTGGTTTGTATCAGTCTCATAAGCAGAGTTGAACTACAAATGTTCCGTATGAGTAGGAAACACTGTTCTTTTTTCCGGGCATGCTCATGGTTCTTGCTGTACTGGAGACACTGGAAAGAAGAGCTTGCTTCTTGCTTTAATACAGCATGTGTTTCATGGCTGAGAACTCTGGTCTGAATTTCACTTCAGAAACGGAGTTATACCCCAGGATCTATGTATTCCTACATGCAACAGTTAATTTCTAGTAAAACCTGTAACTTTTGGACTCAAATGATTTTTCACAGTTCACGAACCCAACGCGATTCTCACTATTAACTAAAGAGCATTTACGTAAGTGGAGCTGTGGTTTGTATCAGTTTCATGAGCAGAGTTCAACTACATATGGTCCGTATTGGTAGATAACACAGTTCTTTTTTTCTGGGCATGCTCATGGTTCTTGCTGTATTGGAGACGCTGGAAAGAGCTTGCTTCTTACCTTAAAACAGAGTGTGTTTCTGGAATGAGAACTCTGGTCTGACTTTCCCTTCAGAAACGGAGTTATACCCCAAGATCTGAGTCTTCCTACAGGCAAGAGTTCTGTTCTGGTAAACCAAGAAAATTTTGGGATCAAATGATATTTCACAGTTCAAGAACACTACGCGAATCTCACTATTAACTAAAGAGCATTTATGTAAGTGGTGCTGTGTTTTGTTTCAGTTTCACAAGCAGACTTGAACTCCATATGGTCCATATGAGAAGGAAACACAGTTCTTTTTTTCTGGGCATTCTCATGGTTCTTGCTGTATTGGAGATGCTGGAAAGAAGAGCTTGCTTCTTGTGTTAAAACAGAGTGTTATTAAGGGATGATAACTCTGGTCTGAATTTCCCTTCAGAAACGGAATTATACCCCAGGATCTGTGTCTTCCTCCAAGCAAGAGTTCATTTCTGGTAAACCTAGTTAATTTTGGGCTCAAATGATTTTTCGCAGATCACGAACCCAACGCGATTCTCACTATTAACTAAGGAGCACTTATGTAAGAGGAGCTGTGTTTTGTATCACTTTCACAAACAGACTGGAAATACATATGGTCCGTATGAGAAGGAAACACAGTTTTTTTTCTGGGCATTCTCATGGTTCTTGCTGTATTGGAGACGCTGGAAAGAAGAGCTTGTTTCTTGCGTTAACACAGTGTGTTCCATGCATGAGAACACTGGTCTGAATTTCCCTTCAGATACGGAGTTAAACCCCAGGATCTGTGTCTTCCTACAAGCAAGAGTTCATTTCTGGTAAACCAAGTGAATTTTGCACTCAAGTGATTTTACACAGTTCTGGAACCCAACCTGATTCTCACTATAACTCAAGATATTTATTTAAGAAGAGCTATGGTTTGTGTCAGTTTCATAAGCAGAGTTGAACTACATATGGTGCGTACGAGAAGGAAACACAGTTCTTTTTTTCTTGGCATGAATATGGTTCTTACTGTCTATTTTGGAGACGCTGGAAAGAAGAGCTTGTTTCTTGGGTGAAAACAGAGTGTGTTTCGTAGATGCGAACACTGGCCTAAATTTTCTTTCATACATGGTTCAGTTACACCCCAAGACTGTCTCAAGCATAGCAGAGTTCATTTCAGGTAATCCAAGTGAATTTACCCTGGTTCAAATGATTACCCAGTCACCAACCTCACACAAGATCATTCACTAATTAACATCATGAGCATTGTAGAGCATGTGTTTGTATCAGTTCAGAGCGAGTTGATCTTCATATCGTGCGTATGAGTAGGAAACACAGTTCTTTTTGAGGGCATGCTCATGGTTATTGCTGTATTGGAGATGCTAGAAAGAAGAGGATGCTTCTTGCGTGAAAACAGAGTGTGTTTCATGGATGAGAACACTGGTCTGAATTTCCCTTCAGAAACTGAGTTAAACCACAGGATCTGTGTCTTAATACTATCAAGAGTTCATTTCTAGTAAACCCAGAGAATTTTGGGCTCAAATGATTTTACACAGTTCACGAACCCAATATGATTCTCACTATTAACTAAAGAGCATTTATGTAAGAGGAGCTGTGGTTTGTGTCAGTTTCATAAGCAGAGTTGAACTACAAATGGTGCGTATGAGAAGGAAACACAGTTCTTTTTTTTCTGGGAATGCTCATATTTCTTGCTGTATAGGAGACGCTGGAAAGAAGAGCTTGCTTCTTGCGTTAAAACAGAGTGTGTTTCATGGATGAGAACACTGGTGTGAATTTCCCTTCAGAAATGGAGTTAAACCCCAGGATCTGTGTCTTCCTACAAGCAAGAGTTCATTTCTGGTAAAGCCAGTGAATTTTGGGCTCAAGTGATTTTACACAGTTCGGTAACCCAACCCGATTCTCACTATTAACTCAAGAGCATTTATGTAAGAGGAGCTGTGGTTTGTATTAGTTTCTTAAGCAGAGTTGAAGTAAACATGGTGCCTATGAGAAGTAAACACAGTTCTTCTTTTAAGGCCATGAATATGGTTCTTACTGTCTGTATTTTGTGAAGCTTGAAAGAAGAGCTTGCTTCTTGCATTAAAACAGAGTGTGTTTCATGGATGAGAACACTGGTCTGAATTTCCCTTCAGAAACGAAGTTAAACCCCAGGATCTGTGTCTTCCTACAAGCAAGAGTTCATTTCTGGTAAACCCAGAGAATTTTCGGCTCAAATGATTCCACACACTTCACGAACGCAACGGGATTCTCACTATTAACTCAAGAGCATTTATGTAAGAGGAGCTGTGATTTGTATCAGTTTCATAAGCAGAGTTGATGTACATATGGTCCGTATGAGTAGGAAACACACTTCTTTTTTGAGGGCAAGCTCTTGGTTCTTGCTGTATTGGACATGCTGGAAAGAAGAGGATGCTTCTTGCATGAAAACAGAGTGTGTTTCATGGATGACAGCACTGGTCTGAATTTCCCTTCAGAAACGGAGTTAAACACCAGGAACTGTGTCTTCCTACAAGCAAGAGTTCATTTCCGGTAAACAAAGAGAATTTTGGGCTCAAATAATTTTACACAGTTCAGAAACCCGTCCCGATTCTCACCATTAAGTAAAGAGCATTCATGTAAGAGGAGCTGTGGTTTGTATCAGTTTCATAAGCAGAGTTGAACTACATATGGTCCGTATGAGTAGTAAACACAGTTCTTTTTTTCTGGGCATGCTCATGGTTCTTGCTCTATTGGAGACACTAGAAAGAAGAGGATGCTTCTTGCGTGAAAAAAGAGTGTGTTTCAGGGATGAGAGCACTGGTCTGAATATCCCATCAGAAACGGAGTTAAACCCCATGATCTGTGTCTTCCTACAAGGAAGAGTTCATTTCTAGTAAACAACGTGAATTTTGGGATCAAATGATTTTACACAGTTCACAAACCCAACGCGATTCTCACTCTTAAGTAAAGAGCATTTTTGTAAGAGGAGCTGTGGTTTGTATCAGTTTCATAAGCAGAGTTGAACTGCATATGGTCTGTATGAGTAGGAAACACAGTTCTTTTTTTCTGGGCATTCTCATGGTTCTTGCTGTATTGGAGACGCTAGAAGAAGAGCTTGCTTCTTGCGTTAAAACAGCATGTGTTTCATGGATGAGAATAGTGGTCTGAATTTCCTTCAGAATCTGAGTTAAACCACAATATCTCTGTGTTCCTAGAAGCAGGAGTTCATTTCTGGTAAACCAAGTGAATATTGGGCTCAAATGATTTTACACAGTACACAAACAAAACATGATTCTCACTATTAACTAAAGAGCCTTTATCTATGAGGAGCTGTGGTTTGTTTCAGTTTCATACGCAATGTTGAACTACATATGGTCTGTATGAGTAGGAAACACAGTTCTTTTTTCTGGGCATGCTCATAGTTCTTGCTGTAATGGAGACGCTGGAAAGAAGAGCTTGCTTCTTCGATTAAGACAGAGTGTGTTCCATGGATGAGAACACTGGTCTGAATTTCCCTTCAGAAACGGAGTTAAACCCCACGATCTGTGTCTTCCTACAAACAAGAGCTCATTTCTGGTAAACAAAGAGAATTTTGGGCTCAAGTGATTTTACTCAGTTCAGAAACCCATCGCGATTCTCCCTATTAACTAAAGAGCATTTATGTAAGAGGAGCTGTGGTTTGTATCAGATTCATAAGCAGAGTTGAACTGCATATGGTCTGTATGAGTAGGAAACACAGTTCTTTTTTTCTGGGCATTCTCCTTGTTCTTGTTGTATTGGAGATGCTGGAAAGAAGAGGATGAGTATTGCGTTAAAACAGCATGTGTTTCATGGATGAGAACACTGGTCTAAATTTCCCTTCAGAAACGGAGTTAAACCCCAGGATCTGTGTCTTCCTACAAGCGAGAGTTCATTTCTGATAAAACCAGTAAATTTTGGGCTCAAATGATTTTTCGATCTTCACGAACCAAACGCGATTCTCACTATTAACTAAAGAGCATTTATGTAAGTGGAGCTGAGGTTTGTATCAGTTTCATCAGCTGAGTTGAAGTACATATGGTCCATATGATTAGGAAACACAGTTCTTTTTTTCAGGGCATGAATATGGTTCTTGATGTTTTGTACTTAATGGAAAGAAGTGCTGGCTTCTTGCGTTAAAACAGTGTGTTTCAGGGATGAGATCTCTGGTCTGAATTTCCCTTCAGGAATGGAGTTATACCACAGTATCTGTGTCTTCCTACAAGCAAGAGTCATTTCTGACAAAAGCAGTAAATTTTGGGCTGAAATGATTTTTCGCAGTTCTCGAAACCAACACGATTTTCACTATTAACTAAAGATCATTTATTAAAGTGGAGCTGTGGTTTATTTCAGTTTCATATGCAGAGTTAAACTACATATGGTCCGTATGAGTAGGAAACACAGTTCTTTTTTTTCAGGACATGCTCATGGTACTTACTGTATTGGAGACGCTGGAAAGAGGAGCTTGCTTCTTGCGTTAAAACGTACAGGGTTCCATGGCTGAGAACACTGGTCTGAATTTCCCTTCAGAAACAGAGTTAACCCACAGGATCCGTTTCTTCCTACAAGCAAGAGTTCATTTTTGGTAAACCAAGTCAATTTTGGCCTCAAATGACTTTACACAGTTCAAGAACCCAATGCTATTCTCACTATTAACTAAAGAGCATTTATGTAATTGGAGCTGTGGTTTGTATCAGTTTCATATGCATACTTGAACCACTTATGGTCCGTATGAGTAGGAAACACAGTTCTTTTTTTCAGGGCATGAATATGGTTCTTGTTGTATTGGACACGATGGAAAGAAGAGGATGATGAATGCGTTAAAACAGCATGTGTTTCATGGATGAGAACACTGTTCTGAATTTGCCTTCAGAAACAGAGTTAAACCACAGTTTCTTTGTGTTCCTACAAACAGGAGTTCATTTCTCGTAAACCCAGTGAATTTTGGGCACAAATGATTTATACAGTTCAAGAACCCTACGTGATTCTCACTATTAACTAAAGAGCATTTATGTAAGAGGAGCTGTGGTTTGTATCAGTTTCATAAGCAGAGATGAACTACATATGGTCCGTATGAGTAGGAAACACAGTTATTTTATTCAGGGCATGAATTTTGTTCTTGCTGTTTTTACAAGCTGGAGAGAAGAGCTTGCTTCTTGCCTGAAATCAGAGTTTGTTTCAGGGATGAGAACTCTGGTCTGAATTTCCCTTCAGAAATGGAGTTATACCCCAGGATCTGTGTCTTCCTCCAAGCAAGAGTTCATTTCTGGTAAGCCTAGTTAATTTTGGGCTCAAATGATTTTTCGCAGATCACGAACCCAACGCGATTCTCACTATTAAGTAAGGAGCACTTATGTAAGAGGAGCTGTGTTTTGTATCACTTTCACAAACAGACTGGAAATACATATGGTCCATATGAGAAGGAAACACAGTTTTTTTTCTGGGCATTCTCATGGTTCTTGCTGTATTGGAGACGCTGGAAAGAAGAGCTTGTTTCTTGCGTTAACACAGTGTGTTCCATGCATGAGAACACTGGTCTGAATTTCCCTTCAGATACGGAGTTAAACCCCAGGATCTGTGTCTTCCTACAAGCAAGAGTTCATTTCTGGTAAACCAAGTGAATTTTGCACTCAAGTGATTTTACACAGTTCTGGAACCCAACCTGATTCTCACTATAACTCAAGATATTTATTTAAGAAGAGCTATGGTTTGTGTCAGTTTCATAAGCAGAGTTGAAATACATATGGTGCGTACGAGAAGGAAACACAGTTCTTTTTTTCTTGGCATGAATATGGTTCTTACTGTCTATTTTGGAGACGCTGGAAAGAAGAGCTTGTTTCTTGGGTGAAAACAGAGTGTGTTTCGTAGATGCGAACACTGGCCTAAATTTTCTTTCATACATGGAGTTACACCCCAAGAACTGTGTCATCCTACAAGCAAGAGTTCATTTCAGGTAAACCAAGTGAATTTTGGGCTCAAATGATTTTACCCAGTTCACAAACCCATCACGATCCTCACTATTAACTCAAGAGCATTTATGTAAGAGGAGCTGTGGTTTGTATCAGTTTCAAAGCAGAGTTGATCTTCATATCGTGCGTATGAGTAGGAAACACAGTTCTTTTTGAGGGCATGCTCATGGTTATTGCTGTATTGGAGATGCTAGAAAGAAGAGGATGCTTCTTGCGTGAAAACAGAGTGTGTTTCATGGATGAGAACACTGGTCTGACTTTCCCTTCAGAAACTGAGTTAAACCACAGGATCTGTGTCTTAATACTATCAAGAGTTCATTTCTAGTAAACCCAGAGAATTTTGGGCTCAAATGATTTTACACAGTTCACGAACCCAATATGATTCTCACTATTAACTAAAGAGCATTTATGTAAGAGGAGCTGTGGTTTGTGTCAGTTTCATAAGCAGAGTTGAACTACAAATGGTGCGTATGAGAAGGAAACACAGTTCTTTTTTTCTGGGAATGCTCATATTTCTTGCTGTATAGGAGACGCTGGAAAGAAGAGCTTGCTTCTTGCGTTAAAACAGAGTGTGTTTCATGGATGAGAACACTGGTGTGAATTTCCCTTCAGAAATGGAGTTAAACCCCAGGATCTGTGTCTTCCTACAAGCAAGAGTTCATTTATGGTAAAGCCAGTGAATTTTGGGCTCAAGTGATTTTACACAGTTCGGTAACCCAACCCGATTCTCACTATTAACTCAAGAGCATTTATGTAAGAGGAGCTGTGGTTTGTATTAGTTTCTTAAGCAGAGTTGAAGTAAATATGGTGCCTGTGAGAAGGAAACACAGTTCTTCTTTTAAGGCCATGCATATGGTTCTTACTGTCTGTATTGGAGAAGCTGGAAAGAAGAGCTTGCTTCTTGCGTTAAAACAGAGTGTGTTTCATGGATGAGAACACTGGTCTGAATTTCCCTTCAGAAACGAAGTTAAACCCCAGGATCTGTGTCTTCCTACAAGCAAGAGTTCATTTCTGGTAAACCCAGAGAATTTTCGGCTCAAATGATTCCACACACTTCACGAACGCAACGGGATTCTCACTATTAACTCAAGAGCATTTATGTAAGAGGAGCTGTGATTTGTATCAGTTTCATAAGCAGAGTTGATGTACATATGGTCCGTATGAGTAGGAAACACACTTCTTTTTTGAGGGCAAGCTCATGGTTCTTGCTGTATTGGACATGCTGGAAAGAAGAGGATGCTTCTTGCATGAAAACAGAGTGTGTTTCATGGATGACAGCACTGGTCTGAATTTCCCTTCAGAAACGGAGTTAAACACCAGGAACTGTGTCTTCCTACAAGCAAGAGTTCATTTCCGGTAAACAAAGAGAATTTTGGGCTCAAATGATTTTACACAGTTCAGAAACCCGTCCCGATTCTCACTATTAAGTAAAGAGCATTCATGTAAGAGGAGCTGTGGTTTGTATCAGTTTCATAAGCAGAGTTGAACTACATATGGTCCGTATGAGTAGTAAACACAGTTCTTTTTTTCTGGGCATGCTCATGGTTCTTGCTCTATTGGAGACACTAGAAAGAAGAGGATGCTTCTTGCGTGAAAAAAGAGTGTGTTTCAGGGATGAGAGCACTGGTCTGAATATCCCATCAGAAACGGAGTTAAACCCCATGATCTGTGTCTTCCTACAAGGAAGAGTTCATTTCTAGTAAACAACGTGAATTTTGGGATCAAATGATTTTACACAGTTCACAAACCCAACGCGATTCTCACTCTTAAGTAAAGAGCATTTTTGTAAGAGGAGCTGTGGTTTGTATCAGTTTCATAAGCAGAGTTGAACTGCATATGGTCTGTATGAGTAGGAAACACAGTTCTTTTTTTCTGGGCATTCTCATGGTTCTTGCTGTATTGGAGACGCTAGAAGAAGAGCTTGCTTCTTGCGTTAAAACAGCATGTGTTTCATGGATGAGAATAGTGGTCTGAATTTCCTTCAGAATCTGAGTTAAACCACAATATCTCTGTGTTCCTAGAAGCAGGAGTTCATTTCTGGTAAACCAAGTGAATATTGGGCTCAAATGATTTTACACAGTACACAAACAAAACATGATTCTCACTATTAACTAAAGAGCCTTTATCTATGAGGAGCTGTGGTTTGTTTCAGTTTCATACGCAATGTTGAACTACATATGGTCTGTATGAGTAGGAAACACAGTTCTTTTTTCTGGGCATGCTCATAGTTCTTGCTGTAATGGAGACGCTGGAAAGAAGAGCTTGCTTCTTCGGTTAAGACAGAGTGTGTTCCATGGATGAGAACACTGGTCTGAATTTCCCTTCAGAAACGGAGTTAAACCCCACGATCTGTGTCTTCCTACAAACAAGAGCTCATTTCTGGTAAACAAAGAGAATTTTGGGCTCAAGTGATTTTACTCAGTTCAGAAACCCATCGCGATTCTCCCTATTAACTAAAGAGCATTTATGTAAGAGGAGCTGTGGTTTGTATCAGTTTCATAAGCAGAGTTGAACTGCATATGGTCTGTATGAGTAGGAAACACAGTTCTTTTTTTCTGGGCATTCTCCTTGTTCTTGTTGTATTGGAGATGCTGGAAAGAAGAGGATGATTATTGCGTTAAAACAGCATGTGTTTCATGGATGAGAACACTGGTCTAAATTTCCCTTCAGAAACGGAGTTAAACCCCAGGATCTGTGTCTTCCTACAAGCGAGAGTTCATTTCTGATAAAACCAGTAAATTTTGGGCTCAAATGATTTTTCGATCTTCACGAACCAAACGCGATTCTCACTATTAACTAAAGAGCATTTATGTAAGTGGAGCTGAGGTTTGTATCAGTTTCATCAGCTGAATTGAAGTACATATGGTCCATATGATTAGGAAACACAGTTCTTTTTTTCAGGGCATGAATATGGTTCTTGATGTTTTGTACTTAATGGAAAGAAGTGCTGGCTTCTTGCGTTAAAACAGTGTGTTTCAGGGATGAGATCTCTGGTCTGAATTTCCCTTCAGGAATGGAGTTATACCACAGTATCTGTGTCTTCCTACAAGCAAGAGTCATTTCTGACAAAAGCAGTAAATTTTGGGCTAAAATGATTTTTCGCAGTTCTCGAAACCAACACGATTTTCACTATTAACTAAAGATCATTTATTAAAGTGGAGCTGTGGTTTATTTCAGTTTCATATGCAGAGTTAAACTACATATGGTCCGTATGAGTAGGAAACACAGTTCTTTTTTTTCAGGACATGCTCATGGTACTTACTGTATTGGAGACGCTGGAAAGAGGAGCTTGCTTCTTGCGTTAAAACGTACAGGGTTCCATGGCTGAGAACACTGGTCTGAATTTCCCTTCAGAAACAGAGTTAACCCACAGGATCCGTTTCTTCCTACAAGCAAGAGTTCATTTTTGGTAAACCAAGTCAATTTTGGCCTCAAATGACTTTACACAGTTCAAGAACCCAATGCTATTCTCACTATTAACTAAAGAGCATTTATGTAATTGGAGCTGTGGTTTGTATCAGTTTCATATGCAGACTTGAACCACTTATGGTCCGTATGAGTAGGAAACACAGTTCTTTTTTTCAGGGCATGAATATGGTTCTTGTTGTATTGGACACGATGGAAAGAAGAGGATGATGAATGCGTTAAAACAGCATGTGTTTCATGGATGAGAACACTGTTCTGAATTTGCCTTCAGAAACAGAGTTAAACCACAGTTTCTGTGTGTTCCTACAAACAAGAGTTCATTTCTCGTAAACCCACTGAATTTTGGGCACAAATGATTTATACAGTTCAAGAACCCTACGTGATTCTCACTATTAACTAAAGAGCATTTATGTAAGAGGAGCTGTGGTTTGTATCAGTTTCAGAAGCAGAGATGAACTACATATGGTCCGTATGAGTAGGAAACACAGTTATTTTATTCAGGGCATGAATTTTGTTCTTGCTGTTTTTACAAGCTGGAGAGAAGAGCTTGCTTCTTACGTTAAAACAGAGTGTGTTTCAGGGATGAGAACTCTGGTCTGAATTTCCCTTCAGAATCGGAGTTATACCCCAGGATCTGTGTCTTCCTCCAAGCAAGAGTTCATTTCTGGTAAACCTAGTGAATTTTGGGCTGAAATGATTTTTCGCATTTCACGGACCAACGCGATTCTCACTATTAAGTAATGAGCATTTATGTAAGTGGAGCTGTGGTTTGTATCTGTTTCATAATCATAGTTGAACTACATATGGTCCGTATGAGAAGGAAACACAGTTCTTTTATTCAGGGCATGAATATTGTTCTTGCTGTATTAGAAACGCTGGAAAGAGGAGCTTGCTTCTTGCGTTAACACAGAGTGTTTTTCAGGGATGATAACTCTGGTCTGAATTTCCCTTCAGAAACGGAGTTATACCCCAGGATCTGTGTCTTCCTACAAGCAAGAGTTCATTTCCGTTAAACAAAGTGAATTTTGGTCTCAAATATTTTTCACAATTCAAGAACCCTACGCGAATCTGACTATTATATAAAGAGCATTTATGTAAGAGGAGCGGTGGCCTGTATCAGTTTCATGTGCAGAGTTGAACTACATATGGTCCGTAGGAGTAGGAAACACAGTTCTTTTATTCAGGGCATATGTATGGTTCTTCTTGTATTGGACACGCTGGAAAGAAGAGCTTGCTTCTTGTGTTAAAACATAGTGTGTTTCATGGATGAGAACAGTGGTCTGAATTTCCCTTCACAAAGGGAGTTAAACCCCAGGATCTGTGTCTTACTCCAAGCAAGAGTTCATTTCTTTTAAACAAAGAGAATTTTCGGCTCAAGTGATCTTACACAGTTCAGAAACCCATCGTGAGTCACACTATTAACTAAAGAGCATTTATGTAAGAGGAGCTGTGGTTTGTATCAGTCTCATAAGCAGAGTTGAACTACAAATGTTCCGTATGAGTAGGAAACACTGTTCTTTTTTCCGGGCATGCTCATGGTTCTTGCTGTACTGGAGACACTGGAAAGAAGAGCTTGCTTCTTGCTTTAATACAGCATGTGTTTCATGGCTGAGAACTCTGGTCTGAATTTCACTTCAGAAACGGAGTTATACCCCAGGATCTATGTATTCCTACATGCAACAGTTAATTTCTAGTAAAACCTGTAACTTTTGGACTCAAATGATTTTTCACAGTTCACGAACCCAACGCGATTCTCACTATTAACTAAAGAGCATTTACGTAAGTGGAGCTGTGGTTTGTATCAGTTTCATGAGCAGAGTTCAACTACATATGGTCCGTATTGGTAGATAACACAGTTCTTTTTTTCTGGGCATGCTCATGGTTCTTGCTGTATTGGAGACGCTGGAAAGAGCTTGCTTCTTACCTTAAAACAGAGTGTGTTTCTGGAATGAGAACTCTGGTCTGACTTTCCCTTCAGAAACGGAGTTATACCCCAAGATCTGAGTCTTCCTACAGGCAAGAGTTCTGTTCTGGTAAACCAAGAAAATTTTGGGATCAAATGATATTTCACAGTTCAAGAACACTACGCGAATCTCACTATTAACTAAAGAGCATTTATGTAAGAGGTGCTGTGTTTTGTTTCAGTTTCACAAGCAGACTTGAACTCCATATGGTCCATATGAGAAGGAAACACAGTTCTTTTTTTCTGGGCATTCTCATGGTTCTTGCTGTATTGGAGATGCTGGAAAGAAGAGCTTGCTTCTTGTGTTAAAACAGAGTGTTATTAAGGGATGATAACTCTGGTCTGAATTTCCCTTCAGAAACGGAGTTATACCCCAGGATCTGTGTCTTCCTCCAAGCAAGAGTTCATTTCTGGTAAACCTAGTTAATTTTGGGCTCAAATGATTTTTCGCAGATCACGAACCCAACGCGATTCTCACTATTAACTAAGGAGCACTTATGTAAGAGGAGCTGTGTTTTGTATCACTTTCACAAACAGACTGGAAATACATATGGTCCATATGAGAAGGAAACACAGTTTTTTTTCTGGGCATTCTCATGGTTCTTGCTGTATTGGAGACGCTGGAAAGAAGAGCTTGTTTCTTGCGTTAACACAGTGTGTTCCATGCATGAGAACACTGGTCTGAATTTCCCTTCAGATATGGAGTTAAACCCCAGGATCTGTGTCTTCCTACAAGCAAGAGTTCATTTCTGGTAAACCAAGTGAATTTTGCACTCAAGTGATTTTACACAGTTCTGGAACCCAACCTGATTCTCACTATAACTCAAGATATTTATTTAAGAAGAGCTATGGTTTGTGTCAGTTTCATAAGCAGAGTTGAACTACATATGGTGCGTACGAGAAGGAAACACAGTTCTTTTTTTCTTGGCATGAATATGGTTCTTACTGTCTATTTTGGAGACGCTGGAAAGAAGAGCTTGTTTCTTGGGTGAAAACAGAGTGTGTTTCGTAGATGCGAACACTGGCCTAAATTTTCTTTCATACATGGAGTTACACCCCAAGAACTGTGTCATCCTACAAGCAAGAGTTCATTTCAGGTAAACCAAGTGAATTTTGGGCTCAAATGATTTTACCCAGTTCACAAACCCATCACGATCCTCACTATTAACTCAAGAGCATTTATGTAAGAGGAGCTGTGGTTTGTATCAGTTTCAAAGCAGAGTTGATCTTCATATCGTGCATATGAGTAGGAAACACAGTTCTTTTTGAGGGCATGCTCATGGTTATTGCTGTATTGGAGATGCTAGAAAGAAGAGGATGCTTCTTGCGTGAAAACAGAGTGTGTTTCATGGATGAGAACACTGGTCTGACTTTCCCTTCAGAAACTGAGTTAAACCACAGGATCTGTGTCTTAATACTATCAAGAGTTCATTTCTAGTAAACCCAGAGAATTTTGGGCTCAAATGATTTTACACAGTTCACGAACCCAATATGATTCTCACTATTAACTAAAGAGCATTTATGTAAGAGGAGCTGTGGTTTGTGTCAGTTTCATAAGCAGACTTGAACTACAAATGGTGCGTATGAGAAGGAAACACAGTTCTTTTTTTCTGGGAATGCTCATATTTCTTGCTGTATAGGAGACGCTGGAAAGAAGAGCTTGCTTCTTGCGTTAAAACAGAGTGTGTTTCATGGATGAGAACACTGGTGTGAATTTCCCTTCAGAAATGGAGTTAAACCCCAGGATCTGTGTCTTCCTACAAGCAAGAGTTCATTTCTGGTAAAGCCAGTGAATTTTGGGCTCAAGTGATTTTACACAGTTCGGTAACCCAACCCGATTCTCACTATTAACTCAAGAGCATTTATGTAAGAGGAGCTGTGGTTTGTATTAGTTTCTTAAGCAGACTTGAAGTAAACATGGTGCCTATGAGAAGTAAACACAGTTCTTCTTTTAAGGCCATGAATATGGTTCTTACTGTCTGTATTTTGTGAAGCTTGAAAGAAGAGCTTGCTTCTTGCATTAAAACAGAGTGTGTTTCATGGATGAGAACACTGGTCTGAATTTCCCTTCAGAAACGAAGTTAAACCCCAGGATCTGTGTCTTCCTACAAGCAAGAGTTCATTTCTGGTAAACCCAGAGAATTTTCGGCTCAAATGATTCCACACACTTCACGAACGCAACGGGATTCTCACTATTAACTCAAGAGCATTTATGTAAGAGGAGCTGTGATTTGTAGCAGTTTCATAAGCAGAGTTGATGTACATATGGTCCGTATGAGTAGGAAACACACTTCTTTTTTGAGGGCAAGCTCTTGGTTCTTGCTGTATTGGACATGCTGGAAAGAAGAGGATGCTTCTTGCATGAAAACAGAGTGTGTTTCATGGATGACAGCACTGGTCTGAATTTCCCTTCAGAAACGGAGTTAAACACCAGGAACTGTGTCTTCCTACAAGCAAGAGTTCATTTCCGGTAAACAAAGAGAATTTTGGGCTCAAATAATTTTACACAGTTCAGAAACCCGTCCCGATACTCACCATTAAGTAAAGAGCATTCATGTAAGAGGAGCTGTGGTTTGTATCAGTTTCATAAGCAGAGTTGAACTACATATGGTCCGTATGAGTAGTAAACACAGTTCTTTTTTTCTGGGCATGCTCATGGTTCTTGCTCTATTGGAGACACTAGAAAGAAGAGGATGCTTCTTGCGTGAAAAAAGAGTGTGTTTCAGGGATGAGAGCACTGGTCTGAATATCCCTTCAGAAACGGAGTTAAACCCCATGATCTGTGTCTTCCTACAAGGAAGAGTTCATTTCTAGTAAACAACGTGAATTTTGGGATCAAATGATTTTACACAGTTCACAAACCCAACGCGATTCTCACTCTTAAGTAAAGAGCATTTATGTAAGAGGAGCTGTGGTTTGTATCAGTTTCATAAGCAGAGTTGAACTGCATATGGTCTGTATGAGTAGGAAACACAGTTCTTTTTTTCTGGGCATTCTCATGGTTCTTGCTGTATTGGAGACGCTAGAAGAAGAGCTTGCTTCTTGCGTTAAAACAGCATGTGTTTCATGGATGAGAATAGTGGTCTGAATTTCCTTCAGAATCTGAGTTAAACCACAATATCTCTGTGTTCCTAGAAGCAGGAGTTCATTTCTGGTAAACCAAGTGAATATTGGGCTCAAATGATTTTACACAGTACACAAACAAAACATGATTCTCACTATTAACTAAAGAGCCTTTATCTATGAGGAGCTGTGGTTTGTTTCAGTTTCATACGCAATGTTGAACTACATATGGTCTGTATGAGTAGGAAACACAGTTCTTTTTTCTGGGCATGCTCATAGTTCTTGCTGTAATGGAGACGCTGGAAAGAAGAGCTTGCTTCTTCGGTTAAGACAGAGTGTGTTCCATGGATGAGAACACTGGTCTGAATTTCCCTTCAGAAACGGAGTTAAACCCCACGATCTGTGTCTTCCTACAAACAAGAGCTCATTTCTGGTAAACAAAGAGAATTTTGGGCTCAAGTGATTTTACTCAGTTCAGAAACCCATCGCGATTCTCCCTATTAACTAAAGAGCATTTATGTAAGAGGAGCTGTGGTTTGTATCAGTTTCATAAGCAGAGTTGAACTGCATATGGTCTGTATGAGTAGGAAACACAGTTCTTTTTTTCTGGGCATTCTCCTTGTTCTTGTTGTATTGGAGATGCTGGAAAGAAGAGGATGATTATTGCGTTAAAACAGCATGTGTTTCATGGATGAGAACACTGGTCTAAATTTCCCTTCAGAAACGGAGTTAAACCCCAGGATCTGTGTCTTCCTACAAGCGAGAGTTCATTTCTGATAAAACCAGTAAATTTTGGGCTCAAATGATTTTTCGATCTTCACGAACCAAACGCGATTCTCACTATTAACTAAAGAGCATTTATGTAAGTGGAGCTGAGGTTTGTATCAGTTTCATCAGCTGAGTTGAAGTACATATGGTCCATATGATTAGGAAACACAGTTCTTTTTTTCAGGGCATGAATATGGTTCTTGATGTTTTGTACTTAATGAAAAGAAGTGCTGGCTTCTTGCGTTAAAACAGTGTGTTTCAGGGATGAGATCTCTGGTCTGAATTTCCCTTCAGGAATGGAGTTATACCACAGTATCTGTGTCTTCCTACAAGCAAGAGTCATTTCTGACAAAAGCAGTAAATTTTGGGCTAAAATGATTTTTCGCAGTTCTCGAAACCAACACGATTTTCACTATTAACTAAAGATCATTTATTAAAGTGGAGCTGTGGTTTATTTCAGTTTCATATGCAGAGTTAAACTACATATGGTCCGTATGAGTAGGAAACACAGTTCTTTTTTTTCAGGACATGCTCATGGTACTTACTGTATTGGAGACGCTGGAAAGAGGAGCTTGCTTCTTGCGTTAAAACGTAGAGGGTTCCATGGCTGAGAACACTGGTCTGAATTTCCCTTCAGAAACAGAGTTAACCCACAGGATCCGTTTCTTCCTACAAGCAAGAGTTCATTTTTGGTAAACCAAGTCAATTTTGGCCTCAAATGACTTTACACAGTTCAAGAAACCAATGCTATTCTCACTATTAACTAAAGAGCATTTATGTAATTGGAGCTGTGGTTTGTATCAGTTTCATATGCAGACTTGAACCACTTATGGTCCGTATGAGTAGGAAACACAGTTCTTTTTTTCAGGGCATGAATATGGTTCTTGTTGTATTGGACACGATGGAAAGAAGAGGATGATGAATGCGTTAAAACAGCATGTGTTTCATGGATGAGAACACTGTTCTGAATTTGCCTTCAGAAACAGAGTTAAACCACAGTTTCTTTGTGTTCCTACAAACAAGAGTTCATTTCTCGTAAACCCAGTGAATTTTGGGCACAAATGATTTATACAGTTCAAGAACCCTACGTGATTCTCACTATTAACTGAGGAGCTATTATGTAAGAGGAGCTGTGGTTTGTATCAGTTTCATAAGCAGAGATGAACTACATATGGTCCGTATGAGTAGGAAACACAGTTATTTTATTCAGGGTTTGAATTTTGTTCTTGCTGTTTTTACAAGCTGGAGAGAAGAGCTTGCTTCTTGCCTTAAAACAGAGTTTGTTTCAGGGATGAGAACTCTGGTCTGAATTTCCCTTCAGAAACGGAGTTATACCCCAGGATCTGTGTCTTCCTCCAAGCAAGAGTTCATTTCTGGTAAACCCAGTGAATTTTGCGCTCAAATGATTTTTCGCAGTTCACGAGCCCAATGCGGTTCTCTATATTAAATAAAGAGCATTGTTGTAAGAGGAGCGGTGGTTAGTGTCAGTTTCATAAGCAGAGTTGAACCACATATGGTCCGTATGAGAAGGAAAAACAGTTCTTTTTTTCAGGGCATGAATATGGTTCTTGCTGTATTGGAGACGCTGGAAAGAAGAGCTTGCTTCTTGTGTTAAAACATCAAGTGTTTCATGGATGAGAACACAGGTCTGAATTTCACTTCAGAATCCGAGTTAAACCACAAGATCTGTGTGTTCCTAAATGCAGGAGTTCTCTTCTAGTAAACCAAGTGAATATTGGGCTCAAATGATTTTACACAGTACACCAACAAAACATGATTCTCACTATTAACTAAAGAGCCTTTATGTAGGAGGAGCTGTGGTTTATTTCAGTTTCATAAGCAGAGTTGAACTACATATGGTCCGTATGAGAAGGAAACACAGTTCTTTTTTCCGGGCATGCTCATGGTTCTTATTGTATTGGAGACGCTGGAAAGAATAGCTTGCTTCTTGCTTTAAAACAGCATGTGTTTCATGGCTGAGAACTCTGGTCGGAATTCCCCTTCAGAAACGGAGTTATACCCCAGGATCTATGTCTTCCTACATGCAACAGTTAATTTCTAGTAAAACCTGTAAATTTTGGACTCAAATGATTTTTCGCAGTTCACGAACACAACGCGATTCTCACTATTAACTAAAGAGCATTTATGTAAGAGGAGCTGGGGTTTCTTTCAGTTTCATGAGCAGAGTTGAACTACATGTTGTCCGTATGAGTAGGAGACACAGTTCTTTTTTTCTGGGCATTCTCATGGTTCTTGCTGTATTGGAGACGTTGGAAAGAAGAGCTTGCTTCTTGCCTTAAATCAGAGTGTGTTTCTGGGATGAGAACTCTGGTCAGACTTTCCCATCAGAAACGCAGTGATACCCCAGGATCTGAGTCTTCCTACAAGCAAGAGTTCTGTTCGAGTAAACCAAGAAAATTTTGGGATCAAATGATTTTTCACAGTTCAAGAACACTACGCGAATCTCACTATTAACTAAAGAGCATTTATGTAAGAGGTGCTGTGTTTTGTTTCAGTTTCACAAGCAGACTTTAACTGTGTATGGTCTATATGAGTAGGGAACACAGTTCTTTTTTTCTGGACATGATCATGGTTCTTGCTGAATTGGAGATGCTGGAAAGAAGAGGATGCTTATTGCGTTAAAACAGAGTGGGTTTCATGGATGAGAATACTGGTCTAAATTTCCCTTCAGAAATGGAGTTAAACCCCAGGATCTGAGTCTTCCTACAAGCAAGAGTTCATTTCTGGTAAACCAAGTGAATTTTGCACTCAAGTGATTTTACACAGTTCTGGAACCCAACCTGATTCTCACTATTAACTCAAGATATTTATTTAAGAAGAGCTGTGGTTTGTATCAGTTTCATAAGCAGAGTTGAACTACATATGGTGCATACGAGATGGAAACACAGTTCTTTTTTTCTTGACATGAATATGGTTCTTACTGTCTATTTTGGAGACGCTGGAAAGAAAAGCTTGTTTCTTGGGTGATAACAGAGTGTGTTTTGTAGATGAGAACACTGGCCTAAATTTTCTTTCATACATGGAGTTAAACCCCAAGAACTGTGACTTCCTACAAGCAAGAGTTCATTTCAGGTAAACCAAGTGAATTTTGGGCTCAAATGATTTTACCCAGTTCACAAACCCATCACGATCCTCACTATTAACTCAAGAGCATTTATGTAATAGGAGCTGTGGTTTGTATCAGTTTCAAAGCAGAGTTGATCTTCATATCGTGCGTATGAGTAGGAAACACAGTTCTTTTTGAGGGCATGCTCATGGTTATTGCTGTATTGGAGATGCTAGAAAGAAGAGGATGCTTCTTGCGTGAAAACAGAGTGTGTTTCATGGATGAGAACACTGGTCTGAATTTCCCTTAAGAAACTGAGTTAAACCGCAGGATCTGTGTCTTCCTACAAGCAAGAGTTCATTTCTAGTAAACCCAGAGAATTTTGGGCTCAAATGATTTTACACAGTTCACGAACCCAATATGATTCTCACTATTAACTAAAGAGCATTTATGTAAGAGGAGCTGTGGTTTGTGTCAGTTTCATAAGCAGAGTTGAACTACAAATGGTGCGTATGAGAAGGAAACACAGTTCTTTTTTTCTGGGAATGCTCATATTTCTTGCTGTATAGGAGACGCTGGAAAGAAGAGCTTGCTTCTTGCGTTAAAACAGAGTGTGTTTCATGGATGAGAACACTGGTGTGAATTTCCCTTCAGAAATGGAGTTAAACCCCAGGATCTGTGTCTTCCTACAAGCAAGAGTTCATTTCTGGTAAAGCCAGTGAATTTTGGGCTCAAGTGATTTAACACAGTTCGGTAACCCAACCCGATTCTCACTATTAACTCAAGAGCATTTATGTAAGAGGAGCTGTGGTTTGTATTAGTTTCTTAAGCAGAGTTGAAGTAAATATGGTGCCTATGAGAAGGAAACACAGTTCTTCTTTTAAGGCCATGAATATGGTTCTTACTGTCTGTATTGGAGAAGCTGGAAAGAAGAGCTTGCTTCTTGCGTTAAAACAGAGTGTGTTTCATGGATGAGAACACTGGTCTGAATTTCCCTTCAGAAACGAAGTTAAACCCCAGGATCTGTGTCTTCCTACAAGCAAGAGTTCATTTCTGGTAAACCCAGAGAATTTTGGGCTCAAATGATTTCACACACTTCACGAACGCAACGGGATTCTCACTATTAACTCAAGAGCATTTATGTAAGAGGAGCTGTGGTTTGTATCAGTTTCATAATCAGAGTTGAACTGCATATGGTCTGTATGAGTAGGAAACACAGTTCTTTTTTTCTGGGCATTCTCATGGTTCTTGCTGTATTGGAGACGCTAGAAGAAGAGCTTGCTTCTTCGATAAAACAGCATGTGTTTCATGGATGAGAATAGTGGTCTGAATTTCCTTCAGAATCTGAGTTAAACCACAATATCTCTGTGTTCCTAGAAGCAGGAGTTCATTTCTGGTAAACCAAGTGAATATTGGGCTCAAATGATTTTACACAGTACACAAACAAAACATGATTCTCACTATTAACTAAAGAGCCTTTATCTATGAGGAGCTGGGGTTTGTTTCAGTTTCATAAGCAAGGTTGAACTACATATGGTCTGTATGAGTAGGAAACACAGTTCTTTTTTCTGGGCATGCTCATAGTTCTTGCTGTAATGGAGACGCTGGAAAGAAGAGCTTGCTTCTTCGGTTAAGACAGAGTGTGTTCCATGGATGAGAACACTGGTCTGAATTTCCCTTCAGAAACGGAGTTAAACCCCACGATCTGTGTCTTCCTACAAACAAGAGCTCATTTCTGATAAACAAAGAGAATTTTGGGCTCAAGTGATTTTACTCAGTTCAGAAACCCATCGCGATTCTCCCTATTAACTAAAGGGCATTCTCATTGTTCTTGTTGTATTGGAGATGCTGGAGAGAAGAGGATGATTATTGCGTTAAAACAGCATGTGTTTCATGGATGAGAACACTGCTCTGAATTTCCCTTCAGAAACAGAGTTAAACCCCAGGATCTGTGTCTTCCTACAAGCGAGAGTTCATTTCTGATAAAACCAATAAATTTTGGGCTCAAATGATTTTTCGATCTTCACGAACCAAACGCGATTCTCACTATTAACTAAAGAGCCTTTATGTAAGTGGAGCTGAGGTTTGTATCAGTTTCATCAGCTGAGTTGAAGTACATATGGTCCATATGATTAGGAAACACAGTTCTTTTTTTCAGGGCATGAATATGGTTCTTGATGTTTTGTACTTAATGGAAAGAAGTGCTGGCTTCTTGCGTTAAAACAGAGTGTGTTTCAGGGATGAGATCTCTGGTCTGAATTTCCCTTCAGGATTGGAGTTATACCACAGTATCTGTGTCTTCCTACAAACAAGAGTTCATTTCTCGTAAACCCAGTGAATTTTGGGCACAAATGATTTATACAGTTCAAGAACCCTACGTGATTCTCACTATTAACTAAAGAGCATTTATGTAAGAGGAGCTGTGGTTTGTATCAGTTTCATAAGCAGAGATGAACTACATATGGTCCGTATGAGTAGGAAACACAGTTATTTTATTCAGGGTATGAATTTTGTTCTTGCTGTTTTTACAAGCTGGAGAGAAGAGCTTGCTTCTTGCCTTAAAACAGAGTTTGTTTCAGGGATGAGAACTCTGGTCTGAATTTCCCTTCAGAAACGGAGTTATACCCCAGGATCTGTGTCTTCCTCCAAGCAAGAGTTCATTTCTGGTAAACCCAGTGAATTTTGCGCTCAAATGATTTTTCGCAGTTCACGAGCCCAACGCGGTTCTCTATATTAAATAAAGAGCATTGTCGTAAGAGGAGCGGTGGTTAGTGTCAGTTTCATAAGCAGGGTAGAACCACATATGGTCCGTATGAGTAGGAAAAACAGTTCTTTTTTTTAGGGCATGAATATGGGTCTTGCTGTATTGGAGACGCTGGAAAGAAGAGCTTGCTTCTTGTGTTAAAACATCAAGTGTTTCATGGATGAGAACACAGGTCTGAATTTCACTTCAGAATCCGAGTTAAACCACAAGATCTGTGTGTTCCTAAAAGCAGGAGTTCACTTCTAGTAAACCAAGTGAATATTGGGCTCAAATGATTTTACACAGTACACCAACAAAACATGATTCTCACTATTAACTAAAGAGCCTTTATGTAGGAGGAGCTGTGGTTTATTTCAGTTTCATAAGCAGAGTTGAACTACATATGGTCCGTATGAGAAGGAAACACAGTTCTTTTTTCCAGGCATGCTCATGGTTCTTATTGTATTGGAGACGCTGGAAAGAATAGCTTGCTTCTTGCTTTAAAACAGCATGTGTTTCATGGCTGAGAACTCTGGTCGGAATTCCCCTTCAGAAACGGAGTTATACCCCAGGATCTATGTCTCCCTACATGCAACAGTTAATTTCTAGTAAAACCTGTAAATTTTAGACTCAAATGATTTTTCGCAGTTCAGGAACACAACGCGAGTCTCACTATTAACTAAAGAGCATTTATGTAAGAGGAGCTGGGGTTTCTTTCAGTTTCATGAGCAGAGTTGAACTACATGTTGTCCGTATGAGTAGGAGACACAGTTCTTTTTTTCTGGGCATGCTCATGGTTCTTGCTGTATTGGAGACGTTGGAAAGAAGAGCTTGCTTCTTGCCTTAAAACAGAGTGTGTTTCTGGGATGAGAACTCTGGTCAGACTTTCCCATCAGAATCGCAGTGATACCCCAGGATCTGAGTCTTCCTACAAGCAAGAATTCTGTTCGGGTAAACCAAGAAAATTTTGGGATAAAATGATTTTTTACAGTTCAAGAACACTACGCTAATCTCACTATTAACTAAAGAGCATTTATGTAAGAGGTGCTGTGTTTTGTTTCAGTTTCACAAGCAGACTTGAACTGTGTATGGTCTGTATGAGTAGGGAACACAGTTCTTTTTTTCTGGGCATGATCATGGTTCTTGCTGAATTGGAGATGCTGGAAAGAAGAGGATGCTTATTGCGTTAAAACAGAGTGTGTTTCATGGATGAGAATACTGGTCTAAATTTCCCTTCAGAAATGGAGTTAAACCCCAGGATCTGAGTCTTCCTACAAGTAAGAGTTCATTTCTGGTAAACCAAGTAAATTTTGCACTCAAGTGATTTTACACAGTTCTGGAACCCAACCTGATTCTCACTATTAACTCAAGATATTTATTTAAGAAGAGCTGTGGTTTGTATCAGTTTCATAAGCAGAGTTGAACTACTTATGGTGCGTATGGGAAGGAAACACAGTTCTCTTTTTCTTGGCATGAATATGGTTCTTACTGTCTATTTTGGAGACGCTGGAAAGAAGAGCTTGTTTCTTGGGTGAAAACAGAGTGTGTTTCGTAGATGAGAACACTGGCCTAAATTTTCTTTCATACATGGAGTTAAACCCCAAGAACTGTGTCTTCCTACAAGCAAGAGTTCATTTCAGGTAAACCAAGTGAATTTTGGGCTCAAATGATTTTACCCAGTTCACAAACACATCGCGATCCTCACTATTAACTCAAGAGCATTTATGTAAGAGGAGCTGTGGTTTGTATCAGTTTCAAAGCAGAGTTGATCTTCATATCGTGCGTATGAGTAGGAAACACAGTTCTTTTTGAGGGCATGCTCATGGTTATTGCTGTATTGGAGATGCTAGAAAGAAGAGGATGCTTCCTGCGTGAAAACAGAGTGTGTTTCATGGATGAGAACACTGGTCTGAATTTCCCTTCAGAAACTGAGTTAAACCACAGGATCTGTGTCTTAATACTATCAAGAGTTCATTTCTAGTAAACCCAGAGAATTTTGGGCTCAAATGATTTTACACAGTTCACGAACCCAATATGATTCTCACTATTAACTAAAGAGCATTTATGTAAGAGGAGCTGTGGTTTGTGTCAGTTTCATAAGCAGAGTTGAACTACAAATGGTGCGTATGAGAAGGAAACACAGTTCTTTTTTTCTGGGAATGCTCATATTTCTTGCTGTATAGGAGACGCTGGAAAGAAGAGCTTGCTTCTTGCGTTAAAACAGAGTGTGTTTCATGGATGAGAATACTGGTGTGAATTTCCCTTCAGAAATGGAGTTAAACCCCAGGATCTGTGTCTTCCTACAAGCAAGAGTTCATTTCTGGTAAAGCCAGTGAATTTTGGGCTCAAGTGATTTTACACAGTTCGGTAACCCAACCCGATTCTCACTATTAACTCAAGAGCATTTATGTAAGAGGAGCTGTGGTTTGTATTAGTTTCTTAAGCAGAGTTGAAGTAAATATGGTGCCTATGAGAAGGAAACACAGTTCTTCTTTTAAGGCCATGAATATGGTTCTTACTGTCTGTATTGGAGAAGCTGGAAAGAAGAGCTTGCTTCTTGTGTTAAAACAGAGTGTGTTTCATGGATGAGAACACTGGTCTGAATTTCCCTTCAGAAACGAAGTTAAACCCCAGGATCTGTGTCTTCCTACAAGCAAGAGTTCATTTCTGGTAAACCCAGAGAATTTTCGGCTCAAATGATTCCACACACTTCACGAACGCAACGGGATTCTCACTATTAACTCAAGACCATTTATGTAAGAGGAGCTGTGGTTTGTATCAGTTTCATAAGCAGAGTTGATGTACATATGGTCCGTATGAGTAGGAAACACACTTCTTTTTTGAGGGCATGCTCATGGTTCTTGCTGTATTGGACATGCTGGAAAGAAGAGGATGCTTCTTGCATGAAAACAGAGTGTGTTTCATGGATGACAGCACTGGTCTGAATTTCCCTTCAGAAACAGAGTTAAACCCCAGGAACTGTGTCTTCCTACAAGCAAGAGTTCATTTCAGGTAAACAATGTGAATTTTGGGATCAAATGATTTTACACAGTTCAAAAACCAATCGCGATTCTCTATTAACTGAAGTGCATTTATGTAAGTGGAGCTGTGGTTTGTATCAGTTTCATAAGCAGAGTTGAACTGCATATGTTCTGTATGAGTAGGAAACTCAGTTCTTTTTTTCTGGTCATGCTCATTGTTCTTGCTGTATTGGAGATGATGGAAAGAAGATGATGCTTCTTGCGTAAAAACAAAGTTTGTTTCATGGATGAGAACAATGGTCTGAATTTCCCTTCAGAAACGGAGTTAAACCCCAGGATCTGTGTCTTCCTGCAAGCAAGAGTTCATTTCATGTAAACCCAGTGAATTATGGGCTCAAATGATTTTATAAAGTTCACGAACCAAACGCGATTCTCACTATTAAATAAAGAGCATCTATGTAAGAGGATCTGTGGTTTGTATCAGTTTCTAAGCAGAGTTGAACTACATACGGTGTGTATGAGAAGCAAACACAGTTCTTTTTTTCTGGGAATGCTCATATTTCTTGCTGTATAGGAGACGCTGGAATGAAGAGCTTGCTTCGTGTTGTAAAACAGAGTGTGTTTCATGGATGAGAACACTGGCCTAATTTCCCTTCAGAAACGGAGTTAAACCCCAGTATCTGTATCTTCCTACAAGGAAGAGTTCATTTCTGGTAAACCAAGTGAATTTTGGGCTCAAATGATTTTACACAGTTCTGGAACCCAACCCATTTCTCACTATTAACTCAAGGGCATGTATGTAAGAGGAGCTGTGGTTTTTGTCAGTTTTTTAAGCAGAATTGATCTGCATATGATCCGTATGAGTAGGAAACACAGTTCTTTTTTGAGGGCATGCTCATGGTTCTTGCTGTATTGTACATGCTGGAAAGAAGAGGATGCTTCTTGAGTGAAAACAGAGTGTGTTTCATGGAAGACAACACTGGTCTGAAATTCCCTTCAGAAACGGAGTTAAACACCAGGATCTATGTCTTCCTACAAGCAAGAGATCATTTCAGGTAAACAACGTGAATTTTGGGATCAAATGATTTTGCACAGTTCACAAACTGATTGCGATACATAAACGGCAAGATCAGTGTCTTAATACAAGCAAGAGTTCATTTCTGGTAAACACAGAGAATTTTGGGCTCAAATGATTTTACAGAGTTCTAGAACCCATCGCGATTATCACTATTTACTAAAGAGCATTTATGTAAGAGGAGCTGTGTTCTGTATCAGTTTCATAAGCAGAGTTGGACAACATATGGTCAGTATGAGTAGGAAACACAGTTCTTTTTTTCAGGCCATGCTCTTGGGTCTTGCTGTATTTTAGACTCTAGAAAGAAGAGCTTGCTTCTTCGTTAAAATAGAGTGTGTTTCAGGGATGAGAACTCTGGTCTGAATTTCCCTTCAGAAACGGAGTTTTACCCCAGGATCAGTGTCTTCCTACAAGCAAGAGTCCATTTCTGGTAGACCAAGTGAATTTTGGGCTCAAATGATTTTTCACAGTTCACCAAACCAAACCGATTCTCACTATTAACTAAAGAGCATTTATGTAAGAGGAGCTGTGGTTTGTATCAGTTTCATAACCAGAGTTTAAATACATATGGTACGTATGAGTAGGAAACACAGTTCTTTTTTTTCTGGGCATGCTCATGGTTCTTGATGTATTTTAGACTCTGGAAAGAAGATCTTGCTTCTTAATTGAAATAGAGTGTGTTTCAGGAATGAGAACACTGGTCTGAATTTCCCTTTAGAAACGGAGTTAAACCCCAGGATCTGTGTCTTCCTACAAGCAAGAGTTCATTTCTGGTAAACCCAGTGAATTTTGGGTCAAATGATTTTTTCGCAGTTCACGAACCCAACGTGATTCTCACTATTAACTAAAGAGCATTTATGTAAGAGGAGCTGTGGTTTGTGTTAGTTTTGTAAGCAGAGTTGAACTACATATGGTCCGTAAGAGTAGGAAACACAGTTCTTTTTTCAGGGCATGCTCATGGTTCTTGCTGTATTTTTGACTCTGGAAAGAAGAGCTTGATTCTTGCGTTAATGCATAGTGTGTTTCAGGGATGAGAACTCTGGTGTGACTTTCCCTTCAGAAACGGAGTTAAATCCCAGGATCTGTGTCTTCCTACAAGCAAGCGTTCATTTCTAGTAAACCAAGTGAATTTTGGGCTCAAATGATTTTTCGCAGTTCACCAACCCAAACCGATTCTCACTATTAACTAAAGCGCATTTATGTAAGAGGAGCTGTGGTCTGTATCAGTTTCATAAGCAGAGGTGGACTACATATGGTCCGTATGAGTAGGAAACACAGTTCTTTTTTTCTTGGCATGCTCATGGTTCTTACTGTATTGGAGACCCTAGAAAGAAGAGGATGTTTCATGCCTTAAAACAGAGTGTTTTTCAGGGATGAGAATTCTGGTCTGAATTTCCCTTCAGAAACCGAGTTTAACCCCAGGATCTGTGTCTTCCTACAAGCAAGTGTTCAGTTTTGGTTAAACCAGTGAATTTTGGGCTCAAATGATTTTTCATAGTTCACGAACCCTACGCTATTCTCACAATTAACTAAAGAGCATTTATGTAACAGTAGGTGTGGTCTGTATCAGTTACATAAGCAGAGTTGAACTACATATGGTCCGTATAATAGGAAACACAGTTCTTTTTTTCAGGCCATGGTCATTGTTCTTGCTGTATTATAGACTCTGGAACAAGAGATTGCTTCTTCGTTAAAACAGAGTGTGTTTCAGGGATGAGAACTCTGGTCTGATTTCCCTTCAGAAACGGAGTTAAAACCCAGGATCTCTATCTTCCTACAAGAAAGAGGTCATTTCTGGTAAACCCAGTGAATTTTGGGCTCAAATGATTGTTCACGGTTCACGAACCCAACTTGATTCTCACTATTAACTAAAGAGCATTTTTTAAAGATTAGCTCTGGTTTGTATCAGATTCATAAGCAGAGTTGAACTACATATGGTCCGTATGAGTAGGAAACACAGTTCTTTTTTTCAGGGCATGCTCATTGTTCTTGCTGTATTGTAGTCACTGGAAAGAAGAGCTTGCTTCTTGCATTAAACAGGGTGTGTTTTATGGATGAGAACTCTGGTCTGAATTTCCCTTCACAAACGGTGTTAAACCCCATGATCTGTGTCTTCCTACAAGCAAGAGTTCTTTTCTGTTAAACCAAGTGAATTATAGGCTCAAATGATTTTACACAGTTCTAAAACCCAACGCGATTATCACTATTAACTAAAGAGCATTTATGTAAGAGGAGCTGTGGTCTGTATCATTTCATAAGCAGAGTTGAACTACATATTGTCCGTATGAGTAGGAAACACAGTTCTTTTCTTCTGGGTGTGCTCATGGTTCCTACTGTATTGGAGAAGCTGGAGAGAAGAGGATGATTCTTGCCTTATAACAGAGTTTTTTTACATGGATGAGAACTCTGGTCTGATTTTGCCTTCAGAAACGGAGTTAAACCCCATGATCTGTGTCTTCCTACAAGCAAGAGTTCATTTCTGGGAAACCCAGTGAATTTTGGGCTCAAATATTTTTCGCAGTTCACAAACCCAATGCTATTCTCACTATTAACTAATGAGTTTTTATGTAAGAGGAGGTGTGTTCTGTATTAGTTTCATAAGCAGAGTTGAACTACATATGGTCCGTATGAATAGGAAACACAGTTCTTTTTTTCAGGCCATGCACATTGTTCTTGATGTATTATAGACTGTGGAAAGAAGAGCTTGCTTTTCGTTAAAACAGAGTGTGTTTCAGGGATGAGAACTCTGGTGTGGATTTTCTTCAGAAACGGAGTTAAACCGCAGGATCTGTGTCTTCCTACAAGAAAGATTTCATTTCTCATTAACCCAGTTAATTTTGGGCTCAAATGATTTTTTGCAGTTCACGAACCCTACGCTATTCTCACTATTAACTAAAGAGCATTTATGTAAGAGGAGCTGTGTTTTATTTCAGTTACATAAGCAGAGTTGAACTACATATGGTCCGTAGGAGTAGGAGACACAGTTCTTTTTTTCTGGGCATGCCCATGGTTCTTGCTGTATTGGAGACGCTGGAAAGAAGAGATTGCTTCTTGCATTTAAACAGACTGTGTTTCATGGATGAGAACACTGGTCTGAATTGTCCTGCAGAAACGGAGTTAAACCCCATGTTCTGTGTCTTCCTACAAGCAAGGTTTCATTTCAGGGAAACCAAGTAAATTTTCGCTCTTATGATTTTACACAGTTCTAGAACCCAACGCGATTATCACTATTAACTAAAGATCATTTATGTAAGAAGAGCTGTGGTCTGTATCAGTTTCATATGCAGAGGTGGACTACATATGGTCCGTATGAGTAGGAAACACAGTTCCTTTTATCTTGCCATGCTCATGGTTCTTACTGTATTGGAGACCCTGGAAAGAAGAGGAAGATACATGCCTTAAAACAGAGCATTTTTCAGGGATGAGAATTCTGGTCTGAATTTCCCTTCAGAAACGGAGTTAAACCCCAGTTTCTGTGTCTTCCTACAAGCAAGAGTTCATTTCTGGTAAACCCAGTGCTTTTTGGGCTCAAATGATTTTTCGCAGTTCACGAACCCAAGGCTATTCTCACTATTAACTAAAGAGCATTTATGTAAGAGGAGGTGTGGTCTGTATCAATTTCATAAACAGAGTTGAACTACATATGGTCCGTATGAATAGGAAACACAGTTCTTTATTTCAGGCCATGCTCATTGTTATTGCTCTATTGGAGATGCTGGAAAGAAGAGCTTGCTTCTTGCAATAAAACAGGGTGTGTTTCATGGATGAGAACTTGGTCTGAATTACCCTTCACAAACGGAGTTAAACCCCATGATCTGTGTCTTCCTACAAGCAAGAGTTCATTTCTGGTAATCCCAGTGAATTTTGAGCTCAAATGATTTTGGCAGTTCACGAACAAAACGCTATTCTCACTATTAACTAAAGAGCATTTATGTAAGAGGAGGTGTGGTCTGTATCAGTTTCATAAGCATAGTTGAATTACATATGGTAGGTATGAATTGGAAACACAGTTCTTTTTTGAAGGGAATGCTCATGCTTTTTGCTGTATTGGAGACGCTGAAAGAAGAGGATGATTCTTGCCTTAAAACAGAGTTTTTTTCAGCGACGAGATCTCTTGTCTGAATTTGCGTTCAGAAACGGAGTTAAACTCCACGATCTGTGTCTTCCTACAAGCAAGAGTTCATTTCAGGTAAATCCAATGAATTTGGGGCTCAAATGATTTTTCGCAGTTCAGGAACCCAACGCGATTCTCACTATTACTAAAGAGGGTTTATGTAAGAGGAGCTGGGGTTTGAATCAGTTTCATAATCAGAGTTTAACTACATATGGTTTGTATGAGTAGGAAACACAGTTCTTTTTTTCTGGGAATGCTCATATATCTTACTGTATTGGAGATGCTGGATAGAAGAGGATGATTCTTGCCTTAAAACAGAGTTTTTTTCAGGGATGAGAACTCTGGTCTGAATTTGCCTTCAGAAACGGAGTTAAACCCCAGGATCTGTGTCTTCCTACAAGCAAGAGTTCATTTCTTGTAAAGCAAGGGAATTTTGGGCTCAAATGATTTTTCACAGTTCACCAACCCAAACTGATTCTCACTATTAACTAAAGAGCATTTATATAAGCGGAGCTGTGTTTTATTTCAGTTACAAAAGCAGAGTTGAACTACATATTGTCCATAGTAGGAGACACAGTTCTTTTTTTTCTGGGCATGCTCAGGGTCTTGCTGTATTGGAGACGCTGGAAAGAAGAGCTTGCTTCTTGCATTTAAACAGACTGTGTTTCATGGATGAGAACACTGGTCTGAATTGTCCTTCAGAAACGGCGTTAAACCCCATGTTCTGTGTCTTCCTACAAGCAAGGTTTCATTTCTGGGAAACCAAGTAAATTTTCGGCTCAAATGATTTTACACAGTTCTAGAACCCAACGCGATTATCACTATTAACTAAAGAGCATTTATGTAAGAAGAGCTGTGGTCTGTATCAGTTTCATAAGCAGAGGTGGACTACATATGGTCCGTATGAGTAGGAAACACAGTTCCTTTTTTCTTGGCATGCTCATGGTTCTTACTGTATTGGAGAACCTGGAAAGAAGAGGATGATACATGCCTTAAAACAGAGCGTTTTTCAGGGATGAGAATTCTGGTCTGAATTTCCCTTCAGAAACGGAGTTAAACCCCAGGATCTGTGTCTTCCTACAAGCAAGAGTTCATTTCTGGTAAACCCAGGGATTTTTGGCCTCAAATGTTTTTTCGCACTTCATGATCCCAACGCTATTCTCACAATTAACTAAAGAGCATTTATGTAAGAGGAGGCGTGGTCTGTATCAATTTCATAAGCAGAGTTGAACTACATATGGTCCGTATGATTAGGAAACTCAGTTCTTTTTTTCAGGGCTTGCACATGCTTTTTGCTGTATTGGAGACGCTGGAAAGAAGAGCTTGCTTCTTGCATTAAAAGAGAGTGTGTTTCATGGATGAGAACTCTGGTCTGAATTTCCCTTCAGCAATGGAGTTAAACCCAAGGATCTGTGTCTTCCTACAAGCAAGAGTTCATTTCTGGTAAATCCAGTGAATTTTGGGCTCAAATGATTTTTCGCAGTTCAGGAAACCAACGCGATTCTCACTATAACTAAAGAGGGTTTATGTAAGAGGAGCTGTGGTTTGAATCAGTTTCATAATCAGAGTTTAACTACATATGGTTTGTATGAGTAGGAAACACAGTTCTTTTTTTCTGGGAATGCTCATATATCTTACTGTATTGGAGATGCTGGATAGAAGAGGATGATTCTTGCCTTAAAACAGAGTTTTTTTTCAGGGATGAGAACTCTGCTCTGAATTTGCCTTCAGAAACGGAGGTAAACCCCAGGATCTGTGTCTTCCTACAAGCAAGAGTTCATTTCTTGTAAAGCAAGGGAATTTTGGGCTCAAATGATTTTTCACAGTTCACCAACCCAAACTGATTCTCACTATTAACTAAAGAGCATTTATATAAGCGGAGCTGTGTTTTATTTCAGTTACATAAGCAGAGTTGAACTACATATTGTCCGTAGTAGGAGACACAGTTCTTTTTTTCTGGGCATGCTCAGGGTCTTTCTGTATTGGAGACGCTGGAAAGAAGAGCTTGCTTCTTGCATTTACACAGACTGTGTTTCATGGATGAGAACACTGGTCTGAATTGTCCTTCAGAATGGCCTTAAACCCCATGTTCTGTGTCTTCCTACAAGCAAGGATTCATTTCTGGGAAACCAAGTAAATTTTCGGCTCAAATGATTTTACACAGTTCTAGAACCCAACGCAATTATCACTATTAACTAAAGTTCATTTATGTAAGAAGAGCTGTGGTCTGTATCAGTTTCATAAGCAGAGGTGGACTACATATGGTCCGTATGAGTAGGAAACACAGTTCCTTTTTTCTTGGCATGCTCATGGTTCTTACTGTATTGGAGACCCTGGAAAGAAGAGGAAGATACATGCCTTAAAACAGAGCGTTTTCAGGGATGAGAATTCTGGTCTGAATTTCCCTTCAGAAACGGAGTTAAACACCAGGATCTGTGTCTTCCTACAAGCAAGAGTTCATTTCTGGTAAACCCAGTGCTTCTTGGGCTCAAATGATTTTTCACAGTTCACGAACCCAAGGCTATTCTCACTATTAACTAAAGAGCATTTATGTAAGAGGAGGTGTGGTCTGTATCAATTTCATAAGCAGAGTTGAACTACATATGGTCCTTATGAATAGGAAACCCAGTTATTTATTTCAGGCCATGCTCATTTTTATACCTGTATTGGAGACGCTGGAAAGAAGAGCTTGCTTCTTGCATTAATACAGGGTATGTTTCATGGATGAGAACTCTGGTCTGAATTTTCCTTCACAAACGGAGTTAAACCCCATGATCTGTGTCTTCCTACAAGCAAGAGTTCATTTCTGGTAAATCCAGTGAATTTTGGGCTCAAATGATTTTTCGCAGTTCAGGAACCCAACGCGATTCTCACTATTACTAAAGAGGGTTTATGTAAGAGGAGCTGGGGTTTGAATCAGTTTCATAATCAGAGTTTAACTACATATGGTTTGTATGAGTAGGAAACACAGTTCTTTTTTTCTGGGAATGCTCATATATCTTACTGTATTGGAGATGCTGGGTAGAAGAGGATGATTCTTGCCTTAAAACAGAGTTTTTTTCAGGGATGAGAACTCTGCTCTGAATTTGCCTTCAGAAACGGAGGTAAACCCCAGGATCTGTGTCTTCCTACAAGCAAGAGTTCATTTCTTGTAAAGCAAGGGAATTTTGGGCTCAAATGATTTTTCACAGTTCACCAACCCAAACTGATTCTCACTATTAACTAAAGAGCATTGATATAAGCGGAGCTGTGTTTTATTTCAGTTACAAAAGCAGAGTTGAACTACATATTGTCCATAGTAGGAGACACAGTTCTTTTTTTCTGGGCATGCTCATGGTTCTTGCTGTATTGGAGACCCTGGAAAGAAGAGGAAGATACATGCCTTAAAACAGAGCATTTTTCAGGGATGAGAATGCTGGTATGAATTTCCCTTCAGAAGCGGAGTTAAACAACAGAATCTGTGTCTTCCTACAAGCAAGAGTTCATTTCTGGTAAACCCAGTGCTTTGGGCTCAAATGATTTTTCGCAGTTCACGAACCCAATGCTATTCTCACTATTAACTAAAGAGCATTTATGTAAGAGGAGGTGTGGTCTGTATCAGTTTCATAAGCAGAGTTGAACTACATATTGTCCTTATGAGTAGGTGACACAGTTCTTTTTTTCTGGGCATGCTCATGGTTCTTGCTGTATTTTAGACTCTGGAAAGAAGAGCTTGCTTCTTGCATTTAAACAGACTGTGTTCCATGGATGAGAACACTGGTCTGAATTTCCCTTCAGAAACGGAGTTAAACCCCATGTTCTGTGTTTTCCAACAAGCAAGTTTTCATTTCTGGGAAACCAAGTAAATTTTCGGCTCAAATGATTTTACACAGTTCTAGAACCCAACGCGATTATCACTATTAACTAAAGAGCATTCATGTAAGAAGAGCTGTGGTCTGTATCCGTTTCATAAGCAGAGGTTGACTACATATGGTCCATATGAGTAGGAAACACTGTTCCTATTTTCTTCCCATGCTCATAGTTCTTACTGTATTGGAGACCCTGGAAAGAAGAGGATGATACATGCCTTAAAACGGAGTTAAACCCCAGTATCTGTGTCTTCCTACAACCAAGAGTTCATTTCTGTTAAACCCAGTGATTTTTGGGCTCAAATGATTTTTTGCAGTTCACGAACCCAACGCTATTCTCACTATTAACAAAAGAGCATTTATGTAAGAGGAGGTGTGGTCTGTATGAATAGGAAACTCAGTTATTTTTTTTAGGCCATGGTCATGGATCTTGCTGTATTTTAGTCTATGGAAAGAAGTGCTTGCTTCTTCATTAAAACAGAGTGTGTTTCATGGTTGAGAACTCTGGTCTGAATTTCCCTTCAGAAACGAAGTTAAACCCCCGGATCCATGTATTCCTACAGCAAGAGTTCTTTTCTGGTAAACACAGTGAATTTTGGGGTCAAATTATTTTTCACAGTTCACGAACCAAAACGTGATTCTCACTATTAACTAAAGAGGATTTATGTAAGAGGAGCTGTGGTTTGTATCAGTTTCATAACCAGAGTTGAAGTACATATGGTCTGTTTGAGTAGGAAACACTGTTCTTTTTTTCTCGGCATGCTCATATTTCTTACAATATTGGAGATGCTGGAAAGAAGAGGATGATTCTTGCCTTAAAACAGAGTGTTTTTCATGGACGAGACTCTGGTCTGAATTTGCCTTCAGAAACGGGGTTAAACCCCAGGATCAGTGTCTTCCTACAATCAAGAGTTCATTTCTGGAAAACCCAGTGAATTTTGGCCTCAAAAGATTTTTCGAGTTTACGAACCCAACATGATTCTCACTATTAATTAAAGAGCATTTATGTAAGAGGAGCTGTGGTTTGTAACAGTTTCATAAGCAGAGTTGAACTACATATGGTCCGTATAAATAGGAAACACAGTTTTTTTTTCAGGGAATGCTCATTGTTCTTGCTGTATTTTAGACTCTGGAAAGAAGAGCTTGCTTCTTGCGTTAAAACAGATTGTGTTTCAGGGATGAGAACTCTGGTCTTAATTTCCCTTCAGAAACGGAGTTAAACCCCAGTATCTGTGTCTTCCTACAACCAAGAGTTCATTTCTGGTAAACCCAGTGAATTTTGGGCTGAAATGATTTTTCACAGTTCACCAACCCAAACTAATTCTCACTATTAACTAAAGAGCATTTATGTAAGAGAAGCTGTGGTTTGTTTCAGTTTCATAAGCAGAGTTGAACTACATATTGTCCGTATGAGTAGGAGACAGAGTTCTTTTTTTCTGGGCATTCTCATGGATCTGATGTATTGGAGACGCTGGAAAGAATAGCATGCTTCTTGCTTTAAATCAGAGTGTGTTTCATGGATGAGAACACAGGTCTGAATTTCCCTTCATAACGACGTTAAATCCCAGGATCTGTGTCTTCCTACAAGCCAGAGTTCATTTCAGGTAAATCCAGTGAATTTTGGGCTCAAATGATTTTACACAGTTTATGAACCCAATGCGATTCTCACTATTAACTTAGGAGCTTTTAAGTAAAAGGAGCTGTGGTTTGTTTCAGTTTCATAAGCAGAGTTTAACTACATATGGTCCATATAAGTAAGAAACACAGTTGTTTTTTTCTGGGCATGCTCCTGGTTCTTACTGTATTGGAGTCTCTGGAAAGAAGAGGATGGTTCTTTCCTTAAAACAGAGTGTTTTTCAGGGTTGAGAATTCTGGTCTGAATTGCTCTTCAGAATCGGACTTAAAGCCCAGGATCTGTGTCTTCCTACAAGCCAAGAGTTCTTTTCTGGTTATCCCAGGGATTTTTGGGCTCAAATGATTTTTCGCAGTTCACGAACTAAAAAGCGATTCCTACTATTAACTAAAGAGGATTTATGTAAGAGGAGCTGTGGTTTGTATCAGTTTCATAAGCAGAGTTGAACTACATATTGTCCTTATGAGTATGAAACACAATTCTTTTTTTCTGAGGATGCTCATGGTTCTTGATGTATTGGAGTCGCTGGAAAGAAGAGCTGTCTTCTTGCGTGAAACAGAGTGTGTTTCGTGATTGAGAACACTGGTCTGAATTTCCCTTCAGAAACGAAGTTAAACCCCAGGATCTCTGTCTTCCTACAAGCAAGAATTCATTTCTGATAAACCCAGTGAATTTTGGGCTCAAAGGATTTTCAGCATTTCATGAATCCAACACGATTATCACTATTAACTAAAGAGCATTTATGTAAGAGGAGCTGTGGTCTGTTTCAGTTTCATACACAGAGTTGAACTACATATGGTCCGTATGAGTAGGAAACACAGTTCTTTTTTTCTTGGCATGCTCATGGTTCTTACTATATTAGAGAACCTGGAAAGAAGAGGATGATTCATGCCTTCAAACAGAGTGTTTTTCAGCGATGAGAATTCTGGTCTGAATTTCCCTTCAGAAATTTAGTTAAACCCCAGGATCTGTGCCTTCCTACAGGAAAGAGTTCATTTCTGGTTAAACCAGGGAATTTTGGGCTGAAATGAATTTTGCAGTTCATGAACCCAACGCTATTCTCCCTATTAACTAAAGAGCATTTATGTAAGAGGAGGTGTGGTTTGTATCAGTTTCATAAACTGAGTTGAAATACATATGGTCTGCATGAATAGGAAACACAGTTCTTTTGTGAGGGCATGCTCATTGTTCTTGCTGTATTGGAGACGCTGGAAAGAATGCTTGATTCTTGCAATAAAATAGAGTGTTTTTCATGGATGAGAACTCTGGTCTGAATTCCCCTTCAGAAACGGAGTTAAACTCTAGGATCTGTGTCTTCTTACAAGCAAGAGATCATTCCTGGGTAACCCAGAGAATTTTCGGCTCAAATGATTTTACACAGTTCACGAACCCAACGCAATTCTCACTGTTGACTGAAGAATATTTATTTAAGAGGTGCTGAGGTTTGTATCAGTTTCATAAGCAGAGTTGATCTACATATGGTCTATATGTGTAGGAAACACAGTTCTTGTTGTATTTTAGTCTCTCGAAAGCAGATCTAGCTTCTTGCGTTAAATCAGAGTGTGTTTCAGGGATGAGAACTCTGGTCTGAATTTCCCATCAGAAACGGAGTTAAACCTCAGGATCGGTGCCTTCCTACAGGCAAGAGTTCATTTCTTGTAAACCCAGTGAATTTTGGGCTCAAATGTTTTTTTGCAGTTCACCAACACAAGGCGATTATCACTATTAACTAAAGAGCACTTATGTAAGAAGAGCTGTGGTTTGTATCAGTTTCATAAGCAGAGTTGAACTACATATGGTCCGTATGAGTAGTAAACACAGTTCTTTTTTTCAGGGCGTGCTCATGGTTCTTGCTCTATTGGAGACTCTGGAAAGAAGAGCTTGCTTCTTTCGTTAAAACAGAGTGTGTTTCAGGGATGAGAACTCTTGTCTGAATTTCCCTTCGTAAACGGAGTTAAACCCCAGGATCTGTGTCTTCCTACAAGCCAGAATTCATTTCTGGTAAACCCAGTGAATTTTTGGCTCAAAGGATTTTTCGCATTTCATGAATCCAACACGATTCTCACTATTAACTAAAGAGCATTTATGTAAGAGGAGCTGTGCTTTGTATCAGTTTCATAAGCAGAATTGAATGCATATGGTCTGTATGAGTAGGAAACATAGTTCTTTTTTTCAGGGCATGCTCCTGGTTCTTGCTGTATTTAGACTCTGGAAAGAAGTGGTTGCTTCTTTTGTTCAAACAGTGTGTGTTTCAGGGATGAGAATTCAGGTCTGAATTTCACTTCAGAAACAGAGTTCAACACCAGGATCTGCGTCTTCCTACAAGCACGATTTCATTTCTGGTAAACCCAGTGAATTTTGGGATCAAATGATTTTTCACAGTTCACGAACATAATGCGATTCTCACTATTAACTAAAGAGCCTTTATGTAAGAGGAGCTGTGGTCTGTATCAGCTTCATACGCAGAGTTGAACTACATATGGTCTGTATGAGTAGGAAACACAGTTCTTTTTTTCTTGGCATGCTCATGGTTCTTACTGTATTAGAGACCCTGGAAGAAGAGGATGATTCATGCCTTCAAACAGAGTGTTTTACAGCGATGAGAATTCTGGTCTGAATTTCCCTTCAGAAATTTAGTTAAACCCCAGGATCTGTGTCTTCCTACAAGCAAGAGATCATTCCTGGGAAACCCAGAGAATTTTGGGCTTAAATGATTTTACACAGTTCACGAATCTAATGCGATTCTCACTATTGACTAAAGAGCATTTATTTAAGAGGTGCTGTGGTTTGTATCAGTTTCATAAGCAGAGTTGATCTACATATGGTCTATATGAGTAGGAAATACAGTTCTTTTTTGAGGGCATGCTCATGGTTCTTGCTGTATTGGAGATGCTGGAAAGGAGAGCTTGATTCTTTCGTTAAGCCAGAGTGTGTTTCATGGATGAGAACGCTGGTCTGAATTTCCCTTCAGAAAAGGAGTTAAACCCCAGGATCTGTGTCTTCCTACAAGCAAGAGTTCATTTCTGGTAATCCCAGTGAATTTTGGGCTCAAACGATTTTTCGTAGTTAGCCAACCCAACGCGATTCTCACTATTAACTAAAGAGCATTTACGTAAGATGTCCTGTGGTTTTTATCAGTTTCATAAGGAGAGTTGAACTACATATTGTCCATATGAGTAGGAAACACAGTTCTCTTATTCTGGGCATGCTCATGGTTCTTGCTGTATTGGAGACGCTGGAAAGAAGAGCTTGCATCTTCCATTAAAACAGAGTGTGTTTCATGGATGAGAACACTGGTCTGAATTTCCCTTCAGAAATGGAGTTAAACCCCAGGATCTGTGTCTTCATACAAGCCAGAGTTCATTTCTGGTAAACCCAGTGAATTTTGGGCTCAAAGGATTTTTCGCATTTCATGAATCCAACACGATTCTCACTATTAACTAAAGAGCATTTATGTAAGTGGAGCTGTGGTTTGTATCTGTTTAATAAGCAGAGTTGAATGCATATGGTCTGTATGAGTAGGAAACATAGTTCTTTTTTTCAGGGCATGCTCATGGTTCTTGCTGTATTTTAGACTCTGGAAAGAAGTGGTTGCTTCTTTCGTTCAAACAGTGTGTGTTTCAGGGATGAGAATTCTGGTCTGAATTTCCCATCAGAAACAGAGTTCAACACCAGGATCTGTGTCTTCCTACAAGCAAGAGTTCATTTCATGTATACCCTGTGAATTTTGGGCTCAAATGATTTTTCGCAGTTCATGAACCCAATGTGATTCTCACTATTAACAAAAGAGCATTAATGTAAGAGTAGCTGTGGTTTGTATCAGATTCATAAGCACAGTTGAACTACATATGGTACACATGAGTAGGAAAAACAGTTTTATTTTCATTGCATGCTCATGGTTCTTGTTGTATTTTAGTCTCTCGAAAGAAGAGCTAGCTTCTTGCGTAAAATCAGAGTTTGTTTCAGGGATGAGAACTCTGGTCTGAATTTCCCATCAGAAACGGATTAAACCCCAGGATCTGTGCCTTCCGACAGGCAAGAGTTCATTTCTGGTAAACATAGTGAATTTTCGGCTCAAATGATTTTACACAGTTCTAGAACCCAATGCGATTATCACTATTAACTAAAGAGCATTTATGTAAGAGGAGCTGTGGTCTGTTTCAGTTTCATACACAGTGTTGAACTACATATGATCCACATGAGTAGGAAACACAGTTCTTTTTTTCTTGGCATGCTCATGGTTCTTACTGTATTAGAGACCCTGGAAAGAAGAGGATGATTCATGCCTTCAAACAGAGTGTTTTTCAGCGATTAGAATTCTGGTCTGAATTTCCTTTCAGAAATTTAGTTAAACCCCAGATCTGTGTCTTCCTACAAGCAAGAGTTCATTTCTGGTTAAACCAGGGAATTATGAGCTGAAATGAATTTTCGCAGTTCACGAACCCAACGCTATTCTCACTATTAACTAAAGAGCATTTATGTAAGTGGAGCTGTGGTTTGTATCAGTTTCATAAACAGAGTTGAAATACATATGGTGTGCATGAATAGGAAACACAGTCTTTTTTGAGGGCATGCTCATGGTTCTTGCTATATTGGAGACGCTGGAAAGTAGAGCTTGATTCTTGCAATAAAATAGAGTGTTTTTCATGGATGAGAACTCTGGTCTGAATTCCCCTTCAGAAACGGAATTACACCCCAGGATCTGTGTCTTCTTACAAGCAAGAGATCATTCCTGGGAAATCCAGAGAATTTTGGGCTCAAATGATTTTACATAGTTCATCAACCCAACGCAATTCTCACTATTGACTAAACAGCATTTATTTAAGAGGTGCTGTGGTTTGTATCAGTTTCATAAGCAGAGTTGATCTACATAATGTCTATATGAGTAGGAAACACAGTTCTTTTTTGAGGGCATGCTCATGGTTCTTGTTGTATTGGAGATGCTGGAAAGAAGAGCTTGATTCTTGTGTTAAAACAGAGTGTGTTTCAGGTCTGAGAACACTGGTCTCAATTTCTCTTCAGAAACGGAGTTCAACTACAGCATCTGTGTCTTCCTACAAGCATGAGTTCATTTCTGGTAAAAATTGAATTTTGGGCTCAAATATTCTACACAGTTCATGAACCCAACGCGATTCTAACTATTAACTAAAGAGCATTTACGTAAGAGGAGCTGTGGTCTGCATCAGTTTCATGAGCAGAGTTGAACTACATATGGTACATATAAGTAGGAAACACAGTTCTTTTTTTCTGGGCATGCTCATGGTTCTTGCTGTATTGGAGCCGTGGGAAAGAAGAGCATGCTTCTTGCTTGAAAACAGAGTGTGTTCCATGGATGAGAACACTGGTCTGAATTTTCATTCAGAAATGAAGTTAAACCCCAGGATCTGTGTCTTCCTACAAGCAAGAGTTCATTTCTGGTAAACCCAGTGTATTTAGGGCTCAAATGATTTTTTGCAGTTCAGAAACCCGTCGCGATTCTCACTATTAACTAAAGAGAATTTAAGTAAGAAGAGCTGTGGTTTGTGTCAGTTTCATAAGAAGACATGAACTGCTTATGGTCTGTATGAGAAGGAAACACAGTTCTTTTTTTCTGGGCATTCTCATGGTTCTTGCTCTATTGGAGACTCTGGAAAGAAGAGCTTGCTTCTTGCATTAAAACAGAGTATGTTTCAGGGATGAGAAATCTGGTCTGAATTTGCCTTCATAAACGGAGTTAAATTCCAGGATCTGTGTCTTCCTACAAGCAAGAGTTCATTTCTGGTAAATCCAGTGAATTTTGGGCTCAATTTTGGGCAGTTCATGAACCCAACATGATTCTCACTATTAAAAAGAGCATTTTATGTAAGAGGAGCTGTGGTTTGTATCAGTTTCATAATCACAGTTCAACTACATATAGTCCGTATGAGTAGGAAACACAGCTATTTTTTTCTGGGCGTGCTCATGGCTCTTGCTCTATTGGAAACCCTGGAAAGAAGAGCTTGCTTCTTGCGTTAAAACAGAGTGTGTTTCAGGGATGAGAACTCTGGTCTGAATTTCCCATCAGAAACGGATTTAAACCCTAGGATCTGTGCCTTCCTACAGGCAAGAGTTCATTTCTGGTTAAACCAGGGAATTTTGGGCTGAAATGATTTTTCACAGTTCATGAACCCAACATGATTCTCACTCTTGACTAAAGAGCATTTATTTAAGAGGTGCTTTGGTTTGTATCAGTTTCATAAGTAGAGTTGATCTACATATGGTCTATATGAGTAGGAAACGCAGTTCTTTATTGAGGGCATGCTCATGGTTCTTGCTGTATTGGAGATGCTGGAAAGAAGAGCTTGATTCTTGCGTTAAAACAGAGTGTGTTCCATGGATGAGAACACTGGTCTGAATTTTCCTTCAGAAACGGAGTTAAACCCCAGAATCTGTGTCTTCCTACAAGCAAGAGTTCATTTCTGGTAAACCCAGTGATTTTAGGGCTCAAATGATTTTTCGCAGTTCAACAACCCAATGCGATTCTCACTATTAACTAAAGAGCATTTACGTAAGAGGACCTGTGGTTTGTATCAGTTTCATAAGCAGAGTTGAATGCATATGGTCTGTATGAGTAGTAAACACAGTTCTTTTTTTCAGGGCATGCTCATGTTTCTTGCTGTATTGGAGACGCTGGAAAGAAGAGCTTGCTTCGTGCGTGAAAACAGAGTGTGTTTCATGGATGAGAACACTGGTGTGAATTCACCTTCAGAAACAGAGGTAAACCACAGTATCTGTGTTTTCCTACAAGCAAGAGTTCCTTTCTGAAAAACCAAGGGAATTTTGTGCTCAAATGATTTTTCACAGTTCAGAAACCCATCGCGATTCTCACTATTAACTAAAGAGAATTTATGTAAGAAGAGCTGTGGTTTGTGTCAGTTTCATAAGAAGACATGAACTGCTTATGGTATGTATGAGGAGGAAACACAGTTCTTTTTTTCTGGGCATTCTCATGGTTCTTGCTCTATTGGAGAATCTGGAAAGAAGAGCTTGCTTTTGCATTAAAACAGAGTATGTTTCAGGGATGAGAAATCTGGTCTGAATTTGCCTTCATAAACGGAGTTAAATTCCAGGATCTGTGTCTTCCTACAAGCAAGAGTTCATTTCTGGTAAACCCAGTGAATTTTGGGCTCAAATGATTTTTCGCAGTTCATGAACCCAACATGATTATCACTATTAAAAAGAGCATTTATGTAAGAGGAGCTGTGGTTTGTATCAGTTTCATAATCAGAGTTCAACTACACACGGTCCGTATGAGTAGGAAACACAGTTATTTTTTTCTGGGCGTGCTCATGGTTCTTGCTCTATTGGAAACTCTGGAAAGAAGAGCTTGCTTCTTGCGTTAAAACAGAGTGTGTTTCAGGGATGAGAACTCTCGTCTGAATTTCCCATCAGAAACGGATTTAAACCCTAGGATCTGTGCCTTCCTACAGACAAGAGTACATTTCTGGTAAACATAGTGAATTTTCGGCTCAAATGATTTTACACAGTTCTAGAACCCAACGAGTTTATCTCTATTAACTAAAGAGCATTTTGGTAAGAGGAGCTGTGGTCTGTTTCACTTTTATATGCAGAGTTGAACTACATATGGTCCGTATGAGTAGGAAACACAGTTCTTTTTTTCTTGGCATGCTCATGGTTCTTACTGTATTAGAGACCCTGGAAAGAAGAGGATGATTCATGCCTTCAAACAGAGTGTTTTTCAGCGATGAGAATTCCGGTCTGAATTTCCCTTCAGAAATTTAGTTAAACCCCAGGATTTGTGTCTTCCTACAAGCAAGAGTTCATTTCTGGTTAAACCAGGGAATTTTGGGCTGAAATGTTTTTTCGCAGTTCACGAACCCAACATGATTCTCACTCTTGACTAAAGAGCATTTATTTAAGAGGTGCTATGGTTTGTATCAGTTTCATAAGCAGAGTTGTATTACATATGGTCTATATGAGTAGGAAACGCAGTTCTTTTGTGAGGGCATGCTCATGGTTCTTGCTGTATGGGAGATGCTGGAAAGAAGAGCTTGATACTTGCGTTAAAACAGAGTGTGTTCCATGGATGAGAACACTGGTCTGAATTTTCCTTCAGAAACAGAGGTAAACCACAGTATCTTTTCTTCCTACAAGCAAGAGTTCCTTTCTGGTAAACCAAGGGAATTTTGTGCTCAAATTATTTTTCACAGTTCAGAAACCCATCGCGATTCTCACGAATAACTAAAGAGCATTTATGTAAGAGGAGCTGTGGTTTGTGTCAGTGTCATAAGCAGAGATGAACTGCATATGGTCTGTATGAGGAGGAAACACAGTTCTTTTTTTCTGGGCATTCTCATGGTTCTTGCTGTATTGGAGTCGCTGAAAAGAAGAGGACGCTTCTCTCCTTAAAACAGCATGTGTTTCATGGATGAGAACAATGGTCTGAATTTACCTTCAGAATCGGAGTTAAATCCCAGGATCTGTGTCTTCCTACAAGCAAGAGTTCATTTCTGGTAAACCCAGTGAATTTTGGGCTCAAATGTTTTTTTGCAGTTCACCAACACAGGGCGATTATCACTATTAACTAAAGAGCACTTATGTAAGAAGAGCTGTGGTTTGTATCAGTTTAATAAGCAGAGTTGAATTACATATGGTCCGCATGAGAAGTAAAAACAGATCTTTTTTTTAGGGCGTGCTCATGGTTCTTGCTCTATTGGAGACTCTGGAAAGAAGAGCTTGCTTCTTGCGTTAAAACAGAGTGTGGTTCAGGGATGAGAACTCTTGTCTGAATTTCCCTTCATAAACGGAGTTAAACCCCAGGATCTGTGTCTTCCTAAAAGCAAGAGTTTTTTTCTGGTATCCCAGTGAATTTTGGGCTCAAATGATTTTTCACAGTTCACCACCCAACGCGATTATCAGTATCAACTAAAGAGCATTTATGTAAGCAGAGCTGTGGTTTGTATCAGTTTCATAAGCAGAGTTGAATACATATGGTCCTTATGAGTAGGATACACAGTTCTTTTTTTCAGGGCATTCTCATTGTTTTTGCTGTATTTTAGACACTGGAAAGAAGAGCTTGCTTCTTGTGTTAAAACAGTGTTGTTTCAGGGATGAGAATTCAGGTCTGAATTTCCCTTCAGAAATGGAGTTAAACCCCAGGATCTGTGTCTTCCTACAAGCAAGAGTTCATTTCTGGTAAACCCAGTGATTTTGTGGTCAAATGATTTTTCGCAGTTCACGAACCCAACGCGATTCTCACTATGAAGTAAAGAGCATTTATGTAAGAGGAGCTATGGTTTAGATCAGTTTTATAATCAAAGTTGAACTACATATGTTCCATGTGAGTAGGAAAAACAGTTTTTTTATCAGGGCATGCTCATGGTTCTTGTTGTATTTTAGACTCGGGAAAGAAGAGCTTGCTTCTTGCATTAAAGCATAGTGTGTTTCAGGGATGAGAACTCTGGTCTGAATTTCTCTTCAGAAATGGAGCTAAACCCCAGGATCTGTGTCTTCATGCAAGCAAGATTTCATTTCTGTTAAACCAAGTGAATTTTGGGCTCAAATGATTTTACACAGTTCAAAAACCCAATGTGATTCTCACTATTAACTAAAGAGCTTTTATTTAAGAGGAGCTGTGGGTAGTATCACTTTTATAAGCAGAGTTGATCTACATATGGTCTGTATCAGTAGGAAGAACAGTTCTTTTTTGAAGGCATGCTCATGGTTCTTGCTGTATATGGGACGCTGGAGGAGAAGAGCTTGAATCTTGCATTAAAACAGAGTGTGTTTCATGAATGAGAACTCTGCTCTGAATTTCCCTTCAGAAACGGAGTTAAACGGCAGGATCTGTATTTTCCTACAAGCAAGAGTTCTTTTCTAGTAAACCGAGTGAATTTTCCGGTCCAATGATTTTACACAGTTCTATAACCCAACGTGATTATCACTATTAACTAAAGAGAATTTATGTAAGAGGAGCTGTGGTTTGTATCAGTTTCATAAGCATTGTTGAACTACATATGGTCTGTATGAGTAGGAAACACAGTTCTTTTTTTCTGGGCATGCTCATGGTTCTTACTCTATTGGATAAGCTGGAACGAAGAGGATGATTCTTGCCTTAAAACAGAGTGTTTTTCAGGGATGAGAACTCTGGTCTGAATTTGCCTTCAGTAGCGGAGTTAATCCCCAGTATCTTTGTATTCCTACAAGCAAGAGTTCATTTCTGGTAAACCCAGTGAATTTTGGGCTGAAATGATTTTTCACATTTCATGAACCCAATGCGATTCTCACTATTAACTAAAGAGCTTTCATTTAAGAGGAGCTGTGGATTGTATCAGTTTCATAAGCAGAGTTGAACTACATATGGTCTGTATGAGTAGGAAACACAGTTCTTTTTCACTTGGCATGCTCATGGTTCTTGCTGTATTTTAGACTCGGGAAAGAAGAGTTTGCGTCTTGCATTAAAGCATAGTGTGTTTCAGGGATGAGAACTCTGGTCTGAATTTCTCTTCAGAAATGGAGTTAAACCCCAGGATCTGTGTCTTCCTGCAAGCAAGAGTTCATTTCTGTTAAACCAAGTGAATTTTGGGCTCAAATGCTTTTACACAGTTCAAAAACCCAATGTGATTCTCACTATTAACTAAAGAGCTTTTATTAAAGAGGAGCTGTGGGTTGTATCACTTTTATAAGCAGAGTTGATCTACATATGGTCTGTATCAGTAGGAAGAACAGTTCTTTTTTGAAGGCATGCTCATGGTTCTTGCTGTATATGGGACGCTGGAAAGAAGAGCTTGAATCTTGCATTAAAACAGAGTGTGTTTCATGAATGAGAACTCTGCTCTGAATTTCCCTTCAGAAACGGAGTTAAACGGCAGGATCTGTATTTTCCTACAAGCAAGAGTTCTTTTCTAGTAAACCGAGTGAATTTTCCGGTCCAATGATTTTACACAGTTCTATAACCCAACGTGATTATCACTATTAACTAAAGAGAATTTATGTAAGAGGAGCTGTGGTTTGTATCAGTTTCATAAGCATTGTTGAACTACATATGGTCTGTATGAGTAGGAAACACAGTTCTTTTTCACTTGGCATGCTCATGGTTCTTACTATTTAGGAGACGCTGGAAAGAAGAGGATGATTCCTGCCTTTAAACAGAGTGTTTTTCCGGGATATGAACTCTGGTCTGAATTTGCCTTCAGAAAAGGAGTTAAAACCCAGTATCTGTGTCTTCCTACAAGCAAGAGTTCATTTCTGGTAAACCATGTGAATTTTGGGCTCAAATGATTTTACACAGTTCAAAAACCCAATGCGATTCTCACTATTAAATAAAGAGCTTTTATTTAGGAGGAGCTGTGGGTTGTATCAGTTTTATAAGCAGAGTCGATCTACATATGTTCTGTATGAGTAGGAAAAACACTTCTTTTTTGAAGGCATGCTCATGGTTCTTGCTGTATTGGAGACGGTGGAAAGAAGAGCTTGCATCTTGAATTAAAACAGAGTGTGTTTCATGAATGAGAACTCTGGTCTGAATTTGCCTTCAGAAACGAAGTTAAACCCCACATCTGTGTCGTCCTACAAGCAAGAGTTCAGTTCTGGTAAACCCAGAGAATTTTGGGCTGAAATGGTTTTACACAGTTCAAAAAGCCAATGCGATTCTCACTATTAACTAAAGAGCTTTTATTTAAGAGGAGCTGTGGGTTGTATCAGTTTTATAAGCAGAGTCGATCTACATATGTTCTGTATGAGTAGGAAAAACAGTTCTTTTTTTGAAGGCATGCTCATGGTTCTTGCTGTATTGGAGACGGTGGAAAGAAGAGCTTGCATCTTGCATTAAAACAGAGTGTGTTTCATGAATGAGAACTCTGGTCTGAATTTGCCTTCAGAAACGGAGTTAAACCCCACATCTGTGTCGTCCTACAAGCAAGAGTTCACTTCTGGTAAACCCAGTGAATTTTGGGCTGAAATGATTTTTCGCATTTCATGAACCCAACGCGATTTTCACTATTAACTAAAGAGGATTTATGTAAGAGGAGCAGTGGTTTGTATCAGTTTCATAAGCAGAGTTGAACTACATATGGTCTGCATGAGTAGGAAACACAGTTCTTTTTTACTTACCATGCTCTTGGTTCTTACTATATTGGAGACGCTGGAAAGAAGTGGATGATTCTTGCCATTAAACAGAGTGTTTTTCAGGGATGAGAACTCTGGTCTGAATTTGCCTTCAGAAATGGAGTTAAAACCCAGTATCTGTGTCTTACTACAAGCAAGAGTTCATTTCTGGTAAACCCAGTGAATTTTGGGCTCAAATGATTTTTCACAGATCACGACCCCAAAATGATTCTCACTATTAACTAAAGAGCATTTATGTAAGAGGAGCAGTGGTTTGTATCAATTTCATAAGCAGAGTTGAACTACATATTGTTCATTCCTAGTAAACCGAGTGAATTTTCCGGTCCAATGATTTTACACAGTTCTATAACCCAACGTGATTATCACTATTAACTAAAGAGAATTTATGTTAGAGGAGCTGTGGTTTGTATCAGTTTCATAAGCAGAGTTTAACTACATATGGTCTGTATGAGTAGGAAACACAGTTCTTTTTTTCTGGGCATGCTCATGGTTCTTACTGTATTGGATAAGCTGGAAAGAAGAGGATGATTCTTGCCTTAAAACAGAGTGTTTTTCAGGGATGAGAACTCTGGTCTGAATTTGCCTTCAGAAACGGAGTTAAACCCCACATCTGTGTCGTCCTACAAGCAAGAGTTCATTTCTGTAAACCCTGTGAATTTTGGGCTGAAATGATTTTTCGCATTTCATGAATCCAACGCTATTCTCACTATTAACTAAATAGAATTTATGTAAGAGGAGCTGTGGTTTGTATCAGTTTCATAAGCAGAGTTGAACTACATATTGTCTGTATGAGAAGGAAACACAGTTCTTTTTTACTTGGCATGCTCATGGTTCTTACTGTATTGGATAAGCTGGAACGAAGAGGATGATTCTTGCCTTAAAACAGAGTGTTTTTCAGGGATGAGAACTCTGGTCTGAATTTGCCTTCAGAAGCGGAGTTAAACCCCAGTATCTTTGTATTCCTACAAGCAAGAGTTCGTTTCTAGTAAACCGAGTGAATTTTCCGATCAAAAGATTTTACACAGTTCTATAACCCAACATGATTATCACTATTAACTAAAGAGAATTTATGTAAGAGGAGCTGTGGTTTGTATCAGTTTCATAGCAGAGTTGAACTACATATGTTCTGTATGAGTAGGAAACACAGATCTTTTTTACTAGGCATGCTCATGGTGCTTACTATATTGGAGACTCTGGAAAGAAGTGGATGATTTTTGCCTTTAAAGAGAGTGTTTTTCAGGGATGAGAACTCTGGTCTGAATTTGCCTTCAGAAACGGAGTTAAAACCCAGTATCTGTGTCTTCCTACAAGCAAGAGTTCATTTCTGGTAAACCCAGTGAATTTTGGGCTCAAATGATTTTTCACAGATCACGACCCCAACATGATTCTCACTATTAACTAAAGAGCATTTATGTAAGAGGAGCAGTGGCTTGTATCAGTTTCATAAGCATTGTTGAACTACATATGGTCTGTATGAGTAGGAAACACAGTTCTTTTTTTCTTGGCATGCTCATGGTTCTTATTGTATTGGAGACGCTGGAAAGAAGAGGATGATTCTTGACTTAAAACATAGTGTTTTTCAGGGATGAGAACTCTGGTCTGAATTTGCCTTCAGAAATGGAGTTATAACCCAGTATCTGTGTCTTCCTACAAGCAAGAGTTCATTTCTGCTAAACCCAGTGAATTTTGGGCTAAAATGATTTTTCACAGATCACGACCCCAACATGATTCTCACTATTAACTAAAGAGCATTTATGTAAGAGGAGCAGTGGTTTGTATCAGTTTCATAAGCAGAGTTGAACTACATATAGTCCGTATGAGTAGGAAACAGTTCTTTTTTTCTGGGCATGCTCATGTTTCTTGTTGTTTTGGAGACGCTGCAAAAAAAGGCTTGCTTCTTGTGTTAATACAAAGTATGTTTCATGGATGAGATCACTGGACTCAATTTCCCTTCAGAAACGGAGTTAAACCCCAGGATTTGTGTCTTCCTACAAGCAAGAGTTCATTTGTGTTAAACCAAGTGAAATTTGGGCTCAAATGATTTTACACAGTTCAAAAACCCAATGCAATTCTCACTATTAACTAAAGAGCTTTTATTTAAGAGGAGCTGTGGGTTGTATCAGTTTTATAAGCAGAGTTGATCTACATATGGTCTGTATGAGTAGGAAAAACAGTTCTTTTTTGAAGGCATGCTCATGGTTCTTGCTGTATTGGAGACACTGGAAAGAAGAGCTTGCATCTTGCATTAAAACAGAGTGTGTTTCATGAATGAGAACTCTGCTCTGAATTTCCCTTCAGAAACGGAGTTAAACGGCAGGATCTGTATCTTCCTACAAGCAAGAGTTCGTTTCTAGTAAACCGAGTGAATTTTCTGATCCAATGATTTTACACAGTTCTATAACCCAACGTGATTATCACTATTAACTAAAGAGAATTTATGTAGGAGGAGCTGTGGTTTGTATCAGTTTCATAAGCAGAGTTGAACTACATATGGTCTGCATGAGTAGGAAACACAGTTCTTTTTTCCTGGGCATGCTCATGGTTCTTACTGTATTGGATAAGCTGGAAAGAAGAGGATGATTCCTGCCTTAAAACAGAGTGTTTTTCAGGGATGAGAACTCTGGTCTTAATTTGCCTTCAGAAGCGGAGTTAAACCCCACATTTGTGTCATCCTACAAGCAAGAGTTCATTTCTGGTAAACCCTGTGAATTTTGGGCTGAAATGATTTTTGGCATTTCATGAACCCAACGTTATCCTCACTATTAACTAAAGAGGATTTATGTTAGAGGAGCTGTGGTTTGTATCAGTTTCATAAGCAGAGTTGAACTACATATGGTCTGTATGAGTAGGAAACACAGTTCTTTTTTACTTAGCATGCTCATGGTTCTTACTATATTGGAGACGCTGGAAAGAAGTGGATGATTCTTGCCTTTAAACAGAGTGTTTTTCAGGGATGAGAACTCTGGTCTGAATTTGCCTTCAGAAACGGAGTTAAACCCCATTATTTGTGTCTTCCTACAAGCAAGAGTTCATTTCTGTTAAACCAAGTGAATTTTGGGCTCAAATGATTTTACACAGTTCAAAAGCCCAATGCGATTCTCATTATTAACTAAAGAGCTTTAATTTAAGAGGAGCTGTGGGTTGTATCAGTTTTATAAGCAGAGTTGATCTACATATGGTCTGTATGAGTAGGAAAAACAGTTCTTTTTTGTAGGCATGCTCATGGTTCTTGCTGTATTGGAGACGCTGGAAAGAAGAGCTTGCATCTTGCATTAAAACAGAGTGTGTTTCATGAATGAGAACTCTGCTCTGAATTTCCCTTCAGAAACGGAGTTAAACGGCAGGATCTGTATCTTCCTACAAGCAAGAGTTCGTTTCTAGTAAAACGAGTGAATTTTCCGGTCCAATGATTTTACACAGTTCTAGAACCCAACGTGATTATCACTATTAACTAAAGAGAATTTATGTAAGAGGAGCTGTCGTTTGTATCAGTTTCATAAGCAGAGTTGAACTCCATATGGTCTGTATGAGTAGGAAACACTGTTCTTCTTTTCTGGGCATGCTCATGGTTCTTACTCTATTGGATAAGCTGGAAAGAAGAGGATGATTCTTGCCTTAAAACAGAGTGTTTTTCAGGGATGAGAACTCTGGTCTGAATTTGCCTTAAGAAACGGAGTTATAACCCAGTATCTGTGTCTTCCTACAAGCATTAGTTCATTTCTGGTAAACCCAGTGAATTTTGGGCTCAAATGATTTTTCTCAGATCACGACCCCAACATGATTCTCACTATTAACTAAAGAGCATTTATGTAAGAGGAGCAGTGGCTTGTATCAGTTTCATAAGCAGAGTTGAACTACATATTGTCTGTATGAGTAGGAAACACAGTTCTTTTTTTCTAGGCATGCTCATGGTTCTTACTGTATTGGATAAGCTGGAAAGAAGAGGATGATTCTTGCCTTAAAACAGAGTGTTTTTCAGGGATGAGAACTCTGGTCTGAATTTGCCTTCAGAAATGGAGTTAAACCCCACATCTGTGTCGTCCTACAAGCAAGAGTTCATTTCTGGTGAACCCAGTGAATTTTGGGCTCAAATGATTTTTCACAGTTCACGAAGCAAACACGATTATCACTATTAACTAAAGAGGATTTATGTTAGAGGAGCTGTGGTTTGTATCAGTTTCATAAGCAGAGTTGAACTACATATGGTCTGTATCAGTAGGAAACACAGTTCTTTTTTACTTGGCATGCTCATGGTTCTTACCGTATTGGAGACACTGGAAAGAAGAGGATGATTCTTGCCATTAAACAGAGAGTTTTTCAGGGATGAGAACTCTGGTCTGAATTTGCCTTCAGAAACGGAGTTATATCCCAGTATCTGTGTCTTCCTACAAGCAAGAGTTCATTTCTGGTAAACCCAGTGAATTTTGGGCTCAAATGCTTTTTCACAGATCACGACCCCAACATGATTCTCACTATTAACTAAAGAGCATTTATGTAAGAGGAGCAGTGGTTTGTGTCAGTTTCATAAGCAGAGTTGAACTACATATGGTCCGTATGAGTAGGAAACAGTTCTTTTTTTCTGGGCATGCTCATGGTTCTTGTTGTATAGGAGACGCTGCAAAAAAAGGCTTGCTTCTTGTGTTAATACAAACTATGTTTCATGGATGAGATCACTGGACTGAATTTCCCTTCAGAAACGGAGCTAAACCCCAGTATCTGTGTCTTCCTACAAGCAAGAGTTCATTTCTGGAAAACCAAGTGAATTTTGGGCTCAAATGATTTTACACAGTTCAAAAACCCAATGTGATTCTCACTATTAACTAAAGAGCTTTTAATTAAGAGGAGCTGTGGGTGGTATCAGTTTTAAGCAGAGTCAATTTACATATGGTCTGTATGAGTAGGAAAAACAGTTCTTTTTTGAAGGCATGCTCATGGTTCATGCTGTATTGGAGACACTGGAAAGAAGAGCTTGCATCTTGCATTAAAACAGAGTGTGTTTCATGAATGAGAACTCTGGTCTGTATTTGCCTTCAGGAACAGAGTTAAACCCCACATCTGTGTCGTCCTACAAGCAAGAGTTCATTTCTGGTAAACCCAGTGAATTTTGGGCTGAAATCATTTTTCACATTTCATGAACACAACGCGATTCTCACTATTAACTAAAGAGGATTTATGTTAGAGGAGCTGTGGTTTGTATCAGTTTCATAAGCAGAGTTGAACTACATATGGTCTGTATGAGTCGGATACACAGTTCTTTTTTACTTGGAATGCTAATGTCTCTTACTATATTGGAGACGCTGGAAAGAAGAGGATGATTCTTGCCTTTAAACAGAGTGTTTTTCAGGTATGAGAACTCTGGTCTGAATTTGCCTTCAGAAACGGAGTTATAACCCAGTTTCTGTGTCTTCCTACAAGCAAGAGTTCATTTCTGGTAAACCCAGTGAATTTTGGGCTCAAATGATTTTCACAGATCACGACCCCAACAATATTCCCACTATTAACTAAAGAGAATTTATGTAAGAGGAGCAGTGGTTTGTATCAGTTTCATAAGCAGAGTTGAACTACATATGTTCCGTATGATTAGGAAACTGTTCTTTTTTACTGGGCATGCTCATGGTTCTTGTTGTATTGGAGACGCTGCAAACAAGGGCTTGCTACTTCTGTTAATACAAAGTATGTTTCATGGAAGAGAACACTGGACTGAATTTCCCTTCAAAAACGGAGTTAAACCCCAGGATTTGTGTCTTCCTACAAGAAAGAGTTCATTTTCTGTTAAACCAAGTGAATTTTGGGCTCAAATGATTTTACACAGTTCTATAAGCCAACGTGATTATCACTATTAACTAAAGAGAATTTATGTAAGAAGAGCTGTGGTTTGTATCAGTTTCATACGCAGAGTTGAACTCCATATGGTCTGTATGAGTAGGAAACACAGTTCGTTTTTTCTGGGCATGCTCATGGTTCTTACTGTATTGGATAAGCTGGAAAGAAGAGGATGATTCTTGCCTTAAAACAGAGTGTTTTTCAGGGATGAGAACTCTTGTCTGAATTTGCCTTCAGAAACGGAGTTAAACCCCACATCTGTGTCATCCTACAAGCAAGAGTTCATTTCTGGTTAACCCAGTGAATTTTGGGCTGAAATGATTTTTCGTATTTCATGAACCCAACGCTATTCTAATATATTAACTAAAGAGGATTTATGTTAGAGGAGCTGTGGTTTGTATCAGTTTCATAAGCAGAGTTGAACTACATATAGTCTGTATGAGTAGGAAACACAGTTCTTTTTTACTTGGCATGCTCATGGTTCTTACTATATTGGAGACTCTGGAAAGAAGAGGATGATTCTTGCCTTTAAACAGAGTGTTTTTCAGGGATGAGAACTGTGGTCTGAATTTGCCTTCATAAACGGAGTTATAACCCAGTATCTGTGTCTTACTACAAGCAAGAGTTCATTTCTGGTAAACCCAGTGAATTTTGGGCTCAAATGATTTTTCACAGATCACGACCCCAACAATATTCCCACTATTAACTAAAGAGAATTTATGTAAGAGGAGCAGTGGTTTGTATCAGTTTCATAAGCAGAGTTGAACTACATATAGTCCGTATGATTAGGAAACTGTTCTTTTTTTCTGGGCATGCTCATGATTATTGTTGTATTGGAGACGCTGCAAACAAGGGCTTGCTACTTCTGTTAATACAAAGTATGTTTCATGGATGAGAACACTGGACTGAATTTCCCTTCAGAAACGGAGTTAAACCCCAGGATTTGTGTCTTCCTACAAGCAAGAGTTCATTTCTGTTAAACAAAGTGAATTTTGGGCTCAAATGATTTTACACAGTTCTATAAGCCAACGTGATTATCACTATTAACTAAAGAGAATTTATGTAAGAAGAGCTGTGGTTTGTATCAGTTTCATACGCAGATTTGAACTCCATAAGGTCTGTATGAGTAGGAAACACAGTTCGTTTTTTCTGGGCATGCTCATGTTTCTTGCTGTATTGCAGAAGCTCGAAAGAAGAGCATGCCCTTTGCATTAAAACAGAGTGTGGGTCCTGGTTGAGAACACTGGTCTGAATTTTCCTTCAGAAACGGAGTTAAAGAAAAGTCTTTGTGTCTTCCTGCAAGCAAGAATTCATTTCCGGTAAACCCAGTGTTTTTTCGGCTCAAATGAATTTGCACAGTTCACGAACCCAGCACATTTTTCACTATTAACTAAAGAGAATGTATGAAAGAGATGCTGTGGTTTGTTACAGGTTCATATTCAGAGTTCAACTAGATATAGTCGGTATGAGTAGGAAACACAGTTCTTTTTTTCGGGGCATGCTCATGTTTCTTACTGTATTGGAACGCTGGAAAGAAGAGCATGTTCTTTGTGTTAAAACAGAGTGTGATTCATGGATGAGAACACTGGTCGGAATTTCCCTTCACAAACGGAATTAAACCAAAGCTTCAGTGTTTTCCTACAAGCAAGAGTTCATTTCCGGTAACCCAGTGCTTTTTCGGCTCTAATGAATTTACAGAGTTCACGAACCCAACACGTTTTTCACTATTAACTGAAGAGCATCTATGTAAGACATGCTGTGATTTGTTACAGTTTCATAAACAGACTTCAACTAGATATGGTCCATATGAGTAGGAAACACAGTTCTTTTTTTCTGGGCATGCTCATGTTTCTTGCTGTATTGGAGACCCTGGAAAGAAGAGCATGCTTCTTGCGTTAAAACAGAGCATGTTTCATGGATGAGAACACTGGTCTGAATTTTCCTTCAGAAATGGAGTTAAACCAACGGCTCTGTGTCTTCCTACAAGCCAGAGTTCATTTCTGGTAAACCCAGTGAGTTTTCGGGTCAAATGATATACACAGTTCATGAACCCAATACGATTTTCACTATTAACTAAAGAGCATCTATGTAAGACATTATGTGGTTTGTTACAGTTTCATAAGGAGAGTTCAACTAAAAATGGTCGGTATGAGTAGGAAACACAGTTCATTTTTTCTGGGCATGCTCATGTTTCTTGCTGTATTGGTGACGCTGGAAAGAAGAGCATGCTCTTTGCGTTAAAACAGAGTGTGTTTCATGGATGAAAACTCAGGTCTGAATTTCCCTTCACAAACGGAGATAAACTATTGGCTCTGTGTCTTCCGACAAGCAAGACTTCATTTCCGGTAAACCCAGTGATTTCTCAGCTCAAATGAATTTACACAGTTCACTAACCCAACACGTTTTTCACTATAAACTAAAGAGCATCCATGTTAGAGATGCTGTGGTTTGTTACAGTTTCATAAGCAGAGTTTAACTAGATATGGTCCCTATGAGTAGGAAACACAGTTCTTTTTTTCTGGGCATGCTTATGTTTCTTGCTGTATTGGAGACATTGGAAAGAAGTGCATGCTTCTTGCGTTAAAACAGAGTGTGTTTCATGGATGAGAACACTGGTCTGAATTTCCCTTCACAAACGGAGTTAAACCAGAATCTCTGTGTCTTCCTACAAGCAAGAGTTCATTTCCGGTAAACCCAGTGATTTTACGGCTCAAATGAATTTACACAGTTCACGGACCCAACACAATTTTCAGTATTAACTAAAGAGCATGTATGAAGAGATGCTGTGGTTTGTATGAGTTTCATAAGCAGAGTTGAACTAACACGGTCCATTTGAGTAGGAAATACGGTTCTTTCTTTTCTGGGCATGCTCATATTTCTTGCTGTATTAGAGACGAGGGAAAGAAGAGCATGCTCTTTGCGTTAAAACAGAGTGTGTTGCATGGATGAGAACTCTGGCCTGAATTTCCCTTCACAAACGGAGATAAACCATTGGCTCTGTGTCTACCTACAAGCAAGACTTCATTTCCTCTAAACCCAGTGATTTCTTGGCTCAAATGTATTTACACAGTTCACTTACCCAACACGATATTCACTATAAACTAAAGAGCATCTACATAAGAGATGCTGTGGTTTGTTACAGTTTCATAAGCAGAGTGTAACTAGATATGGCCCGTATGAGTAAGAAACACAGTTCTTTTTTCTGGGCATGCTCATGTTTCTTGCTGTATTGGAACGCTGGAAAGAAGAGCATGCTCTTTGCGTTAAAACAGAGCGTGTTTCATGGATGAGAACACTGGTCGGAATCTCCCTTCACAAACGGAATTAAACCAAAGCTTCTGTGTTTTCCTTCAAGCAAGAGTTCATTTCCGGTAAACCCAGTGATTTTTCGGCTCAAATGAATATACACAGTTCAAGAACCCAACACGTTTTTCAATATAAACTAAAGAGCATCTATGTAAGAGATGCTGTGGTTTGTTACAGTTTCGTAAGCAGAGTTCAACTAGATATGGTCTGTATGAGTAGGAAACACAGTTCTTTTTTTCTGGGCATGCTCATATTTCTTGCTGTTTAGAGACGCTGGAAAGAAGACCATTCTCTTTGCGTTAAAACTGAGTGTGATTCATGGATGAGAACACTGGTCTGAATTTCCCTTCACAAACGGAGTTACACCAATGGCTCTGTGTCTTCCTACAAGCAAGAGTTCATTTCCGGTAAACCCAGTGATTTTTCGGCTCAAATGAATTTACACAGTTCACGGACCCAACACGTTTATAACTATAGACTAAAGAGCATCTTTGTAAGACATGCTGTGGTTTGTTACAGTTTCATAAGCAGAGTTCAACTAGATATGGTCTGTATGAGTAGGAAAAATAGTTCTTTTTCTCTGGGCATGCTCATGTTTCTTGCTGTATTAGAGACGCTGGAAAGAAGACCATTCTCTTTGCGTTAAAACGGAGTGTGTTTCATGGATGAGAACACTGGTCGGAGTTTCCCTTCACAAACGGAATTAAACCAAAGCTTCTGTGTTTTCCTACAAGCAAGAGTTCATTTCCGGTAACCCCAGTGATTTTTCGGCTCAAATGAATATACACAGTTCACAAATCCAACACGTTTTTCACTATAAACTAAAGAGCATCTATGTAAGAGATGCTGTGGATTCTTACAGTTTCATAGGCAGAGTTCAACCAGATATCGTCCGTATGCATATGAAACATAGTTCTTTTTCTCTTGGCATGCTCATGTTTCTGGCTGTATTAGAGACGAGGGAAAGAAGAGCATGCTCTTTGCGTTAAAACAGAGTGTGTTTCATGGATGAGAACTCTGGTCTGAATTTCCCTTCAGAAACAGAGATAAACCATTGGCTCTGTGTCTACCTACAAGAAGACTTCATTTCCGGTAAACCCAGTGATTTCTCAGCTCAAATGAATTTACACAGTTCACTAACCCAACACGTTTATAACTATAAACTAAAGAGCATCTTTGTAAGACATGCTGTGGTTTGTTACAGTTTCATAAGCAGAGTTTAACTAGATATTGTCCGTATGAGTAAGAAACACAGTTCTTTTTTTCTGGGCATGCTCATGTTTCTTGCAGTTTTGGAACGCTGGAAAGAAGAGCATGCTCTTTGTGTTAAAACAGAGTGTGTTTCATGGATGAGAACACTGGTCGGAATTTCCCTTCACAAACGGAATTAAACCAAAGATTCTGTGTTTTCCTACAAGCAAGAGTTCATTTCCGGTAAACCCAGTGATTTTTCGACTCTAATGTATATATACACAGTTCATGAACCCAACACTTTTTTCACTACAAACTAAAGAGCATCTATGTAAGCGATGCTGTGGTTTCTTATAGTTTCATAAGCAGAGTTCAACTAGATATCGTCCGTATGAGTAGGAAACATAGTTCTTTTTCTGGGCATGCTCATGTTTCTTGCTGTATTAGAGACGCTGCAAAGAAGAACATTCTCTTTGCGTTAAAACAGAGTGTTTTTCATGGATGCAAACCCTGGGATGAATTTCCCTTCACAAACGGAGTTACACCAAAGGCTCTGTGTCTTCCTACAAGCAAGAGTTCATTTCTGGAAAACACATTGATTTTTCGGCTAAAATGAATTTTCACTGTTCACAAACCCAACACGTTTTTCACAATAAACTAAAGAGCATCTATGTAAGACATGCTGTGGTTTGTTACAGTTTCATAAGCAGAGTTCAACTAGATATCGTCCATATGAGTACGAAACACAGTTCTTTTTTTCTGGGCATGCTTATGTTTCTTGCTGTATTGGAGACACTGGAAAGAAGTGCATGCTTCTTTCATTGAAACAGAGTGTGTTTCATGGATGAGAACACTGTTCTGAATTTTCATTCAGAAATGGAGTTATACCAACGGCTCTGTGTCTTCCTACAAGCAAGAGTTCATTTCTGGTAAACCCAGTGATGTTTCGGATCAAATGAATTTACACAGTTCACGAACCCAACACGATTTTTACTATTATCTAAAGAGCATCTATGTAAGAGATGATGTGGTTTGTTACAGTTTCACAATCAGAGTTCAACTAGATATGGTCTGTATGAGTAGGAAACACAGTTCTTTTTTTCTGGATATGCTCATATTTCTTGCTGTATTGCAGACTCTGACCCCAAGAGGATGCTTCTTGCATTAAAACAGATGGTGTTTCATGAATGAGAACACTGGTCTGAATTTTCCTTCACAAATGGAGATAAACCATTGGCTCTGTGTCTTCCCAAAAGCAAGACTTCATTTCCGGTAAACCCAGTAATTTCTCGGCTCAAATGAATTTACACAGTTCACTAACCCAACACGTTTTTCCCTATAAACGAAAGAGCATCTATGTAAGACATGCTGTGGTTTGTTACAGTTTCATAAGCAGAGTATAACTAGATATGTCCGTATGAGTAAGAAACACAGTTCTTTTATTCTGGGCATGCTCATGTTTCTTGCTGTTTTGGAATGCTGGAAAGAAGAGCATGCTCTTTGCGTTAAAACAGAGTGTGTTTCATGGATGAGAACACTGGTCGGAATTTCCCTTCACAAACGGAATAAAACCAAAGCTTCTGTGTTTTCCTACAAGCAACAGTTCATTTCCGGTAAAACCAGTGATTTTTCGGCTCTAATGTATATACACAGTTCATTAACCCAACACGTTTTTCACTATAAAATAAAGAGCATCTATGTAAGACTTGCTGTGGTTTCTTCCAGTTTCATAAGCAGAGTTCAACTAGATATCGTCCATATGAGTAGGAAACATAGTTCTTTTTTCTGGGCATGCTCATGTTTCTTGCTGTATTAGAGACGAGGGAAAGAACAGCATGCTCTTTGCGTTAAAACAGAGTGTGTTTCATGGATGAGAACACTGGTCAGAATTTCCCTTCACAAACGGAATAAAACCAAAGCTTCTGTGTTTTCCTATAAGCAAGAGTTCATTTCCGGTAAACCCAGTGATTTTTCGACTCTAATGTATATACACAGTTCATGAACCCAACACTTTTTTCACTACAAACTAAAGAGCATCTATGTAAGCGATGCTGTGGTTTCTTACAGTTTCATAAGCAGAGTTCAACTAGATATCGTCCGTATGAGTAGGAAACATAGTTCTTTTTCTGGGCATGATCATGTTTCTTGCTGTATTAGAGACGCTACAAAGAAGAACATTCTCTTTGCTTTAAAACAGAGTGTTTTTCATGGGTGAGAACTCTGGTCTGAATTTTCCTTCACAAACGGAGATAAACCATTGCCTCTGTGTCTAACTTCAAGCAAGACTTCAACCCAACACGTTTTTCACAATAAACTAAAGAGCATCTATGTAAGACATGCTGTGGTTTGTTACAGTTTCATAAGCAGAGTTCAACTAGATATCGTCCGTATGAGTAGGAAACACAGTTCTTTTTTTCTGGCATGCTTATGGATCTTGCTGTATTGGAGACACAGGAAAGAAGTGCATGCTTCTTTCATTGAAACAGAGTGTGTTTCATGGATGAGAACACTGGTCTGAATTTCCCAACACAAACGGAGTTAAAGCAGAGTCTGTATGTCTTCCTACAAGCAAGAGTTCATTTCCGGTAAACCCAGTGATTTTTCGGCTCAAATGAATTTACACAGTTCACGGACCCAACACGATTTTCAGTATTAACTAAAGAGCATGTATGAAGAGATGCTGTGGTTTGTATGAGTTTCATAAGCAGAGTTGAACTAACACGGTCCATTTGAGTAGGAAATACAGTTCTGTTTTTTTCTGGGCATGCTCATGTTTCTTGCTGTATTGCAGAACCTCAAAAGAAGAGCATGCTCTTTGCGTTAAAACAGAGTGTGTGTCATGGATGACAACACTGGTCTGAATTTTTCTTCAGAAACGGAGTTAAACCAAAGTCTCTGTGTCTTCCTACAAGCAAGAGTTCATTTCCGGTAACCCCAGTGTTTTTTGGGCTCAAATGAATTCGCACAGTTCACGAGCCCAACACGCTTTTCACTATTAACTAAAGAGAATGTATGTAAGATATGCTGTGGTTTGTTACAGTTTCATAATCAGAGTTCAACTAGATATGGTCTATATGAGTAGGAAACAAAGTTCTTTTTTTCTGGACATGCTCATATTTCTTGCTGTATTGCAGACTCTGGACAGAAGAGGATGCTTCTTGCGTTAAAACAGAGGGTGTTTCATGGATTAGAACACTGGTCTGAATTTATCTTCACAAACGAGTTAAACCAAAGGCTCTGTGTCTTCCTACAAGCAAGAGTTCATTTCCGGAAAACCCATTGATTTTTCAGCTCAAATGAATTTACACAGTTCACAAACCCAACACGTTTTTCACAGTAAACTAAAGAGCATCTATGTAAGACATGCTGTGGTTTGTTAAAGTTTCAAAAGCGGAGTTCAACTAGATATGGTCCGTATGAGTAGGAAACACAGTTCTTTTTTTCTGGATATGCTCATATTTCTTGCTGTATTGCAGACTCTGACCCTAAGAGGATGCTTCTTGCATTAAAACAGATGGTGTTTCATGAATGAGAACACTGGTCTGAATTTTCCTTCACAAATGGAGATAAACCATTGGCTCTGTGTCTTCCCAAAAGCAAGACTTCATTTCAGGTAAACCCAGTAATTTCTCGGCTCAAATGAATTTACACAGTTCACTAACCCAACACGTTTTTCCCTATAAACGAAAGAGCATCTATGTAAGACATGCTGTGGTTTGTTACAGTTTCATAAGCAGAGTATAACTAGATATGTCCGTATGAGTAAGAAACACAGTTCTTTTATTCTGGGCATGCTCATGTTTCTTGCTGTTTTGGAATGCTGGAAAGAAGAGCATGCTCTTTGCGTTAAAACAGAGTGTGTTTCATGGAAGAGAACACTGGTCGGAATTTCCCTTCACAAACGGAATAAAACCAAAGCTTCTGTGTTTTCCTACAAGCAACAGTTCATTTCCGGTAAAACCAGTGATTTTTCGGCTCTAATGTATATACACAGTTCATTAACCCAACACGTTTTTCACTATAAAATAAAGAGCATCTATGTAAGAGTTGCTGTGGTTTCTTCCAGTTTCATAAGCAGAGTTCAACTAGATATCGTCCGTATGAGTAGGAAACATAGTTCTTTTTTCTGGGCATGCTCATGTTTCTTGCTGTATTAGAGATGAGGGAAAGAAGAGCATGCTCTTTGCGTTAAAACAGAGTGTGTTTCATGGGTGAGAACTCTGGTCTGAATTTTCCTTCACAAACGGAGATAAACCATTGCCTCTGTGTCTAACTTCAAGCAAGACTTCAACCCAACACGTTTTTCACAATAAACTAAAGAGCATCTATGTAAGACATGCTGTGGTTTGTTACAGTTTCATAAGCAGAGTTCAACTAGATATCGTCCGTATGAGTAGGAAACACAGTTCTTTTTTTCTGGCATGCTTATGGATCTTGCTGTATTGGAGACACAGGAAAGAAGTGCATGCTTCTTTCATTGAAACAGAGTGTGTTTCATGGATGAGAACACTGGTCTGAATTTCCCAACACAAACGGAGTTAAACCAGAGTCTGTATGTCTTCCTACAAGCAAGAGTTCATTTCCGGTAAACCCAGTGATTTTTCGGCTCAAATGAATTTACACAGTTCACGGATCCAACACGATTTTCAGTATTAACTAAAGAGCATGTATGAAGAGATGCTGTGGTTTGTATGAGTTTCATAAGCAGAGTTGAACTAACACGGTCCATTTGAGTAGGAAATACAGTTCTGTTTTTTCTGGGCATGCTCATGTTTCTTGCTGTATTGCAGAACCTCGAAAGAAGAGCATGCTCTTTGCGTTAAAACAGAGTGTGTGTCATGGATGACAACACTGGTCTGAATTTTTCTTCAGAAACGGAGTTAAACCAAAGTCTCTGTGTCTTCCTACAAGCAAGAGTTCATTTCCGGTAACCCCAGTGTTTTTTCGGCTCAAATGAATTCGCACAGTTCACGAGCCCAAAATGCTTTTCACTATTAACTAAAGAGAATGTATGTAAGATATGCTGTGGTTTGTTACTGTTTCATAATCAGAGTTCAACTAGATATGGTCTATATGAGTAGGAAACAAAGTTCTTTTTTTCTGGACATGCTCATATTTCTTGCTGTATTGCAGACTCTGGAGAGAAGAGGATGCTTCTTGCGTTAAAACAGAGGGTGTTTCATGGATTAGAACACTGGTCTGAATTTATCTTCACAAACGAGTTAAACCAAAGGCTCTGTGTCTTCCTACAAGCAAGAGTTCATTTCCGGAAAACCCATTGATTTTTTAGCTCAAATGAATTTACACAGTTCACAAACCCAACACGTTTTTCACAGTAAACTAAAGAGCATCTATGTAAGACATGCTGTGGTTTGTTAAAGTTTCAAAAGCGGAGTTCAACTAGATATGGTCCGTATGAGTGGGAAACACAGTTCTTTTTTCTGGACATGCTCATATTTCTTACTTTATTGCAGGCTGGACAGAAGAGGATGCTTCTTGCGTTAAAACAGAGGGTGTTTCATGGATGAGAACTCTGGTCTGAATTTCCCTTCATAAACGGAGATCAACCATTGGCTCTGTGTCTTAATACAAGCAAGACTTCATTTCCGGTAAACCCAGTGATTTCTCAGCTCAAATGAATTTACACAGTTCACTAACCCAACACGTTTTTCACTATAAACTAAAGAGCATCTGTGTAAGCCATGCTGTGGTTTGTTTAGTTTCATAAGGAGAGTTTAACTAGATATTGTCCGTATGAGTAAGAAACACAGTCCTTTTTTTCTGGGCATGCTCATGTTTCTTGCTTTATTGGAACGCTGGAAAGAAGAGCATGCTCTTTGCGATAAAAAAAGAGTGTGTTTCATGGATAAGAACACTGGTCGGAATTTGCCTTCACAAACGGAATTAAACCAAAGCTTCTGTGTTTTCCTACAAGCAAGAGTTCATTTCCGGTAAACCCAGTGATTTTTCGGCTCAAAGGAATATACACAGTTCACGAACCCAACACGTTTCTCACTATAAAGTAAAGAGCATGTATGAAGAGATGCTGTGGTTTGTATGAGTTTCATAAGCAGAGTTGAACTAACACGGTCCATTTGAGTAGGAAATACGGTTCTTTCTTTTCTGGGCATGCTCATGTTTCTTGCTGTATTAGAGACGAGGGAAAGAAGACCATGCTCTTTGCGGTAAAACAGAGTGTGTTTCATGGATGAGAACTCTGGTCTGAATTTCCCTTCACAAACGGAGATAAACCATTGCCTCTGTGTCTACCTACAAGCAAGACTTCATTTCCGGTAAACCCAGTGATTTCTTGGCTCAAATGAATTTACACAGTTCACTAACCCAACACGTTTTTCACTTTAAACGAAATAGCGTCTATGTAAGAGATGCTGTGGTTTGTTACAGTTTCATAAGCAGAGTTCCACTAGATATGAACCGTATGAGTAGAAAACACAGTTCTTTTTTTCTGGGCATGCTCATATTTCTTGCTGTATTAGAGAAGATGGAAAGAAAAGCATGCTCTTTTCGTTAAAACAGAGTGTGTTTCATGGATGAGAACTCTGGTCTGAATTTCCCTTCACAAACGGAGATAAACCATTGCCTCTGTGTCTTCCTACAAGCAAGACTTCATTTCCGGTAAACCCAGTGATTTCTCGGCTCAAATGAATTTACACAGTTCACTAACCCAACACGTTTTTCACTATAAACTAAAGAGCATCCATGTAAGACATGCTGTGGTTTGTAACAGTTTCATAAGCAGAGTTTAACTAGATATGGTCCGTATGAGAAAGAAACACAGTTCTTTTTTTCTGGGGATGCTCATGTTTCTTGCTGTATTGGAACGCTGGAAAGAAGAGCATATTCTTTGCGTTAAAACAGAGTGTGTTTCGTGGATGAGAACACTGGTCGGAATCTCCCTTCCCAAACGGAATTAAAACAAAGCTTCTGTGTTTTCCTACAAGCAAGAGTTCATTTCCGATAAACCCAGTGATTTAACAGCTCAAATGAATTTACACAGTTCACAATCCCAACACGTTTTTCACAAGAAACCAAAGAGCATCTATGTAAGACATGCTGTGTTTTCTTACAATTTCATAAACAGAGTTCAACTAGATATGGTCCGTATGAGTAGGAAACACAGTTCTTTTTTTCTGGACATGCTCATATTTCTTGCTTTATTGCAGACTCTGGACAGAAGAGGATGCTTCTTGCGTTAAAACAGAGAGTGTTTCATGGATGAGAACACTGGTCTGAATTTCCCTTCACAAAGGAGTTAAACCAAAGGCGCTGTGTCTTCCTACAAGCAAGGCTTCATTTCCGGTAAACACAGTGATTTCTCGGCTCAAATGAATTTACCCAGTTCACTAACCCAACATGTTTTTCACTATAAACTAAAGAGCATCTATGTAAGACATGCTGTGGTTTGTTACAGTTTCATAAGCAAAGTTAAACTAGATATGGTCCGTATGAGTAAGAAACACAGTTCTTTTTTTCTGGGCATGCTCATGTTTCTTGCTGTATTGGAACGCTAGAAGGAAGAGCATGCTCTTTGCGTTAAAACAGAGTGTGTTTCATGGATGAGAACACTGGTCGGAATCTCCCTTCACAAATGGAATTAAACCAAAGCTTCTGTGTTTTCCTACAAGCAAGAGTTCATTTCCGGTAAACCCAGTGATTTTTCGGCTCAAATGAATACACACAGTTCACGAACCCAACACGTTTTTCTCTATAAACTAAAGAGCATCTATGTAAGAGATGCTGTGGTTTCTTACACTTTCATAAGCAGAGTTCAACTAGATATCGTGCGTATGAGTAGGAAACATAGTTCTTTTTCTCTGGGCATGCTCATGTTATTTGCTGTATTAGAGACTTTGGAAAGAAGAGCATGATCTTTGCGTTAAAACAGAGTGTGATTCATGGATGAGAACACTGGTCTGAATTTCCCTTCACAAACGGAGTTCAACCAAAGGCTCTGTGTCTTCCTATAAGCAAGAGTTCATTTCCGGAAAACCCATTGATTTTTCAGCTCAAGTGAATTCACACAGTTAACAAACCCAACACGTTTTTCACAATAAACTAAAGAGCATCTATGTAAGACATTCTGTGGTTTGTTACAGTTTCATAAGCCAGTTCAACTAGATATGGTCCGTATGAGTAGGAAACACATTCTTTTTTTCTGGACATGCTCATATTTCTTGCTTTATTGCAGACTCTGGACAGAAGAGGATGCTTCTTGCGTTAAAACAGAGGGTGTTTCATGGATGAGAACACAGGTCTGAATTTCCCTACAGAAAAGAGTTAAACCAAAGGCTCTGTGTCTTCCTACAAGCAAGAGTTCATTTCCGGTAAACCCAGTGATTTTTCGGCTCAAATGAATACACACAGTTCACGAACCCAACACGTTTTTCTCTATAAACTAAAGAGCATCTATGTAAGAGATGCTGTGGTGTCTTACAGTTTCATAAGCAGAGTTCAACTAGATTTTGTCCGTAAGAGTAGGAAACATAGTTTTTTTTCTCTGGGCATGCTCATGTTATTTGCTTTATTAGAGACTTTGGAAAGAAGAGCATGCTCTTTGCGATAAAACAGAGTGTGATTCATGGATGAGAACACATGTCTGAATTTCCCTTCACAAACGGCGTTAAACCAAAGGCTCTGTGTCTTCCTACACGCAAGAGTTCATTTCTGGTAAACCCAGTGATTTTTCGGCTCAAATGAATATACAAAGTTCACGAACCCAACATGTTTTTTACTATAAACTAAAGAGCATCTATGTAAGAGATGCTTTGGTTTCTTACAATTTCATAATAGTGTTCAACTAGATGTCGTCCATATGAGTAGGAAACATAGTTCTATTTTTCTGGGCATGCTCTTGTTTCTTGCTTTATTGGAACCCTAGAAAGAAGAGCATGCTCTTTGCGTTAAAACAGAGTGTGTTTCATGGATGAGAACTCTGGTCTGAATTTTCCTTCACAAACGGAATTAAACCAAAGGCTCTGTGTCTTCCTACAAGCAAGAGTTCATTTCCGGTAAACCCAGTGTTTTTTCGGCTCAAATGAATTTACACAGTTCAAGAACCCAACATGATTTTCACTATTAACCAAAGATCATCTATGTAAGAGATGCTGGGGTTTGTTACAGTTTCATAAGCAGATTTCAACTAGATATGGTGCGTATGAGTAGGAAACACAGTTCTTTTTCTGGACATGCTCATATTTCTTGCTGTATTGCAGACTCTTGAAAGAAGATGATGCTTCTTGCGTTAAAACAGAAGGTGTTTCATGGATGAGAACACTGGTATGAATTTCCCTTCACAAACGGAGTTAAACCAAAGCCTCTGTGTCTTCCTACAAGCAAGAGTTCATTTCCGGTAAACCCAGTGATTTTTTGGCTCAAATGAATTTACACAGATCACGAACCCAACACGATTTTCACTATTAACTAAAGAGCATCTATGTAAGAGATGCTGTGGTTTGTTACAGTTTCTTAAGCAGAGTTCAACTAGTTATTGTTCGTATGAGTAGGAAACACAGTTCATTTTTTCTGGACATCCTCATTTTTCTTGTTGTATTGCAGATTCTGGACAGAAGAGGATGCTTCTGGCGTTTAAACAGAGGGTGTTTCATGGATGAGAACACTGGTCTGAATTTCCCTTCACAAACGGATTTAAACAAAAAGCTCTTTGTCTTCCTACAATCAAGAGTTCATTTCCGGTAAAGCCAGTGATTATTCGGCTCAAATGAATTTACACAGTTCACTAACCCAACATGATTTTCACTATAACAAAACAGCATCTATGTAAGAGATGCTGGGGTTTGTTACAGTTTCATAAGCAGAATTCAACTAGATATGGTCCGTATCAGTTGGAAACACAGTTCTTTTTTCAGGGCATGCTCATGTTTCTTGCTGTATAGGAGACGAGGAAAGAAGAGCATGCTTCTCGCGTTAAATCATAGTATATTTCATGGATGAGAACACCGGTCTGAATTTTCCATCACAAACGGACTTAAACTGAAGGCTCTGTGTCTTCCTACAAGCAAGAGATCATTTCCGGTAAGCGCAGTGATTTTTCTGCTCAAATGAATTTACACTATTCATGAACCCAATACGTTTTTCACTATTAACTAAAGAGCATCTATGTAACACATGCTGTGGTTTGTTACAGTTTCATAAGCAGAGTTCAACTAGATATGAACCGTATGAGTAGGAAACACAGTTCTCTTTTTTTGGGCATGCTCATATTTCTTACTGTATTAGAGAAGCTGGAAAGAAGAGCATGCTCTTTGCGTTAAAACAGAGTGTGTTTCATGGATGAGAACTCTGGTCTGAATTTCCCTTCACAAGGGGAGATAAACCATTGGCTCTGTGTCTTCCTACAAGCAAGACTTCATTTCCGGTAAACCCAGTGATTTCTCGGCTCAAATGAATTTACCCAGTTCACTAACCCCACGCGTTTTTCACTATAAACTAAAGAGCGTCTATGTAAGACATGCTGTGGTTTGTTACAGTTTCATAAGCAGAGTTTAACTAGATATGGTCCATATGAGTAAGAAGCACAGTTCTTTTTTTCTGGGCATGCTCATGTTTCTTGCTGTATTGGAACGCTAGAAAGAAGAGCATGCTCTTTGCGTTAAAACAGAGTGTCATTCATGGATGAGAACACTGGTCTGAATTTCCCTTCTCAAACGGAGTTAAACCAAAGGCTCTGTGTCTTCCTACAAGCAAGAGTTCATTTCCGGAAAACCCATCGATTTTTCAGCTCAAATGAATTTACACAGTTCACTAACCCAACACGTTTTTCACTTTAAACGAAAGAGCGTCTATGTAAGAGATGCTGTGGTTTGTTACATTTTCATGAGCAGAGTTCAACTAGATATGAACCGTATGAGTAGGAAACACAGTTCTTTTTTTCTGGACATGCTCATATTTCTTGCTTTATTGCAGACTCTGGACAGAAGAGGATGTTTCTTGCGTTAAAACAGAGTGTGTTGCATGGATGAGAACACTGGTTTGAATTTCCCTTCAGAAACGGAGTTGAACCAAAGGCTCTGTGTCTTCCTACAAGCAAGACTTCACTTCCGGTAAACCCAGTGATATATCGGCTCAAATGAATTTACAAGTTCACTAACCCAACACGTTTTTCACTATAAACCTAAGAGCATCTATGTAATACATGCTGTGGTTTGTTATTGTTTCATAAGCAGAATTCAACTAGATATTGTCCGTATGAGTAAGAAACACAGTTCTTTGTTTCTGGGCATGCTCAGGTTTCTTGCTGTATTGGAACGCTGGAAAGAAGAGCATGCTCTTTCCGTTAAAACAGAGTGTGTTTCATGGATGAGAACACTGGTCGGAATTTCCCTTCACAAACAGAATAAAACCAAAGCTTCTGTGTTTTCCTACAAGCAACAGTTCATTTCCGGTAAAACCAGTGATTTTTCGGCTCTAATGTATATACACAGTTCATTAACCCAACACGTTTTTCACTATAAACTAAAAAGAATCTATGTAAGAGATGCTGTGGCTTCTTACAGTTTCATAAGCAGAGTTCAACTAGATATCGTCCATATGAGTAGGAAACATAGTTCTTTTTGTCTGGACATGCACATCTTTCTTGCTGTATTAGAGACGCTGGAAAGAAGAGCATGCTCTTTGCGTTAAAACAGAGTGTGTTTCATGGATGAGAACTCTGGTCTGAATTTCTCTTCACAAACGGATATAAACCATTTGCTCTATGTCTTCCTACAAGCAAGACTTCATTTCCAGTATACCCAGTGATTTCTCGTCTCAAATGAATTTACACATTTCACTAACCCAACACGTTTTTCACAATAAACTAAAGAGCATCTATGTAAGACATGCTGTGGTTTGTTACAGTTTCATAAGCAGAGTTCAACTAGATATGGTCCGTATGAGTAGGAAACACCGTTCTTTTTCTGGACATGCTCATATTTCTTGCTGTATTGCAGACTCTGGACAGAAGAGGATGCTTCTTGCGTTAAAACAGAGGGTGGTTCATGGATGAGAACACTGGTCTGAATTTCCCTTCACAAACGGAGTTAAACCAAAGGCTCTGTGTCTTCCTACAAGCAAGAGTTCATTTCCGGTAAACCCAGTGTTTTTTCGGCTCAAATGAATTTACACAGTTCAACAACCCAACACGATTTTCACTATTAACCAATGATCATCTATGTAAGAGATGCTGTGGTTTGTTACAGTTTCATAAGCAGAGTTCAACTAGATATGGTGCGTATGAGTAGGAAACACAGTTCTTTTTCTGGACATGCTCATATTTCTTGCTGTATTGCAGACTCTGGAAAGAAGAGGATGCTTCTTGCATTAAAACGGAGGGTGTTTCATGGATGAGAAAACTGGTCTGAATTTCCCTTCACAAACGGAGAGAAACCAAAGGGTCTGTGTCTTCCTACAAGCAAGAGTTCATTTCCGGTAAACCCAGTGATTTTTCAGCTCAAATGAATTTACACTGTTTACGAACCCAACACGATTTTCACTATTAACTAAAGAGCATCTATGTGAGAGATGCTGTGGTTTTTTACAGGTTCACAAGCAGAGTTCAACTAGATATGGTCCGTATGAGAAGGAAACACAGTTCATTTTCTGGACATGCTCATATTTCTTGCTGTATTACAGAATCTGGAAAGAAGAGGATGCATCTTGCGTTAAAAAGGAGTGTGATTCATGGATGAGAACACTGGTTTCAAATTCCCTTCACAAACGGAGTTAAACCAAAGCTCTGTGTCTTCCTACAAGCACGAGTTCATTTCCGGAAAACCCATTGATTTTTCGGCTCAAATGAATTTACACAGTTCACAAACCCAACACGTTTTTCAAAATAAACTAAAGAGCATCTATGTAAGACATGCTGTGGTTTGTTACAGTTTCAAGAGCAGAGTTCAACTAGATAGGATCCGTAGTAGTAGGAAACACAGTTCTTTTTTTCTGGGCATGCTCATATTTCTTGCTGTATTAGAGAAACTGGAAAGAAGAGCATGCTCTTTGCGTTAAAACAGAGTGTGTTTCATGGATGAGAACTCTGGTCTGAATTTCCCTTCACAAACGGAGATAAACCATTATCTGTGTCTTCCTACAAGCAAGACTTCATTTCTGGTAAACCCAGTGATTTCTCGGCTCAAATGAATTTACACAGTTCACTAACCCAACACGTTTTTCACTATAAACTAAAGAGCATCCAGGTAAGACATGCTGTGGTTTGTTACACTTTCATAAGCAGAGTTTAACTAGATATGGTCCATATGAGTAAGAAGCACAGTTCTTTTTTTCTGGGCATGCTCATGTTTCTTGCTGTATTGGAACGCTAGAAAGAAGAGCATGCTCTTTGCGTTAAAACAGAGTGTCATTCATGGATGAGAACACTGGTCTGAATTTCCCTTCTCAAACGGAGTTAAACCAAAGGCTCTGTGTCTTCCTACAAGCAAGAGTTCATTTCCGGAAAACCCATTGATTTTTCGGCTCAAATGAATTTACACAGTTCACAAACCCAACACGTTTTTCAAAATAAACTAAAGAGCATCTATGTAAGACATGCTGTGGTTTCTTACAGTTTCAAGAGCAGAGTTCAACTAGATAGGATCCGTATCAGTTGGAAACACAATTATTTTTTTCTGGGCATGCTCATGTTTCTTGCTGTATTGGAGACACTGAAAAGAAGAGCATGCTTTTCGCGTTAAATCAGAGTGTGTTTCATGGATGAGAACACCGGTCTGAATTTTACATCACAATCGAGTTAAACCAAAGGCTCTGTGTCTTTCTAAAAGGAAGAGTTCATTTCCGGTAAACCCAGTGTTTTTTTGGCTCAAATGAATATACACAGTTCACGAACCCAACACGTTTTTCACTATAATCTAAAGAGCATCTATGTAAGAGATGCTGTGGTTTCTTACAGTTTCATAAGCAGAGTTCAACTAGATATCGTCCGTATGAGTAGGAAACATAGTTCTTTTTGTCTGGACATGCACATCTTTCTTGCTGTATTAGAGACGCTGGAAAGAAGAGCATGCTCTTTGCGTTAAAACAGAGTGTGTTTCATGGATGAGAACTCTGGTCTGAATTTCTCTTCACAAACGGATATAAACCATTTGCTCTATGTCTTCCTACAAGCAAGACTTCATTTCCAGTATACCCAGTGATTTCTCGTCTCAAATGAATTTACACATTTCACTAACCCAACACGTTTTTCACAATAAACTAAAGAGCATCTATGTAAGACATGCTGTGGTTTGTTACAGTTTCATAAGCAGAGTTCAACTAGATATGGTCCGTATGAGTAGGAAACACCGTTCTTTTTCTGGACATGCTCATATTTCTTGCTGTATTGCAGACTCTGGACAGAAGAGGATGCTTCTTGCGTTAAAACAGAGGGTGGTTCATGGATGAGAACACTGGTCTGAATTTCCCTTCACAAACGGAGTTAAACCAAAGGCTCTGTGTCTTCCTACAAGCAAGAGTTCATTTCCGGTAAACCCAGTGTTTTTTCGGCTCAAATGAATTTACACAGTTCAAGAACCCAACACGATTTTCACTATTAACCAATGATCATCTATGTAAGAGATGCTGTGGTTTGTTACAGTTTCATAAGCAGAGTTCAACTAGATATGGTGCGTATGAGTAGGAAACACAGTTCTTTTTCTGGACATGCTCATATTTCTTGCTGTATTGCAGACTCTGGAAAGAAGAGGATGCTTCTTGCGTTAAAACGGAGGGTGTTTCATGGATGAGAACACTGGTCTGAATTTCCCTTCACAAACGGAGAGAAACCAAAGGGTCTGTGTCTTCCTACAAGCAAGAGTTCATTTCCGGTAAACCCAGTGATTTTTCAGCTCAAATGAATTTACACTGTTTACGAACCCAACACGATTTTCACTATTAACTAAAGAGCATCTATGTGAGAGATGCTGTGGTTTTTTACAGGTTCACAAGCAGAGTTCAACTAGATATGGTCCGTATGAGTAGGAAACACAGTTCATTTTCTGGACATGCTCATATTTCTTGCTGTATTACAGAATCTGGAAAGAAGAGGATGCATCTTGCGTTAAAAAGGAGTGTGATTCATGGATGAGAACACTGGTTTCAAATTCCCTTCACAAACGGAGTTAAACCAAAGCTCTGTGTCTTCCTACAAGCAAGAGTTCATTTCTGGTAAACCCAGTGATGTTTCGGATCAAATGAATTTACACAGTTCACGAACCCAACACGATTTTCACTATTATCTAAAGAGCATCTATGTAAGAGATGATGTGGTTTGTTACAGTTTCACAATCAGAGTTCAACTAGATATGGTCTGTATGAGTAGGAAACACAGTTCTTTTTTTCTGGATATGCTCATATTTCTTGCTGTATTGCAGACTCTGACCCCAAGAGGATGCTTCTTGCATTAAAACAGATGGTGTTTCATGAATGAGAACACTGGTCTGAATTTTCCTTCACAAATGGAGATAAACCATTGGCTCTGTGTCTTCCCAAAAGCAAGACTTCATTTCCGGTAAACCCAGTAATTTCTCGGCTCAAATGAATTTACACAGTTCACTAACCCAACACGTTTTTCCCTATAAACAAAAGAGCATCTATGTAAGACATGCTGTGGTTTGTTACAGTTTCATAAGCAGAGTATAACTAGATATGTCCGTATGAGTAAGAAACACAGTTCTTTTATTCTGGGCATGCTCATGTTTCTTGCTGTTTTGGAATGCTGGAAAGAAGAGCATGCTCTTTGCGTTAAAACAGAGTGTGTTTCATGGATGAGAACACTGGTCGGAATTTCCCTTCACAAACGGAATAAAACCAAAGCTTCTGTGTTTTCCTACAAGCAACAGTTCATTTCCGGTAAAACCAGTGATTTTTCGGCTCTAATGTATATACACAGTTCATTAACCCAACACGTTTTTCACTATAAAATAAAGAGCATCTATGTAAGACTTGCTGTGGTTTCTTCCAGTTTCATAAGCAGAGTTCAACTAGATATCGTCCATATGAGTAGGAAACATAGTTCTTTTTTCTGGGCATGCTCATGTTTCTTGCTGTATTAGAGACGAGGGAAAGAACAGCATGCTCTTTGCGTTAAAACAGAGTGTGTTTCATGGATGAGAACACTGGTCAGAATTTCCCTTCACAAACGGAATAAAACCAAAGCTTCTGTGTTTTCCTACAAGCAAGAGTTCATTTCCGGTAAACCCAGTGATTTTTCGACTCTAATGTATATACACAGTTCATGAACCCAACACTTTTTTCACTACAAACTAAAGAGCATCTATGTAAGCGATGCTGTGGTTTCTTACAGTTTCATAAGCAGAGTTCAACTAGATATCGTTCGTATGAGTAGGAAACATAGTTCTTTTTCTGGGCATGATCATGTTTCTTGCTGTATTAGAGACGCTACAAAGAAGAACATTCTCTTTGCGTTAAAACAGAGTGTTTTTCATGGGTGAGAACTCTGGTCTGAATTTTCCTTCACAAACGGAGATAAACCATTGCCTCTGTGTCTAACTTCAAGCAAGACTTCAACCCAACACGTTTTTCACAATAAACTAAAGAGCATCTATGTAAGACATGCTGTGGTTTGTTACAGTTTCATAAGCAGAGTTCAACTAGATATCGTCCATATGAGTAGGAAACACAGTTCTTTTTTTCTGGCATGCTTATGGATCTTGCTGTATTGGAGACACAGGAAAGAAGTGCATGCTTCTTTCATTGAAACAGAGTGTGTTTCATGGATGAGAACACTGGTCTGAATTTCCCAACACAAACGGAGTTAAAGCAGAGTCTGTATGTCTTCCTACAAGCAAGAGTTCATTTCCGGTAAACCCAGTGATTTTTCGGCTCAAATGAATTTACACAGTTCACGGACCCAACACGATTTTCAGTATTAACTAAAGAGCATGTATGAAGAGATGCTGTGGTTTGTATGAGTTTCATAAGCAGAGTTGAACTAACACGGTCCATTTGAGTAGGAAATACAGTTCTGTTTTTTTCTGGGCATGCTCATGTTTCTTGCTGTATTGCAGAACCTCAAAAGAAGAGCATGCTCTTTGCGTTAAAACAGAGTGTGTGTCATGGATGACAACACTGGTCTGAATTTTTCTTCAGAAACGGAGTTAAACCAAAGTCTCTGTGTCTTCCTACAAGCAAGAGTTCATTTCCGGTAACCCCAGTGTTTTTTGGGCTCAAATGAATTCGCACAGTTCACGAGCCCAACACGCTTTTCACTATTAACTAAAGAGAATGTATGTAAGATATGCTGTGGTTTGTTACAGTTTCATAATCAGAGTTCAACTAGATATGGTCTATATGAGTAGGAAACAAAGTTCTTTTTTTCTGGACATGCTCATATTTCTTGCTGTATTGCAGACTCTGGACAGAAGAGGATGCTTCTTGCGTTAAAACAGAGGGTGTTTCATGGATTAGAACACTGGTCTGAATTTATCTTCACAAACGAGTTAAACCAAAGGCTCTGTGTCTTCCTACAAGCAAGAGTTCATTTCCGGAAAACCCATTGATTTTTCAGCTCAAATGAATTTACACAGTTCACAAACCCAACACGTTTTTCACAGTAAACTAAAGAGCATCTATGTAAGACATGCTGTGGTTTGTTAAAGTTTCAAAAGCGGAGTTCAACTAGATATGGTCCGTATGAGTAGGAAACACAGTTCTTTTTTTCTGGATATGCTCATATTTCTTGCTGTATTGCAGACTCTGACCCTAAGAGGATGCTTCTTGCATTAAAACAGATGGTGTTTCATGAATGAGAACACTGGTCTGAATTTTCCTTCACAAATGGAGATAAACCATTGGCTCTGTGTCTTCCCAAAAGCAAGACTTCATTTCAGGTAAACCCAGTAATTTCTCGGCTCAAATGAATTTACACAGTTCACTAACCCAACACGTTTTTCCCTATAAACGAAAGAGCATCTATGTAAGACATGCTGTGGTTTGTTACAGTTTCATAAGCAGAGTATAACTAGATATGTCCGTATGAGTAAGAAACACAGTTCTTTTATTCTGGGCATGCTCATGTTTCTTGCTGTTTTGGAATGCTGGAAAGAAGAGCATGCTCTTTGCGTTAAAACAGAGTGTGTTTCATGGAAGAGAACACTGGTCGGAATTTCCCTTCACAAACGGAATAAAACCAAAGCTTCTGTGTTTTCCTACAAGCAACAGTTCATTTCCGGTAAAACCAGTGATTTTTCGGCTCTAATGTATATACACAGTTCATTAACCCAACACGTTTTTCACTATAAAATAAAGAGCATCTATGTAAGAGTTGCTGTGGTTTCTTCCTGTTTCATAAGCAGAGTTCAACTAGATATCGTCCGTATGAGTAGGAAACATAGTTCTTTTTTCTGGGCATGCTCATGTTTCTTGCTGTATTAGAGATGAGGGAAAGAAGAGCATGCTCTTTGCGTTAAAACAGAGTGTGTTTCATGGGTGAGAACTCTGGTCTGAATTTTCCTTCACAAACGGAGATAAACCATTGCCTCTGTGTCTAACTTCAAGCAAGACTTCAACCCAACACGTTTTTCACAATAAACTAAAGAGCATCTATGTAAGACATGCTGTGGTTTGTTACAGTTTCATAAGCAGAGTTCAACTAGATATCGTCCGTATGAGTAGGAAACACAGTTCTTTTTTTCTGGCATGCTTATGGATCTTGCTGTATTGGAGACACAGGAAAGAAGTGCATGCTTCTTTCATTGAAACAGAGTGTGTTTCATGGATGAGAACACTGGTCTGAATTTCCCAACACAAACGGAGTTAAACCAGAGTCTGTATGTCTTCCTACAAGCAAGAGTTCATTTCCGGTAAACCCAGTGATTTTTCGGCTCAAATGAATTTACACAGTTCACGGACCCAACACGATTTTCAGTATTAACTAAAGAGCATGTATGAAGAGATGCTGTGGTTTGTATGAGTTTCATAAGCAGAGTTGAACTAACACGGTCCATTTGAGTAGGAAATACAGTTCTGTTTTTTCTGGGCATGCTCATGTTTCTTGCTGTATTGCAGAACCTCGAAAGAAGAGCATGCTCTTTGCGTTAAAACAGAGTGTGTGTCATGGATGACAACACTGGTCTGAATTTTTCTTCAGAAACGGAGTTAAACCAAAGTCTCTGTGTCTTCCTACAAGCAAGAGTTCATTTCCGGTAACCCCAGTGTTTTTTCGGCTCAAATGAATTCGCACAGTTCACGAGCCCAAAATGCTTTTCACTATTAACTAAAGAGAATGTATGTAAGATATGCTGTGGTTTGTTACTGTTTCATAATCAGAGTTCAACTAGATATGGTCTATATGAGTAGGAAACAAAGTTCTTTTTTTCTGGACATGCTCATATTTCTTGCTGTATTGCAGACTCTGGAGAGAAGAGGATGCTTCTTGCGTTAAAACAGAGGGTGTTTCATGGATTAGAACACTGGTCTGAATTTATCTTCACAAACGAGTTAAACCAAAGGCTCTGTGTCTTCCTACAAGCAAGAGTTCATTTCCGGAAAACCCATTGATTTTTTAGCTCAAATGAATTTACACAGTTCACAAACCCAACACGTTTTTCACAGTAAACTAAAGAGCATCTATGTAAGACATGCTGTGGTTTGTTAAAGTTTCAAAAGCGGAGTTCAACTAGATATGGTCCGTATGAGTGGGAAACACAGTTCTTTTTTCTGGACATGCTCATATTTCTTACTTTATTGCAGGCTGGACAGAAGAGGATGCTTCTTGCGTTAAAACAGAGGGTGTTTCATGGATGAGAACTCTGGTCTGAATTTCCCTTCATAAACGGAGATCAACCATTGGCTCTGTGTCTTAATACAAGCAAGACTTCATTTCCGGTAAACCCAGTGATTTCTCAGCTCAAATGAATTTACACAGTTCACTAACCCAACACGTTTTTCACTATAAACTAAAGAGCATCTGTGTAAGACATGCTGTGGTTTGTTTAGTTTCATAAGGAGAGTTTAACTAGATATTGTCCGTATGAGTAAGAAACACAGTTCTTTTTTTCTGGGCATGCTCATGTTTCTTGCTTTATTGGAACGCTGGAAAGAAGAGCATGCTCTTTGCGATAAAAAAAGAGTGTGTTTCATGGATAAGAACACTGGTCGGAATTTGCCTTCACAAACGGAATTAAACCAAAGCTTCTGTGTTTTCCTACAAGCAAGAGTTCATTTCCGGTAAACCCAGTGATTTTTCGGCTCAAAGGAATATACACAGTTCACGAACCCAACACGTTTCTCACTATAAAGTAAAGAGCATGTATGAAGAGATGCTGTGGTTTGTATGAGTTTCATAAGCAGAGTTGAACTAACACGGTCCATTTGAGTAGGAAATACGGTTCTTTCTTTTCTGGGCATGCTCATGTTTCTTGCTGTATTAGAGACGAGGGAAAGAAGAGCATGCTCTTTGCGGTAAAACAGAGTGTGTTTCATGGATGAGAACTCTGGTCTGAATTTCCCTTCACAAACGGAGATAAACCATTGCCTCTGTGTCTACCTACAAGCAAGACTTCATTTCCGGTAAACCCAGTGATTTCTTGGCTCAAATGAATTTACACAGTTCACTAACCCAACACGTTTTTCACTTTAAACGAAATAGCGTCTATGTAAGAGATGCTGTGGTTTGTTACAGTTTCATAAGCAGAGTTCCACTAGATATGAACCGTATGAGTAGAAAACACAGTTCTTTTTTTCTGGGCATGCTCATATTTCTTGCTGTATTAGAGAAGATGGAAAGAAAAGCATGCTCTTTTCGTTAAAACAGAGTGTGTTTCATGGATGAGAACTCTGGTCTGAATTTCCCTTCACAAACGGAGATAAACCATTGCCTCTGTGTCTTCCTACAAGCAAGACTTCATTTCCGGTAAACCCAGTGATTTCTCGGCTCAAATGAATTTACACAGTTCACTAACCCAACACGTTTTTCACTATAAACTAAAGAGCATCCATGTAAGACATGCTGTGGTTTGTAACAGTTTCATAAGCAGAGTTTAACTAGATATGGTCCGTATGAGAAAGAAACACAGTTCTTTTTTTCTGGGGATGCTCATGTTTCTTGCTGTATTGGAACGCTGGAAAGAAGAGCATATTCTTTGCGTTAAAACAGAGTGTGTTTCGTGGATGAGAACACTGGTCGGAATCTCCCTTCCCAAACGGAATTAAAACAAAGCTTCTGTGTTTTCCTACAAGCAAGAGTTCATTTCCGATAAACCCAGTGATTTAACAGCTCAAATGAATTTACACAGTTCACAATCCCAACACGTTTTTCACAAGAAACCAAAGAGCATCTATGTAAGACATGCTGTGTTTTCTTACAATTTCATAAACAGAGTTCAACTAGATATGGTCCGTATGAGTAGGAAACACAGTTCTTTTTTTCTGGACATGCTCATATTTCTTGCTTTATTGCAGACTCTGGACAGAAGAGGATGCTTCTTGCGTTAAAACAGAGAGTGTTTCATGGATGAGAACACTGGTCTGAATTTCCCTTCACAAAGGAGTTAAACCAAAGGCGCTGTGTCTTCCTACAAGCAAGGCTTCATTTCCGGTAAACACAGTGATTTCTCGGCTCAAATGAATTTACCCAGTTCACTAACCCAACATGTTTTTCACTATAAACTAAAGAGCATCTATGTAAGACATGCTGTGGTTTGTTACAGTTTCATAAGCAAAGTTAAACTAGATATGGTCCGTATGAGTAAGAAACACAGTTCTTTTTTTCTGGGCATGCTCATGTTTCTTGCTGTATTGGAACGCTAGAAGGAAGAGCATGCTCTTTGCGTTAAAACAGAGTGTGTTTCATGGATGAGAACACTGGTCGGAATCTCCCTTCACAAATGGAATTAAACCAAAGCTTCTGTGTTTTCCTACAAGCAAGAGTTCATTTCCGGTAAACCCAGTGATTTTTCGGCTCAAATGAATACACACAGTTCACGAACCCAACACGTTTTTCTCTATAAACTAAAGAGCATCTATGTAAGAGATGCTGTGGTTTCTTACACTTTCATAAGCAGAGTTCAACTAGATATCGTGCGTATGAGTAGGAAACATAGTTCTTTTTCTCTGGGCATGCTCATGTTATTTGCTGTATTAGAGACTTTGGAAAGAAGAGCATGATCTTTGCGTTAAAACAGAGTGTGATTCATGGATGAGAACACTGGTCTGAATTTCCCTTCACAAACGGAGTTCAACCAAAGGCTCTGTGTCTTCCTATAAGCAAGAGTTCATTTCCGGAAAACCCATTGATTTTTCAGCTCAAGTGAATTCACACAGTTAACAAACCCAACACGTTTTTCACAATAAACTAAAGAGCATCTATGTAAGACATTCTGTGGTTTGTTACAGTTTCATAAGCCAGTTCAACTAGATATGGTCCGTATGAGTAGGAAACACATTCTTTTTTTCTGGACATGCTCATATTTCTTGCTTTATTGCAGACTCTGGACAGAAGAGGATGCTTCTTGCGTTAAAACAGAGGGTGTTTCATGGATGAGAACACAGGTCTGAATTTCCCTACAGAAAAGAGTTAAACCAAAGGCTCTGTGTCTTCCTACAAGCAAGAGTTCATTTCCGGTAAACCCAGTGATTTTTCGGCTCAAATGAATACACACAGTTCACGAACCCAACACGTTTTACTCTATAAACTAAAGAGCATCTATGTAAGAGATGCTGTGGTGTCTTACAGTTTCATAAGCAGAGTTCAACTAGATTTTGTCCGTAAGAGTAGGAAACATAGTTTTTTTTCTCTGGGCATGCTCATGTTATTTGCTTTATTAGAGACTTTGGAAAGAAGAGCATGCTCTTTGCGATAAAACAGAGTGTGATTCATGGATGAGAACACATGTCTGAATTTCCCTTCACAAACGGCGTTAAACCAAAGGCTCTGTGTCTTCCTACACGCAAGAGTTCATTTCTGGTAAACCCAGTGATTTTTCGGCTCAAATGAATATACAAAGTTCACGAACCCAACATGTTTTTTACTATAAACTAAAGAGCATCTATGTAAGAGATGCTTTGGTTTCTTACAATTTCATAATAGTGTTCAACTAGATGTCGTCCATATGAGTAGGAAACATAGTTCTATTTTTCTGGGCATGCTCTTGTTTCTTGCTTTATTGGAACCCTAGAAAGAAGAGCATGCTCTTTGCGTTAAAACAGAGTGTGTTTCATGGATGAGAACTCTGGTCTGAATTTTCCTTCACAAACGGAATTAAACCAAAGGCTCTGTGTCTTCCTACAAGCAAGAGTTCATTTCCGGTAAACCCAGTGTTTTTTCGGCTCAAATGAATTTACACAGTTCAAGAACCCAACATGATTTTCACTATTAACCAAAGATCATCTATGTAAGAGATGCTGGGGTTTGTTACAGTTTCATAAGCAGATTTCAACTAGATATGGTGCGTATGAGTAGGAAACACAGTTCTTTTTCTGGACATGCTCATATTTCTTGCTGTATTGCAGACTCTTGAAAGAAGATGATGCTTCTTGCGTTAAAACAGAAGGTGTTTCATGGATGAGAACACTGGTATGAATTTCCCTTCACAAACGGAGTTAAACCAAAGCCTCTGTGTCTTCCTACAAGCAAGAGTTCATTTCCGGTAAACCCAGTGATTTTTTGGCTCAAATGAATTTACACAGATCACGAACCCAACACGATTTTCACTATTAACTAAAGAGCATCTATGTAAGAGATGCTGTGGTTTGTTACAGTTTCTTAAGCAGAGTTCAACTAGTTATTGTTCGTATGAGTAGGAAACACAGTTCATTTTTTCTGGACATCCTCATTTTTCTTGTTGTATTGCAGATTCTGGACAGAAGAGGATGCTTCTGGCGTTTAAACAGAGGGTGTTTCATGGATGAGAACACTGGTCTGAATTTCCCTTCACAAACGGATTTAAACAAAAAGCTCTTTGTCTTCCTACAATCAAGAGTTCATTTCCGGTAAAGCCAGTGATTATTCGGCTCAAATGAATTTACACAGTTCACTAACCCAACATGATTTTCACTATAAAAAAACAGCATCTATGTAAGAGATGCTGGGGTTTGTTACAGTTTCATAAGCAGAATTCAACTAGATATGGTCCGTATCAGTTGGAAACACAGTTCTTTTTTCAGGGCATGCTCATGTTTCTTGCTGTATAGGAGACGAGGAAAGAAGAGCATGCTTCTCGCGTTAAATCATAGTATATTTCATGGATGAGAACACCGGTCTGAATTTTCCATCACAAACGGACTTAAACCGAAGGCTCTGTGTCTTCCTACAAGCAAGAGATCATTTCCGGTAAGCGCAGTGATTTTTCTGCTCAAATGAATTTACACTATTCATGAACCCAATACGTTTTTCACTATTAACTAAAGAGCATCTATGTAACACATGCTGTGGTTTGTTACAGTTTCATAAGCAGAGTTCAACTAGATATGAACCGTATGAGTAGGAAACACAGTTCTCTTTTTTTGGGCATGCTCATATTTCTTACTGTATTAGAGAAGCTGGAAAGAAGAGCATGCTCTTTGCGTTAAAACAGAGTGTGTTTCATGGATGAGAACTCTGGTCTGAATTTCCCTTCACAAGGGGAGATAAACCATTGGCTCTGTGTCTTCCTACAAGCAAGACTTCATTTCCGGTAAACCCAGTGATTTCTCGGCTCAAATGAATTTACCCAGTTCACTAACCCCACGCGTTTTTCACTATAAACTAAAGAGCGTCTATGTAAGACATGCTGTGGTTTGTTACAGTTTCATAAGCAGAGTTTAACTAGATATGGTCCATATGAGTAAGAAGCACAGTTCTTTTTTTCTGGGCATGCTCATGTTTCTTGCTGTATTGGAACGCTAGAAAGAAGAGCATGCTCTTTGCGTTAAAACAGAGTGTCATTCATGGATGAGAACACTGGTCTGAATTTCCCTTCTCAAACGGAGTTAAACCAAAGGCTCTGTGTCTTCCTACAAGCAAGAGTTCATTTCCGGAAAACCCATTGATTTTTCGGCTCAAATGAATTTACACAGTTCACAAACCCAACACGTTTTTCAAAATAAACTAAAGAGCATCTATGTAAGACATGCTGTGGTTTGTTACAGTTTCAAGAGCAGAGTTCAACTAGATAGGATCCGTATCAGTTGGAAACACAATTATTTTTTTCTGGGCATGCTCATGTTTCTTGCTGTATTGGAGACACTGAAAAGAAGAGCATGCTTTTCGCGTTAAATCAGAGTGTGTTTCATGGATGAGAACACCGGTCTGAATTTTACATCACAATCGAGTTAAACCAAAGGCTCTGTGTCTTTCTAAAAGCAAGAGTTCATTTCCGGTAAACCCAGTGTTTTTTTGGCTCAAATGAATATACACAGTTCACGAACCCAACACGTTTTTCACTATAATCTAAAGAGCATCTATGTAAGAGATGCTGTGGTTTCTTACAGTTTCATAAGCAGAGTTCAACTAGATATCGTCCGTATGAGTAGGAAACATAGTTCTTTTTGTCTGGACATGCACATCTTTCTTGCTGTATTAGAGACGCTGGAAAGAAGAGCATGCTCTTTGCGTTAAAACAGAGTGTGTTTCATGGATGAGAACTCTGGTCTGAATTTCTCTTCACAAACGGATATAAACCATTTGCTCTATGTCTTCCTACAAGCAAGACTTCATTTCCAGTATACCCAGTGATTTCTCGTCTCAAATGAATTTACACATTTCACTAACCCAACACGTTTTTCACAATAAACTAAAGAGCATCTATGTAAGACATGCTGTGGTTTGTTACAGTTTCATAAGCAGAGTTCAACTAGATATGGTCCGTATGAGTAGGAAACACCGTTCTTTTTCTGGACATGCTCATATTTCTTGCTGTATTGCAGACTCTGGACAGAAGAGGATGCTTCTTGCGTTAAAACAGAGGGTGGTTCATGGATGAGAACACTGGTCTGAATTTCCCTTCACAAACGGAGTTAAACCAAAGGCTCTGTGTCTTCCTACAAGCAAGAGTTCATTTCCGGTAAACCCAGTGTTTTTTCGGCTCAAATGAATTTACACAGTTCAAGAACCCAACACGATTTTCACTATTAACCAATGATCATCTATGTAAGAGATGCTGTGGTTTGTTACAGTTTCATAAGCAGAGTTCAACTAGATATGGTGCGTATGAGTAGGAAACACAGTTCTTTTTCTGGACATGCTCATATTTCTTGCTGTATTGCAGACTCTGGAAAGAAGAGGATGCTTCTTGCGTTAAAACGGAGGGTGTTTCATGGATGAGAACACTGGTCTGAATTTCCCTTCACAAACGGAGAGAAACCAAAGGGTCTGTGTCTTCCTACAAGCAAGAGTTCATTTCCGGTAAACCCAGTGATTTTTCAGCTCAAATGAATTTACACTGTTTACGAACCCAACACGATTTTCACTATTAACTAAAGAGCATCTATGTGAGAGATGCTGTGGTTTTTTACAGGTTCACAAGCAGAGTTCAACTAGATATGGTCCGTATGAGTAGGAAACACAGTTCATTTTCTGGACATGCTCATATTTCTTGCTGTATTGCAGACTCTGGAAAGAAGAGGATGCATCTTGCGTTAAAAAGGAGTGTGATTCATGGATGAGAACACTGGTTTCAAATTCCCTTCACAAACGGAGTTAAACCAAAGCTCTGTGTCTTCCTACAAGCACGAGTTCATTTCCGGAAAACCCATTGATTTTTCGGCTCAAATGAATTTACACAGTTCACAAACCCAACACGTTTTTCAAAATAAACTAAAGAGCATCTATGTAAGACATGCTGTGGTTTGTTACAGTTTCAAGAGCAGAGTTCAACTAGATAGGATCCGTAGTAGTAGGAAACACAGTTCTTTTTTTCTGGGCATGCTCATATTTCTTGCTGTATTAGAGAAACTGGAAAGAAGAGCATGCTCTTTGCGTTAAAACAGAGTGTGTTTCATGGATGAGAACTCCGGTCTGAATTTCCCTTCACAAACGGAGATAAACCATTGGCTCTGTGTCTTCCTACAAGCAAGACTTCATTTCTGGTAAACCCAGTGATTTCTCGGCTCAAATGAATTTACACAGTTCACTAACCCAACACGTTTTTCACTATAAACTAAAGAGCATCCAGGTAAGACATGCTGTGGTTTGTTACACTTTCATAAGCAGAATTCAACTAGATATGGTCCGTATCAGTTGGAAACACAATTATTTTTTTCTGGGCATGCTCATGTTTCTTGCTGTATTGGAGACACTGAAAAGAAGAGCATGCTTTTCGCGTTAAATCAGAGTGTGTTTCATGGATGAGAACACCGGTCTGAATTTTACATCACAAACGAGTTAAACCAAAGGCTCTGTGTCTTCCTAAAAGCAAGAGTTCATTTCCGGTAAACCCAGTGTTTTTTCGGCTCAAATGAATATACACAGTTCACGAACCCAACACGTTTTTCACTATAATCTAAAGAGCATCTATGTAAGAGATGCTGTGGTTTCTTACAGTTTCATAAGCAGAGTTCAACTAGATATCGTCCGTATGAGTAGGAAACATAGTTCTTTTCTTCTGTGCATGCTCATGTTTCTTGCTGTATTAGAGACTTTGATAAGAAGAGCATGCTCTTTGCGTAAAAACAGAGTGTGATTCATGGATGAGAACACTGGTTTGAATTTCCCTTCACAAACGGAGTTAAACCAAAGGCTCTGTGTCTTCCTACAAGCAAGAGTTCAGTTCCGGAAAATCCATTGATTTTTCGACTCAAATGAATATACACAGTTCACAAACCCAACACGTTTTTCACAATAAACTAAAGAGCATCTATGTAAGACATGCTGTGGTTTGTTACAGTTTCATAAGCAGAGTTCAACTAGATATGGTCCGTATGAGTAGGAAACACAGTTCATTTTCTGGACATGCTCATATTTCTTGCTGTATTGCAGACTCTGGAAAGAAGAGGATGCTTCTTGCGTTAAAACAGAGGGTGGTTCATGGATGAGAACACTGGTATGAATTTCCCTTCAAAAACGGAGTTAAACCAAAGTCTCTGTGTCTTCCTACAAGCAAGAGTTCATTTCCGGTAAACCCAGTGATTTTTCGGCTCAAATGAATTTACACAGTTCACAAACCCAACACGTTTTTCACAATAAACTAAAGAGCATCTATGTAAGACATGCTGTGGTTTGTTACAGTTTCATAAGCAGAGTTCAACTAGGTATGGTCCGTATGAGTAGGAAATACGGTTCTTTTTTTCTGGACATGCTCATATTTCTTGCTGTATTGCAGACTCTGGAAAGAAGAGGATGCATCTTGCGTTAAAAAGGAGTGTGATTCATGGATGAGAACACTGGTTTCAATTTCCCTTCACAAATGGCGTTAAACCAAAGCTCTGTGTCTTCCTACAAGCACGAGTTCATTTCCGGAAAACCCATTGATTTTTCAGCTCAAATGAATTTACACAGTTCACAAACCCAACACGTTTTTCAAAATAAACTAAAGAGCATCTATGTAAGACATGCTGTGGTTTGTTACAGTTTCAAGAGCAGAGTTCAACTAGATAGGATCCGTAGTAGTAGGAAACACAGTTCTTTTTTTCTGGGCATGCTCATATTTCTTGCTGTATTAGAGAAACTGGAAAGAAGAGCATGCTCTTTGCGTTAAAACAGAGTGTGTTTCATGGATGAGAACTCCGGTCTGAATTTCCCTTCACAAACAGAGATAAACCATTGGCTCTGTGTCTTCCTACAAGCAAGTCTTCATTTCTGGTAAACCCAGTGATTTCTCGGCTCAAATGAATTTACACAGTTCACTAACCCAACACGTTTTTCACTATAAACTAAAGAGCATCCAGGTAAGACATGCTGTGGTTTGTTACACTTTCATAAGCAGAATTCAACTAGATATGGTCCGTATCAGTTGGAAACACAATTATTTTTTTCTGGGCATGCTCATGTTTCTTGCTGTATTGGAGACACTGAAAAGAAGAGCATGCTTTTCGCGTTAAATCAGAGTGTGTTTCATGGATGAGAACACCAGTCTGAAGTTTACATCACAAACGAGTTAAAACAAAGGCTCTGTGTCTTCCTAAAAGCAAGAGTTCATTTACGGTAAACCCATTGTTTTTTCGGCTCAAAAGAATATACACAGTTCACGAACCCAACACGTTTTTCACTATAAACTAAAGAGCATCTATGTAAGAGATGCTGTGGTTTCTTACAGTTTCATAAGCAGAGTTCAACTAGATATCGTCCGTATGAGTAGGAAACATAGTTCTTTTCTTCTGTGCATGCTCATGTTTCTTGCTGTATTAGAGACTTTGGAAAGAAGAGCATGCTCTTTGCGTAAAAACAGAGTGTGATTCATGGATGAGAACACTGGTTTGAATTTCCCTTCACAAACGGAGTTAAACCAAAGGCTCTGTGTCTTCCTACAAGCAAGAGTTCAGTTACGGAAAATCCATTGATTTTTCGACTCAAATGAATATACACAGTTCACAAACCCAACACGTTTTTCACAATAAACTAAAGACCATCTATGTAAGACATGCTGTGGCTTGTTACAGTTTCATAAGCAGAGTTCAACTAGATATGATCCCTATGAGTAGGAAACACAGTTCTTTTTTTCTGTGCATGCTCATATTTCTTGCTGTATTAGAGAAGCTGGAAAGAAGAACATGCTCTTTGCGTTAAAACAGAGTGTGTTGCATGGATGAGAAAACTGGTTTGAATTTCCCTTCAGAAACGGAGTAGAACCAAAGGCTCTGTGTCTTCCTACAAGCAAGACTTCACTTCCGGTAAACCCAATGATATATCGGCTCAAATGAATTTACAAGTTCACTAACCCAACACGTTTTTCACTATAAACCTAAGAGCATCTATGTAAGACATGCTGTGCTTTGTTACAGTTTCATAAGCAGAGTTCAACTAGATATGGTCCGTATGAGTAGGAAACACCGTTCTTTTTCTGGACATGCTCATATTTCTTGCTGTATTGCAGACTCTGGACAGAAGAGGATGCTTCTTGCGTTAAAACAGAGGGTGGTTCATGGATGAGAACACTGGTCTGAATTTCCCTTCACAAACGGAGTTAAACCAAAGGCTCTGTGTCTTCCTACAAGCAAGAGTTCATTTCCGGTAAACCCAGTGTTTTTTCGGCTCAAATGAATTTACACAGTTCAAGAACCCAACACGATTTTCACTATTAACCAATGATCATCTATGTAAGAGATGCTGTGGTTTGTTACAGTTTCATAAGCAGAGTTCAACTAGATATGGTGCGTATGAGTAGGAAACACAGTTCTTTTTCTGGACATGCTCATATTTCTTGCTGTATTGCAGACTCTGGAAAGAAGAGGATGCTTCTTGCATTAAAACGGAGGGTGTTTCATGGATGAGAAAACTGGTCTGAATTTCCCTTCACAAACGGAGAGAAACCAAAGGGTCTGTGTCTTCCTACAAGCAAGAGTTCATTTCCGGTAAACCCAGTGATTTTTCGGCTCAAATGAATTTACACTGTTTACGAACCCAACACGATTTTCACTATTAACTAAAGAGCATCTATGTGAGAGATGCTGTAGTTTTTTACAGGTTCACAAGCAGAGTTCAACTAGATATGGTCTGTATGAGTAGGAAACACAGTTCATTTTCTGGACATGCTCATATTTCTTGCTGTATTGCAGACTCTGGAAAGAAGAGGATGCATCTTGCGTTAAAAAGGAGTGTGATTCATGGATGAGAACACTGGTTTCAATTTCCCTTCACAAACGGAGTTAAACCAAAGCTCTGTGTCTTCCTACAAGCACGAGTTCATTTCCGGAAAACCCATTGATTTTTCGGCTCAAATGAATTTACACAGTTCACAAACCCAACACGTTTTTCAAAATAAACTAAAGAGCATCTATGTAAGACATGCTGTGGTTTGTTACAGTTTCAAGAGCAGAGTTCAACTAGATAGGATCCGTAGTAGTAGGAAACACAGTTCTTTTTTTCTGGGCATGCTCATATTTCTTGCTGTATTAGAGAAACTGGAAAGAAGAGCATGCTCTTTGCGTTAAAACAGAGTGTGTTTCATGGATGAGAACTCCGGTCTGAATTTCCCTTCACAAACGGAGATAAACCATTGGCTCTGTGTCTTCCTACAAGCAAGACTTCATTTCTGGTAAACCCAGTGATTTCTCGGCTCAAATGAATTTACACAGTTCACTAACCCAACACGTTTTTCACTATAAACTAAAGAGCATCCAGGTAAGACATGCTGTGGTTTGTTACACTTTCATAAGCAGAATTCAACTAGATATGGTCCGTATCAGTTGGAAACACAATTATTTTTTTCTGGGCATGCTCATGTTTCTTGCTGTATTGGAGACACTGAAAAGAAGAGCATGCTTTTCGCGTTAAATCAGAGTGTGTTTCATGGATGAGAACACCGGTCTGAAGTTTACATCACAAACGAGTTAAACCAAAGGCTCTGTGTCTTCCTAAAAGCAAGAGTTCATTTCCGGTAAACCCAGTGTTTTTTCGGCTCAAATGAATATACACAGTTCACGAACCCAACACGTTTTTCACTATAAACTAAAGAGCATCTATGTAAGAGATGCTGTGGTTTCTTACAGTTTCATAAGCAGAGTTCAACTAGATATCGTCCGTATGAGTAGGAAACATAGTTCTTTTCTTCTGTGCATGCTCATGTTTCTTGCTGTATTAGAGACTTTGATAAGAAGAGCATGCTCTTTGCGTAAAAACAGAGTGTGATTCATGGATGAGAACACTGGTTTGAATTTCCCTTCACAAACGGAGTTAAACCAAAGGCTCTGTGTCTTCCTACAAGCAAGAGTTCAGTTCCGGAAAATCCATTGATTTTTCGACTCAAATGAATATACACAGTTCACAAACCCAACACAATTTTCACAATAAACTAAAGAGCATCTATGTAAGACATGCTGTGGTTTGTTACAGTTTCATAAGCAGAGTTCAACTAGATATGGTCCGTATGAGTAGGAAACACAGTTCATTTTCTGGACATGCTCATATTTCTTGCTGTATTGCAGACTCTGGAAAGAAGAGGATGCTTCTTGCGTTAAAACAGAGGGTGGTTCATGGATGAGAACACTGGTATGAATTTCCCTTCAAAAACGGAGTTAAACCAAAGGCTCTGTGTCTTCCTACAAGCAAGAGTTCATTTCCGGTAAACCCAGTGATTTTTCGGCTCAAATGAATTTACACAGTTCACAAACCCAACACGTTTTTCACAATAAACTAAAGAGCATCTATGTAAGACATGCTGTGGTTTGTTACAGTTTCATAAGCAGAGTTCAACTAGGTATGGTCCATATGAGTAGGAAATACGGTTCTTTTTTTCTGGACATGCTCATATTTCTTGCTGTATTGCAGACTCTGGAAAGAAGAGGATGCATCTTGCGTTAAAAAGGAGTGTGATTCATGGATGAGAACACTGGTTTCAATTTCCCTTCACAAATGGCGTTAAACCAAAGCTCTGTGTCTTCCTACAAGCACGAGTTCATTTCCGGAAAACCCATTGATTTTTCAGCTCAAATGAATTTACACAGTTCACAAACCCAACACGTTTTTCAAAATAAACTAAAGAGCATCTATGTAAGACATGCTGTGGTTTGTTACAGTTTCAAGAGCAGAGTTCAACTAGATATGATCCCTATGAGTAGTAAACACAGTTCTTTTTTTCTGGGCATACTCATATTTCTTGCTGTATTAGAGAAGCGGGAAAGAAGAGCATGCTCTTTGCGTTAAAACAGAGTGTGTTTCATGGATGAGAACTCTGGTCTGAATTTCCCTTCACAAAGGGAGATAAACCATTGGCTCTGTGTCTTCCTACAAGCAAGACTTCATTTCCGGTAAACCCAGTGATTTCTCGGCTCAACTGAAATTACCCAGTTCATTAACCCAACACGGTTTTCACTATAAACTAAAGAGCATCTATGTAAGACATCCTGTGGTTTGTTACAGTTTCATAAGCAGAGTTTAACTAGATATGGTCGGTATGAGAAAGAAGCACAGTTCTTTTTTTCTGGGCATGCTCATGTTTCTTGCTGTATTGGAACGCTGGAAAGAAGAGCATGCTCTTTCCGTTAAAACAGAGGGTCTTTCATGGATGAGAACACTGGTCTGAATTTCTCTTCACAAACGGAGATAAACCATTTGCTCTATGTCTTCCTACAAGCAAGACTTCATTTCCAGTATACCCAGTGATTTCTCGTCTCAAATGAATTTACACAGTTCACTAACCCAACACGTTTTTCACAATAAACTAAAGAGCATCTATGTAAGACAATCTTTGGTGTGTTACAGTTTCATAAGCAGAGTTCAACTAGATATGGTCCGTATGAGTAGGAAACACCGTTCTTTTTCTGGACATGCTCATATTTCTTGCTGTATTGCAGACTCTGGACAGAAGAGGATGCTTCTTGCGTTAAAACAGAGGGTGGTTCATGGATGAGAACACTGGTCTGAATTTCCCTTCACAAACGGAGTTAAACCAAAGGCTCTGTGTCTTCCTACAAGCAAGAGTTCATTTCCGGTAAACCCAGTGTTTTTTCGGCTCAAATGTATTTACACAGTTCAAGAACCCAACACGATTTTCACTATTAACCAATGATCATCTATGTAAGAGATGCTGTGGTTTGTTACAGTTTCATAAGCAGAGTTCAACTAGATATGGTGCGTATGAGTAGGAAACACAGTTCTTTTTCTGGACATGCTCATATTTCTTGCTGAATTGCAGACTCTGGAAAGAAGAGGATGCTTCTTGCATTAAAACGGAGGGTGTTTCATGGATGAGAACACTGGTATGAATTTCCCTTCACAAACAGAGAGAAACCAAAGGGTCTGTGTCTTCTTACAAGCAAGAGTTCATTTCCGGTAAACCCAGTGATTTTTCGGCTCAAATGAATTTACACAGTTCACAAACCCAACACGTTTTTCACAATAAACTAAAGAGCATCTATGTAAGACATGCTGTGGTTTGTTACAGTTTCAAGAACAGAGTTCAACTAGATATGATCCGTAGTAGTAGGAAACACAGTACTTATTTTCTGGGCATGCTCATATTTCTTGCTGTATTAGAGAAACTGGAAAGAAGAGCATGCTCTTTGCGTTAAAACAGAGTGTGTTTCATGGATGAGAACTCCGGTCTGAATTTCCCTTCACAAACGGAGATAAACCATTGGCTCTGTGTCTTCCTACAAGCAAGATTCATTTCTGGTAAACCCAGTGATTTCTCGGCTCAAATGATTTTACACAGTTCACTAACCCAACACGTTTTTCACTATAAACTAAAGAGCATCCAGGTAAGACATGCTGTGGTTTGTTACACTTTCATAAGCAGAGTTCAACTAGATATGGTCCGTATCAGTTGGAAACACAATTATTTTTTCTGGTCATGCTCATGTTTCTTGCTGTATTGGAGACACTGAAAAGAAGAGCATGCTTTTCGCGTTAAATCAGAGTATGTTTCATGGATGAGAACACCGGTCTGAATTTTACATCACAAACGAGTTAAACCAAAGGCTCTGTGTCTTCCTAAAAGCAAGAGTTCATTTCCGGTAAACCCAGTGTTTTTTCGGATCAAATGAATATACACAGTTCACGAACCCAACACGTTTTTCACTATAAACTAAAGAGCATCTATGTAAGAGATGCTGTGGTTTCTTACAGTTTCATAAGCAGAGTTCAACTAGATATCGTCCTTATGAGTAGGAAACATAGTTCTTTTCTTCTGTGCATGCTCATGTTTCTTGCTGTATTAGAGACTTTGGAAAGAAGAGCATGCTCTTTGCGTAAAAACAGAGTGTGATTCATGGATGAGAACACTGGTTTGAATTTCCCTTCACAAACGGAGTTAAACCAAAGGCTCTGTGTCTTCCCACAAGCAAGAGTTCAGTTCCGGAAAATCCATTGATTTTTCGACTCAAATGAATATACACAGTTCACAAACCCAACACGTTTTTCACAATAAACTAAAGAGCATCTATGTAAGACATGCTGTGGCTTGTTACAGTTTCATAAGCAGAGTTCAACTAGATATGATCCCTATGAGTAGTAAACACAGTTCTTTTTTTCTGGGCATGCTCATATTTCTTGCTGTATTAGAGAAGCTGGAAAGAAGAGCATGCTCTTTGCGTTAAAACAGAGTGTGTTTCATGGATGAGACTCTGGTCTGAATTTCCCTTCACAAAGGGAGATAAACCATTGGCTCTGTGTCTTCCTACAAGCAAGACTTCATTTCCGGTAAACCCAGTGATTTCTCGGCTCAAATGAAATTACCCAGTTCATTAACCCAACACGTTTTTCACTATAAATAAAGAGCATCTATGTAAGACATCCTGTGGTTTGTTACTGTTTCATAAGCAGAGTTTAACTAGATATGGTCCGTATGAGTAAGAAGCACAGTTCTTTTTTTCTGGGCATGCTCATGTTTCTTGCTGTTTTGGAACGCTGGAAAGAAGAGCATGCTCTTTCCGTTAAAACAGAGTGTGTTTCATGGATGAGAACACTGGTCGGAATTTCCCTTCACAAATGGAATTAAACCAAAGCTTCTGTGTTTTCCTACAAGCAAGAGTTCATTTCCAGTAAAACCAGTGATTTTTCGGCTCAAAAGAATATACACCGTTCAGGAACGCAACACGTTTTTCACTATAAACTAAAGAGCATCCAGGTAAGAGATGCTGTGGTTTCTTACAGTTACATAAGCAGAGTTCAACTAGATATCGTCCATATGAGTAGGAAACATAGTTCTTTTTGTCTGGGCATGCACATCTTTCTTGCTGTATTAGAGACGCTGGAAAGAAGAGCATGCTCTTTGCGTTAAAACAGAGTGTGTTTCATGGATGAGAACTCTGGTCTGAATTTCTCTTCACAAACGGAGATAAACCATTTGCTCTATGTCTTCGTACAAGCAAGACTTCATTTCCGGTAAACCCAGTGATTTCTCGGCTCAAATGAAATTACCCAGTTCATTAACCCAACACGTTTTTCACTATAAACTAAAGAGCATCTATGTAAGACATCCTGTGGTTTGTTACTGTTTCATAAGCAGAATTTAACTAGATATGGTCCGTATAAGTAAGAAGCACAGTTCTTTTTTTCTGGGCATGCTCATGTTTCTTGCTGTATTGGAACGCTGGAAAGAAGAGCATGCTCTTTCCGTTAAAACAGAGTGTGTTTCATGGATGAGAACACTGGTCGGAATTTCCCTTCACAAACGGAGAGAAACCAAAGGGTCTGTGTCTTCCTACAAGCAAGAGTTCATTTCCGGTAAACCTAGTGATTTTTCGGCTCAAATGAATTTACACTGTTTACGAACCCAACACGAATTTCACTATTAGCTAAAGAGCATCTATGTGAGAGATGCTGTGGTTTTTTACAAGTTCACAAGCAGAGTTCAACTAGATATGGTCCATATGAGTAGGAAACACAGTTCATTTTCTGGACATGCTCATATTTCTTGCTGTATTGCAGACTCTGGAAAGAAGAGGATGCTTCTTGCTTTAAAACAGAAGGTGTTTCATGGATGAGAACACTGGTAAGAATTTCTCTTCAAAAACGGAGTTAAACCAAAGGCTCTGTGTCTTCCTACAAGCAAGAGTTCATTTCCGGTAAACCCAGTGATTTTTCGGCTCAAATGAATTTCCACAGTTCACAAACCCAACACGTTTTTCACAATAAACTAAAGAGCATCTATGTAAGACATGCTGTGGTTTGTTACAGTTTCATAAGCAGAGTTCAACTAGGTATGGTCCGTATGAGTAGGAAACACAGTTCTTTTTTTCTGGGCATGCTCATATTTCTTGCTGTATTAGAGAAACTGGAAAGAAGAGCATGCTCTTTGCGTTAAAACAGAGTGTGTTTCATGGATGAGAACTCCGGTCTGAATTTCCCTTCACAAACGGAGATAAACCATTGGCTCTGTGTCTTCCTACAAGCAAGACTTCATTTCCGGTAAACCCAGTGATTTCTCGGCTCAACTGAAATTACCCAGTTCATTAACCCAACACGGTTTTCACTATAAACTAAAGAGCATCTATGTAAGACATCCTGTGGTTTGTTACAGTTTCATAAGCAGAGTTTAACTAGATATGGTCGGTATGAGTAAGAAGCACAGTTCTTTTTTTCTGGGCATGCTCATGTTTCTTGCTGTATTGGAACGCTGGAAAGAAGAGCATGCTCTTTCCGTTAAAACAGAGGGTCTTTCATGGATGAGAACACTGGTCTGAATTTCTCTTCACAAACGGAGATAAACCATTTGCTCTATGTCTTCCTACAAGCAAGACTTCATTTCCAGTATACCCAGTGATTTCTCGTCTCAAATGAATTTACACAGTTCACTAACCCAACACGTTTTTCACAATAAACTAAAGAGCATCTATGTAAGACAATCTTTGGTGTGTTACAGTTTCATAAGCAGAGTTCAACTAGATATGGTCCGTATGAGTAGGAAACACCGTTCTTTTTCTGGACATGCTCATATTTCTTGCTGTATTGCAGACTCTGGACAGAAGAGGATGCTTCTTGTGTTAAAACAGAGGGTGGTTCATGGATGAGAACACTGGTCTGAATTTCCCTTCACAAACGGAGTTAAACCAAAGGCTCTGTGTCTTCCTACAAGCAAGAGTTCATTTCCGGTAAACCCAGTGTTTTTTCGGCTCAAATGTATTTACACAGTTCAAGAACCCAACACGATTTTCACTATTAACCAATGATCATCTATGTAAGAGATGCTGTGGTTTGTTACAGTTTCATAAGCAGAGTTCAACTAGATATGGTGCGTATGAGTAGGAAACACAGTTCTTTTTCTGGACATGCTCATATTTCTTGCTGAATTGCAGACTCTGGAAAGAAGAGGATGCTTCTTGCATTAAAACGGAGGGTGTTTCATGGATGAGAACACTGGTATGAATTTCCCTTCACAAACAGAGAGAAACCAAAGGGTCTGTGTCTTCTTACAAGCAAGAGTTCATTTCCGGTAAACCCAGTGATTTTTCGGCTCAAATGAATTTACACAGTTCACAAACACAACACGTTTTTCAAAATAAACTAAAGAGCATCTATGTAAGACATGCTGTGGTTTGTTACAGTTTCAAGAGCAGAGTTCAACTAGATTTGATCCGTATGAGTAGGAAACACAGTTCTTTTTTTCTGGGCATGCTCATATTTCTTGCTGTATTAGAGAAACTGGAAAGAAGAGCATGCTCTTTGCGTTAAAACAGAGTGTGTTTCATGGATGAGAACTCCGGTCTGAATTTCCCTTCAGAAACGGAGATAAACCATTGGCTCTGTGTCTTCCTACAAGCAAGACTTCATTTCTGGTAAACCCAGTGATTTCTCGGCTCAAATGAATTTACACAGTTCACTAACACAACACGTTTTTCACTATAAACTAAAGAGCATCCAGGTAAGACATGCTGTAGTTTGTTACACTTTCATAAGCAGAGTTCAACTAGATATGGTCCGTATCAGTTGGAAACACAATTATTTTTTTCTGGGCATGCTCATGTTACTTGCTGTATTGGAGACACTGAAAAGAAGAGCATGCTTTTCGCGTTAAATCAGAGTATGTTTCATGGATGAGAACACCGGTCTGAATTTTACATCACAAACGAGTTAAACCAAAGGCTCTGTGTCTTCCTAAAAGCAAGAGTTCATTTCCGATAAACCCAGTGTTTTTTCGGCTCAAATGAATATACACAGTTCACGAACCCAACACGTTTTTCACTATAAACTAAAGAGCATCTATGTAAGAGATGCTGTGGTTTCTTACAGTTTCATAAGCAGAGTTCAACTAGATATCGTCCGTATGAGTAGGAAACATAGTTCTTTTCTTCTGTGCATGCTCATGTTTCTTGCTGTATTAGAGACTTTGGAAAGAGGAGCATGCTCTTTGCGTAAAAACAGAGTGTGATTCATGGATGAGAACACTGGTTTGAATTTCCCTTCACAAACGGAGTTAAACCAAAGGCTCTGTGTCTTCCCACAAGCAAGAGTTCAGTTCCGGAAAATCCATTGATTTTTCGACTCAAATGAATATACACAGTTCACAAACCCAACACGTTTTTCACAATAAACTAAAGAGCATCTATGTAAGACATGCTGTGGCTTGTTACAGTTTCATAAGCAGAGTTCAACTAGATATGATCCCTATGAGTAGTAAACACAGTTCTTTTTTTCTGGGCATGCTCATATTTCTTGCTGTATTAGAGAAGCTGGAAAGAAGAGCATGCTCTTTGCGTTAAAACAGAGTGTGTTTCATGGATGAGAACTCTGGTCTGAATTTCCCTTCACAAAGGGAGATAAACCATTGGCTCTGTGTCTTCCTACAAGCAAGACTTCATTTCCGGTAAACCCAGTGATTTCTCGGCTCAAATGAAATTACCCAGTTCATTAACCCAACACGTTTTTCACTCTAAACTAAAGAGCATCTATGTAAGACATCCTGTGGTTTGTTACTGTTTCATAAGCAGAGTTTAACTAGATATGGTCCGTATAAGTAAGAAGCACAGTTCTTTTTTTCTGGGCATGCTCATGTTTCTTGCTGTATTGGAACGCTGGAAAGAAGAGCATGCTCTTTCCGTTAAAACAGAGTGTGTTTCATGGATGAGAACACTGGTCGGAATTTCCCTTCACAAACGGAGAGAAACCAAAGGGTCTGTGTCTTCCTACAAGCAAGAGTTCATTTCCGGTAAACCTAGTGATTTTTCGGCTCAAATGAATTTACACTGTTTACGAACCCAACACGAATTTCACTATTAGCTAAAGAGCATCTATGTGAGAGATGCTGTGGTTTTTTACAAGTTCACAAGCAGAGTTCAACTAGATATGGTCCATATGAGTAGGAAACACAGTTCATTTTCTGGACATGCTCATATTTCTTGCTGTATTGCAGACTCTGGAAAGAAGAGGATGCTTCTTGCTTTAAAACAGAAGGTGTTTCATGGATGAGAACACTGGTAAGAATTTCTCTTCAAAAACGGAGTTAAACAAAAGGCTCTGTGTCTTCCTACAAGCAAGAGTTCATTTCCGGTAAACCCAGTGATTTTTCGGCTCAAATGAATTTCCACAGTTCACAAACCCAACACGTTTTTCACAATAAACTAAAGAGCATCTATGTAAGACATGCTGTGGTTTGTTACAGTTTCATAAGCAGAGTTCAACTAGGTATGGTCCGTATGAGTAGGAAATACGGTTCTTTTTTTCTGGACATGCTCATATTTCTTGCTGTATTGCAGACTCTGGAAAGAAGAGGATGCATCTTGCGTTAAAAAGGAGTGTGATTCATGGATGAGAACACTGGTTTCAATTTCCCTTCACAAACGGAGTTAAACCAAAGCTCTGTGTCTTCCTACAAGCACGAGTTCATTTCCGGAAAACCCATTGATTTTTCGGCTCAAATGAATTTACACAGTTCACAAACACAACACGTTTTTCAAAATAAACTAAAGAGCATCTATGTAAGACATGCTGTGGTTTGTTACAGTTTCAAGAGCAGAGTTCAACTAGATTTGATCCGTATGAGTAGGAAACACAGTTCTTTTTTTCTGGGCATGCTCATATTTCTTGCTGTATTAGAGAAACTGGAAAGAAGAGCATGCTCTTTGCGTTAAAACAGAGTGTGTTTCATGGATGAGAACTCCGGTCTGAATTTCCCTTCAGAAACGGAGATAAACCATTGGCTCTGTGTCTTCCTACAAGCAAGACTTCATTTCTGGTAAACCCAGTGATTTCTCGGCTCAAATGAATTTACACAGTTCACTAACACAACACGTTTTTCACTATAAACTAAAGAGCATCCAGGTAAGACATGCTGTAGTTTGTTACACTTTCATAAGCAGAGTTCAACTAGATATGGTACGTATGAGTAGGAAACACATTCTTTTTTTCTGGACATGCTCATATTTCTTGCTTTATTGCAGACTATGGACAGAAGAGGATGCTTCTTGCATTAAAACAGAGGGTGTTTCATGGATGAGAACACTGGTCGGAATCTCCCTTCACAAATGAGTTAAACCAAAGGCTCTGTGTCTTCCTACAAGCAAGAGTTCATTTCTGGTAAACCCAGAATTTTTCGGCTCAAATGAATATACACAGTTCACGAACCCAACACGTTTTTCACTATAAACTAAAGAGCATCTATGTAAGACATGCTGTGGCTTGTTACAGTTTCATAAGCAGAGTTCAACTAGATATGGTCCGTATGAGTAGGAAACACAGTTCTTTTTTTCTGGGCATGCTCATATTTCTTGCTGTATTAGAGAAGCTTGAAAGAAGAGCATGCTCTTGGCGTTAAAACAGAGTGTGTTTCATGGAGGAGAACTCTGGTCTGAATTTCCCTTCACAAAGGGAGATAAACCATTGGCTCTGTGTCTTTCTACAAGCAAGTCTTCATTTCCGGTAAACCCAGTGATTTCTCGGCTCAAATGAAATTACCCAGTTCATTAACCCAACACGTTTTTCACTATAAACTAAAGAGCATCTATGTAAGACATCCTGTGGTTTGTTAACGTTTCATAAGCAGAGTTCAACTAGATATCGTCTGTATGAGTAGGAAACATAGTTCTTTTTTTCTGGGCATGCTCATGTTTCTTGTTGTATTGGAACGCTGGAAAGAAGAGCATGCTCTTTGCGTTAAAAGAGAATGTGTTTCATGGATGAGAACACTGGTCTGAATTTCCCTTCACAAACGGAGTTAAACCAAAGGCTCTGTGTCTTCCTACAAGCAAGAGTTCATTTCCGGAAAACCCTTTGATTTTTCAGCTCAAATGAATTTACACAGTTCACAAACCCAACACGTTTTTCACAATAAACTAAAGAGCATCTATGTAAGACATGCTGTGGTTTGTTACAGTTTCATAAGCAGAGTTCAACTAGATATGGTCCGTATGAGTAGGAAACACAGTTCTTTTTTTCCGGACATGCTCATATTTCTTGCTTTATTGCAGACTCTGGACAGAAGAGGATGCTTCTTGCATTAAAACAGAGTGTGTTGCATGGATGATAACACTGGTCTGAAATTCCCTTCACAAACGAGTTAAACCAAAGGCTCTGTGTCTTCCTACAAGCAAGAGTTCATTTCCGGTAAACCCAGTGATTTTTTGACTCAAATGAATATACACAGTTCACGAACCCAACACGTTTTTCACTATAAAGAGCATCTATGTAAGAGATGCTGGGGTTTCTTACAGTTTCATAAGCAGAGTTCAACTAGATATCGTCCGTATGAGTAGGAAACTTAGTTCTTTTTTTCTGGGCATGCACATAGTTCTTGCTGTTTTAGAGACGCTGGAAAGAAGAGCATGCTCTTTGCGTAAAAACAGAGTGTGATTCATGGATGAGAACTCTGGTCTGAATTTCCCTTCACAAAGGGAGATAAACCATTGGCTCTGTGTCTTCCTACAAGCAAGACTTCATTTCCGGTAAACCCAGTGATTTCTCGGCTCAAATGAAATTACCCAGTTCATTAACCCAACACGTTTTTCACTATAAACTAAAGAGCATCTATGTAAGACATCCTGTGGTTTGTTACAGTTTCATAAGCAGAGTTTAACTAGATATGGTCCGTATGAGTTAGAAGCACAGTTCTTTTTTTCTGGGCATGCTCATGTTTCTTGCTGTATTGGAACGCTGGAAAGAAGAGCATGCTCTTTCCGTTAAAACAGAGTGTGTTTCATGGATGAGAACACTGGTCAGAATTTCCCTTCACAAACGGAATTAAACCAAAGCTTCTGTGTTTTCCTACAAGCAAGAGTTCATTTCCAGTAAAACCAGTGATTTTTCAGCTCAAAAGAATATACACAGTTCAGGAACGCAACACGTTTTTCACTATAAACTAAAGAGAATCTATGTAAGAGATGCTGTGGTTTCTTACAGTTTCATAAGCAGAGTTCAACTAGATATCGTCCATATGAGTAGGAAACATAGTTCTTTTTGTCTGGGCATGCACATCTTTCTTGCTGTATTAGAGACGCTGGAAAGAAGAGCATGCTCTTTGCGTTAAAACAGAGTGTGTTTCATGGATGAGAACTCTGGTCTGAATTTCTCTTCACAAACGGAGATAAACCATTTGCTCTATGTCTTCCTACAAGCAAGACTTCATTTCCAGTATACCCAGTGATTTCTCGTCTCAAATGAATTTACACAGTTCACTAACCCAACACGTTTTTCACAATAAACTAAAGAGCATCTATGTAAGACATGCTGTGGTTTGTTACAGTTTCATAAGCAGAGTTCAACTAGATATGGTCCGTACGAGTAGGAAACACCGTTCTTTTTCTGGACATGCTCATATTTCTTGCGGTATTGCAGACTCTGGACAGAAGAGGATGCTTCTTGCGTTAAAACAGAGGGTGGTTCATGGATGAGAACACTGGTCTGAATTTCCCTTCACAAACGGAGTTAAACCAAAGGCTCTGTGTCTTCCTACAAGCAAGAGTTCATTTCCGGTAAACCCAGTGTTTTTTCGGCTCAAATGAATTTACACAGTTCAAGAACCCAACACGATTTTCACTATTAACCAATGATCATCTATGTAAGAGATGCTGTGGTTTGTTACAGTTTCATAAGCAGAGTTCAACTAGATATGGTGCGTATGAGTAGGAAACACAGTTCTTTTTCTGGACATGCTCATATTTCTTGCTGTATTGCAGACTCTGGAAAGAAGAGGATGCCTCTTGCGTTAAAACGGAGGGTGTTTCATGGATGAGAACTCTGGTCTGAATTTCCCTTCACAAAAGGAGAGAAACCAAAGGGTCTGTGTCTTCCTACAAGCAAGAGTTCATTTCCGGTAAACCCATTGACTTTTCGGCTCAAATGAATTTACACAGTTCAAAAACCCAACACGTTTTTCACAATAAAATAAAGAGCATCTATGTAAGAGATGCTGTGGTTTGTTACAGTTTCATAAGCAGAGTTCAACTAGATATGATCCGTATGAGTAGGAAACACAGTTCTTTTTTTCTGGGCATGCACATAGTTCCTGCTGTTTTAGAGATGCTGGAAAGAAGAGCATGCTCTTTGCGTAAAAACAGAGTGTGATTCATGGATGAGAACTCTGGTCTGAATTTCCCTTCACAAAGGGAGATAAACCATTGGCTCTGTGTCTTCCTACAAGCAAGACTTCATTTCCGGTAAACCCAGTGATTTCTCAGCTCAAATGATATTACCCAGTTCATTAACCCAACACGTTTTTCACTATAAACTAAAGAGCATCTATGTAAGACATCCTGTGGTTTGTTAGAGTTTCATAAGCAGAGTTCAACTAGATATGGTGCGTATGAGTAGGAAACACAGTTCTTTTTCTGGACATGCTCATATTTCTTGCTGTATTGCAGACTCTGGAAATAAGAGGATGCCTCTTGCGTTAAAACGGAGGGTGTTTCATGGATGAGAACACTGGTCTGAATTTCCCTTCACAAAAGGAGAGAAACCAAAGGGTCTGTGTCTTCCTACAAGCAAGAGTTCATTTCCGGTAAACCCAGTGATTTTTCGGCTCAAATGAATTTACACTGTTTACGAACCCAACACGTTTTTCAAAATAAACTAAAGAGCATCTATGTGAGTGATGCTGTGGTTTGTTACAGTTTCAAGAGCAGAGTTCAACTAGATATGATCCGTATGAGTAGGAAATACTGTTCTTTTTTTCTGGGCATGCTCATATTTCTTGCTGTATTAGAGAAGCTGGAAAGAAGAACATGCTCTTTGCGTTAAAACAGAGTGTGTTTCATGGATGAGAACTCCGGTCTGAATTTCCCTTAAAAAAGGAGATAAACCATTGGCTCTGTGTCTTCCTACAAGCAAGACTTCATTTCTGCTAAACCCAGTGATTTCTCGGCTGAAATGAATTTACCCAGTTCACTAACCCAACACGTTTTTCACTATAAACTAAAGAGCATCCAGGTAAGACATGCTGTGGTTTGTTACACTTTCATAAGCAGAGTTCAACTAGATATGGTCCGTATCAGTTGGAAACACAATTATTTTTTTCTGGGCATGCTCATGTTTCTTGCTGTATTGGAGACACTGAAAAGAAGAGCATGCTTTTCGCGTTAAATCAGAGTATGTTTCATGGATGAGAACACCGGTCTGAATTTTACATCACAAACGAGTTAAACCAAAGGCTCTGTGTCTTCCTAAAAGCAAGAGTTCATTTCCGGTAAACCCAGTGTTTTTTCGGCTCAAATGAATATACACAGTTCACGAACCCAACTCGTTTTTCACTATAAACTAAAGAGCATCTATGTAAGAGATGCTGTGGTTTCTTACAGTTTCATAAGCAGAGATCAACTAGATATCGTCCGTTTGAGTAGGAAACATAGTTCTTTTCTTCTGTGCATGCTCATGTTTCTTGCTGTATTAGAGTCTTTGGAAAGAAGAGCATGCTCTTTGCGTAAAAACAGAGTGTGATTCATGGATGAGAACACTGGTTTCAATTTCCCTTCACAAACGGTGTTAAACCAAAGCTCTGTGTCTTCCTACAAGCACGAGTTCATTTCCGGAAAACCCAGTGATTTTTCGGCTCAAATGAATTTACACAGTTCACAAACCCAACACGTTTTTCAAAATAAACTAAAGAGCATCTATGTAAGACATGCTGTGGTTTGTTACAGTTTCAAGAGCAGAGTTCAACTAGCTATGGTCCGTATGAGTAGGAAATACAGTTCTTTTTTTCTGGGCATGCTCATATTTCTTGCTGTATTAGAGAAGCTGGAAAGAAGAACATGCTCTTTGCGTTAAAACAGAGTTTGTTTCATGGATGAGAACTCCGGTCTGAATTTCCCTTCACAAACGGAGATAAACCATTGGCTCTGTGTCTTTCTACAAGCAAGACTTCATTTCTGGTAAACCCAGTGATTTCTCGGCTCAAATGAATTTACACAGTTCACTAACCCAACACGTTTTTCACTATAAACTAAAGAGCATCTATGTAAGACATGCTGTGGTTTGTTACACTTTCATAAGCAGAGTTCAACTAGATATGGTCCGTATCAGTTGGAAACACAGTTTTTTTTTTCTGGGCATGCTCATGTTTCTTGCTGTATTGGAGACACTGAAAAGAAGAGCATGCTTTTTGCGTAAAATCAGGGTATGTTTCATGGATGAGAACACCAGTCTGAATTTTACATCACAAACGAGTTAAACCAAAGGCTCTGTGTCTTCCTAAAAGCAAGAGTTTATTTCCGGTAAACCCAGTGATTTCTCGGCTCAAATGAATTTATACAGTTCACTAACCCAACACGTTATTCACTACAAAGTAATGAGCATCTATGTAAGAGATGCTGTGGTTTGTTAGAGTTTCATAAGCAGAGTTCAAATAGATATGGTACGTATGAGTAGGAAACACAGTTCATTTTCTGGACATGCTCATATTTCTTGCTGTATTGCAGACTCTGGACAGAAGAGGATGCTTCTTGCGTTAAAACAGAGGGTGGTTCATGGATGAGAACACTGGTCTGAATTTCCCTTCAGAAACGGAGTTAAACCAAAGGCTCTGTGTCTTCCTACAAGCAAGAGTTCATTTCCGGTAAACCCAGTGTTTTTTCGGCTCAAATGAATTTACACAGTTCAAGAACCCAACACGATTTTCACTATTAACCAATGATCATCTACGTAAGAGATGCTGTGGTTTGTTACAGTTTCATAAGCAGAGTTCAACTAGGTATGGTCCGTATGAGTAGGAAATACGGTTCTTTTTTTCTGGACATGGTCATATTTCTTGCTGTATTGCAGACTCTGGAAAGAAGAGGATGCATCTTGCGTTAAAAAGGAGTGTGATTCATGGATGAGAACACTGGTTTCAATTTCCGTTCACAAACGGAGTTAAACCAAAACTCTGTGTCTTCCTACAAGCACGAGTTCATTTCCGGAAAACCCATTGATTTTTCGGCTCAAATGAATTTACACAGTTCACAAACCCAACACGTTTTTCAAAATAAACTAAAGAGCATCTATAAAGACATGCTGTAATTTGTTACAGTATCAAGAACAGAGTTCAACTAGATATGATCCGTATGAGTAGGAAATACAGTTCTTTTTTTCTGGGCATGCTCATATTTCTTGCTGTATTAGAGAAGCTGGAAAGAAGAGCATGCTCTTTGCGTTAAAACAGAGTGTGTTTCATGGATGAGAACTCCGGTCTGAATTTCCCTTCACAAACGGAGATAAACCATTGGCTCTGTGTCTTCCTACAAGCAAGACTTCATTTCTGGTAAACCCAGTGATTTCTCGGCTCAAATGAATTTACACAGTTCACTAACCCAACACGTTTTTCACTATAAACTAAAGAGCATCTATGTAAGACATGCTGTGGTTTGTTACACTTTCATAAGCAGAGTTCAACTAGATATGGTCCGTATCAGTTGGAAACACAGGTTTTTTTTTCTGGGCATGCTCATGTTTCTTGCTGTATTGGAGACACTGAAAAGAAGAGCATGCTTTTCGCGTTAAATCAGAGTATGTTTCATGGATGAGAACACCGGTCTGAATTTTACATCACAAACGAGTTAAACCAAAGCCTCTGTGTCTTCCTAAAGCAAGAGTTCATTTCCGGTAAACCCAGTGATTTCTCGGCTCAAATGAATTTACACAGTTCACTAACCCAACACGTTTTTCACTATAAACTAAAGAGCATCTATGTAAGAGATGCTGTGGTTTGTTACAGTTTCATAAGCAGAGTTCAAATAGATATGGTACGTATGAGTAGGAAACAAATTCTTTTTTTCTGGACATGCTCATATTTCTTGCTTTATTGCAGACTATGGACAGAAGAGGATGCTTCTTGCATTAAAACAGAGGGTGTTTCATGGATGAGAACACTGGTCAGAATCTCCCTTCACAAATGAGTTAAACCAAAGGCTCTGTGTCTTCCTACAAGCAAGAGTTCATTTCTGGTAAACCCAGTATTTTTCGGCTCAAATGAATATACACAGTTCACGAACCCAACACGTTTTTCACTATAAACTAAAGAGCATCTACGTAAGAGATGCTGTGGTTTCTTACAGTTTCATAAGCAGAGTTCAACAAGATATCATCCGTATGAGTAGGAAACATAGTTCTTTTCTTCTGTGCATGTTCATGTTTCTTGCTGTATTAGAGACTTTGGAAAGAAGAGCATGCTCTTTGCGTAAAAACAGAGTGTGATTCATGGAGGAGAACACTGGTTTGAATTTCCCTTCAAAAACGGAGTTAAACCAAAGGCTCTGTGTCTTCCTACAAGCAAGAGTTCATTTCCGGGAAACCCAGTGATTTTTCGGCTCAAATGAATTTACACAGTGCACAAACCCAACACGTTTTTCACAATAAACTAAAGAGCATCTATGTAAGACATGCTGTGGTTTGTTACAGTTTCATAAGCAGAGTTCAACTAGGTATGGTCCGTATGAGTAGGAAATACAGTTCTTTTTTTCTGGACATGCTCATATTTCTTGCTGTATTGCAGACTCTGGAAAGAAGAGGATGCATCTTGCGTTAAAAAGGAGTGTGATTCATGGATGAGAACACTGGTTTCAATTTCCCTTCACAAACGGAGATAAACCATTGGCTCTGTGTCTTCCTACAAGCAAGACTTCATTTCTGGTAAACCCAGTGATTTCTCGGCTCAAATGAATTTACACAGTTCACTAACCCAACACGTTTTTCACTATAAACTAAAGAGCATCTATGTAAGTCATGCTGTGGTTTGTTACACTTTCATAAGCAGAGTTCAACTAGATATGGTCCGTATCAGTTGGAAACACTGTTTATTTTTCTGGGCATGCTCATGTTTCTTGCTGTATTGGAGACACTGAAAAGAAGAGCATGCTTTTTGCGTTAAATCAGGGTATGTTTCATGGATGAGAACACCGGTCTGAATTTTACATCACAAACGAGTTAAACCAAAGGCTCTGTGTCTTCCTAAAAGCAAGAGTTCATTTCCGGTAAACCCAGTGATTTCTCGGCTCAAATGAATTTACACAGTTCACTAACCCAACACGTTGTTCACTATAAACTAAAGAGCATCTATGTAAGAGATGCTGTGGTTTGTTACAGTTTCATAAGCAGAGTTCAAATAGATATGGTACGTATGAGTAGGAAACACAGTTCATTTTCTGGACATGCTCATATTTCTTGCTGTATTGCAGACTCTGGAAAGAAGAGGATGCTTCTTGCTTTAAAACAGAAGGTGTTTCATGGATGAGAACACTGGTATGAATTTCCCTTTAAAAACGGATTTAAACCAAAGGCTCTGTGTCTTCCTACAAGCAAGAGTTCATTTCCGGTAAACCCAGTGATTTTTCGGCGCAAATGAATTTACAAAGTTCACAAACCCAACACGTTTTTCACAATAAACTAAAGAGCATCTATGTAAGACATGCTGTGGTTTGTTACAGTTTCATAAGCAGAGTTCAACTAGGTATGGTCCGTATGAGTAGGAAATACAGTTCTTTTTTTCTGGGCATGCTCATATTTCTTGCTGTATTAGAGAAGCTGGAAAGAAGAGCATGCTCTTTGCGTTAAAACAGAGTGTGTTTCATGGATGAGAACTCCGGTCTGAATTTCCCTTCACAAACGGAGATAAACCATTGGCTCTGTGTCTTCCTACAAGCAAGACTTCATTTCTGGTAAACCCAGTGATTTCTCGGCTCAAATGAATTTACACAGTTCACTAACCCAACACGTTTTTCACTATAAAATAAAGAGCATCTATGTAAGACATGCTGTGGTTTGTTACACTTTCATAAGCAGAGTTCAACTAGATATGGTCCGTATCAGTTGGAAACACAGTTTTTTTTTTCTGGGCATGCTCATGTTTCTTGCTGTATTGGAGACACTGAAAAGAAGAGCATGCTTTTCGCGTTAAATCAGAGTATGTTTCATGGATGAGAACACCGGTCTGAATTTTACATCACAAATGAGTTAAACCAAAGGTTCTGTGTCTTCCTAAAAGCAAGAGTTCATTTCCGGTAAACCCAGTAATTTCTCGGCTCAAATGAATTTACACAGTTCACGAACCCAACACGTTTTTCACTATAAACTAAAGAGCATCTATGTAAGAGATGCTGTGGTTTGTTACAGTTTCATAAGCAGAGTTCAAATAGATATGGTACGTATGAGTAGGAAACACATTCTTTTTTTCTGGACATGCTCATATTTCTTGCTTTATTGCAGACTATGGACAGAAGAGGATGCTTGTTGCATTAAAACAGAGGGTGTTTCATGGATGAGAACACTGGTCGGAATCTCCCTTCACAAATGAGTTAAACCAAAGGCTCTGTGTCTTCCTACAAGCAAGAGTTCATTTCTGGTAAACCCAGAATTTTTCGGCTCAAATGAATATACACAGTTCACGAACCCAACACGTTTTTCACTATAAACTAAACAGCATCTATGTAAGAGATGCTGTGGTTTCTTACAGTTTCATAAGCAGAGTTCAACTAGATATGAACCGTATGAGTAGGAAACATAGTTCTTTTCTTCTGTGCATGCTCATGTTTCTTGCTGTATTAGAGACTTTGGAAAGAAGAGCATGCTCTTTGCGTAAAAACAGAGTGTGATTCATGGATGAGAACACTGGTTTGAATTTCCCTTCAAAAACAGAGTTAAACCAAAGGCTCTGTGTCTTCCTACAAGCAAGAGTTCATTTCCGGTAAACCTAGTGATTTTTCGGCTCAAATGAATTTACACTGTTTACGAACCCAACACGATTTTCACTATTAACTAAAGAGCATCTATGTGAGAGATGCTGTGGTTTTTTTACAGGTTCACAAGCAGAGTTCAACTAGATATGGTCCGTATGAGTAGGAAACACAGTTCATTTTCTGGACATGCTCATATTTCTTGCTGTATTGCAGACTCTGGAAAGAAGAGGATGCTTCTTGCTTTAAAACAGAAGGTGTTTCATGGATGAGAACACTGGTATGATTTCCCTTCACAAACGGAGTTAAACCAAAGGCTCTGTGTCTTCCTACAAGCAAGAGTTCAGTTCCGGAAAATCCATTGATTTTTCGACTCAAATGAATATACACAATTCACAAACCCAACACGTTTTTCACAATAAACTAAAGAGCATCTATGTAAGACATGCTGTGGCTTGTTACAGTTTCATAAGCCGAGTTCAACTAGATATGATCCATATGAGTGGAAACACAGTTCTTTTTTTCTGGGCATGCTCATATTTCTTGCTGTATTAGAGAGGCTTGAAAGAAGAGCATGCTCTTTGCGTTAAAACAGAGTGTGTTTCATGGATGAGAACTCTGGTCCGAATTTCCCTTCATAAAGGGAGATAAACCATTGGCTCTGTGTCTTTCTACAAGCAAGACTTCAATTCCGGTAAACCCAGTGATTTCTCGGCTCAAATGAAATTACCCAGTTCATTAACCCAACACGTTTTTCACTATAAACTAAAGAGCATCTATGTAAGACATCCTGTGGTTTGTTACAGTTTCATAAGCAGAGTTCAACTAGATATCGTCTGTATGAGTAGGAAACATAGTTCTTTTTTTCTGTGCATGCTCATGTTTCTTGTTGTATTGGAACGCTGGAAAGAAGAGCATGCTCTTTGCTTTAAAAGAGAATGTGTTTCATGGATGAGAACACTGGTCTGAATTTCCCTTCACAAACGGAGTTAAACCAAAGGCTCTGTGTCTTCCTACAAGCAAGAGTTCATTTCCGGAAAACCCTTTGATTTTTCAGCTCAAATGAATTTACACAGTTCACAAACCCAACACGTTTTTCACAATAAACTAAAGAGCATCTATGTAAGACATGCTGTGGTTTGTTACAGTTTCATAAGCAGAGTTCAACTAGATATGGTCCGTATGAGTAGGAAACACAGTTCTTTTTTTCCGGACATGCTCATATTTCTTGCTTTATTGCAGACTCTGGACAGAAGAGGATGCTTCTTGCATTAAAACAGAGTGTGTTGCATGGATGATAACACTGGTCTGAAATTCCCTTCACAAACGAGTTAAACCAAAGGCTCTGTGTCTTCCTACAAGCAAGAGTTCATTTCCGGTAAACCCAGTGATTTTTTGACTCAAATGAATATACACAGTTCACTAACCCAACACGTTTTTCACTATAAAGAGCATCTATGTAAGAGATGCTGTGGTTTCTTACAGTTTCATAAGCAGAGTTCAACTAGATATCGTCCGTATGAGTAGGAAACTTAGTTCTTTTTTTCTGGGCATGCTCATGTTTCTTGCTGTATTAGAGACTTTGGAATTAAGAGCATGCTCTTTGCATTAAAACAGAGTGTGATTCATGGATGAGAACACTGGTTTGAATTTCCCTTCAGAAACGGAGTTGAACCAAAGGCTCTGTGTCTTCCTACAAGCAAGAGTTCATTTCCGGAAAACCCATTGACTTTTTGGCTCAAATGAATTTACACTGTTCAAAAACCCAACACGTTTTTCACAATAAACTAAAGAGCATCTATGTAAGACATGCTGTGGTTTGTTACAGTTTCATAAGCAGAGTTTAACTAGATATGGTCCGTATGAGTAGGAAACACAGTACTTTTTTTACTGGACATGATCATATTTCTTGCTGTATTGCAGACACTGGACAGAAGAGGATGCTTCTTGCATTAAAACAGAGGGTGTTTCATGGATGAGAACACTGGTCTGAATTTCCCTTCAGAAACGAGTTAAACCAAAGCCTCTGTGTCTTCCTACAAGCAAGAGTTCATTTCCGGTAAACCCATTGATTTTCCGCTCAAATGAATTTACACAGTTCATGAACCCAACACGTTTTTCACTGATAACTAAAGAGCATCTATGTAACACATGCTGTGGTTTGTTACAGTTTCATAAGGAGAATTCAAATAGATATGGTCCGTATGAGTAGGAAACACAGTTCTTTTTTTCTGGCATTGCTCATGTTTCTTGCTGCATTAGAGACGCTGGAAAGACGACCATGCTCTTTGCTTTAAAACTGACTGTGTTTCATGGATGCGAACACTGGTCTGAATTTTCCTTCACAAACGGAGTTAAAGCAAAGGCTCTGTGTCTTCCTACAAGCAGGAATTCATTTCCGGTAAACGCAGTGAGTTGTCAGCTCAAATGATGTACACAGTTCACAAACACAATATGATTTTCACTATTTACTAAAGAGCATCTATGTAAGATATTATGTGGTTTGTTACAGTTTCATAAGAAAAGTTCAACTAAAAGTCGTCGGTATGAGTAGGAAACACAGTTCATTTTTTCTGGGCATGCTCATGTTTCTTGCTGTATTGGAGACGCTGGAAAAAAGTGCATGCTTCTTGCATTAAAACAGAGTATGTTTCATGGAAGAGAACACTGGTCTGAATTTTCATTCAGAAACGGAGTTAAACAAAAGTCTCTGTTTCTTCCTACAAGCAAGAGTTCATTTCCGGTAAACACAGTGATTTTTCGGCTCAAATGAATTTACACATTTCACGAACCCAACAAGATTTTCACTATTAACTAAAGAGCATCTATGTAAGAGATGCTGTGGTTTGTTACAGTTTCATAAGCAGAGTTCAACTAGATATCGTCTGTATGAGTAGGAAACATAGTTCTTTATTTCTGTGCATGCTCATGTTTCTTGTTGTATTGGAACGCTGGAAAGAAGAGCATGTTCTTTGCGTTAAAAGAGAATGTGTTTCATGGATGAGAACACTGGTCTGAATTTCCCTTCACAAACGGAGTTAAACCAAAGGCTCTGTGTCTTCCTACAAGCAAGAGTTCATTTCCGGAAAACCCATTGATTTTTCAGCTCAAATGAATTTACACAGTTCACAAACCCAACACGTTTTATACAATAAACTAAAGAGCATCTATGTAAGACATGCTATGGTTTGTTACAGTTTCATAAGCAGAGTTTAACTAGATATGGTCCGTATGAGTAGGAAACACAGTTCTTTTTTACTGGACATGCTCATATTTCTTGCTGTATTGCAGACTCTGGACAGAAGAGGATGCTTCTTGCGTTAAAACAGAGGGTGTTTCATGGATGAGAACAATGGTCTGAATTTCCCTTCACAAACGGAGTTAAACCAAATGCTCTGTGTCTTCCTACAAGCAAGAGTTCATTTAAGGTAAACCCAGTGTTTTTCGGCTCAAGTGAATTTACACAGTACACGAACCCAACACGTTTTTCACTATTAAATAAAGAGAATGTATGTAAGAGATGCTGTGGTTTGTTACAGTTTCATAATCAGAGTTCAACTGGATATGGTCTGTATGAGTAGGAAACACAGTTCTTTTTTTCTGGACATTCTCATATTTCTTGCTGTATTGCAGACTCTGGACAGAAGAGGATGCTTCTTGCATTAAAACAGAGGGTGTTTCATGGATGAGAACACTGGTCTGAATTTCCCTTCAGAAACGAGTTAAACCAAAGGCTCTGTGTCTTCCTACAATCAAGAGTTCATTTCCGGTAAACCCATTGATTTTTCGTCTCAAATGAATTTACACAGTTCATGAACCCAACACGTTTTTCACTGTTAACTAAAGAGCATCTATGTAACACATGCTATGGTTTGTTACAGTTTCATAAGGAGAATTCAAATAGATATGGTCCGTATGAGTAGGAAACACAGTTCTTTTTTTCTGGCATTGCTCATGTTTCTTGCTGCTTTAGAGATGCTGTCAAGACGACCATGCTCTTTGCTTTAAAACTGAGTGTGTTTCATGGATGCGAACACTGGTCTGAATTTCCCTTCACAAACGGAGTTAAACCAAAGGCTCTGTGTCTTCCTACAAAAAAGAATTCATTTCCGGTAAACCCAGTGAGTTGTCAGCTCAAATGATGTACACAGTTCACGAACACAATACGATTTTCACTATTAACTAAAGAGCATCTATGTAAGAGATGCTGTGGTTTGTTACAGTTTCATAAGCAGAGTTCAACTAGATATGGTCCGTATGAGTAGGAAACACAGTTCTTTTTTTCTGGGCATGCTCATGTTTCTTGCTGTATTGGAGACACTGGAAAGAAGTGCATGCTTCTTGCGTTAAAACAGAGTGTGTTTCATGGATGAGAACACTGGTCTGAATTTCCCTTCACAAACAGAGTTAAACCAGAGTCTCTGTGTTTTCCTACAATCAAGAGTTCATTTCAGGTAAATCCAGTGATTTTTTGGCTCAAGTGAATTTACACAGTTCAAGGCCCCAACACTATTTTCAGTATTAACTAAAGAGCATGTATGAAGAGATGCTGTGGTTTGTATGAGTTTCATAAGCAGAGTTGAACGAACACAGTCCATTTGAGTAGGAAATACAGTTCTTTTTTTCTGGGCATGCTCATGTTTCTTGCTGTATTGCAGAAGCTCGAAAGAAGAGCATGCTCTTTGTGTTAAAACAGATTGTGTGTCATGGATGAGAACACTGGTCTGAATTTTCCTTCAGAAACGGAGTTAAACCAGAGTCTCTGTGTCTTCCTACAAGGAAGAGTTCATTTCCGGTAAAACCAGGGTTTTTTCGGCTCAAATGAATTTTCACAGTTCACGAACCCAACACGTTTTTCACTATTAACTAAAGAGAATGTATGTAAGAGATGCTATGGTTTTTTACAGTTTCATAATCAGAGTTCAAGTAGATATGGTCCGTATGAGTAGGAAACACAGTTCTTTTTTTCTGGACATGCTCATATTTCTTGCTGTATTGCAGACTCTGGACAGAAGAGGATGCTTCTTGCGTTAAAACAGAGGGTGGTTCATGGATGAGAACACTGGTCTGAATTTCCCTTCAGAAACGGAGTTAAACCAAAGGCTCTGTGTCTTCCTACAAGCAAGAGTTCATTTCCGGTAAACCCAGTGTTTTTTCGGCTCAAATGAATTTACACAGTTCAAGAACCCAACACCATTTTCACTATTAACCAATGATCATCTACGTAAGAGATGCTGTGGTTTGTTACAGTTTCATAAGCAGAGTTCAACAAGGTATGGTCCGTATGAGTAGGAAATACGGTTCTTTTTTTCTGGACATGCTCATATTTCTTGCTGTATTGCAGACTCTGGAAAGAAGAGGATGCATCTTGCGTTAAAAAGGAGTGTGATTCATGGATGAGAACACTGGTTTCAATTTCCGTTCACAAACGGAGTTAAACCAAAACTCTGTGTCTTCCTACAAGCACGAGTTCATTTCCGGAAAACCCAATGATTTTTCGGCACAAATGAATTTACACAGTTCACAAACCCAACACGTTTTTCAAAATAAACTAAAGAGCATCTATAAAGACATGCTGTAGTTTGTTACAGTATCAAGAACAGAGTTCAACTAGATATGATCCTTATGAGTAGGAAATACAGTTCTTTTTTTCTGGGCATGCTCATATTTCTTGCTGTATTAGAGAAGCTGGAAAGAAGAGCATGCTCTTTGCGTTAAAACAGAGTGTGTTTCATGGATGAGAACTCCGGTCTGAATTTCCCTTCACAAACGGAGATAAACCATTGGCTCTGTGTCTTCCTACAAGCAAGACTTCATTTCTGGTAAACCCAGGGATTTCTCGGCTCAAATGAATTTACACAGTTCACTAACCCAACACGTTTTTCACTATAAACTAAAGAGCATCTATGTAAGACATGCTGTGGTTTGTTACACTTTCATAAGCAGAGTTCAACTAGATATGGTCCGTATCAGTTGGAAACACAGGTTTTTTTTTTTCTGGGCATGCTCATGTTTCTTGCTGTATTGGAGACACTGAAAAGAAGAGCATGCTTTTCGCGTTAAATCAGAGTATGTTTCATGGTTGAGAACACCGGTCTGAATTTTACATCACAAACGAGTTAAACCAAAGGCTCTGTGTCTTCCTAAAGCAAGAGTTCATTTCCGGTAAACCCAGTGATTTCAAGGCTCAAATGAATTTACACAGTTCACTAACCCAACACGTTTTTCACTATAAACTAAAGAGCATCTATGTAACACATGCTGTGGTTTGTTACAGTTTCAGAAGCAGAGTTCAACTAGATATGGTCCGTATGAGTAGGAAACACATTCTTTTTTTCTGGACATGCTCATATTTCTTGCTTTATTGCAGACTATGGAGAGAAGAGGATGCTTCTTGCATTAAAACAGAGGGTGTTTCATGGATGAGAACACTGGTCGGAATCTCCCTTCACAAATGAGTTAAACCAAAGGCTCTGTGTCTTCCTACAAGCAAGAGTTCATTTCTGGTAAACCCAGTATTTTTCGGCTCAAATGAATATACACAGTTCACGAACCCAACACGTTTTTCACTATAAACTAAAGAGCATCTACGTAAGAGATGCTGTGGTTTCTTACAGTTTCATAAGCAGAGTTCAACAAGATATCATCCGTATGAGTAGGAAACATAGTTCTTTTCTTCTGTGCATGTTCATGTTTCTTGCTGTATTAGAGACTTTGGAAAGAAGAGCATGCTCTTTGCGTAAAAACAGAGTGTGATTCATGGAGGAGAACACTGGTTTGAATTTCCCTTCAAAAACGGAATTAAACCAAAGGCTCTGTGTCTTCCTACAAGCAAGAGTTCATTTCCGGTAAAACCAGTGATTTTTCGGCTCAAATGAATTTACACTGTTTACGAACCCAACACGATTTTCACTATTAACTAAAGAGCATCTATGTGAGAGATGCTGTGGTTTTTTACAGGTTCACAAGCAGAGTTCAACTAGATATGGTCCGTATGAGTAGGAAATACGGTTCTTTTTTTCTGGACATGCTCATATTTCTTGCTGTATTGCAGACTCTGGAAAGAAGAGGATGCATCTTGCGTTAAAAAGGAGTGTGATTCATGGATGAGAACACTGGTTTCAATTTCCCTTCACAAACGGAGATAAACCATTGGCTCTGTGTCTTCCTACAAGCAAGACTTCATTTCTGGTAAACCCAGTGATTTCTCGGCTCAAATGAATTTACACAGTTCACTAACCCAACACGTTTTTCACTATAAACTAAAGAGCATCTATGTAAGTCATGGTGTGGTTTGTTACACTTTCATAAGCAGAGTTCAACTAGATATGATCCGTATGAGTAGGAAACACAGTTCTTTTTTTCTGGGCATGCACATAGTTCTTGCTGTTTTAGAGAGGCTGGAAAGAAGAGCATGCTCTTTGCGTTAAAACAGAGTATGTATCATAGATGAGAACTCTGTTCTGAATTTCTCTTCACAAACGGAGATAAACCATTTGCTCTATGTCTTCCTACAAGCAAGACTTCATTTCCAGTAAACCCAGTGATTTCTCGTCTCAAATTAATTTACACAGTTCACTAACCCAACACGTTTTTCACAATAAACTAAAGAGCATCTATGTAAGACATGCTGTGGTTTGTTACAGTTTCATAAGCAGAGTTTAACTAGATATGGTCCGTATGAGTAGGAAACACAGTACTTTTTTTACTGGACATGCTCATATTTCTTGCTGTATTGCAGACTCTGGACAGAAGAGGATGCTTCTTGCATTAAAACAGAGGGTGTTTCATGGATGAGAACACTGGTCTGAATTTCCCTTCAGAAACGAGTTAAACCAAAGCCTCTGTGTCTTCCTACAAGCAAGAGTTCATTTCCGGTAAACCCATTTATTTTTCGGCTCAAATGAATTTACACAGTTCATGAACCCAACACGTTTTTCACTGATAACTAAAGAGCATCTATGTAACACATGCTGTGGTTTGTTACAGTTTCATAAGGAGAATTCAAATAGATATGGTCCGTATGAGTAGGAAACACAGTTCTTTTTTTCTGGCATTGCTCATGTTTCTTGCTTCATTAGAGACACTGGAAAGACGACCATGCTCTTTGCTTTAAAACTGAGTGTGTTTCATGGATGCGAACACTGGTCTGAATTTTCCTTCACAAACGGAGTTAAACCAAAGGCTCTGTGTCTTCCTACAAGCAAGAATTCATTTCCGGTAAACGCAGTGAGTTGTCAGCTCAAATGATGTACACAGTTCACGAACACAATATGATTTTCACTATTTACTAAAGAGCATCTATGTAAGATATTATGTGGTTTGTTACAGTTTCATAAGGAAAGTTCAACTAAAAGTCGTCGGTATGAGTAGGAAACACAGTTCATTTTTTCTGGGCATGCTCATGTTTCTTGCTGTATTGGAGACGCTGGAAAGAAGTGCATGCTTCTTGCATTAAAACAGAGTATGTTTCATGGAAGAGAACACTGGTCTGAATTTTCATTCAGAAACGGAGTTAAACAAAAGTCTCTGTTTCTTCCTACAAGCAAGAGTTCATTTCCGGTAAACACAGTGATTTTTCGGCTCAAATGAATTTACACATTTCACGAACCCAACAAGATTTTCACTATTAACTAAAGAGCATCTATGTAAGAGATGCTGTGGTTTGTTACAGTTTCATAAGCAGAGTTCAACTAGACATGGTCCATATGAGTAGGAAACACAGTTCTTTTTTTCTGGGCAAGCTCATGTTTCTTGCTGTATTGGAGACACTGGAAAGAAGTGCATGCTTCTTGCGTTAAAACCGAGTGTGTTTCATGGATGAGAACACTGGTCTGAATTTCCCTTCACAAACGGAGTTAAACCAGAGTCTCTGTGTCTTCCTACAATTAAGAGTTCATTTCAGGCCAATCCAGTGATTTTTTGGCTCAAGTGAATTTACACAGTTCAAGGCCCCAACACTATTTTCAGTATTAACTAAAGAGCATGTATGAAGAGATGCTGTGGTTTGTATGAGTTTCATAAGCAGAGTTGAAAGATCACGGTCCATTTGAGTAGGAAATACAGTTCTTTTTTTCTGGGCATGCTCATGTTTCTTGCTGTATTGCAGAAGCTCGAAAGAAGAGCATGCTCTTTGTGTTAAAACAGATTGTGTGTCATGGATGAGAACACTGGTCTGAATTTTCCTTCAGAAACGGAGTTAAACCAAAGTCTCTGTGTCTTCCTACAAGGAAGAGTTCATTTCCGGTAAAACCAGGGTTTTTTCGGCTCAAATGAATTTTCACAGTTCACGAACCCAACACGTTTTTCACTATTAACTAAAGAATATGTATGTAAGAGTTGCTATGGTTTTTTACAGTTTCATAATCAGAGTTCAAGTAGATATGGTCCGTATGAGTAGGAAACATAGTTCTTTTTTTCTGGACATGCTCATATTTCTTGCTGTATTGCAGACTCTGGACAGAAGAGGATGCTTCTTGCATTAAAACAGAGTGTGTTTCATGGATGAGAACACTGGTCTGAATTTCCCTTCACAAACAAGTTAAACCAAAGGCTCTGTGTCTTCCTACAAGCAAGAGTTCATTTCCGGTAAACCCAGTGATTTTTCGGCTCAAATGAATATACACAGTTCACGAACCCAACACGGTTTTCACTATAAACTAAAGAGCATCTATGTAAGAGATGCTGTGGTTTCTTACAGTTTCATAAGCAGAGTTCAACTAGATATCGTCCATATGAGTAAGAAACACAGTTCTGTTTTTCTGGGCATGCTCATGTTTCTTGCTGTATTAGAGAGTTTGGAAAGAAGATCATGCTCTTTGCGTTAAAACAGAGTGTGATTCATGGATGAGAACACTGGTCTGAATTTCACTTTACAAACGGAGTTAAACCAAAGGCTCTGTGTCTACCTACAAGCAATAGTTCATTTCCGGAAAACCCATTGATTTTTCGGCTCAAATGAATTTACACAGGTCACAAACCCAACATGTTTTTCACAATAAACTAAAGAGCATCTATGTAAGACATGCTGTGGTTTGTTACTGTTTCATAAGCAGAGTTCAACTAGATATGATCTGTATGAGTAGGAAACACTGTTCTTTTTTTTCTGGGCATGCTCATATTTCTTGCTGTATTAGAGACGCTGGAAAGAAGAGCATTGTCTTTGCGATAAAACAGAGTGTGTTTCTTGGATGAGAACTCTGGTCTGAATTTCCCTTCACAAACGGAGATAAAACAATGGCTCTGTGTGTTCCTACAAGCAAGACTACATTTCCGTTAAACCCAGTGATTTCTCGGCTCAAATGAATTTACACAAATCACTAACCCAACACGTTTTTCACTATAAACTAAAGAGCATCTATGTAAGAGATGCTGTGGTTTGTTACAGTTTCATAAGCAGAGTTTAACTAGATATGGTCTGTATGAGTAAGAAACACAGTTCTTTTTTTCTGGGCATGCTCATATTTCTTGCTGTATTGGAGACGCTGGAAAGAAGGCATGCTTCTTGCGTTAAAACAGAGTATGTTTCCTGGATGAGAACACTGGTCTGAATTTTCCTTCAGAAACGCAGTTAAACCAAAGCCTCTGTGTCTTCCTACAATCAAGAGTTCATTTCCGGTAAACCAAGGGGTTTTTCTGCTCAAATGAATTTACACAGTTCATGAACCCAACATGTTTTTCACTATTAACTAAAGAGCATCTATGTAAGAGTTGCTGTGGTTTGATACAGTTTCATGAACTGAGTTCAACTAGATATGGTCCGTATGAGTAGGAAACACAGTTCTTTTATTCTGGGCATGCTCATATTTCTTGCTGTATTGGAGACGTTGGGAAGAAGGCATGCTTCTTGCGTTAAAACAGAGTATGTTTCATGGAAGAGAACACTTGACTGAATTTCCCTTCACAAACGGAATTAAACCAAAGCCTCTGTGTTTTCCTACAAGCAAGAGTTCATTTCCGGTAACCCCAGTGATTTTTTTCGGCTCAAATGAATTAACAAAGTTCACGAACCCAACACGATTTTCACTATTAAAAAAAGAGCACCTATGTAAGTGATGCTGTGGTTTTTTACAGTTTCATAATCAGAATTCAAGTAGATATGGTCCGTATGAGTAGGAAACACAGTTCTTTTTTTCTGGACATGCTCATATTTTTGCTGTATTGCAGACTCTGGACAGAAGAGGATGCATCTTGCGTTAAAACAGAGGGTGTTTCATGGATGAGAACACTGGTCTGAATGTCCCTTCACAAATGGAATTAAACCAAAGCCTCTGAGTTTTCCTACAAGCAAGAGTTCATTTCCGGTAACCACGGTGATTTTTTTCTGCTCAAATGAATTTACACAGATCACGAACCCAACAGGATTTTCAACAATAAACTAAAGACCATCTATGTAAGAGATGCTGTTGTTTGTTACAGTTCCATAAGCAGATTCAACTAGATATCGTCCGTATAAGTAGGAAACACAGTTTTTTTTTTTCTGGGCATGCTCATGTTTCTGGCTGTATTAGAGACGCTGGAAAGAAGAGCATGCTCTTTGCGTTAACACAGAGTGTGTTTCATGGATGAGAACTCTGGTGTGAATTTCCCTTCACAAACGGAGTGAAACCAAAGCCTCTGAGTCTTCCTACAAGCAAGAGTTCATTTCCTGTAAACCCAGGGGTTTTTTGCTCAAATGAATTTACACAGTTCATGAACCTAACACGTTTTTCACTATTAACTAAAGAGCATCTATGTAAGAGATGCTGTGGTTTGTTACAGTTTCATAAGCAGAGTTCAACTAGATATGGTACGTATGAGTAGGAAAAACAGTTCTTTTTTTCTGGGCATGCTCATGTTTCTTGCTTTATTGGAGACGCTGGAAAGAAGTGCATGCTTCTTGCGTTAAAAGAGAGTATGTTTTATGGAAGAGAACACTGGTCTGAATTTTCCTTCAGAAACGGAGTTAAACCAAAGTCTCTGTGTCTTCCTACAAGCAAGAGTTCATTTCCGGTAAACCCAGTGATTTTTCGGCTCAAATGAATTTACAGAGTTCACGAACCAAACACGTTTTTCACTATTAACTAAAGAGCATCCATGTAAGAGATGCTGTGGTGTGTTACAGTTTCCTGAGCAGAGTTCAACTAGATATGGTCCGTATGAGTAGGAAACACAGTCCTTTTTTTCTGGACATGCTCATATTTCTTGCTGTATTGCAGACTCTGGACAGAAGAGGATGCATCTTGCATTAAAACAGAGGGTGTATCATGGATGATACACTGGTCTGAATTTCCCTTCACAAACGGAGTGAAACCCACGCCTCTGTGTCTTAATACAAGCAAGAGTTCATTTCCGGTAAATCCAGTGATTTTTTGGCTCAAGTGAATTTACACAGTTCAAGGACCCAACACTATTTTCAGTATTAACTAAAGAGCATGTATGAAGAGATGCTTTGGTTTGTATGAGTTTCATAAGCAGAATTGAACGAACACGGTCCATTTGAGTAAGAAATACAGTTCTTTTTTTCTGGGCATTCTCATGTTTCTTGCTGTATTACAGAAGCTCGAAAGAAGAGCATGCTCTTTGCGTTAAAACAGAGTATGTTTCATGGATGAGAACTCTGGTGTGAATTTCCCTTCACAAATGGAGTGAAACCAAAGCCTCTGTGTCTTCCTACAAGCAAGAGTTCATTTCCAGTAAACCCAGGCGTTTTTCTGCTCAAATGAATTTTCACAGTTCACGAACCCAACACGTTTTTCACTACTAACTAAAGAGCATCTATGTGAGAGATGCTGTGGATTGTTACAGTTTCATAATCAGAGTTCAAGTAGATATGGTCTGTATGAGTAGGAAACACAGTTCTTTTTTTCTGGACATGCTCATATTTCTTGCTGTATTAGAGAGTTTGGAAAGAAGAGCATGCTCTTTGCGTTAAAACAGAGTGTGTTTCATGGATGAGAACTCTGGTGTGAATTTCCCTTCACAAACGGAGTGAAACCAAAACCTCTGAGTCTTCCTACAAGCAAGAGTTCATTTCCTGTAATCCCAGGGGTTTTTCTGCTCAAATGAATTTACACAGTTCATGAACCTAACACGTTTTTCACTATTAACTAAAGAGCACCCATGTAAGAGATGCTGTGGTGTGTTACAGTTTCATGAGCAGAGTTCAACTAGATATGGTCCGTATGAGTAGGAAACACAGTTTGTTTTTTCTGGCCATGCTCATTTTTTTGCTGTATTGCAGACTCTGGACAGAAGATTATGCATCTTGCATTAAAACAGAGGGTGTTTCATGGATGAGAACACTGGTCTGAATGTCCCTTCACAAATGGAATTAAACCAAAGCCTCAGTGTTTTCCTACAAGCAAGAGTTCATTTCCGGTAAACCAAGGTGTTTTTCTGCTCAAATGAATTTACACAGTTCATGAACCCAACACGTTTTTCACTATTAACTAAAGAGCATCTACGTAAGAGATGCTGTGGTTTGTTACAGTTTCATTAGCTGAGTTCAACGAGATATGGTCCGTATGAGTAGGAAACACAGTTCTTTTTTTCTGGGCATGCTCATATTTCTTGCTGTATTGGAGACGTTGGGAAGAAGGCATGCTTCTTGCGTTAAAACAGAATATGTTTCATGGATGAGAACACTTGACTGAATTTCCCTTCACAAACTTAATTAAACCAAAGCCTCTGTGTTTTCCTACTATCAAGAGTTCATTTCCGGTAACCCCAGTGATTTTTTTCGGCTCAAATGAATTTACACAGTTCACGAACCCAACACGATTTTCAGTATTAAAAAAAGAGCACCTATGTAAGAGATGCTGTGGTTTCTTACAGTTTCATAAGCAGATTCAACTAGATATGGTCCGTATGAGTAAGAAACACAGTTCTTTTTCTCTGGGCAAGCTCATGTTTCTTGGTGTATTGGAGACGCTAGAAAGAAGAGCATGCTTCTTGCGTTAAAACAGAGTATGTTCCTTGGATGAGAACACTGGTCTGAATTTTCCTTCAGAAACGGAGTTAAACCAAAGTCTCTGTGTCTTCCTACAAACAAGAGTTCATATCCGGTAAAACCAGTGATTTTTCGGCTCAAATGAATTTACACAGTTCACAAACCCTACATGTTTTTCACTATTAACTAAAGAGCATCTATGTAAGAGATGCTGTGGTTTGTTACAGATTCATAAGCAGAGTTCAACTAGATATGGTACGTATGAGTAGGAAACACAGTTCTTTTTTTCTGGGCATGCTCATGTTTCTTGCTTTATTGGAGACGCTGGAAAGAAGTGCATGCTTCTTGCGTTAAAAGAGAGTATGTTTTATGGAAGAGAACACTGGTCTGAATTTTCCTTCAGAAACGGAGTTAAACCAAAGTCTCTGTGTCTTCCTACAAGCAAGAGTTCATTTCCGGTAAACCCAGTGATTTTTCGGCTCAAATGAATTTACAGAGTTCACGAACCCAACACGTTTTTCACTATTAACTAAAGAGCATCCATGTAAGAGATGCTGTGGTGTGTTACAGTTTCCTGAGCAGAGTTCAACTAGATATGGTCCGTATGAGTAGGAAACACAGTCCTTTTTTTCTGGACATGCTCATATTTCTTGCTGTATTGCAGACTCTGGACAGAAGAGGATCCATCTTGCATTAAAACAGAGGGTGTATCATGGATGATACACTGGTCTGAATTTCCCTTCACAAACGGAGTGAAACCCACGCCTCTGTGTCTTAATACAAGCAAGAGTTCATTTCTGGTAAATCCAGTGATTTTTTGGCTCAAGTGAATTTACACAGTTCAAGGACCCAACACTATTTTCAGTATTAACTAAAGAGCATGTATGAAGAGATGCTGTGGTTTGTATGAGTTTCATAAGCAGAATTGAACGAACACGGTCCATTTGAGTAAGAAATACAGTTCTTTTTTTCTGGGCATTCTCATGTTTCTTGCTGTATTACAGAAGCTCGAAAGAAGAGCATGCTCTTTGCGTTAAAACAGAGTATGTTTCATGGATGAGAACTCTGGTGTGAATTTCCCTTCACAAATGGAGTGAAACCAAAGCCTCTGTGTCTTCCTACAAGCAAGAGTTCATTTCCGGTAAACCCAGGCGTTTTTCTGCTCAAATGAATTTTCACAGTTCACGAACCCAACACGTTTTTCACTACTAACTAAAGAGCATCTATGTGAGAGATGCTGTGGATTGTTACAGTTTCATAATCAGAGTTCAAGTAGATATGGTCTGTATGAGTAGGAAACACAGTTCTTTTTTTCTGGACATGCTCATATTTCTTGCTGTATTGCAGACTCTGGACAGAAGAGGATGCTTCTTGCATTAAAACAGAGTGTGTTTCATGGATGAGAACACTGGTCTGAATTTCCCTTCACAAACAAGTTAAACCAAAGGCTCTGTGTCTTCCTACAAGCAAGAGTTCATTTCCGGTAAACCCAGTGATTTTTCGGCTCAAATGAATATACACAGTTCACGAACCCAACACGGTTTTCACTATAAACTAAAGAGCATCTATGTAAGAGATGCTGTGGTTTCTTACAGTTTCATAAGCAGAGTTCAACTAGATATCATCCGTATGAGTAAGAAACACAGTTCTGTTTTTCTGGGCATGCTCATGTTTCTTGCTGTATTAGAGAGTTTGGAAAGAAGATCATGCTCTTTGCGTTAAAACAGAGTGTGATTCATGGATGAGAACACTGGTCTGAATTTCACTTTACAAACGGAGTTAAACCAAAGGCTCTGTGTCGACCTACAAGCAATAGTTCATTTCCGGAAAACCCATTGATTTTTCGGCTCAAATGAATTTACACAGGTCACAAACCCAACATGTTTTTCACAATAAACTAAAGAGCATCTATGTAAGACATGCTGTGGTTTGTTACAGTTTTATAAGCAGAGTTCAACTAGATATGATCTGTATGAGTAGGAAACACTGTTCTTTTTTTTCTGGACATGCTCATATTTCTTGCTGTATTAGAGACGCTGGAAAGAAGAGCATGGTCTTTGCGATAAAACAGAGTGTGTTTCTTGGATGAGAACTCTGGTCTGAATTTCCCTTCACAAACGGAGATAAACCAATGGCTCTGTGTGTTCCTACAAGGAAGACTTCATTTCCGTTAAACCCAGTGATTTCTCGGCTCAAATGAATTTACACAAATCACTAACCCAACACGTTTTTCACTATAAACTAAAGAGCATCTATGCAAGAGATGCTGTGGTTTGTTACAGTTTCATAAGCAGAGTTTAACTAGATATGGTGTGTATGAGTAAGAAACACAGTTCTTTTTTTCTGGGCATGCTCATATTTCTTGCTGTATTGGAGACGCTGGAAAGAAGGCATGCTTCTTGCGTTAATACAGAGTATGTTTCCTGGATGATAACACTGGTCTGAATTTTCCTTCAGAAACACAGTTAAACCAAAGCCTCTGTGTCTTCCTACAATCAAGAGTTCATTTCCGGTAAACCAAGGGGTTTTTCTGCTCAAATGAATTTACACAGTTCATGAACCCAACATGTTTTTCACTATTAACTAAAGAGCATCTATGTAAGAGTTGCTGTGGTTTGATACAGTTTCATGAACTGAGTTCAACTAGATATGGTCGGTATGAGTAGGAAACACAGTTCTTTTTTTCTGGACATGCTCATAATTTTGCTGAATTGCAGACTCTGGACAGAAGAGGATGCATCTTGTGTTAAAACAGAGGGTGTTTCATGGATGAGAACACTGGTCTGAATGTCCCTTCACAAATGGAATTAAACCAAAGCCTCTGAGTTTTCCTACAATAAGAGTTCATTTCCGGTAACCACGGTGATTTTTTTCTGCTCAAATGAATTTACACAGATCATGAATCCAACAGGATTTTCAACAATAAATTAAAGATCATCTATGTAAGAGATGCTGTGGTTTGTTACAGTTTCATAAGCAGATTCAACTAGATATGGTCCGTATAAGTAGGAAACACAGTTCTTTTTTTCTGGGCATGCTCACGTTTCTGGCTGTATTAGAGACGCTGGAAAGAAGAGCATGCTCTTTGCGTTAAAACAGAGTGTGTTTCATGGATGAGAACTCTGGTGTGAATTTCCCTTCACAAACGGAGTGAAACCAAAACCTCTGAGTCTTCCTACAAGCAAGAGTTCATTTCCTGTAATCCCAGGGGTTTTTCTGCTCAAATGAATTTACACAGTTCATGAACCTAACACGTTTTTCACTATTAACTAAAGAGCACCCATGTAAGAGATGCTGTGGTGTGTTACAGTTTCATGAGCAGAGTTCAACTAGATATGGTCCGTATGAGTAGGAAACACAGTTCGTTTTTTCTGGCCATGCTCATTTTTTTGCTGTATTGCAGACTCTGGACAGAAGATTATGCATCTTGCATTAAAACAGAGGGTGTTTCATGGATGAGAACACTGGTCTGAATGTCCCTTCACAAATGGAATTAAACCAAAGCCTCTGTGTTTTCCTACAAGCAAGAGTTCATTTCCGGTAAACCAAGGTGTTTTTCTGCTCAAATGAATTTACACAGTTCATGAACCCAACACGTTTTTCACTATTAACTAAAGAGCATCTATGTAAGAGATGCTGTGGTTTGTTACAGTTTCATTAGCTGAGTTCAACGAGATATGGTCCGTATGAGTAGGAAACACAGTTCATTTTTTCTGGGCATGCTCATATTTCTTGCTGTATTGGAGACGCTGGAAAGAAGAGCATGCTTCTTGCGTTAAAACAGAGTATGTTTCATGGAAGAGAACACTGGTCTGAACTTTCCTTCAGAAACGGAGTTAAACCAAAGTCTCTGTGTCTTCCTACAAGCAAGAGTTCATTTCCGGTAAACCCAGTGATTTTTCGGCTCAAATGAATTTACAGAGTTCACGAACCCAACATGTTTTTCACTATTAACTATAGAGCATCTATGTAAGAGATGCTGTGGTTTGTTACAGTTTCATGAGCAGAGTTCATATAGATATGGTCTGTATGATTAGGAAACACAGTTATTTTTTCTGGACATGCTCATATTTCTTGCTGTATTGCAGACTCTGGACAGAAGAGGATGCTTCTTGCGTTAAAACAGAGGGTGTTTCATGGATGAGAACACTGGTCTGAATTTTCCTTCAGAAACGGAGTAAAACCAAAGGCTCTGTGTCTTCTTATAAGCAAGAGTCATTTCCAGTACACTCAGTGATTTTTTGGCTCAAATGAATTTACACAGTTTACGAACCCAACACGATTTTCACTATTAACTAAAGAGCATCTATGTAAGAGAGGCTGTGGTTTGTTACAGTTTCATAAGCAGAGTTCAACTAGATATGGACCGTATGAGTAGGAAACACAGTTCTTTTTTTCTTGGCATGCTCATGTTTCTTGCTGTATTAGAGATGCTGGAAGGAAGAGCATGCTCTTTGCGTTAAAACAGAGTGTGCTTCATGGATGAGATCTCTGGTGTGAATTTCCATTCCCAAACGGAGTGAAAGCAATGCCTCTGTGTCTTTATATATGCAAGCGTTCATTTCCGGTAAACCCAGGGGTTTTTCGGCTCAAATGAATTTACACAGTTCATGAGCCCAACACGGTTTTCACTATAAACGAAAGAGCATCTATGTAAGAGATGTTGTGGTTTGTTACACATTCATAAGCAGAGCTCAACTAGATATGGTCCGTTTGAGTAGGAAACACAGTTCTTTTTTTCTGGACATGCTCATATTTTTGCTGTATTGCAGACTCTGGACAGAAGAGGATGCATCTTGTGTTAAAACAGAGGGTGTTTCATGGATGAGAACACTGGTCTGAATGTCCCTTCACAAATGGAATTAAACCAAAGCCTCTGAGTTTTCCTACAATAAGAGTTCATTTCCGGTAACCACGGTGATTTTTTTCTGCTCAAATGAATTTACACAGATCACGAACCCAACAGGATTTTCAACAATAAACTAAAGACCATCTATGTAAGAGATGCTGTGGTTTGTTACAGTTTCATAAGCAGATTCAACTAGATATGGTCCGTATAAGTAGGAAACACAGTTCTTTTTTTCTGGGCATGCTCATGTTTCTGGCTGTATTAGAGACGCTGGAAAGAAGAGCATGCTCTTTGCGTTAAAACAGAGTGTGTTTCATGGATGAGAACTCTGGTGTGAATTTCCCTTCACAAACGGAGTGAAACCAAAGCCTCTGAGTCGTCCTACAAGCAAGAGTTCATTTCCTGTAAACCCAGGGGTTTTTCTGCTCAAATGAATTTACACAGTTCATGAACCTAACACGTTTTTCACTATTAACTAAAGAGCATCTATGTAAGAGATGCTGTGGTTTGTTAGAGTTTCATAAGCAGAGTTCAAATAGATATGGTACGTATGAGTAGGAAAAACAGTTCTTTTTTTCTGGGAATGCTCATGTTTCTTGCTGTATTGGAGACTCTGGAAAGAAGTGCATGCTTCTTGCGTTAAAACTGAGTATGTTTCCTGGATGAGAACACTGGTCTGAATTTTCCTTCAGAAACGGAGTTAAACCAAAGTCTCTGTGTCTTCCTACAAGCAAGAGTTCATTTCCGGTAAACCCAGTGATTTTTCGGCTCAAGTGAATTTACAGAGTTCACGAACCCAACACGTTTTTCACTATTAACTAAAGAGCATCCATGTAAGAGATGCTGTTGTGTGTTACAGTTTCATGAGCAGAGTTCAACTAGATATGGTCCGTATGAGTAGGAAACACAGTCCTTTTTTTCTGGACATGCTCATATTTCTTGCTGTATTGCAGACTCTGGACAGAAGAGGATGCATCTTGCATTAAAACAGAGGGTGTATCATGGATGATACACTGGTCTGAATTTCCCTTCACAAACGGAGTGAAACCAACGCCTCTGTGTCTTAATACAAGCAAGAGTTCATTTCCGGTAAACCAAGGGGTTTTTCTGCTCAAATGAATTTACACAGTTCAAGAACCCAACACGATTTTCACTATTAACTAAAGAGCATCCATGTAAGAAATGCTGTGGTTTGTTACAGTTTCATGAGCAGAGTTCAACTAGATATTGTCCGTATGAGTAGGAAACACAGTTCGTTTTTTCTGGCCATGCTCATTTTTTTGCTGTATTGCAGACTCTGGACAGAAGATTATGCATCTTGCGTTAAAACAGAGGGTGTTTCATGGATGAGAACACTGGTCTGAATGTCCCTTCACAAATGGAATTAAACCAAAGCCTCTGTGTTTTCCTACAAGCAAGAGTTCATTTCCGGTAAACCAAGGTGTTTTTCTGCTCAAATGAATTTACACAGTTCATGAACCCAACACGTTTTTCACTATTAACTAAAGAGCATCTATGTAAGAGATGCTGTGGTTTGTTACAGTTTCATTAGCTGAGTTCAACGAGATATGGTCCGTATTTGTAGGAAACACAGTTCTTTTTTTCTGGGCATGCTCATATTTCTTGCTGTATTGGAGACGTTGGGAAGAAGGCATGCTTCTTGCGTTAAAACAGAGTATGTTTCATGGATGAGAACACTTGACTGAATTTCCCTTCACAAACTTAATTAAACCAAATCCTCTGTGTTTTCCTACTATCAAGAGTTCATTTCCGGTAACCCCAGTGATTTTTTTCGGCTCAAATGAATTTACACAGTTCACGAACCCAACACGATTTTCACTATTAAAAAAAGAGCACCTATGTAAGAGATGCTGTGGTTTCTTACAGTTTCATAAGCAGATTCAACTAGATATGGTCCGTATGAGTAAGAAACACAGTTCTTTTTCTCTGGGCAAGCTCATGTTTCTTGGTGTATTGGAGACGCTAGAAAGAAGAGCATGCTTCTTGCGTTAAAACAGAGTATGTTCCTTGGATGAGAACACTGGTCTGAATTTTCCTTCAGAAACAGAGTTAAACCAAAGTCTCTGTGTCTTCCTACAAACAAGAGTTCATATCCGGTAAAACCAGTGATTTTTCGGCTCAAATGAATTTACACAGTTCACGAACCCTACATGTTTTTCACTATTAACTAAAGAGCATCTATGTAAGAGATGCTGTGGTTTGTTACAGATTCATAAGCAGAGTTCAACTAGATATGGTCCGTATGAGTAGGAAACACAGTTCTTTTTTTCTGGGCATGCTCATGTTTCTTGCTGTATTGGAGACGCTGGAAAGAAGAGCATGCTTTTTGCGTTAAAACAGAGTATGTTTCATGGAAGAGAACACTGGTCTGAATTTTCCTTCAGAAACGGAGTTAAACCAAAGTCTCTGTGTCTTCCTACAAGCAAGAGTTCATTTCCGGTAAACCCAGTGATTTTTCTGCTCAAATGAATTTACAGAGTTCACGAACCCAACATGTTTTTCACTACTAACTACAGAGCATCTATGTAAGAGATGCTGTGGTTTGTTACAGTTTCATGAGCAGAGTTCATATAGATATGGTCTGTATGATTAGGAAACACAGTTATTTTTTCTGGACATGCTCATATTTCTTGCTGTATTGCAGACTCTGGACAGAAGAGGATGCTTCTTGCGTTAAAACAGAGGGTGTTTCATGGATGAGAACACTGGTCTGAATTTTCCTTCAGAAACGGAGTAAAACCAAAGGCTCTGTGTCTTCTTATAAGCAAGAGTCATTTCCAGTACACTCAGTGATTTTTTGGCTCAAATGAATTTACACAGTTTACGAACCCAACACGATTTTCACTATTAACTAAAGAGCATCTATGTAAGAGAGGCTGTGGTTTGTTACAGTTTCATAAGCAGAGTTCAACTAGATATGGACCGTATGAGTAGGAAACACAGTTCTTTTTTTCTTGGCATGCTCATATTTCTTGCTGTATTAGAGATGCTGGAAGGAAGAGCATGCTCTTTGCGTTAAAACAGAGTGTGTTTCATGGATGAGATCTCTGGTGTGAATTTCCATTCCCAAACGGAGTGAAAGCAATGCCTCTGTGTCTTTATATAAGCAAGCGTTCATTTCCTGTAAACCCAGGGGTTTTTCGGCTCAAATGAATTTACACAGTTCATGAGCCCAACACGGTTTTCACTATAAACGAAAGAGCATCTATGTAAGAGATGTTGTGGTTTGTTACACATTCATAAGCAGAGCTCAACTAGATATGGTCCGTTTGAGTAGGAAACACAGTTCTTTTTTTCTGGACATGCTCATATTTTTGCTGTATTGCAGACTCTGGACAGAAGAGGATGCATCTTGTGTTAAAACAGAGGGTGTTTCATGGATGAGAACACTGGTCTGAATGTCCCTTCACAAATGGAATTAAACCAAAGTCTCTGAGTTTTCCTACAATAAGAGTTCATTTCCGGTAACCACGGTGATTTTTTTCTGCTCAAATGAATTTACACAGATCACGAACCCAACAGGATTTTCAACAATAAACTAAAGACCATCTATGTAAGAGATGCTGTGGTTTGTTACAGTTTCATAAGCAGATTCAACTAGATATGGTCCGTATAAGTAGGAAACACAGTTCTTTTTTTCTGGGCATGCTCATGTTTCTGGCTGTATTAGAGACGCTGGAAAGAAGAGCATGCTCTTTGCGTTAAAACAGAGTGTGTTTCATGGATGAGAACTCTGGTGTGAATTTCCCTTCACAAACGGAGTGAAACCAAAGCCTCTGAGTCTTCCTACAAGCAAGAGTTCATTTCCTGTAAACCCAGGGGTTTTTCTGCTCAAATGAATTCACACAGTTCATGAACATAACACGTTTTTCACTATTAACTAAAGAGCATCTATGTAAGAGATGCCGTGGTTTGTTAGAGTTTCATAAGCAGAGTTCAACTAGATATGGTACGTATGAGTAGGAAAAACAGTTCTTTTTTCTGGGCATGCTCATGTTTCTTGCTGTATTGGAGACTCTGGAAAGAAGTGCATGCTTCTTGCTTTAAAACAGAGTATGTTTCCTGGATGAGAACACTGGTCTGAATTTTCCTTCAGAAACGGAGTTAAACCAAAGTCTCTGTGTCTTCCTACAAGCAAGAGTTCATTTCCGGTAAACCCAGTGATTTTTCGGCTCAAATGAATTTACAGAGTTCACGAACCCAACACGTTTTTCACTATTAACTAAAGAGCATCCATGTAAGAGATGCTGTGGTGTGTTACAGTTTCATGAGCAGAGTTCAACTAGATATGGTCCGTATGAGTAGGAAACACAGTCCTTTTTTTCTGGACATGCTCATATTTCTTGCTGTATTGCAGACTCTGGACAGAAGAGGATGCATCTTGCATTAAAACAGAGGGTGTATCATGGATGATACACTGGTCTGAATTTCCCTTCACAAACGGAGTGAAACCAACGCCTCTGTGTCTTAATACAAGCAAGAGTTCATTTCCGGTAAACCAAGGGGTTTTTCTGCTCAAATGAATTTACACAGTTCAAGAACCCAACACGATTTTCACTATTAACTAAAGAGCATCCATGTAAGAAATGCTGTGGTTTGTTACAGTTTCATGAGCAGAGTTCAACTAGATATGGTCCGTATGAGTAGGAAACACAGTTCGTTTTTTCTGGCCATGCTCATTTTTTTGCTGTATTGCATACTCTGGACAGAAGATTATGCATCTTGCGTTAAAACAGAGGGTGTTTCATGGATGAGAACACTTGACTGAATTTCCCTTCACAAACTTAATTAAACCAAAGCCTCTGTGTTTTCCTACTATCAAGAGTTCATTTCCGGTAACCCCAGTGATTTTTTTCGGCTCAAATGAATTTACACAGTTCACGAACCCAACACAATTTTCACTATTAAAAAAAGAGCACCTATGTAAGAGATGCTGTGGTTTCTTACAGTTTCATAAGCAGATTCAACTAGATATGGTCCGTATGAGTAAGAAACACAGTTCTTTTTTTCTGGGCATGCTCATGTTTCTTGCTGTATTGGAGACGCTGGAAAGAAGAGCATGCTTCTTGCGTTAAAACAGAGTATGTTTCATGGAAGAGAACACTGGTCTGAATTTTCCTTCAGAAACGGAGTTAAACCAAAGTCTCTGTATCTTCCTACAAGCAAGAGTTCATTTCCGGTAAACCCAGTGATTTTTCGGCTCAAATGAATTTACAGAGTTCACGAACCCAACATGTTTTTCACTATTAACTACAGAGCATCTATGTAAGAGATGCTGTGGTTTGTTCCAGTTTCATGAGCAGAGTTCATATAGATATGGTCTGTATGATTAGGAAACACAGTTATTTTTTCTGGACATGCTCATATTTCTTGCTGTATTGCAGACTCTGGACAGAAGAGGATGCTTCTTGCGTTAAAACAGAGGGTGTTTCATGGATGAGAACACTGGTCTGAATTTTCCTTCAGAAACGGAGTAAAACCAAAGGCTCTGTGTCTTCTTATAAGCAAGAGTCATTTCCAGTACACTCAGTGATTTTTTGGCTCAAATGAATTTACACAGTTTACGAACCCAACACGATTTTCACTATTAACTAAAGAGCATCTATGTAAGAGAGGCTGTGGTTTGTTACACATTCATAAGTAGAGCTCAACTAGATATGGTCCGTTTGAGTAGGAAACACAGTTCTTTTTTTCTGGACATGCTCATATTTTTGCTGTATTGCAGACTCTGGACAGAAGAGGATGCATCTTGTGTTAAAACAGAGGGTGTTTCATGAATGAGAACACTGGTCTGAATGTCCCTTCACAAATGGAATTAAACCAAAGCCTCTGAGTTTTCCTACAATAAGAGTTCATTTCCGGTAACCACGGTGATTTTTTTCTGCTCAAATGAATTTACACAGATCACGAACCCAACAGGATTTTCAACAATAAACTAAAGACCATCTATGTAAGAGATGCTGTGGTTTGTTACAGTTTCATAAGCAGATTCAACTAGATATGGTCCGTATAAGTAGGAAACACAGTTCTTTTTTTCTGGGCATGCTCATGTTTCTGGCTGTATTAGAGACGCTGGAAAGAAGAGCATGCTCTTTGCGTTAAAACAGAGTGTGTTTCATGGATGAGAACTCTGGTGTGAATTTCCCTTCACAAACGGAGTGAAACCAAAGCCTCTGAGTCTTCCTACAAGCAAGAGTTCATTTCCTGTAAACCCAGTGATTTTTCGGCTCAAATGAATTTACAGAGTTCACGAACCCAACACGTTTTTCACTATTAACTAAAGAGCATCCATGTAAGAAATGCTGTGGTTTGTTACAGTTTCATGAGCAGAGTTCAACTAGATATGGTCCGCATGAGTAGGAAACACAGTTCGTTTTTTCTGGCCATGCTCATTTTTTTGCTGTATTGCATACTCTGGACAGAAGATTATGCATCTTGCGTTAAAACAGAGGGTGTTTCATGGATGAGAACACTGGTCTGAATGTCCCTTCACAAATGGAATTAAACCAAAGCCTCTGTGTTTTCCTACAAGCAAGAGTTCATTTCCGGTAAACCAAGGTGTTTTTCTGCTCAAATGAATTTACACAGTTCATGAACCCAACACGTTTTTCACTATTAACTAAAGAGCATCTATGTAAGAGATGCTGTGGTTTGTTACAGTTTCATTAGCTGAGTTCAACGAGATATGGTCCGTATGAGTAGGAAACACAGTTCTTTTTTTCTGGGCATGCTCATATTTCTTGCTGTATTGGAGACGTTGGGAAGAAGGCATGCTTCTTGCGTTAAAACAGAGTATGTTTCATGGATGCGAACACTTGACTGAATTTCCCTTCACAAACTTAATTAAACCAAAGCCTCTGTGTTTTCCTACTATCAAGAGTTCATTTCCGGTAACCCCAGTGATTTTTTTCGGCTCAAATGAATTTACACAGTTCACGAACCCAACACGATTTTCACTATTAAAAAAAGAGCACCTATGTAAGAGATGCTGTGGTTTCTTACAGTTTCATAAGCAGATTCAACTAGATATGGTCCGTATGAGTAAGAAACACAGTTCTTTTTGTCTAGGCAAGCTCATGTTTCTTGGTGTATTGGAGACGCTAGAAAGAAGAGCATGCTTCTTGCGTTAAAACAGAGTATGTTTCTTGGATGAGAACACTGGTCTGAATTTTCCTTCAGAAACGGAGTTAAACCAAACTCTCTGTGTCTTCCTACAAGCAAGAGTTCATTTCCGGTAAACCCAGTGATTTTTCGGCTCAAATGAATTTACAGAGTTCACGAACCCAACATGTTTTTCACTATTAACTACAGAGCATCTATGTAAGAGATGCTGTGGTTTGTTACAGTTTCATGAGCAGAGTTCATATAGATATGGTCTGTATGATTAGGAAACACAGTTATTTTTTCTGGACATGCTCATATTTCTTGCTGTATTGCAGACTCTGGACAGAAGAGGATGCTTCTTGCGTTAAAACAGAGGGTGTTTCATGGATGAGAACACTGGTCTGAATTTTCCTTCAGAAACGGAGTAAAACCAAAGGCTCTGTGTCTTCTTATAAGCAAAAGTCATTTCCAGTACACTCAGTGATTTTTTGGCTCAAATGAATTTACACAGTTTACGAACCCAACACGATTTTCACTATTAACTTAAGAGCATCTATGTAAGAGACGCTGTGGTTTGTTACAGTTTCATGAGCTGAGTTCAACTAGATATGGTCCGTATGAGTAGGAAACACACTTCTTTTTTTCTGGGCATGCTGATATTTCTTGCTGTATTGGAGACGTTGGAAAGAAGGCATGCTTCTTGCGTTAAAACAGAGTATGTTTCATTGATGAGAACACTGGTCTGAATTTCCATTCACAAACGGAATTAAACCAAAGCCTCTGTGTTTTCCTACAAGCAAGAGTTCATTTCCGGTAACCCCAGTGATTTTTTTCGGCTCAAATGAATTTACACAGTTCACGAACCCAACACGATTTTCACTATTAAAAAAAGAGCACCTATGTAAGAGATGCTGTGGTTTCTTACAGTTTCATAAGCAGATTCAATTAGATATGGTCCTTGTGAGTAAGAAAAACAGTTTTTTTCTCTGGGCAAGCTCATGTTTCTTGGTGTATTGGAGACGCTAGAAAGAAGAGCATGCTCCTTGCGTTAAAACAGAGTATGTTTCTTGGATGAGAACACTGGTCTGAATTTTCCTTCAGAAACGGAGTTAAACCAAAGTCTCTGTGTCTTCCTACAAGCAAGAGTTCATTTCCGGTAAACCTAGTGATTTTTCGGCTCAAATGAATTTACACAGATCACGAACCCCACATGTTTTTCACTATTAACTAAAGAGCATCTATGTAAGAGATGCTGTGGTTTGTTACAGTTTCATAAGCAGAGTTCAACTAGATATGGTACGTTTGAGTAGGAAACACAGTTCTTTTTTTCTGGGCATGCTCATGTTTCTGCTGTATTGGAGACGCTGGAAGGAAGAGCATCCTTTTTGCGTTAAAACAGAGGGTGTTTCATGGGTGAGAACACTGGTCTGAATTTCCCTTCACAAACGGAGTTAAACCAAAGCCTCTGTGTCTTCCTACAAGCAAGAGTTCATTTCTGGTAAACCCAGTGATTTTTTCGGCTCAAATGAATTTACACAGTTCACGAACCCAACACGATTTTCACTATTAACTGAAGAGCATCTGTGTAAGAGATGCTGTGGTTTGTTACAGTTTCATAATCAGAGTTCAAGTAGATATGATCCGTATGAGTAGGAAACACAGATCATTGTTTCTGGACATGCTCATATTTCTTGCTGTATTGCAGACTGTGGACAGAAGAGGATGCTTCTTGCGTTAAAACAGAGCGTGTTTCATGGATGAGAACACTGGTCTGAATTTTCCTTCAGACACGGAGTTAAACCAAAGGCTCTGTGTCTTCTTATAAGCAAGAGTCATTTCCAGTACACTCAGTGATTTTTTGGCTCAAATGAAATTACACAGTTTACGAACCCAACACGATTTTCACTATTAACTAAAGAGCATCTATGTAAGAGAGGCTGTGGTTTGTTACAGTTTCATAAGCAGAGTTCAACTAGATATGGACCGTATGAGTAGGAAACACAGTTCTTTTTTTCTTGGCATGCTCATGTTTCTTGCTGTATTAGAGATGCTGGAAGGAAGAGCATGCTCTTTGCGTTAAAACAGAGTGTGTTTCATGGATGAGATCTCTGGTGTGAATTTCCATTACCAAACGGAGTGAAAGCAATGCCTCTGTGTCTTTATATAAGCAAGCGTTCATTTCCGGTAAACCCAGGGGTTTTTCGGCTCAAATGAATTTACACAGTTCATGAGCCCAACACGGTTTTCACTATAAACGAAAGAGCATCTATGTAAGAGATGTTGTGGTTTGTTACAGTTTCATAAGCAGAGTTCAACTAGATATGGTACGTATGAGTAGGAAACAGTTCTTTTTTTCTGGGCATGCTCTTGTTTCATGCTGTATTGGGGACGCTGGAAAGAGAGCATGCTTCTTCCTTTGTATCAGAGTATGTTTCATGGAAGAGAACACTGGTCTGAATTTTCCTTCAGAAACGGAGTTAAACCAAAGTCTCTGTGTCTTCCTACAAGCAAGAGTTCATTTCCGGTAAACCCAGTGATTTTTCGGCTCAAATGAATTTACAGAGTTCACGAACCCAACACGTTTTTCACTATTAACTAAAGAGCAACTATGTAAGATTAGCTGTGGTTTGTTACAGTTTCATGAGCAGAGTTCAACTAGATATGGTCCTTATGATTAGGAAACACAGTTATTTTTTTCTGGACATGCTCAAATTTCTTGCTGTATTGCAGACTCTGGACAGAAGAAGATGCTTCCTGCGTTAAAACAGAGGGTGTTTCATGAATGAGAACAATGGTCTGAATTTCCCTTCACAAACGGAGTTAAACCAAAGACTCTGTGTCTTCCTTTAAGCAAGAGTTCATTTCCGGTAAACCCAGTGATTTTTCGGCTCAAATGAATTTACACAGATCACGAACCCAACATGTTTTTCACTATTAACTAAAGAGCCTCTATGTAAGAGATGCTGTAGTTTGTTAGAGTTTCATAAGCAGAGTTCAACTAGATATGGTCCGTATGAGTAGGAAACACAGTTCTTTTTTTCTGGGCATGCTCATTTTTCTTGCTGTATTAGAGACGCTGGAAAGAAGAGCTTGCTCTTTGCGTTAAAACAGAGTGTGTTTCATGGATGAGAAATCTGGTGTGGATTTCCCTTCACAAATGGAGTGAAATCAAAGCCTCTGTGTCTTCCTACAAGCAAGAGTTCATTTCGGGTAAACCCAGGGGTTTTTCTGCTCAAATGAATTTACACAGTTCATGAAACCAACACGTTTTTCACTATTAACTAAAGAGCATCTATGTAAGAAATGCTGGGGTTTGTTACAGTTTCACGAGCTGAGTTCAACTAGATATGGTCTCTATGAGTAGGAAACACAGTTCTTTTTTTCTGGGCATGCTCATATTTCTTGCTGTATTAGAGACACTGGAAAGAAGAGCATGCTCTTTGCGTTAAAACAGAGTATGTTTCATGGATGAGAACTCTGGTGTGAATTTCCCTTCACAAACGGAGTGAAACCAAAGCCTCTGTGTCTTCCTACAAGCAAGAGTTCATTTCTGGTAAACCCAGGGGTTTTTATGCTCAAATGAATTTACACAGTTCATGAACCCAACACGTTTTTCACTACTAACTAAAGAGCATCTATGTAAGAGATGCTGTGGTTTCTTACATGTTTCATAAGGAGAGTTCAACTAGATATGGTACGTATGAGTAGGAAACAGTTCTTTTTTTCTGGGCATGCTCATGTTTCTTGCTTTATTGGAGACCCTGGAAAGAAGAGCATGCTTCTTCCATTGTACCAGAGTATGTTTCATGGAAGAGAACACTGGTCTGAATTTTCCTTCAGAAACGGAGTTAAACCAAAATCTCTGTGTCTTCCTACAAGCAAGAGTTCATTTCCGGTAAACCCAGTGATTTTTTGGCTCAAATGAATTTACACAGATCACGAACCCAACACGATTTTCACTATTAACTAAAGAGCATCTATGTAAGAGAGGCTGTCGTTTGTTACAGTTTCATGAGCTGAGTTCAACTAGATATGGTCCATATGAGTAGGAAACACAATTCTTTTTTTCTGGGCATGCTCATGTTTCTTGCTGTATTGGAGACGCTGGAAGGAAGAGCATGCTTTTTGCGTTAAAACAGAGGGTGTTTCATGGGTGAGAACACTGGTCTGAATTTCCCTTCACAAACGGAGTTAAACCAAAGCCTCTGTGTCTTCCTACAAGCAAGAGTTCATTTCTGGTAAACCCAGTGATTTTTTTCGGCTCAAATGAATTTACACAGTTCACGAACCCAACACGATTTTCACTATTAACTGAAGAGCATCTATGTAAGAGATGCTGTGGTTTGTTACAGTTTCATAATCAGAGTTCAAGTAGATATGGTCCGTATGAGTAGGAAACACAGATCATTTTTTCTGTACATGCTCATATTTCTTGCTGTATTGCAGACTCTGGACAGAAGAGGATGCTTCTTGCGTTAAAACAGAGGGTGTTTCATGGATGAGAACACTGGTCTGAATTTCCCTTCACAAACGGAGTTAAACCAAAGTCTCTGTGTCGTCCTACAAGCAAGAGTTCCTTTCCGTTAAACCCAGGTGTTTTTCTGCTCAAATGAATTTACACAGATTACGAACCCAACATGTTTTTCACTATTAACTAAAGAGCATCTATGTAAGAGATGCTGTGGATTGTTACACTTTCATAAGCAGAGTTCAACTAGATATGGTCCGTATGAGTAGGAAACACAGTTCTTTTTTTCTAGGCATGCTCATTTTTTGTGCTGTATTAGAGACGCTGGAAAGAAGAGAATGCTCTTTGCTTTAAAACTGAGTGTGTTTCATGGATGAGAACTCTGGTGTGAATTCCCCTCACAAACAGAGTGAAACCAAAGCCTCTGTGTCTTCCTACAAGCAAGAGTTCATTTCCGGTAAACCCAGTGATTTTTCGGCTCAAATGAATTTACAGAGTTCACGAACCCAACACGTTTTTCACTATTAACTAAAGAGCAACTATGTAAGATTAGCTGTGGTTTGTTACAGTTTCACGAGCTGAGTTCAACTAGATATGGTCTGTATGAGTAGGAAACACAGTTCTTTTTTTCAGGGAATGCTCATATTTCTTGCGGTATTGGAGACGCTGGAAAGAAGGCATGCTTCTTGTGTTAAAACTGAGTATGTTTCATGGATGAGAACACTGGTCTGAATTTCCCATCACAAACGGAATTAAACCAAAGCCTCTGTGTTTTCCTACAAGCAAGAGTTCATTTCTGATAACCCCAGTGATTTTTTCGGCTCAAATGAATATACACAGTTCACAAACCCAACACGATCTTCACTATTAACTAAAGAGCATCAATGTAAGACATGCTGTGGTTTGTTACAGTTTCATAAGCAGATTCAACTAGATATGGTCCGTATGAGTAAGAACCACAGTTCTTTCTCACTGGGCAAGCTCATGTTTCTTGGTGTATTGTAGACGCTAGAAAGAAGAGCATGCTTCTTGCATTAAAACAGAGTAGGTTTCATGGATGAGAACTCTGGTGTGAATTTCCCTTCACAAATGGAGTGAAACCAAAGCCTCTGTGTCTTCCTACAAGCAAGAGTTCATTTACGGTAAACCCAGGCGTTTTTCTGCTCAAATGAATTTATACAGTTCATGAACCCAACACGTTTTTCACTACTAACTAAATAGCAACTATGTAAGAGATGCTGTGGTTTGTTACAGTTTCATAAGCAGAGTTCAACTAGATATGGTATGTATGAGTAGGAAACACAGTTCTTTTTTTCTGGGCATGCTCATGTTTCTTGTTGTATTGGAGACGCTGGAAGGAAGAGCATGCTTCTTCCATTGTATCAGAGTATGGTTCATGGAAGAGAACACTGGTCTGAATTTTCCTTCAGAAACGGAGTTAAACCAAAGTCTCTGTGTCTTCCTACAGGCAAGAGTTCATATCCGGTAAACCCAGTGATTTTTTGGCTCAAATGAATTTACACAGATCACGAACCCAACATGTTTTTCACTATTAACTAAAGAGCATCTATGTAAGAGATGCTGTGGTTTGTTACAGTTTCATAAGCAGAGTTCAACTAGATATGGTCCGTATGAGTAGGAAACACAGTTCTTTTTTTCTGGGCATGCTCATGTTTCTTGCTGTATTAGAGACGCTGGAAAGAAGAGCATGCTCTTTGCGTTAAAACAAGTGTGTTTCATGGATGAGATCTCTGGTGTGAATTTCCATTCACAAACGGAGTGAAACCAGTGCCCCTGTGTCTTAAAACAAGCAAGCGTTCATTTCCTGTAAACCCAGGGGTTTTTCGGCTCAAATGAATTTACACAGTTCATGAGCCCAACACGGTTTTCACTATAAACGAAAGAGCATATATGTAAGAGATGCTGTGGTTTGTTACAGTTTCATAAGCAGAGTTTAACTAGATATGGTCTGTATGAGTAAGAACCACAGTTCTTTTTTTCTGGGCATGCTCATATTTCTTGCTGTATTGGAGACGCTGGAAAGAAGGCATGCTCCTTGCGTTAAAACAGAGTATGTTTCATGGATAAGAACACTGGTCTGAATTTTCCTTCAGAAACGCAGTTAAACCAAAGCCTATGTGTCTTCCTACAAGCAAGAGTTCATTTCCGGTAAACCAAGGGAGTTTTCTGCTCAAATGAATTTACAAAGTTCACGAACCCAACACGTTTTTCACTATTAACTAAAGAGCATCTATGTAAGAGATGCTGTGGTTTGATACAGTTTCATGAGCTGAGTTCAACTAGATATGGTCCGTATGAGTAGGAAACACAGTTCTTTTTTTCTGGGAATGCTCATATATCTTGCTGTATTGGAGACGCTGGAAAGAAGGCATGCTTCTTGCTTTAAAACACAGTATGTTTCAGGGATGAGAACACTGGTCTGAATTTTTCTTCAGAAACGCAGTTAAACCAAAGCCTCTGTGTCTTCCTACAAGCTAGAGTTCATTTCCAGTAAACCAAGGTGTTTTTCTGCTCAAATGAATTAACACAGTTCATGAACCCAACACGTTTTTCACTATTAACTAAAGAGCATCTATGTAAGAGATGCTGTGGTTTGTTACAGTTTCATGAGCTGAGTTCAACTAGATATGGTCCTTATGAGTAGGAAACACAGTTCTTTTTTTCTGGGCATGCTCATATTTCTTGCTGTATTGGAGAAGTTGGAAAGAAGGCATGCTTCTTGCATTAAAACAGAGTATATTTAATGGATGAGAACAGTGCTCTTAATTTCCCTACACAAACGGAATTAAACCAAAGCCTCTGTGATTTTCTACAAGCAAGAGTTCATTTCCGGTAACCCCAGTGATTCTTTTCGGCTCAAATGAATTTACACAGTTCACGGACCCAACACAATTTTCACTATTAAAAAAAGAGCACCTATTTAAGAGATGCTGTGGTTTCTTACAGTTTCATAAGCAGATTCAACTAGATATGGTCCATATGAGTAAGAAACACAGTTCTTTTTCTCTGGGCAAGCTCATGTTTCTTGGTGTATTGGAGACGCTTGTAAGAAGAGCATGCTTCTTGCGTTAAAACAGAGTATGTTTCTTGGATGAGAACACTGGTCTGAATTTTCCTTCAGAAACGGAGTTAAACCAAAGTCTCTGTGTCTTCCTACAAGCAAGAGTTCATATCCGGTAAACCCAGGGGTTTTTCGGCTCAAGTGAATTTACACAGATCACGAACCCAACATGTTTTTCACTATTAAATAAAGAGCATCTATGTAAGAGATGCTGTGGTTTCTTACAGTTTCATGAGCAGAGTTCAACTAGATGTGGCCCGTATAAGTAGGAAACACAGTTCTTTTTTTCTGGACATGCTCATATTTCTGGCTGTATTGCAGACTCTGGACAGAAGAGGATGCATCTTGCGTTAAAACAGAGGGTGTTACATGGATGAGAACACTGGTCTGAATATCCCTCCACAAACGGAGTTAAACCAAAGCCTCTGTGTCTTCCTACAAGCAAGAGTTCATTTCCGGTAAACCAAGGGGTTTTTCTGCTCAAAGGAATTTACACAGTTCATGAACCCAACACGTTTTCACTATTAACTAAAGAGCATCTATGTAAGAGATGCTGGCGTTTGTTACAGTTTCACGAGCTGAGTTCAACTAGATATGGTCCGTATGAGTAGGAAACACAGTTCTTTTTTTCTGGGCATGCTCATGTTTCTTGCTGTATTAGAGAACCTGGAAAGAAGAGCTTGCTCTTTGCGTTAAAACAGAGTGTGTTTCATGGATGAGAAATCTGGTGTGGATTTCCCTTCACAAATGGAGTGAAATCAAAGCCTCTGTGTCTTCCTACAAGCAAGAGTTCATTTCGGGTAAACCCAGGGGTTTTTCTGCTCAAATGAATTTACACAGTTCATGAAACCAACACGTTTTTCACTATTAACTAAAGAGCATCTATGTAAGAAATGCTGGGGTTTGTTACAGTTTCACGAGCTGAGTTCAACTAGATATGGTCTCTATGAGTAGGAAACACAGTTCTTTTTTTCTGGGCATGCTCATATTTCTTGCTGTATTAGAGACACTGGAAAGAAGAGCATGCTCTTTGCGTTAAAACAGAGTATGTTTCATGGATGAGAACTCTGGTGTGAATTTCCCTTCACAAACGGAGTGAAACCAAAGCCTCTGTGTCTTCCTACAAGCAAGAGTTCATTTCTGGTAAACCCAGGGGTTTTTATGCTCAAATGAATTTACACAGTTCATGAACCCAACACGTTTTTCACTACTAACTAAAGAGCATCTATGTAAGAGATGCTGTGGTTTCTTACATGTTTCATAAGGAGAGTTCAACTAGATATGGTACGTATGAGTAGGAAACAGTTCTTTTTTTCTGGGCATGCTCATGTTTCTTGCTTTATTGGAGACCCTGGAAAGAAGAGCATGCTTCTTCCATTGTACCAGAGTATGTTTCATGGAAGAGAACACTGGTCTGAATTTTCCTTCAGAAACGGAGTTAAACCAAAATCTCTGTGTCTTCCTACAAGCAAGAGTTCATTTCCGGTAAACCCAGTGATTTTTTGGCTCAAATGAATTTACACAGATCACGAACCCAACACGATTTTCACTATTAACTAAAGAGCATCTATGTAAGAGAGGCTGTCGTTTGTTACAGTTTCATGAGCTGAGTTCAACTAGATATGGTCCATATGAGTAGGAAACACAATTCTTTTTTTCTGGGCATGCTCATGTTTCTTGCTGTATTGGAGACGCTGGAAGGAAGAGCATGCTTTTTGCGTTAAAACAGAGGGTGTTTCATGGGTGAGAACACTGGTCTGAATTTCCCTTCACAAACGGAGTTAAACCAAAGCCTCTGTGTCTTCCTACAAGCAAGAGTTCATTTCTGGTAAACCCAGTGATTTTTTTCGGCTCAAATGAATTTACACAGTTCACGAACCCAACACGATTTTCACTATTAACTGAAGAGCATCTATGTAAGAGATGCTGTGGTTTGTTACAGTTTCATAATCAGAGTTCAAGTAGATATGGTCCGTATGAGTAGGAAACACAGATCATTTTTTCTGTACATGCTCATATTTCTTGCTGTATTGCAGACTCTGGACAGAAGAGGATGCTTCTTGCGTTAAAACAGAGGGTGTTTCATGGATGAGAACACTGGTCTGAATTTCCCTTCACAAACGGAGTTAAACCAAAGTCTCTGTGTCGTCCTACAAGCAAGAGTTCCTTTCCGTTAAACCCAGGTGTTTTTCTGCTCAAATGAATTTACACAGATTACGAACCCAACATGTTTTTCACTATTAACTAAAGAGCATCTATGTAAGAGATGCTGTGGATTGTTACACTTTCATAAGCAGAGTTCAACTAGATATGGTCCGTATGAGTAGGAAACACAGTTCTTTTTTTCTAGGCATGCTCATTTTTTGTGCTGTATTAGAGACGCTGGAAAGAAGAGAATGCTCTTTGCTTTAAAACTGAGTGTGTTTCATGGATGAGAACTCTGGTGTGAATTCCCCTCACAAACGGAGTGAAACCAAAGCCTCTGTGTCTTCCTACAAGCAAGAGTTCATTTCCGGTAAACCCAGTGATTTTTCGGCTCAAATGAATTTACAGAGTTCACGAACCCAACACGTTTTTCACTATTAACTAAAGAGCAACTATGTAAGATTAGCTGAGGTTTGTTACAGTTTCACGAGCTGAGTTCAACTAGATATGGTCTGTATGAGTAGGAAACACAGTTCTTTTTTTCAGGGAATGCTCATATTTCTTGCGGTATTGGAGACGCTGGAAAGAAGGCATGCTTCTTGTGTTAAAACTGAGTATGTTTCATGGATGAGAACACTGGTCTGAATTTCCCATCACAAACGGAATTAAACCAAAGCCTCTGTGTTTTCCTACAAGCAAGAGTTCATTTCTGATAACCCCAGTGATTTTTTTCGGCTCAAATGAATATACACAGTTCACAAACCCAACACGATCTTCACTATTAACTAAAGAGCATCAATGTAAGACATGCTGTGGTTTGTTACAGTTTCATAAGCAGATTCAACTAGATATGGTCCGTATGAGTAAGAACCACAGTTCTTTCTCACTGGGCAAGCTCATGTTTCTTGGTGTATTGTAGACGCTAGAAAGAAGAGCATGCTTCTTGCATTAAAACAGAGTAGGTTTCATGGATGAGAACTCTGGTGTGAATTTCCCTTCACAAATGGAGTGAAACCAAAGCCTCTGTGTCTTCCTACAAGCAAGAGTTCATTTACGGTAAACCCAGGCGTTTTTCTGCTCAAATGAATTTATACAGTTCATGAACCCAACACGTTTTTCACTACTAACTAAATAGCAACTATGTAAGAGATGCTGTGGTTTGTTACAGTTTCATAAGCAGAGTTCAACTAGATATGGTATGTATGAGTAGGAAACACAGTTCTTTTTTTCTGGGCATGCTCATGTTTCTTGTTGTATTGGAGACGCTGGAAGGAAGAGCATGCTTCTTCCATTGTATCAGAGTATGGTTCATGGAAGAGAACACTGGTCTGAATTTTCCTTCAGAAACGGAGTTAAACCAAAGTCTCTGTGTCTTCCTACAGGCAAGAGTTCATATCCGGTAAACCCAGTGATTTTTTGGCTCAAATGAATTTACACAGATCACGAACCCAACATGTTTTTCACTATTAACTAAAGAGCATCTATGTAAGAGATGCTGTGGTTTGTTACAGTTTCATAAGCAGAGTTCAACTAGATATGGTCCGTATGAGTAGGAAACACAGTTCTTTTTTTCTGGGCATGCTCATGTTTCTTGCTGTATTAGAGACGCTGGAAAGAAGAGCATGCTCTTTGCGTTAAAACAAGTGTGTTTCATGGATGAGATCTCTGGTGTGAATTTCCATTCACAAACGGAGTGAAACCAGTGCCCCTGTGTCTTAAAACAAGCAAGCGTTCATTTCCTGTAAACCCAGGGGTTTTTCGGCTCAAATGAATTTACACAGTTCATGAGCCCAACACGGTTTTCACTATAAACGAAAGAGCATATATGTAAGAGATGCTGTGGTTTGTTACAGTTTCATAAGCAGAGTTTAACTAGATATGGTCTGTATGAGTAAGAACCACAGTTCTTTTTTTCTGGGCATGCTCATATTTCTTGCTGTATTGGAGACGCTGGAAAGAAGGCATGCTCCTTGCGTTAAAACAGAGTATGTTTCATGGATAAGAACACTGGTCTGAATTTTCCTTCAGAAACGCAGTTAAACCAAAGCCTATGTGTCTTCCTACAAGCAAGAGTTCATTTCCGGTAAACCAAGGGAGTTTTCTGCTCAAATGAATTTACAAAGTTCACGAACCCAACACGTTTTTCACTATTAACTAAAGAGCATCTATGTAAGAGATGCTGTGGTTTGATACAGTTTCATGAGCTGAGTTCAACTAGATATGGTCCGTATGAGTAGGAAACACAGTTCTTTTTTTCTGGGAATGCTCATATATCTTGCTGTATTGGAGACGCTGGAAAGAAGGCATGCTTCTTGCTTTAAAACACAGTATGTTTCAGGGATGAGAACACTGGTCTGAATTTTTCTTCAGAAACGCAGTTAAACCAAAGCCTCTGTGTCTTCCTACAAGCTAGAGTTCATTTCCAGTAAACCAAGGTGTTTTTCTGCTCAAATGAATTAACACAGTTCATGAACCCAACACGTTTTTCACTATTAACTAAAGAGCATCTATGTAAGAGATGCTGTGGTTTGTTACAGTTTCATGAGCTGATTTCAACTAGATATGGTCCTTATGAGTAGGAAACACAGTTCTTTTTTTCTGGGCATGCTCATATTTCTTGCTGTATTGGAGAAGTTGGAAAGAAGGCATGCTTCTTGCATTAAAACAGAGTATATTTAATGGATGAGAACAGTGCTCTTAATTTCCCTACACAAACGGAATTAAACCAAAGCCTCTGTGATTTTCTACAAGCAAGAGTTCATTTCCGGTAACCCCAGTGATTCTTTTCGGCTCAAATGAATTTACACAGTTCACGGACCCAACACAATTTTCACTATTAAAAAAAGAGCACCTATTTAAGAGATGCTGTGGTTTCTTACAGTTTCATAAGCAGATTCAACTAGATATGGTCCATATGAGTAAGAAACACAGTTCTTTTTCTCTGGGCAAGCTCATGTTTCTTGGTGTATTGGAGACGCTTGTAAGAAGAGCATGCTTCTTGCGTTAAAACAGAGTATGTTTCTTGGATGAGAACACTGCTCTGAATTTTCCTTCAGAAACGGAGCTAAACCATGTCTCTGTGTCTTCCTACAAACAAGAGTTCATATCCGGTAAACATAGTGATTTTTCGGCTCAAATGAATTTACACAGATCACGAACCCAACATGTTTTTCACTATTAACTAAAGAGCATCTATGTTAGAGATGCTGTGGTTTGTTACACTTTCATAAGCAGAGTTCAACTAGTATGGACCGTATGAGTAGGAAACACAGTTCTTTTTTTCTGGGCATGCTCATGTTTCTTGCTGTATTAGAGACGCTGGAAAGAAGAGCATGCTCTTTGCATTAAAACAGAGTATGTTTCATGGATGAGAACTCTGGTGTGAATTTCCCTTCACAAATGGAGTGAAACCAAAGCCTCTGTGTCTTCCTACAAGCAAGAGTTCATTTCCGGTAAACCCAGGCGTTTTTCTGCTCAAATGAATTTATACAGTTCATGAACCCAACACGTTTTTCACTACTAACTAAAGAGCATCTATGTAAGAGATGCTGTGGTTTGTTACAGTTTCATAAGCAGAGTTCAACTAGATATGCTACGTATGAGTAGGAAACACAGTTCTTTTTTTCTGGGCATGCTCATGTTTCTTGTTGTATTGGAGACGCTGGAAAGAAGAGCATGCTTCTTGCATTAAAACAGAGTATGTTTCATGGGTGAGAACACTGGTCTGAATTTTCCTTCAGAAACGGAGTTAAACCAAACCCTCTGTGTCTTCCTACAAGCAAGAGTTCATTTCCGGTAAAATAAGGGGTTTTTCTGCTCAAATGAATTAACACAGTTCATGAACCCAACACGTTTTTCACTATTAACTAAAGAGCATCTATGTAAGAGATGCTGTGTTTTGTTACAGTTTCATGAGCTGAGTTCAACTAGATATGTTCCGTATGAGTAGGAAACACAGTTCTTTTTTTCTGGGCATGCTCATGTTTCTTGCTGTATTGGAGACGCTGGAAAGAAGAGCATGCTTTTTGCGTTAAAACAGAGGGTGTTTCATGGGTGAGAACACTGGTCTGAATTTCCCTTCACAAACGGAGTTAAACGAAAGCCTCTGTATCTTCCTACAAGCAAGAGTTCATTTCCGGTAAACCCACTGATTTTTTCGGCTCAAATGAATTTACACAGTTCACGAACCCAACACGATTTTCACTACTAAAGAGCATCTATGTAAGAGATGCTGTGGTTTGTTACAGTTTCATAATCAGAGTTCAAGTAGATATGGTCCGTATAAGTAGGAAACACAGATCATTTTTTCTGGACATGCTCATATTTCTTGCTGTATTGGAGACGCTGGAAAGAAGAGCATGCTCTTTGCGTTAAAACAGAGTGTGGTTCATGGTTGAGAACTCTGGTGTGAATTTCCCTTCACAAACGGAGTGAAACCAAAGCCTCTGTGTCTTATACAAGCAAGAGTTCATTTCTTGTAAACCCTGTGATTTTTTCGGCTCAAATGAATTTATACAGTTCATGAACCCAACACGTTTTCACTATTAACTAAAGCGCATGTATGTAAGAGATGCTGTGGTTTGTTACATTTTCATGAGCTGTGTTCACCTAGGTATCGTCCGTATTAGTAGGAAACAGAGTTCTTTTATTTCTGGACATGCTCATATTTCTTGCTGTATTGCAGACTGTGGACCGAAGAGGATGTTTCTTGCGTTAAAATAGAGGGTGTTTCATGGATGAGAACACTGGTCTGAATTTCCCTTCACAAACGGAATTAAACCAAAGCTTCTGTGTTTTCCTACAAGCAAGAGTTCATTTCCGGTAAACCCAGGGGTTTTTCGGCACAAATGAATTTACACAGTTCATGAGCCCAACACGGTTTTCACTATAAACGAAAGAGCATATATGTAAGAGATGCTGTGGTGTGTTACAGTTTCATAAGCAGAGTTCAACTAGATATGGTACGTATGAGTAAGAAACACAGTTCTTTTTTTCTGGGCATGCTCATGTTTCTTGCTGTATTGGAGACGCTGGAAAGAAGGCATGCTTCTTGCATTAAAACAGCCTATGTTTCATGGATGAGAACACTGGTCTGAATTTCCCTTCACAAACAGAGTGAAAACAAAGCCTCTGTGTCTTCCTACAAGCAAGAGTTCATTTCCGGTAAACCCAGGAGTTTTTCTTCTCAAATGAATTTACACAGTTCATGAACCCAACACGTTTTTCACTATTAATTAAAGAGCACCTATGTAAGAGATGCTGTGGTTTGTTACAGTTTCATAAGCAGAGTTCAACTAGATGTAGTCCGTATGAGTAGGAAACACAGTTCTTTCTTATGGGCATGCTCATGTTCTTGCTGTATTAGAGACGCTGGAAAGAAGACCATGCTCTTTGCGTTAAAACAGAGTGTGTTTCATGGATGAGAACTCTGGTGAGAATTTCCCTTCACAAACGGAGTGAAATCAAAGCCTCTGTATCTTCCTACAAGCAAGAGTTCATTTCTGGTAAACCCAGTGATTTTTTTCGGCTCAAATGAATTTACACAGTTCACGAACCCAACACGATTTTCACTATTAACTGAAGAGCATCTATGAAAGAGATGCTGTGGTTTGTTACAGTTTCATAATCAGAGTTCAAGTAGATATGGTCCGTATGAGTAGGAAACACAGTTCTCTTTTACTGGGCATGCTCATGTTTCTTGCTGTATTAGAGACGCTGGAAAGAAGAGCATGCTCTTTGCATTAAAACAGAGTGTGGTTCATGGATGAGAACTCTGGTGTGAAATTCCCTTCACAAACGGAGTGAAACCAAAGCCTCTGAGTCTTCCTACAAGCAAGAGTTCATTTCCGGTAAACCCAGGGGGTTTACTGCTCAAATGAATTTACACAGTTCATGAACCCAACACGTTTTTCACTATTAAGTAAGGAGCATCTATGTAAGAGATGCTGTGGTTTGTTACAGTTTCATAAGCAGAGTTCAACTAGATAAGGTACGTATGAGTAGGAAACACAGTTCTTTTTTTCTGGGCATGCTCATGTTTCTTGCTGTATTAGAGACACTGGAAAGAAGAGCATGCTTTTTGCGTTAATACAGAGCATGTTTCATGGAAGAGAACACTGGTCTGAATTTTCCCTCAGAAACGGAGTTAAACCAAAGCCTCTGTGTCTTATACAAGCAAGAGTTCATTTCCGGTAAACCCAGTGATTTTTTTCGGCTCAAATGAATTTATACAGTTCATGAACCCAACATGTTTTCACTATTAACTAAAGAGCATCTATGTAAGAGATGCTGTGGTTTGTTACAGTTTCATGAGCTGAGTTCAACTAGATATCGTCCGTATGAGTAGGAAACAGAGTTCTTTTATTTCTGGACATGCTCATATTTCTTGCTGTATTCCAGACTGTGGACCGAAGGGGATGCTTCTTGCGTTAAAACAGAGGGTGTTTCATGGATGAGAACTCTGGTGTGAATTTCCCTTCACAAACGGAGTGAAACCAAAGCCTCTGTGTCTTCCTACCAGCAAGAGTTCACTTCCGGTAAACCCAGGAGTTTTTCTGCTCAAATGAATTTACACAGTTCATGAACCCAACAGGTTTTTCACTATTAACTAAAGAGCATCTATGTAAGAGATGGTGTGGTTTGTTACAGATTCAGAAGCAGAGTTCAACTAGCTATGGTACGTATGAGTAGGAAACACAGTTCATTTTTTCTGGGCATGCTCATGTTTCTTGCTGTATTGGAGACTCTGGACAGAAGAGGATGCATCTTGCGTTAAAACAGAGTAGGTTTCATGGATGAGAACACTGCTCTGAATTTTCCTTCAGAAACGCAGTTAAACCAAAGCCTCTGTGTCTTCCTACCAGCAAGAGTTCATTTCCGGTAAAATAAGGGGTTTTTCTGCTCAAATGAATTTACACAGATCATGAACCCTACACGTTTTTCACTATTAACTAAAGAGCATCTTTGTAAGAGATGTTGTGGTTTGTTACAGTTTCATGAGCTGAGTTCATTTAGATATGGTCCGTATGAGTAGGAAACACAGTTCTTTTTTTCTGGGCATGCTCATATTTCTTGCTGTATTGGAGACGCTGGAAAGAAGGCATGCTTCTTGCGTTAAAACAGAGTATGTTTCATGGATGAGAACTGTGGTCTGCATTTTCCTTCAGAAACGCAGTTAAACCAAAGCCTCTGTGTTTTCCTACAAGCAAGAGTTCATTGCCTGTATCCCCAGTGATTTTTTTCGGCTCTAATGAATTTACACAGTTCACGAACCCAACACGATTTTCACTATTAACTAAAGAGCATCTATGTAAGAGATGCTGTGGTTTGTTACAGTTTCATGAGCAGAGTTCAACTAGATATGGTCCGTATGATTAGGAAACACAGTTATTTTTTTCTGTACATGCTCATATTTCTTGCTGCATTGCAGACTATGGACAGAAGAGGATGCTTCTTGCGTTAAAACAGAGGGTGTTTCATGGATGAGAACACTGGTCTGAATTTTCCTTCAGACACGGAGTTAAACCAAAGGCTCTGTGGCTTCTTATAAGCAAGAGTCATTTCCCGTATACTCAGTGATTTTTTGGCTCAAATGAATTTACACAGTTTACGCACCCAACATGATTTTCACTATTAACTAAAGAGCATCTACGTAAGAGATGCTGTGGTTTGTTACACTTTCATGAGCAGAGTTCAACTAGATATGGACCGTATGAGTAGGAAACACAGTTTTTTTTTTTTTCTGGGAATGCTCATGTTTCTTGCTGTATTAGAGACGCTGGAAGAAAGATCATGCTCTTTGCGTTAAAACAGAGTGTTTCATGGATGAGATCTCTGGTGTGAATTTCCATTCACAAACGGAGTGAAAGCAAAGCCTCTGTGTCTTAATACAAGCAAGCGTTCATTTTCGGTAAACCCAGGAGTTTTTCTGCTCAAATGAATTTACACAGTTCATGAACCCAACAGGTTTTTCACTATTAACTAAAGAGCATCTATGTAAGAGATGGTGTGGTTTGTTACAGACTCAGAAGCAGAGTTCAACTAGCTATGGTACGTATGAGTAGGAAACACAGTTCATTTTTTCTGGGCATGCTCATGTTTCTTGCTGTATTGGAGACTCTGGACAGAAGAGGATGCATCTTGCGTTAAAACAGAGTAGGTTTCATGGATGAGAACACTGCTCTGAATTTTCCTTCAGAAACGCAGTTAAACCAAAGCCTCTGTGTCTTCCTACCAGCAAGAGTTCATTTCCGGTAAAATAAGGGGTTTTTCTGCTCAAATGAATTTACACAGATCATGAACCCTACACGTTTTTCACTATTAACTAAAGAGCATCTTTGTAAGAGATGTTGTGGTTTGTTACAGTTTCATGAGCTGAGTTCATTTAGATATGGTCCGTATGAGTAGGAAACACAGTTCTTTTTTTCTGGGCATGCTCATATTTCTTGCTGTATTGGAGACGCTGGAAAGAAGGCATGCTTCTTGCGTTAAAACAGAGTATGTTTCATGGATGAGAACTGTGGTCTGCATTTTCCTTCAGAAACGCAGTTAAACCAAAGCCTCTGTGTTTTCCTACAAGCAAGAGTTCATTGCCTGTATCCCCAGTGATTTTTTTCGGCTCTAATGAATTTACACAGTTCACGAACCCAACACGATTTTCACTATTAACTAAAGAGCATCTATGTAAGAGATGCTGTGGTTTGTTACAGTTTCATGAGCAGAGTTCAACTAGATATGGTCCGTATGATTAGGAAACACAGTTATTTTTTTCTGTACATGCTCATATTTCTTGCTGCATTGCAGACTATGGACAGAAGAGGATGCTTCTTGCGTTAAAACAGAGGGTGTTTCATGGATGAGAACACTGGTCTGAATTTTCCTTCAGACACGGAGTTAAACCAAAGGCTCTGTGGCTTCTTATAAGCAAGAGTCATTTCCCGTATACTCAGTGATTTTTTGGCTCAAATGAATTTACACAGTTTACGCACCCAACATGATTTTCACTATTAACTAAAGAGCATCTACGTAAGAGATGCTGTGGTTTGTTACACTTTCATAAGCAGAGTTCAACTAGATATGGACCGTATGAGTAGGAAACACAGTTTTTTTTTTTCTGGGAATGCTCATGTTTCTTGCTGTATTAGAGACGCTGGAAGAAAGATCATGCTCTTTGCGTTAAAACAGAGTGTGTTTCATGGATGAGATCTCTGGTGTGAATTTCCATTCACAAACGGAGTGAAAACAATGCCTCTGTGTCTTAATACAAGCAAGCGTTCATTTTCGGTAAACCCAGGGGATTTTCAGCTCAAATGAATTTACACAGTTCATGAGCCCAACATGGTTTTCACTATAAACGAAAGAGCATATATGTAAGAGATGCTGTTTTTTGTTACAGTTTCATAAGCAGAGTTTAACTAGATATGGTCTGTATGAGTAAGAAACTCAGTTCTTTTTTTCTGGGCATGCTCATATATCTTGCTGTATTGGAGACGCTGAAAGAAGGCATGCTTCTTGCGTTAAAACAGAGTAGGTTTCATGGATGAGAACACTGGTCTGAATTTTCCTTCAGAAACGCAGTTAAACCAAAGCCTCTGTGTCTTCCTACCAGCAAGAGTTCATTTCCGGTAAAATAAGGGGTTTTTCTGCTCAAATGAATTTACACAGATCATGAACCCTACACGTTTTTCACTATTAATTAAAGAGCATCTTTGTAAGAGATGTTGTGGTTTGTTACAGTTTCATGAGCTGAGTTCATTTAGATATGGTCCGTATGAGTAGGAAACACAGTTCTTTTATTCTGGGCATGCTCATATTTCTTGCTTTATTGGAGACGCTGGAAAGAAGGCATGGTTCTTGCGTTAAAACAGAGTATGTTTCATGGATGAGAACTGTGGTCTGCATTTTCCTTCAGAAACGCAGTTAAACCAAAGCCTCTGTGTTTTCCTACAAGCAAGAGTTCATTGCCTGTATCCCCAGTGATTTTTTTCGGCTCTAATGAATTTACACAGTTCACGAACCCAACACGATTTTCACTATTAACTAAAGAGCATCTATGTAAGAGATGCTGTGGCTTGTTACAGTTTCATGAGCAGAGTTCAACTAGATATGGTCCGTATGATTAGGAAACACAGTTATTTTTTTCTGTACATGCTCATATTTCTTGCTGCATTGCAGACTATGGACAGAAGAGGATGCTTCTTGCGTTAAAACAGAGGGTGTTTCATGGATGAGAACACTGGTCTGAATTTTCCTTCAGACACGGAGTTAAACCAAAGGCTCTGTGGCTTCTTATAAGCAAGAGTCATTTCCCGTATACTCAGTGATTTTTTGGCTCAAATGAATTTACACAGTTTACGCACCCAACATGATTTTCACTATTAACTAAAGAGCATCTACGTAAGAGATGCTGTGGTTTGTTACACTTTCATAAGCAGAGTTCAACTAGATATGGACCGTATGAGTAGGAAACACAGTTTTTTTTTTTCTGGGAATTCTCATGTTTCTTGCTGTATTAGAGACGCTGGAAGAAAGATCATGCTCTTTGCGTTAAAACAGAGTGTGTTTCATGGATGAGATCTCTGGTGTGAATTTCCATTCACAAACGGAGTGAAAGCAATGCCTCTGTGTCTTAATACAAGCAAGCGTTCATTTTCGGTAAACCCAGGAGTTTTTCTGCTCAAATGAATTTACACAGTTCATGAACCCAACAGGTTTTTCACTATTAACTCAAGAGCATCTATGTAAGAGATGGTGTGGTTTGTTACAGATTCAGAAGCAGAGTTCAACTAGCTATGGTACGTATGAGTAGGAAACACAGTTCTTTTTTTCTGGGCATGCTCATGTTTCTTGCTGTATTGGAGACTCTGGACAGAAGAGGATGCATCTTGCGTTAAAACAGAGTAGGTTTCATGGATGAGAACACTGCTCTGAATTTTCCTTCAGAAACGCAGTTAAACCAAAGCCTCTGTGTCTTCCTACCAGCAAGAGTTCATTTCCGGTAAAATAAGGGGTTTTTCTGCTCAAATGAATTTACACAGATCATGAACCCTACACGTTTTTCACTATTAATTAAAGAGCATCTTTGTAAGAGATGTTGTGGTTTGTTACAGTTTCATGAGCTGAGTTCATTTAGATATGGTCCGTATGAGTAGGAAACACAGTTCTTTTATTCTGGGCATGCTCATATTTCTTGCTTTATTGGAGACGCTGGAAAGAAGGCATGGTTCTTGCGTTAAAACAGAGTATGTTTCATGGATGAGAACTGTGGTCTGCATTTTCCTTCAGAAACGCAGTTAAACCAAAGCCTCTGTGTTTTCCTACAAGCAAGAGTTCATTGCCTGTATCCCCAGTGATTTTTTTTCGGCTCTAATGAATTTACACAGTTCACGAACCCAACACGATTTTCACTATTAACTAAAGAGCATCTATGTAAGAGATGCTGTGGCTTGTTACAGTTTCATGAGCAGAGTTCAACTAGATATGGTCCGTATGATTAGGAAACACAGTTATTTTTTTCTGTACATGCTCATATTTCTTGCTGCATTGCAGACTATGGACAGAAGAGGATGCTTCTTGCGTTAAAACAGAGGGTGTTTCATGGATGAGAACACTGGTCTGAATTTTCCTTCAGACATGGAGTTAAACCAAAGGCTCTGTGGCTTCTTATAAGCAACAGTCATTTCCCGTACACTCAGTGATTTTTTGGCTCAAATGAATTTACACAGTTTACGAACCCAACATGATTTTCACTATTAACTAAAGAGCATCTACATAAGAGATGCTGTGGTTTGTTACAGATTCATAAGCAGAGTTCAACTAGATATGGACCGTATGAGTAGGAAAGACAGTTCTTTTTTTTCTGGGCATGCTCATGTTTCTTGCTGTATTAGAGACGCTGGAAGAAAGAGCATGCTCTTTGCGTTAAAACAGAGTGTGTTTCATGGTTGAGATCTCTGGTGTGAATTTCCATTCACAAACGGAGTGAAAGCAATGCCTCTGTGTCTTAATACAAGCAAGCGTTCATTTTCGGTAAACCCAGGAGTTTTTCTGCTCAAATGAATTAACACAGTTCATGAACCCAACAGGTTTTTCACTATTAACTAAAGAGCATCTATGTAAGAGATGGTGTGGTTTGTTACAGATTCAGAAGCAGAGTTCAACTAGCTATGGTACGTATGAGTAGGAAACACAGTTCTTTTTTTCTGGGCATGCTCATGTTTCTTGCTGTATTGGAGAATCTGGACAGAAGAGGATGCATCTTGCGTTAAAACAGAGTAGGTTTCATGGATGAGAACACTGGTCTGAATTTTCCTTCAGAAACGCAGTTAAACCAAAGCCTCTGTGTCTTCCTACCAGCAAGAGTTCATTTCCGGTAAAATAAGGGGTTTTTTGCTCAAATGAATTTACACAGATCATGAACCCTACACGTTTTTCACTATTAACTAAAGAGCATCTTTGTAAGAGATGTTGTGGTTTGTTACAGTTTCATGAGCTGAGTTCATTTAGATATGGTCCGTATGAGTAGGAAACACAGTTCTTTTTTTCTGGGCATGCTCATATTTCTTGCTGTATTGGAGACGCTGGAAAGAAGGCATGCTTCTTGCGTTAAAACAGAGTATGTTTCATGGATGAGAACTGTGGTCTGCATTTTCCTTCAGAAACGCAGTTAAACCAAAGCCTCTGTGTTTTCCTACAAGCAAGAGTTCATTGCCTGTATCCCCAGTGATTTTTTTCGGCTCTAATGAATTTACACAGTTCACGAACCCAACACGATTTTCACTATTAACTAAAGAGCATCTATGTAAGAGATGCTGTGGTTTGTTACAGTTTCATGAGCAGAGTTCAACTAGATATGGTCCGTATGATTAGGAAACACAGTTATTTTTTTCTGTACATGCTCATATTTCTTGCTGCATTGCAGACTATGGACAGAAGAGGATGCTTCTTGCGTTAAAACAGAGGGTGTTTCATGGATGAGAACACTGGTCTGAATTTTCCTTCAGACACGGAGTTAAACCAAAGGCTCTGTGGCTTCTTATAAGCAAGAGTCATTTCCCGTATACTCAGTGATTTTTTGGCTCAAATGAATTTACACAGTTTACGCACCCAACATGATTTTCACTATTAACTAAAGAGCATCTACATAAGAGATGCTGTGGTTTGTTACAGTTTCATAAGCAGAGTTCAACTAGATATGGACCGTATGAGTAGGAAACACAGTTTTTTTTTTTTTCTGGGAATGCTCATGTTTCTTGCTGTATTAGAGACGCTGGAAGAATGATCATGCTCTTTGCGTTAAAACAGAGTGTGTTTCATGGATGAGATCTCTGGTGTGAATTTCCATTCACAAACGGAGTGAAAGCAATGCCTCTGTGTCTTAATACAAGCAAGCGTTCATTTTCGGTAAACCCAGGGGATTTTCAGCTCAAATGAATTTACACAGTTCATGAGCCCAACACGGTTTTCACTATAAACGAAAGAGCATATATGTAAGAGATGCTGTTTTTTGTTACAGTTTCATAAGCAGAGTTTAACTAGATATGGTCTGTATGAGTAAGAAACTCAGTTCTTTTTTTCTGGGCATGCTCATATATCTTGCTGTATTGGAGACGCTGGAAAGAAGGCATGCTTCTTGCGTTAAAACAGAGTAGGTTTCATGGATGAGAACACTGGTCTGAATTTTCCTTCAGAAACGCAGTTAAACCAAAGCCTCTGTGTCTTCCTACCAGCAAGAGTTCATTTCCGGTAAAATAAGGGGTTTTTCTGCTCAAATGAATTTACACAGATCATGAACCCTACACGTTTTTCACTATTAATTAAAGAGCATCTTTGTAAGAGATGTTGTGGTTTGTTACAGTTTCATGAGCTGAGTTCATTTAGATATGGTCCGTATGAGTAGGAAACACAGTTCTTTTATTCTGGGCATGCTCATATTTCTTGCTTTATTGGAGACGCTGGAAAGAAGGCATGGTTCTTGCGTTAAAACAGAGTATGTTTCATGGATGAGAACTGTGGTCTGCATTTTCCTTCAGAAACGCAGTTAAACCAAAGCCTCTGTGTTTTCCTACAAGCAAGAGTTCATTGCCTGTATCCCCAGTGATTTTTTTCGGCTCTAATGAATTTACACAGTTCACGAACCCAACACGATTTTCACTATTAACTAAAGAGCATCTATGTAAGAGATGCTGTGGTTTGTTACAGTTTCATGAGCAGAGTTCCACTAGATATGATTAGGAAACACAGTTATTTTTTTCTGTACATGCTCATATTTCTTGCTGCATTGCAGACTATGGACAGAAGAGGATGCTTCTTGCGTTAAAACAGAGGGTGTTTCATGGATGAGAACACTGGTCTGAAATTTCCTTCAGACACGGAGTTAAACCAAAGGCTCTGTGGCTTCTTATAAACAAGAGTCATTTCCCGTATACTCAGTGATTTTTTGACTCAAATGAATTTACACAGTTTACGCACCCAACATGATTTTCACTATTAACTAAAGAGCATCTACATAAGAGATGCTGTAGTTTGTTAGAGTTTCATAAGCAGAGTTCAACTAGATATGGTCCGTATGAGTAGGAAACACAGTTCTTTTTTTCTGGGCATGCTCATGTTTCTTGCTGTATTAGAGACGCTGGAAAGAAGAGCTTGCTCTTTGCGTTAAAACAGAGTGTGTTTCATGGATGAGAAATCTGGTGTGGATTTCCCTTCACAAATGGAGTGAAATCAAAGCCTCTGTGTCTTCCTACAAGCAAGAGTTCATTTCGGGTAAACCCAGGGGTTTTTCTGCTCAAATGAATTTACACAGTTCATGAACCCAACATGTTTTTCACTATTAACTAAAGAGCATCTATGTAAGAAATGCTGGGGTTTGTTACAGTTTCACGAGCTGAGTTCAACTAGATATGGTCTCTATGAGTAGGAAACACAGTTCTTTTTTTCTGGGCATGCTCATATTTCTTGCTGTATTAGAGACGCTGGAAAGAAGAGCATGCTCTTTGCGTTAAAACAGAGTATGTTTCATGGATGAGAACTCTGGTGTGAATTTCCCTTCACAAACGGAGTGAAACCAAAGCCTCTGTGTCTTCCTACAAGCAAGAGTTCATTTCCGGTAAACCCAGGGGTTTTTATGCTCAAATGAATTTACACAGTTCATGAACCCAACACGTTTTTCACTACTAACTAAAGAGCATCTATGTAAGAGATGCTGTGGTTTCTTACATGTTTCATAAGCAGAGTTCAACTAGATATGGTACGTATGAGTAGGAAACAGTTCTTTTTTTCTGGGCATGCTCATGTTTCTTGCTTTATTGGAGACCCTGGAAAGAAGAGCATGCTTCTTCCATTGTATCAGAGTATGTTTCATGGAAGAGAACACTGGTCTGAATTTTCCTTCAGAAACGGAGTTAAACCAAAATCTCTGTGTCTTCCTACAAGCAAGAGTTCATTTCCGGTAAACCCAGTGATTTTTTGGCTCAAATGAATTTACACAGATCACGAACCCAACACGATTTTCACTATTAACTAAAGAGCATCTATGTAAGAGAGGCTGTCGTTTGTTACAGTTTCATGAGCTGAGTTCAACTAGATATGGTCCATATGAGTAGGAAACACAATTCTTTTTTTCTGGGCATGCTCATGTTTCTTGCTGTATTGGAGACGCTGGAAGGAAGAGCATGCTTTTTGCGTTAAAACAGAGGGTGTTTCATGGGTGAGAACACTGGTCTGAATTTCCCTTCACAAACGGAGTTAAACCAAAGCCTCTGTGTCTTCCTACAAGCAAGAGTTCATTTCTGGTAAACCCAGTGATTTTTTTCGGCTCAAATGAATTTACACAGTTCACGAACCCAACACGATTTTCACTATTAACTGAAGAGCATCTATGTAAGAGATGCTGTGGTTTGTTACAGTTTCATAATCAGAGTTCAAGTAGATATGGTCCGTATGAGTAGGAAACACAGATCATTTTTTCTGTACATGCTCATATTTCTTGCTGTATTGCAGACTCTGGACAGAAGAGGATGCTTCTTGCGTTAAAACAGAGGGTGTTTCATGGATGAGAACACTGGTCTGAATTTCCCTTCACAAACGGAGTTAAACCAAAGTCTCTGTGTCGTCCTACAAGCAAGAGTTCCTTTCCGTTAAACCCAGGTGTTTTTCTGCTCAAATGAATTTACACAGATTACGAACCCAACATGTTTTTCACTATTAACTAAAGAGCATCTATGTAAGAGATGCTGTGGATTGTTACACTTTCATAAGCAGAGTTCAACTAGATATGGTCCGTATGAGTAGGAAACACAGTTCTTTTTTTCTAGGCATGCTCATTTTTTGTGCTGTATTAGAGACGCTGGAAAGAAGAGCATGCTCTTTGCTTTAAAACTGAGTGTGTTTCATGGATGAGAACTCTGGTGTGAATTCCCCTCACAAACGGAGTGAAACCAAAGCCTCTGTGTCTTCCTACAAGCAAGAGTTCATTTCCGGTAAACCCAGTGATTTTTCGGCTCAAATGAATTTACAGAGTTCACGAACCCAACACGTTTTTCACTATTAACTAAAGAGCAACTATGTAAGATTAGCTGTGGTTTGTTACAGTTTCACGAGCTGAGTTCAACTAGATATGGTCTGTATGAGTAGGAAACACAGTTCTTTTTTTCAGGGAATGCTCATATTTCTTGCGGTATTGGAGACGCTGGAAAGAAGGCATGCTTCTTGTGTTAAAACTGAGTATGTTTCATGGATGAGAACACTGGTCTGAATTTCCCATCACAAACGGAATTAAACCAAAGCCTCTGTGTTTTCCTACAAGCAAGAGTTCATTTCTGATAACCCCAGTGATTTTTTTCGGCTCAAATGAATATACACAGTTCACAAACCCAACACGATCTTCACTATTAACTAAAGAGCATCAATGTAAGACATGCTGTGGTTTGTTACAGTTTCATAAGCAGATTCAACTAGATATGGTCCGTATGAGTAAGAAACACAGTTCTTTCTCACTGTGCAAGCTCATGTTTCTTGGTGTATTGTAGACGCTAGAAAGAAGAGCATGCTTCTTGCATTAAAACAGAGTAGGTTTCATGGATGAGAACTCTGGTGTGAATTTCCCTTCACAAATGGAGTGAAACCAAAGCCTCTGTGTCTTCCTACAAGCAAGAGTTCATTTACGGTAAACCCAGGCGTTTTTCTGCTCAAATGAATTTATACAGTTCATGAACCCAACACGTTTTTCACTACTAACTAAATAGCAACTATGTAAGAGATGCTGTGGTTTGTTACAGTTTCATAAGCAGAGTTCAACTAGATATGGTATGTATGAGTAGGAAACACAGTTCTTTTTTTCTGGGCATGCTCATGTTTCTTGTTGTATTGGAGACGCTGGAAGGAAGAGCATGCTTCTTCCATTGTATCAGAGTATGGTTCATGGAAGAGAACACTGGTCTGAATTTTCCTTCAGAAACGGAGTTAAACCAAAGTCTCTGTGTCTTCCTACAGGCAAGAGTTCATATCCGGTAAACCCAGTGATTTTTTGGCTCAAATGAATTTACACAGATCACGAACCCAACATGTTTTTCACTATTAACTAAAGAGCATCTATGTAAGAGATGCTGTGGTTTGTTACAGTTTCATAAGCAGAGTTCAACTAGATATGGTCCGTATGAGTAGGAAACACAGTTCTTTTTTTCTGGGCATGCTCATGTTTCTTGCTGTATTAGAGACGCTGGAAAGAAGAGCATGCTCTTTGCGTTAAAACAAGTGTGTTTCATGGATGAGATCTCTGGTGTGAATTTCCATTCACAAACGGAGTGAAACCAGTGCCCCTGTGTCTTAAAACAAGCAAGCGTTCATTTCCTGTAAACCCAGGGGTTTTTCGGCTCAAATGAATTTACACAGTTCATGAGCCCAACACGGTTTTCACTATAAACGAAAGAGCATATATGTAAGAGATGCTGTGGTTTGTTACAGTTTCATAAGCAGAGTTTAACTAGATATGGTCTGTATGAGTAAGAACCACAGTTCTTTTTTTCTGGGCATGCTCATATTTCTTGCGGTATTGGAGACGCTGGAAAGAAGGCATGCTTCTTGTGTTAAAACTGAGTATGTTTCATGGATGAGAACACTGGTCTGAATTTCCCATCACAAACGGAATTAAACCAAAGCCTCTGTGTTTTCCTACAAGCAAGAGTTCATTTCTGATAACCCCAGTGATTTTTTTCGGCTCAAATGAATATACACAGTTCACAAACCCAACACGATCTTCACTATTAACTAAAGAGCATCAATGTAAGACATGCTGTGGTTTGTTACAGTTTCATAAGCAGATTCAACTAGATATGGTCCGTATGAGTAAGAACCACAGTTCTTTCTCACTGGGCAAGCTCATGTTTCTTGGTGTATTGTAGACGCTAGAAAGAAGAGCATGCTTCTTGCATTAAAACAGAGTAGGTTTCATGGATGAGAACTCTGGTGTGAATTTCCCTTCACAAATGGAGTGAAACCAAAGCCTCTGTGTCTTCCTACAAGCAAGAGTTCATTTACGGTAAACCCAGGCGTTTTTCTGCTCAAATGAATTTATACAGTTCATGAACCCAACACGTTTTTCACTACTAACTAAATAGCAACTATGTAAGAGATGCTGTGGTTTGTTACAGTTTCATAAGCAGAGTTCAACTAGATATGGTATGTATGAGTAGGAAACACAGTTCTTTTTTTCTGGGCATGCTCATGTTTCTTGTTGTATTGGAGACGCTGGAAGGAAGAGCATGCTTCTTCCATTGTATCAGAGTATGGTTCATGGAAGAGAACACTGGTCTGAATTTTCCTTCAGAAACGGAGTTAAACCAAAGTCTCTGTGTCTTCCTACAGGCAAGAGTTCATATCCGGTAAACCCAGTGATTTTTTGGCTCAAATGAATTTACACAGATCACGAACCCAACATGTTTTTCACTATTAACTAAAGAGCATCTATGTAAGAGATGCTGTGGTTTGTTACAGTTTCATAAGCAGAGTTCAACTAGATATGGTCCGTATGAGTAGGAAACACAGTTCTTTTTTTCTGGGCATGCTCATGTTTCTTGCTGTATTAGAGACGCTGGAAAGAAGAGCATGCTCTTTGCGTTAAAACAAGTGTGTTTCATGGATGAGATCTCTGGTGTGAATTTCCATTCACAAACGGAGTGAAACCAGTGCCCCTGTGTCTTAAAACAAGCAAGCGTTCATTTCCTGTAAACCCAGGGGTTTTTCGGCTCAAATGAATTTACACAGTTCATGAGCCCAACACGGTTTTCACTATAAACGAAAGAGCATATATGTAAGAGATGCTGTGGTTTGTTACAGTTTCATAAGCAGAGTTTAACTAGATATGGTCTGTATGAGTAAGAACCACAGTTCTTTTTTTCTGGGCATGCTCATATTTCTTGCTGTATTGGAGACGCTGGAAAGAAGGCATGCTCCTTGCGTTAAAACAGAGTATGTTTCATGGATAAGAACACTGGTCTGAATTTTCCTTCAGAAACGCAGTTAAACCAAAGCCTATGTGTCTTCCTACAAGCAAGAGTTCATTTCCGGTAAACCAAGGGAGTTTTCTGCTCAAATGAATTTACAAAGTTCACGAACCCAACACGTTTTTCACTATTAACTAAAGAGCATCTATGTAAGAGATGCTGTGGTTTGATACAGTTTCATGAGCTGAGTTCAACTAGATATGGTCCGTATGAGTAGGAAACACAGTTCTTTTTTTCTGGGAATGCTCATATATCTTGCTGTATTGGAGACGCTGGAAAGAAGGCATGCTTCTTGCTTTAAAACACAGTATGTTTCAGGGATGAGAACACTGGTCTGAATTTTTCTTCAGAAACGCAGTTAAACCAAAGCCTCTGTGTCTTCCTACAAGCTAGAGTTCATTTCCAGTAAACCAAGGTGTTTTTCTGCTCAAATGAATTTACACAGTTCATGAACCCAACACGTTTTTCACTATTAACTAAAGAGCATCTATGTAAGAGATGCTGTGGTTTGTTACAGTTTCATGAGCTGAGTTCAACTAGATATGGTCCTTATGAGTAGGAAACACAGTTCTTTTTTTCTGGGCATGCTCATATTTCTTGCTGTATTGGAGAAGTTGGAAAGAAGGCATGCTTCTTGCATTAAAACAGAGTATATTTAATGGATGAGAACAGTGCTCTTAATTTCCCTACACAAACGGAATTAAACCAAAGCCTCTGTGATTTTCTACAAGCAAGAGTTCATTTCCGGTAACCCCAGTGTTTCTTTTCGGCTCAAATGAATTTACACAGTTCACGGACCCAACACAATTTTCACTATTAAAAAAAGAGCACCTATTTAAGAGATGCTGTGGTTTCTTACAGTTTCATAAGCAGATTCAACTAGATATGGTCCGTATGAGTAAGAAACACAGTTCTTTTTCTCTGGGCAAGCTCATGTTTCTTGGTGTATTGGAGACGCTTGTAAGAAGAGCATGCTTCTTGCGTTAAAACAGAGTATGTTTCTTGGATGAGAACACTGGTCTGAATTTTCCTTCAGAAACGGAGTTAAACCAAAGTCTCTGTGTCTTCCTACAAGCAAGAGTTCATATCCGGTAAACCCAGGGGTTTTTCGGCTCAAGTGAATTTACACAGATCACGAACCCAACATGTTTTTCACTATTAAATAAAGAGCATCAATGTAAGAGATGCTGTGGTTTCTTACAGTTTCATGAGCAGAGTTCAACTAGATGTGGCCCGTATAAGTAGGAAACACAGTTCTTTTTTTCTGGACATGCTCATATTTCTGGCTGTATTGCAGACTCTGGACAGAAGAGGATGCATCTTGCGTTAAAACAGAGGGTGTTACATGGATGAGAACACTGGTCTGAATATCCCTCCACAAACGGAGTTAAACCAAAGCCTCTGTGTCTTCCTAAAAGCAAGAGTTCATTTCCGGTAAACCAAGGGGTTTTTCTGCTCAAAGGAATTTACACAGTTCATGAACCCAACACGTTTTCACTATTAACTAAAGAGCATCTATGTAAGAGATGCTGGCGTTTGTTACAGTTTCACGAGCTGAGTTCAACTAGATATGGTCTGTATGAGTAGGAAACACAGTTCTTTTTTTCTGGGAATGCTCATATTTCTTGCGGTATTGGAGACGCTGGAAAGAAGGCATGCTTCTTGCGGTAAAACTGAGTATGTTTCATGGATGAGAACACTGGTCTGAATTTCCCATCACAAACGGAATTAAACCAAAGCCTCTGTATTTTCCTACAAGCAAGAGTTCATTTCTGGTAACCCCAGAGATTTTTTTCGGCTCAAATGAATTTACACAGTTCACGAACCCAACACGATTTTCACTATTAACTAAAGAGCATCTATGTAAGACATGCTGTGGTTTTTTACAGTTTCATAAGCAGATTCAACTAGATATGGTCCGTATGAGTAAGAAACACAGTTCTTTTTCTCTGGGCAAGCTCATGTTTCTTGGTGTATTGTAGGCGCTAGAAAGAAGAGCATGCTTCTTGCGTTAAAACAGAGTATGTTTCTTGGATGAGAACACTGCTCTGAATTTTCCTTCAGAAACGGAGCTAAACCATGTCTCTGTGTCTTCCTACAAACAAGAGTTCATATCCGGTAAACATAGTGATTTTTCGGCTCAAATGAATTTACACAGATCACGAACCCAACATGTTTTTCACTATTAACTAAAGAGCATCTATGTTAGAGATGCTGTGGTTTGTTACACTTTCATAAGCAGAGTTCAACTAGTATGGACCGTATGAGTAGGAAACACAGTTCTTTTTTTCTGGGCATGCTCATGTTTCTTGCTGTATTAGAGACGCTGGAAAGAAGAGCATGCTCTTTGCATTAAAACAGAGTATGTTTCATGGATGAGAACTCTGGTGTGAATTTCCCTTCACAAATGGAGTGAAACCAAAGCCTCTGTGTCTTCCTACAAGCAAGAGTTCATTTACGGTAAACCCAGGCGTTTTTCTGCTCAAATGAATTTATACAGTTCATGAACCCAACACGTTTTTCACTACTAACTAAAGAGCATCTATGTAAGAGATGCTGTGGTTTGTTACAGTTTCATAAGCAGAGTTCAACTAGATATGGTACGTATGAGTAGGAAACACAGTTCTTTTTTTCTGGGCATGCTCATGTTTCTTGTTGTATTGGAGACGCTGGAAAGAAGAGCATGCTTCTTGCATTAAAACAGAGTATGTTTCATGGGTGAGAACACTGGTCTGAATTTTCCTTCAGAAACGGAGTTAAACCAAACCCTCTGTGTCTTCCTACAAGCAAGAGTTCATTTCCGGTAAAATAAGGGGTTTTTCTGCTCAAATGAATTAACACAGTTCATGAACCCAACACGTTTTTCACTATTAACTAAAGAGCATCTATGTAAGAGATGCTGTGTTTTGTTACAGTTTCATGAGCTGAGTTCAACTAGATATGTTCCGTATGAGTAGGAAACACAGTTCTTTTTTTCTGGGCATGCTCATGTTTCTTGCTGTATTGGAGACGCTGGAAAGAAGAGCATGCTTTTTGCGTTAAAACAGAGGGTGTTTCATGGGTGAGAACACTGGTCTGAATTTCCCTTCACAAACGGAGTTAAACGAAAGCCTCTGTATCTTCCTACAAGCAAGAGTTCATTTCCGGTAAACCCACTGATTTTTTCGGCTCAAATGAATTTACACAGTTCACGAACCCAACACGATTTTCACTACTAAAGAGCATCTATGTAAGAGATGCTGTGGTTTGTTACAGTTTCATAATCAGAGTTCAAGTAGATATGGTCCGTATAAGTAGGAAACACAGATCATTTTTTCTGGACATGCTCATATTTCTTGCTGTATTGGAGACGCTGGAAAGAAGAGCATGCTCTTTGCGTTAAAACAGAGTGTGGTTCATGGTTGAGAACTCTGGTGTGAATTTCCCTTCACAAACGGAGTGAAACCAAAGCCTCTGTGTCTTATACAAGCAAGAGTTCATTTCTTGTAAACCCTGTGATTTTTTCGGCTCAAATGAATTTATACAGTTCATGAACCCAACACGTTTTCACTATTAACTAAAGCGCATGTATGTAAGAGATGCTGTGGTTTGTTACATTTTCATGAGCTGTGTTCACCTAGGTATCGTCCGTATTAGTAGGAAACAGAGTTCTTTTATTTCTGGACATGCTCATATTTCTTGCTGTATTGCAGACTGTGGACCGAAGAGGATGTTTCTTGCGTTAAAATAGAGGGTGTTTCATGGATGAGAACACTGGTCTGAATTTCCCTTCACAAACGGAATTAAACCAAAGCTTCTGTGTTTTCCTACAAGCAAGAGTTCATTTCCGGTAAACCCAGGGGTTTTTCGGCACAAATGAATTTACACAGTTCATGAGCCCAACACGGTTTTCACTATAAACGAAAGAGCATATATGTAAGAGATGCTGTGGTGTGTTACAGTTTCATAAGCAGAGTTCAACTAGATATGGTACGTATGAGTAAGAAACACAGTTCTTTTTTTCTGGGCATGCTCATGTTTCTTGCTGTATTGGAGACGCTGGAAAGAAGGCATGCTTCTTGCATTAAAACAGCCTATGTTTCATGGATGAGAACACTGGTCTGAATTTCCCTTCACAAACAGAGTGAAAACAAAGCCTCTGTGTCTTCCTACAAGCAAGAGTTCATTTCCGGTAAACCCAGGAGTTTTTCTTCTCAAATGAATTTGCACAGTTCATGAACCCAACACGTTTTTCACTATTAATTAAAGAGCACCTATGTAAGAGATGCTGTGGTTTGTTACAGTTTCATAAGCAGAGTTCAACTAGATGTAGTCCGTATGAGTAGGAAACACAGTTCTTTCTTATGGGCATGCTCATGTTCTTGCTGTATTAGAGACGCTGGAAAGAAGACCATGCTCTTTGCGTTAAAACAGAGTGTGTTTCATGGATGAGAACTCTGGTGAGAATTTCCCTTCACAAACGGAGTGAAATCAAAGCCTCTGTATCTTCCTACAAGCAAGAGTTCATTTCTGGTAAACCCAGTGATTTTTTTCGGCTCAAATGAATTTACACAGTTCACGAACCCAACACGATTTTCACTATTAACTGAAGAGCATCTATGAAAGAGATGCTGTGGTTTGTTACAGTTTCATAATCAGAGTTCAAGTAGATATGGTCCGTATGAGTAGGAAACACAGTTCTCTTTTACTGGGCATGCTCATGTTTCTTGCTGTATTAGAGACGCTGGAAAGAAGAGCATGCTCTTTGCATTAAAACAGAGTGTGGTTCATGGATGAGAACTCTGGTGTGAAATTCCCTTCACAAACGGAGTGAAACCAAAGCCTCTGTGTCTTATACAAGCAAGAGTTCATTTCCGGTAAACCCAGTGATTTTTTTAGGCTCAAATGAATTTATACAGTTCATGAACCCAACATGTTTTCACTATTAACTAAAGAGCATCTATGTAAGAGATGCTGTGGTTTGTTACAGTTTCATGAGCTGAGTTCAACTAGATATCGTCCGTATGAGTAGGAAACAGAGTTCTTTTATTTCTGGACATGCTCATATTTCTTGCTGTATTGCAGACTGTGGACCGAAGGGGATGCTTCTTGCGTTAAAACAGAGGGTGTTTCATGGATGAGAACTCTGGTGTGAATTTCCCTTCACAAACGGAGTGAAACCAAAGCCTCTGTGTCTTCCTACAAGCAAGAGTTCATATCCGGTAAAACCAGGAGTTTTTCTGCTCAAATGAATTTACACAGTTCATGAACCCAACAGGTTTTTCACTATTAACTAAAGAGCATCTATGTAAGAGATGGTGTGGTTTGTTACAGATTCAGAAGCTGAGTTCAAGTAGCTATGGTACGTATGAGTAGGAAACACAGTTCTTTTTTTCTGGGCATGCTCATGTTTCTTGCTGTATTGGAGACTCTGGACAGAAGAGGATGCATCTTGCATTAAAACAGAGTAGGTTTCATGGATGAGAACACTGGTCTGAATTTTCCTTCAGAAACGCAGTTAAACCAAAGCCTCTGTGTCTTCCTACCAGCAAGAGTTCATTTCCGGTAAAATAAGGGGTTTTTCTGCTCAAATGAATTTACACAGATCATGAACCCTACACGTTTTTCACTATTAACTAAAGAGCATCTTTGTAAGAGATGTTGTGGTTTGTTACAGTTTCATGAGCTGAGTTCATTTAGATATGGTCCGTATGAGTAGGATACACAGTTGTTTTTTTCTGGGCATGCTCATATTTCTTGCTGTATTGGAGACGCTGGAGAGAAGGCATGCTTCTTGCGTTAAAACAGAGTATGTTTCATGGTTGAGAACTGTGGTCTGCATTTTCCTTCAGAAACGCAGTTAAACCAAAGCCTCTGTGTTTTCCTACAAGCAAGAGTTCATTGCCTGTATCCCCAGTGATTTTTTTCGGCTCTAATGAATTTACACAGTTCACGAACCCAACACGATTTTCACTATTAACTAAAGAGCATCTATGTAAGAGATGCTGTGGTTTGTTACAGTTTCATGAGTAGAGTTCAACTAGATATGGTCCGTATGATTAGGAAACACAGTTATTTTTTTCTGTACATGCTCATATTTCTTGCTGCATTGCAGACTCTGGACAGAAGAGGATGCTTCTTGCGTTAAAACAGAGGGTGTTTCATGGATGAGAACACTGGTCTGAATTTTCCTTCAGACACGGAGTTAAACCAAAGGCTCTGTGGCTTCTTATAAGCAAGAGTCATTTCCCGTATACTCAGTGATTTTTTGGCTCAAATGAATTTACACAGTTTACGCACCCAACATGATTTTCACTATTAACTAAAGAGCATGTACGTAAGAGATGCTGTGGTTTGTTACACTTTCATAAGCAGAGTTCAACTAGATATGGACCGTATGAGTAGGAAACACAGTTTTTTTTTTCTGGGAAAGCTCATGTTTCTTGCTGTATTAGAGATGCTGGAAGAAAGATCATGCTCTTTGCGTTAAAACAGAGTATGTTTCATGGATGAGAACACTGGTCTGAATTTTCCCTCAGAAACGGAGTTAAACCAAAACCTCTGTGTCTTATACAAGCAAGAGTTCATTTCCGGTAAACCCAGTGATTTTTTCGGCTCAAATGAATTTATACAGTTCATGAACCCAACATGTTTTCACTATTAACTAAAGAGCATCTATGTAAGAGATGCTGTGGTTTGTTACAGTTTCATGAGCTGAGTTCAACTAGATATCGTCCGTATCAGTAGGAAACAGAGTTCTTTTATTTATGGACATGCTCATATTTCTTGCTGTATTCCAGACTGTGGACCGAAGGGGATGCTTCTTGCGTTAAAACAGAGGGTGTTTCATGGATGAGAACTCTGGTGTGAATTTCCCTTCACAAACGGAGTGAAACCAAAGCCTCTGTGTCTTCCTACCAGCAAGAGTTCACTTCCGGTAAACCCAGGAGTTTTTCTGCTCAAATGAATTTACACAGTTCATGAACCCAACAGGTTTTTCACTATTAACTAAAGAGCATCTATGTAAGAGATGCTGTTTTTTGTTACAGTTTCATAAGCAGAGTTTAACTAGATATGGTCTGTATGAGTAAGAACCACAGTTCTTTTTTTCTGGGCATGCTCATATATCTTGCAGTATTGGAGACGCTGGAAAGAAGGCATGCTTCTTGAGTTAAAACGAGTAGGTTTCATGGATGAGAACACTGGTCTGAATTTTCCTTCAGAAACGCAGTTAAACCAAAGCCTCTGTGTCTTCCTACCAGCAAGAGTTCATTTCCGGTAAAATAAGGGGTTTTTTGCTCAAATGAATTTACACAGATCATGAACCCTACACGTTTTTCACTATTAACTAAAGAGCCTCTTTGTAAGAGATGTTGTGGTTTGTTACAGTTTCATGAGCTGAGTTCATTTAGATATGGTCCGTATGAGTAGGAAACACAGTTCTTTTTTTCTGGGCATGCTCATATTTCTTGCTGTATTGGAGACGCTGGAAAGAAGGCATGCTTCTTGCGTTAAAACAGAGTATGTTTCATGGATGAGAACTGTGGTCTGCATTTTCCTTCAGAAACGCAGTTAAACCAAAGCCTCTGTGTTTTCCTACAAGCAAGAGTTCATTGCCTGTATCCCCAGTGATTTTTTTCGGCTCTAATGAATTTACACAGTTCACGAACCCAACACGATTTTCACTATTAACTAAAGAGCATCTATGTAAGAGATGCTGTGGCTTGTTACAGTTTCATGAGCAGAGTTCAACTAGATATGGTCCGTATGATTAGGAAACACAGTTATTTTTTTCTGTACATGCTCATATTTCTTGCTGCATTGCAGACTATGGACAGAAGAGGATGCTTCTTGCGTTAAAACAGAGGGTGTTTCATGGATGAGAACACTGGTCTGAATTTTCCTTCAGACACGGAGTTAAACCAAAGGCTCTGTGGCTTCTTATAAGCAAGAGTCATTTCCCGTATACTCAGTGATTTTTTGGCTCAAATGAATTTACACAGTTTACGCACCCAACATGATTTTCACTATTAACTAAAGAGCATCTACATAAGAGATGCTGTGGTTTGTTACACTTTCATAAGCAGAGTTCAACTAGATATGGACCGTATGAGTAGGAAACACAGTTTTTTTTTTTTTCTGGGAATGCTCATGTTTCTTGCTGTATTAGAGACGCTGGAAGAAAGATCATGCTCTTTGCGTTAAAACAGAGTGTGTTTCATGGATGAGATCTCTGGTGTGAATTTCCATTCACAAACGGAGTGAAAGCAATGCCTCTGTGTCTTAATACAAGCAAGCGTTCATTTTCGGTAAACCCAGGGGATTTTCAGCTCAAATGAATTTACACAGTTCATGAGCCCAACACGGTTTTCACTATAAACGAAAGAGCATATATGTAAGAGATGCTGTTTTTTGTTACAGTTTCATAAGCAGAGTTTAACTAGATATGGTCTGTATGAGTAAGAAACTCAGTTCTTTTTTTCTGGGCATGCTCATATATCTTGCTGTATTGGAGACGCTGAAAGAAGGCATGCTTCTTGCGTTAAAACAGAGTAGGTTTCATGGATGAGAACACTGGTCTGAATTTTCCTTCAGAAACGCAGTTAAACCAAAGCCTCTGTGTCTTCCTACCAGCAAGAGTTCATTTCCGGTAAAATAAGGGGTTTTTCTGCTCAAATGAATTTACACAGATCATGAACCCTACACGTTTTTCACTATTAATTAAAGAGCATCTTTGTAAGAGATGTTGTGGTTTGTTACAGTTTCATGAGCTGAGTTCATTTAGATATGGTCCGTATGAGTAGGAAACACAGTTCTTTTATTCTGGGCATGCTCATATTTCTTGCTTTATTGGAGACGCTGGAAAGAAGGCATGGTTCTTGCGTTAAAACAGAGTATGTTTCATGGATGAGAACTGTGGTCTGCATTTTCCTTCAGAAACGCAGTTAAACCAAAGCCTCTGTGTTTTCCTACAAGCAAGAGTTCATTGCCTGTATCCCCAGTGATTTTTTTCGGCTCTAATGAATTTACACAGTTCACGAACCCAACACGATTTTCACTATTAACTAAAGAGCATCTATGTAAGAGATGCTGTGGCTTGTTACAGTTTCATGAGCAGAGTTCAACTAGATATGGTCCGTATGATTAGGAAACACAGTTATTTTTTTCTGTACATGCTCATATTTCTTGCTGCATTGCAGACTATGGACAGAAGAGGATGCTTCTTGCGTTAAAACAGAGGGTGTTTCATGGATGAGAACACTGGTCTGAATTTTCCTTCAGACACGGAGTTAAACCAAAGGCTCTGTGGCTTCTTATAAGCAAGAGTCATTTCCCGTATACTCAGTGATTTTTTGGCTCAAATGAATTTACACAGTTTACGCACCCAACATGATTTTCACTATTAACTAAAGAGCATCTACATAAGCGATGCTGTGGTTTGTTACACTTTCATATGCAGAGTTCAACTAGATATGGACCGTATGAGTAGGAAACACAGTTTTTTTTTTTCTGGGAATGCTCATGTTTCTTGCTGTATTAGAGACGCTGGAAGAAAGATCATGCTCTTTGCGTTAAAACAGAGTGTGTTTCATGGATGAGATCTCTGGTGTGAATTTCCATTCACAAACGGAGTGAAAGCAATGCCTCTGTGTCTTAATACAAGCAAGCGTTCATTTTCGGTAAACCCAGGGGATTTTCAGCTCAAATGAATTTACACAGTTCATGAGCCCAACACGGTTTTCACTATAAACGAAAGAGCATATATGTAAGAGATGCTGTTTTTTGTTACAGTTTCATAAGCAGAGTTTAACTAGATATGGTCTGTATGAGTAAGAAACTCAGTTCTTTTTTTCTGGGCATGCTCATATATCTTGCTGTATTGGAGACGCTGAAAGAAGGCATGCTTCTTGCGTTAAAACAGAGTAGGTTTCATGGATGAGAACACTGGTCTGAATTTTCCTTCAGAAACGCAGTTAAACCAAAGCCTCTGTGTCTTCCTACCAGCAAGAGTTCATTTCCGGTAAAATAAGGGGTTTTTCTGCTCAAATGAATTTACACAGATCATGAACCCTACACGTTTTTCACTATTAATTAAAGAGCATCTTTGTAAGAGATGTTGTGGTTTGTTACAGTTTCATGAGCTGAGTTCATTTAGATATGGTCCGTATGAGTAGGAAACACAGTTCTTTTATTCTGGGCATGCTCATATTTCTTGCTTTATTGGAGACGCTGGAAAGAAGGCATGGTTCTTGCGTTAAAACAGAGTATGTTTCATGGATGAGAACTGTGGTCTGCATTTTCCGTCAGAAACGCAGTTAAACCAAAGCCTCTGTGTTTTCCTACAAGCAAGAGTTCATTGCCTGTATCCCCAGTGATTTTTTTCGGCTCTAATGAATTTACACAGTTCACGAACCCAACACGATTTTCACTATTAACTAAAGAGCATCTATGTAAGAGATGCTGTGGCTTGTTACAGTTTCATGAGCAGAGTTCAACTAGATATGGTCCGTATGATTAGGAAACACAGTTATTTTTTTCTGTACATGCTCATATTTCTTGCTGCATTGCAGACTATGGACAGAAGAGGATGCTTCTTGCGTTAAAACAGAGGGTGTTTCATGGATGAGAACACTGGTCTGAATTTTCAATCAGACACGGAGTTAAACCAAAGGCTCTGTGGCTTCTTATAAACAAGAGTCATTTCCCGTATACTCAGTGATTTTTTGACTCAAATGAATTTACACAGTTTACGCACCCAACATGATTTTCACTATTAACTAAAGAGCATCTACATAAGAGATGCTGTGGTTTGTTACAGTTTCATAAGCAGAGTTCAACTAGATATGGACCGTATGAGTAGGAAACACAGTTCTTTTTTTCTTGGCATGCTCATGTTTCTTGCTGTATTAGAGATGCTGGAAGGAAGAGCATGCTCTTTGCGTTAAAACAGAGTGTGCTTCATGGATGAGATCTCTGGTGTGAATTTCCATTCACAAACGGAGTGAAAGCAATGCCTCTGTGTCTTAATACAAGCAAGCGTTCATTTTCGGTAAACCCAGGGGATTTTCAGCTCAAATGAATTTACACAGTTCATGAGCCCAACACGGTTTTCACTATAAACGAAAGAGCATATATGTAAGAGATGCTGTTTTTTGTTACAGTTTCATAAGCAGAGTTTAACTAGATATGGTCTGTATGAGTAAGAAACACAGTTCTTTTTTCTGGGCATGCTCATATATCTTGCTGTATTGGAGACGCTGGAAAGAACGCATGCTTCTTGCGTTAAAACAGAGTATGTTTCATGGATGAGGACACTGGTCTGAATTTTCCTTCAGAAACGCAGTTAAACCAAAGCCTCTGTTTCTTCCTACAAGCAAGAGTTCATTTCCGGTAAACCCAGGGGTTTTTCTGCTCAAATGAATTCACACAGTTCATGAACACAACACGTTTTTCAATATTAACTAAAGAGCATCTATGTAAGAGATGCTGTTGTTTGTTACAGTTTCATAAGCAGAGTTCAACAAGCTATGGTCCGTATGAGTAGGAAACACAGTTCTTTTTTTCTGGGGATGCTCATGTTTCTTGCTGTATTGGAGACGCTGGAACGAAGAGCATGCTTCTTTTGTTAAAACAGATTATGTTTCATGGAAGAGAACACTGGTCTGAATTTTCCTTCAGAAACAGAGTTAAACCAAAGTCTCTGTGTCTTCCTACAAGCAAGAGTTCATTTCCGGTAAACCCAGTGATTTTTCGGCTCAAATGAATTTACAGAGTTCACGAACCCAACACGTTTTTCACTATTAACTAAAGAGCATCAATGTAAGAGATGCTGTGGTTTGTTACAGTTTCATAATCAGAGTTCAAGTAGATATGGTCCGTATGATTAGGAAACACATTTCATTTTTTCTTGACATGATCATATTTCTTGCTGTATTGCAGACTCTGGAAACAAGAGGATGCTTCTTGCGTTATAACAGAGGGTGTTTCACGGATGAGAACCCTGGCCTGAATTTTCCTTCCTAAACGGAGTTAAACCAAAGCCTCTGTGTCTTCTTATATGCAAGAGTCATTTCCGGTATACCCAGTGATTTTTCGGCTCAAATGAATTTACAGAGTTCACGAACCCAACACGTTTTTCACTATAAACGAAAGAGCATCTATGTAAGAGATGCTGTGGTTTGTTACAGTTTCATAAGCAGAGTTCAACTATATATGGTCCGTATGAGAAGGAAACACAGTTCTTTTTTTCTTGGCATGTTCATGTTTCTTGCTGTATTAGAGAAGGTGGAAAGAGGAGCATGCTCTTTCCGTTAAAACAGAGTGTGTTTCATGGATGAGGTCTCTGGTGTGAATTTCCATTCACAAACGGAGTGAAACCAACGCCTCTGTGTCTTAATACAAGCAAGCGTTCATTTCCGGTAAACCCAGTGATTTTTCGGCTCAAATGAATTTACACAGTTCACGAACCCAACACGTTTTTCACTATTAACTAAAGAGCATCCATGTAAGAGATGCTGTGGTTTGTTACAGTTTCATGAGCAGCGTTCAACTAGATATGGTCCGTATGAGTAGGAAACACAGTTCTTTTTTTCTGTACATGCTCATATTTCTTGCTGTATTGCAGACTCTGGACAGAAGAGGATGCATCTTACATTAAAACAGAGGGTGATACATTGATGAGAACACTGGTCTGAATTTCCCTTCACAAACGGAGTTAAACCAAACCCTCTGTGTATTCCTACAAGCAAGAGTTCATTTCCGGTAAACCCAGTGATTTTTCAGCTCAAATGAATTTACACAGTTCACGAACACAACACGTTTTTCACTATTAACGAAAGAGCATCCATGTAAGAGATGCTGTGGTTTGTTACAGTTTCATAAGCAGAGTTCAACTAGATATGGACCGTATGAGTAGGAAACACAGTTCTTTTTTTCTGGGCATGCTCATGTTTCTTGCTGTATTAGAGACGCTGGAAGGAAGAGCATGCTCTTTGCGTTAAAACAGAGTGTGTTTCATGGATGAGATCTCTGGTGTAAATTTCCATTCACAAACGGAGTGAAAGCAACGCCTCTGTGTCTTAATACAAACAAGCGTTCATTTCCGGTAAACCCAGGGGTTTTTCGGCTCAAATGAATTAACACAGTTCACGAACCCAACATGTTTTTCACTATTAACTAAAGAGCAGCTCTGTAAGAGATGCTGTGGTTTGTGACAGTTTCATAAGCAGAGTTCAACTAGATATGGTCCATATGAGTAGGAAACACAGTTCTTTTTTTCTGGACATGCTCATATTTCTTGCTGTATTACAGACTCTGGACAGAAGAGGATGCATCTTGCGTTAAAACAGAGGTTGTTTCTTTGGTGAGAACACTGGTCTGAATTTCCCTTCAAAAACGAAGTTAAACCAAAGCCTCTGTGTCTTCCTACAAGCAAGTGTTCATTTCCGGTAAACCCAGTGATTTTTTCGACTCAAATGAATTTACACAGTTCACGAACCAAACACGATTTTCACTGTTAACTAAAGAGCATCTATGTAAGAGATGCTGTGGTTTGTTACAGTTTCATAATCAGAGTTCAAGTAGATATGGTCCGTATGAATAGGAAACACAGTTCATTTTTTCTGGACATGCTCATATTTCTTGCTGTATTGCAGACTCTGGAAAGAAGAGGATGCTTCTTGCGTTAAAACAGAGGGTGTTTCACGGATGAGGACCCTGGCCTGAATTTTCCTTCAGAAACTGAGTTAAGCAAAGTCTCTGTGTCTTCCTACAAGCAAGAGTTCATTTCCAGTAAATCCAGTGATTTTTCAGCTCAAATGAATTTACACTGTTCACGAACCCAACACGATTTTCACTATTAACTAAAGAGCATGTATGTAACACATGCTGTGGTTTGTTACAGTTTCATAAGCAGATTCAACTAGATATGCTCCTTATGAGTAGGAAACACAGTTCTTTTTTCTGGGCATGCTCATGTTTCTTGCTGTATTAGAGACGCTGGAAGGAAGAGGATGCTTCTAGCATTAAAACAGAGTCTGTTTCATGGATGAGAACTGAGGTCTGAATTTTCCTTCAGAAACGGAGTGAAACAAAAGTCTCTGTGTCTTCCTACAAGCAAGAGTTCATTTCCGGTAAACCCAGGGGTTTTTCTGCTCAAATGAATTTACATAGTTCATGAACCCAACACGTTTTTTACTATTAACTAAAGAGCATTTATGTAAGAGATGCTGAGTGTTGTTACAGTTTCATAAGCAGAGTTCAACTAGATATGGTCCATATGAGTAGGAAACACAGTTCTTTTTTTCTGGACATGCTCATATTTCTTGCTGTATTGCAGACTGTGGACAGAAGAGGATGCTTCCTGCGTTAAAACAGAGGGTGTTTCATGGATGAGGACACTGGTCTGAATTTTCTTTCTGAAACGGAGGTAAACCAAATGCTCTGTGTCTTCTTATAAGCAAGTGTCATTTCCATTAAACCCAGTAATTTTTCGGCTCAAATGAATTTACCCAGTTTACGAACCCAACACGATTTCACTATTAACTAAAGAGCATCTATGTAACACATGCTGTGGTTTGTTACAGTTTCATAAGCAGAGTTCAACTAGATATGGTCCATATGAGTAGGAAACACAGTTCTTTTTTTCTGGGCATGCTCATGTTTCCTGCTGTATTAGAGACGCTGGAAGGAAGAGCATGCTCTTTGCGTTAAAACAGAGTGTGTTTCATGGATGAGAACACTGGTCTGAATTTTCCTTCAGAAACGCAGTTAAACCAAAGTCTCTCTGTCTTCCTACAAGCAAAAGTTCATATCCAGTAAACGCAGTGATTTTTCGGCTCAAATGAATTTACACAGTTCACGAACCCAACATGTTTTTCACTATTAACTAAAGAGCATCTATGTAAGAGATGCTGTGGTTTGTTACACTTTCATAAGTAGAGTTCAATTAGATATGGTCCGTATGAGTAGGATACACAGTTCTTTTTTTCTAGGCATGCTCATTTTTCTTGCTGTATTAGAGACGCTGGAAAGAAGAGCATGCTCTTTGCGTTAAAACTGAGTGTGTTTCATGGATGAGAACTCTGGTGTGAATTTCTCTTCACAAACGGAGTGAAACCAAAGCCTCTGTGTCTTCCTACAAGCAAGAGTTCATTTCCGGTAAACCCAGGGGTTTTTCTGCTCAAATGAATTTACGTAGTTCATGAACCCAACACGTTTTTTACTATTAACTAAAGAGCATTTATGTAAGAGATGCTGAGGTTTTTTTACAGTTTCATAAGCAGAGTTCAACTAGATATGGTCCATATGAGTAGGAAACACAGTTCTTTTTTTCTGGACATGCTCATATTTCTGGCTGTATTGCAGACTCTGGACAGAAGAGGATGCATCTTGCGTTAAAACAGAGGGTGTTTCATGGATGAGAACACTGGTCGAATTTCCCATCACAAACCGAGTTAAACCAAAGCCTCTTTGTCTTCCTACAAGCAAGAGTTCATTTCCGGTAAACCCAGTGATTTTTTCGGCTCAAATGAATTTACACAGTTCACGAACCAAACACGATATTCACTGTTAACTAAAGAGCATCTATGTAAGATATGCTGTGGTTTGTTACAGTTTCATAATTAGAGTTCAAGTAGATATGGTCCGTATGAGTAGGAAACACAGTTCATTTTTTCTGGACATGCTCATATTTCTTGCTGTATTGCAGACTCTGGAAAGAAGAGGATGCTTCTTGCGTTAAAACAGAGGGTGTTTCATGGATGAGAACCCTGGTCTGAATTTTCCTTAAGAAACGGAGTTAAACGAAAGCCTCTGTGTCTATTTATAAGCAAGAGTCATTTCCAGTACACCCAGTGATTTTTCGGCTCAAATGAATTTACACAGTTCACGAATCCAACATGTTTTTCACTATTAAATAAAGAGCATCTATATAAGAGATGCTGTGGTTTGTTACAGTTTCATAATCAGAATTCAAGTAGATATGGTCCATATGAGTAGGAAACACAGTTCATTTTTTCTGGACATGCTCATTTTTCTTGCTGTATTGCAGACTCTGGACAGAAGAGGATGCTTCTTGTGTTAAAACAGAGGGTGTTTCATGGATGAGAACACTGGTCTGAATTTTCCGTCAGAAACGGCGTTAAACCAAAGGCTCTGTGTCTTCTTATATGCAAGAGTCATTTCCAGTACACCCAGTGCTTTTTCGGCTCAAATGAATTTACACAGTTTATGAACCCAACACGATTTTCACTATTAACTAAAGAGCATCTATGTAACACATGCTGTGGTTTGTTACTGTTTCATAAGCAGAGTTCAACTATATATGGTCTGTATGAGTAGGAAACACAGTTCTTTTTTTCTGGGCATGCTCATTGTTCTTGCTGTATTAGAGAAGCTGGAAAGAAGAGCATGCTCTTTGCGTTAAAACAGAGTGTGTTTCATGGATGAGGTCTCTAGTGTGAATTTCCATTCACAAATGGAGTGAAACCAATGCCTCTGTGTCTTAATACAAGCAAGCGTTCATTTCCGGTAAACCCAGGGGTTTTTGGGCTCAAATGAATTTACACAGTTCATGAACCCAACACGTTTTTCACTATTAACTAAAGAGTGCCTATGTAACAGATTTTGTGGTTTGTTACAGTTTCATGAGCTGAGTTCAACTAGATATGGTCCGTATGAGTAGGAAACACAGTACTTTTTTTCTGGACATGCTCATATTTCTTGCGGTATTGCAGACTGTGGACAGAAGAGGATGGTTCTTGCGGTAAATCAGAGGGTGTTTCATGGATGAGAACACTGGTCTGAATTTCCCTACACAAACGGAGTTAAACCAAGTCCTCTGTGTCTTCCTACAAGCAAGAGTTCATTTCCGGTAAACCCAGGGGTTTTTCTGCTCAAATGAATTTACAGAGTTCACGAACCAAACACGTTTTTCACTATTAACTAAAGAGCATCTATGTAAGAGATGATGTGGTTTGTTACAGTTTCATGAGCATATTCAACTAGATATGCTCCTTATAAGTAGGAAACACAGTTCTTTTTTTCTGGACATGCTCATATTTCTGGCTGTATTGCAGACTCTGGACAGAAGAGGATGCATTTTGCGTTAAAACAGAGGGTGTTTCATGGATGAGAACACTGGTCGAATTTCCCTTCACAAACCGAGTTAAACCAAAGCCTCTTTGTCTTCCTACAAGCAAGAGTTCATTTCCGGTAAACCCAGTGATTTTTTCGGCTCAAATGAATTTACACAGTTCTTGAACCAAACACGATATTCACTGTTAACTAAAGAGCATCTACGTAAGATATGCTGTGGTTTGTTACAGTTTCATAATCAGAGTTCAAGTAGATATGGTCCGTATGAGTAGGAAACACAGTTCTTTTTTTCTGGGCATGCTCATGTTTCTTGCTGTATTAGAGAAGCTGGAAAGAAGAGCATGCTCTTTGCGTTAAAACAGAGTGTGTTTCATGGATGAGGTCTCTGGTGTGAATGTCCATTCACAAAGGGAGTGAAACCAACTCCTCTGTGTCTTAATGCAAGCAAGCGTTCATTTCTGGTAAACCCAGGGGTTTTTTGGCTCAAATGAATTTACACAGTTCATGAACCCAACACGTTTTTCACTATTAACTAAAGAGCGCCTATGTAACAGATGTTGTGGTTTGTTACAGTTTCATGAGCTGAGTTCAACTAGATATGGTCCGTATGAGTAGGAAACAGAGTTCTTTTTTTCTGGACATGCTCATATTTCTTGCTGTATTGCAGACTGTGGACAGAAGAGGATGCTTCTTGCGTTAAAACAGAGGGTGTTTCATGGATGACAACACTGGTCTGAATTTCCCTACACAAACGGAGTTAAACCAAGGCCTCTGTGTCTTCCTACAAGCAAGAGTTCATTTCCGGTAAACCCAGGGGTTTTTCTGCTCAAATGAATTTACAGAGTTCACGAACCCAACACGTTTTTCACTATTAACTAAAGAGCATCTATGTAAGAGATGATGTGGTTTGTGACAGTTTCATAAGCAGATTCAACTAGATATGCTCCTTATGAGTAGGAAACACAGTTCATTTTTTCTGGGCATGCTCATGTTTCTTGCTGTATTAGAGACGCTGGAAAGAAGTGGATGCTTCTAGCGTTAAAACAGAGTCTGTTTCATGGATGAGAACTGAGGTCTGAATTTTCCTTCAGAAACGGAGTTAAACAAAAGTCTCTGTGTCTTCCTACAAGCAAGAGTTCATTTCCGGTAAACCCAGTGATTTTTCTGATCAAATGAATTTACACAGTTCACGAATCCAACATGTTTTTCACTATTAAATAAAGAGCATCTATGTAAGAGATGCTGAGGTTTGTTACAGTTTCATAAGCAGAGTTCAACTAGTTATGGTCCATATGAGTAGGAAACACAGTTCTTTTTTTCTGGGCATGCTCATGTTTCTTGCTGTATTGGAGACGCTGGAAAGAAGAGCATGCTTCTTGTGTTAAAACAGAGTATGTTTCATGGAAGAGAACACTGGTCGGAATTTTCCATCAGAAACGGAGTTAGACCAAAGTCTCTGTGTCTTCCTACAAGCAAGAGTTCATTTCCGGTACACCCAGTGATTTTACGGCTCAAATGAATTTACACAGTTCACGAACCCAACACGTTTTTCAATATTAACTAAAGAGCATCCATGTAAGAGATGCTGTGGTTTGTTACAGTTTCATTACCAGAGTTCAACTAGATATGGTCTGTAAGAGTAGGAAACACAGTTCTTTTTTTCTGGACATGCTCATATTTCTGGCTGTATTAGAGAAGCTGGAAAGAAGAGCATGCTCTTTGCGTTAACACAGAGTGTGTTTCATGGATGAGGTCTCTGGTGTGAATTTCCATTCACAAACGGAGTGAAACCAATGCCTCTGTGTCTTAATACAAGCAGGCATTCATTTCCGGTAAACCCAGGGGTTTTTCGGCTCAAATGAATTTACACAGTTCATGAACCCAACACGTTTTTCACTATTACCTAAAGAGCACCTATGTAACAGATGTTGTGGTTTGTTACAGTTTCATGAGCTGAGTTCAACTAGATATGGTCCGTATGAGTAGGAAGCACAGTTCTTTTTTTCTGGACATGCTCATATTTCTTGCTGTATTGCAGAATGTGGACAGAATAGGATGCTTCTTGCGTTAAAACAGAGGGTGTTTCATGGAAGAGAACACTGGTCTGAATTTTCTTTCAGAAACGGAGTTAAACCAAAGTCTCTGTATCTTCCTACAAGCAAGAGTTCATTTCCGGTAAACCCAGGGGTTTTTCTGCTCAAATGAATTTACAGAGTTCACGAACCCAACACTTTTTTCACTATTAACTAAAGAGCATGTATGTAAGTGATGCTGTGGTTTGTTACAGTTTCATGAGCACAGTTCAACTAGATATGGTCCATATGAGTAGGAAACACAGTTCTGTTTTTCTGGACATGCTCATGTTTCTTGCTGTATTAGAGATGCTGGAAAGAAGAGCATACTCTTTGCGTTAAAACTGAGTGTGTTTCATGGATGAGAACACTGGTCTGAATATCCCTTCACAAACGGAGTTAAACCAAAGCCTCTGTGTCTTCCTACAAGCAAGAGTTCATATCCGGTAAACCCAGGGGTTTTTCTGCTCAAATGAATTTACATAGTTCATGAACCCAACACGTTTTTCACTATTAACTAAAGAGCATCTATGTAAGAGATGCTGAGGTTTGTTACAGTTTCATAAGCAGAGTTCAACTCGATATGGTCCATATGAGTAGGAAACACAGTTCTTTTTTTCTGGACATGCTCATATTTCTGGCTGTATTGCAGACACTGGACAGAAGAGGATGCATCTTGCGTTAAAACAGAGGGTGTTTCATGGATGAGAACACTGGTCTGAATTTTCCTTCAGAAACGGAGTTAAACCAAAGCCTCTGTGTCTTCTTATAAGCAAGAGTCATTTCCGGAACACCCAGTAATTTTTTGGCTCAAATGAATTTACACAGTTCACGAATCCAACACGATTTTCAATATTAACTAAAGAGCATCTATGTAACACATGCTGTGGTTTGTTACAGATTTATAATCAGAGTTCAAGAACATATGGTCCGTATGTGCAGGAAACACAGTTCATTTTTTCTGGACATGCTCATATTTCTTGCTGTATTGCAGACTCTGTACAGAAGAGGATGCTTCTTGAGTTAAAACAGAGGGTGTTTCATGGATGAGTTCTCTGGTGTGAATTTCCCTTCACAAACGGAGTGAAACCAAAGCCTCTGTGTCTTCCTACAAGCAAGAGATAATTTCCGGTAAACCCAGGGGTTTTTCTGCTCAAATGACTTTTCAGAGTTCATGAATCCAACATGTTTTTCACTATTAACTAAAGAGCATCTATGTAAGAGATGTTGTGGTTTGTTACAGTTTCCTAATCAGAGTTCAAGTAGATAAGGTCTGTATGAGTAGGAAAAACAGTTCATTTTTTCTGGACATGCTCATATTTCTTGCTGTATTGTAGACTCTGGACAGAAGAGGATGCTTCTGGCGTTAAAACAGAGGGTGTTTCATGGATGAGAACACTGGTCTGAATTTTCCGTGAGAAACGGCGTTAAACCAAAGGCTCTGTGTCTTCCTATAAGCAAGAGTCATTTCCAGTACACCCAGTGCTTTTTCGGCTCAAATGAATTTACACAGTTTATGAACCCAACACGATTTTCACTATTAACTAAAGAGCATCTATGTAACTCATGCTGTGGTTTGTTACTGTTTCATAAGCAGAGTTCAACTAGATATGGTCTGTATGAGTAGGAAACACAGTTCTTTTTTTCTAGGCATGCTCATTTTTCTTGCTGTATTAGAGACGCTGGAAAGAAGAGCATGCTCTTTGCTTTAAAACTGAGTGTGTTTCATGGATGAGAACTCTGGTGTGAATTCCCCTCACAAACGGAGTGAAACCAAAGCCTCTGTGTCTTCCTACAAGCAAGAGTTCATTTCCGGTAAACCCAGGGGTTTTTCTGCTCAAATGAATTTACATAGTTCATGAACCCAACACGTTTTTTACTATTAACTAAAGAGCATCTATGTAAGAGATGCTGAGGTTTGTTACAGTTTCATAAGCAGAGTTCAACTAGATATGGTCCATATGAGTAGGAAACACAGTTCTTTTTTTCTGGGCTGCTCATGTTTCTTGCTGTATTGGAGACGCTGGAAAGAAGAGCATGCTTCTTGTGTTAAAACAGAGTATGTTTCATGGAAGAGAACACTGATCGGAATTTTCCATCAGAAACGGAGTTAAACCAAAGTCTCTGTATCTTCCTACAAGCAAGAGTTCATTTCCGGTAAACCCAGGGGTTTTTCTGCTCAAATGAATTTACAGAGTTCACGAACCCAACACTTTTTTAACTATTAACTAAAGAGCATCTATGTAAGTGATGCTGTGGTTTGTTACAGTTTCATGAGCACAGTTCAACTAGATATGGTCCGTATGAGTAGGAAACACAGTTCTGTTTTTCTGGACATGCTCATATTTCTTGCTGTATTAGAGACTCTGTACAGAAGAGGATGCTTCTTGAGTTAAAACAGAGGGTGTTTCATGGATGACATCTCTGGTGTGAATTTCCCTGCACAAATGGAGTGAAACAAAAGCCTCTGTGTCTTAATACATGCAAGAGTTCATTTCCGGTAAATCCAGGGGTTTTTCGGCTCAAATGAATTTACAGAGATCATGAACCCAACACGTATTTCACTATTAACTAAAGACCATCTATGTAACACATGCTGTGGTTTGTTACAGTTTCATAAGCAGAGTTCAACTAGATATGGTCCGTATGAGTAGAAAACACAGTCCTTTTTTCTGGGCATGCTCATTTTTCTTGCTGTATTAGAGATGCTGGAAAGAAGAGCATGCTCTTTGCGTTAAAACTGAGTGTGTTTCGTGGATGAGAACACTGGTCTGAATATCCCTTCACAAACGGAGTTAAACCAAAGCCTCTGTGTCTTCCTACAAGCAAGAGTTCATTTCCGGTAAACCCAGGGGTTTTTCTGCTCAAATGAATTTACATAGTTCATGAACCCAACACGTTTTTCACTATAAACTAAAGAGCATCTATGTAAGAGATGCTGAGGTTTGTTATAGTTTCATAAGCAGAGTTCAACTCGATATGGTCCATATGAGTAGGAAACACAGTTCTTTTTTTCTGGACATGCTCATATTTCTGGCTGTATTGCAGACACTGGACAGAAGAGGATGCATCTTGCGTTAAAACAGAGGGTGTTTCATGGATGAGAACACTGGTCTGAATTTTCCTTCAGAAACGGAGTTAAACCAAAGCCTCTGTGTCTTCTTATAAGCAAGAGTCATTTCCAGAACACCCAGTAATTTTTTGGCTCAAATGAATTTACACAGTTCACGAATCCAACACGATTTTCAATATTAACTAAAGAGCATCTATGTAACACATGCTGTGGTTTGTTACAGATTTATAATCAGAGTTCAAGAACATATGGTCCGTATGAGCAGGAAACACAGTTCATTTTTTCTGGACATGCTCATATTTCTTGCTGTATTGCAGACTCTGTACAGAAGAGGACGCTTCTTGAGTTAAAACAGAGGGTGTTTCATGGATGAGTTCTTTGGTGTGAATTTCCCTGCACAAATGGAGTGAAACCAAAGCCTCTGTGTCTTAATACATGCAAGAGTTCATTTCCGGTAAATCCAGGGTTATTTTGGCTCAAATGAATTTACACAGTTCATGAACCCAACACTTTTTTCACTATTAACTAAAGAGCATCTATGTAAGAGATGCTGTGGTTTGTTACAGTTTCATAATCAGAGTTCAAGTAGATATGGTCTGTATGAGTAGGAAACACAGTTCATTTTTTTCTGAGCATGCCCTTGTTTCATGCTGTATTAGAGACGCAGGAAAGAAGAGCATGCTCCTTCGTTAAAATAGAGTATGTTTCATGGATGAGAACACTGGTCTGAATTTTCCTTCAGAAACAGAGTTAAACCAAAGTCTCTGTATCTTCCTACAAGCAAGAGTTCATATCTGGTAAACCCAGTTATTTTTGTGCTCAAATGAATTTACACAGTTCACGAACCCAACACTTTTTTCACTATTAACTAAAGAGCATCTATGTAAGAGATGCTGTGGTTTGTTACAGTTTCATAATCAGAGTTCAAGTAGATATGGTCTGTATGAATAGGAAACCCAGTTCATTTTTTCTGCACATGCTCATATTTCTTGCTGTATTGCAGACTCTGGACAGAAGAGGATGCTTCTTGAGTTAAAACAGAGGGTGTTTCATGGATGAGAACACTGGTCTGAATTTTCCTTCAGAAACGGAGTTAAACCAAATGCTCTGTGTCTTCTTAGAAGCAAAAGTCATTTCCAGTACACCCAGTGATTTTTTGGCTCAAATGAATTTACACAGATCACGAACCCAACACGATTTTCACTATTAACTAAAGACCATCTATGTAACAAATGCTGTGGTTTGTTACAGTTTCATAAGCAGAGTTTAACTAGATATGGTCCGTATGAGTAAGAAACACAGTTCTTTTTTTCTGGTCATGCCCTGTTTCTTGCTTTATTGGAGACGCAGGAAAGAAGAGCATGCTTCTTGCGTTAAAACAGAGTATGTTTCATGGATGAGAACACTGGTCTGAATTACCCGTCAGAAATGGAGTTAAACCAAAGTCTCTGTGTCTTCCTACAAGAAAGAGTTCATATCCAGTAAACCCAGTTATTTTTCGGGTCAAATGAATTTACACAGTTCACGAACCCAACACTTTTTCACTATTAACTAAAGAGCATCTATGTAAGAGATGCTGTGGCTTGTTACAGTTTCATAAGCAGAGTTCAAGTAGATATGGTCCGTATGAGTAGGAAACCCAGTACATTTTTTCTGGACATGCTCATATTTCTTGCTGTATTTCAGACTCTGGACAGAAGAGGATGCTTCTTGCGTTAAAACAGAGGGTGTTTCATGGATGAGAACACTGGTCTGAATTTTCCTTCAGAAACAGAGTTAAACCAAAGTCTCTGTGTCTTCCTACAAGCAAGAGTTCATTTTCGGTAAACCCAGTTATTTTTCAGCTCCAATGAATTTACACAGTTCACGAACCCAACACTTTTTTCACTATTAACTAAAGAGCATCTATGTAAGAGATGCTGTGGTTTGTTACAGTTTCATAATCAGAGTTCAACTAGATATGGTCCGTATGAGTAGGAAACCCAGTTCATTTTTTCTTGACATGCTCATATTTCTTGCTGTATTGCAGACTCTGTACAAAAGAGGATGCTTCTTGAGTTAAAACAGAGGGTGTTTCATGGATGAGATATCCGGTGTGATTTTCCCCGCACAAATGGTGAGAAACCAAAGCCTCTGTGTCTTAATACATGCAAGAGTTCATTTCCGGTAAATCCAGGGGTTTTTCGGCTCAAATGAATGTACACAGTTCATGAACCCAACACGTATTTCACTATTAAGTAAAGACCATCTATGTAACACATGCCGTGGTTTCTTACAGTTTCATGAGCTGAGTTCAACTAGATATGGTCCGTATGAATAGGAAACCCAGTTCATTTTTTCTGGACATGCTCGTATTTCTTGCTGTACTGCAGACTCTGGACAGAAGAGGATGCTTCTTGAGTTAAAACAGAGGGTGTTTCATGGATGAGAACACTGGTCTGAATTTTCCTTCAGAATCGGAGTTAAACCAAAGGCTCTGTGTCTTCTTATAAGAAAGAGTCATTTCTAGTACACCCAGTGATTTTTTGGCTCAAATGAATTTACACAGATCACGAACCCAACACGATTTTCACTATTAACTAAAGACAATCTATGTAACACATGCTGTGGTTTGTTACAGTTTAATAAGCAGGGTTTAACTAGATATTGTCCGTATGAGTAAGAAACACAGTTCTTTTTTTCTGGGCATGCCCTCTTTCTTGCTGTATTGGAGATGCTGGAAAGAAGAGCATGCTCGTGGCGTTAAAACTGAGTGTGTTTCATGGATGAGAACGCTGGTGTGAATTTCCCTTCACAAAGGGAGTGAAACCAAAGCCTCTGTGTCTTCCTACAAGCAAGAGTTCATTTACGGTAAACTCAGGGGTTTTTCTGCTCAAATGAATTTACATAGTTCATGAACCCAACACGTTTTTCACTATTAAATAAAGAGCATCTCTGTAAGAGATGCTGCGGTTTGTTACAGTTTCATAAGCAGAGTTCAACTCGATATGGTCCATATGAGTAGGAAACACAGTTCTTTTTTTCTAGGCATGCTCATGTTTCTTGCTGTATTGGAGACGCTGGAAAGAAGAGCATGCTTCTTGCGTTAAAACAGAGTATGTTTCATGGAAGAGAACACTGGTCTGAATTTTCCTTCAGAAACAGAGTTAAACCAAGTCTCTTTGTCTTCCTACAAGCAAGAGTTCATTTCCGGTAAACCCAGTGATTTTTCGGCTCAAATAAATTTACCCAGTTCACGAACCCAACACGTTTTTCACTATTAACTAAAGAGCATCCATGTAAGAGATGCTGTGGTTTGTTACAGTTCCATGAGAAGCGTTCAACTAGATATGGTCCGTATGAGTAGGAAACACAGTTCTTTTTTTCTGGGCATACTCATTTTTCTTACTGTATTAAAGACGCTGGACAGAAGAGGATGCTTCTTGAGTTAAAACAGAGGGTGTTTCATGGATGAGAACACTGATCTGAATTTTCCTTCAGAAACAGAGTTAAACCAAAGTCTCTGTGTCTTCCTACAAGCAAGAATTCATATCAGGTAAACCCAGTGATTTTTCGGCTCAAATGAATTTACACAATTCACGAACCCAACATGTTTTCACTATTAATTAAAGAGCATCTATGTAAGAGATGCTGTGTTTTGTTACAGTTTCATAAGCAGAGTTCAATTAGATATGGTCCATATGAGTAGGAAACACAGTTCTTTTTTTCAGGGCATGCTCATTTTTCTTGCTGCATTAGAGACACTGGAAAGAAGAGCATGCTCTTTGCGTTAAAACTGAGTGTGTTTCATGGATGAGAGCTCTGGTGTGAATTTCCCTTCACAAAGGGAGTGAAACCAAAGCCTCTGTGTCTTCCTACAAGCAAGAGTTCATTTCCGGTAAACTCAGGGGTTTTTCTGCTCAAATGAATTTACATAGTTCATGAACCCAACACGTTTTTCACTATTAACTAAAGAGCATCTCTGTAAGAGATGCTGAGGTTTGTTACAGTTTCATAAGCAGAGTTCAACTCGATATGGTCCATATGAGTAGGAAACACAGTTCTTTTTTTCTGGACATGCTCATATTTCTTGCTGTATTGCAGAATCTGGACAGAAGAGGATGCTTCTTGAGTTAAGACAGAGGGTTTTTCATGGATGAGAACACTGGTATGAATTTTCCTTCAGAAACGGGGTTAAACCAAAGCCTGTGTGTCTTCTTATAAGCAAGAGTCATTTCCGGAACACCCAGTGATTATTCGGCTCCAAGGAATTTACTCAGTTCACGAACCCAACACGATTTTCAATATTAACTAAAGACCATCTATGTAACACATGCTGTGGTTTGTTACAGTTTCATAAGCAGAGTTCAAGAACATATGGTACGTATGAGCAGGAAACACAGTTCATTTGTTCTGGACCTGCTCATATTTCTTGCTGTATTTCAGGCTGTGTACAGAAGAGGATGCTTCTTGAGTTAAAACAGAGGGTGTTTCATGGATGAGATCTCTGGTGTGAATTTCCCTGCACAAATGGAGTGAAACCAAAGCCTCTGTGTCTTAATACATGCAAGAGTTCATTTCCGGTAAATCCAGGGGTTTTTTGGCCAAATGAATTTACACAGTTCATGAACCCAACACATTTTTCACTATTAACTAAAGACCATCTATGTAACTCATGCTGTGGTTTGTTACAGTTTCATAAGCAGAGTTCAACTAGATATGGTCCGTATGAATAGGAAACACAGTTCTTTTTTTCTGGGCATGCTCTTTTTTCATGCTATATTGGTGACGCTGGAAAAAAGAGCATGCTCTTTGCTTTAAAACTGAGTGTGTTTCATGGATGAAAACTCTGGTGTGAATTTCCCTTCAGAAACGGAGTTAAACCAAAGGCTCTGTGTCTTCTTACAAGCAAGAGTCTTTTCCAGTACACCCAGTGATTTTTTGGCTCAAATGAATTTACACAGATCACGAACCCAACACGATTTTCACTATTAACTAAAGACCATCTATGTAACACATGCTATGGTTTGTTACAGTTTCATAAGCAGAGTTTAACGAGATATGGTCCGTATGATTAAGAAACACAGTTCTTTTTTTCTGGGCATGCTCTTTTTTCATGCTATATTGGTGAGGCTGGAAAGAAGAGCATGCTCTTTGCTTTAAAACTGAGTGTGTTTCATGGATGAAAACTCTGGTGTGAATTTCCCTTCAGAAAAGGAGTTAAACCAAAGGCTCTGTGTCTTCCTACAGGCAAGAAGTCATATCAGGTAAACCCAGTGATTTTTCGACTCAAATGAATTTACACAATTCACGAACCCAACATATTTTCACTATTAACTAAAGAACATCTATGTAAGAGATGCTGTGGTTTGTTACAGTTTCATAAGCAGAGTTCAATTAGATATGGTCCGTATGAGTAGGAAACTCAGTTCTTTTTTTCTGGGCATGCTCATTTTTCTTGCTGTATTAGAGACGCTGGAAAGAAGAGCATGCTCTTTGCTTTAAAACTGAGTGTGTTTCATGGATGAGAACTCTGGTGTGAATTTGCCTTCAGAAACGGAGTTAAACCAAAGGCTCTGTGTCTTCTTACAAGCAAGAGTCTTTTCCAGTACACCCAGTGATTTTTTGGCTCAAATGAATTTACACAGATAACGAACCCAACACGATTTTCACTATTAACTAAAGACCATCTATGTAACACATGCTGTGGTTTGTTACAGTTTCATAAGCAGAGTTTAACTAGATATGGTCCGTATGAGTAAGAAACACAGTTCTTTTTTTCTGGGCATGCCCTGTTTCTTGCTTTATTGGATACGCAGGAAAGAAGAGCATGCTTCTTGCGTTAAAACAGAGTATGTTTCATGGATGAGAACACTGCTCTGAATTTTCCGTCAGTAATGGAGTTAAACCAAAGTTTCTGTGTCTTCCTACAAGAAAGAGTTCAGATCCAGTAAACCCAGTTGTTTTTTGGGTCAAATGAATTTACACAGTTCACGAACCCAACACTTTTTCACTATTAACTAAAGAGCATCTATGTAAGAGATGCTCTGGCTTGTTACAGTTTCATAAGCAGAGTTCAAGTAGATATGGTCCGTATGAGTAGGAAACCCAGTACATTTTTTCTGGACATGCTCATATTTCTTGCTGTATTGCAGACTCTGGACAGAAGAGGATGCTTCTTGCGTTAAAACAGAGGGTGTTTCATGGATGAGAACACTGGTCTGAATTTTCCTTCAGAAACAGAGTTAAACCAAAGTCTCTGTGTCTTCCTACAAGCAAGAGTTCATTTTCGGTAAACCCAGTTATTTTTCAGCTCCAATGAATTTACACAGTTCACGAACCCAACACTTTTTTCACTATTAACTAAAAAGCATCTATGTAAGGGATGCTGTGGTTTGTTACAGTTTCATAATCAGAGTTCAAGTAGATATGGTCTGTATGAGTAGGAAACCCAGTTCATTTTTTCTTGACATGCTCATATTTCTTGCTGTATTGCAGACTCTGTACAAAAGAGGATGCTTCTTGAGTTAAAACAGAGGGTGTTTCATGGATGAGATCTCTGGTGTGAATTTCCCCGCACAAATGGTGAGAAACCAAAGCCTCTGTGTCTTAATACATGCAAGAATTCATTTCCGGTAAATCCAGGGGTTTCTCGGCTCAAATGAATTTACACAGTTCATGAACCCAACACGTATTTCACTATTAAGTAAAGACCATCTATGTAACACATGCTGTGGTTTCTTACAGTTTCATGAGCTGAGTTCAACTAGATATGGTCCATATGAATAGGAAACCCAGTTCATTTTTTCTGGACATGCTCATATTTCTTGCTGTACTGCAGACTCTGGACAGAAGAGGATGCTTCTTGAGTTAAAACAGAGGGTGTTTCATGGATGAGAACTCTGGTGTGAATTTCCCTTCACAAACGGAGTGAAACCAAAGCCTCTGTGTCTTCCTACAAGCAAGAGTTCATTTCCGGTAAACCCAGGGGTTTTTCTGCTCAAATGAGTTAACATAGTTCATGAACCCAACACGTTTCTCACTATTAACTAAAGAGCATCTATGTAAGAGATGCTGAGGTTTGTTACAGTTTCATAAGCAGAGTTCAACTCGATATGGTCTATATGAGTAGGAAACACAGTTCTTTTTTTCTGGGCATGCTCATGTTTCTTGCTGTATTGGAGACGCTGGAAAGAAGAGCATGCTTCTTGCGTTAAAACAGATTATGTTTCATGGAAGAGAACTCTGGTCGGAATTTTCCTTCAGAAACGGAGTTAAACCAAAGTCTCTGTGTCTTCCTACAAGCAAGAGTTCATTTCCGATAAACACAGTGATTTTTCGGCTCAAATGAATTTACACAGTTCACGAACCCAACACGTTTTTCACTATTAACTAAAGAGCATCCATGTAAGAGATGCTGTGGTTTGTTACATTATCATGAGCAGCGTTCAACTGGATATGGTCCGTATGAGTAGGAAACACAGTTCTTATTTCTGGACATGCTCATATTTCTGGCTGTATTGCAGACTCTGGACAGAAGAGGATGCATCTTGCGTTAAAACAGAGGGTGTTTCAAGGATGAGAACACTGGTCTGAATTTTCCTTCAGAAACGGAGTTAAACCAAAGCCTCTGTGTCTTCTTATAAGCATGAGTCATTTCCGGAACACGTAGTGATTTTTCGGCTCAAATGAATTTACTCAGTTCACGAACCCAACACGATTTTCAATATTAACTAAAGAGCATCTATGTATCACATGCTGTGGTTTGTTACAGATTCATAATCAGAGTTCAAGAACATATGGTCCGTATGAGCAGGAAACACATGTCATTTTTTCTGGACATGCTCATATTTCTTGCTGTATTGCAGACTCTGTACAGAAGAGGATGCTTCTTGAGTTAAAACAGAGGGTGTTTCATGGATGAGAACTCTGGTGTGAATTTCCACGCACAAATGGAGTGAAACCAAAGCCTCTGTGTCTTAATACATGCGAGAGTTCATTTCCGGTAAATCCAGGGGTTTTTCGGCTCAAATGAATTTACACAGATCACGAACCCAACACGATTTTAACTATTAACTAAAGACCATCTATGTAACACATGCTATGGTTTGTTACAGTTTCATAAGCAGAGTTTAACGAGATATGGTCCGTATGATTAAGAAACACAGTTCTTTTTTTCTGGGCATGCTCTCTTTCTTGCTGTATTGGAGATGCTGGAAAGAAGAGCATGGTCTTTGCGTTAAAACTGAGTGTGTTTCATGTATGAGAACTCTGGTGTGAATTTCCCTTCACAAACGGAGTGAAAACAAAGCCTCTGTGTCTTCCTACAAGCAAGAGTTCATTTCCGGTAAACCCAGGGGTTTTTCTGCTCAAATGAATTTACATAGTTCATGAACCCAACACGTTTTTCACTATTAACTAAAGAGCATCTCTGTAAGAGATGCTGAGGTTTGTTACAGTTTAATAAGCAGAGTTCAACTCGATATGGTCCATATGAGTAGGAAACACAGTTCTTTTTTTCTAGGCATGCTCATGTTTCTTGCTGTATTGGAGACGCAGGAAAGAAGAGCATGCTCCTTCGTTAAAACAGAGTATGTTTCATGGATGAGAACACTGGTCTGAATTTTCCTTCAGAAACGGAGTTAAACCAAAGTCTCTGTGTCTTCCTACAAGCAAGAGTTCATATCCGGTAAACCCAGTTATTTTTCGGCTCAAATGAATTTACACAGTTCACGAACCCAACACATTTTTCACTATTAACTGAAGAGCATCTATGTAAGAGATGCTGTGGTTGTTACAGTTTCATAATCAGAGTTCAAGTAGATATGGTCCGCATGAGTAGGAAACCCAGTTCATTTTTTCGTGTCCTTGCTCATATTTCTTGCTGTATTGCAGACTCTGGACAGAAGAGGATGCTTCTTGAGTTAAAACAGAGGGTGTTTCATGGATGAGAAAACTGGTCTGAATTTTCCTTCAGAAACGGAGTGAAACCAAAGTCTCTGTGTCTTCCTACAGGCAAGAATTCATATCAGGTAAACCCAGTGATTTTTCGGCTCAAATGAATTTACACAATTCACGACCCAACATGTTTTCACTATTAACTAAAGAACATCTATGTAAGCGATGCTGTGGTTTGTTACAGTTTCTTAAGCAGAGTTCAATTAGATATGGTCCGTATGAGTAGGAAACACAGTTCTTTTTTTCTGGGCATGCTCATTTTTCTTGCTGTATTAGAGACGCTGGAAAGAAGAGCATGCTCTTTGCTTTAAAACTGAGTGTGTTTCATGTATGAGAACTCTGGTGTGAATTTCCCTTCAGAAACGGAATTAAACCAAACACTCTGTGTCTTTCTACAGGCAAGAATTCATATCAGGTAAACCCAGTGATTTTTCGGCTCAAATGAATTTACACAATTCACGAACCCAACATGTTTTCACTATTAACTAAAGAACATCTATGTAAGAGATGCTGTGATTTGTTACAGTTTCATAAGCAGAGTTCAATTAGATATGGTCCGTATGAGTAGGAAACACAGTTCGTTTTTTCTGGGCATGCTCTTTTTTCTTGCTGTATTAGAGACGCTGGAAAGAAGAGCATGCTCTTTGCTTTAAATTGAGTGTGTTTCATGGATGAGAACACTGGTCTGAATTTTCCGTAAGAAATGGAGTTAAACCAAAGTCTCTGTGTCTTCCTACAAGAAAGAGTTCATATCCGGTAAACCCAGTTATTTTTCGGGTCAAATGAATTTACACAGTTCACGAACCCAACACTTTTTCACTATTAACTAAAGAGCATCTATGTAAGAGATGCTGTGGCTTGATACAGTTTCATAATAGAGTTCAAGTAGACATGGTCCGTATGAGTAGGAAACCCAGTACATTTTTTCTGGACATGCTCATATTTCTTGCTGTATTGCAGACTCTGGACAGAAGAGGATGCTTCTTGCATTAAAACAGAGGGTGTTTCATGGAGGAGAACACTGGTCTGAATTTTCCTGCAGAAACAGAGTTAAACCAAAGTCTCTGTGTCTTCCTACAAGCAAGAGTTCATTTTCGGTAAACCCAGTTATTTTTCAGCTCCAATGAATTTACACAGTTCACGAACCCAACACGTATTTCACTATTAAGTAAAGACCATCTATGTAACACATGCTGTGGTTTCTTACAGTTTCATGAGCTGAGTACAACTAGATATGGTCCGTATGAATAGGAAACCCAGTTCATTTTTTCTGGACATGCTCATATTTCTTGCTGTACTGCAGACTCTGGACAGAAGAGGATGCTTCTATAGTTAAAACAGAGGGTGTTTCATGGATGAGAACACTGGTCTGAATTTTCCTTCAAAACGGAGTTAAACCAAAGGCTCTGTGTCTTCTTATAAGAAAGAGTCATTTCTAGTACACCCAGTGATTTTTTGGCTCAAATGAATTTACACAGATCACCTACCCAACACGATTTTCACTATTAACTAAAGACAATCTATGTAACACATGCTGTGGTTTGTTACAGTTTAATAAGCAGAGTTTAACTAGATATTGTCCGTATGAGTAAGAAACACAGTTCTTTTTTTCTGGGCATGCCCTCTTTCTTGCTGTATTGGAGATGCTGGAAAGAAGAGCATGCTCTTTGCGTTAAAACTGAGTGTGTTTCATGGATGAGAACTCTGGTGTGAATTTCCCTTCACAAACGGAGTGAAACCAAAGCCTCTGTGTCTTCCTACAAGCAAGAGTGCATTTCCGGTAAACCCAGGGGTTTTTCTGCTCAAATGAGTTAACATAGTTCATGAACCCAACACGTTTTTCACTATTAACTAAAGAGCATCTATGTAAGAGATGCTGAGGTTTGTTACAGTTTCATAAGCAGAGTTCAACTCGATATGGTCTATATGAGTAGGAAACACAGTTCTTTTTTTCTGGGCATGCTCATGTTTCTTGCTGTATTGGAGACTCTGGAAAGAATAGCATGCTTCTTGCATTAAAACAGAGTATGTTTCATGGATGAGAACACTGGTCTGAATTTTCCTTCAGAAACGGAGTTAAACCAAAGTCTCTGTGTCTTCCTACAAGCAAGAATTCATATCAGGTAAACCCAGTGATTTTTCGGCTCAAATGAATTTACGCAATTCACGAACCCAACATGTTTTCACTATTAACTAAAGAGCATCTATGTAAGAGATGCTGTGGTTTGTTACAGTTTCATAAGCAGAGTTCAACTAGATATGGTCTGTATGAGTAGGAAACACAGTTCTTTTTTTCTGGGCATACTCATTTTTCTTACTGTATTAGAGACGCTGAACAGAAGAGGATGCTTCTTGAGTTAAAACAGAGGGTGTTTCATGGATGAGAACACTGGTTGAATTTTCCTTCAAAACGGAGTTAAACCAAAGGCTCTGTGTCTTCTTATAAGCAAGAGTCATTTCCAGTACACCCAGTCATTTTTTGTCTCAAATGAATTTACACAGATCACGAACCCAACACGATTTTCACTATTAACTAAAGACCATCTATGTAACACATGCTATGGTTTGTTACAGTTTCATAAGCAGAGTTTAACGAGATATGGTCCGTATGAGTAAGAAACACAGTTCTTTTTTTCTGGGCATGCTCTGTTTCTTGCTGTATTGGAGATGCTGGAAAGAAGAGCATGCTTCTTGCGTTAAAACAGAGTATGTTTCATGGATGAGAACACTGGTCTGAATTTTCCTTCAGAAACAGAGTTAAACCAAAGTCTCTGTGTCTTCCTACAAGCAAGAATTCATATCAGGTAAACCCAGTGATTTTTCGGCTCAAATGAATTTACGCAATTCACGAACCCAACATGTTTTCACTATTAACTAAAGAGCATCTATGTAAGAGGTGCTGTGGTTTGTTACAGTTTCATAAGCAGAGTTCAACTAGATATGGTCTGTATGAGTAGGAAACACAGTTCTTTTTTTCTGGGCATACTCATTTTTCTTACTGTATTAGAGACGCTGAACAGAAGAGGATGCTTCTTGAGTTAAAACAGAGGGTGTTTCATGGATGAGAACACTGGTTGAATTTTCCTTCAAAACGGAGTTAAACCAAAGGCTCTGTGTCTTCTTATAAGCAAGAGTCATTTCCAGTACACCCAGTCATTTTTTGTCTCAAATGAATTTACACAGATCACGAACCCAACACGATTTTCACTATTAACTAAAGACCATCTATGTAACACATGCTATGGTTTGTTACAGTTTCATAAGCAGAGTTTAACGAGATATGGTCCGTATGAGTAAGAAACACAGTTCTTTTTTTCTGGGCATGCTCTGTTTCTTGCTATATTGGAGATGCTGGAAAGAAGAGCATGCTTCTTGCGTTAAAACAGAGTATGTTTCATGGATGAGAACACTGGTCTGAATTTTCCTTCAGAAACAGACTTAAACCAAAGTCTCTGTGTCTTCCTACAAGCAAGAATTCATATCAGGTAAACCCAGTGATTTTTCGGCTCAAATGAATTTACACAATTCACGAACCCAACATGTTTTCACTATTAATTAAAGAGCATCTATGTAAGAGATGATGTGTTTTGTTACAGTTTCATAAGCAGAGTTCAATTAGATATGGTCCATATGAGTAGGAAACAGTTCTTTTTTTCTGGGCATGCTCATTTTTCTTGCTGCATTAGAGACACTGGAAAGAAGAGCATGCTCTTTGCGTTAAAACTGAGTGTGTTTCATGGATGAGAACTCTGGTGTGATTTTCCCTTCACAAAGGGAGTGAAATCAAAGCCTCTGTGTCTTCCTACAAGCAAGAGTTCATTTCCGGTAAACTCAGGGGTTTTTCTGCTCAAATGAATTTACATAGTTCATGAACCCAACACGTTTTTCACTATTAACTAAAGAGCATCTCTGTAAGAGATGCTGAGGTTTGTTACAGTTTCATAAGCAGAGTTCAACTCGATATGGTCCATATGAGTAGGAAACACAGTTCTTTTTTTCTAGGCATGCTCATGTTTCTTGCTGTATTGGAGACGCTGGAAAGAAGAGCATGCTTCTTGCGTTAAAACAGAGTATGTTTCATGGAAGAGAACACTGGTCGGAATTTTCCTTCAGAAACAGTGTTAAACCAAGTCTCTGTGTCTTCCTACAAGCAAGAGTTCATTTCCGGTAAACCCAGTGATTTTTCGGCTCAAATGAATTAACCCAGTTCACGAACCCAACACGTTTTTCACTATTAACTAAAGAGCATCCATGTAAGAGATGCTGTGGTTTGTTACAGTTTCATGAGCAGCGTTCAACTAGATATGGTCCGTATGATTAGGAAACACAGTTCTTTTTTTCTGGACATGCTCATATTTCTTACTGTATTGCAGACTCTGGACAGAAGAGGATGCTTCTTGAGTTAAGACAGAGGGTTTTTCATGGATGAGAACACTGGTATGAATTTTCCTTCAGAGACGGAGTTAAACCAAAGCCTGTGTGTCTTCTTATAAGCAAGAGTCATTTCCGGAACACCCAGTAATTATTCGGCTCCAAGGAATTTACTCAGTTCACGAACCCAACACGATTTTAGTAATATTAACTAAAGAGCATCTATGTATCACATGCTGTGGTTTGTTACAGATTCATAATCAAAGTTCAAGAACATATGGTACGTATGAGCAGGAAACACAGTTCATTTGTTCTGGACCTGCTCATATTTCTTGCTGAATTACAGACTCTGTACAGAAGAGGATGCTTCTTGAGTTAAAACAGAGGGTGTTTCATGGATGAGATCTCTGGTGTGAATTTCCCTGCACAAATGGAGTGAAACCAAAGCCTCTGTGTCTTAATACATGCAAGAGTTCATTTCCGGTAAATCCAGGGGTTTTTCGGCCAAATGATTTACACAGTTCATGAACCCAACACATTTTTCACTATTAACTAAAGACCATCTATGTAACACATGCTGTGGTTTGTTACACTTTCATAAGCAGAGTTCAACTAGATATGGTCCGTATGAATAGGAAACACAGTTCTTTTTTTCTGGGCATGCTCTTTTTTCATGCTATATTGGTGACGCTGGAAAGAAGAGCATGCTCTTTGCTTTAAAACTGAGTGTGTTTCATGTATGAGAACTCTGGTGTGAATTTCCCTTCAGAAACGGAGTTAAACCAAAGGCTCTGTGTCTTCCTACAGGCAAGAATTCATATCAGGTAAACCCAGTGATTTTTCGACTCAAATGAATTTACACAATTCACGAACCCAACATGTTTTCACTATTAACTAAAGAACATCTATGTAAGAGATGCTGTGGTTTGTTACAGTTTCATAAGCAGAGTTCAATTAGATATGGTCCGTATGAGTAGGAAACACAGTTCTTTTTTTCTGGGCATGCTCATTTTTCTTGCTATATTAGAGACGCTGGAAAGAAGAGCATGCTCTTTGCTTTAAAACTGAGTGTGTTTCATGGATGAGAACTCTGGTGTGAATTTCCCTTCAGAAACGGAGTTAAACCAAAGGCTCTGTGTCTTCTTACAAGCAAGAGTCTTTCACAGTACACCCAGTGATTTTTTGGCTCAAATGAATTTACACAGATCACGAACCCAACACGATTTTCACTATTAACTAAAGACCATCTATGTAACAAATGCTGTGGTTTGTTACAGTTTCATAAGCAGAGTTTAACTAGATATGGTCCGTATGAGTAAGAAACACAGTTCTTTTTTTCTGGGCATGCCCTGTTTCTTGCTTTATTGGAGATGCAGGAAAGAAGAGCATGCTTCTTGCGTTCAAACAGAGTATGTTTCATGGATGAGAACACTGGTCTGAATTTTCCGTCAGAAATGGAGTTAAACCAAAGTCTCTGTGTCTTCCTACAAGAAAGAGTTCATATCCGGTAAACCCAGTTGTTTTTCGGGTCAAATGAATTTACACAGTTCACGAACCAAACACTTTTTCACTATTAACTAAAGAGCATCTATGTAAGAGATGCTGTGGCTTGTTACAGTTTCATAAGCAGAGTTCAAGTAGATATGGTCCGTATGAGTAGGAAACCCAGTACATTTTTTCTGGACATGCTCATATTTCTTGCTGTATTGCAGAGTCTGGACAGAAGAGGATGCTTCTTGCGTTAAAACAGAGGGTGTTTCATGGATGAGAACACTGGTCTGAATTTTCCTTCAGAAACGGAGTTAAACCAAAGCCTCTGTGTCTTCTTATAAGCAAGAGTCATTTCCGGAACACCCAGTGATTTTTCGGCTCAAATGAATTTACTCAGTTCATGAACCCAACACGATTTTCAATATTAACTAAAGAGCATCTATGTATCACATGCTGTGGTTTGTTACAGATTCATAATCAGAGTTCAAGAACATATGGTCCGTATGAGCAGGAAACACAGTTCATTTTTTCTGGACATGCTCATATTTCTTGCTGTATTGCAGACTCTGTACAGAAGAGGATGCTTCTTGAGTTAAAACAGAGGGTGTTTCATGGATGAGATCTCTGGTGTGAATTTCCACGCACAAATGGAGTGAAACCAAAGCCTCTGTGTCTTAATACATGCAAGAGTTCATTTCCGGTAAATCCAGGGGTTTTTCGGCTCAAATGAATTTACACAGTTCATGAACCCAACACGTATTTCACTATTAATAAAGACCATCTATGTATCACATGCTGTGGTTTGTTACAGTTTCATAAGCAGAGTTCAACTAGATATGGTCCGTATGAATAGGAAACACAGTTCTTTTTTTCTGGGCATGCCCTTGTTTCATGCTGTACTGGAGACGCAGGAAAGAAGAGCATGCTCCTTCGTTAAAAAAGAGTATGTTTCATGGATGAGAACACTGGTCTGAATTTGCCTTCAGAAACAGAGTTAAACCAAAGTCTCTGTGTCTTCCTACAAGCAAGAGTTCATATCCGGTAAACCCAGTTATTTTTCGGCTCAAATGAATTTACACAGTTCACGAACCCAACACTTTTTTCACTATTAACTAAAGAGCATCTATGTAAGAGATGCTGTGGTTTGTTACAGTTTCATAATCAGAGTTCAAGTAGATATGGTCCGTATGAATAGGAAACCCAGTTCATTTTTTCTGGACATGCTCATATTTCTTGCTGTATTGCAGACTCTGGACAGAAGAGGATGCTTCTTGAGTTAAAACAGAGGGTGTTTCATGGATGAGAACACTGGTCTGAATTTACCTTCAGAAACGGAGTTAAACCAAAGGCTCTGTGTCTTCTTATAAGCAAGAGTCATATCCAGTACACCTAGTGATTTTTTGGCTCAAATGAATTTACACAGATCATGAACCCAACACGATTTTCACTATTAACTAAAGACAATCTATGTAACACATGCTGTGGTTTGTTACAGTTTCATAAGCAGAGTTTAACTAGATATGGTCCGTATGAGTAAGAAACACTGTTCTTTTTTCCTGGGCATGCCCTCTTTCTTGCTGTATTGGAGACGCTGGAAAGAAGAGCATGCTCTTTGCGTTAAAACTGAGTGTGTTTCATGGATGAGAACTCTGGTGTGAATTTCCCTTCAAAAACGGAGTGAAAGCAAAGCCTCTGTGTCTTCCTACAAGCAAGAGTTCATTTCCGGTAAACCCAGGGGTTTTTCTGCTCAAATGAATTTACATAGTTCATGAACCCAACCCGTTTTTCACTATTAACTAAAGAGCATCTATGTAAGAGATGCTGAGGTTTGTTACAGTTTCATAAGCAGAGTTCAACTCGATATGGTCCATATGAGTAGGAAACACAGTTCTTTTTTTCTGGACATGCTCATATTTCTTGCTGTATTGCAGACTCTGGACAGAAGAGGATGCTTCTTGAGTTAAAAGAGAGGGTGTTTCATGGATGAGAACTCTGGTCTGAATTTTCCTTCAGAAACCGAGTTAAACCAAAGGCTCTTTGTCTTCTTATAAGGAAGAGTCTTTTCCAGTACACCCAGTGATTTTTTGGCTCAAATGAATTTACACAGATCACGAACCCAACACGATTTTCACTATTAACTAAAGACCATCTATGTAACACATGCTGTGGTTTGTTACAGTTTCATAAGCAGAGTTCAACTATATATGGTCCGTATGAGTAAGAAACACAGTTCTATTTTTCTGGGTATGCTCATATTTCTTGCTGTATTAGAGACGCTGGAAAGAAGAGGAAGCTCTTTGCGTTAAAACAGAGTGTTTTTCTTGGATGAGATCTCTGGTGTGATTTTCCCTGCACAAACGGAGTGAAACCAAAGCCTCTGTGTCTTAATACAACCAAGAGTTCATTTCTGGTAAACCCATGGGTTTTTCGGCTCAAATGATTTTACACAGTCATGAACGCAACATGTTTTTCACTATTAACTAAAGACAATCTATGTAACACATGCTGTGGTTTTTTATAGTTTCATAGGCAGAGTTCAACTAGATATGGTCCGTATGAATAGGAAACACAGTTCTTTTTTTCTGGGCATGATCTTGTTTCTTGCTGTATTGGAGACGCTGGACAGAAGAGGATGCTTCTTGAGTTAAAACAGAGGGTGTTTCATGGATGAGAACACTGGTCTGAATTTTCCTTCAGAAATGGAGTTAAACCAAAGTCTCTGTGTATTCCTACAAGCAAGAGTTCATATCCGGTAAACCCAGTTATTTTTCGGGTCAAATGAATTTTCAGAGTTCATGAATCCAACATGTTTTTCACTATTAACTAAAGAGCATCTATGTAAGAGATGCTGTGGTTTGTTACAGTTTCCTAATCAGAGTTCAAGTAGGTATGGTCCGTATGAGTGGGAAACCCAGTTCATTTTCTCTGGTCATGCTCATATTTCTTGCTGTATTGCAGACTCTGGACAGAAGAGGATGCTTATGGCGTTAAAACAGAGGGTGTTTCATGGATGAGAACACTGGTCTGTATTTTCCTTCAGAAACGGAGTTAAACCAAAGTCTCTGTGTCTTCTTATAAGCAAGAGTCATTTCCGGTACACCCAGTGATTTTTAGGCTCAAATGAATTTACACAGATTACGAACCCAACACGATTTTCACTATTAACTAAAGACAATCTATGTAACACATGCTTTGGTTTGTTACAGTTTCATAAGCAGAGTTTAACTAGATATGGTCCTTATGAGTAAGAAACACAGTTCTTTTATTCTGGGCATGCCCTCTTTCTTGCTGTATTGGAGACGCTGGAAAGAAGAGCATGCTCTTTGCGTTAAAACTGAGTGTGTTTCATGGATGAGAACTCTGGTGTGAATTTCCCTTCACAAACGGAGTGAAACCAAAGCCTCTGTGTCTTCCTACAAGCAAGAGTTTATTTCCGGTAAACCCAGTGATTTTTCGGCTCAAATGAATTTACACAGTTCACGAACCCAACATGTTTTTCACTATTAACTAAAGAGCACCCATGTAAGAGATGCTGTGGTTTGTTACAGTTTCGTGAGCAGCGGTCAATTAGATATGGTCCGTATGAGTAGGAAACACAGTTCTTTTTTTCTGGACATGCTCATATTTCTTGCTGTATTGCAGACTCTGGACAGAAGAGGATGCTTCTTGCGTTAAAACAGAGGGTGTTTCATGGATGAGACACTAGTCTGAATTTCCCTTCACAAACGGAGTTAAACCAAAGTCTCTGTGTCTTCCTACAAGCAAGAGTTCATTTCTGGTGCCCCAGTGATTTTTTCAGCTCAAATGAATTTACACAGTTCACGAACCCAACAGGATTTTCACTATTAACTAAAGAGCATCTATGTAAGAGATGCTGTGGTTTGTTACAGTTTCATAAGCAGATTCAACTAGATATGGTACGTATGAGTAGGAAACACAGTTCTTTTTTTCTGGGTATGCTCATGTTTCTTGCTGTATTGGAGACGCTGGAAAGAAGAGCATGCTTCTTGCGTTAAAACAGAGTATGTTTCATGGAAGAGAACACTGGTCTGAATTTTCCTTCAGAAACTGAGTTAAACAAAGTCTCTGTGTCTTCCTACAAGCAAGAGTTCATTTCCAGTAAATCCAGTGATTTTTCGGCACAAATGAATTTACACAGTTCACGAACCCAACCCGTTTTTCACTATTAACTAAAGAGCATCTATGTAAGAGATGCTGTGGTTTGTTACAGTTTCATGAGCAGAGCTCAACTAGATATGGTCCCTATGAGTAGGAATCACAGTTCTTTTTTTCTGGACATGCTCATATTTCTTGCTGTATTGAGGACTCTGGACAGAAGAGGATGCTTCTTGCGTTAAAACAGAGGGTGTTTCATGGATGAGAAAACGGGTCTGAATTTTCCTTCAGAAACGGAGTTAAACAAAATTCCCTGTGTCTTCCTACAAGCAAGAGTTCATTTCCGGTAAACACAGTGATTTTTCGGCTCAAATGCATTTACACAGTATATGAATCCAACATGTTTTTCACTATTAACTAAAGAGCATCTATGTAAGAGATGCTGTGGTTTGTTACAGTCTCATAATCAGAGTTCAAGTAGATATGGTCCGTATGAGTAGGAAACACAGTTCATTTTTTGTGGACATGCTCATATTTCTTGCTGTATTGCAGACTCTGGACAGAAGAGGATGCTTCTTGCGTGAAAAAAAGAGGGTGTTTCACGGATGAGAACACTGGTCTGAATTTTCCTTCAGAAACCGAGGTAAACCAAAGTCTCTGTGTCTTCTTATAAGCAAGAGTCATTTCCGAACACCCAGTGATTTTTCGTCTCAAAAGAATTTACACAGTTCACGGACCCAACACGATTTTCACTATTAACTAAAGAGCATCTATGTAACACATGCTGTTGTTTGTTAAAGTTTCATAAGCAGAGTTCAACTAGATATGGTCCGTATGAGTAGGAAACACAGTTGTTTTTTTCTGGGCATGCTCATGTTTCTTGTTGTATTGGAAACGCTGGAAAGAAGAGCATGCTTCTTGCGTTAAAACAGAGTATGTTTCATAGAAGAGAACACTGGTCGGAATTTTACTTCAGAAACGGAGATAAACCAAAGTCTCTGTGTCTTCCTACAAGCAAGAGTTCATTTCCGGTAAACCCAGGGGTTTTTCTGCTCAAATGAATTTACACAGTTCACGAACCCAACCCGTTATTCACTATTAACTAAAGAGCATCTATGTAAGAGATGCTGTGGTTTGTTACAGTTTCATGAGCAGAGTTCAACTAGATATGGTCCGTATGAGTAGGAAACACAGTTCTTTTTTTCTGGACATGCTCATATTTCTTGCTGTATTGCAGACTCTGGACAGAAGAGGATGCTTCTTGCGTTAAAACAGAGGGTGTTTCACGGATGAGAACACTGGTCTGAATTTTCCTTCAGAAACCGAGTTAAACCAAAGTCTCTGTGTCTTCTTATAAGCAAGAGTCATTTCCGGTTCACCCAGTGATTTTTCGTCTCAAAAGAATTTACACAGTTCACGGACCCAACACGATTTTCACTATTAACTAAAGAGCATCTATTTAACACATGCTGTGGTTTGTTATAGTTTCATAAGCAGAGTTCAACTAGATATGGTCCGTATGAGTAGGAAACACAGTTCTTTTTTTCTGGGCATGCTCATGTTTCATGCTGTATTAGAGACGCTGGAAAGAAGAGCATGCTCTTTGCGTTAAAACAGAGGGTGTTTCATGGATGAGATCTCTGGTGTGAATTTCCCTGCACAAACGGAGTGAAACCAAAGCCTCTGTGTCTTCCTACAAGAGAGAGTTCATATCAGGTAAACCCAGGGCTTTTTCTGCTCAAATGAATTTACACATTTCAAGAACACAACCAGTTTTTCACTATTAACTAAAGAGCATCTATGTAAGAGATGCTGTGGCTTGTTACAGTTTCATGAGCAGAGTTCAACTCGATATGGTCCATATGAGTAGGAAACACAGTTCTTTTTTTCTGGACATGCTCATATTACTTGCTGTATTGCAGACTCTGGACAGAAGAGGATGCTTATGGCGTTAAAACAGAGGGTGTTTCACGGATGAGACACTGGTCTGAATTTCCCTTCACAAACGGAGTTAAACCAAAGCCTCTGTGTCTTCCTACAAGCAAGAGTTCATTTCCGGTACCCCAGTGATTTTTTCGGTTCAAATGAATTTACACAGTTCACGAACCCAACAGGATTTTCACTATTAACTAAAGAGCATCTATGTAAGAGATGCTCTGGTTTGTTACAGTTTCATAAGCAGATTCAACTAGATATGGTCCTTATGAGTAGGAAATACAGTTCTTTTTTTCTGGACATATTCATATTTCTTGCTGTATTGCATACTCTGGACAGAAGTGGATGCTTCTTGCGTTAAAACAGAGGTTGTTTCAAGGATGAGATCTCTTGTGTGAATTTCTCTTCGGAAACGGAGTGAATCCAAAGCCTCTGTGTCTTAATACAAGCCAGAGTTCATTTCCGGTAAACCCAGGGGTTTTAAGGCTCAAATGAATTTACACAGTTCAGGAACCCAACACGTTTATGACTATTAACTAAAGAGCATCTATGTAAGAGATGCTGTGGTTTGTTACAGTTTCATGAGCAGATTTCAACTAGATATGGTCCCTATGGGTAGGAAACACAGTTCTTTTTTTCTGGACATGCTCATATTTCTTGCTGTATTGCAGACTCTGGACATAAGAGGATGCTTCTTGCGTTAAAACAGAGGGTGTTTCATGGATGAGAAAACGGGTCTGAATTTTCCTTCAAAAACGGAGTTAAACAAAATTCCCTGTGTCTTCCTACAAGCAAGCGTTCATTTCCGGTAAACCCAGTGATTTTTCGGCTCAAATGAATTTACACAGTTCACGAAACCAATACGATTTTCACTATTAACTAAAGAGCATCTATGTAAGAGATGCTGTGGTTTATTACAGTTTCATAAGCAGATTCAACTAGATATGGTCCTTATGAGTAGGAAACACAGTTCTTTTTTTCTGGACATGCTCATATTTCTTGCTGTATTGCAGACTCTGGACAGAAGAGGATGCTTCTTGCCTTAAAACAGAGGGTGTGTCATGGATGAGAACATTGGTCTGCATTTCCCTTCACAAACGAAGTTAAACCAAAGCCTCTGTGTCTTCCTACAAGCAAGAGTTCGTTTCTGGTAACCCCTGTGATATTTTTCGGCTCAAATTAATTTACACAGTTCACGAATCTAACATGTTTTTCACTATTAACTAAAGAGCATCTATGTAAGAGATGCTGTGGTTTGTTACAGTTTCATAATCAGAGTTCAAGTAGATATGGTCCGTATGAGTAGGAAACACAGTTCATTTTTTGTGGACATGCTCATATTTCTTGCTGTATTGCAGACTCTGGACAGAAGAGGATGCTTCTTGCGTTAAAACAGAGGCTGTTTCACGGATGAGAACCCTGGTCTGAATTTTCCTTCAGAAACCGACTTAAACCAAAGTCTCTGTGTCTTCTTATAAGCAAGAGTCATTTCCGGTACACCCAGTGATTTTTCGTCTCAAATGAATATACACAGTTCACAAACCCAACACGATTTTCACTATTAACTAAAGAGCATCTATGTAACACATGCTGTGGTTTGTTACAGTTTCATAAGTAGAGTTCAACTAGATATGGTCCGATTAGTAGGAAACACAGTTCTTTTTTTCTGGGCATGCTCATGTTTCTTGCTGTATTAGAGACGCTGGAAAGAAGAGCATGCTCTTTGCGTTAAAACAGAGTGTGTTTCATGGATGAGATCTCTGGTGTGAATTTCCCTGCACAAACGGAGTGAAACCAAAGCCTCTGTGTCTTCCTACAAGAGAGAGTTCATATCAGGTAAACCCAGGGGTTTTTCTGCTCAAATGAATTTACACAGTTCACGAACCCAACGCCTTTTTCACTATTAACTAAAGAGTATCTATGTAAGAGATGCTGTGGTTTGTTACAGTTTCATAAGCAGAGTTCAAGTAGATATGGTCCGTATGAGTAGGAAACACAGTTCTTTTTTTCTGGACATGCTCATATTTCTTGCTGTATTGCAGATTCTGGACAGAAGAGGATCTTTCTTGCTTTAAAACAGATGGTGTTTCATGGATGAGAACACTGGTCTGAATTTTCCTCCAGAAACGGGGTTAAACCAAAGGCTCTGTGTATTCTTATAATCAAGAGTCATTTCCGGTACATCCAGTGATTTTTCGGCTCAAATGAATTTACACAGTTCATGAACCCAACACGATTTTTACTATAAACAAAAGATCATCTATGTAACACATGCTGTGGTTTGTTACAGTTTCATAAGCAGAGTTCAACTAGATATGGTCCGTATGAGTAGGAAACACAGTTCTTTTTTTCTGGACATGCTCATATTTCTTGCTGTATTGCATACTCTGAACAGAAGAGGATGCTTCTTGCGTTAAAACAGAGGGTGTTTCATGGATGAGAACACTGGTCTGTATTTTCCTTCACAAACGGAGTTAAACCAAAGCCTCTGTGTCTGCTTATAACCAAGAGTCATTTCCGGTACACCCAGTGATTTTTCGGCTCAAATGAATTTACACAGTTAACGAACCGAACACGATTTCACTATTAAGTAAAGAGCATCTATGTAACACATGCTGTGGTTTGTTACAGTTTCATAAGCAGAGTTCAACTAGATATGATCCATATGAGTAGGAAACACAGTTCTTTTTTTCTGGGCATGCTCATGTTTCTTGCTGTATAAGAGACGCTGGAAAGAAGAGCATGCTCTTTGCGTAAAAACAGAGTGTGTTTCATGGATGAGATCTCTGGTGTGAATTTTCCTTCACAAACGGAGTGAAATCAAACCCTCTGTGTCTTAATACAAGCAAGAGTTCATTTCCGGTAAACCCAGGGGTTTTTCGGCTCAAATGAATGTACACAGTTCATGAACCCAACGCGTTTTTCACTATTACCTAAAGAGCATCTATATAAAACATGCTGTTGTTTGTTACAGTTTCATAAGCAGAGTTCAACTAGATATGGTCCGTATGAATAGGAAGCACAGTTGTTTTTTTCTGGGCATGCTCTTGTTACATGCTGTATTGGAGTTCTGGAAAGAAGAGCAGGCTTCTTGCATTATAACAGAGGGTGTTTCATGGATGAGCACACTGGTCTGAATTTCCCTTCACAAATGTAGTTAAACCTAAGCCTCTGTGTCTTCCTACAAGAAAGAGTTCATTTCCCGTGAACCCAGTGATTTTTCGGTTCCAATGAATTTACAGAGTTCACGAACCCAACACGATTTTCACTATTAACTAAAGAGCATCTATGTAAGAGATGCTGTGGTTTGATACAGTTTCATAATCAGAGTTCAAGTAGATGTGGTCCGTATGAGTAGGAAACACACTTCTTTTTTTCTGGTCGTGCTCATGTTTCTTCCTGTATTGCAGACTCTGGAAAGAAGAGGAAGCTTCTTGCGATAAAACAGAGGGTGTTTCATGGATGAGAACACTGGTCTGAATTTCCCTTCACAAACGGAGTTAAACCAAAGCCTCTGTGTCTTCTTATAAGCAAGAGTCATTCCCGGTACACCCAGTGATTTTTCGGCTCAAATGAATTTACAAAGTCCTTGAACCCAACACGATTTTCACTATTACCTAAAGAGCATCTATGTAAGAGATGCTGTGGTTTGATAAAGTTTCATAATCAGAGTTCAAGTAGATATGGTCCGTATGAGTAGGAAACACAGTTCATTTTTTCTGGACATGCTCATAATTCTTGCTGTATTGCAGACTCTGGACAGAAGAGGATGCTTCTTGTGTTAAACAGAGGGTGTTTCATGGATGAGAACACTGGTCTGAATTATCTTTCAGAAACGGAGTTAAACCAAAGCCTCTGTGTCTTAATAAAAGCAAGAGTTCATTTCCGGTAAACCCAGGGGTTTTTGGGCTCAAATGAATTTTCACAGTTCATGAACCCAACACGATTTTCACTATTAACTAAAGAGCATCTATGTAACACATGCTTTGGTTTGTTACAGTTTCATAAGCAGAGTTCAACTAGATATGATCCGTATGAGTAGGAAATACAGTTCTTTTTTCTGGGCATGGTCTTGTTTCTTGCTGTATTAAGACGCTGGAAAGAAAAGCATGCTCTCTGCGTTAAAACAGAGTGTGTTTCATGGAAGAGATCTCTGGTGTGAATTTCCCTTCACAAACGGAGTGAAACCAAAGCCTCTGTGTCTTAATACAAGCATGAGATCATTTCCAGTAAACGCAGGGGTTTTCGGCTCAAATGAATTTACACAGTTCATGAACCCAACACGTTTTTCACTATTAACTATAGAGCATCCATGTAAAACATGCTGTTGTTTGTTACAGTTTCATAAGCAGAGTTCAACTAGATATGGTCCGTATGAATAGGAAGCACAGTTCTTTTTTTCTGGGCATGCTCTTGTTTCATGCTGTATTGGTGACGCTGGAAAGAAGAGCATGCTTCTGGCATTAAAACAGAGGGTGTTTCATGGATGAGCACACTGCTCTGAATTTCCCTTCAGAAATGGAGTTAAACCAAAGGCTCTGTGTCTTCTTATAAGCAAGAGTCATTTCCGGTACACCCAGTGATTTTTCAGCTCAAATGAATTTACACAATTCACGAACACAACACGATTTTCACTATTAACTAAAGAGCATCTATGTAAGAGATGATGTGGTTTGTTACAGTTTCATAAGCAGAGTTCAACTAGATATGGTCCGTATGAGTAGGAAACACAGTTCTTTTTTTCTGGGCATGCTCATGTTTTTTGCTGTATTAGAGATGCTAGAAAGAAGAGCATGCTCTTTGCGTTAAAACAGAAGGTGTTTCATGGATGAGTTCTCTGGTGTGAATTTCCCTTCACAAACGGAGTGAAACCAAAGCCTCTGTGTCTTCCTACAAGCAAGAGTTCATTTCCGGTAAACCCAGAGATTTTTCGGCTCAAATGAATTTACACAGTTCACGAATCCAACACGTTTTTCACTATTAACTAAAGAGCATATTTGTAGGAGATGCTGTGGTTTGTTACAGTTTCATAATCATCGTTCATGTAGATATGGTCCATAAGAGTAGGAAACACAGTTCATTTTTTCTGGACATGCTCATATTTCTTGTTGTATTGCAGACTCTGGACAGAAGAGGATCCTTCTTGCTTCAAAAGAGAGGGTGTTTCATGGATGAGAACACTGGTCTGAATTTTCCTTCAGAAATGGGGTTAAACCAAAGGCTCTGTGTATTCTTATAAGCATGAGTCTTTCCGGTTCACCCAGTGATTTTTTGGCTCAAATGAATTTACACAGATCTCGAACCCAACACGATTTTCACTATTAACTAAAGAGCATCTATGTAACACATGCTGTGGTTTGTTACAGTTTCATAAGCAGAGTTCAACTAGATATGATCCGTATGAGTAGGAAACACAGTTCTTTTTTTCTGGGCATGCTCATGTTGTCATGCTGTATTAGAGACGCTGGAAAGAAGAGCATCCTCTTTGCGTTAAAAAGGAGTGTGTTTCATGGATGAGAACTCTGGTCTGAATTTCCCTTCAGAAACGGAGTTAAACCAAAGGTTTTGTGTCTTCTTATAAGCAAGAGTCACTTCCCGTACACCCAGTGATTTTTCGGCTCAAATGAATTCACACAGTTCACGAACCCAACACGTTTTTCACTATTAACTAAAGAGCATCTATGTATCACATGCTGTGGTTTGTAACAGTTTCATAATCAGAGTTCAAGTAGATATGGTCCGTATGAGTAGGAAACAGTTCTTTTTTTCTGGACATGCTCATATTTCTTGCTGTATTGCAGACTCTGGACAGAAGAGTATGCTTCTTGCGTTAAAACAGAGGGTGTTTCATGGATGAGCACACTGGTCTTAATTTCCCTTCACAAACGGAGTTAAACCAAAGCCTCTGTGTCTCCCTACACGCAAGAGTTCATTTCCAGTGAACCCAGTGATTTTTCGGCTCAAAGGAATTTACACAGTTCTTGAACCCAACAGGATTTTCAGTATCAACTAAAGAGCATCTATGTAACAGATGCTGTGGTTTGTTACAGTTTCATAAGCAGAGTTCAACTAGATATGGTCTGTATGAGAAGGAAACACAGTTCTTTTTTTCTGGGCATGCTCTTGTTTCATGCTGTATTGGAGACGCTGGAAAGAAGAGCATGCTTCTGCGTTGTAACAGAGTATGTTTCATGGATGAGAACACTGGTCTGAATTTTCCTTCAGAAACGGAGTTAAACCAAAGTCTCTGTGTCTTCCTACAAGCAAGAGTTCATATCCGGTAAACCCCGTGTTTTTTTGGCTCAAATGAATTTACACAGTTCTTGAAACCAACAAGTTTTTCACTATTAACTAAAGAGCATCTATGTAACACATGCTGTGGTTTGTTACAGTTTCATAAGCAGAGTTCAACTAGATATGGTCCGTATAAATAGGAAACACAGTTCTTTTTTTCTGGGCATGCTCTTGTTTCATGCTGTACTGGAGATGCTGGAAAGAAGAGCATGCTTCTTGTGTTAAAACAGAGGGTGTTTCATGGATGAGCACACTGGTCTGAATTTCCCTTCACAAATGGAGTTAAACCAAAGCCTCTGTGTCTTCCTACAAGCAAGAGTTCATTTCCTGTGAACCCAGTGATTTTTCGGTTCCAATGAATTTACACAGTTCACGAACCCAACACGTTTTTCACTATAAACAAAAGAGCATATTTGTAAGAGATGCTGTGGTTTGTTACAGTTTCATAAGCAGAGTTTAAGTAGATACGGTCCTTATGAGTAAGAAACACAGTTCTTTTTTTCTGGGCATGCTCCTTTTTCTTGCTGCATTGGCGATGCTGGAAAGAAGAGCATGCTTCTTGCGTTAAAACAGAGGGTGTTTCATGGATGAGAACACTGGTCTGAATTTCCCTTCACAACCAGAGTTAAACCAAAGGCTCTGTGTCTTCTTATGAGCCAGAGACATTTCCGGTACACCCAGTGATTTTTCGGCTCAAATGAATTTACACAGTTCACGAACCCAACACGATTTTCACTATTAACTAAAGAGCATCTATGTAAGAGATGCTGTGGTTTGTTACAGTTTCATAAGCAGAGTTCAACTAGATATGGTCCGTATGAGTAGGAAACACAGTTCTTTTTTTCTGGACATGCTCATGTTTCTTGCTGTATTGGAGACGCTGGAAGAAGAGGATGCTTTTTGCGTTGAAACAGAGTATGTTTCATGCATGAGAACACTGGTCTGAATTTTCATTCAGAAACGGAGTTAAACCAAAGTCTCGGTGTCTTAGTACAAGCAAGAGTTCATATCCCGTAAACCCCGTGTTTTTTTGGCTCAAATGTATTTACACAGTTCTTGAAACCAACAAGTGTTTCACTATTAACTAAAGAGCATCTATGTAACACATGCTGTGGTTTGTTACAGTTTCATAAGCAGAGTTCAACTAGATATGGTCCGTATGAGTAGGAAACACAGTTCTTTTTTTGTGGGCATGCTCATGTTTCTTGCTGTATTGCAGACTCTGGAAAGAAGAGGAAGCTTCTTGCGTTAAAACAGAGGTTGTTTCATGTATGAGAACACTGGTCTGAATTATCCTTCAGAAACGGAGTTAAACAAAAGTCTCTGTGTCTTCCTACAAGCAAGAGTTCATATCCGGGAAACCCAGTGATTTTTCGGCTCAAATGAATTTATACAGTACACGAACCCAACACGGTTTTCACTATTAACTAAAGAGCATCTATGTAAGAGATGCTGTGGTTTGATACAGTTTCATAATCAGAGTTCAGGTAGATATGGTCCGTATGAGTAGGAAACACAGTTCTTTTTTTCTGGGCATGCTCATGTGTCTTGCTGTATTAGAGACGCTGGAAAGAAGAGCATCCTCTTTGCGTTAAAAAGGAGTGTGTTTCATGGATGAGATCTCTGGTGTGAATTTCCCTTCACAAACGGAGTGAAACCAAAGCCTCTGTGTTAATACAAGCAAGACTACATTTCCGTTAAACCCAGTGATTTTTCGTCTCAAATGAATTTACACAGTTCACGAACCCAACACGTTTTTCACTATTAACTAAAGAGCATCTATGTAAGAGACGTTGTGGTTTGTTACAGTTTCATGAGCAGAGTTCAACTAGATATGGTCCATATGAGTAGGAAACACTGTTCTTTTTTTCTAGACTTGCTCATATTTCTTGCTGTATTAAAGACTCTGGACAGAAGAGGATGCTTCTTGCCTTAAAACAGAGGGTGTTTCCTGGATGAGAACACTGGTCTTAATTTTCCTTCAGAAATGGAGTTAAAAAAAATGCTCTGTGTCTTTTTATAAGCAAGAGTCATTTCCGGTTCTCCCAGTGATTTTCGGCTCAAATGAATTTACACAGAATCAAACCCAACACGATGTTCACGATTAACTAAAGACCATCTATGTAACACATGCTGTGGTTTGTTACAGTTTCATAAGCAGAGTTCAACTAGATATGGTCCGTATGAATAGGAAACTCAGTTCTTTTTTTCTGGGCATGCTCTTGTTTCATGCTGTATTGGAGACGCTGGAAAGAAGAGCATGCTTCTTGCGTTAAAACAGAGGGTGTTTCATGGATGAGCACAGTGGTCTGAATTTCCATTCACAAATGGAGTTAAACCAAAGCCTCTGTGTCTTCCTACATGCAAGAGTACATTTCCGGTGAACCCAGTGATTTTTCGGTTCCAGTGAATTTACACAGTCTACGAACCCAACACGTTTTTCACTATAAACAAAAGAGCATATTTGTAAGAGATGCTATGGTTTGTTACAGTTTCATAAGCACATTCAAGTAGATAAGGTCCTTATGACTAGGAAACACAGTTCTTTTTTTCTGGCCATGCTCATGTTTCTTGCTGTATTACAGATGCTGGAAAGAAGAGGATGCTTCTTGCGTTGAAACAGAGTGTGTTTCATGGATGAGAACACTGGTCTGAATTTTCCTTCAGAAACGGAGTTAAACAAAAGTCTCTGTGTCTTCCTACAAGCAAGAGTTCATATCCAGTAAACCCATTGATTTTTCGGCTCAAATGAATTGACACGTTTCACGAACCCAACACGTTTTTCACTATTAACTAAAGAGCATCTATGTAAGAGACGCTGTTTTTTGTTACAGTTTCATAATCAGAGGTCAAGTAGATATGGTCCGTATGAGAAGGAAACCAAGTTCATTTTTTCTGGACATGCTCATATTTCTTGATGTATTGCAGAATCTGGACAGAAGAGGATGCTTCTTGCGTTAAAACAGAGGGTGTTTCATGGATGAGCACACTGGTCTTAATTTCCCTTCACAAACGGAGTTAAACCAAATCCTCTGTGTCTCCCTACAAGCAAGAGTTCATTTCCAGTGAACCCAGTGATTTTTCGGCTCAAAGGAATTTACACAGTTCTTGAACCCAACAGGATTTTCAGTATCAACTAAAGAGCATCTATGTAACAGATGCTGTGGTTTGTTACAGTTTCATAAGCAGAGTTCAACTAGATATGGTCTGTATGAGAAGGAAACACAGTTCTTTTTTTCTGGGCATGCTCTTGTTTCATGCTGTATTGGAGACGCTGGAAAGAAGAGCATGCTTCTGCGTTGTAACAGAGTATGTTTCATGGATGAGAACACTGGTCTGAATTTTCCTTCAGAAACGGAGTTAAACCAAAGTCTCTGTGTCTTCCTACAAGCAAGAGTTCATATCCGGTAAACCCCGTGTTTTTTTGGCTCAAATGAATTTACACAGTTCTTGAAACCAACAAGTTTTTCACTATTAACTAAAGAGCATCTATGTAACACATGCTGTGGTTTGTTACAGTTTCATAAGCAGAGTTCAACTAGATATGGTCCGTATAAATAGGAAACACAGTTCTTTTTTTCTGGGCATGCTCTTGTTTCATGCTGTACTGGAGATGCTGGAAAGAAGAGCATGCTTCTTGTGTTAAAACAGAGGGTGTTTCATGGATGAGCACACTGGTCTGAATTTCCCTTCACAAATGGAGTTAAACCAAAGCCTCTGTGTCTTCCTACAAGCAAGAGTTCATTTCCTGTGAACCCAGTGATTTTTCGGTTCCAATGAATTTACACAGTTCACGAACCCAACACGTTTTTCACTATAAACAAAAGAGCATATTTGTAAGAGATGCTGTGGTTTGTTACAGTTTCATAAGCAGAGTTTAAGTAGATACGGTCCTTATGAGTAAGAAACACAGTTCTTTTTTTCTGGGCATGCTCCTTTTTCTTGCTGCATTGGCGATGCTGGAAAGAAGAGCATGCTTCTTGCGTTAAAACAGAGGGTGTTTCATGGATGAGAACACTGGTCTGAATTTCCCTTCACAACCAGAGTTAAACCAAAGGCTCTGTGTCTTCTTATGAGCCAGAGTCATTTCCGGTACACCCAGTGATTTTTCGGCTCAAATGAATTTACACAGTTCACGAACCCAACACGATTTTCACTATTAACTAAAGAGCATCTATGTAAGAGATGATGTGGTTTGTTACAGTTTCATAAGCAGAGTTCAACTAGATATGGTCCGTATGAGTAGGAAACACAGTTCTTTTTTTCTGGACATGCTCATGTTTCTTGCTGTATTGGAGACGCTGGAAGAAGAGGATGCTTTTTGCGTTGAAACAGAGTATGTTTCATGCATGAGAACACTGGTCTGAATTTTCATTCAGAAACGGAGTTAAACCAAAGTCTCGGTGTCTTAGTACAAGCAAGAGTTCATATCCCGTAAACCCCGTGTTTTTTTGGCTCAAATGTATTTACACAGTTCTTGAAACCAACAAGTGTTTCACTATTAACTAAAGAGCATCTATGTAACACATGCTGTGGTTTGTTACAGTTTCATAAGCAGAGTTCAACTAGATATGGTCCGTATGAGTAGGAAACACAGTTCTTTTTTTGTGGGCATGCTCATGTTTCTTGCTGTATTGCAGACTCTGGAAAGAAGAGGAAGCTTCTTGCGTTAAAACAGAGGTTGTTTCATGTATGAGAACACTGGTCTGAATTATCCTTCAGAAACGGAGTTAAACAAAAGTCTCTGTGTCTTCCTACAAGCAAGAGTTCATATCCGGGAAACCCAGTGATTTTTCGGCTCAAATGAATTTATACAGTACACGAACCCAACACGGTTTTCACTATTAACTAAAGAGCATCTATGTAAGAGATGCTGTGGTTTGATACAGTTTCATAATCAGAGTTCAGGTAGATATGGTCCGTATGAGTAGGAAACACAGTTCTTTTTTTCTGGGCATGCTCATGTGTCTTGCTGTATTAGAGACGCTGGAAAGAAGAGCATCCTCTTTGCGTTAAAAAGGAGTGTGTTTCATGGATGAGATCTCTGGTGTGAATTTCCCTTCACAAACGGAGTGAAACCAAAGCCTCTGTGTTAATACAAGCAAGACTACATTTCCGTTAAACCCAGTGATTTTTCGTCTCAAATGAATTTACACAGTTCACGAACCCAACACGTTTTTCACTATTAACTAAAGAGCATCTATGTAAGAGACGTTGTGGTTTGTTACAGTTTCATGAGCAGAGTTCAACTAGATATGGTCCATATGAGTAGGAAACACTGTTCTTTTTTTCTAGACTTGCTCATATTTCTTGCTGTATTAAAGACTCTGGACAGAAGAGGATGCTTCTTGCCTTAAAACAGAGGGTGTTTCCTGGATGAGAACACTGGTCTTAATTTTCCTTCAGAAATGGAGTTAAAAAAAAGGCTCTGTGTCTTTTTATAAGCAAGAGTCATTTCCGGTTCTCCCAGTGATTTTCGGCTCAAATGAATTTACACAGAATCAAACCCAACACGATGTTCACGATTAACTAAAGACCATCTATGTAACACATGCTGTGGTTTGTTACAGTTTCATAAGCAGAGTTCAACTAGATATGGTCCGTATGAATAGGAAACTCAGTTCTTTTTTTCTGGGCATGCTCTTGTTTCATGCTGTATTGGAGACGCTGGAAAGAAGAGCATGCTTCTTGCGTTAAAACAGAGGGTGTTTCATGGATGAGCACAGTGGTCTGAATTTCCATTCACAAATGGAGTTAAACCAAAGCCTCTGTGTCTTCCTACATGCAAGAGTACATTTCCGGTGAACCCAGTGATTTTTCGGTTCCAGTGAATTTACACAGTCCACGAACCCAACACGTTTTTCACTATAAACAAAAGAGCATATTTGTAAGAGATGCTGTGGTTTGTTACAGTTTCATAAGCACATTCAAGTAGATAAGGTCCTTATGACTAGGAAACACAGTTCTTTTTTTCTGGCCATGCTCATGTTTCTTGCTGTATTACAGATGCTGGAAAGAAGAGGATGCTTCTTGCGTTGAAACAGAGTGTGTTTCATGGATGAGAACACTGGTCTGAATTTTCCTTCAGAAACGGAGTTAAACAAAAGTCTCTGTGTCTTCCTACAAGCAAGAGTTCATATCCAGTAAACCCATTGATTTTTCGGCTCAAATGAATTGACACGTTTCACGAAACCAACACGTTTTTCACTATTAACTAAAGAGCATCTATGTAAGAGACGCTGTTTTTTGTTACAGTTTCATAATCAGAGGTCAAGTAGATATGGTCCGTATGAGAAGGAAACCAAGTTCATTTTTTCTGGACATGCTCATATTTCTTGATGTATTGCAGACTCTGGACAGAAGAGGATGCTTCTTGCGTTAAAACAGAGGGTGTTTCATGGATGAGCACACTGGTCTGAATTTCCCTTCACAAACGGAGTTAAACCAAATCCTCTGTGTCTCCCTACAAGCAAGAGTTCATTTCCGGTGAACCCAGTGATTTTTCGGCTCAAAGGAATTTACACAGTTCTTGAACCCAACAGGGTTTTCAGTATCAACTAAAGAGCATCTATGTAACAGATGCTGTGGTTTGTTACAGTTTCATAAGCAGAGTTCAACTAGATATGGTCCGTATGAGTAGGAAACACAGTTCTTTTTTTCTGGGCATGCTCATGTTTCTTGCTGTATTGGAGACGCTGGAAGAAGAGCATGCTTCTTGCGTTGTAACAGAGTATGTTTTATGGATGAGAACACTGGTCTTAATTTTCCTTCAGAAATGGAGTTAAACCAAAGTCTCTGTGTCTTCGTACAAGCATGAGTTCATATCCGGTAAACCCAGGGGTTTTTCGGCTCAAATGAATTTACACAGTTCATGAACCTAACACGTTTTTCACTATTAACTAAATAGCAACTATATAAGAGATGCTGTGGTTTGTTACAGTTTCATGAGCAGAGTTCAACTAGATATGGTCCTTATGAGTAGGAAACACAGTTCTTTTTTTCTGGACATACTCATATTTCTTGCTGTATTGCAGACTCTGGACAGAAGAGGATGCTTCTTGCGTTAAAACAGAGGGTGTTTCATGGATGAGAACACTGGTCTGAATTTTCCTTCAGAAAGGGAGTTAATCCAAAGGCTCTGTGTCTTCTTATAAGCAAGAGTCATTTCCGGTACACCCAGTGATTTTTCGGCTCAAATGAATTTACACAGTTCACGGACCCAGCACGATTTTCACTATTAACTAAAGAGCATCTATGTAAGAGATGCTGTGGTTTGTTACAGTTTCATAAGCAGAGTTCAACTATATATATCCATATGAGTAGGAAACACAGTTCTTTTTTTCTGGGCATGCTCATGTGTCTTGCTGTATTAGAGATGCTGGAAAGAAGAGCATCCTCTTTGCGTTAAAAAGGAGTGTGTTTCATGGATGAGATCTCTGGTGTGAATTTCCCTTCACAAACGGAGTGAAAACAAAGCCTCTGTGTCTTAATACAAGCAAGAGTACATGTCCGTTAAACCCAGTGATTTTTCGGCTCAAATGAATTTACACAGTTCACGAACCCAACACGTTTTTCACTATTAACTAAAGAGCATCTATGTAAGAGACGCTGTGGTTTGTTACAGTTTCATGAGCAGAGTTCAACTAGATATGGTCCGTATGAGTAGGAAACACAGTTCTTTTTTTTCCTGGGCATGCTCATGTATCTTGCTGTATTAGAGACGGTGGAAAGAAGAGGATGCTTCTTGAGTTACAACAGAGTGTGTTTCATGGATGAGAACAGTGGTCTGAATTTCCCTTCACAAACGGAGTTAAACCAAAGGCTCTTTGTCTTCCTACAAGCAAGAGCTCATTTCCGGTAAACCCAGTGATTTTTTCAGCGTGAATGAATTTACACAGTTCATGAACCCAACACGATTTTCACTATTAACTAAAGAGCATCTATGTAAGAGATGCTGTAGTTTGTTACAGTTTCATAAGCAGATTCAACTAGATATGATCCTTATGAGTAGGAAACACAGTTCTTTTTTTCTGGGCGTGCTCATGTTTCTTGCTGTATTAGAGACGCTGGAAAGAAGAGGATGCTTCTTGCGTTAAAACAGAGTGTGTTTCATGGATTAGAACACTGGTCTGAATTATCCTTCAGAAACGGAGTTACACCAAAGGCTCTGTGTCTTCCTACAAGCAAGAGCTCATTTCCTGTAAACCCAGTGATTTTTTGGTTCAATGAATTTACACAGTTCTTGAACCCAACACGATTTTCACTATTAACTTAAGAGCATCTATGTATCACATGCTGTGGTTTGTTACAGTTTCATAAGCAGGGTTCAACTAGATATGGTCCATATGAGTAGGAAACACAGTTCTTTTTTTCTGGTCATGCTCATGTTTCTTGCTGTATTGCAGACTCTGGAAAGAAGACGAAGCTTCTTGCCTTAAAACAGAGAGTGTTTCATGGATGAGAACACTGGCCTGAATTTCCCTTCACAAACGGAGTTAAACCAAAGCCTCTGTGTCTTCCTACATGCAAGAGTTCATTTCCGGTAAACCCAGGGTTTTTTTTAGCTCAAATGAATGTACAGAGTTCATGAACCCAACACGTTTTTCACTATTAAGTCAACACCATCTATGTAACACATGCTGTGGTTTGTTACAGTTTCATAAGCAGAGTTCAACTAGATATGGTCCGTATGAGTAGGAAACACAGTTCTTGTTTTCTGGGCATTCTCATATTTCTTGCTGTATTGCAGACTCTGGACAGAAGAGGATGCTTCTTGCTTTAAAACAGAGGGTGTTTCATGGATGAGAACACTGGTCTGAATTTCCCGTCACAACCGGAGTTTAACCAAAGCCTCTGTGTCTTCCTACAAGCAAGAATTCATTTCCAGTAAACCCAGTGATTTTTTCAGCTCAAATGAATTTACACAATTCACGAACCCAACTCGATTTTCACTACTAACTAAAGAGCATCTATGTAAGAGATGCTGTGGTTTGTTACAGTTTCATAAGCAGATTCACCTAGGTATGGTCCTTATGAGTAGGAAACACAGTTCTTTTTTTCTGGGCATGCTCATGTTTCTTGCTGTATTAGAGATGCTGGAAAGAAGAGGATGCTTCTTGCGTTAAAACAGAGTGTGTTTCATGGATGAGAACACTGGTCTGAATTTCCCTTCACAAATGGAGTTAAACCAAAGGCTCTGTGTCTTCCTACAAGCAAGAGTTCATTTCTGGTAAACCCTGTTATTTTTCGGCTCAAATGAATTTACACAGTTCATGAACCCAACACGTTTTTCACTATTAACTAAAGAGCATCTATGTAAGAGATGCTGTGGTTTGTTACAGTTTCATAAGCAGAGTTTAACTAGATATGGTCGGTAGGACTAAGAAATAAAGTTCTTTTTTTCTGGGCATGCTCATGTTTCTTGCAGTATCGGAGACGTTGGAAGAAGAGCATGCTTCTTGCGTTGTATCAGAGTATGTTTCATGGATTAGAACACTGGTCTGAATTATCCTTCAGAAACGGAGTTAAACCAAAGTCTCTGTGTCTTCCTACAAGCAAGAGTTCATATCCGGTAAACCCAGTATATTTTCGGCTCAAATGAATTTACACAGTTCAAGAACCTAACATGTTTTTCACTATTAACTAGAGAGCAACTATGTAAGAGGTGCTGTGGTTTGTTACAGTTTCATGAGCAGAGTTCAACTAGATATGGTCCGTATGAGTAGGAAACACAGTTCTTTTTCTCTGGACATGCTCATAATTCTTGCTGTATTGCAGACTCTGGACAGAAGAGGATGCTTCTTGCGTTAAAACAGAGGATGTTTCATGGATGAGAACACTGGTCTGAATTTCCCTTCACAAATGGAGTTAAACCAAAGTCTCTGTTTCTTCATAAAAGCAAGAGTTCATTTCCGGTGAACCCTGTGATTTTTCTGCTCAAATGAATATACACAGTTCACAAATCAAACATGTTTTTCACTATTAACTAAAGAGCATCTATGTAAGAGATGCTGTGGTTTGTTACAGTTTCATAAGCAGAGTTTAACTAGATATGGTCGGTAGGACTAAGAAATACAGTTCTTTTTTTCTGGGCATGCTCATGTTTCTTGCAGTATTGGAGACGCTGGAAGAAGAGCATGCTTCTTGCGTTGTATCAGAGTATGTTTCATGGATGAGAACACTGGTCTGAATTTTCCTTTGGAAACGGAGTTAAACAAAAGTCTCTGTGTCTTCCTACAAGCAAGAGTTCATTTCCGGTAAATCCTGTGATTTTTCTGCTCAAATGAATTTACACAGTTCAAAAATCCAACATGTTTTTCACTATTAACTAAAGAGCATCTACATAAGAGATGCTGTAGGTTGTTCCAGTTTCATGAGCAGAGTTCAACTAGATATGGTCCGTATGAGTAGGAAACACAGTTCTTTTTTTCTGGACATGCTCATATTTCTTGCTGTATAGCAGATTCTGGACAGAAGAGGATGCTTCTTGCGTTAAAACAGAGGGTTTTTCATGCATGAGAACACTGGTCTGAATTTCCCTTCACAACCCGAGTGAAACCAAATCCTCTGTGTCTTCCTACAAGCAGGAGTTCATTTCCGGTAAACCCAGGGTTTTTTTTAGCTCAAATGAATGTACACAGTTCATGAACCCAACACGTTTTTCACTATTAACTCAAGAGCATCTATGTAACACATGCTGTGGTTTGTTACAGTTTCATAAGCAGAGTTCAACTAGATATGGTCCGTATGAGTAGGAAACACAGTTCTTTTTTTCTGGTCATGCTCATGTTTCTTGCTGTATTGCAGACTCTGGAAAGAAGAGGAATCTTCTTGCGTTAAAACAGAGGGTGTTTCATGGATGAGAACACTGGTCTCAATTTTCCTTCAGAAACGGAGTTAAACAAAACTCTCTGTGTCTTCCTACAAGCAAGAGTTCATTTCCGGTAAACCCAGGGATTTTTCTGCTCAAATGAATATACACAGTTCATGAACCCAACACGATTTTAAATATTAACTAAAGAGCATCTATGAAAGAGATGCTGTGGTTTGTTACAGTTTCATAAGCAGGGTTTAACTAGATATGGTCGGTAGGACTAAGAAATACAGTTCTTTTTTTCTGGGCATGCTCATGTTTCTTGCAGTATTGGAGACCGTGGAAGAAGAGCATGCTTCTTGCGTTGTATCAGAGTATGTTTCATGGATGAGAACAGTGGTCTGAATTTCCCTTCACAAACGGAGTTAAACCAAAGGCTCTGTCTCTTCCTACAAGCACGAGTTCATTTCCGGTAAACCCAGTGATTTTTTGGTTCAATGAATTTACACAGTTCTTGATCCCAACATGATTTTCACTATTAACTAAAGAGCATCTGTGTAACACATGCTGTGGTTTGTTACAGTTTCATAAGCAGAGTTCAACTAGTATGGTCCGTATGAGTAGGAAACACAGTTCTTTTTTTCTGGTCATGCTCATGTTTCTTGCTGTATTGCAGACTCTGGAAAGAAGTGGAAGCTTCTTGCGTTAAAACAGAGGGTGTTTCATGGATGAGAACACTGGCCTGAATTTCCCTTCACAAACGGAGTAAAACCAAAGCCTCTGTGTCTTCCTACATGCAAGAGTTCATTTCCGGTAAACCCAGGTTTTTTTTAGCTCAAATGAATGTACACAGTTCATGAACCCAACACGTTTTTCACTATTAAGTCTACACCATCTATGTAACACATGCTGTGGTTTGTTACAGTTTCATAAGCAGAGTTCAACTAGATATGGTCCGTATGAGTAAGAAACACAGTTCTTGTTTTCTGGGCATGCTCATATTTCTTGCTGTATTGCAGACTCTGGACAGAAGAGGATGCTTCTTGCTTTAAAACAGAGGGTGTTTCATGGATGAGAACACTGGACTGAATTTCCCATCACAACCGGAGTTTAACCAAAGCCTCTGTGTCTTCCTACAAGCAAGAATTCATTTCCGGTATACCCAGTGATTTTTTCAGCTCAAATGAATTTACACAATTCACGAACCCAACTCGATTTTCACTATTAACTAAAGAGCATCTATGTAAGTGATGCTGTGGTTTGTTACAGTTTCATAAGCATATTCACCTAGATATGGTCCTTATGATTAGGAAACACAGTTCTTTTTTTCTGGGCATGCTCATGTTTCTTGCTGTATTAGAGACGCTGGAAAGAAGAGGATGCTTCTTGCGTTAAAACAGAGTGTGTTTCATGGATGAGAACACTGGTCTGAATTTCCCTTCACAAATGGAGTTAAACCAAAGGCTCCGTGTCTTCCTACAAGCAAGAGTTCATTTCTGGTAAACCCAGTTATTTTTCGGCTCAAATGAATTTACACAGTTCATGAACCCAACACGATTTTCACTATTAACTAAAGAGCATCTATGTAAGAGATGCTGTGGTTTGTTACAGTTTCATAAGCAGAGTTTAACTAGATATGGTCGGTAGGACTAAGAAATACACTTCTTTTTTTCTGGGCATGCTCATGTTTCTTGCAGTATTGGAGACGCTGGAAGAAGAGCATGCTTCTTGCGTTGTATCCGAGTATGTTTCATGGATGAGAACACTGGTCTTAATTTTCCTTCGGAAACGGAGTTAAACAAAAGTCTCTGTGTCTTCCCACAAGCAAGAGTTCATTTCCAGTAAACCCTGTGATTTTTCTGCTCAAATGAATTTACACAGTTCAAATATCCAACATGTTTTTCACTATTAACTAAAGAGCCTCTACGTAAGAGATCCTGTGGTTTGTTCCAGTTTCATGAGCAGAGTTCAACTAGATATGGTCCGTATGAGTAGGAAACAGAGTTCTCTTTTTTCCTGGGCATGCTCATGTATCTTGCTGTATTAGAGACGCTGGAAAGAAGAGGATGCTTCTTGAGTTACAACAGAGTGTGTTTCATGGATGAGAACAGTGGTCTGAATTTCCCTTCACAAACGGAGTTAAACCAAAGGCTCTGTGTATTCCTACAAGCAAGAGTTCATTTCCGGTAAACCCAGTGATTTTTTGGTTCAATGAATTTACACAGTTCTTGAACCCAACACGATTTTCACTATTAACTAAAGAGCATCTATGTAACACATGCTGTGGTTTGTTACAGTTTCATAAGCAGAGTTCAACTAGATATGGTCCGTATGAGTAGGAAACACAGTTCTTGTTTTCTGGGCATGCTCATATTTCTTGCTCTATTGCAGACTCTGGACAGAAGAGGATGCTTCTTGCTTTAAAACAGAGGGTGTCTCATGGATGAGAACACTGGTCTGAATTTCCCGTCACAACCAGAGTTTAACCAAAGCCTCTGTGTCTTCCTACAAGCAAGAAATCATTTCCGGTAAACCCAGTGATTTTTTCAGCTCAAATGAATTTACACAATTCACGAATCCAACTCGATTTTCACTATTAACTAAAGAGCATCTATGTAAGAGATGCTGTGGTTTGTTACAGTTTCATAAGCATATTCACCTAGATATGGTCCTTATGATTAGGAAACACAGTTCTTTTTTTCTGGGCATGCTCATGTTTCTTGCTGTATTAGAGACACTGGAAAGAAGAGGATGCTTCTTGCGTTAAAACAGAGTGTGTTTCATGGGTGAGAACACTGGTCTAAATTTCCCTTCACAAATGGAGTTTAACCAAAGCCTCTGTGTCTTCCTGAAAGCAAGAATTCATTTCCGGTAAACCCAGTGATTTTTTTTCAGCGCAAATGAATTTACACAGTTCATGAACCCAACACGATTTTCACTATTAACTAAAGAGCATCTATGTAAGAGATGCTGTAGTTTGTTACAGTTTCATAAGCAGATTCAACTAGATATGATCCTTATGAGTAGGAAACACAGTTCTTTTTTTCTGGGCATGCTCATGTTTCTTGCTGTATTAGAGACGCTGGAAAGAAGAGGATGCTTCTTGCGTTAAAACAGAGTGTGTTTCATGGATGAGAACACTGGTCTGAATTTCCGTTCACAAATGGAGTTAAACCAAAGGCTCCGTGTCTTCCTACAAGCAAGAGTTCATTTCTGGTAAACCCAGTTATTTTTTGGTTCAATGAATTTACACAATTCTTGAACCCAACACGATTTTCACTATTAACTAAAGAGCATCTATGTAACACATGCTGTGGTTTGTTACAGTTTCATAAGCAGAGTTCAACTAGATATGGTCCGTATGAGTAGGAAACACAGTTCTTTTTTTCTGGTCATGCTCATGTTTCTTGCTGTATTGCAGACTCTGGAAAGAAGAGGAAGCTTCTTGCGTTAAAACAGAGGATGTTTCATGGATGAGAACACTGGCCTGAATTTCCCTTCACAAACGGAGTTAAACCAAAGCCTCTGTGTCTTCCTACATGCAAGAGTTCATTTCCGGTAAACCCAGGGTTTTTTTTTTTTGCTCAAATGAATGTACACAGTTCATGAACCCAACACGTTTTTCACTTTTAAGTTAACACTATCAATGTAACACATGCTGTGGTTTGTTACAGTTTCATAAGCAGAGTTCAACTAGATATGGTCTGTATGAGTAGGAAACACAGTTCTTGTTTTCTGGGCATGCTCTTATTTCTTGCTCTATTGCAGTCTCTGGACAGAAGAGGATGCTTCTTGCTTTAAAACAGAGGGTGTTTCATGGATGAGAACACTGGTCTGAATTTCCAGTCACAACCAGAGTTTAACCAAAGCCTCTGTGTCTTCCTACAAGCAAGAATTCATTTCCGGTAAACCCAGTGATTTTTTCAGCTCAAATGAATTTACACAATTCACGAATCCAACTCGATTTTCACTATTAACTAAAGAGCATCTATGTAAGAGATGCTGTGGTTTGTTACAGTTTCATAAGCATATTCACCTAGATATGGTCCTTATGATTGGGAAACACAGTTCTTTTTTTCTGGGCATGCTCATGTTTCTTGCTGTATTAGAGACGCTGGAAAGAAGAGGATGCTTCTTGCGTTAAAACAGAGTGTGTTTCATGGATGAGAACACTGGTCTGAATTTCCCTTCACAAATGGAGTTAAACCAAAGGCTCCGTGTCTTCCTACAAGCAAGAGTTCATTTCTGGTAAACCCAGTTATTTTTCGGCTCAAATGAATTTACACAGTTCATGAAACCAACACGATTTTAAATATTAACTAAAGAGCATCTATGTAAGAGATGCTGTGGTTTGTTACAGTTTCATAAGCAGAGTTTAACTAGATATGGTCGGTAGGACTAAGAAATACAGTTCTTTTTTTCTGGGCATGCTCATGTTTCTTGCAGTATTGGAGATGCTGGAATAAGAGCATGCTTCTTGCGTTGTATCAGAGTATGTTTCATGGATGAGAACACTGGTCTGAATTTCCCGTCACAACCGGAGTTTAACCAAAGCCTCTGTGTCTTCCTACAAGCAAGAAATCATTTCCGGTAAACCCAGTGATTTTTTCAGCTCAAATGAATTTACACAATTCACGAATCCAACTCGATTTTCACTATTAACTAAAGAGCATCTATGTAAGAGATGCTGTGGTTTGTTACAGTTTCATAAGCATATTCACCTAGATATGGTCCTTATGATTAGGAAACACAGTTCTTTTTTTCTGGGCATGCTCATGTTTCTTGCTGTATTAGAGACGCTGGAAAGAAGGATGCTTCTTGCATTAAAACAGAGTGTGTTTCATGGGTGAGAACACTGGTCTGAATTTCCCTTCACAAATGGAGTTTAACCAAAGCCTCTGTGTCTTCCTGCAAGCAAGAATTCATTTCCGGTAAACCCAGTGATTTTTTTCAGCGCAAATGAATTTACACAGTTCATGAACCCAACATGATTTTCACTATTAACTAAAGAGCATCTACGTAAAAGATGCTGTAGTTTGTTACAGTTTCATATGCAGATTCAACTAGATATGATCCTTATGAGTAGGAAACACAGTTCTTTTTTTCTGGGCATGCTCATGTTTCTTGCTGTATTAGACACGCTGGAAAGAAGAGGATGCTTCTTGAGTTACAACAGAGTGTGTTTCATGGATGAGAACACTGGTCTGAATTTCCCTTCACAAATGGAGTTAAACCAAAGGCTCCGTGTCTTCCTACAAGCAAGAGTTCATTTCTGGTAAACCCAGTTATTTTTTGGTTCAATGAATTTACACAGTTCTTGAACCCAACACGATTTTCACTATTAACTAAATAGCATCTATGTAACACATGCTGTGGTTTGTTACAGTTTCATAAGCAGAGTTCAACTAGATATGGTCCGTATGAGTAGGAAACACAGTTCTTTTTTTCTGGTCATGCTCATGTTTCTTGCTGTATTGCAGACTCTGGAAAGAAGAGGAAGCTTCTTGCGTTAAAACAGAGGATGTTTCATGGATGAGAACACTGGCCTGAATTTCCCTTCACAAACGGAGTTAAACCAAAGCCTCTGTGTCTTCCTACATGCAAGAGTTCATTTCCGGTAAACCCAGGGTTATTTTTTTGCTCAAATGAATGTACACAGTTCATGAACCCAACACGTTTTTCACTATTAAGTCAACACCATCAATGTAACACATGCTGTGGTTTGTTACAGTTTCATAAGCAGAGTTCAACTAGATATGGTCCGTATGAGTAGGAAACACAGTTCTTGTTTTCTGGGCATGCTCATATTTCTTGCTCTATTGCAGACTCTGGACAGAAGAGGATGCTTCTTGCTTTAAAACAGAGGGTGTTTCATGGATGAGAACACTGGTCTGAATTTCCCGTCACAACTGGAGTTTAACCAAAGCCTCTGTGTCTTCCTACAAGCAAGAATTCATTTCCGGTAAACCCAGTGATTTTTTCAGCTCAAATGAATTTACACAATTCACGAACCCAACTCGATTTTCACTATTAACTAAAGAGCATCTATGTAAGAGATGCTGTGGTTTGTTACAGTTTCATAAGCAGATTCACCTAGGTATGGTCCTTATGAGTAGGAAACACAGTTCTTTTTTTCTGGGCATGCTCATGTTTCTTGCTGTATTAGAGATGCTGGAAAGAAGAGGATGCTTCTTGCGTTAAAACAGAGTGTGTTTCATGGATGAGAACACTGGTCTGAATTTCCCTTCACAAATGGAGTTAAACCAAAGGCTCTGTGTCTTCCTACAAGCAAGAGTTCATTTCTGGTAAACCCAGTTATTTTTCGGCTCAAATGAATTTACACAGTTCATGAATCCAACACGATTTTCACTATTAACTAAAGAGCATCTATGTAAGAGATGCTGTGGTTTGTTACAGTTTCATAAGCAGAGTTTAACTAGATATGGTCGGTAGGACTAAGAAATACAGTTCTTTTTTCTGGGCTTGCTCATGTTTCTTGCAGTATTGGAGACGGTGGAAGAAGAGCATGCTTCTTGAGTTGTATCAGAGTATGTTTCATGGATGAGAACACTGGTCTGAATTATCCTTCAGAAACGGAGTTAAACCAAAGTCTCTGTGTCTTCCTACAAGCAAGAGTTCTTATCCGGTAAACCCAGTGATTTTTCGGCTCAAATGAATTTACACAGTTCATGAACCTAACATGTTTTTCACTATTAACTAAAGAGCAACTATGTAAGAGATGCTGTGGTTTGTTACAGTTTCATGAGCAGAGTTCAACTAGATATGGGCTGTATGAGTAGGAAACACAGTTCTTTTTTTCTGGACATGCTCATATTTCTTGCTGTATAGCAGATTCTGGACAGAAGAGGATGCTTCTTGCGTTAAAACAGAGGGTTTTTCATGCATGAGAACACTGGTCTGAATTTCCCTTCACAACCCGAGTGAAACCAAAGCCTCTGTGTCTTCCTACAAGCAGGAGTTCATTTCCGGTAAACCCAGGGGTTTTTTTAGCTCAAATGAATGTACACAATTCATGAACACAACACGTTTTTCACTATTAACTCAAGAGCATCTATGTAACACATGCTGTGCTTTGTTACAGTTTCATAAGCAGAGTTCAACTAGATATGGTCCGTATGAGTAGGAAACACAGTTCTTTTTTTCTGGTCATGCTCATGTTTCTTGCTGTATTGCAGACTCTGGAAAGAAGAGGAATCTTCTTGCGTTAAAACAGAGGGTGTTTCATGGATGAGAACACTGGTCTCAATGTTCCTTCAGAAACGGAGTTAAACAAAACTCTCTGTGTCTTCCTACAAGCAAGAGTCATATCCGGTAAACCCAGGGATTTTTCTGCTCAAATGAATATACACAGTTCATGAACCCAACACGATTTTAAATATTAACTAAAGAGCATCTATGTAAGAGATGCTGTAGTTTGTTACAGTTTCATAAGCAGATTCAACTAGATATGATCCTTATGAGTAGGAAACACAATTCTTTTTTTCTGGGCGTGCTCATGTTTCTTGCTGTATTAGAGACGCTGGAAAGAAGAGGATGCTTCTTGCGTTAAAACAGAGTGTGTTTCATGGATGAGAACACTGGTCTGAATTTCCCTTCACAAATGGAGTTAAACCAAAGGCTCCGTGTCTTCCTACAAGCAAGAGTTCATTTCTGGTAAACCCAGTTATTTTTCGGCTCAAATGAATTTACACAGTTCATGAACCCAACACGATTTTCACTATTAACTAAAGAGCATCTATGTAAGAGATGCTGTGGTTTGTTACAGTTTCATAAGCAGAGTTTAACTAGATATGGTCGGTAGGACTAAGAAATACAGTTCTTTTTTTCTGGGCATGCTCATGTTTCTTGCAGTATTGGAGACGCTGGAAGAAGAGCATGCTTCTTGCGTTGTATCAGAGTATGTTTCATGGATGAGGACACTGGTCTGAATTTTCCTTCGGAAAGGGAGTTAAACAAAAGTCTCTGTGTCTTCCTACAAGCAAGAGTTCATTTCCGGTAAATCCTGTGATTTTTCTGCTCAAATGAATTTACACAGTTCAAAAATCCAACATGTTTTTCACTATTAACTAAAGACCATCTACGTAAGAGATGCTGTGGGTTGTTCCAGTTTCATGAGCAGAGTTCAACTAGATATGGTCCTTATGAATAGGAAACACAGTTCTTTTTTTTCCTGGGCATGCTCATGTATCTTGCTGTATTAGTGACGCTGGAAAGAAGAGGATGCTTCTTGAGTTACAACAGAGTGTGTTTCATGGATGAGAACAGTGGTCTGAATTTCCCTTCACAAACGGAGTTAAACCAAAGGCTCTGTGTCTTCCTACAAGCAAGAGATCATTTCCGGTAAACCCAGTGATTTTTTGGTTCAATGAATTTACACAGTTCTTGAACCCAACATGTTTTTCACTATTAACTAAAGAGCAACTATGTAAGAGATGCTGTGGTTTGTTACAGTTTCATGAGCAGAGTTCAACTAGATATGGGCTGTATGAGTAGGAAACACAGTTCTTTTTTTCTGGACATGCTCATATTTCTTGCTGTATAGCAGATTCTGGACAGAAGAGGATGCTTCTTGCGTTAAAACAGAGGGTTTTTCATGCATGAGAACACTGGTCTGAATTTCCCTTCACAACCCGAGTGAAACCAAATCCTCTGTGTCTTCCTACAAGCAGGAGTTCATTTCCGGTAAACCCAGGGTTTTTTTTTTAGCTCAAATGAATGTACACAGTTCATGAACCCAACACGTTTTTCACTATTAACTCAAGAGCATCTATGTAACACATGCTGTGGTTTGTTACAGTTTCATAAGCAGAGTTCAACTAGATATGGTCCGTATGAGTAGGAAACACAGTTCTTTTTTTCTGGTCATGCTCATGTTTCTTGCTGTATTGCAGACTCTGGAAAGAAGAGGAATCTTCTTGCGTTAAAACAGAGGGTGTTTCATGGATGAGAACACTGGTCTCAATTTTCCTTCAGAAACGGAGTTAAACAAAACTCTCTGTGTCTTCCTACAAGCAAGAGTTCATATCCGGTAAACCCAGGGATTTTTCTGCTCAAATGAATATACACAGTTCATGAACCCAACACGATTTTAAATATTAACTAAAGAGCATCTATGAAAGAGATGCTGTGGTTTGTTATAGTTTCATAAGCAGAGTTTAACTAGATATGGTCGGTAGGACTAAGAAATACAGTTCTTTTTTTCTGGGCATGCTCATGTTTCTTGCAGTATTGGAGACGGTGGAAGAAGAGCATGCTTCTTGCGTTGTATCAGAGTATGTTTCATGGATGAGAACACTGGTCTGAATTTCCCTTCACAAACGGAGTTAAACCAAAGGCTCTGTCTCTTCCTACAAGCAAGAGTTCATTTCCGGTAAACCCAGTGATTTTTTGGTTCAATGAATTTACACAGTTCTTGATCCCAACATGATTTTCACTATTAACTAAAGAGCATCTGTGTAACACATGCTGTGGTTTGTTACAGTTTCATAAGCAGAGTTCAACTAGTATGGTCCGTATGAGTAGGAAACACAGTTCTTTTTTTCTTGTCATGCTCATGTTTCTTGCTGTATTGCAGACTCTGGAAAGAAGTGGAAGCTTCTTGCGTTAAAACAGAGGGTGTTTCATGGATGAGAACACTGGCCTGAATTTCCCTTCACAAACGGAGTAAAACCAAACCCTCTGTGTCTTCCTACATGCAAGAGTTCATTTCCGGTAAACCCAGGTTTTTTTTTAGCTCAAATGAATGTACACAGTTCATGAACCCAACACGTTTTTCACTATTAAGTCTACACCATCTATGTAACACATGCTGTGGTTTGTTACAGTTTCATAAGCAGAGTTCAACTAGATATGGTCCGTATGAGTAAGAAACACAGTTCTTGTTTTCTGGGCATGCTCATATTTCTTGCTGTATTGCAGACTCTGGACAGAAGAGGATGCTTCTTGCTTTAAAACAGAGGGTGTTTCATGGATGAGAACACTGGACTGAATTTCCCGTCACAACCGGAGTTTAACCAAAGCCTCTGTGTCTTCCTAAAAGCAAGAATTCATTTCCGGTAAACCCAGTGATTTTTTCAGCTCAAATGAATTTACACAATTCACGAACCCAACTCGATTTTCACTATTAACTAAAGAGCATCTATGTAAGCGATGCTGTGGTTTTTTACAGTTTCATAAGCATATTCACCTAGATATGGTCCTTATGATTAGGAAACACAGTTCTTTTTTTCTGGGCATGCTCATGTTTCTTGCTGTATTAGAGACGCTGGAAAGAAGAGGATGCTTCTTGCGTTAAAACAGAGTGAGTTTCATGGATGAGAACACTGGTCTGAATTTCCCTTCACAAATGGAGTTAAACCAAAGGCTCCGTGTCTTCCTACAAGCAAGAGTTCATTTCTGGTAAACCCAGTTATTTTTCGGCTCAAATGAATTTTCACAGTTCATGAACCCAACACGATTTTCACTATTAACTAAAGAGCATCTATGTAAGAGATGCTGTGGTTTGTTACAGTTTCATAAGCAGAGATTAACTAGATATGGTCGGTAGGACTAAGAAATACACTTCTTTTTTTCTGGGCATGCTCATGTTTCTTGCAGTATTGGAGACGCTGGAAGAAGAGCATGCTTCTTGCGCTGTATCCGAGTATGTTTCATGGATGAGAACACTGGTCTGAATTTTCCTTCGGAAACGGAGTTAAACAAAAGTCTCTGTGTCTTCCCACAAGCAAGAGTTCATTTCCGGTAAACCCTGTGATTTTTCTGCTCAAATGAATTTACACAGTTCAAAAATCCAACATGTTTTTCACTATTAACTAAAGAGCCTCTACGTAAGAGATCCTGTGGTTTGTTCCAGTTTCATGAGCAGAGTTCAACTAGATATGGTCCGTATGAGTAGGAAACAGAGTTCTCTTTTTTCCTGGGCATGCTCATGTATCTTGCTGTATTAGAGACGCTGGAAAGAAGAGGATGCTTCTTGAGTTACAACAGAGTGTGTTTCATGGATGAGAACAGTGGTCTGAATTTCCCTTCACAAACGGAGTTAAACCAAAGGCTCTGTTTCTTCCTACAAGCAAGAGTTCATTTCCGGTAAACCCAGTGATTTATTGGTTCAATGAATTTACACAGTTCTTGAACCCAACACGATTTTCACTATTAACTAAAGAGCATCTATGTAACACATGCTGTGGTTTGTTACAGTTTCATAAGCAGAGTTCAACTAGATATGGTCCGTATGAGTAGGAAACACAGTTCTTGTTTTCTGGGCATGCTCATATTTCTTGCTCTATTGCAGACTCTGGACAGAAGAGGATGCTTCTTGCTTTAAAACAGAGGGTGTTTCATGGATGAGAACACTGGTCTGAATTTCCCGTCACAACCAGAGTTTAACCAAAGCCTCTGTGTCTTCCTACAAGCAAGAAATCATTTCCGGTAAACCCAGTGATTTTTTCAGCTCAAATGAATTTACACAATTCACGAATCCAACTCGATTTTCACTATTAACTAAAGAGCATCTATGTAAGAGATGCTGTGGTTTGTTACAGTTTCATAAGCATATTCACCTAGATATGGTCCTTATGATTAGGAAACACAGTTCTTTTTTTCTGGGCATGCTCATGTTTCTTGCTGTATTAGAGACGCTGGAAAGAAGAGGATGCTTCTTGCGTTAAAACAGAGTGTGTTTCATGGATGAGAACACTGGTCTGAATTTTCCTTCACAAATGGAGTTAAACCAAAGGCTCCGTGTCTTCCTACAAGCAAGAGTTCATTTCTGGTAAACCCAGTTATTTTTCGGCTCAAATGAATTTACACAGTTCATGAACCCAACACGATTTTCACTATTAACTAAAGAGCATCTATGTAAGAGATGCTGTGGTTTGTTACAGTTTCATAAGCAGAGTTTAACTAGATATGGTCGGTAGGACTAAGAAATACAGTTCTTTTTTTCTGGGCATGCTCATGTTTCTTGCAGTATTGGAGACGCTGGAAGAAGAGCATGCTTCTTGCGTTGTATCAGAGTATGTTTCATGGATGAGAACACTGGTCTGAATTTTCCTTCGGAAAGGGAGTTAAACAAAAGTCTCTGTGTCTTCCTACAAGCAAGAGTTCATTTCCGGTAAATCCTGTGATTTTTCTGCTCAAATGAATTTACACAGTTCAAAAATCCAACATGTTTTTCACTATTAACTAAAGACCATCTACGTAAGAGATGCTGTGGGTTGTTCCAGTTTCATGAGCAGAGTTCAACTAGATATGGTCCTTATGAATAGGAAACACAGTTCTTTTTTTTCCTGGGCATGCTCATGTATCTTGCTGTATTAGAGACGCTGGAAAGAAGAGGATGCTTCTTGAGTTACAACAGAGTGTGTTTCATGGATGAGAACAGTGGTCTGAATTTCCCTTCACAAACGGAGTTAAACCAAAGGCTCTGTGTCTTCCTACAAGCAAGAGATCATTTCCGGTAAACCCAGTGATTTTTTGGTTCAATGAATTTACACAGTTCTTGAACCCAACATGATTTTCACTATTAACTTAAGAGCATCTATGTATCACATGCTGTGGTTTGTTACAGTTTCATAAGCAGAGTTCAACTAGATATGGTCCATATGAGTAGGAAACACAGTTCTTTTTTTCTGGTCATGCTCTTGTTTCTTGCTGTATTGCAGACTCTGGAAAGAAGAGGAAGCTTCTTGCCTTAAAACAGAGAGTGTTTCATGGATGAAAACACTGGCCTAAATTTCCCTTCACAAACGGAGTTAAACCAAAGCCTCTGTGTCTTCCTACATGCAAGAGTTCATTTCCGGTAAACCCAGGGTTTTTTTTTAGCTCAAATGAATGTACACAGTTCATGAACCCAACACGTTTTTCACTATTAAGTCAACACCATCTATGTAACACATGCTGTGGTTTGTTACAGTTTCATAAGCAGAGTTCAACTAGATATGGTCCGTATGAGTAGGAAACACAGTTCTTGTTTTCTGGGCATGCTCATATTTCTTGCTGTATTGCAGACTCTGGACAGAAGAGGATGATTCTTGCTTTAAAAAAGAGGGTGTTTCATGGATGAGAACACTGGTCTGAATTTCCCATCACAACCGGAGTTTAACCAAAGCCTCTGTGTCTTCCTACAAGCAAGAATTCATTTCCGGTAAACACAGTGATTTTTTCAGCTCAAATGAATTTACACAATTCACGAACCCAACTCGATTTTCACTATTAACTAAAGAGCATCTATGTAAGAGATGCTGTGGTTTGTTACAGTTTCATAAGCAGATTCACCTAGGTATGGTCCTTATGAGTAGGAAACACAGTTCTTTTTTTCTGGGCATGCTCATGTTTCTTGCTGTATTAGAGATGCTGGAAAGAAGAGGATGCTTCTTGCGTTAAAACAGAGTGTGTTTCATGGATGAGAACACTGGTCTGAATTTCCCTTCACAAATGGAGTTAAACCAAAGGCTCTGTGTCTTCCTACAAGCAAGAGTTCATTTCTGGTAAACCCAGTTATTTTTCGGCTCAAATGAATTTACACAGTTCATGAATCCAACACGATTTTCACTATTAACTAAAGAGCATCTATGTAAGAGATGCTGTGGTTTTTTACAGTTTCATAAGCAGAGTTTAACTAGATATGGTCGGTAGGACTAAGAAATACAGTTCTTTTTTTCTGGGCATGCTCATGTTTCTTGCAGTATTGGAGACGGTGGAAGAAGAGCATGCTTCTTGAGTTGTATCAGAGTATGTTTCATGGATGAGAACACTGGTCTGAATTATCCTTCAGAAACGGAGTTAAACCAAAGTCTCTGTGTCTTGCTACAAGCAAGAGTTCTTATCCGGTAAACCCAGTGATTTTTCGGCTCAAATGAATTTACACAGTTCATGAACCTAACATGTTTTTCACTACTAACTAAAGAGCAACTATGTAAGAGATGCTGTGGTTTGTTACAGTTTCATGAGCAGAGTTCAACTAGATATGGGCTGTATGAGTAGGAAACACAGTTCTTTTTTTCTGGACATGCTCATATTTCTTGCTGTATAGCAGATTCTGGACAGAAGAGGATGCTTCTTGCGTTAAAACAGAGGGTTTTTCATGCATGAGAACACTGGTCTGAATTTCCCTTCACAACCCGAGTGAAACCAAATCCTCTGTGTCTTCCTACAAGCAGGAGTTCATTTCCGGTAAACCCAGGGTTTTTTTTTAGCTCAAATGAATGTACACAGTTCATGAACCCAACACGTTTTTCACTATTAACTCAAGAGCATCTATGTAACACATGCTGTGGTTTGTTACAGTTTCATAAGCAGAGTTCAACTAGATATGGTCCGTATGAGTAGGAAACACAGTTCTTTTTTTCTGGTCATGCTCATGTTTCTTGCTGTATTGCAGACTCTGGAAAGAAGAGGAATCTTCTTGCGTTAAAACAGAGGGTGTTTCATGGATGAGAACACTGGTCTCAATTTTCCTTCAGAAACGGAGTTAAACAAAACTCTCTGTGTCTTCCTACAAGCAAGAGTTCATATCCGGTAAACCCAGGGATTTTTCTGCTCAAATGAATATACACAGTTCATGAACCCAACACGATTTTAAATATTAACTAAAGAGCATCTATGAAAGAGATGCTATGGTTTGTTATAGTTTCATAAGCAGAGTTTAACTAGATATGGTCGGTAGGACTAAGAAATACAGTTCTTTTTTTCTGGGCATGCTCATGTTTCTTGCAGTATTGGAGACGGTGGAAGAAGAGCATGCTTCTTGCGTTGTATCAGAGTATGTTTCATGGATGAGAACACTGGTCTGAATTTCCCTTCACAAACGGAGTTAAACCAAAGGCTCTGTCTCTTCCTACAAGCAAGAGTTCATTTCCGGTAAACCCAGTGATTTTTTGGTTCAATGAATTTACACAGTTCTTGATCCCAACATGATTTTCACTATTAACTAAAGAGCATCATTGTAACACATGCTGTGGTTTGTTACAGTTTCATAAGCAGAGTTCAACTAGTATGGTCCGTATGAGTAGGAAACACAGTTCTTTTTTTCTGGTCATGCTCATGTTTCTTGCTGTATTGCAGACTCTGGAAAGAAGTGGAAGCTTCTTGCGTTAAAACAGAGGGTGTTTCATGGATGAGAACACTGGCCTGAATTTCCCTTCACAAACGGAGTAAAACCAAAGCCTCTGTGTCTTCCTACATGCAAGAGTTCATTTCCGGTAAACCCAGGTTTTTTTTAGCTCAAATGAATGTACACAGTTCATGAACCCAACACGTTTTTCACTATTAAGTCTACACCATCTATGTAACACATGCTGTGGTTTGTTACAGTTTCATAAGCAGAGTTCAACTAGATATGGTCCGTATGAGTAAGAAACACAGTTCTTGTTTTCTGGGCATGCTCATATTTCTTGCTGTATTGCAGACTCTGGACAGAAGAGGATGCTTCTTGCTTTAAAACAGAGGGTGTTTCATGGATGAGAACACTGGACTGAATTTCCCGTCACAACCGGAGTTTAACCAAAGCCTCTGTGTCTTCCTACAAGCAAGAATTCATTTCCGGTAAACCCAGTGATTTTTTCAGCTCAAATGAATTTACACAATTCACGAACCCAACTCGATTTTCACTATTAACTAAAGAGCATCTATGTAAGCGATGCTGTGGTTTTTTACAGTTTCATAAGCATATTCACCTAGATATGGTCCTTATGATTAGGAAACACAGTTCTTTTTTTCTGGGCATGCTCATGTTTCTTGCTGTATTAGAGACGCTGGAAAGAAGAGGATGCTTCTTGCGTTAAAACAGAGTGTGTTTCATGGATGAGAACACTGGTCTGAATTTCCCTTCACAAATGGAGTTAAACCAAAGGCTCCGTGTCTTCCTACAAGCAAGAGTTCATTTCTGGTAAACCCAGTTATTTTTCGGCTCAAATGAATTTACACAGTTCATGAACCCAACACGATTTTCACTATTAACTAAAGAGCATCTATGTAAGAGATGCTGTGGTTTGTTACAGTTTCATAAGCAGAGATTAACTAGATATGGTCGGTAGGACTAAGAAATACACTTCTTTTTTTCTGGGCATGCTCATGTTTCTTGCAGTATTGGAGACGCTGGAAGAAGAGCATGCTTCTTGCGTTGTATCCGAGTATGTTTCATGGATGAGAACACTGGTCTGAATTTTCCTTCGGAAACGGAGTTAAACAAAATCTCTGTGTCTTCCCACAAGCAAGAGTTCATTTCCGGTAAACCCTGTGATTTTTCTGCTCAAATGAATTTACACAGTTCAAAAATCCAACATGTTTTTCACTATTAACTAAAGAGCCTCTACGTAAGAGATCCTGTGGTTTGTTCCAGTTTCATGAGCAGAGTTCAACTAGATATGGTCCGTATGAGTAGGAAACAGAGTTCTCTTTTTTCCTGGGCATGCTCATGTATCTTGCTGTATTAGAGACGCTGGAAAGAAGAGGATGCTTCTTGAGTTACAACAGAGTGTGTTTCATGGATGAGAACAGTGGTCTGAATTTCCCTTCACAAACGGAGTTAAACCAAAGGCTCTGTTTCTTCCTACAAGCAAGAGTTCATTTCCGGTAAACCCAGTGATTTTTTGGTTCAATGAATTTACACAGTTCTTGAACCCAACACGATTTTCACTATTAACTAAAGAGCATCTATGTAACACATGCTGTGGTTTGTTACAGTTTCATAAGCAGAGTTCAACTAGATATGGTCCGTATGAGTAGGAAACACAGTTCTTGTTTTCTGGGCATGCTCATATTTCTTGCTCTATTGCAGACTCTGGACAGAAGAGGATGCTTCTTGCTTTAAAACAGAGGGTGTTTCATGGATGAGAACACTGGTCTGAATTTCCCGTCACAACCAGAGTTTAACCAAAGCCTCTGTGTCTTCCTACAAGCAAGAAATCATTTCCGGTAAACCCAGTGATTTTTTCAGCTCAAATGAATTTACACAATTCACGAATCCAACTCGATTTTCACTATTAACTAAAGAGCATCTATGAAAGAGATGCTGTGGTTTGTTATAGTTTCATAAGCAGAGTTTAACTAGATATGGTCGGTAGGACTAAGAAATACAGTTCTTTTTTTCTGGGCATGCTCATGTTTCTTGCAGTATTGGAGACGGTGGAAGAAGAGCATGCTTCTTGCGTTGTATCAGAGTATGTTTCATGGATGAGAACACTGGTCTGAATTTCCCTTCACAAACGGAGTTAAACCAAAGGCTCTGTCTCTTCCTACAAGCAAGAGTTCATTTCCGGTAAACCCAGTGATTTTTTGGTTCAATGAATTTACACAGTTCTTGATCCCAACATGATTTTCACTATTAACTAAAGAGCATCTGTGTAACACATGCTGTGGTTTGTTACAGTTTCATAAGCAGAGTTCAACTAGTATGGTCCGTATGAGTAGGAAACACAGTTCTTTTTTTCTGGTCATGCTCATGTTTCTTGCTGTATTGCAGACTCTGGAAAGAAGTGGAAGCTTCTTGCGTTAAAACAGAGGGTGTTTCATGGATGAGAACACTGGCCTGAATTTCCCTTCACAAATGGAGTTAAACCAAAGGCTCCGTGTCTTCCTACAAGCAAGAGTTCATTTCTGGTAAACCCAGTTATTTTTCGGCTCAAATGAATTTTCACAGTTCATGAACCCAACACGATTTTCACTATTAACTAAAGAGCATCTATGTAAGAGATGCTGTGGTTTGTTACAGTTTCATAAGCAGAGATTAACTAGATATGGTCGGTAGGACTAAGAAATACACTTCTTTTTTTCTGGGCATGCTCATGTTTCTTGCAGTATTGGAGACGCTGGAAGAAGAGCATGCTTCTTGCGTTGTATCCGAGTATGTTTCATGGATGAGAACACTGGTCTGAATTTTCCTTCGGAAACGGAGTTAAACAAAAGTCTCTGTGTCTTCCCACAAGCAAGAGTTCATTTCCGGTAAACCCTGTGATTTTTCTGCTCAAATGAATTTACACAGTTCAAAAATCCAACATGTTTTTCACTATTAACTAAAGAGCCTCTACGTAAGAGATCCTGTGGTTTGTTCCAGTTTCATGAGCAGAGTTCAACTAGATATGGTCCGTATGAGTAGGAAACAGAGTTCTCTTTTTTCCTGGGCATGCTCATGTATCTTGCTGTATTAGAGACGCTGGAAAGAAGAGGATGCTTCTTGAGTTACAACAGAGTGTGTTTCATGGATGAGAACAGTGGTCTGAATTTCCCTTCACAAACGGAGTTAAACCAAAGGCTCTGTTTCTTCCTACAAGCAAGAGTTCATTTCCGGTAAACCCAGTGATTTTTTGGTTCAATGAATTTACACAGTTCTTGAACCCAACACGATTTTCACTATTAACTAAAGAGCATCTATGTATCACATGCTGTGGTTTGTTACAGTTTCATAAGCAGAGTTCAACTAGATATGGTCCGTATGAGTAGGAAACACAGTTCTTGTTTTCTGGGCATGCTCATATTTCTTGCTCTATTGCAGACTCTGGACAGAAGAGGATGCTTCTTGCTTTAAAACAGAGGGTGTTTCATGGATGAGAACACTGGTCTGAATTTCCCGTCACAACCAGAGTTTAACCAAAGCCTCTGTGTCTTCCTACAAGCAAGAAATCATTTCCGGTAAACCCAGTGATTTTTTCAGCTCAAATGAATTTACACAATTCACGAATCCAACTCGATTTTCACTATTAACTAAAGAGCATCTATGAAAGAGATGCTGTGGTTTGTTATAGTTTCATAAGCAGAGTTTAACTAGATATGGTCGGTAGGACTAAGAAATACAGTTCTTTTTTTCTGGGCATGCTCATGTTTCTTGCAGTATTGGAGACGGTGGAAGAAGAGCATGCTTCTTGCGTTGTATCAGAGTATGTTTCATGGATGAGAACACTGGTCTGAATTTCCCTTCACAAACGGAGTTAAACCAAAGGCTCTGTCTCTTCCTACAAGCAAGAGTTCATTTCCGGTAAACCCAGTGATTTTTTGGTTCAATGAATTTACACAGTTCTTGATCCCAACATGATTTTCACTATTAACTAAAGAGCATCTGTGTAACACATGCTGTGGTTTGTTACAGTTTCATAAGCAGAGTTCAACTAGTATGGTCCGTATGAGTAGGAAACACAGTTCTTTTTTTCTGGTCATGCTCATGTTTCTTGCTGTATTGCAGACTCTGGAAAGAAGTGGAAGCTTCTTGCGTTAAAACAGAGGGTGTTTCATGGATGAGAACACTGGCCTGAATTTCCCTTCACAAACGGAGTAAAACCAAAGCCTCTGTGTCTTCCTACATGCAAGAGTTCATTTCCGGTAAACCCAGGTTTTTTTTAGCTCAAATGAATGTACACAGTTCATGAACCCAACACGTTTTTCACTATTAAGTCTACACCATCTATGTAACACATGCTGTGGTTTGTTACAGTTTCATAAGCAGAGTTCAACTAGATATGGTCCGTATGAGTAAGAAACACAGTTCTTGTTTTCTGGGCATGCTCATATTTCTTGCTGTATTGCAGACTCTGGACAGAAGAGGATGCTTCTTGCTTTAAAACAGAGGGTGTTTCATGGATGAGAACACTGGACTGAATTTCCCGTCACAACCGGAGTTTAACCAAAGCCTCTGTGTCTTCCTACAAGCAAGAATTCATTTCCGGTAAACCCAGTGATTTTTTCAGCTCAAATGAATTTACACAATTCACGAACCCAACTCAATTTTCACTATTAACTAAAGAGCATCTATGTAAGCGATGCTGTGGTTTGTTACAGTTTCATAAGCATATTCACCTAGATATGGTCCTTATGATTAGGAAACACAGTTCTTTTTTTCTGGGCATGCTCATGTTTCTTGCTGTATTAGAGACGCTGGAAAGAAGAGGATGCTTCTTGCGTTAAAACAGAGTGTGTTTCATGGATGAGAACACTGGTCTGAATTTCCCTTCACAAATGGAGTTAAACCAAAGGCTCCGTGTCTTCCTACAAGCAAGAGTTCATTTCTGGTAAACCCAGTTATTTTTCGGCTCAAATGAATTTTCACAGTTCATGAACCCAACACGATTTTCACTATTAACTAAAGAGCATCTATGTAAGAGATGCTGTGGTTTGTTACAGTTTCATAAGCAGAGATTAACTAGATATGGTCGGTAGGACTAAGAAATACACTTCTTTTTTTCTGGGCATGCTCATGTTTCTTGCAGTATTGGAGACGCTGGAAGAAGAGCATGCTTCTTGCGTTGTATCCGAGTATGTTTCATGGATGAGAACACTGGTCTGAATTTTCCTTCGGAAACGGAGTTAAACAAAAGTCTCTGTGTCTTCCCACAAGCAAGAGTTCATTTCCGGTAAACCCTGTGATTTTTCTGCTCAAATGAATTTACACAGTTCAAAAATCCAACATGTTTTTCACTATTAACTAAAGAGCCTCTACGTAAGAGATCCTGTGGTTTGTTCCAGTTTCATGAGCAGAGTTCAACTAGATATGGTCCGTATGAGTAGGAAACAGAGTTCTCTTTTTTCCTGGGCATGCTCATGTATCTTGCTGTATTAGAGACGCTGGAAAGAAGAGGTTGCTTCTTGAGTTACAACAGAGTGTGTTTCATGGATGAGAACAGTGGTCTGAATTTCCCTTCACAAACGGAGTTAAACCAAAGGCTCTGTTTCTTCCTACAAGCAAGAGTTCATTTCCGGTAAACCCAGTGATTTATTGGTTCAATGAATTTACACAGTTCTTGAACCCAACACGATTTTCACTATTAACTAAAGAGCATCTATGTAACACATGCTGTGGTTTGTTACAGTTTCATAAGCAGAGTTCAACTAGTATGGTCCGTATGAGTAGGAAACACAGTTCTTTTTTTCTGGTCATGCTCATGTTTCTTGCTGTATTGCAGACTCTGGAAAGAAGTGGAAGCTTCTTGCGTTAAAACAGAGGGTGTTTCATGGATGAGAACACTGGCCTGAATTTCCCTTCACAAACGGAGTAAAACCAAAGCCTCTGTGTCTTCCTACATGCAAGAGTTCATTTCCGGTAAACCCAGGTTTTTTTTAGCTCAAATGAATGTACACAGTTCATGAACCCAACACGTTTTTCACTATTAAGTCTACACCATCTATGTAACACATGCTGTGGTTTGTTACAGTTTCATAAGCAGAGTTCAACTAGATATGGTCCGTATGAGTAAGAAACACAGTTCTTGTTTTCTGGGCATGCTCATATTTCTTGCTGTATTGCAGACTCTGGACAGAAGAGGATGCTTCTTGCTTTAAAACAGAGGGTGTTTCATGGATGAGAACACTGGACTGAATTTCCCGTCACAACCGGAGTTTAACCAAAGCCTCTGTGTCTTCCTACAAGCAAGAATTCATTTCCGGTAAACCCAGTGATTTTTTCAGCTCAAATGAATTTACACAATTCACGAACCCAACTCGATTTTCACTATTAACTAAAGAGCATCTATGTAAGCGATGCTGTGGTTTTTTACAGTTTCATAAGCATATTCACCTAGATATGGTCCTTATGATTAGGAAACACAGTTCTTTTTTTCTGGGCATGCTCATGTTTCTTGCTGTATTAGAGACGCTGGAAAGAAGAGGATGCTTCTTGCGTTAAAACAGAGTGTGTTTCATGGATGAGAACACTGGTCTGAATTTCCCTTCACAAATGGAGTTAAACCAAAGGCTCCGTGTCTTCCTACAAGCAAGAGTTCATTTCTGGTAAACCCAGTTATTTTTCGGCTCAAATGAATTTACACAGTTCATGAACCCAACACGATTTTCACTATTAACTAAAGAGCATCTATGTAAGAGATGCTGTGGTTTGTTACAGTTTCATAAGCAGAGATTAACTAGATATGGTCGGTAGGACTAAGAAATACACTTCTTTTTTTCTGGGCATGCTCATGTTTCTTGCAGTATTGGAGACGCTGGAAGAAGAGCATGCTTCTTGCGTTGTATCCGAGTATGTTTCATGGATGAGAACACTGGTCTGAATTTTCCTTCGGAAACGGAGTTAAACAAAATCTCTGTGTCTTCCCACAAGCAAGAGTTCATTTCCGGTAAACCCTGTGATTTTTCTGCTCAAATGAATTTACACAGTTCAAAAATCCAACATGTTTTTCACTATTAACTAAAGAGCCTCTACGTAAGAGATCCTGTGGTTTGTTCCAGTTTCATGAGCAGAGTTCAACTAGATATGGTCCGTATGAGTAGGAAACAGAGTTCTCTTTTTTCCTGGGCATGCTCATGTATCTTGCTGTATTAGAGACGCTGGAAAGAAGAGGATGCTTCTTGAGTTACAACAGAGTGTGTTTCATGGATGAGAACAGTGGTCTGAATTTCCCTTCACAAACGGAGTTAAACCAAAGGCTCTGTTTCTTCCTACAAGCAAGAGTTCATTTCCGGTAAACCCAGTGATTTTTTGGTTCAATGAATTTACACAGTTCTTGAACCCAACACGATTTTCACTATTAACTAAAGAGCATCTATGTAACACATGCTGTGGTTTGTTACAGTTTCATAAGCAGAGTTCAACTAGATATGGTCCGTATGAGTAGGAAACACAGTTCTTGTTTTCTGGGCATGCTCATATTTCTTGCTCTATTGCAGACTCTGGACAGAAGAGGATGCTTCTTGCTTTAAAACAGAGGGTGTTTCATGGATGAGAACACTGGTCTGAATTTCCCGTCACAACCAGAGTTTAACCAAAGCCTCTGTGTCTTCCTACAAGCAAGAAATCATTTCCGGTAAACCCAGTGATTTTTTCAGCTCAAATGAATTTACACAATTCACGAATCCAACTCGATTTTCACTATTAACTAAAGAGCATCTATGAAAGAGATGCTGTGGTTTGTTATAGTTTCATAAGCAGAGTTTAACTAGATATGGTCGGTAGGACTAAGAAATACAGTTCTTTTTTTCTGGGCATGCTCATGTTTCTTGCAGTATTGGAGACGGTGGAAGAAGAGCATGCTTCTTGCGTTGTATCAGAGTATGTTTCATGGATGAGAACACTGGTCTGAATTTCCCTTCACAAACGGAGTTAAACCAAAGGCTCTGTCTCTTCCTACAAGCAAGAGTTCATTTCCGGTAAACCCAGTGATTTTTTGGTTCAATGAATTTACACAGTTCTTGATCCCAACATGATTTTCACTATTAACTAAAGAGCATCTGTGTAACACATGCTGTGGTTTGTTACAGTTTCATAAGCAGAGTTCAACTAGTATGGTCCGTATGAGTAGGAAACACAGTTCTTTTTTTCTGGTCATGCTCATGTTTCTTGCTGTATTGCAGACTCTGGAAAGAAGTGGAAGCTTCTTGCGTTAAAACAGAGGGTGTTTCATGGATGAGAACACTGGCCTGAATTTCCCTTCACAAATGGAGTTAAACCAAAGGCTCCGTGTCTTCCTACAAGCAAGAGTTCATTTCTGGTAAACCCAGTTATTTTTCGGCTCAAATGAATTTTCACAGTTCATGAACCCAACACGATTTTCACTATTAACTAAAGAGCATCTATGTAAGAGATGCTGTGGTTTGTTACAGTTTCATAAGCAGAGATTAACTAGATATGGTCGGTAGGACTAAGAAATACACTTCTTTTTTTCTGGGCATGCTCATGTTTCTTGCAGTATTGGAGACGCTGGAAGAAGAGCATGCTTCTTGCGTTGTATCCGAGTATGTTTCATGGATGAGAACACTGGTCTGAATTTTCCTTCGGAAACGGAGTTAAACAAAAGTCTCTGTGTCTTCCCACAAGCAAGAGTTCATTTCCGGTAAACCCTGTGATTTTTCTGCTCAAATGAATTTACACAGTTCAAAAATCCAACATGTTTTTCACTATTAACTAAAGAGCCTCTACGTAAGAGATCCTGTGGTTTGTTCCAGTTTCATGAGCAGAGTTCAACTAGATATGGTCCGTATGAGTAGGAAACAGAGTTCTCTTTTTTCCTGGGCATGCTCATGTATCTTGCTGTATTAGAGACGCTGGAAAGAAGAGGATGCTTCTTGAGTTACAACAGAGTGTGTTTCATGGATGAGAACAGTGGTCTGAATTTCCCTTCACAAACGGAGTTAAACCAAAGGCTCTGTTTCTTCCTACAAGCAAGAGTTCATTTCCGGTAAACCCAGTGATTTTTTGGTTCAATGAATTTACACAGTTCTTGAACCCAACACGATTTTCACTATTAACTAAAGAGCATCTATGTATCACATGCTGTGGTTTGTTACAGTTTCATAAGCAGAGTTCAACTAGATATGGTCCGTATGAGTAGGAAACACAGTTCTTGTTTTCTGGGCATGCTCATATTTCTTGCTCTATTGCAGACTCTGGACAGAAGAGGATGCTTCTTGCTTTAAAACAGAGGGTGTTTCATGGATGAGAACACTGGTCTGAATTTCCCGTCACAACCAGAGTTTAACCAAAGCCTCTGTGTCTTCCTACAAGCAAGAAATCATTTCCGGTAAACCCAGTGATTTTTTCAGCTCAAATGAATTTACACAATTCACGAATCCAACTCGATTTTCACTATTAACTAAAGAGCATCTATGAAAGAGATGCTGTGGTTTGTTATAGTTTCATAAGCAGAGTTTAACTAGATATGGTCGGTAGGACTAAGAAATACAGTTCTTTTTTTCTGGGCATGCTCATGTTTCTTGCAGTATTGGAGACGGTGGAAGAAGAGCATGCTTCTTGCGTTGTATCAGAGTATGTTTCATGGATGAGAACACTGGTCTGAATTTCCCTTCACAAACGGAGTTAAACCAAAGGCTCTGTCTCTTCCTACAAGCAAGAGTTCATTTCCGGTAAACCCAGTGATTTTTTGGTTCAATGAATTTACACAGTTCTTGATCCCAACATGATTTTCACTATTAACTAAAGAGCATCTGTGTAACACATGCTGTGGTTTGTTACAGTTTCATAAGCAGAGTTCAACTAGTATGGTCCGTATGAGTAGGAAACACAGTTCTTTTTTTCTGGTCATGCTCATGTTTCTTGCTGTATTGCAGACTCTGGAAAGAAGTGGAAGCTTCTTGCGTTAAAACAGAGGGTGTTTCATGGATGAGAACACTGGCCTGAATTTCCCTTCACAAACGGAGTAAAACCAAAGCCTCTGTGTCTTCCTACATGCAAGAGTTCATTTCCGGTAAACCCAGGTTTTTTTTAGCTCAAATGAATGTACACAGTTCATGAACCCAACACGTTTTTCACTATTAAGTCTACACCATCTATGTAACACATGCTGTGGTTTGTTACAGTTTCATAAGCAGAGTTCAACTAGATATGGTCCGTATGAGTAAGAAACACAGTTCTTGTTTTCTGGGCATGCTCATATTTCTTGCTGTATTGCAGACTCTGGACAGAAGAGGATGCTTCTTGCTTTAAAACAGAGGGTGTTTCATGGATGAGAACACTGGACTGAATTTCCCGTCACAACCGGAGTTTAACCAAAGCCTCTGTGTCTTCCTACAAGCAAGAATTCATTTCCGGTAAACCCAGTGATTTTTTCAGCTCAAATGAATTTACACAATTCACGAACCCAACTCAATTTTCACTATTAACTAAAGAGCATCTATGTAAGCGATGCTGTGGTTTGTTACAGTTTCATAAGCATATTCACCTAGATATGGTCCTTATGATTAGGAAACACAGTTCTTTTTTTCTGGGCATGCTCATGTTTCTTGCTGTATTAGAGACGCTGGAAAGAAGAGGATGCTTCTTGCGTTAAAACAGAGTGTGTTTCATGGATGAGAACACTGGTCTGAATTTCCCTTCACAAATGGAGTTAAACCAAAGGCTCCGTGTCTTCCTACAAGCAAGAGTTCATTTCTGGTAAACCCAGTTATTTTTCGGCTCAAATGAATTTTCACAGTTCATGAACCCAACACGATTTTCACTATTAACTAAAGAGCATCTATGTAAGAGATGCTGTGGTTTGTTACAGTTTCATAAGCAGAGATTAACTAGATATGGTCGGTAGGACTAAGAAATACACTTCTTTTTTTCTGGGCATGCTCATGTTTCTTGCAGTATTGGAGACGCTGGAAGAAGAGCATGCTTCTTGCGTTGTATCCGAGTATGTTTCATGGATGAGAACACTGGTCTGAATTTTCCTTCGGAAACGGAGTTAAACAAAAGTCTCTGTGTCTTCCCACAAGCAAGAGTTCATTTCCGGTAAACCCTGTGATTTTTCTGCTCAAATGAATTTACACAGTTCAAAAATCCAACATGTTTTTCACTATTAACTAAAGAGCCTCTACGTAAGAGATCCTGTGGTTTGTTCCAGTTTCATGAGCAGAGTTCAACTAGATATGGTCCGTATGAGTAGGAAACAGAGTTCTCTTTTTTCCTGGGCATGCTCATGTATCTTGCTGTATTAGAGACGCTGGAAAGAAGAGGTTGCTTCTTGAGTTACAACAGAGTGTGTTTCATGGATGAGAACAGTGGTCTGAATTTCCCTTCACAAACGGAGTTAAACCAAAGGCTCTGTTTCTTCCTACAAGCAAGAGTTCATTTCCGGTAAACCCAGTGATTTATTGGTTCAATGAATTTACACAGTTCTTGAACCCAACACGATTTTCACTATTAACTAAAGAGCATCTATGTAACACATGCTGTGGTTTGTTACAGTTTCATAAGCAGAGTTCAACTAGATATGGTCCGTATGAGTAGGAAACACAGTTCTTGTTTTCTGGGCATGCTCATATTTCTTGCTCTATTGCAGACTCTGGACAGAAGAGGATGCTTCTTGCTTTAAAACAGAGGGTGTTTCATGGATGAGAACACTGGTCTGAATTTCCCGTCACAACCAGAGTTTAACCAAAGCCTCTGTGTCTTCCTACAAGCAAGAAATCATTTCCGGTAAACCCAGTGATTTTTTCAGCTCAAATGAATTTACACAATTCACGAATCCAACTCGATTTTCACTATTAACTAAAGAGCATCTATGAAAGAGATGCTGTGGTTTGTTATAGTTTCATAAGCAGAGTTTAACTAGATATGGTCGGTAGGACTAAGAAATACAGTTCTTTTTTTCTGGGCATGCTCATGTTTCTTGCAGTATTGGAGACGGTGGAAGAAGAGCATGCTTCTTGCGTTGTATCAGAGTATGTTTCATGGATGAGAACACTGGTCTGAATTTCCCTTCACAAACGGAGTTAAACCAAAGGCTCTGTCTCTTCCTACAAGCAAGAGTTCATTTCCGGTAAACCCAGTGATTTTTTGGTTCAATGAATTTACACAGTTCTTGATCCCAACATGATTTTCACTATTAACTAAAGAGCATCTGTGTAACACATGCTGTGGTTTGTTACAGTTTCATAAGCAGAGTTCAACTAGTATGGTCCGTATGAGTAGGAAACACAGTTCTTTTTTTCTGGTCATGCTCATGTTTCTTGCTGTATTGCAGACTCTGGAAAGAAGTGGAAGCTTCTTGCGTTAAAACAGAGGGTGTTTCATGGATGAGAACACTGGCCTGAATTTCCCTTCACAAACGGAGTAAAACCAAAGCCTCTGTGTCTTCCTACATGCAAGAGTTCATTTCCGGTAAACCCAGGTTTTTTTTAGCTCAAATGAATGTACACAGTTCATGAACCCAACACGTTTTTCACTATTAAGTCTACACCATCTATGTAACACATGCTGTGGTTTGTTACAGTTTCATAAGCAGAGTTCAACTAGATATGGTCCGTATGAGTAAGAAACACAGTTCTTGTTTTCTGGGCATGCTCATATTTCTTGCTGTATTGCAGACTCTGGACAGAAGAGGATGCTTCTTGCTTTAAAACAGAGGGTGTTTCATGGATGAGAACACTGGACTGAATTTCCCGTCACAACCGGAGTTTAACCAAAGCCTCTGTGTCTTCCTACAAGCAAGAATTCATTTCCGGTAAACCCAGTGATTTTTTCAGCTCAAATGAATTTACACAATTCACGAACCCAACTCAATTTTCACTATTAACTAAAGAGCATCTATGTAAGCGATGCTGTGGTTTGTTACAGTTTCATAAGCATATTCACCTAGATATGGTCCTTATGATTAGGAAACACAGTTCTTTTTTTCTGGGCATGCTCATGTTTCTTGCTGTATTAGAGACGCTGGAAAGAAGAGGATGCTTCTTGCGTTAAAACAGAGTGTGTTTCATGGATGAGAACACTGGTCTGAATTTCCCTTCACAAATGGAGTTACACCAAAGGCTCCGTGTCTTCCTACAAGCAAGAGTTCATTTCTGGTAAACCCAGTTATTTTTCGGCTCAAATGAATTTTCACAGTTCATGAACCCAACACGATTTTCACTATTAACTAAAGAGCATCTATGTAAGAGATGCTGTGGTTTGTTACAGTTTCATAAGCAGAGATTAACTAGATATGGTCGGTAGGACTAAGAAATACACTTCTTTTTTTCTGGGCATGCTCATGTTTCTTGCAGTATTGGAGACGCTGGAAGAAGAGCATGCTTCTTGCGTTGTATCCGAGTATGTTTCATGGATGAGAACACTGGTCTGAATTTTCCTTCGGAAACGGAGTTAAACAAAAGTCTCTGTGTCTTCCCACAAGCAAGAGTTCATTTCCGGTAAACCCTGTGATTTTTCTGCTCAAATGAATTTACACAGTTCAAAAATCCAACATGTTTTTCACTATTAACTAAAGAGCCTCTACGTAAGAGATCCTGTGGTTTGTTCCAGTTTCATGAGCAGAGTTCAACTAGATATGGTCCGTATGAGTAGGAAACAGAGTTCTCTTTTTTCCTGGGCATGCTCATGTATCTTGCTGTATTAGAGACGCTGGAAAGAAGAGGATGCTTCTTGAGTTACAACAGAGTGTGTTTCATGGATGAGAACAGTGGTCTGAATTTCCCTTCACAAACGGAGTTAAACCAAAGGCTCTGTTTCTTCCTACAAGCAAGAGTTCATTTCCGGTAAACCCAGTGATTTATTGGTTCAATGAATTTACACAGTTCTTGAACCCAACACGATTTTCACTATTAACTAAAGAGCATCTATGTAACACATGCTGTGGTTTGTTACAGTTTCATAAGCAGAGTTCAACTAGATATGGTCCGTATGAGTAGGAAACACAGTTCTTGTTTTCTGGGCATGCTCATATTTCTTGCTCTATTGCAGACTCTGGACAGAAGAGGATGCTTCTTGCTTTAAAACAGAGGGTGTTTCATGGATGAGAACACTGGTCTGAATTTCCCGTCACAACCAGAGTTTAACCAAAGCCTCTGTGTCTTCCTACAAGCAAGAAATCATTTCCGGTAAACCCAGTGATTTTTTCAGCTCAAATGAATTTACACAATTCACGAATCCAACTCGATTTTCACTATTAACTAAAGAGCATCTATGTAAGAGATGCTGTGGTTTGTTACAGTTTCATAAGCATATTCACCTAGATATGGTCCTTATGATTAGGAAACACAGTTCTTTTTTTCTGGGCATGCTCATGTTTCTTGCTGTATTAGAGACGCTGGAAAGAAGAGGATGCTTCTTGCGTTAAAACAGAGTGTGTTTCATGGGTGAGAACACTGGTCTGAATTTCCCTTCACAAATGGAGTTTAACCAAAGCCTCTGTGTCTTCCTGCAAGCAAGAGTTCATTTCCGGTAAACCCAGTGATTTTTTGGTTCAATGAATTTACACAGTTCTTGATCCCAACATGATTTTCACTATTAACTAAAGAGCATCTGTGTAACACATGCTGTGGTTTGTTACAGTTTCATAAGCAGAGTTCAACTAGTATGGTCCGTATGAGTAGGAAACACAGTTCTTTTTTTCTGGTCATGCTCATGTTTCTTGCTGTATTGCAGACTCTGGAAAGAAGTGGAAGCTTCTTGCGTTAAAACAGAGGGTGTTTCATGGATGAGAACACTGGCCTGAATTTCCCTTCACAAACGGAGTAAAACCAAAGCCTCTGTGTCTTCCTACATGCAAGAGTTCATTTCCGGTAAACCCAGGTTTTTTTTAGCTCAAATGAATGTACACAGTTCATGAACCCAACACGTTTTTCACTATTAAGTCTACACCATCTATGTAACACATGCTGTGGTTTGTTACAGTTTCATAAGCAGAGTTCAACTAGATATGGTCCGTATGAGTAGGAAACACAGTTCTTTTTTTCTGGTCATGCTCATGTTTCTTGCTGTATTGCAGACTCTGGAAAGAAGAGGAATCTTCTTGCGTTAAAACAGAGGGTGTTTCATGGATGAGAACACTGGTCTCAATTTTCCTTCAGAAACGGAGTTAAACAAAACTCTCTGTGTCTTCCTACAAGCAAGAGTTCATATCCGGTAAACCCAGGGATTTTTCTGCTCAAATGAATATACACAGTTCATGAACCCAACACGATTTTAAATATTAACTAAAGAGCATCTATGAAAGAGATGCTGTGGTTTGTTACAGTTTCATAAGCAGAGTTTAACTAGATATGGTCGGTAGGACTAAGAAATACAGTTCTTTTTTTCTGGGCATGCTCATGTTTCTTGCAGTATTGGAGACGGTGGAAGAAGAGCATGCTTCTTGCGTTGTATCAGAGTATGTTTCATGGATGAGAACACTGGTCTGAATTTCCCTTCACAAACGGAGTTAAACCAAAGGCTCTGTCTCTTCCTACAAGCAAGAGTTCATTTCCGGTAAACCCAGTGATTTTTTGGTTCAATGAATTTACACAGTTCTTGATCCCAACATGATTTTCACTATTAACTAAAGAGCATCTGTGTAACACATGCTGTGGTTTGTTACAGTTTCATAAGCAGAGTTCAACTAGTATGGTCCGTATGAGTAGGAAACACAGTTCTTTTTTTCTGGTCATGCTCATGTTTCTTGCTGTATTGCAGACTCTGGAAAGAAGAGGAATCTTCTTGCGTTAAAACAGAGGGTGTTTCATGGATGAGAACACTGGTCTGAATTTCCCTTCACAACCGGAGTTTAACCAAAGCCTCTGTGTCTTCCTGCAAGCAAGAATTCATTTTCGGTAAACCCAGTGATTTTTTTCAGCGCAAATGAATTTACACAGTTCATGAACCCAACACGATTTTCACTATTAACTAAAGAGCATCTATGTAAGAGATGCTGTAGTTTGTTACAGTTTCATAAGCAGATTCAACTAGATATGATCCTTATGAGTAGGAAACACAGTTCTTTTTTTCTGGGCATGCTCATGTTTCTTGCTGTATTAGACACGCTGGAAAGAAGAGGATGCTTCTTGCGTTAAAACAGAGTGTGTTTCATGGATGAGAACACTGGTCTGAATTTCCCTTCACAAATGGAGTTAAACCAAAGGCTCCGTGTCTTCCTACAAGCAAGAGTTCATTTCTGGTAAACCCAGTTATTTTTTGGCTCAAATGAATTTACACAGTTCATGAACCCAACACGATTTTAAATATTAACTAAAGAGCATCTATGTAAGAGATGCTGTGGTTTGTTACAGTTTCATAAGCAGAGTTTAACTAGATATGGTTGGTAGGACTAAGAAATACAGTTCTTTTTTTCTGGGCATGCTCATGTTTCTTGCAGTATTGGAGATGCTGGAATAAGAGAATGCTTCTTGCGTTGTATCAGAGTATGTTTCATGGATGAGAACACTGGTCTGAATTTTCCTTCGGAAACGGAGTTAAACAAAAGTCTCTGTGTCTTCCTACAAGCAAGAGTTCATTTCCGGTAAATCCTGTGATTTTTCTGCTCAAATGAATTTACACAGTTCAAAAATCCAACATGTTTTTCACTATTAACTAAAGAGCATCTACGTAAGAGATGCTGTGGTTTGTTCCAGTTTCATGAGCAGAGTTCAACTAGATATGGTCCGTATGAGTAGGAAACACAGTTCTCTTTTTTCCTGGGCATGCTCATGTATCTTGCTGTATTAGAGACGCTGGAAAGAAGAGGATGCTTCTTGAGTTACAACAGAGTTTGTTTCATGGATGAGAACAGTGGTCTGAATTTCCCTTCACAAACGGAGTTAAACCAAAGGCTCTGTGTCTTCCTACAAGCAAGAGTTCATTTCCGGTAAACCCAGTGATTTTTTGGTTCAATGAATTTACACAGTTCTTGAACCCAACACGATTTTCACTATTAACTAAAGAGCATCTGTGTAACACATGCTGTGGTTTGTTGCAGTTTCATAAGCCGAGTTCAACTAGATATGGTCCATATGAGTAGGAAACACAGTTCTTTTTTTCTGGTCATGCTCATGTTCCTTGCTGTATTGCAGACTCTGCAAAGAAGAGGAAGCTTCTTGCATTAAAACAGAGGGTTTTTCATGCATGAGAACACTGGTCTGAATTTCCCTTCACAACCCGAGTGAAACCAAAGCCTCTGTGTCTTCCTACAAGCAGGAGTTCATTTCAGGTAAACCCAGGGTTTTTTTTAGCTCAAATGAATGTACACAGTTCATGAACCCAACACGTTTTTCACTATTAAGTCAACACCATCTATGTAACACATGCTGTGGTTTGTTACAGTTTCATAAGCAGAGTTCAACTAGATATGGTCCGTATGAGTAGGAAACACAGTTCTTTTTTTCTGGTTATGCTCATGTTTCTTGCTGTATTGCAGACTCTGGAAAGAAGTGGAATCTTCTTGCGTTAAAACAGAGGGTGTTTCATGGATGAGAACACTGGTCTCAATTTTCCTTCAGAAACGGAGTTAAACAAAACTCTCTGTGTCTTCCTACAAGCAAGAGTTCATATCCGGTAAACCCAGGGATTTTTCTGCTCAAATGAATATACACAGTTCATGAACCCAACACGATTTTAAATATTAACTAAAGAGCATCTATGTAAGAGATGCTGTGGTTTGTTACAGTTTCATAAGCAGAGTTTAACTAGATATGGTCGGTAGGACTATAAATACAGTTCTTTTTTTCTGGGCATGCTCATGTTTCTTGCAGTATTGGAGACGGTGGAAGAAGATCATGCTTCTTGCGTTGTATCAGAGTATGTTTCATGGATGAGAACACTGGTCTGAATTTCCCTTCACAAACGGAGTTAAACCAAAGGCTCTGTCTCTTCCTACAAGCAAGAGTTCATTTCCGGTAAACCCAGTGATTTTTTGGTTCAATGAATTTACACAGTTCTTGATCCCAACATGATTTTCACTATTAACTAAAGAGCATCTGTGTAACACATGCTGTGGTTTGTTACAGTTTCATAAGCAGAGTTCAACTAGTATGGTCCGTATGAGTAGGAAACACAGTTCTTTTTTTCTGGTCATGCTCATGTTTCTTGATGTATTGCAGACTCTGGAAAGAAGTGGAAGCTTCTTGCGTTAAAACAGAGGGTGTTTCATGGATGAGAACACTGGCCTGAATTTCCCTTCACAAACGGAGTTAAACCAAAGCCTCTGTGTCTTCCTACATGCAAGAGTTCATTTCCGGTAAACCCAGGTTTTTTTTAGCTCAAATGAATGTACACAGTTCATGAACCCAACACGTTTTTCACTATTAACTCAAGAGCATCTATGTAACACATGCTGTGGTTTGTTACAGTTTCATAAGCAGAGTTCAACTAGATATGGTCCGTATGAGTAGGAAACACAGTTCTTGTTTTCTGGGCATGCTCATATTTCTTGCTGTATTGCAGACTCTGGACAGAGGAGGATGCTTCTTGCTTTAAAACAGAGGGTGTTTCATGGATGAGAACACTGGTCTGAAATTCCCGTCACAACCAGAGTTTAACCAAAGCCTCTGTGTCTTCCTACAAGCAAGAATTCATTTCCGGTAAACCCAGTGATTTTTTCACCTCAAATGAATTTACACAATTCACGAACCCAACTCGATTTTCACTATTAACTAAAGAGCATCTATGTAAGAGATGCTGTGGTTTGTTACAGTTTCATAAGCATATTCACCTAGATATGGTCCTTATGATTAGGAAACACAGTACTTTTTTTCTGGGCATGCTCATGTTTCTTGCTGTATTAGAGACGCTGGAAAGAAGAGGATGCTTCTTGCGTTAAAACAGAGTGTGTTTCATGGATGAGAACAGTGGTCTGAATTTCCCTTCACAAACGGAGTTAAACCAAAGGCTCTGTGTCTTCCTACAAGCAAGAGTTCATATCCAGTAAGCCCAGTGATTTTTTGGTTCAATGAATTTACACAGTTCTTGAACCCAACACGATTTTCACTATTAACTAAAGAGCATCTATGTAACACATGCTGTGGTTGGTTACAGTTTCATAAGCAGAGTTCAACTAGATATGGTCCGTATGAGTAGGAAACACAGTTCTTGTTTTCTGGGCATGCTCATGTTTCTTGCTGTATTGCAGACTCTGGAAAGAAGAGGAATCTTCTTGCGTTAAAACAGAGGGTGTTTCATGGATGAGAACACTGGTCTCAATTTTCCTTCAGAAACGGAGTTAAACAAAACTCTCTGTGTTTCCTACAAGCAAGAGTTCATATCCGGTAAACCCAGGGATTTTTCTGCTCAAATGAATTTACACAGTTCACGAACCCAACACAGTTTTCCAGATATACTAAAGAGCATCTATGTAAGAGATGCTGTGGTTTGTTAGAGTTTCATAAGCAGAGTTCAACTAGATATGGTCTGTATGAGTAGGAACCACAGTTCTTTTTTTCTGGGCATGCTCATGTTTCTTGCTTTATTAGAGACACTGGAAAGAAGATCATGCTCTTTGCATTAAAAAAGAGTGTGTTTCATGGATGAGAACTCTGGTCTGAATTTCCCTTCACAAACAGAGTGAAACCAAAGCCTCTGTGTCTTCCTACAAGCAGGAGTTCATTTCCGGTAAACCCAGGGTTTTTTAGCTCAAATGAATTTACACAGTTCAAAAATCCAACATGTTTTTCACTATTAACTAAAGAGCATCTATGTAAGAGATGCTGTGGTTTGTTCCAGTTTCATGAGCAGAGTTCAACTAGATATGGTCCCTATGAGTAGGAAACACAGTTCTTTTTTTCTCGGCATGCTCATGTTTCATGCTGTATTGGAGACGCTGGAAAGAAGAGCATGCTTCTTGCATTAAAACAGAGTATGTTTCATGGATGAGAACACTGGTCTCAATTTTCCTTCAGAAACGGAGTTAAACAAAAGTCTCTGTGTCTTCCTACAAGCCAGAGTTCATTTCCAGTAAACCCTGTGATTTTTCTGCTCAAATGAATTTACACAGTTCAAAAATCCAACATGTTTTTCACCTTTAACTAAAGAGCATCTACGTAAGAGATGCTGTGGGTTGTTCCAGTTTCATGAGCAGAGTTCAACTAGATATGGTCCGTATGAGTAGGAAACACAGTTCTTTTTTTTCCTGGGCATGCTCATGTATCTTGCTGTATTAGAGACGCTGGAAAGAAGAGGATGCTTCTTGAGTTACAACACAGTGTGTTTATGGATGAGAACAGTGGTCTGAATTTCCCTTCACAAACGGAGTTAAACCAAAGGCTCTGTGTGTTCCTACAAGCAAGAGTTCATTTCCGGTAAACCCAGTGATTTTTTGGTTCAATGAATTTACACAGTTCTTGATCCCAACATGATTTTCACTATTAACTAAAGAGCATCTGTGTAACACATGCTGTGGTTTGTTACAGTTTCATAAGCAGAGTTCAACTAGTATGGTCCGTATGAGTAGGAAACACAGTTCTTTTTTTCTGGTCATGCTCATGTTTCTTGATGTATTGCAGACTCTGGAAAGAAGTGGAAGCTTCTTGCGTTAAAACAGAGGGTGTTTCATGGATGAGAACACTGGCCTGAATTTCCCTTCACAAACGGAGTTAAACCAAAGCCTCTGTGTCTTCCTACATGCAAGAGTTCATTTCCGGTAAACCCAGGTTTTTTTTTAGCTCAAATGAATGTACACAGTTCATGAACCCAACACGTTTTTCACTATTAACTCAAGAGCATCTATGTAACACATGCTGTGGTTTGTTACAGTTTCATAAGCAGAGTTCAACTAGATATGGTCCGTATGAGTAGGAAACACAGTTCTTGTTTTCTGGGCATGCTCATATTTCTTGATGTATTGCAGACTCTGGACAGAAGAGGATGCTTCTTGCTTTAAAACAGAGGGTGTTTCATGGATGAGAACACTGGTCTGAAATTCCCGTCACAACCAGAGTTTAACCAAAGCCTCTGTGTCTTCCTACAAGCAAGAATTCATTTCCGGTAAACCCAGTGATTTTTTCACCTCAAATGAATTTACACAATTCACGAACCCAACTCGATTTTCACTATTAACTAAAGAGCATCTATGTAAGAGATGCTGTGGTTTGTTACAGTTTCATAAGCATATTCACCTAGATATGGTCCTTATGATTAGGAAACACAGTTCTTTTTTTCTGGGCATGCTCATGTTTCTTGCTGTATTAGAGACGCTGGAAAGAAGAGGATGCTTCTTGCGTTAAAACAGAGTGTGTTTCATGGATGAGAACAGTGGTCTGAATTTCCCTTCACAAACGGAGTTAAACCAAAGGCTCTGTGTCTTCCTACAAGCAAGAGTTCATTTCCAGTAAGCCCAGTGATTTTTTGGTTCAATGAATTTACACAGTTCTTGAACCCAACGCGATTTTCACTATTAACTAAAGAGCATCTATGTAACACATGCTGTGGTTGGTTACAGTTTCATAAGCAGAGTTCAACTAGATATGGTCCGTATGAGTAGGAAACACAGTTCTTGTTTTCTGGGCATGCTCATGTTTCTTGCTGTATTGCAGACTCTGGAAAGAAGAGGAATCTTCTTGCGTTAAAACAGAGGGTGTTTCATGGATGAGAACACTGGTCTCAATTTTCCTTCAGAAACGGAGTTAAACAAAACTCTCTGTGTTTCCTACAAGCAAGAGTTCATATCCGGTAAACCCAGGGATTTTTCTGCTCAAATGAATTTACACAGTTCACGAACCCAACACAGTTTTCCAGATATACTAAAGAGCATCTATGTAAGAGATGCTGTGGTTTGTTAGAGTTTCATAAGCAGAGTTCAACTAGATATGGTCTGTATGAGTAGGAACCACAGTTCTTTTTTTCTGGGCATGCTCATGTTTCTTGCTTTATTAGAGACACTGGAAAGAAGATCATGCTCTTTGCATTAAAAAAGAGTGTGTTTCATGGATGAGAACTCTGGTCTGAATTTCCCTTCACAAACAGAGTGAAACCAAAGCCTCTGTGTCTTCCTACAAGCAGGAGTTCATTTCCGGTAAACCCAGGGTTTTTTAGCTCAAATGAATTTACACAGTTCAAAAATCCAACATGTTTTTCACTATTAACTAAAGAGCATCTATGTAAGAGATGCTGTGGTTTGTTCCAGTTTCATGAGCAGAGTTCAACTAGATATGGTCCCTATGAGTAGGAAACACAGTTCTTTTTTTCTCGGCATGCTCATGTTTCATGCTGTATTGGAGACGCTGGAAAGAAGAGCATGCTTCTTGCATTAAAACAGAGTATGTTTCATGGATGAGAACACTGGTCTCAATTTTCCTTCAGAAACGGAGTTAAACAAAAGTCTCTGTGTCTTCCTACAAGCCAGAGTTCATTTCCAGTAAACCCTGTGATTTTTCTGCTCAAATGAATTTACACAGTTCAAAAATCCAACATGTTTTTCACCTTTAACTAAAGAGCATCTACGTAAGAGATGCTGTGGGTTGTTCCAGTTTCATGAGCAGAGTTCAACTAGATATGGTCCGTATGAGTAGGAAACACAGTTCTTTTTTTTCCTGGGCATGCTCATGTATCTTGCTATATTAGAGACGCTGGAAAGAAGAGGATGCTTCTTGAGTTACAACAGAGTGTGTTTATGGATGAGAACAGTGGTCTGAATTTCCCTTCACAAACGGAGTTAAACCAAAGGCTCTGTGTCTTCCTACAAGCAAGAGTTCATTTCCAGTAAGCCCAGTGATTTTTTGGTTCAATGAATTTACACAGTTCTTGAACCCAACACGATTTTCACTATTAACTAAAGAGCATCTATGTAACACATGCTGTGGTTGGTTACAGTTTCATAAGCAGAGTTCAACTAGATATGGTCCGTATGAGTAGGAAACACAGTTCTTTTTTTCTGGTCATGCTCATGTTTCTTGCTGTATTGCAGACTCTGGAAAGAAGAGGAAGCTTCTTGCGTTAAAACAGAGGGTGTTTCATGGATGAGAACACTGGCCTGAATTTCCCTTCACAAACGGAGTTAAACCAAAACCTCTGTGTCTTCCTACATGCAAGAGTTCATTTCCGGTAAACCCAGGGTTTTTTTTAGCTCAAATGAATGTACACAGTAAATGAACCCAACACGTTTTTCACTATTAAGTCAACAGCATCTATGTAACACATGCTGTGGTTTGTTACAGTTTCATAAGCAGAGTTCAACTAGATATGGTCCGTATGAGTAGGAAACACAGTTCTTGTTTTCTGGGCATGCTCATATTTCTTGCTGTATTGCAGACTCTGGACAGAAGAGGATGCTTCTTGCTTTAAAACAGAGGGTGTTTCATGGATGAGAACACTGGTCTGAATTTCCCTTCACAACCGGAGTTTAACCAAAGCCTCTGTGTCTTCCTACAAGCAAGAATTCATTTCCGGTAAACCCAGTTATTTTTCGGCTCAAATGAATTTACACAGTTCATGAACCTAACACGTTTTTCACTATTAAGTAAAGAGCCACTATGTAAGAGATGCTGTGGTTTGTTCCAGTTTCATGAGCAGAGTTCAACTAGATATGGTCCGTATGAGTAGGAAACACAGTTCTCTTTTTTCCTGGGCATGCTCATGTATCTTGCTGTAGTAGAGACGCTGGAAAAAAGAGGATGCTTCTTGAGTTACAACAGAGTGTGTTTCATGGATGAGAACAATGGTCTGAATTTCCCTTCACAAACGGAGTTAAACCAAAGGCTCTGTGTCTTCTTACAAGCAAGAGTTCATTTCCGGTAAACCCAGTGATTTTTTGGTTCAATGAATTTACACAGTTCTTGAACCCAACACGATTTTCACTATTAACTAAAGAGCATCTATGTAACACATGCTGTGGTTTGTTACAGTTTCATAAGCAGAGTTCAACTAGATATGGTCCGTATGAGTAGGAAACACAGTTCTTGTTTTCTGGGCATGCTCATATTTCTTGCTGTATTGCAGACTCTCGACAGAAGAGGATGCTTCTTGCTTTAAAACAGAGGGTGTTTCATGGATGAGAACACTGGTCTGAATTTCCCGTCACAACCAGAGTTTAAACAAAGACTCTGTGTCTTCCTACAAGCAAGAATTCATTTCCGGTAAACCCAGTGATTTTTTCAGCTCAAATGAATTTACACAATTCACGAACCCAACTCGATTTTCACAATTAACTAAAGAGCATCTATGTAAGAGATGCTGTGGTTTGTTACAGTTTCATAAGCAGATTCAACTAGATATGGTCCTTATGAGTAGGAAACACAGTTCTTTTTTTCTGGGCATGCTCATGTTTCTTGCTGTATTAGAGACGCTGGAAAGAAGAGGATGCTTCTTGCGTTAAAACAGAGTGTGTTTCATGGATGAGAACACTGGTCTGAATTATCCTTCAGAAACGGAGTTAAACCAAAGTCTCTGTGTCTTCCTACAAGCAAGAGTTCATATCCGGTAAACCCAGTGATTTTTCGGCTCAAAGGAATTTACACAGTTCATGAACCTAACACGTTTTTCACTATTAACTAAAGAGCAACTATATAAGAGATCCTGTGGTTTGTTACATTTTCATGAGCAGAGTTCAACTAGATATGGGCTGTATGAGTAGGAAATACAGTTCTTTTTTTCTGGACATGCTCACATATCTTGGTGTATTGCAGATTCTGGACAGAAGAGGATGCTTCTTGCGTTATAACAGAGGGTTTTTCAGGCATGCGAACACTGGTCTGAATTTCCTGACAACCAGAGTGAAACCAAAGCCTCCGTGTCTTCCTACAAGCAGGAGTTCATTTCTGGTAAACCCAGGGTTTTTTTTAGCTCATATGAATGTACACAGTTCATGAACCCAACACGTTTTTCACTATTAACTGAAGAGCATCTATGTAACACATGCTGTGGTTTGTTACAGTTTCATAAGCAGAGTTCAACTAGATATGGTCCGTATGAGTAGGAAACACAGTTCTTGTTTTCTGGGCATGCTCATGTTTCTTGCTGTATTGCAGACTCTGGAAAGAAGAGGAATCTTCTTGCGTTAAAACAGAGGGTGTTTCATGGATGAGAACACTGGTCTCAATTTTCCTTCAGAAACGGAGTTAAACAAAACTCTCTGTGTTTCCTACAAGCAAGAGTTCATATCCGGTAAACCCAGGGATTTTTCTGCTCAAATGAATTTACACAGTTCACGAACCCAACACGGTTTTCACTATTAACTAAAGAGCATCTATGTAAGAGATGCTGTGGTTTGTTACAGTTTCATAAGCAGATTCAACTAGATATGGTCCTTATGATTAGGAAACACAGTTCTTTTTTTCTGGGCATGCTCATGTTTCTTGCTGTATTAGAGACGCTGGAAAGAAGAGGATGCTTCTTGCGTTAAAACAGAGTGTGTTTCATGGATGAGAACACTGGTCTGAATTTCCCTTCACGAATGGAGTTAAACCAAAGGCTCTGTGTCTTCCTACAAGCAAGAGTTCATTTCTGGAAAACCCAGTTATTTTTCGGCTCAAATGAATTTACACAGTTCATGAACCCAACACGATTTTCACTATTAACTTAAGAGCATCTATGTAAGAGATGCTGTGGTTTGTTACAGTTTCATAAGAAGAGTTTAACTAGATATGGTCGGTAGGACTAAGAAAGACAGTTCTTTTTTTCTGGGCATGCTCATGTATCTTGCTGTATTAGAGACGCTGGAAAGAAGAGGATGCTTTTTGAGTTACGACAGAGTGTGTTTCATGGATGAGAACAGTGGTCTGAATTTCCCTTCACAAACGGAGTTAAACCAAAGGCTCTGTTTCTTCCTACAAGCAAGAGTTCATTTCTGGTAAATCCAGTGATTTTTTGGTTCAATGAATATACACAGTTCTTGAACCCAACACGATTTTCACTATTAACTAAAGAGCATCTATGTAACACATGCTCTGGTTTGTTACAGTTTCATAAGCAGAGCTCAACTAGATATGGTCCGTATGAGTAGGAAACACAGTTCTTTTTTTCTGGTCATGCTCATGTTTCTTGCTGTATTGCAGACTCTGGAAAGAAGAGGAAGCTTCTTGCGTTAAAACAGAGGGTGTTTCATGGATGAGAACACTGGCCTGAATTTCCCTTCACAAACGGAGTAAAACCAAAGCCTCTGTGTCTTCCTACATGCAAGAGTTCATTTCCGGTAAACCTAGGGGTTTTTTTTTTAGCTCAAATGAATGTACACAGTTTATGAACCCCACACGTTTTTCACAATTAACTCAACAGCATCTATGTAACACATGCTGTGGTTTGTTACAGTTTCATAAGCAGAGTTCAACTATATATGGTCCGTATGAGTAGGAAACACAGTTCTTGTTTTCTGGGCATGCTCATATTTCTTGCTGTATTGCAGACTCTGGACAGAAGAGGATGCTTCTTCCTTTAAAACAGAGGGTGTTTCATGGATGAGAACACTGGTCTGAATTTCCCTTCACAACCGGAGTTTAACCAAAGCCTCTGTGTCTTCCTACAAGCAAGAATTCATTTCCGGTAAACCCAGTGATTTTTTCAGCTCAAATGAATTTACACAATTCCCGAACCCAACACGATTTTCACTATTAACTAAAGAGCATCTATGTAAGAGATGCTGTGGTTTGTTACAGTTTCATAAGCAGATTCAACTAGATATGGTCCTTATGAGTAGGAAATACAGTTCTTTTTTTTGTCGGCATGCTCTTGTTTCATGCTGTATTGGAGACGCTGGAAAGAAGAGCATGCTTCTTGCATTAAAACAGAGTATGTTTCATGGATGAGAACACTGGTCTCAATTTTCCTTCAGAAACGGAGTTAAACAAAAGTCTCTGTGTCTTCCTACCAGCAAGAGTTCATTTCCAGTAAACCCTGTGATTTTTCTGCTCAAATGAATTTACACAGTTCAAAAATCCAACATGTTTTTCACTATTAACTAAAGAGCATCTGTGTAAGAGATGCTGTGGCTTGTTCCAGTTTCATGAGCAGAGTTCAACTAGATATGGTCCGTATGAGTAGGAAACACAGTTCTTTTTTTCTGGTCATGCTCATGTTTCTTGCTGTATTGCAGACTCTGGAAAGAAGCTGAAGCTTCTTGCGTTAAAACAGAGGGTGTTTCATGGATGAGAACACTGGTCTGAATTTCCCTTCACAACCGGAGTTTAACCAAAGCCTCTGTGTCTTCCTACAAGCAAGAATACATTTCCGGTAAACCCAGTGATTTTTTCAGCTCAAATGAATTTACACAGTTCACGAACCCAACACGGTTTTCACTATTAACTAAAGAGCATCTATGTAACACATGCTGTGGTTTGTTACAGTATCATAAGCCGAGTTCAACTAGATATGGTCCGTATGAGTAGGAAACACAGTTCTTTCTTTCTGGTCATGCTCATGTTTCTTGCTGTATTGCAGACTCTGGAAAGAAGAGGAAGTTTCTTGCGTTAAAACAGAGGGTGTTTCATGGATGAGAACACTGGTCTGAATTTCCCTTCACAAACGGAGTTAAACCAAAGCCTCTGTGTCTTCCTACATGCAAGAGTTCATTTCCGGTAAACCCAGGGTTTTTTTTAGCTCAAATGAATGTACACAGTTCATGAACCCAACACCTTTTTCACTATTAACTCAACAGCATCTATGTAACACATGCTGTGGTTTGTTACAGTTTCATAAGCAGAGTTCAACTAGATATGGTCCGTATGAGTAGGAAACACAGTTCTTTTTTTTCGGGGCATGCTCATATTTCTTGCTGTATTGCAGACTCTCGACAGAAGAGGATGCTTCTTGCGTTAAAACAGAGGGTGTTTCATGGATGAGAACACTGGTCTGAATTTCCCTTCACAACCGGAGTTTAACCAAAGCCTCTGTGTCTTCCTGCAAGCAAGAATTCATTTCCGGTAAACCCAGTGATTTTTTCAGCGCAAATGAATTTACACAGTTCATGAACCCAACACGATTTTCACTATTAACTAAAGAGCATCTATGTAAGAGATGCTGTGGTTTGTTACAGTTTCATAAGCAGATTCAACTAGATATGGTCTTTATGAGTAGGAAACACAGTTCTTTTTTTCTGGGCATGCTCATGTTTCTTGCTGTATTAGAGACGCTGGAAAGAAGAGGATGCTTCTTGCGTTAAAACAGAGTGTGTTTCATGGATGAGAACACGGGTCTGAATTTCCCTTCACAACCGGAGTTTAACCAAAGCCTCTGTGTCTTCCTGCAAGTAAGAATTCATTTCCGGTAAACCCAGTGATTTTTTCAGCACAAATGAATTTACACAGTTCATGAACCCAACACGATTTTCACTATTAACTAAAGAGCATCTATGTAAGAGATGCTGTAGTTTGTTACAGTTTCATAAGCAGATTCAACTAGATATGGTCCTTATGAGTAGGAAACACAGTTCTTTTTTTCTGGGCATGCTCATGTATCTTGCTGTATTAGAGACGCTGGAAAGAAGAGGATGCTTCTTGAGGTACGACAGAGTGTGTTTCATGGATGAGAACAGTGGTCTGAATTTCCCTTCACAAACGGAGTTAAACCACAGGCTCTGTTTCTTCCTACAAGCAAGAGTTCATTTCCGGTAAATCCAGTGATTTTTTGGTTCAATGAATTTACACAGTTCTTGAACCCAACACGATTTTCACTATTAACTAAAGAGCATCTATGTAACACATGCTGTGGTTTGTTACAGTATCATAAACCGAGTTCAACTAGATATGGTCCGTATGAGTAGGAAACACAGTTCTTTTTTTCTGGTTATGCTCATGTTTCTTGCTGTATTGCAGACTCTGGAAAGAAGAGGAAGCTTCTTGCGTTAAAACAGAGTGTGTTTCATGGATGAGAACACTGGTCTGAATTTCCCTTCACAACCGGAGTTTAACCAAAGCCTCTGTGTCTTCCTACAAGCAAGAATACATTTCCGGTAAACCCAGTGATTTTTTCAGCTCAAATGAATTTACACAGTTCACGAACCCAACACGATTTTCACTATTAACTAAAGAGCATCTATGTAAGAGATGCTGTGGTTTGTTACAGTTTCATAAGCAGATTCAACTAGATATGGTCCTTATGATTAGGAAACACAGTTCTTTTTTTCTGGGCATGCTCATGTTTCTTGCTGTATTAGAGACGCTGGAAAGAAGAGGATGCTTCTTGCGTTAAAACAGAGTGTGTTTCATGGATGAGAACACTGGTCTGAATTTCCCTTCACGAATGGAGTTAAACCAAAGGCTCTGTGTCTTCCTACAAGCAAGAGTTCATTTCTGGAAAACCCAGTTATTTTTCGGCTCAAATGAATTTACACAGTTCATGAACCCAACACGATTTTCACTATTAACTTAAGAGCATCTATGTAAGAGATGCTGTGGTTTGTTACAGTTTCATAAGAAGAGTTTAACTAGATATGGTCGGTAGGACTAAGAAAGACAGTTCTTTTTTTCTGGGCATGCTCATGTATCTTGCTGTATTAGAGACGCTGGAAAGAAGAGGATGCTTTTTGAGTTACGACAGAGTGTGTTTCATGGATGAGAACAGTGGTCTGAATTTCCCTTCACAAACGGAGTTAAACCAAAGGCTCTGTTTCTTCCTACAAGCAAGAGTTCATTTCCGGTAAATCCAGTGATTTTTTGGTTCAATGAATATACACAGTTCTTGAACCCAACACGATTTTCACTATTAACTAAAGAGCATCTATGTAACACATGCTGTGGTTTGTTACAGTTTCATAAGCAGAGTTCAACTAGATATGGTCCGTATGAGTAGGAAACACAGTTCTTTTTTTCTGGTCATGCTCATGTTTCTTGCTGTATTGCAGACTCTGGAAAGAAGAGGAAGCTTCTTGCGTTAAAACAGAGGGTGTTTCATGGATGAGAACACTGTTCTGAATTTCCCTTCACAAACGGAGTAAAACCAAAGCCTCTGTGTCTTCCTACATGCAAGAGTTCATTTCCGGTAAACCTAGGGTTTTTTTTTAGCTCAAATGAATGTACACAGTTTATGAACCCCACACGTTTTTCACAATTAACTCAACAGCATCTATGTAACACATGCTGTGGTTTGTTACAGTTTCATAAGCAGAGTTCAACTATATATGGTCCGTATGAGTAGGAAACACAGTTCTTGTTTTCTGGGCATGCTCATATTTCTTGCTGTATTGCAGACTCTGGACAGAAGAGGATGATTCTTCCTTTAAAACAGAGGGTGTTTCATGGATGAGAACGCTGGTCTGAATTTCCCTTCACAACCGGAGTTTAACCAAAGCCTCTGTGTCTTCCCACAAGCAAGAATTCATTTCCGGTAAACCCAGTGATTTTTTCAGCTCAAATGAATTTACACAATTCCCGAACCCAACACGATTTTCACTATTAACTAAAGAGCATCTATGTAAGAGATGCTGTGGTTTGTTACAGTTTCATAAGCAGATTCAACTAGATATGGTCCTTATGAGTAGGAAATACAGTTCTTTTTTTTGTCGGCATGCTCTTGTTTCATGCTGTATTGGAGACGCTGGAAAGAAGAGCATGCTTCTTGCATTAAAACAGAGTATGTTTCATGGATGAGAACACTGGTCTCAATTTTCCTTCAGAAACGGAGTTAAACAAAAGTCTCTGTGTCTTCCTACCAGCAAGAGTTCATTTCCAGTAAACCCTGTGATTTTTCTGCTCAAATGAATTTACACAGTTCAAAAATCCAACATGTTTTTCACTATTAACTAAAGAGCATCTGTGTAAGAGATGCTGTGGCTTGTTCCAGTTTCATGAGCAGAGTTCAACTAGATATGGTCCGTATGAGTAGGAAACACAGTTCTTTTTTTCTGGGCATGCTCATGTATCTTGCTGTATTAGAGACGCTGGAAAGAAGAGGATGCTTCTTGAGTTACGACAGAGTGTGTTTCATGGATGAGAACAGTGGTCTGAATTTCCCTTCACAAACGGAGTTAAACCAAAGGCTCTGTTTCTTCCTACAAGCAAGAGTTCATTTCCGGTAAATCCAGTGATTTTTTGGTTCAATGAATTTACACAGTTCTTGAACCCAACACGATTTTCACTATTAACTAAAGAGCATCTATGTAACACATGCTGTGGTTTGTTACAGTATCATAAACCGAGTTCAACTAGATATGGTCCGTATGAGTAGGAAACACAGTTCTTTTTTTCTGGTCATGCTCATGTTTCTTGCTGTATTGCAGACTCTGGAAAGAAGAGGAAGCTTCTTGCGTTAAAACAGAGGGTGTTTCATGGATGAGAACACTGGTCTGAATTTCCCTTCACAACCGGAGTTTAACCAAAGCCTCTGTGTCTTCCTACAAGCAAGAATACATTTCCGGTAAACCCAGTGATTTTTTCAGCTCAAATGAATTTACACAGTTCACGAACCCAACACGGTTTTCACTATTAACTAAAGAGCATCTATGTAACACATGCTGTGGTTTGTTACAGTATCATAAGCCGAGTTCAACTAGATATGGTCCGTATGAGTAGGAAACACAGTTCTTTCTTTCTGGTCATGCTCATGTTTCTTGCTGTATTGCAGACTCTGGAAAGAAGAGGAAGTTTCTTGCGTTAAAACAGAGGGTGTTTCATGGATGAGAACACTGGTCTGAATTTCCCTTCACAAACGGAGTTAAACCAAAGCCTCTGTGTCTTCCTACATGCAAGAGTTCATTTCCGGTAAACCCAGGGTTTTTTTTAGCTCAAATGAATGTACACAGTTCATGAACCCAACACCTTTTTCACTATTAACTCAACAGCATCTATGTAACACATGCTGTGGTTTGTTACAGTTTCATAAGCAGAGTTCAACTAGATATGGTCCGTATGAGTAGGAAACACAGTTCTTTTTTTTCGGGGCATGCTCATATTTCTTGCTGTATTGCAGACTCTCGACAGAAGAGGATGCTTCTTGCGTTAAAACAGAGGGTGTTTCATGGATGAGAACACTGGTCTGAATTTCCCTTCACAACCGGAGTTTAACCAAAGCCTCTGTGTCTTCCTGCAAGCAAGAATTCATTTCCGGTAAACCCAGTGATTTTTTCAGCGCAAATGAATTTACACAGTTCATGAACCCAACACGATTTTCACTATTAACTAAAGAGCATCTATGTAAGAGATGCTGTGGTTTGTTACAGTTTCATAAGCAGATTCAACTAGATATGGTCTTTATGAGTAGGAAACACAGTTCTTTTTTTCTGGGCATGCTCATGTTTCTTGCTGTATTAGAGACGCTGGAAAGAAGAGGATGCTTCTTGCGTTAAAACAGAGTGTGTTTCATGGATGAGAACACGGGTTGAATTTCCCTTCACAACCGGAGTTTAACCAAAGCCTCTGTGTCTTCCTACAAGTTTGAATTCATTTCCGGTAAACCCAGTGATTTTTTCAGCACAAATGAATTTACACAGTTCATGAACCCAACACGATTTTCACTATTAACTAAAGAGCATCTATGTAAGAGATGCTGTAGTTTGTTACAGTTTCATAAGCAGATTCAACTAGATATGGTCCTTATGAGTAGGAAACACAGTTCTTTTTTTCTGGGCATGCTCATGTATCTTGCTGTATTAGAGACGCTGGAAAGAAGAGGATGCTTCTTGAGGTACGACAGAGTGTGTTTCATGGATGAGAACAGTGGTCTGAATTTCCCTTCACAAACGGAGTTAAACCAAAGGCTCTGTTTCTTCCTACAAGCAAGAGTTCATTTCCGGTAAATCCAGTGATTTTTTGGTTCAATGAATTTACACAGTTCTTGAACCCAACACGATTTTCACTATTAACTAAAGAGCATCTATGTAACACATGCTGTGGTTTGTTACAGTATCATAAACCGAGTTCAACTAGATATGGTCCGTATGAGTAGGAAACACAGTTCTTTTTTTCTGGTTATGCTCATGTTTCTTGCTGTATTGCAGACTCTGGAAAGAAGAGGAAGCTTCTTGCGTTAAAACAGAGGGTGTTTCATGGATGAGAACACTGGTCTGAATTTCCCTTCACAACCGGAGTTTAACCAAAGCCTCTGTGTCTTCCTACAAGCAAGAATACATTTCCGGTAAACCCAGTGATATTTTCAGCTCAAATGAATTTACACAGTTCACGAACCCAACACGGTTTTCACTATTAACTAAAGAGCATCTATGTAAGAGATGCTGTGGTTTGTTACAGTTTCATAAGCAGATTCAACTAGATATGGTCCTTATGATTAGGAAACACAGTTCTTTTTTTCTGGGCATGCTCATGTTTCTTGCTGTATTAGAGACGCTGGAAAGAAGAGGATGCTTCTTGCGTTAAAACAGAGTGTGTTTCATGGATGAGAACACTGGTCTGAATTTCCCTTCACGAATGGAGTTAAACCAAAGGCTCTGTGTCTTCCTACAAGCAAGAGTTCATTTCTGGAAAACCCAGTTATTTTTCGGCTCAAATGAATTTACACAGTTCATGAACCCAACACGATTTTCACTATTAACTTAAGAGCATCTATGTAAGAGATGCTGTGGTTTGTTACAGTTTCATAAGAAGAGTTTAACTAGATATGGTCGGTAGGACTAAGAAAGACAGTTCTTTTTTTCTGGGCATGCTCATGTATCTTGCTGTATTAGAGACGCTGGAAAGAAGAGGATGCTTTTTGAGTTACGACAGAGTGTGTTTCATGGATGAGAACAGTGGTCTGAATTTCCCTTCACAAACGGAGTTAAACCAAAGGCTCTGTTTCTTCCTACAAGCAAGAGTTCATTTCCGGTAAATCCAGTGATTTTTTGGTTCAATGAATATACACAGTTCTTGAACCCAACACGATTTTCACTATTAACTAAAGAGCATCTATGTAACACATGCTGTGGTTTGTTACTGTTTCATAAGCAGAGTTCAACTAGATATGGTCCGTATGAGTAGGAAACACAGTTCTTTTTTTCTGGTCATGCTCATGTTTCTTGCTGTATTGCAGACTCTGGAAAGAAGAGGAAGCTTCTTGCGTTAAAACAGAGGGTGTTTCATGGATGAGAACACTGTTCTGAATTTCCCTTCACAAATGGAGTAAAACCAAAGCCTCTGTGTCTTCCTACATGCAAGAGTTCATTTCCGGTAAACCTAGGGTTTTTTTTTAGCTCAAATGAATGTACACAGTTTATGAACCCCACACGTTTTTCACAATTAACTCAACAGCATCTATGTAACACATGCTGTGGTTTGTTACAGTTTCATAAGCAGAGTTCAACTATATATGGTCCGTATGAGTAGGAAACACAGTTCTTGTTTTCTGGGCATGCTCATATTTCTTGCTGTATTGCAGACTCTGGACAGAAGAGGATGATTCTTCCTTTAAAACAGAGGGTGTTTCATGGATGAGAACGCTGGTCTGAATTTCCCTTCACAACCGGAGTTTAACCAAAGCCTCTGTGTCTTCCTACAAGCAAGAATTCATTTCCGGTAAACCCAGTGATTTTTTCAGCTCAAATGAATTTACACAATTCCCGAACCCAACACGATTTTCACTATTACCTAAAGAGCATCTATGTAAGAGATGCTGTGGTTAGTTACAGTTTCATAAGCAGATTCAACTAGATATGGTCCTTATGAGTAGGAAATACAGTTCTTTTTTTTGTCGGCATGCTCTTGTTTCATGCTGTATTGGAGACGCTGGAAAGAAGAGCATGCTTCTTGCATTAAAACAGAGTATGTTTCATGGATGAGAACACTGGTCTCAATTTTCCTTCAGAAACGGAGTTAAACAAAAGTCTCTGTGTCTTCCTACCAGCAAGAGTTCATTTCCAGTAAACCCTGTGATTTTTCTGCTCAAATGAATTTACACAGTTCAAAAATCCAACATGTTTTTCACTATTAACTAAAGAGCATCTGTGTAAGAGATGCTGTGGCTTGTTCCAGTTTCATGAGCAGAGTTCAACTAGATATGGTCCGTATGAGTAGGAAACACAGTTCTTTTTTTCTGGGCATGCTCATGTATCTTGCTGTATTAGAGACGCTGGAAAGAAGAGGATGCTTCTTGAGGTACGACAGAGTGTGTTTCATGGATGAGAACAGTGGTCTGAATTTCCCTTCACAAACGGAGTTAAACCAAAGGCTCTGTTTCTTCCTACAAGCAAGAGTTCATTTCCGGTAAATCCAGTGATTTTTTGGTTCAATGAATTTACACAGTTCTTGAACCCAACACGATTTTCACTATTAACTAAAGAGCATCTATGTAACACATGCTGTGGTTTGTTACAGTATCATAAACCGAGTTCAACTAGATATGGTCCGTATGAGTAGGAAACACAGTTCTTTTTTTCTGGTCATGCTCATGTTTCTTGCTGTATTGCAGACTCTGGAAAGAAGAGGAAGCTTCTTGCGTTAAAACAGAGGGTGTTTCATGGATGAGAACACTGGTCTGAATTTCCCTTCACAACCGGAGTTTAACCAAAGCCTCTGTGTCTTCCTACAAGCAAGAATACATTTCCGGTAAACCCAGTGATTTTTTCAGCTCAAATGAATTTACACAGTTCACGAACCCAACACGGTTTTCACTATTAACTAAAGAGCATCTATGTAACACATGCTGTGGTTTGTTACAGTATCATAAGCCGAGTTCAACTAGATATGGTCCGTATGAGTAGGAAACACAGTTCTTTCTTTCTGGTCATGCTCATGTTTCTTGCTGTATTGCAGACTCTGGAAAGAAGAGGAAGTTTCTTGCGTTAAAACAGAGGGTGTTTCATGGATGAGAACACTGGTCTGAATTTCCCTTCACAAACGGAGTTAAACCAAAGCCTCTGTGTCTTCCTACATGCAAGAGTTCATTTCCGGTAAACCCAGGGTTTTTTTTAGCTCAAATGAATGTACACAGTTCATGAACCCAACACCTTTTTCACTATTAACTCAACAGCATCTATGTAACACATGCTGTGGTTTGTTACAGTTTCATAAGCAGAGTTCAACTAGATATGGTCCGTATGAGTAGGAAACACAGTTCTTTTTTTTCGGGGCATGCTCATATTTCTTGCTGTATTGCAGACTCTCGACAGAAGAGGATGCTTCTTGCGTTAAAACAGAGGGTGTTTCATGGATGAGAACACTGGTCTGAATTTCCCTTCACAACCGGAGTTTAACCAAAGCCTCTGTGTCTTCCTGCAAGCAAGAATTCATTTCCGGTAAACCCAGTGATTTTTTCAGCGCAAATGAATTTACACAGTTCATGAACCCAACACGATTTTCACTATTAACTAAAGAGCATCTATGTAAGAGATGCTGTGGTTTGTTACAGTTTCATAAGCAGATTCAACTAGATATGGTCTTTATGAGTAGGAAACACAGTTCTTTTTTTCTGGGCATGCTCATGTTTCTTGCTGTATTAGAGACGCTGGAAAGAAGAGGATGCTTCTTGCGTTAAAACAGAGTGTGTTTCATGGATGAGAACACGGGTTGAATTTCCCTTCACAACCGGAGTTTAACCAAAGCCTCTGTGTCTTCCTACAAGTTTGAATTCATTTCCGGTAAACCCAGTGATTTTTTCAGCACAAATGAATTTACACAGTTCATGAACCCAACACGATTTTCACTATTAACTAAAGAGCATCTATGTAAGAGATGCTGTAGTTTGTTACAGTTTCATAAGCAGATTCAACTAGATATGGTCCTTATGAGTAGGAAACACAGTTCTTTTTTTCTGGGCATGCTCATGTATCTTGCTGTATTAGAGACGCTGGAAAGAAGAGGATGCTTCTTGAGGTACGACAGAGTGTGTTTCATGGATGAGAACAGTGGTCTGAATTTCCCTTCACAAACGGAGTTAAACCAAAGGCTCTGTTTCTTCCTACAAGCAAGAGTTCATTTCCGGTAAATCCAGTGATTTTTTGGTTCAATGAATTTACACAGTTCTTGAACCCAACACGATTTTCACTATTAACTAAAGAGCATCTATGTAACACATGCTGTGGTTTGTTACAGTATCATAAACCGAGTTCAACTAGATATGGTCCGTATGAGTAGGAAACACAGTTCTTTTTTTCTGGTTATGCTCATGTTTCTTGCTGTATTGCAGACTCTGGAAAGAAGAGGAAGCTTCTTGCGTTAAAACAGAGGGTGTTTCATGGATGAGAACACTGGTCTGAATTTCCCTTCACAACCGGAGTTTAACCAAAGCCTCTGTGTCTTCCTACAAGCAAGAATACATTTCCGGTAAACCCAGTGATATTTTCAGCTCAAATGAATTTACACAGTTCACGAACCCAACACGGTTTTCACTATTAACTAAAGAGCATCTATGTAAGAGATGCTGTGGTTTGTTACAGTTTCATAAGCAGATTCAACTAGATATGGTCCTTATGATTAGGAAACACAGTTCTTTTTTTCTGGGCATGCTCATGTTTCTTGCTGTATTAGAGACGCTGGAAAGAAGAGGATGCTTCTTGCGTTAAAACAGAGTGTGTTTCATGGATGAGAACACTGGTCTGAATTTCCCTTCACGAATGGAGTTAAACCAAAGGCTCTGTGTCTTCCTACAAGCAAGAGTTCATTTCTGGAAAACCCAGTTATTTTTCGGCTCAAATGAATTTACACAGTTCATGAACCCAACACGATTTTCACTATTAACTTAAGAGCATCTATGTAAGAGATGCTGTGGTTTGTTACAGTTTCATAAGAAGAGTTTAACTAGATATGGTCGGTAGGACTAAGAAAGACAGTTCTTTTTTTCTGGGCATGCTCATGTATCTTGCTGTATTAGAGACGCTGGAAAGAAGAGGATGCTTTTTGAGTTACGACAGAGTGTGTTTCATGGATGAGAACAGTGGTCTGAATTTCCCTTCACAAACGGAGTTAAACCAAAGGCTCTGTTTCTTCCTACAAGCAAGAGTTCATTTCCGGTAAATCCAGTGATTTTTTGGTTCAATGAATATACACAGTTCTTGAACCCAACACGATTTTCACTATTAACTAAAGAGCATCTATGTAACACATGCTGTGGTTTGTTACTGTTTCATAAGCAGAGTTCAACTAGATATGGTCCGTATGAGTAGGAAACACAGTTCTTTTTTTCTGGTCATGCTCATGTTTCTTGCTGTATTGCAGACTCTGGAAAGAAGAGGAAGCTTCTTGCGTTAAAACAGAGGGTGTTTCATGGATGAGAACACTGTTCTGAATTTCCCTTCACAAATGGAGTAAAACCAAAGCCTCTGTGTCTTCCTACATGCAAGAGTTCATTTCCGGTAAACCTAGGGTTTTTTTTTAGCTCAAATGAATGTACACAGTTTATGAACCCCACACGTTTTTCACAATTAACTCAACAGCATCTATGTAACACATGCTGTGGTTTGTTACAGTTTCATAAGCAGAGTTCAACTATATATGGTCCGTATGAGTAGGAAACACAGTTCTTGTTTTCTGGGCATGCTCATATTTCTTGCTGTATTGCAGACTCTGGACAGAAGAGGATGATTCTTCCTTTAAAACAGAGGGTGTTTCATGGATGAGAACGCTGGTCTGAATTTCCCTTCACAACCGGAGTTTAACCAAAGCCTCTGTGTCTTCCTACAAGCAAGAATTCATTTCCGGTAAACCCAGTGATTTTTTCAGCTCAAATGAATTTACACAATTCCCGAACCCAACACGATTTTCACTATTACCTAAAGAGCATCTATGTAAGAGATGCTGTGGTTAGTTACAGTTTCATAAGCAGATTCAACTAGATATGGTCCTTATGAGTAGGAAATACAGTTCTTTTTTTTGTCGGCATGCTCTTGTTTCATGCTGTATTGGAGACGCTGGAAAGAAGAGCATGCTTCTTGCATTAAAACAGAGTATGTTTCATGGATGAGAACACTGGTCTCAATTTTCCTTCAGAAACGGAGTTAAACAAAAGTCTCTGTGTCTTCCTACCAGCAAGAGTTCATTTCCAGTAAACCCTGTGATTTTTCTGCTCAAATGAATTTACACAGTTCAAAAATCCAACATGTTTTTCACTATTAACTAAAGAGCATCTGTGTAAGAGATGCTGTGGCTTGTTCCAGTTTCATGAGCAGAGTTCAACTAGATATGGTCCGTATGAGTAGGAAACACAGTTCTTTTTTTCTGGGCATGCTCATGTATCTTGCTGTATTAGAGACGCTGGAAAGAAGAGGATGCTTCTTGAGGTACGACAGAGTGTGTTTCATGGATGAGAACAGTGGTCTGAATTTCCCTTCACAAACGGAGTTAAACCAAAGGCTCTGTTTCTTCCTACAAGCAAGAGTTCATTTCCGGTAAATCCAGTGATTTTTTGGTTCAATGAATTTACACAGTTCTTGAACCCAACACGATTTTCACTATTAACTAAAGAGCATCTATGTAACACATGCTGTGGTTTGTTACAGTATCATAAACCGAGTTCAACTAGATATGGTCCGTATGAGTAGGAAACACAGTTCTTTTTTTCTGGTCATGCTCATGTTTCTTGCTGTATTGCAGACTCTGGAAAGAAGAGGAAGCTTCTTGCGTTAAAACAGAGGGTGTTTCATGGATGAGAACACTGGTCTGAATTTCCCTTCACAACCGGAGTTTAACCAAAGCCTCTGTGTCTTCCTACAAGCAAGAATACATTTCCGGTAAACCCAGTGATTTTTTCAGCTCAAATGAATTTACACAGTTCACGAACCCAACACGGTTTTCACTATTAACTAAAGAGCATCTATGTAACACATGCTGTGGTTTGTTACAGTATCATAAGCCGAGTTCAACTAGATATGGTCCGTATGAGTAGGAAACACAGTTCTTTCTTTCTGGTCATGCTCATGTTTCTTGCTGTATTGCAGACTCTGGAAAGAAGAGGAAGTTTCTTGCGTTAAAACAGAGGGTGTTTCATGGATGAGAACACTGGTCTGAATTTCCCTTCACAAACGGAGTTAAACCAAAGCCTCTGTGTCTTCCTACATGCAAGAGTTCATTTCCGGTAAACCCAGGGGTTTTTTTTAGCTCAAATGAATGTACACAGTTCATGAACCCAACACCTTTTTTACTATTAACTCAACAGCATCTATGTAACACATGCTGTGGTTTGTTACAGTTTCATAAGCAGAGTTCAACTAGACATGGTCCGTATGAGTAGGAAACACAGTTCTTTTTTTTCGGGGCATGCTCATATTTCTTGCTGTATTGCAGACTCTCGACAGAAGAGGATGCTTCTTGCGTTAAAACAGAGGGTGTTTCATGGATGAGAACACTGGTCTGAATTTCCCTTCACAACCGGAGTTTAACCAAAGCCTCTGTGTCTTCCTGCAAGCAAGAATTCATTTCCGGTAAACCCAGTGATTTTTTCAGCGCAAATGAATTTACACAGTTCATGAACCCAACACGATTTTCACTATTAACTAAAGAGCATCTATGTAAGAGATGCTGTGGTTTGTTACAGTTTCATAAGCAGATTCAACTAGATATGGTCTTTATGAGTAGGAAACACAGTTCTTTTTTTCTGGGCATGCTCATGTTTCTTGCTGTATTAGAGACGCTGGAAAGAAGTGGATGCTTCTTGCGTTAAAACAGAGTGTGTTTCATGGATGAGAACACTGGTCTGAATTTCCCTTCACAAATGGAGTTAAACCAAAGGCTCCGTGTCTTCCTACAAGCAAGAGTTCATTTCTGGTAAACCCAGGGATTTTTCGGCTCAAATGAATTTACACAGTTCATGAACCCAACACGATTTTCACTATTAACTAAAGAGCATCTGTGTAAGAGATGCTGTGGTTTGTTACAGTTTCAAAAGCAGAGTTTAACTAGATATGGTCGGTAGGACTAAGAAATACAGTTCTTTTTTTCTGGGCATGCTCATGTTTCTTGCAGTATTGGAGACGGTGGGAGAAGAGCATGCTTCTTGCGTTGTATCAGAGTATGTTTCATGGATTAGAACACTGGTCTGAATTATCCTTCAGAAACGGAGTTAAACCAAAGTCTCTGTGTCTTCCTACAAGCAACAGTTCATATCCGGTAAACCCTGTGATTTTTCTGCTCAAATGAATTTACACAGTTCACAAATCCAACATGTTTTTCACTATTAACTAAAGAGCATCTATGTAACACAGCTGTGGTTTGTTCCAGTTTCATGAGCAGAGTTCAACTAGATATGGTCCGTATGAGTAGGAAACACAGTTCTTTTTTCCTGGGCATGCTCATGTATCTTGCTGTATTAGAGACGCTGGAAAGAAGAGGATGCTTCTTGAGTTACAACAGAGTGTGTTTCATGGATGAGAACACTGGTCTGAATTTCCCTTCACAAACGGAGTTAAACCAAAGGCTCTGTGTCTTCCTACAAGCAAGAGTTCATTTCCGGTAAACCCAGTGATTTTTTGGTTCAATGAATTTACACAGTTCTTGAACCAAACACGATTTTCACTATTAACTAAAGAGCATCATGTAACACATGCTGTGGTTTGTTACAGTTTCATAAGCAGAGTTCAACTAGATATGGTCCGTATGAGTAGGAAACACAGTTCTTTTTTTCTGGTCATGCTCATGTTTCTTGCTGTATTGCAGACTCTGGAAAGAAGAGGAAGCTTCTTGCGTTAAAACAGAGGGTGTTTCATGGATGAGAACACTGGCCTGAATTTCCCTTCACAAACGGAGTAAAACCAAAGCATCTGTGTCTTCCTACATGCAAGAGTTCATTTCCGGTAAACCTAGGGTTTTTTTTTAGCTCAAATGAATGTACACAGTTTATGAACCCAACACGTTTTTCACAATTAACTCAACAGCATCTATGTAAACATGCTGTGGTTTGTTACAGTTTCATAAGCAGAGTTCAACTAGATATGGTCCGTATGAGTAGGAAACACAGTTCTTGTTTTCTGGGCATGCTCATATTTCTTGCTGTATTGCAGACTCTGGACAGAAGAGGATGCTTCTTCCTTTAAAACAGAGGGTGTTTCATGGATGAGAACACTGGTCTGAATTTCCCTTCACAAATGGAGTTAAACCAAAGGCTCTGTGTCTTCCTACAAGCAAGAGTTCATTTCTGGTAAACCCAGTTATTTTAGGGCTCAAATGAATTTACACAGTACATGAACCCACCATGATTTTCACTATTAACTAAAGAGCATCTATGTAAGAGATGCTGTGGTTTGTTACAGTTTCATAAGCAGAGTTTAACTAGATATGGTCGGTAGGACTAAGAAAGACAGTTCTTTTTTTCTGGGCATGCTCATGTTTCCTGCAGTATTGGAGACGCTGGAAGAAGAGCATGCTTCTTGCGTTGTATCAGAGTATGTTTCATGGATGAGAACACTGGTCTGAATTTTCCTTCAGAAACGGAGTTAAACCAAAGTCTCTGTGTCTTACTACAAGCAAGAGTTCTTATCCGGTAAACCCAGTGAATTTTCGGCTCAAATGAATTTACACAGTTCATGAACCCAACATGATTTTCACTATTAAAAAAAGAGCATCTAAGTAAGAGAAGCTGTGGTTTGTTACAGTTTCATAAGCAGATTCAACTAGATATGGTCCTTATGAGTAGGAAATACAGTTCTTTTTTTCTCGGCATGCTCTTGTTTCATGCTGTATTGGAGACGCTGGAAAGAAGAGCATGCTTCTTGCATTAAAACAGAGTATGTTTCATGGATGAGAACACTGGTCTCAATTTTCCTTCAGAAACGGAGTTAAACAAAAGTCTCTGTGTCTTCCTACCAGCAAGAGTTCATTTCCAGTAAACCCTGTGATTTTTCTGCTCAAATGAATTTACACAGTTCAAAAATCCAACATGTTTTTCACTATTAACTAAAGAGCATCTGTGTAAGAGATGCTGTGGCTTGTTCCAGTTTCATGAGCAGAGTTCAACTAGATATGGTCCGTATGAGTAGGAAACACAGTTCTTTTTTTCTGGGCATGCTCATGTATCTTGCTGTATTAGAGACGCTGGAAAGAAGAGGATGCTTCTTGAGTTACGACAGAGTGTGTTTCATGGATGAGAACAGTGGTCTGAATTTCCCTTCACAAACGGAGTTAAACCAAAGGCTCTGTTTCTTCCTACAAGCAAGAGTTCATTTCCGGTAAATCCAGTGATTTTTTGGTTCAATGAATTTACACAGTTCTTGAACCCAACACGATTTTCACTATTAACTAAAGAGCATCAATGTAACACATGCTGTGGTTTGTTACAGTACCATAAACCGAGTTCAACTAGATATGGTCCGTATGAGTAGGAAACACAGTTCTTTTTTTCTGGTCATGCTCATGTTTCTTGCTGTATTGCAGACTCTGGAAAGAAGAGGAAGCTTCTTGCGTTAAAACAGAGGGTGTTTCATGGATGAGAACACTGGTCTGAATTTCCCTTCACAACCGGAGTTTAACCAAAGCCTCTGTGTCTTCCTACAAGCAAGAATACATTTCCGGTAAACCCAGTGATTTTTTCAGCTCAAATGAATTTACACAGTTCACGAACCCAACACGGTTTTCACTATTAACTAAAGAGCATCTATGTAAGAGATGCTGTGGTTTGTTACAGTTTCATAAGCAGATTCAACTAGATATGGTCCTTATGAGTAGGAAACACAGTTCTTTTTTTCTGGGCATGCTCATGTTTCTTGATGTATTAGAGACGCTGGAAAGAAGAGGATGTTTCTTGCGTTAAAACAGAGTGTGTTTCATGGATGAGAACACTGGTCTGAATTTCACTTCACGAATGGAGTTAAACCAAAGGCTCTGTGTCTTCCTACAAGCAAGAGTTCATTTCTGGAAAACCCAGTTATTTTTCGGCTCAAATGAATTTACACAGTTCATGAACCCAACACGATTTTCACTATTAACTAAAGAGCATCTATGTAAGAGATGCTGTGGTTTGTTACAGTTTCATAAGCAGAGTTTAACTAGATATGGTCGGTAGGACTAAGAAAGACAGTTCTTTTTTTCTGGGCATGCTCATGTTTCCTGCAGTATTGGAGACGCTGGAAGAAGAGCATGCTTCTTGCGTTGTATCAGAGTATGTTTCATGGATGAGAACACTGGTCTGAATTTTCCTTCAGAAACGGAGTTAAACCAAAGTCTCTGTGTCTTCCTACAAGCAAGAGTTCATATCCGGTAAACCCAGTGAATTTTCGGCTCAAATGAATTTACACAGTTCATGAACCCAACATGATTTTCACTATTAAAAAAAGAGCATCTCAGTAAGAGAAGCTGTGGTTTGTTACAGTTTCATAAGCAGATTCAACTAGATATGGTCCTTATGAGTAGGAAATACAGTTCTTTTTTTCTCGGCATGCTCTTGTTTCATGCTGTATTGGAGACGCTGGAAAGAAGAGCATGCTTCTTGCATTAAAACAGAGTATGTTTCATGGATGAGAACACTGGTCTCAATTTTCCTTCAGAAACGAAGTTAAACAAAAGACTCTGTGTCTTCCTACCAGCAAGAGTTCATTTCCAGTAAACCCTGTGATTTTTCTGCTCAAATGAATTTACACAGTTCAAAAATCCAACATGTTTTTCACTATTAACTAAAGAGCATCTGTGTAAGAGATGCTGTGGCTTGTTCCAGTTTCATGAGCAGAGTTCAACTAGATATGGTCCGTATGAGTAGGAAACACAGTTCTTTTTTTCTGGGCATGCTCATGTATCTTGCTGTATTAGAGACGCTGGAAAGAAGAGGATGCTTCTTGAGTTACGACAGAGTGTGTTTCATGGATGAGAACAGTGGTCTGAATTTCCCTTCACAAACGGAGTTAAACCAAAGGCTCTGTTTCTTCCTACAAGCAAGAGTTCATTTCCGGTAAATCCAGTGATTTTTTGGTTCAATGAATTTACACAGTTCTTGAACCCAACACGATTTTCACTATTAACTAAAGAGCATCTATGTAACACATGCTGTGGTTTGTTACAGTATCATAAACCGAGTTCAACTAGATATGGTCCGTATGAGTAGGAAACACAGTTCTTTTTTTCTGGTCATGCTCATGTTTCTTGCTGTATTGCAGACACTGGAAAGAAGAGGAAGCTTCTTGCGTTAAAACAGAGGGTGTTTCATGGATGAGAACACTGGTCTGAATTTCCCTTCACAACCGGAGTTTAACCAAAGCCTCTGTGTCTTCCTACAAGCAAGAATACATTTCCGGTAAACCCAGTGATTTTTTCAGCTCAAATGAATTTACACAGTTCGCGAACCCAACACGGTTTTCACTATTAACTAAAGAGCATCTATGTAAGAGATGCTGTGGTTTGTTACAGTTTCATAAGCAGATTCAACTAGATATGGTCCTTATGAGTAGGAAACACAGTTCTTTTTTTCTGGGCATGCTCATGTTTCTTGCTGTATTAGAGACGCTGGAAAGAAGAGGATGCTTCTTGTGTTAAAACAGAGTGTGTTTCATGGATGAGAACACTGGTCTGAATTTCCCTTCACGAATGGAGTTAAACCAAAGGCTCTGTGTCTTCCTACGAGCAAGAGTTCATTTCTGGAAAACGCAGTTATTTTTCGGCTCAAATGAATTTACACAGTTCATGAACCCAACACGATTTTCACTATTAACTTAAGAGCATCTATGTAAGAGATGCTGTGGTTGGTTACAGTTTCATAAGCAGAGTTTAACTCGATATGGTCGGTAGGACTAAGAAAGACAGTTCTTTTTTTCTGGGCATGCTCATGTTTCCTGCAGTATTGGAGACGCTGGAAAGAAGAGCATGCTTCTTGCATTAAAACAGAGTATGTTTCATCGATGAGAACACTGGTCTCAATTTAGCTTCAGAAACGGAGTTAAACAAAAGTCTCTGTGTCTTCCTACAAGCAAGAGTTCATTTCCAGTAAACTCTGTGATTTTTCAGCTCAAATGAATTTACACAGTTCACAAATCCTACATGTTTTTCACTATTAACTAAAGAGCATCTATGTAAGAGATGCTGTGGTTTGTTCCAGTTTCATGAGCAGAGTTCAACTAGATATGGTCCGTATGAGTAGGAAACACAGTTCTTTTTTTCTGGGCATGCTCATGTATCTTGCTGTATTAGAGACGCTGGAAAGAAGAGGATGCTTCTTGAGTTACGACAGAGTGTGTTTCATGGATGAGAACAGTGGTCTGAATTTCCCTTCACAAACGGAGTTAAACCAAAGGCTCTGTTTCTTCCTACAAGCAAGAGTTCATTTCCGGTAAATCCAGTGATTTTTTGGTTCAATGAATTTACACAGTTCTTGAACCCAACACGATTTTCACTATTAACTAAAGAGCATCTATGTAACACATGCTGTGGTTTGTTACAGTATCATAAGCCGAGTTCAACTAGATATGGTCCGTATGAGTAGGAAACACAGTTCTTTTTTTCTGGTCATGCTCATGTTTCTTGCTGTATTGCAGACTCTGGAAAGAAGAGGAAGCTTCTTGCGTTAAAACAGAGGGTGTTTCATGGATGAGAACACTGGTGTGAATTTCCCTTCACAAACGGAGTTAAACCAAAGCCTCTGTGTCTTCCTACATGCAAGAGTTCATTTCCGGTAAACCCAGGGTTTTTTTTAGCTCAAATGAATGTACACAGTTCATGAACCCAACACCTTTTTCACTATTAACTCAACAGCATCTATGTAACACATGCTGTGGTTTGTTACAGTTTCATAAGCAGAGTTCAACTAGATATGGTCCGTATGAGTAGGAAACACAGTTCTTTTTTTTCGGGGCATGCTCATATTTCTTGCTGTATTGCAGACTCTCGACAGAAGAGGATGCTTCTTGCGTTAAAACAGAGGGTGTTTCATGGATGAGAACACTGGTCTGAATTTCCCTTCATGAATGGAGTTAAACCAAACGCTCCGTGTCTTCCTACAAGCAAGAGTTCATTTCTGGTAAACCCAGTGATTTTTCGGCTCAAATGAATTTACACAGTTCATGAACCCAACACGATTTTAAATATTAACTAAAGAGCATCTGTGTAAGAGATGCTGTGGTTTGTTACAATTTCATAAGCAGAGTTTAACTAGATATGGTCGGTAGGACTAAGAAATACAATTCTTTTTTTCTGGGCATGCTCATGTTTCTTGCAGTATTGGAGACGCTGGAAGAAGAGCATGCTTCTTGTGTTGTATCAGAGTATGTTTCATGGATGAGAACACTGGTCTGAATTTTCCTTCGGAAACGGAGTAAAACAAAAGTCTCTGTGTCTTCCTACAAGCAAGAGTTCATTTCCAGTAAACCCTGTGATTTTTCTGCTCAAATGAATTTACACAGTTCACAAATCCAACATGTTTTTCACTATTAACTAAAGAGCATCTATGTAAGAGATGCTGTGGTTTGTTCCAGTTTCATGAGCAGAGTTCAACTAGATATGGTCCGTATGAGTAGGAAACACAGTTCTTTTTCTCTGGACATGCTCATATTTCTTGCTGTATTGCAGACTCTGGACAGAAGAGGATGCTTCTTGCATTAAAACAGAGGGTGTTTCATGGATGAGAACACTGGTCTGTATTTCCCTTCACAAACGGAGTTAAACCAAAGTCTCTGTTTCTTCCTACAAGCAAGAGTTCATTTCCGGTGAACCCTGTGATTTTTCTGCTCAAATGAATATACACAGTTCACAAATCCAACATGTTTTTCACTATTAACTAAAGAGCATCTATGTAAGAGATGCTGTGGTTTGGTCCAGTTTCATTAGCAGAGTTCAACTAGATATGGTCCGTATGAGTAGGAAACACAGTTCTTTTTTTTCTGGGCATGCTCATATTTCTTGCTGTATTGCAGACTCTCGACAGAAGAGGATGCTTCTTGCATTAAAACAGAGGGTGTTTCATGGATGAGAACACTGGTCTGAATTTCCCTTCACAAACGGAGTTTAACCAAAGCCTCTGTGTCTTCCTGCAAGCAAGAATTCATTTCTGGTAAACCCAGTGATTTTTTCAGCGCAAATGAATTTACACAGTTCATGAACCCAACACGATTTTCACTATTAACTAAAGAGCATCTATGTAACACATGCTGTGGTTTGTTACAGTTTCATAAGCAGAGTTCAACTAGATATGGTCCGTATGAGTAGAAAACACAGTTCTTTTTTTCTGGTCATGCTCATGTTTCTTGCTGTATTGCAGACTCTGGAAAGAAGAGGAAGCTTCTTGCGTTAAAACAGAGGGTATTTCATGGATGAGAACACTGGCCTGAATTTCCCTTCACAAACGGAGTTAAACCAAAGCCTCTGTGTCTTCCTACATGCAAGAGTTCATTTCCGGTAAACCCAGGGTTTTTTTTAGCTCAAATGAATGTACACAGTTCATGAACCCAACACCTTTTTCACTATTAACTCAACAGCATCTATGTAACACATGCTGTGGTTTGTTACATTTTCATAAGCAGAGTTCAACTAGATATGGTCCGTATGAGTAGGAAACACAGTTCTTGTTTTCTGGGCATGCTCATATTTCTTGCTGTATTGCAGACTCTGGACAGAAGAGGATGCTTCTTCCTTTAAAACAGAGGGTGTTTCATGGATGAGAACACTGGTCTGAATTTCCCTTCACAACCGGAGTTTAACCAAAGCCTCTGTGTCTTCCTACAAGCAAGAATTCATTTCCGGTAAACCCAGTGATTTTTTCACTCAAATGAATTTACACAATTCACGAACCCAACACGATTTTCACTATTAACTAAAGAGCATCTATGTAAGAGATGCTGTGGTTTGTTACAGTTTCATAAGCAGATTCAACTAGATATGGTCCTTATGAGTAGGAAACACAGTTCTTTTTTTCTGGGCATGCTCATGTTTCTTGCTGTATTAGAGACGCTGGAAAGAAGAGGATGCTTCTTGCGTTAAAACAGAGTGTGTTTCATGGATGAGAACACTGGTCTGAATTTCCCTTCACAAATGGAGTTAAACCAAAGGCTCTGTGTCTTCCTACAAGCAAGAGTTCATTTCTGGTTAACCCAGGTATTTTTCGGCTCAAATGAATTTACACAGTTCATGAACCCAACACGATTTTCACTATTAACTAAAGAGCATCTTTGTAAGAGATGCTGTGGTTTGTTACAGTTTCATAAGCAGAGTTTAACTAGATATGGTCGGTAGGACTAAGAAAGAGAGTTCTTTTTTTCTGGGCATGTTCATGTTTCCTGCAGTATTGGAGATGCTGGAAGAAGAGCATGCTTCTTGCGTTGTATCAGAGTATGTTTCATGGATGAGAACACTGGTCTGAATTTTCCTCCAGAAACGGAGTTAAACCAAAGTCTCTGTGTCTTCCTACAAGCAAGAGTTCATTTCCAGTAAACCCTGTGATTTTTCTACTCAAATGAATTTACACAGTTCAAAAATCCAACATGTTTTTCACTATTAACTAAAGAGCATCTGTGTAAGAGATGCTGTGGCTTGTTCCAGTTTCATGAGAGGAGTTCAACTAGATATGGTCCGTATGAGTAGGAAACACAGTTCTTTTTTTCTGGGCATGCTCATGTATCTTGATGTATTAGAGACGCTGGAAAGAAGAGGATGCTTCTTGAGTTACGACAGAGTGTGTTTCATGGATGAGAACAGTGGTCTGAATTTCCCTTCACAAACGGAGTTAAACAAAAGGCTCTGTTTCTTCTTACAAGCAAGAGTTCATTTCCGGTAAACCCAGTGATTTTTTGGTTCAATGAATTTACACAGTTCTTGAACCCAACACGATTTTCACTATTAACTAAAGAGCATCTATGTAACACATGCTGTGGTTTGTTACAGTATCATAAGCCGAGTTCAACTAGATATGGTCAGTATGAGTAGGAAACACAGTTCTTTTTTTCTGGTCATGCTCATGTTTCTTGCTGTATTGCAGACTCTGGAAAGAAGAGGAAGCTTCTTGCGTTAAAACAGAGGGTGTTTCATGGATGAGAACACTGGTCTGAATTTCCCTTCACAAACGGAGTTAAACCAAAGCCTCTGTGTCTTCCTACATGCAAGAGTTCATTTCCGGTAAACCCAGGGTTTTTTTTAGCTCAAATGAATGTATACAGTTCATGAACCCAACACGTTTTTCACTATTAACTCAACAGCATCTATGTAACACATGCTGTGGTATGTTACAGTTTCATAAGCAGAGTTCAACTAGATATGGTCCGTATGAGTAGGAAACACAGTTCTTTTTTTTCGGGGCATGCTCATATTTCTTGCTGTATTGCAGACTCTCGACAGAAGAGGATGCTTCTTGCGTTAAAACAGAGGGTGTTTCATGGATGAGAACACTGGTCTGAATTTCCCTTCACAACCGGAGTTTAACCAAAGCCTCTGTGTCTTCCTGCAAGCAAGAATTCATTTCCGGTAAACCCAGTGATTTTTTCAGCGCAAATGAATTTACATAGTTCATGAACCCAACACGATTTTCACTATTAACTAAAGAGCATCTATGTAAGAGATGCTGTGGTTTGTTACAGTTTCATAAGCAGATTCAACTAGATATGGTCTTTATGAGTAGGAAACACAGTTCTTTTTTTCTGGGCATGCTCATGTTTCTTGCTGTATTAGAGACGCTGGAAAGAAGAGGATGCTTCTTGCGTTAAAACAGAGTGTGTTTCATGGATGAGAACACTGGTCTGAATTTCCCTTCACAAATGGAGTTAAACCAAAGGCTCCGTGTCTTCCTACAAGCAAGTGTTCATTTCTGGTAAACCCAGTGATTTTTCGGCTCAAATGAATTTACACAGTTCATGAACCCAACACGATTTTAAATATTAACTAAAGAGCATCTATGTAAGAGATGCTGTGGTTTGTTACAGTTTCATAAGCAGAGTTTAACTAGATATGGTCGGTAGGACTAAGAAATACAGTTCTTTTTTTCTGGGCATGCTCATGTTTCTTGCAGTATTGGAGACGCTGGAAGAAGAGCATGCTTCTTGCGTTGTATCAGAGTATGTTTCATGGATGAGAACACTGGTCTGAATTTTCCTTCGGAAACGGAGTAAAACAAAAGTCTCTGTGTCTTCCTACAAGCAAGAGTTCATTTCCAGTAAACCCTGTGATTTTTCTGCTCAAATGAATTTACACAGTTCACAAATCCAACATGTTTTTCACTATTAACTAAAGAGCATCTATGTAAGAGATGCTGTGGTTTGTTCCAGTTTCATGAGCAGAGTTCAACTAGATATGGTCCGTATGAGTAGGAAACACAGTTCTTTTTCTATGGACATGCTCATATTTCTTGCTGTATTGCAGACTCTGGACAGAAGAGGATGCTTCTTGCATTAAAACAGAGGGTGTTTCATGGATGAGAACACTGGTCTGTATTTCCCTTCACAAACGGAGTTAAACCAAAGTCTCTGTTTCTTCCTACAAGCAAGAGTTCATTTCCGGTGAACCCTGTGATTTTTCTGCTCAAATGAATATACACAGTTCACAAATCCAACATGTTTTTCACTATTAACTAAAGAGCATCTATGTAAGAGATGCTATGGTTTGGTCCAGTTTCATTAGCAGAGTTCAACTAGATATGGTCCGTTTGAGTAGGAAACACAGTTCTTTTTTTTCTGGGCATGCTCATATTTCTTGCTGTATTGCAGACTCTCGACAGAAGAGGATGCTTCTTGCATTAAAACAGAGGGTGTTTCATGGATGACAACACTGGCCTGAATTTCCCTTCACAAATGGAGTTAAACCAAAGGCTCTGTGTCTTCCTACAAGCAAGAGTTCATTTCTGGTAAACCCAGATATTTTTCGGGTCAAATGAATTTACACAGTTCATGAACCCAACACGGTTTTCACTATTAACTAAAGAGCATCTATGTAAGAGATGCTGTGGTTTGTTACAGTTTCATAAGCAGAGTTTAACTAGATATGGTCGGTAGGACTAAGAAATACAGTTCTTTTTTTCTGGGCATAATCATGTTTCTTGCAGTATTGGAGACGGTGGAAGAAGAGCATGCTTCTTGCGTTGTATCAGAGTATGTTTCATGGATTAGAACACTGGTCTGAATTATCCTTCAGAAACGGAGTTAAACCAAAGTCTCTGTGTCTTCCTACAAGCAAGAGTTCATATCCGGTAAACCCAGTGAGTTTTCGGCTCAAATGAATTTACACAGTTCATGAACCCAACATGATTTTCAGTATTAACTAAAGAACATCTAAGTAAGAGAAGCTGTGGTTTGTTACAGTTTCATCAGCAGATTCAACTAGATATGGTCCTTATGAGTAGGAAATACAGTTCGTTTTTTCTCGGCATGCTCTTGTTTCATGCTGTATTGGAGACGCTGGAAAGAAGAGCATGCTTCTTGCATTAAAACAGAGTATGATTCATGGATGAGAACACTGGTCTCAATTTTCCTTCAGACACGGAGTTAAACAAAAGTCTCTGTGTCTTCCTACAAGCAAGAGTTCATTTCCAGTAAACCCTGTGATTTTTCTGCTCAAATGAATTTACACAGTTCAAAAATCCAACATGTTTTTCACTATTAACTAAAGAGCATCTGTGTAAGAGATGCTGTGGTTTTTTCCAGTTTCATGAGCAGAGTTCAACTAGATATGGACCGTATGAGTAGGAAACACAGTTCTTTTTTTCTGAGCATGCTCATGTATCTTGCTGTATTAGAGACCCTGGAAAGAAGAGGATGCTTCTTGAGTTACGACAGAGTGTGTTTCATGGATGAGAACAGTGGTCTGAATTTCCCTTCACAAACGGAGTTAAACCAAAGGCTCTGTTTCTTCCTACAAGCAAGAGTTCATTTCCGGTAAACCCAGTGATTTTTTGGTTCAATGAATTTACACAGTTCTTGAACCCAACACGATTTTCACTATTAACTAAAGAGCATCTATGTAACACATGCTGTGGTTTGTTACAGTATCAAATGCCGAGTTCAACTATATATGGTCCGTTTGAGTAGGAAACACAGTTCTTTTTTTCTGGTCATGCTCATGTTTCTTGCTGTATTGCAGACTCTGGAGAGAAGAGGATGCTTCTGGCATTAAAACAGAGGGTGTTTCATGGATGAGAACACTGGTCTGAATTTCCCTTCACAACCGGAGTTTAACCAAAGCCTCTGTGTCTTCCTACAAGCAAGAATTCATTTCCGGTAAACACAGTGATTTTTTCAGCTCAAATGAATTTACACAATTCACAAACACAACACGATTTTCACTATTAACTAAAGAGCATCAATGTAAGAGATGCTGTGGTTTGTTACAGTTTCATAAGCAGATTCAACTAGATATTGTCCTTATGAGTAGGAAGCACAGTACTTTTTTCTGGGCATGCTCATGTTTCTTGCTGTATTAGAGACGCTGGAAAGAAGAGGATGCTTCTTGCGTTAAAACAGAGTGTGTTTCATGGATGAGAACACTGGTCTGAATTTCCCTTCACGAATGGAGTTAAACCAAAGGCTCTGTGTCTCCTACAAGCAAGAGTTCATTTCTGGTAAACCCAGATATTTTTCGGGTCAAATGAATTTACACAGGTCATGAACCCAACACGGTTTTCACTATTAACTAAAGAGCATCTATGTAAGAGATGCTGTGGTTTGTTACAGTTTCATAAGCAGAGTTTAACTAGATATGGTCGGTAGGACTAAGAAATACAGTTCTTTTTTTCTGGGCATGCTCATGTTTCTTGCAGTATTGGAGACGGTGGAAGAAGAGCATGCTTCTTGCGTTGTATCAGAGTATGTTTCATGGATTAGAACACTGGTCTGAATTATCCTTCAGAAACGGAGTTAAACCAAACTCTCTGTGTCTTCCTACAAGCAAGAGTTCATATCCGGTAAACCCAGTGAGTTTTCGGTTCAAATGAATTTACACAGTTCATGAACCTAACACGTTTTTCACTATTAACTAGAGAGCAACTATGTAACACATGCTGTGGTTTGTTACAGTTTCATGAGCAGAGTTCAACTAGATATGGTCCTTATGAGTAGGAAACACAGTACTTTTTTTCTGGGCATGCTCATGTTTCTTCCTGTATTTGAGACGCTGGAAAGAGGAGCATGCTCTTTCCTTTAAAACACAGTGTGTTTCATGGATGAGAACACTGGTCTGAATTTCCCTTCACAAAAGGAGTTTAACCAAAGCCTCTGTGTCTTGCTGCAAGCAAGAATTCATTTCCGGTAAACCCAGTGATTTTTTCAGTGCAAATGCATTTATACAGTTCATGAACGCAACACGATTTTCACTATTAACTAAAGAGCATCTATGTAAGAGATGCTGTGGTTTGTTACAGTTTCATAAGCAGAGTTTAACTAGATATGGTCGGTAGGACTAAGAAAGACAGTTCTTTTTTTCTGGGCATGCTCATGTTTCTTGCAGTATTGGAGACTTGGAAGAAGAGCATTCTTCTTGCGTTGTATCAGAGTATGTTTCATGGATGAGAACACTGGTCTGAATTTTCCTTCAGAAATGGAGTTAAACCAAAGTCTCTGTGTCTTCCTACAAGCTAGAGTTCATATCCGGTAAACCCAGTGATTTTTTGGCTCAAATAAATATACACAGTTCATGAACCTAACACGTTTTTCACTATTAAGTAAAGATCAACTATGTAAGAGATGTTGTGGTTTGTTACAGTTTCATGAGCAGAGTTCAACTAGATATGGTCCGTATGAGTAGGAAACACAGTTCTTTTTTTCTGGACATTCTCATATTTCTTGCTGTATTGCAGACTCTGGACAGAAGAGGATGCTTCTTGCGTTAAAAAAGAGGGTGTTTCATGGATGAGAACACTGGTCTGAATTTCCCTTCACATACGGAGTTTAACCAAAGCCTCTGTGTCTTCCTACATGCAAGCGTTCATTTCCGGGAAACCCAGGGTTTTTTTTAGCTCAAATGAATGTACACAGTTCATGAACCCAACACGTTTTTCACTATTAACTCAACAGCTTCTATGTAACACATGCTGTGGTTTGTTTCAGTTTCATGAGCAGAGTTCAACTAGATATGGTCCGTATGAGTAGGAAACACAGTTCTTTTTTTCTGGGCATGCTCATGTATCTTGCTGTATTAGAGACGCTGGAAAGAAGAGGATGCTTCTTGAATTACAACAGAGTGTGTTTCATGGATGAGAACAGTGGTCTGAATTTCCCTTCACAAACGGAGTTAAACCAAAGGCTCTGTGTCTTCCTACAAGCAAGAGTTCATTTCCGGTAAACCCAGTGATTTTTTGGTTCAATAAATTTACACAGTTCTTGAACCCAACACAATTTTCACTATTAACTAAAGAGCATCTATGTAACACATGCTGGGGTTTGTTACAGTTTCATGAGCAGAGTTCAACTAGATATGGTCCGTATGAGTAGGAAACACAGTTCTTTTTTTCTGGACATGCTCATGTTTCTTGCTGTATTGCAGACTCTGGACAGAAGAGGATGCTTCTGGCATTAAAACAGAGGGTGTTTCATGGATGAGAACACTGGTCTGAATTTCCCTTCACAAACGGAGTTAAACCAAAGTCTCTGTGTCTTCCTACAAGCAAGAGTTCATATCTGGTAAATCCAGTGATTTTTCGGCTCAAATGAATTTACACAGTTCATGAACCCAACATGATTTTCACTATTAACTAAAGAGCATCTAAGTAAGAGAAGCTGTGGTTTGTTACAGTTTCATAAGCAGATTCAACTAGATATGGTCCTTATGAGTAGGAAACACAGTTCTTTTTTTCTCGGCATGCTCTTGTTTCATGCTGTATTGGAGACGCTGGAAAGAAGAGCATGCTTCTTGCATTAAAACAGAGTATGTTTCATGGATGAGAACACTGGTCTCAATTTTCCTTCAGAAACGGAGTTAAACAAAAGTCTCTGTGTCTTCCTACAAGCAAGAGTTCATTTCTAGTAAATCCTGTGATTTTTCTGCTCAAATGAATTTACACAGTTCAAAAATCCAACATGTTTTTCACTATTAACTAAAGAGCATCTGTGTAAGAGATGCTGTGGTTTTTTCCAGTTTCATGAGCAGAGTTCAACTAGATATGGTCCGTATGAGTAGGAAACACAGTTCTTTTTTTCTGGGCATGCTCATGTATCTTGCTGTATTAGAGACGCTGGAAAGAAGAGGATGCTTCTTGAGTTACGACAGAGTGTGTTTCATGGATGAAAACAGTGGTCTGAATTTCCCTTCACAAACGGAGTTAAACCAAAGGCTCTGTTTCTTCCTACAAGCAAGAGTTCATTTCCGGTAAACCCAGTGATTTTTTGGTTCAATGAATTTACACAGTTCTTGAACCCAACACGATTTTCACTATTTACTAAAGAGCATCTATGTAACACATGCTGTGGTTTGTTACAGTTTCATAAGCTGATTCAACAAGATATGGTCCGTATGAGTAGGAAACACAGTTCTTTTTTTCTGGTCATGCTCATGTTTCTTGCTGTATTGCAGACTCTGTAAAGAAGAGGTTGCTTCTTGCATTAAAACAGAGGGTGTTTCATGGATGAGAACACTGGTCTGAATTTTCCTTCACAACCGGAGTTTAACCAAAGCCTCTGTGTCTTCCTACAAGCAAGAATTCATTTTCGGTAAACCCAGTGATTTTTTCAGCTCAAATGAATTTACACAATTCACGAACCCAACACGATTTTCACTATTAACTAAAGAGCATCAATGTCAGAGATGCTGTGGTTTGTTACAGTTTCATAAGCAGATTCAACTAGATATTGTCCTTATGAGTAGGAAGCACAGTACTTTTTTTCTGGGCATGCTCATGTTTCTTGGTGTATTAGAGACGCTGGAAAGAAGAGGATGCTTCTTGCGTTAAATCAGAGTGTGTTTCATGGATGAGAACACTGGTCTGAATTTCTCTTCACAAATGGAGTTAAACCAAAGGCTCTGTGTCTTCCTACAAGCAAGAGTTCATTTCTGGTAAACCCAGATATTTTTCGGGTCAAATGAATTTACACAGTTCATGAACCCAACACGGTTTTCACTATTAACTAAAGAGCATCTATGTAAGAGATGCTGTGGTTTGTTCCAGTTTCATGAGCAGAGTTCAACTGGATATGGTCCGTATGAGTAGGAAACACAGTTCTTTTTTTCTGGGCATGCTCATGTATCTTGCTGTATTAGAGACGCTGGAAAGAAGAGGATGCTTCTTGAGTTACAACAGAGTGTGTTTCATGGATGAGAACAGTGGTCTGAATTTCCCTTCACAAACGGAGTTAAACCAAAGGCTCTGTGTCTTCCTACAAGCAAGAGTTCATTTCCGGTAAACCCAGTGATTTTTTGGTTCAATGAATTTACACAGTTCTTGAACCCAACACGATTTTCACTATTAACTAAAGAGCATCTATGTAACACATGCTGGGATTTGTTACAGTTTCATAAGCAGAGTTCAACTAGATATGGTCCGTATAATTAGGAAACACAGTTCTTTTTTTCTGGTCATGCTCATATTTCTTGCTGTATTGCAGACTCTCGACAGAAGAGGATGCTTCTTGCGTTAAAACAGAGGGTGTTTCATGGATGAGAACACTGGTCTGAATTTCCCTTCACAAACGGAGTTTAACCAAAGCCTCTGTGTCTTCCTGCAAGCAAGAATTCATTTCTGGTAAACCCAGTGATTTTTTCAGCGCAAATGAATTTACACAGTTCACGAACCCAACACGATTTTCACTATTTACTAAAGAGCATCTATGTAAGAGATGCTGTGGTTTGTTACAGTTTCATAAGCAGATTCAACTAGATATGGTCCTTATGAGTAGGAAACACAGTTCTTTTTTTCTGGGCATGCTCATGTATCTTGCTGTATTAGAGACCCTGGAAAGAAGAGGATGCTTCTTGAGTTACGACAGAGTGTGTTTCATGGATGTGAACAGTGGTCGGAATTTCCCTTCACAAACGGAGTTAAACCAAAGGCTCTGTTTCTTCCTACAAGCAAGAGTTCATTTCCAGTAAACCCAGTGATTTTTTGGTTCAATGAATTTACACAGTTCTTGAACCCAACACGATTTTCACTATTAACTAAAGAGCATCTATGTAACACATGCTGTGGTTTGTTACAGTATCATAAGCCGGGTTCAACTAGATATGGTCTGTATGAGTAGGAAACACAGTTCTTTTTTTCTGGTCATGCTCATGTTTCTTGCTGTATTGCAGAATCTGGAAAGAAGAGGAAGCTTCTTGCGTTAAAACAGAGGGTGTTTCATGGATGAGAACACTGGTCTGAATTTCCCTTCACAAACGGAGTTAAACCAAAGCCTCTGTGTCTTCCTACATGCAAGAGTTCATTTCCGGTAAACCCAGGGTTTTTTTTAGCTCAAATGAATGTACACAGTTCATGAACCCAACACGTTTTTCACTATTAACTCAACAGCATCTATGTAACACATGCTGTGGTTTGTTACAGTTTCATAAGCAGAGTTCAACTAGATATGGTCCGTATGAGTAGGAAACACAGTTCTTGTTTTCTGGGCATGCACATATTTCTTGCTGTATTGCAGACTCTGGACAGAAGAGGATGCTTCTTGCTTTAAAACAGAGGGTGTTTCATGGATGAGAACACTGGTCTGAATTTCCCTTCAAAACCGGAGTTTAACCAAAGCCTCTGTGTCTTCCTAAAAGCAAGAATTCATTTCCGGTAAACCCAGTGATTTTTTCAGCTCAAATGAATTTACACAATTCACGAAACCAACACGATTTTCACTATTTACTAAAGAGCATCTATGTAAGAGATGCTGTGGTTTCTTACAGTTTCATAAGCTGATTCAACAAGATATGGTCCGTATGAGTAGGAAACACAGTTCTTTTTTTCTGGTCATGCTCATGTTTCTTGCTGTATTGCAGACTCTGTAAAGAAGAGGATGCTTCTTGCATTAAAACAGAGGGTGTTTCATGGATGAGAACACTGGTCTGAATTTTCCTTCACAACCGGAGTTTAACCAAAGCCTCTGTGTCTTCCTACAAGCAAGAATTCATTTTCGGTAAACCCAGTGATTTTTTCAGCTCAAATGAATTTACACAATTCACGAACCCAACACGATTTTCACTATTAACTAAAGAGCATCAATGTCAGAGATGCTGTGGTTTGTTACAGTTTCATAAGCAGATTCAACTAGATATTGTCCTTATGAGTAGGAAGCACAGTACTTTTTTTCTGGGCATGCTCATGTTTCTTGGTGTGTTAGAGACGCGGGAAAGAAGAGGATGCTTCTTGCGTTAAATCAGAGTGTGTTTCATGGATGAGAACACTGGTCTGAATTTCTCTTCACGAATGGAGTTAAACCAAAGGCTCTGTGTCTTCCTACAAGCAAGAGTTCATTTCTGGTAAACCCAGATATTTTTCGGGTCAAATGAATTTACACAGTTCATGAACCCAACACGGTTTTCACTATTAACTAAAGAGCATCTATGTAAGAGATGCTGTGGTTTGTTCCAGTTTCATGAGCAGAGTTCAACTAGATATGGTCCGTATGAGTAGGAAACACAGTTCTTTTTTTCTGGGCATGCTCATGTATCTTGCTGTATTAGAGACGCTGGAAAGAAGAGGATGCTTCTTGAGTTACAACAGAGTGTGTTTCATAGATGAGAACAGTGGTCTGAATTTCCCTTCACAAACGGAGTTAAACCAAAGGCTCTGTGTCTTCCTACAAGCAAGAGTTCATTTCCGGTAAACCCAGTGATTTTTTGGTTCAATGAATTTACACAGTTCTTGAACCCAACACGATTTTCACTATTAACTAAAGAGCATCTATGTAACACATGCTGGGATTTGTTACAGTTTCATAAGCAGAGTTCAACTAGATATGGTCCGTATAATTAGGAAACACAGTTCTTTTTTTCTGGTCATGCTCATATTTCTTGCTGTATTGCAGACTCTCGACAGAAGAGGATGCTTCTTGCTTTAAAACAGAGGGTGTTTCATGGATGAGAACACTGGTCTGAATTTCCCTTCACAAACGGAGTTTAACCAAAGCCTCTGTGTCTTCCTGCAAGCAAGAATTCATTTCTGGTAAACCCAGTGATTTTTTCAGCGCAAATGAATTTACACAGTTCACGAACCCAACACGATTTTCACTATTTACTAAAGAGCATCTATGTAAGAGATGCTGTGGTTTGTTACAGTTTCATAAGCAGATTCAACTAGATATGGTTCTTATGAGTAGGAAACACAGTTCTTTTTTTCTGGGCATGCTCATGTTTCTTGCTGTATTAGAGAAGCTGGAAAGAAGAGGATGCGTCTTGCGTTAAAACAGAGTGTATTTCATGGATGAGAACACTGGTCTGAATTTCCCTTCACAAATGGAGTTAAACCAAAGGCTCTGTGTCTTTCTACAAGCAAGAGTTCATTTCTGGTAAACCCATTTATTTTTCGGCTCAAATGAATTTACACAGTTCATGAACCCAACACGATTTTCACTATTACTTAAAGAGCTTCTGTGTAAGAGATGCTGTGGTTTATTCCAGTTTCATAAGCAGAGTTCAACTAGATATGGTCCGTATGAGTAGGAAACACAGTTCTTTTTTTCTGGGCATGCTCATGTATCTTGCTGTATTAGAGACGCTGGAAAGAAGAGGATGCTTCTTGCGTTAAAACAGAGTATGTTTCATGGATGAGAACACTGGTCTGAATTTCCCCTCACAAACGGAGTTAAACCAAAGTCTCTGTGTCTTCCTACAAGCAAGAGTTCATATCCGGTAAACCCAGTGATTTTTCGGCTCAAATGAATTTACACAGTTCATGAACCCAACATGATTTTCACTATTAACTAAAGAGCATCTAAGTAAGAGAAGCTGTGGTTTGTTACAGTTTCGTAAGCAGATTCAACTAGATATGGTCCTTATGAGTAGGAAACACAGTTCTTTTTTTCTGGGCATGCTCATGTATCTTGCTGTATTAGAGACCCTGGAAAGAAGAGGATGCTTCTTGAGTTACGACAGAGTGTGTTTCATGGATGAGAACAGTGGTCTGAATTTCCCTTCACAAACGGAGTTAAACCAAAGCCTCTGTGTCTTCCTACATGCAAGAGTTCATTTCCCGTAAACCCAGGGTTTTTTTTAGCTCAAATGAATGTACACAGTTCATGAACCCAACACGTTTTTCACTATTAACTCAACAGCATCTATGTAACACATGCTGTGGTTTGTTACAGTTTCATAAGCAGAGTTCAACTAGTTATGGTCCGTATGAGTAGGAAACACAGTTCTTGTTTTCTGGACATGCACATATTTCTTGCTGTATTGCAGACTCTGGACAGAAGAGGATGCTTCTTGCTTTAAAACAGAGGGTGTTTCATGGATGAGAACACTGGTCTGAATTTCCCTTCACAACCGGAGTTTAACCAAAGCCTCTGTGTCTTCCTAAAAGCAAGAATTCATTTCCGGTAAACCCAGTGATTTTTTCAGCTCAAATGAATTTACACAATTCACGAACCCAACACGATTTTCACTATTTACTAAAGAGCATCTATGTAAGAGATGCTGTGGTTTCTTACAGTTTCATAAGCAGATTCCACTAGATATGGTCCTTATGAGTAGGAAACACAGTTCTTTTTTTCTGGGCATTCTCATATTTCTTGCTGTATTAGAGACGCTGGAAAGAAGAGGATGCTTCTTGCGTTAAAACAGAGTGTGTTTCATGGATGAGAACACTGGTCTGAATTTCCCTTCACAAATGGAGTTAAACCAAAGGCTCTGTGTCTTCCTACAAGCAAGAGTTCATTTCTGGTAAACCCAGATATTTTTCGGGTCAAATGAATTTACACAGTTCATGAACCCAACACGGTTTTCACTATTAACTAAAGAGCATCTATGTAAGAGATGCTGTGGTTTGTTACAGTTTCATAAGCAGAGTTTAAATAGATATTATCGGTAGGACTAAGAAAGACAGTAGTTTTTCTCTGGGCATGCTCATGTTTCCTGCAGTGTTGGAGACGCTGGAAGAAGAGAATGCTTCTTGCGTTGTATCAGAGTATGTTTCATGGATGAGACCACTGGTCTGAATTTCCCTTCGAAAAGGAGTTAAACCAAAGTCTCTGTGTCTTCCTACAAGCAAGAGTTCATATCCGGTAAACCCAGTGATTTTTCGGCTCAAATGAATTTACACAGTTCATGAACCCAACATGATTTTCACTATTAACTAAAGAGCATCTAAGTAAGAGAAGCTGTGGTTTGTTACAGTTTCATAAGCAGATTCAACTAGATATGGTCCTTATGAGTAGAAAACACAGTTCTTTTTTTTCGGCATGCTCTTGTTTCATGCTGTTGGAGACGCTGGAAAGAAGAGCATGCTTCTTGCATTAAAACAGAGTATGTTTCATGGATGAGAACACTGGTCTCAATTTTTCTTCAGAAACGGAGTTAAACAAAAGTCTCTGTGTCTTCCTACAAGCAAGAGTTCATTTCCAGTAAATCCTGTGATTTTTCTGCTCAAATGAATTTACACAGTTCAAAAATCCAACATGTTTTTCACTATTAACTAAAGAGCATCTGTGTAAGAGATGCTGTGGTTTGTTCCAGTTTCATGAGCAGAGTTCAACTAGATATGGTCCGTATGAGTAGGAAACACAGTTCTTTTTTTCTGGGCATGCTCATGTATCTTGCTGTATTAGAGACGCTGGAAAGAAGAGGATGCTTCCTGAGTTACGACAGAGTGTGTTTCATGGATGAGAACAGTGGTCTGAATTTCCCTTCACAAACGGAGTTAAACCAAAGGCTCTGTTTCTTCCTACAAGCAAGAGTTCATTTCCGGTAAACCCAGTGATTTTTTGGTTCAATGAATTTACACAGTTCTTGAACCCAACACGATTTTCACTATTAACTAAAGAGCATCTATGTAACACATGCTGTCGTTTGTTACAGTATCATAAGCCGAGTTCAACTAGATATGGTCCGTATGAGTAGGAAACACAGTTCTTTTTTTCTGGTCATGCTCATGTTTCTTGCTGTATTGCAGACTCTGGAAAGAAGAGGAAGCTTCTTGCGTTAAAACAGAGGGTGTTTCATGGATGAGAACACTGGTCTGAATTTCCCTTCACAAACGGAGTTAAACCAAAGCCTCTGTGTCTTCCTACATGCAAGAGTTCATTTCCGGTAAACCCAGGGTTTTTTTAGCTCAAATGAATGTACACAGTTCATGAACCCAACACGTTTTTCACTATTAACTCAACAGCATCTATGTAACACATGCTGTGGTTTGTTACAGTTTCATAAGCAGAGTTCAACTAGATATGGTCCGTATGAGTAGGAAACACAGTTCTTGTTTTCTGGGCATGCTCATATTTCTTGCTGTATTGCAGACTCTGGACAGAAGAGGATGCTTCTAGCGTTAAAACAGAGGGTGTTTCATGGATGACAACTCTGGTCTGAATTTTCCTTCACAACCGGTGTTTAACCAAAGCCTCTGTGTCTTCCTACAAGCTAGAATTCATTTCCGGTAAACCCAGTGATTTTTTCAGCTCAAATGAATTTACACAATTCACGAACCCAACACGATTTTCACTATTAACTAAAGAGCATCAATGTAAGAGATGCTGTGGTTTGTTACAGTTTCATAAGCTGATTCAACTAGATATTGTCCATATGAGTAGGAAACATAGTTCTTTTTTTCTGGGCATGCTCATGTATCTTGCTGTATTAGAGACGCTGGAAAGAAGAGGATGCTTCTTGCCTTAAAACAGAGTGTGTTTCATGGATGAGAACACTGGTCTGAATTTCCCTTCACAAACGGAGTTAAACCAAAGTCTCTGTGTCTTCCTACAAGCAATAGTTCATATCTGGTAAATCCAGTGATTTTTCGGCTCAAATGAATTTACACAGTTCATGAACCCAACATGATTTTCACTATTAACTAAAGAGCATCTAAGTAAGTGAAGCTGTGGTTTGTTACAGTTTCATAAGCAGATTCAACTAGATATGGTCCTTATGAGTAGGAAACACAGTTCTTTTTTTCTCGGCATGCTCTTGTTTCATGCTGTATTGGAGACGCTGGAAAGAAGAGCATGCTTCTTGCATTAAAACAGAGTATGTTTCATGGATGAGAACACTGGTCTCAATTTTCCTTCAGAAACGGAGTTAAACAAAAGTATCTGTGTCTTCCTACCAGCAAGAGTTCATTTCCAGTAAACCCTGTGATTTTTCTGCTCAAATGAATTTACACAGTTCAAAAATCCAACATGTTTTTCACTATTAACTAAAGAGCATCTGTGTAAGAGATGCTGTGGCTTGTTCCAGTTTCATGAGCAGAGTTCCACTAGATATGGTCCGTATGAGTAGGAAACACAGTTTTCTTTTTTTGGGCATGCTCATGTATCTTGATGTATTAGAGACGCTGGAAAGAAGAAGATGCTTCTTGAGTTACGACAGAGTGTGTTTCATGGATGAGAACAGTGGTCTGAATTTCCCTTCACAAACGGAGTTAAACCAAAGGCTGTTTCTTCCTACAAGCAAGAGTTCATTTCCGGTAAACCCAGTGATTTTTTGGTTCAATGAATTTACACAGTTCTTGAACCCAACACGATTTTCACTATTAACTAAAGAGCATCTATGTAACACATGCTGTGGTTTGTTACAGTATCATAAGCCGAGTTCAACTAGATATGGTCCGTATGAGTAGGAAACACAGTTCTTTTTTTCTGGTCATGCTCATGTTTCTTGCTGTATTGCAGACTCTGGAAAGAAGAGGAAGCTTCTTGCGTTAAAACAGAGGGTGTTTCATGGATGAGAACACTGGTCTGAATTTCCCTTCACAAACGGAGTTAAACCAAAGCCTCTGTGTATTCCTACATGCAAGAGTTCATTTCCGGTAAACCCAGGGTTTTTTTTAGCTCAAATGAATGTACACAGTTCATGAACCCAACACGTTTTTCACTATTATCTCAACAGCATCTATGTAACATATGCTGTGGTTTGTTACTGTTTCATAAGCAGAGTTCAACTAGATATGGTCCGTATGAGTAGGAAACACAGTTCTTGATTTCTGGGCATGCTCATATTTCTTGCTGTATTGCAGACTCTGGACAGAAGAGGATGCTTCTTGCATTAAAACAGAGGGTGTTTCATGGATGAGAACACTGGTCTGAATTTTCCTTCACAACCGGAGTTTAACCAAAGCCTCTGTTTCTTCCTACAAGCAAGAATTCATTTCCGGTAAACCCAGTGATTTTTTCAGCTCAAATGAATTTACACAATTCACGAACCCAACTCGATTTTCACTATTAACTAAAGAGCATCAATGTCAGAGATGCTGTGGTTTGTTACAGTTTCATAAGCAGATTCAACTAGATATTGTCCTTATGAGTAGGAAGCACAGTACTTTTTTTCTGGGCATGCTCATGTTTCTTGCTGTATTAGAGACGCTGGAAAGAAGAGGATGCTTCTTGCGTTAAAACAGAGTGTGTTTCATGGATGAGAACACTGGTCTGAATTTCTCTTCACAAATGGAGTTAAACCAAAGGCTCTGTGTCTTCCTACAAGCAAGAGTTCATTTCTGGTAAACCCAGATATTTTTCGGGTCAAATGAATTTACACAGTTCATGAACCCAACACGGTTTTCACTACTAACTAAAGAGCATCTATGTAAGAGATGCTGTGGTTTGCTACAGTTTCATGAGCAGAGTTTAACTAGATATGGTCGGTAGGACTAAGAAATACAGTTCTTTTTTTCTGGGCATGCTCATGTTTCTTGCAGTATTGGAGACGGTGGAAGAAGAGCATGCTTCTTGCGTTGTATCAGAGTATGTTTCATGGATTAGAACACTGGTCTGAATTATCCTTCAGAAACGGAGTTAAACCAAAGTCTCTGTGTCTTCCTACAAGCAAGAGTTCATTTCCGGAAAACCTTGTGATTTTTCTGCTCAAATGAATTTACAAAGTTCACAAATCCAACATGTTTTTCACTATTAACTAAATAGAATCTATGTAAGAGATGCTGTGGTTTGTTCCAGTTTCATGAGCAGAGTTCAACTAGATATGGTCCGTATGAGTAGGAAACACAGTTCTTTTTTTCTCAGCATGCTCTTGTTTCATGCTGTATTGGAGACGCTGGAAAGAAGAGCATGCTTCTTGCATTAAAACATAGTATGTTTCATGGATGAGAACACTGGTCTCAATTTTCCTTCAGAAACGGAGTTAAACAAAAGTCTCTGTGTCTTCCTACAAGCAAGAGTTCATTTCCAGTAAACCCTGTGATTTTTCTGCTCAAATGAATTTACACAGTTCAAAAATCCAACATGTTTTTCTCTATTAACTAAAGAGCATCTGTGTAAGAGATGCTGTGGTTTGTTCCAGTTTCATGAGCAGAGTTCAACTAGATATGGTCCGTATGAGTAGGAAACACAGTTCTTTTTTTCTGGGCATGCTCATGTATCTTGCTGTATTAGAGACGCTGGAAAGAAGAGGATGCTTCTTGAGTTACAACAGAGTGTGTTTCATGGATGAGAACAGTGGTCTGAATTTCCCTTCACAAACGGAGTTAAACCAAAGGCTCTGTGTCTTCCTACAAGGAAGAGTTCATTTCCGGTAAACCCAGTGATTTTTTGGTTCAATGAATTTACACAGTTCTTGAACCCAACACGATTTTCACTATTAACTAAAGAGCATCTATGTAACACATGCTGGGATTTGTTACAGTTTCATAAGCAGAGTTCAACTAGATATGGTCCGTATAATTAGGAAACACAGTTCTTTTTTTCTGGTCATGCTCATATTTCTTGCTGTATTGCAGACTCTCGACAGAAGAGGATGCTTCTTGCGTTAAAACAGAGGGTGTTTCATGGATGAGAACACTGGTCTGAATTTCCCTTCACAAATGGAGTTTAACCAAAGCCTCTGTGTCTTCCTGCAAGCAAGAATTCATTTCTGGTAACCCAGTGATTTTTTCAGCGCAAATGAATTTACACAATTCACGAACCCAACACGATTTTCACTATTTACTAAAGAGCATCTATGTAAGAGATGCTGTGGTTTGTTACAGTTTCATAAGCAGATTCAACTAGATATGGTTCTTATGAGTAGGAAACACAGTTCTTTTTTTCTGGGCATGCTCATGTTTCTTGCTGTATTAGAAGCGCTGGAAAGAAGAGGATGCTTCTTGCGTTAAAACAGAGTGTATATCATGGATGAGAACACTGGTCTGAATTTCCCTTCACAAATGGAGTTAAACCAAAGGCTCTGTGTCTTCCTACAAGCAAGAGTTCATTTCTGGTAAACCCATTTATTTTTCGGCTCAAATGAATTTACACAGTTCATGAACCCAACACGATTTTCACTATTAACTAAAGAGCATCTGTGTAAGAGATGCTGTGGTTTATTCCAGTTTCATAAGCAGAGTTCAACTAGATATGGTCCGTATGAGTAGGAAACACAGTTCTTTTTTTCTGGGCATGCTCATGTATCTTGCTGTATTAGAGACGCTGGAAAGAAGAGGATGCTTCTTGCGTTAAAACAGAGTGTGTTTCATGGATGAGAACACTGGTCTGAATTTCCCTTCACAAACGGAGTTAAACCAAAGTCTCTGTGTCTTCCTACAAGCAAGAGTTCATATCCGGTAAACCCAGTGATTTTTCGGCTCAAATAAATTTACACAGTTCATGAACCAAACATGATTTTCACTATTAACTAAAGAGCATCTAAGTAAGAGAAGCTGTGGTTTGTTACAGTTTCATAAGCAGATTCAACTAGATATGGTCCTTATGAGTAGGAAACACAGTTCTTTTTTTCTCGGCATGCTCTTGTTTCATGCTGTATTGGAGACGCTGGAAAGAAGAGCATGCTTCTTGCATTAAAACAGAGTATGTTTCATGGATGAGAACACTGGTCTCAATTTTCCTTCAAAAACGGAGTTAAACAAAAGTCTCTGTGTCTTCCTACAAGCAAGAGTTCATTTCCAATAAACCCTGTGATTTTTCTGCTCAAATGAATTTACACAGTTCAAAAATCCAACATGATTTTCACTATTAACTAAAGAGCATCTGTGTAAGAGATGCTGTGGTTTGTTCCAGTTTCATGAGCAGAGTTCAACTAGATATGGACCGTATGAGTAGGAAACACAGTTCTTTTTTTCTGGGCATGCTCATGTATCTTGCTGTATTAGAGACCCTGGAAAGAAGAGGATGCTTCTTGAGTTACGACAGAGTGTGTTTCATGGATGAGAACAGTGGTCTGAATTTCCCTTCACAAACGGAGTTAAATCAAAGGCTCTGTTTCTTCCTACAAGCAAGAGTTCATTTCCGGTAAACCCAGTGATTTTTTGGTTCAATGAATTTACACAGTTCTTGAACCCAACACGATTTTCACTATTAACTAAAGAGCATCTATGTAACACATGCTGTGGTTTGTTACAGTATCATAAGCCGAGTTCAACTAGATATGGTCTGTATGAGTAGGAAACACAGTTCTTTTTTTCTGGTCATGCTCATGTTTCTTGCTATATTGCAGACTCTGGAAAGAAGAGGAAGCTTCTTGCGTTAAAACAGAGGGTGTTTCATGGATGAGAACACTGGTCTGAATTTCCCTTCACAACCGGAGTTTAACCAAAGCCTCTGTGTCTTCCTAAAAGCAAGAATTCATTTCCGGTAAACCCAGTGATTTTTTCAGCTCAAATGAATTTACACAATTCACGAACCCAACACGATTTTCACTATTTACTAAAGAGCATCTATGTAAGAGATGCTGTGGTTTCTTACAGTTTCATAAGCAGATTCCACTAGATATGGTCCTTATGAGTAGGAAACACAGTTCTTTTTTTCTGGGCATGCTCATATTTCTTGCTGTATTAGAGACGCTGGAAAGAAGAGGATGCTTCTTGCGTTAAAACAGAGTGTGTTTCATGGATGAGAACACTGGTCTGAATTTCCCATCACAAATGGAGTTAAACCAAAGGCTCTGTGTCTTCCTACAAGCAAGAGTTCATTTCTGGTTAACCCAGTTATTTTTCGGCTCAAATGAATTTACACAGTTCATGAACCCAACACGATTTTCACTATTAACTAAAGAGCATCTATGTAAGAGATGCTGTGGTTTGTTACAGTTTCATAAGCAGAGTTTAAATAGATATTATCGGTAGGACTAAGAAAGGCAGTTCTTTTTCTCTGGGCATGCTCATGTTTCCTGCAGTATTGGAGACGCTGGAAGAAGAGAATGCTTCTTGCGTTGTATCAGAGTATGTTTCATGGTTGAGACCACTGGTCTGAATTTCCCTTCGAAAAGGAGTTAAACCAAAGTCTCTGTGTCTTCCTACAAGCAAGAGTTCATATCCGGTAAACCCAGTGATTTTTCGGCTCAAATGAATTTACACAGTTCATGAACCCAACATGATTTTCACTATTAACTAAAGAGCATCTAAGTAAGAGAAGCTGTGGTTTGTTACAGTTTCATAAGCAGATTCAACTAGATATGGTCCTTATGAGTAGGAAACACAGTTCTTTTTTTTCGGCATGCTCTTGTTTCATGCTGTATTGGAGAAGCTGGAAAGAAGAGCATGCTTCTTGCATTAAAACAGAGTATGTTTCATGGATGAGAACACTGGTCTCAATTTTCCTTCAGAAACGGAGTTAAACAAAAGTCTCTGTGTCTTCCTACAATCAAAAGTTCATTTCCAGTATACCCTGTGATTTTTCTGCTCAAATGAATTTACACAGTTCAAAAATCCAACATGTTTTTCACTATTAACTAAAGAGCATCTGTGTAAGAGATGCTGTGGTTTGTTCCAGTTTCATGAGCAGAGTTCAACTAGATATGGTCCGTATGAGTAGGAAACACAGTTCTTTTTTTCTGGGCATGCTCATGTATCTTGCTGTATTATAGACGCTGGAAAGAAGAGGATGCTTCTTGAATTACAACAGAGTGTGTTTCATGGATGAGAACAGTGGTCTGAATTTCCCTTCACAAACGGAGTTAAACCAAAGTCTCTGTTTCTTCCTACAAGCAAGAGTTCATTTCCGGTAAACCCAGTGGTTTTTTGGTTCAATGAATTTACACAGTTCTTGAACCCAACACGATTTTCACTATTAACTAAAGAGCATCTATGTAACACATGCTGTGGTTTGTTACAGTATCATAAGCCGAGTTCAACTAGATATGGTCCGTATGAGTAGGAAACACAGTTCTTGTTTTCTGGGCATGCTCATATTTCTTGCTATATTGCAGACTCTGGACAGAAGAGGATGCTTCTGGCGTTAAAACAGAGGGTGTTTCATGGATGAGAACACTGGTCTGAATTTCCCTTCACAACCGGAGTTTAACCAAAGCTCTGTGTCTTCCTACAAGCAAGAATTCATTTCCGGTAAACACAGTGATTTTTTCAGCTCAAATGAATTTACACAATTCACAAACACAACACGATTTTCACTATTAACTAAAGAGCATCAATGTAAGAGATGCTGTGGTTTGTTACAGTTTCATAAGCAGATTCAACTAGATATTGTCCCTATGAGTAGGAAGCACAGTACTTTTTTCTGGGCATGCTCATGTTTCTTGCTGTATTAGAGACGCTGGAAAGAAGAGGATGCTTCTTGCGTTAAAACAGAGTGTGTTTCATGGATGAGAACACTGGTCTGAATTTCCCTTCACAAATGGAGTTAAACCAAAGGCTCTGTGTCTCCTACAAGCAAGAGTTCATTTCTGGTAAACCCAGATATTTTTCGGGTCAAATGAATTTACACAGTTCATGAACCCAACACGGTTTTCACTATTAACTAAAGAGCATCTATGTAAGAGATGCTGTGGTTTGGTACAGTTTCATAAGCAGAGTTTAACTAGATATGGTCGGTAGGACTAAGAAACACGGTTCTTTTTTTCTGGGCATGCTCATGTTTCTTGCAGTATTGGAGACGGTGGAAGAAGAGCATGCTTCTTGCGTTGTATCAGAGTATGTTTCATGGATTAGAACACTGGTCTGAATTATCCTTCAGAATCGGAGTTAAACCAAAGTCTCTGTGTCTTCCTACAAGCAAGAGTTCATATCCGGTAACCCCAGTGAGTTTTCGGCTCAAATGAATTTACACAGTTCATGAACCTAACACGTTTTTCACTATTAACTAGAGAGCAACTATGTAAGAGATGCTGTGGTTTGTTACAGTTTCATGAGCAGAGTTCAACTAGATATGGTCCTTATGAGTAGGAAACACAGTACTTTTTTTCTGGGCATGCTCATGTTTCTTCCTGTATTTGAGACGCTGGAAAGAGGAGCATGCTCTTTCCTTTAAAACAGAGTGTGTTTCATGGATGAGAACACTGGTCTGAATTTCCCTTCACAAAAGGAGTTTAACCAAAGCCTCTGTGTCTTGCTGCAAGCAAGAATTCATTTCCGGTAAACCCAGTGATTTTTTCAGCGCAAATGCATTTACACAGTTCATGAACGCAACACGATTTTCACTATTAACTAAAGAGCATCTATGTAAAAGATGCTGTGGTTTGTTACAGTTTCATAAGCAGAGTTTAACTAGATATGGTCGGTAGGACTAAGAAAGACAGTTCTTTTTTTCTGGGCATGCTCATGTTTCTTGCAGTATTGGAGACTTGGAAGAAGAGCATTCTTCTTGAGTTGTATCAGAGTATGTTTCATGGATGAGAACACTGGTCTGAATTTTCCTTCAGAAATGGAGTTAAACCAAAGTCTCTGTGTCTTCCTACAAGCTAGAGTTCATATCCGGTAAACCCAGTGATTTTTTGGCTCAAATAAATATACACAGTTCATGAACCTAACACGTTTTTCACTATTAAGTAAAGATCAACTATGTAAGAGATGCTGTGGTTTGTTACAGTTTCATGAGCAGAGTTCAACTAGATATTGTCCGTATGAGTAGGAAACACAGTTCTTTTTTTCTGGACATTCTCATATTTCTTGCTGTATTGCAGACTCTGGACTGAAGAGGTAGCTTCTTGCGTTAAAACAGAGGGTGTTTCATGGATGAGAACACTGGTCTGAATTACACTTCACCACCAGAGTTTAACCAAAGCCTCTGTGTCTTCCTACAACCAAGAATTCATTTCCGGTAAACCCAGTGATTTTTTCAGCTCAAATGAATTTACACAATTCACGAACCCAACACGATTTTCACTATTAGCTAAAGAGCATCTATGTAAGAGATGCTGTGGTTTGTTACAGTTTCATAAGCAGATTCAACTAGATATGGTCCTTATGAGTAGGAAACACAGTTCTTTTTTTCTGGGCATGCTCATGTTTCTTGCTGTATTAGAGACGCTGGAAAGAAGAGGATGATTCTTGAGTTAAGACAGAGTGTGTATCATGGATGAGAACACTGGTCTCAATTTCCCTTCACAAATGGAGTTAAACCAAAGGCTCTGTGTCTTCCTACAAGCAAGAGTTCATTTCTGGTAAACCCAGTTATTTATCGGCTCAAATAAATTTACACAGTTCATGAACCCAACACGATTTTCACTATTAACTAAAGAGCATCTATGTAAGAGATGCTGTGGTTTGTTACAGTTTCATAAGCAGAGTTTGACTAGATATGGTCGGTAGGACTAAGAAAGACAGTTCTTTTTTTCTGGGCATGCTCATGTTTCTGGCAGTTTTGGAGACACTGGAAGAAGAGCATGCTTCTTGCGTTGTATCAGAGTATGTTTCATGGATGAGAACACTGGTCTGAATTTTCCTTCAGAAACGGAGTTAAACTAAAGCCTCTGTGTCTTCCTACAAGCAAGAGTTCATTTCCGGTAAACCCAGTGATTTTTTTGCTCAAATGAATTGTCACAGTTCACGAACCCAACATGATTTTCACTATTAACTAAAGAGCATCTAAGTAAGAGAAGCTGTGGTTTGTTACAGTTTCATAAGCATATTCAACTAGATATGGTCCTTATGAGTAGGAAACACAGTTCTTTTTTTCTGGGCATGCTCATGTTTCTTGCTGTATTAGAGACGCTGGAAAGAGGAGCATGCTCTTTCCTTTAAAACAGAGTGTGTTTCATGGATGAGAACTCTGATGTGAATTTCCCTTCACAAACGGAGTTAAACCAATGCCTCTGTGTCTTCCTACAAGCAAGATTTCATTTCCGGTAAACCCAGTGATTTTTTCAGCTCAAATGAATTTACACAATTCACGAACCCAACTCGATTTTCACTATTAACTAAAGAGCATCAATGTCAGATGCTGTGGTTTGTTACAGTTTCATAAGCAGATTCAACTAGATATTGTCCTTATGAGTAGGAAGCACAGTACTTTTTTTCTGGGCATGCTCATGTTTCTTGCTGTATTAGAGACGCTGGAAAGAAGAGGATGCTTCTTGCGTTAAAACAGAGTGTGTTTCATGGATGAGAACACTGGTCTGAATTTCCCATCACAAATGGAGTTAAACCAAAGGCTCTGTGTCTTCCTACAAGCAAGAGTTCATTTCTGGTTAACCCAGTTATTTTTCGGCTCAAATGAATTTACACAGTTCATGAACCCAACACGATTTTCACTATTAACTAAAGAGCATCTATGTAAGAGATGCTGTGGTTTGTTACAGTTTCATAAGCAGAGTTTAAATAGATATTATCGGTAGGACTAAGAAAGGCAGTTCTTTTTCTCTGGGCATGCTCATGTTTCCTGCAGTATTGGAGACGCTGGAAGAAGAGAATGCTTCTTGCGTTGTATCAGAGTATGTTTCATGGTTGAGACCACTGGTCTGAATTTCCCTTCGAAAAGGAGTTAAACCAAAGTCTCTGTGTCTTCCTACAAGCAAGAGTTCATATCCGGTAAACCCAGTGATTTTTCGGCTCAAATGAATTTACACAGTTCATGAACCCAACATGATTTTCACTATTAACTAAAGAGCATCTAAGTAAGAGAAGCTGTGGTTTGTTACAGTTTCATAAGCAGATTCAACTAGATATGGTCCTTATGAGTAGGAAACACAGTTCTTTTTTTTCGGCATGCTCTTGTTTCATGCTGTATTGGAGAAGCTGGAAAGAAGAGCATGCTTCTTGCATTAAAACAGAGTATGTTTCATGGATGAGAACACTGGTCTCAATTTTCCTTCAGAAACGGAGTTAAACAAAAGTCTCTGTGTCTTCCTACAATCAAAAGTTCATTTCCAGTATACCCTGTGATTTTTCTGCTCAAATGAATTTACACAGTTCAAAAATCCAACATGTTTTTCTCTATTAACTAAATAGCATCTGTGTAAGAGATGCTGTGGTTTGTTCCAGTTTCATGAGCAGAGTTCAACTAGATATGGTCCGTATGAGTAGGAAACACAGTTCTTTTTTTCTGGGCATGCTCATGTATCTTGCTGTATTAGAGACGCTGGAAAGAAGAGGATGCTTCTTGAGTTACAACAGAGTGTGTTTCATGGATGAGAACAGTGGTCTGAATTTCCCTTCACAAACGGAGTTAAACCAAAGGCTCTGTGTCTTCCTACAAGGAAGAGTTCATTTCCGGTAAACCCAGTGATTTTTTGGTTCAATGAATTTACACAGTTCTTGAACCCAACACGATTTTCACTATTAACTAAAGAGCATCTATGTAACACATGCTGGGATTTGTTACAGTTTCATAAGCAGAGTTCAACTAGATATGGTCCGTATAATTAGGAAACACAGTTCTTTTTTTCTGGTCATGCTCATATTTCTTGCTGTATTGCAGACTCTCGACAGAAGAGGATGCTTCTTGCGTTAAAACAGAGGGTGTTTCATGGATGAGAACACTGGTCTGAATTTCCCTTCACAAATGGAGTTTAACCAAAGCCTCTGTGTCTTCCTGCAAGCAAGAATTCATTTCTGGTAACCCAGTGATTTTTTCAGCGCAAATGAATTTACACAATTCACGAACCCAACACGATTTTCACTATTTACTAAAGAGCATCTATGTAAGAGATGCTGTGGTTTGTTACAGTTTCATAAGCAGATTCAACTAGATATGGTTCTTATGAGTAGGAAACACAGTTCTTTTTTTCTGGGCATGCTCATGTTTCTTGCTGTATTAGAAGCGCTGGAAAGAAGAGGATGCTTCTTGCGTTAAAACAGAGTGTATATCATGGATGAGAACACTGGTCTGAATTTCCCATCACAAATGGAGTTAAACCAAAGGCTCTGTGTCTTCCTACAAGCAAGAGTTCATTTCTGGTAAACCCATTTATTTTTCGGCTCAAATGAATTTACACAGTTCATGAACCCAACACGATTTTCACTATTAACTAAAGAGCATCTGTGTAAGAGATGCTGTGGTTTATTCCAGTTTCATAAGCAGAGTTCAACTAGATATGGTCCGTATGAGTAGGAAACACAGTTCTTTTTTTCTGGGCATGCTCATGTATCTTGCTGTATTAGAGACGCTGGAAAGAAGAGGATGCTTCTTGCGTTAAAACAGAGTGTGTTTCATGGATGAGAACACTGGTCTGAATTTCCCTTCACAAACGGAGTTAAACCAAAGTCTCTGTGTCTTCCTACAAGCAAGAGTTCATATCCGGTAAACCCAGTGATTTTTCGGCTCAAATAAATTTACACAGTTCATGAACCAAACATGATTTTCACTATTAACTAAAGAGCATCTAAGTAAGAGAAGCTGTGGTTTGTTACAGTTTCATAAGCAGATTCAACTAGATATGGTCCTTATGAGTAGGAAACACAGTTCTTTTTTTCTCGGCAGGCTCTTGTTTCATGCTGTATTGGAGATGCTGGAAAGAAGAGCATGCTTCTTGCATTAAAACAGAGTATGTTTCATGGATGAGAACACTGGTCTCAATTTTCCTTCAAAAACGGAGTTAAACAAAAGTCTCTGTGTCTTCCTACAAGCAAGAGTTCATTTCCAATAAACCCTGTGATTTTTCTGCTCAAATGAATTTACACAGTTCAAAAATCCAACATGTTTTTCACTATTAACTAAAGAGCATCTGTGTAAGAGATGCTGTGGTTTGTTCCAGTTTCATGAGCAGAGTTCAACTAGATATGGACCGTATGAGTAGGAAACACAGTTCTTTTTTTCTGGGCATGCTCATGTATCTTGCTGTATTAGAGACCCTGGAAATAAGAGGATGCTTCTTGAGTTACGACAGAGTTTGTTTCATGGATGAGAACAGTGGTCTGAATTTCCCTTCACAAACGGAGTTAAACCAAAGGCTCTGTTTCTTCCTACAAGCAAGAGTTCATTTCCGGTAAACCCAGGGTTTTTTTTAGCTCAAATGAATGTACACAGTTCATGAACCCAACACGTTTTTCACTAATAACTCAACAGCATCTATGTAACACATGCTGTGGTTTGTTACAGTTTCAAAAGCAGAGTTCAACTAGATATGGTCCGCATGAGTAGGAAACACAGTTCTTGTTTTCTGGGCATGCACATATTTCTTGCTGTATTGCAGACTCTGGACAGAAGAGGATGCTTCTTGCTTTAAAACAGAGGGTGTTTCATGGATGAGAACACTGGTCTGAATTTCCCTTCACAACCGGAGTTTAACCAAAGCCTCTGTGTCTTCCTAAAAGCAAGAATTCATTTCCGGTAAACCCAGTGATTTTTTCAGCTCAAATGAATTTACACAATTCACGAACCCAACACGATTTTCACTATTTACTAAAGAGCATCTATGTAAGAGATGCTGTGGTTTCTTACAGTTTCATAAGCAGATTCCACTAGATATGGTCCTTATGAGTAGGAAACACAGTTCTTTTTTTCTTGGCATGCTCATATTTCTTGCTGTATTAGAGACGCTGGAAAGAAGAGGATGCTTCTTGCGTTAAAACAGAGTGTGTTTCATGGATGAGAACACTGGTCTGAATTTCCCATCACAAATGGAGTTAAACCAAAGGCTCTTGTCTTCCTACAAGCAAGAGTTCATTTCTGGTTAACCCAGTTATTTTTCGGCTCAAATGAATTTACACAGTTCATGAACCCAACACGATTTTCACTATTAACTAAAGAGCATCTATGTAAGAGATGCTGTGGTTTGTTACAGTTTTATAAGCAGAGTTTAAATAGATATTATCGGTAGGACTAAGAAAGACAGTTCTTTTTCTCTGGGCATGCTCATGTTTCCTGCAGTATTGGAGACGCTGGAAGAAGAGAATGCTTCTTGCGTTGTATCAGAGTATGTTTCATGGTTGAGACCACTGGTCTGAATTTCCCTTCGAAAAGTAGTTAAACCAAAGTCTCTGTGTCTTCCTACAAGCAAGAGTTCATATCCGGTAAACCCAGTGATTTTTCGGCTCAAATGAATTTACACAGTTCATGAACCCAACATGATTTTCACTATTAACTAAAGAGCATCTAAGTAAGAGAAGCTGTGGTTTGTTACAGTTTCATAAGCAGATTCAACTAGATATGGTCCTTATGAGTAGGAAACACAGTTCTTTTTTTTCGGGATGCTCTTGTTTCATGCTGTATTGGAGAAGCTGGAAAGAAGAGCATGCTTCTTGCATTAAAACAGAGTATGTTTCATGGATGAGAACACTGGTCTCAATTTTCCTTCAGAAAGGGAGTTAAACAAAAGTCTCTGTGTCTTCCTACAATCAAAAGTTCATTTCCAGTATACCCTGTGATTTTTCTGCTCAAATGAATTTACACAGTTCAAAAATCCAACATGTTTTTCACTATTAACTAAAGAGCATCTGTGTAAGAGATGCTGTGGTTTGTTCCAGTTTCATGAGCAGAGTTCAACTAGATATGGTCCGTATGAGTAGGAAACACAGTTCTTTTTTTCTGGGCATGCTCATGTATCTTGCTGTATTAGAGACGCTGGAAAGAAGAGGATGCTTCTTGAATTACAACAGAGTGTGTTTCATGGATGAGAACAGTGGTCTGAATTTCCCTTCACAAACGGAGTTAAACCAAAGTTTCTGTTTCTTCCTACAAGCAAGAGTTCATTTCCGGTAAACCCAGTGGTTTTTTGGTTCAATGAATTTACACAGTTCTTGAACCCAACACGATTTTCACTATTAACTAAAGAGCATCTATGTAACACATGCTGTGGTTTGTTACAGTATCATAAGCCGAGTTCTACTAGATATGGTCCGTATGAGTAGGAAACACAGTTCTTGTTTTCTGGGCATGCTCATATTTCTTGCTATATTGCAGACTCTGGACAGAAGAGGATGCTTCTGGCGTTAAAACAGAGGGTGTTTCATGGATGAGAACACTGGTCTGAATTTCCCTTCACAACCGGAGTTTAACCAAAGCTCTGTGTCTTCCTACAAGCAAGAATTCATTTCCGGTAAACACAGTGATTTTTTCAGCTCAAATGAATTTACACAATTCACAAACACAACACGATTTTCACTATTAACTAAAGAGCATCAATGTAAGAGATGCTGTGGTTTGTTACAGTTTCATAAGCAGATTCAACTAGATATTGTCCCTATGAGTAGGAAGCACAGTACTTTTTTCTGGGCATGCTCATGTTTCTTGCTGTATTAGAGACGCTGGAAAGAAGAGGATGCTTCTTGCGTTAAAACAGAGTGTGTTTCATGGATGAGAACACTGGTCTGAATTTCCCTTCACAAATGGAGTTAAACCAAAGGCTCTGTGTCTCCTACAAGCAAGAGTTCATTTCTGGTAAACCCAGATAATTTTCGGGTCAAATGAATTTACACAGTTCATGAACCCAACAAGGTTTTCACTATTAACTAAAGAGCATCTATGTAAGAGAAGCTGTGGTTTGTTACAGTTTCATAAGCAGAGTTTAACTAGATATGGTCGGTAGGACTAAGAAACACAGTTCTTTTTTTCTGGGCATGCTCATGTTTCTTGCAGTATTGGAGACGGTGGAAGAAGAGCATGCTTCTTGCGTTGTATCAGAGTATGTTTCATGGATTAGAACACTGGTCTGAATTATCCTTCAGAAACGGAGTTAAACCAAAGTCTCTGTGTCTTCCTACAAGCAAGAGTTCATATCCGGTAAACCCAGTGAGTTTTCGGCTCAAATGAATTTACACAGTTCATGAACCTAACACGTTTTTCACTATTAACTAGAGAGCAACTATGTAAGAGATGCTGTGGTTTGTTACAGTTTCATGAGCAGAGTTCAACTAGATATGGTCCTTATGAGTAGGAAACACAGTACTTTTTTTCTGGGCATGCTCATGTTTCTTCCTGTATTTGAGACGCTGGAAAGAGGAGCATGCTCTTTCCTTTAAAACAGAGTGTGTTTCATGGATGAGAACACTGGTCTGAATTTCCCTTCACAAAAGGAGTTTAACCAAAGCCTCTGTGTCTTGCTGCAAGCAAGAATTCATTTCCGGTAAACCCAGTGATTTTTTCAGCGCAAATGCATTTACACAGTTCATGAACGCAACACGATTTTCACTATTAACTAAAGAGCATCTATGTAAAAGATGCTGTGGTTTGTTACAGTTTCATAAGCATAGTTTAACTAGATATGGTCGGTAGGACTAAGAAAGACAGTTCTTTTTTTCTGGGCATGCTCATGTTTCTTGCAGTATTGGAGACTTGGAAGAAGAGCATTCTTCTTGAGTTGTATCAGAGTATGTTTCATGGATGAGAACACTGGTCTGAATTTTCCTTCAGAAATGGAGTTAAACCAAAGTCTCTGTGTCTTCCTACAAGCTAGAGTTCATATCCGGTAAACCCAGTGATTTTTTGACTCAAATAAATATACACAGTTCATGAACCTAACACGTTTTTAACTATTAAGTAAAGATCAACTATGTAAGAGATGCTGTGGTTTGTTACAGTTTCATGAGCAGAGTTCAACTAGATATTGTCCGTATGAGTAGGAAACACAGTTCTTTTTTCTGGACATTCTCATATTTCTTGCTGTATTGCAGACTCTGGACAGAAGAGGTAGCTTCTTGCGTTAAAACAGAGGGTGTTTCATGGATAAGAACACTGGTCTGAATTACACTTCACAACCGGAGTTTAACCAAAGCCTCTGTGTCTTCCTACAAGCAAGAGTTCATTTCTGGTAAACCCAGTTATTTATCGGCTCAAATAAATTTACACAGTTCATGAACCCAACACGATTTTCACTATTAACTAAAGAGCATCTATGTAAGAGATGCTGTGGTTTGTTACAGTTTCATAAGCAGAGTTTGACTAGATATGGTCGGTAGGACTATGAAAGACAGTTCTTTTTTTCTGGGCATGCTCATGTTTCTGGCAGTTTTGGAGACACTGGAAGAAGAGCATGCTTCTTGCGTTGTATCAGAGTATGTTTCATGGATGAGAACACTGGTCTTAATTTTCCTTCAGAAACGGAGTTAAACCAAAGACTCTGTGTCTCCTGCAAACAAGAGTTCATATTCGGTAAACCCAGTGATTTTTCGGCTCAAATGAATTTACACAGTTCATGAACCTAACACGTTTTTCACTATTAACTAAAGAGCAACTATGTAAGACATGATGTGTTTTGTTACAGTTTCATGTGCAGAGTTCAACTAGATATGGTCCGTATGAGTAGGAAACACAGTTCTTTTTATCTGGACATGCTCAAATTTCTTGCTGTATTGCAGACTCTGGACAGAAGAAGATGCTTCTTGCGTTAAAACAGAGGGTGTTTCATGGATGAGAACACTGGCCTGAATTTCCCTTCACAAACGGAGTTAAACCAAAGCCTCTGTGTCTTCCTACAAGCAAGAGTTCATTTCCGGTAAACCCAGAGATTTTTTTGCTCAAATGAATTGTCACAGTTCACGAACCCAACATGATTTTCAGTATTAACTAAAGAGCATCTAAGTAAGAGAAGCTGTGGTTTGTTACAGTTTCATAAGCATATTCAACTAGATATGGTCCTTATGAGTAGGAAACACAGTTCTTTTTTTCTGGGCATGCTCATGTTTCTTGCTGTATTAGAGACGCTGGAAAGAGGAGCATGCTCTTTCCTTTAAAACAGAGTGTGTTTCATGGATGAGAACTCTGATGTGAATTTCCCTTCCCAAACGGAGTTAAACCAATGCCTCTGTGTCTTCCTACAAGCAAGATTTCATTTCCGGTAAACCCAGTGATTTTTTCAGCTCAAATGAATTTACACAATTCACGAACCCAACACGATTTTCACTATTAACTATAGAGCATCTATATAAGAGATGCTGTGGTTTGTTACAGTTTCATAAGCAGAGTTTGACTATATATGGATGGTAGGACTAAGAAAGACAGTCTTTTTTTTCTGGGCATGCTCATGTTTCTGGCAGTTTTGGAGACACTGGAAGAAGAGCATGCTTCTTGCGTTGTATCAGAGTATGTTTCATGGATGAGAACACTGGTCTTAATTTTCCTTCAGAAACGGAGTTAAACCAAAGTATCTGTGTCTTCCTACAAGCTAGAGTTCATATCCGGTAAACCCAGTGATTTTTTGACTCAAATAAATATACACAGTTCATGAACCTAACACGTTTTTAACTATTAAGTAAAGATCAACTATGTAAGAGATGCTGTGGTTTGTTACAGTTTCATGAGCAGAGTTCAACTAGATATTGTCCGTATGAGTAGGAAACACAGTTCTTTTTTCTGGACATTCTCATATTTCTTGCTGTATTGCAGACTCTGGACAGAAGAGGTAGCTTCTTGCGTTAAAACAGAGGGTGTTTCATGGATAAGAACCCTGGTCTGAAATACACTTCACAACCGGAGTTTAACCAAAGCCTCTGTGTCTTCCTACAACCAAGAATTCATTTCCGGTAAACCCAGTGATTTTTTCAGCTCAAATGAATTTACACAATTCACGAACCCAACACGATTTTCACTATTAGCTAAAGAGCATCTATGTAAGAGATGCTGTGGTTTGTTACAGTTTCATAAGCAGATTCAACTAGATATGGTCCTTATGAGTAGGAAACACAGTTCTTTTTTTCTGGGCATGCTCATGTTTCTTGCTGTATTAGAGACGCTGGAAAGAAGAGGATGCTTCTTGAGTTAAGACAGAGTGTGTATCATGGATGAGAACACTGGTCTCAATTTCCCTTCACAAATGGAGTTAAACCAAAGGCTCTGTGTCTTCCTACAAGCAAGAGTTCATTTCTGGTAAACCCAGTTATTTATCGGCTCAAATAAATTAACACAGTTCATGAACCCAACACGATTTTCACTATTAACTAAAGAGCATCTATGTAAGAGATGCTGTGGTTTGTTACAGTTTCATAAGCAGAGTTTGACTAGATATGGTCGGTAGGACTATGAAAGACAGTTCTTTTTTTCTGGGCATGCTCATGTTTCTGGCAGTTTTGGAGACACTGGAAGAAGAGCATGCTTCTTGCGTTGTATCAGAGTATGTTTCATGGATGAGAACACTGGTCTTAATTTTCCTTCAGAAACGGAGTTAAACCAAAGACTCTGTGTCTCCTACAAACAAGAGTTCATATTCGGTAAACCCAGTGATTTTTCGGCTCAAATGAATTTACACAGTTCATGAACCTAACACGTTTTTCACTATTAACTAAAGAGCAACTATGTAAGAGATGATGTGTTTTGTTACAGTTTCATGAGCAGAGTTCAACTAGATATGGTCCGTATGAGTAGGAAACACAGTTCTTTTTATCTGGACATGCTCAAATTTCTTGCTGTATTGCAGACTCTGGACAGAAGAAGATGCTTCTTGCGTTAAAACAGAGGGTTTTTCATGGATGAGAACACTGGCCTGAATTTCCCTTCACAAACGGAGTTAAACCAAAGCCTCTGTGTCTTCCTACAAGCAAGAGTTCATTTCCGGTAAACCCAGAGATTTTTTTGCTCAAATGAATTGTCACAGTTCACGAACCCAACATGATTTTCAGTATTAACTAAAGAGCATCTAAGTAAGAGAAGCTGTGGTTTGTTACAGTTTCATAAGCATATTCAACTAGATATGGTCCTTATGAGTAGGAAACACAGTTCTTTTTTGCTGGGCATGCTCATGTTTCTTGCTGTATTAGAGACGCTGGAAAGAGGAGCATGCTCTTTCCTTTAAAACAGAGTGTGTTTCATGGATGAGAACTCTGATGTGAATTTCCCTTCCCAAACGGAGTTAAACCAATGCCTCTGTGTCTTCCTACAAGCAAGATTTCATTTCCGGTAAACCCAGTGATTTTTTCAGCTCAAATGAATTTACACAATTCACGAACCCAACACGATTTTCACTATTAACTATAGAGCATCTATGTAAGAGATGCTGTGGTTTGTTACAGTTTCATAAGCAGAGTTTGACTATATATGGTTGGTAGGACTAAGAAAGACAGTTCTTTTTTTCTGGGCATGCTCATGTTTCTGGCAGTTTTGGAGACACTGGAAGAAGAGCATGCTTCTTGCGTTGTATCAGAGTATGTTTCATGGATGAGAACACTGGTCTTAATTTTCCTTCAGAAACGGAGTTAAACCAAAGTATCTGTGTCTCCTACAAACAAGAGTTCATATTCGGTAAACCCAGTTATTTTTCGGCTCAAATGAATTTACACAGTTCATGAACCCAACACGTTTTTCACTATTAACTAAAGAGCAAATATGTAAGAGATGCTGTGGTTTGTTACAGTTTCATGAGCAGAGTTCAACTAGATATGGTCCGTATGAGAGGAAACACAGTTCTTTTATTTTGGACATGCTCATATTTCTTGCTGTATTGCAGACTCTGGACAGAAGAGGATGCTTCTTGCGTTAAAACAGAGGGTGTTTCATGGATGAGAACACTGGTCTGAATTTCCCTTCACAAATGGAGTTAAACCAAAGCCTTTGTGTCTTCCTGCAAGCAAGAGTTCATTTCCGGTAAACCCAGTGATTTTTTCGGCTCAATGAATTTACACAGTTCTTGAACCCAACACGATTTTCACTATTAACTAAAGAGCATCTATGTAACACATGCTGTGGTTTGTTACAGTATCATAAGCCGAGTTCTACTAGATATGGTCCGTATGAGTAGGAAACACAGTTCTTGATTTCTGGGCATGCTCATATTTCTTGCTGTATTGCAGACTCTGGACAGAAGAGGATTCTTCTGGCGTTAAAACAGAGGGTGTTTCATGGATGAGAACACTGGTCTGAATTTCCCTTCACAACCGGAGTTTAACCAAAGCCTCTGTGTCTTCCTACAAGCAAGAATTCATTTCCGGTAAACACAGTGATTTTTTCAGCTCAAATGAATTTACACAATTCACAAACACAACACGATTTTCACTATTAACTAAAGAGCATCAATGTAAGAGATGCTGTGGTTTGTTACAGTTTCATAAGCAGATTCAACTAGATATTGTCCCTATGAGTAGGAAGCACAGTACTTTTTTCTGGGCATGCTCATGTTTCTTGCTGTATTAGAGACGCTGGAAAGAAGAGGATGCTTCTTGCGTTAAAACAGAGTGTGTTTCATGGATGAGAACACTGGTCTGAATTTCCCTTCACAAATGGAGTTAAACCAAAGGCTCTGTGTCTCCTACAAGCAAGAGTTCATTTCTGGTAAACCCAGATATTTTTCGGGTCAAATGAATTTACACAGTTCATGAACCCAACACGGTTTTCACTATTAACTAAAGAGCATCTATGTAAGAGATGCTGTGGTTTGTTACAGTTTCATAAGCAGAGTTTAACTAGATATGGTCGGTAGGACTAAGAAATACAGTTCTTTTTTTCTGGGCATGCTCATGTTTCTTGCAGTATTGGAGACGGTGGAAGAAGAGCATGCTTCTTGCGTTGTATCAGAGTATGTTTCATGGATTAGAACACTGGTCTGAATTATCCTTCAGAAACGGAGTTAAACCAAAGTCTCTGTGTCTTCCTACAATCAAGAGTTCATATCCGGTAACCCCAGTGAGTTTTCGGCTCAAATGAATTTACACAGTTCATGAACCTAACACGTTTTTCACTATTAACTAGAGAGCAACTATGTAAGAGATGCTGTGGTTTGTTACAGTTTCATGAGCAGAGTTCAACTAGATATGGTCCGTATGAGTAGGAAACACAGTACTTTTTTTCTGGGCATGCTCATGTTTCTTCCTGTATTTGAGACGCTGGAAAGAGGAGCTTGCTCTTTCCTTTAAAACAGAGTGTGTTTCATGGATGAGAACACTGGTCTGAATTTCCCTTCAAAAAAGGAGTTTAACCAAAGCCTCTGTGTCTTGCTGCAAGCAAGAATTCATTTCCGGTAAACCCAGTGATTTTTTGGCTCAAATAAATATACACAGTTCATGAACCTAACACGTTTTTCACTATTAAGTAAAGATCAACTATGTAAGAGATGCTGTGGTTTGTTACAGTTTCTTGAGCAGAGTTCAACTAGATATGGTCCGTATGAGTAGGAAACACAGTTCTTTTTTTCTGGACATTCTCATATTTCTTGCTGTATTGCAGACTCTGGACAGAAGAGGATGCTTCTTGCGTTAAAACAGAGGGTGTTTCATGATTGAGAACACTGGTCTGAATTACACTTCACAACTGGAGTTTAACCAAAGCCTCTGTGTCTTCCTACAACCAAGAATTCATTTCCTGTAAACCTAGTGATTTTTTTAGCTCAAATGAATTTACACAATTCACGAACCCAACACGATTTTCACTATTAGCTAAAGAGCATCTATGAAAGAGATGCTGTGGTTTGTTACAGTTTCATAAGCAGATTCAACTAGATATGGTCCTTATGAGTAGGAAACACAGTTCTTTTTTTCTGGGCATGCTCATGTTTCTTGCTGTATTAGAGACGCTGGAAAGAAGAGGATGCTTCTTGAGTTAAGACAGAGTGTGTATCATGGATGAGAACACTGGTCTCAATTTCCCTTCACAAATGGAGTTAAACCAAAGGCTCTGTGTCTTCCTACAATCAAGAGTTCATTTCTGGTAAACCCAGTTATTTATCGGCTCAAATAAATTTACACAGTTCATGAACCCAACACGATTTTCACTATTAACTAAAGAGCATCTATGTAAGAGATGCTGTGGTTTGTTACAGTTTCATAAGCAGAGTTTGACTAGATATGGTCGGTAGGACTAAGAAAGACAGTTCTTTTTTTCTGGGCATGCTCATGTTTCTGGCAGTTTTGGAGACACTGGAAGAAGAGCATGCTTCTTGCGTTGTATCAGAGTATGTTTCATGGATGAGAACACTGGTCTGAATTTTCCTTCAGAAACGGAGTTAAACCAAAGACTCTGTGTCTCCTACAAACAAGAGTTCATATTCGGTAAACCCAGTGATTTTTCGGCTCAAATGAATTTACACAGTTCATGAACCTAACACGTTTTTCACTATTAACTAAAGAGCAACTATGTAAGAGATGATGTGTTTTGTTACAGTTTCATGAGCAGAGTTCAACTAGATATGGTCCGTATGAGTAGGAAACACAGTTCTTTTTTTCTGGACATGCTCAAATTTCTTGCTGTATTGCAGACTCTGGACAGAAGAAGATGCTTCTTGCGTTAAAACAGAGGGTGTTTCATGGATGAGAACACTGGCTTGAATTTCCCTTCACAAACGGAGTTAAACCAAAGCCTCTGTGTCTTCCTACAAGCAAGAGTTCATTTCCGGTAAACCCAGTGATTTTTTCGGCTCAAATGAATTGTCACAGTTCACGAACCCAACATGATTTTCACTATTAACTAAAGAGCATCTAAGTAAGAGAAGCTGTGGTTTGTTACAGTTTCATAAGTAGATTCAACTAGATATGGTCCTTATGAGTAGGAAACACAGTTCTTTTTTTCTGGGCATGCTCATGTTTCTTGCTGTATTAGAGACGCTGAAAAGAGGAGCATGCTCTTTCCTTTAAAACAGAGTGTGTTTCATGGATGAGAACTCTGATGTGAATTTCCCTTCACTAACGGAGTTAAACCAAAGCCTCTGTGTCTTCCTACAAGCAAGAGTTCATTTCCGGTAAACCCAGTGATTTTTTCGGCTCAAATGAATTGTCACAGTTCACGAACCCAACATGATTTTCACTATTAACTAAAGAGCATCTAAGTAAGAGAAGTTGTGGTTTGTTACAGTTTCATAAGCAGATTCAACTAGATATGGTCCTTATGAGTAGGAAACACAGTTCTTTTTTTCTGGGCATGCTCATGTTTCTTGCTGTATTAGAGAGGCTAGAAAGAGGAGCATGCTCTTTCTTTAAAACAGAGTGTGTTTCATGGATGAGAACACAGGTCTGAATTTCCCTTCACAAACGGAGTTAAACCAAAGCCTCTGTGTCTTCCTACAAGCAAGTTTTCATTTCCGGTAAACCCAGTAATTTTTTCAGCTCAAATGAATTTACACAATTCACGAACCCAACACGATTTTCACTATTAACTAAAGAGCATCTATGTAAGAGATGCTGTGGTTTGTTACAGTTTCATAAGGAGAGTTTGACTAGATATGGTTGGTAGGACTAAGAAAGACAGTTCTTTTTTTCTGGGCATGCTCATGTTTCTGGCAGTTTTGGAGACACTGGAAGAAGAGCATGCTTCTTGCGTTGTATCAGAGTATGTTTCATGGATGAGAACACTGGTCTGAATTTCCCTTCACAAATGGAGTTAAACCAAAGCCTTTGTGTCTTCCTGCAAGCAAGAGTTCATTTCCGGTAAACCCAGTGATTTTTTCGGCTCAAATGAATTTTCACAGTTCACGAATCCAACATAATTTTCACTATTAACTAAAGAGCATCTAAGTAAGAGAAGCTGTGGTTTGTTACAGTTTCATAAGCAGATACAACTATATATGGTCTTATGATTAGGAAACACAGTTCTTTTTTGCTGCGCATGCTCATGTTTCTTGCTGTATTAGAGACACTGGAAAGAGGAGCATGCTCTTTCCTTTAAAACAGAGTGTGTTTCATGGATGAGAACTCTGATGTGAATTTCCCTTCACAAACGGGGTAAAACCAAAGTCTCTGTTTCTTCCTACAAGCAAGAGTTCATTTCCAGTAAACACTGTGATTTTTCTGCTCAAATGAATTTACACAGTTCACAAATCCAACATGTTTTTCACTATTAACTAAAGAGCATCTATGTAAGAGATGCTGTGGTTTGTTCCAGTTTCATGAGGAGAGTTCAACTAGATATGGTCCATATGAGTAGGAAACACAGTTCTTTTTTTCTGGACATGCTCATATTTCTTGCTGTATTGCAGACTCTGGACAGAAGAGGATGCTTCTTGCGTTAAAACAGAGGGTGTTTCATGGATTTGAACACTGGTCTGAATTTCCCTTCACAAATGGAGTTAAACCAGAGCCTCTGTGTCTTCCTACAAGCAAGATTTTATTTCCGGTAAACACAGTGATTATTTTGGCTCAAATGAATTTACACAGTTCACGAACCCAACATGATTTTCACTATAAACTAAAGAGCATCTAAGTAAGAGAAGCTGTGGTTTGTTACAGTTTCATAATCAGAGGTCAACTAGATATGGTCCTTATGAGTAGGAAACACAGTTCTTTTTTTCTGGGCATGCTCATGTTTCTTGCTGTATTAGAGACGCTGGAAAGAGGAGCATGCTCTTTCCTTTAAAACAGAGTGTGTTTCAGGGATGAGAACTCTGATGTGAATTTCCCTTCACAAACGGAGTTAAACCAAAGCCTCTGTGTCTTCCTAAAACAAAGAATTCATTTCTGGTAAGCCCAGTGATTTTTTCAGCTCAAATGAATTTACACAATTCATGAACCCAACACGATTTTCACTATTAACTAAAGAGCATTTATGTAAGAGATGCTGTGGTTTGTTAGAGTTTCATAAGCAGATTCAACTAGATATGGTCCTTGTGAATAGGAAACACAGTTCTTTTTTTCTGGGCATGCTCATGTTTCTTGCTGTATTAGAATCGCTGGAAAGAAGAGGATGCTTCTTGAGTTAAGACAGAGTGTGTTTCATGGATGAGAACACTGGTCTCAATTTCCCTTCACAAATGGAGTTAAACCAAAGGCTCTGTGTCTTTCTACAAGCAAGAGTTCATTTCTGGTAAACCCAGTTATTTTTCAGCTCAAATGAATTTACACAGTTCATGAACCCAACACGATTTTCACTATTAACTAAAGAGCATCTATGTAAGAGATGCTGTGGTTTGTTACAGTTTCATAAGCAGAGTTTAACTAGATATGGTCGGTAGGACTAAGAAAGACAGTTCTTTTTTTCTGGGCATGCTCATGTTTCTTGCAGTATTGGAGACGCTGGAAGAAGAGCATGCTTCTTGCGTTGTATCAGAGTATGTTTCATGGATGAGAACACTGGTCTGAATTTTCCTTCAGAAATGGAGTTAAACCAAAGTCTCTGTGTCTTCCTAGAAGCTAGAGTTCATATCCGGTAAACCCAGTGCTTTTTCGGCTCAAATAAATATACACAGTTCATGACCTAACACGTTTTTCACTATTAACTAAAGTGCATCTATGTAATAGATGCTGTAATTTGTTACTGTTTCATGAGCAGAGTTCAACTAGATATGGTCCTTATGAATAGGAAACACAGTTCTTTTTTTCTGGACATGCTCATATTTCTTGCTGTATTGCAGACTCTGGACAGAAGAGGATGCTTCTTGCGTTAAAACAGAGGGTGTTTCATGGATGAGAACACAGGTCTGAATTTCCCTTCACAACCGGAGTTTAACCAAAGCCTCTGTGTCTTCCTACAACCAAGAATTCATTTCCGGTAAACCCAGTGATTTTTTCAGCTCAAATGAATTTACACAATTCACGAACCCAACACGATTTTCACTATTAGCTAAAGAGCATCTATGTAAGAGATGCTGTGGTTTGTTACAGTTTCATAAGCAGATTCAACTAGATATGGTCCTTATGAGTAGGAAACACAGTTCTTTTTCTCTGGGCATGCTCATGTTTCTTGCTGTTTTAGAGACGCTGGAAAGAAGAGGATGCTTCTTGAGTTAAGACAGAGTGTGTTTCATGGATGAGAACACTGGTCTGAATTTCCCTTCACAAATGGAGTTAAACCAAAGGCGTTGTGTCTTCCTACAAGCAAGAGTTCATTTCTGGTAAACCCAGTTATTTTTCGGCTCAAATGAATTTACACAGTTCATGAAACCAACACGATTTTCACTATTAACTAAAGAGCATCTATGTAAGAGATGCTGTGGTTTGTTACAGTTTCATAAGCAGAGTTTGACTAGATATGGTTGGTAGGACTAAGAAAGACAGTTCTTTTTTTCTGGGCATGCTCATGTTTCTGGCAGTTTTGGAGACACTGGAAGAAGAGCATGCTTCTTGCGTTGTATCAGAGTATGTTTCATGGATGAGAACACTGGTCTTAATTTTCCTTCAGAAACGGAGTTAAACCAAAGTATCTGTGTCTCCTACAAACAAGAGTTCATATTCGGTAAACCCAGTTAATTTTCGGCTCAAATGAATTTACACAGTTCATGAACCCAACACGTTTTTCACTATTAACTAAAGAGCAAATATGTAAGAGATGCTGTGGTTTGTTACAGTTTCATGAGCAGAGTTCAACTAGATATGGTCCGTATGAGAGGAAACACAGTTCTTTTATTCTGGACATGCTCATATTTCTTGCTGTATTGCAGACTCTGGACAGAAGAGGATGCTTCTTGCGTTAAAACAGAGGGTGTTTCATGGATGAGAACACTGGTCTGAATATCCCTTCACAAATGGAGTTAAACCAAAGCCTTTGTGTCTTCCTGCAAGCAAGAGTTCATTTCTGGTAAACCCAGTGATTTTTTCGGCTCAAATGAATTTTCACAGTTCACGAATCCAACATGATTTTCACTATTAACTAAAGAGCATCTAAGTAAGAGAAGCTGTGGTTTGTTACAGTTTCATAAGCCGATTCAACTATATATGGTCTTATGATTAGGAAACACAGTTCTTTTTTGCTGGGCATGCTCATGTTTCTTGCTGTATTAGAGACACTGGAAAGAGGAGCATGCTCTTTCCTTTAAAACAGAGTGTGTTTCATGGATGAGAACTCTGATGTGAATTTCCCTTCACAAACGGAGTAAAACCAAAGTCTCTATTTCTTCCTACAAGCAAGAGTTCATTTCCAGTAAACACTGTGATTTTTCTGCTCAAATGAATTTACACAGTTCACAAATCCAACATGTTTTTCACTATTAACTAAAGAGCATCTATGTAAGAGATGCTGTGGTTTGTTCCAGTTTCATGAGGAGAGTTCAACTAGATATGGTCCATATGAGTAGGAAACACAGTTCTTTTTTTCTGGACATGCTCATATTTCTTGCTGTATTGCAGACTCTGGACAGAAGAGGATGCTTCTTGCGTTAAAACAGAGGGTGTTTCATGGATTTGAACACTGGTCTGAATTTCCCTTCACAAACGGAGTTAAACCAGAGCCTCTGTGTCTTCCTACAAGCAAGATTTTATTTCCGGTAAACACAGTGATTATTTTGGCTCAAATGAATTTACACAGTTCACGAACCCAACATGATTTTCACTATAAACTAAAGAGCATCTAAGTAAGAGAAGCTGTGGTTTGTTACAGTTTCATAATCAGAGGTCAACTAGATATGGTCCTTATGAGTAGGAAACACAGTTCTTTTTTTCTGGGCATGCTCATGTTTCTTCCTGTATTTGAGACGCTGGAAAGAGGAGCATGCTCTTTCCTTTAAAACAGAGTGTGTTTCATGGATGAGAACTCTGATGTGAATTTCCCTTCACAAACGGAGTTAAACCAAAGCCTCTGTGTCTTCCTAAAACCAAGAATTCATTTCTGGTAAGCCCAGTGATTTTTTCAGCTCAAATGAATTTACACAATTCACGAACCCAACACGATTTTCACTATTAACTAAAGAGCATCTATGTAAGAGATGCTGTGGTTTGTTAGAGTTTCATAACCAGATTCAACTAGATATGGTCCTTGTGAGTAGGAAACACAGTTCTTTTTTTCTGGGCATGCGCATGTTTCTTGCTGTATTAGAATCGCTGGAAAGAAGAGGATGCTTCTTGAGTTAAGACAGAGTGTGTTTCATGGATGAGAACACTGGTCTCAATTTCCCTTCACAAATGGAGTTAAACCAAAGGCTCTGTGTCTTTCTACAAGCAAGAGTTCATTTCCGGTAAACACAGTTATTTTTCAGCTCAAATGAATTTACACAGTTCATGAACCCAACACGATTTTCACTATTAACTAAAGAGCATCTATGTAAGCGATGCTGTGGTTTGTTACAGTTTCATAAGCAGAGTTTAACTAGATATGGTCGGTAGGATTAAGAAAGACAGTTCTTTTTTTCTGGTCATGCTCATGTTTCTTGATTTATTAGAATCGCTGGAAAGAGGAGCATGCTCTTTGCTTTAAGACAGAGTGTGTTTCATGGATGAGAACTCTGATGTGAATTTCCCTTCACAAACGCAGTTAAACCAAAGTCTCTGTTTCTTCCTACAAGCAATAGTTCATTTCCTGTAAACCCTGTGATTTTTCTGCTCAAATGAATTTACACTGTTCACAAATCCAACATGTTTTTCACTATTAACTAAAGAGCATATATGTAAGAGATGCTGTGGTTTGTTCCAGTTTCATGAGCAGAGTTCAACTAGATATGGTCCGTATGAGTAGGAAACACAGTTCTTTTTTTCTGGACATGCTCATATTTCTTGCTGTATTGCAGATTCTGGACAGAAGAGGATGCTTCTTGCTTTAAAACAGAGGGTGTTTCATGGATGAGAACACTGGTCTGAATTTCCCTTCACAAATGGAGTTAAACCAAAGGCTCTGTGTCTTCCTACAAGCAATTGTTCATTTCTGGTAAACCCAGTTATTTTTTGGCTCAAATGAATTTACACAGTTCATGAACCCAACACGATTTTCACTATTAACTAAAGAGCATCTATGTAAGAGATGCTGTGGTTTGTTACAGTTTCATAAGCAGAGTTTAACTAGATATGGTCGGTAGGACTAAGAAAGACAGTTCTTTTTTTCTGGGCATGCTCATGTTTCTTGCAGTATTGGAGACGCTGGAAGAAGAGCATGCTTCTTGAGTTGTATCAGAGTATGTTTCATGGATGAGAACACTCGTCTGAATTTTCCTTCAGAAACGGAGTTAAACCAAAGTCTCTGTGTCTTCCTACAAGCAAGAGTTCATATGCGGTAAACCCAGTGATTTTTCGGCTCAAATGAATTTACACAGTTCATGAACCTAACACGTTTTTCACTATTAACTAAAGAGCATCTATGTAAGAGATGCTGTAATTTGTTACTGTTTCATGAGCAGAGTTCAACTAGATATGGTCCTTATGAGTAGGAAACACAGTTCTTTTTTTCTGGACATGCTCATATTTCTTGCTGTATTGCAGACTCTGGACAGAAGAGGATGCTTCTTGCGTTAAAACAGAGGGTGTTTCATGGATGAGAACACTGGTCTGAATTTCCCTTCACAAATGGAGTTAAACCAAAGGCGTTGTGTCTTCCTACAAGCAAGAGTTCATTTCTGGTAAACAGAGTTATTTTTCGGCTCAAATGAATTTACACAGTTCATGAACCCAACACGATTTTCACTATTAACTAAAGAGCATCTATGTAAGAGATGCTGTGGTTTGTTACAGTTTCATAAGCAGAGTTTGACTAGATATGGTTGGTAGGACTAAGAAAGACAGTTCTTTTTTTCTGGGCATGCTCATGTTTCTGGCAGTTTTGGAGACACTGGAAGAAGAGCATGCTTCTTGCGTTGTATCAGAGTATGTTTCATGGATGAGAACACTGGTCTTAATTTTCCTTCAGAAATGGAGTTAAACCAAAGTATCTGTGTCTCCTACAAACAAGAGTTCATATTCGGTAAACCCAGTTAATTTTCGGCTCAAATGAATTTACACAGTTCATGAACCCAACACGTTTTTCACTATTAACTAAAGAGCAAATATGTAAGAGATGCTGTGGTTTGTTACAGTTTCATGAGCAGAGTTCAACTAGATATGGTCCGTATGAGAGGAAACACAGTTCTTTTATTCTGGACATGCTCATATTTCTTGCTGTATTGCAGACTCTGGACAGAAGAGGATGCTTCTTGCGTTAAAACAGAGGGTGTTTCATGGATGAGAACACTGGTCTGAATTTCCCTTCACAAACGGAGTTAAACCAGAGCCTCTGTGTCTTCCTACAAGCAAGATTTTATTTCCGGTAAACACAGTGATTATTTTGGCTCGAATGAATTTACACAGTTCACGAACCCAACATGATTTTCACTATAAACTAAAGAGCATCTAAGTAAGAGAAGCTGTAGTTTGTTACAGTTTCATAATCAGAGGTCAACTAGATATGGTCCTTATGAGTAGGAAACACAGTTCTTTTTTTCTGGGCATGCTCATGTTTCTTGCTGTATTAGAGACGCTAGAAAGAGGAGCATGCTCTTTCCTTTAAAACAGAGTGTGTTTCATGGATGAGAACTCTGATGTGAATTTCCCTTCACAAACAGAGTTAAACCAAAGCCTCTGTGTCTTCCTAAAACCAAGAATTCATTTCCGGTAAGCCCAGTGATTTTTTCAGCTCAAATGAATTTACACAATTCACGAACCCAACACGATTTTCACTATTAACTAAAGAGCATCTATGTAAGAGATGCTGTGGTTTGTTAGAGTTTCATAAGCAGATTCAACTAGATATGGTCCTTGTGAGTAGGAAACACAGTTCTTTTTTTCTGGGCATGCTCATGTTTCTTGCTGTATTAGAGACGCTGGAAAGAAGAGGATGCTTCTTGAGTTAAGACAGAGTGTGTTTCATGGATGAGAACACTGGTCTCAATTTCCCTTCACAAATGGAGTTAAACCAAAGGCTCTGTGTCTTTCTACAAGCAAGAGTTCATTTCCGGTAAACACAGTTATTTTTCAGCTCAAATGAATTTACACAGTTCATGAACCCAACACGATTTTCACTATTAACTAAAGAGCATCTATGTAAGAGATGCTGTGGTTTGTTACAGTTTCATAAGCAGAGTTTAACTAGATATGGTCGGTAGGACTAAGAAAGACAGGTCTTTTTTTCTGGGCATGCTCATGTTTCTTGCTGTATTACAGACTCTGGACAGAAGAGGATGCTTCTTGCGTTAAAACAGAGGGTGTTTCATGGAAGAGAACACAGGTCTGAATTTCCCTTCACAAACGGAGTTAAACCGAAGCCTCTGTGTCTTCCTACAACCAAGAATTCATTTCCGGTACACCCAGTGATTTTTTCAGCTCAAATGAATTTACACAATTCACGAACCCAACACGATTTTAAATATTAACTAAAGAGCATCTATGTAAGAGATGCTGTGGTTTGTTACAGTTTCATAAGCAGAGTTTAACTAGATATGGTCGGTATGACTAAGAAACACAGTTCTTTTTTTCTGGGCATGCTCATGTTTCTTGATTTATTAGAATCGCTGGAAAGAGGAGCATGCTCTTTGCTTTAAGACAGAGTGTGTTTCATGGATGAGAACTCTGATGTGAATTTCCCTTCACAAACGCAGTTAAACCAAAGTCTCTGTTTCTTCCTACAAGCAATAGTTCATTTCCTGTAAACCCTGTGATTTTTCTGCTCAAATGAATTTACACTGTTCACAAATCCAACATGTTTTTCACTATTAACTAAAGAGCATCTATGTAAGAGATGCTGTGGTTTGTTCCAGTTTCATGAGCAGAGTTCAACTAGATATGGTCCGTATGAGTAGGAAACACAGTTCTTTTTTTCTGGGCATGCTCTTGTTTCATGCTGCATTGGAGACGCTGGAAAGAAGAGCATGCCTCTTGGATGAAAACAGAGTATGTTTCAGGGATGAGAACACTGGTCTCAATTTTCCTTCAGAAATGGAGTTAAACAAAAGTCTCTGTGTCTTCCTACAAGCAAGAGTTCATATCCGGTAAACCCAGTGATTTTTCGGCTCAAATGAATTTACACAGTTCAAAAACCCAACGCGTTTTTCACTATTAACTAAAGAGCATCTATGTAAGAGATGCTGTGGTTTGTTCCAGTTTCATGAGCAGAGTTCAACTAGATATGGTCCGTATGAGTAGGAAACACAGTTCTTTTTTTCTGGACATGCTCATATTTCTTGCTGTATTGCAGATTCTGGACAGAAGAGGATGCTTCTTGCTTTAAAACAGAGGGTGTTTCATGGATGAGAACACTGGTCTGAATTTCCCTTCACAAATGGAGTTAAACCAAAGGCTCTGTGTCTTCCTACAAGCAATTGTTCATTTCTGGTAAACCCAGTTATTTTTCGGCTCAAATGAATTTACACAGTTCATGAACCCAACACGATTTTCACTATTAACTAAAGAGCATCTATGTAAGAGATGCTGTGGTTTGTTACAGTTTCATAAGCAGAGTTTAACTAGATATGGTCGGTAGGACTAAGAAAGACAGTTCTTTTTTTCTGGGCATGCTCATGTTTCTTGCAGTATTGGAGACGCTGGAAGAAGAGCATGCTTCTTGAGTTGTATCAGAGTATGTTTCATGGATGAGAACACTCGTCTGAATTTTCCTTCAGAAACGGAGTTAAACCAAAGTCTCTGTGTCTTCCTACAAGCAAGAGTTCATATGCGGTAAACCCAGTGATTTTTCGGCTCAAATGAATTTACACAGTTCATGATCCTAACACGTTTTTCACTATTAACTAAAGAGCAACTATGTAAGAGATGCTGTGGTTTGTTACAGTTTTATGAGCAGAGTTCAACTAGATATGGTCCGTATGAGTAGGAAACACAGTTCTTTTTTTCTGGACATGCTCATATTTCTTGCTGTATTACAGACTCTGGACAGAAGAAGATGCTTCTTGCGTTAAAACAGAGGGTGTTTCATGGATGAGAACACTGGTCTGAATTTCCCGTCACAAACGGAGTTAAACCAAAGCCTCTGTGTCTTCCTACAAGCAAGAGTTCATTTCCGGTAAACTCAGTGATTTTTTCGGCTCAAATGAATTTACACAGTTCACGAACCCAACATGATTTTCACTATTAACTAAAGAGCATCTAAGTAAGAGAAGCTGTGGTTTGTTACAGTTTGATGAGCAGATTCAACTAGATACGGTCCTTATGAGTAGGAAACACAGTTCTTTTTTTCTGGGCATGCTCATATTTCTTGCTGTATTGCAGACTCTGGACAGAAGAGGATGCTTCTTGCGTTAAAACAGAGGGTGTTTCATGGATGAGAACACTGGTCTGAATTTCCCGTCACAAACGGAGTTAAACCAAACCTCTGTGTCTTCCTACAAGCAAGAGTTCATTTCCGGTAAACACATTGATTTTTTCGGCTCAAATGCATTTACTCAGTTCACGAACCCAACATGATTTTCACTATTAACTAAAGAGCATCTAAGTAAGAGAAGCGGTTGTTTGTTACAGTTTCATAAGCAGATTCAACTAGATATGGTCCGTATGAGTAGGAAACACAGTTCTTTTTTTCTGGGCATGCTCATGTTTCTTGCTGTATTAGAGACGCTGGAAAGAGGAGCATGCTCTTTGCTTTAAAACAGAGTGTGTTTCATAGATGAGAACTCTGATATGAATTTCGCTTCACAAACGGAGTTAAACCAAACTCTCTGTTTCTTCCTACAGGCAAGAGTTCATTTTCGGTAAACCCTGTGATTTTTCTGCTCAAATGAATTTACACAGTTCACAAATCCAACATGTTTTTCACTATTAACTAAAGAGCATCTATGTAAGAGATGCTGTGGTTTGTTCCAGTTTCATGAGCAGAGTTCAACTAGATATGATCCGTATGAGTAGGAAACACAGTTCTTTTTTTCTGGACATGCTCATATTTCTGGCTGTATTGCAGACTCTGGACAGAAGAGGATGCTTCTTGCGTTAAAACAGAGGGTGTTTCATGGATGAGAACACTGGTCTGAATTTCCCTTCACAAATGGTGTTAAACCAAAGGCTCTGTGTCTTCCTACAAGCAAGAGTTCATTTCTGGTAAACCCAGGTATTTTTCGGCTCAAATGAATTTACACAGTTCATGAACCCAACACGATTTTCACTATTAACTAAAGAGCATCTATGTAAGAGATGCTGTGGTTTGTTACAGTTTCATAAGCAGAGTTTAACTAGATATGGTCGGTAGGACTAAGAAAGACAGTTCTTTTTTTCTGGGCATGCTCATGTTTCTTGCAGTATCGGAGACGCTGGAAGAAGAGCATGCTTCTTGCGTTGTATCAGAGTATGTTTTATGGATGAGAACACTGGTCTGAATTTTCCTTCAGAAACGGAGTAAACCAATGTCTCTGTGTCTTCCTACAAGCAAGAGTTCATATCCGGCAAACGCAGTGATTTTTCGGCTCAAATAAATTTACACAGTTCACGAACCCAAAACGGTTTTTACGATTAACTAAAGAGCACCTATGTAAGAGATTCTGTGGTTTGTTACAGTTTCATAAACAGAGTTCAACTAGATATGGTCCGTATGAGTAGGAAACACAGTTCTTTTTTTCTGGGCATGCTCTTGTTTCATGCTGCATTGGAGACGCTGGAAAGAAGAGCATGCCTCTTGGATGAAAACAGAGTATGTTTCAGGGATGAGAACACTGGTCTCAATTTTCCTTCAGAAATGGAGTTAAACAAAAGTCTCTGTGTCTTCCTACAAGCAAGAGTTCATATCCGGTAATTCCAGTGATTTTTCGGCTCAAATGAATTTACACAGTTCACGAACCCAACGCGGTTTTCACGATTAACTAAAGAGCATCTATGTAAGAGATGCTGTGGTTTGTTACAGTTTCAAAAGCAGAGTTAAAAAAGATATGGTCCGTATGAGTAGGAAATACAGTTCTTTTTTTCTGGGCATGCTCATATATCTTGCTGTATTGCAGACTCTGGACAGAAGAGGATGCTTCTTGCATTAAAACAGAGGGTGTTTCATGGATGAGAACACTGGTCTGAATTTTCCTTCAGAAATGGAGTTAAACCAAAGTCTCTGTGTCTTCCTACAAGCAAGAGTTCAATTCCGGTAAACCCAGTGATTTTTCGGCTCAAATGAATTTACACAGTTCACGAACCCAACACATTTTTAACTATTAACTAAAGAGCATCTATGTAAGAGATGCTGTGGTTTGTTACAGTTTCACAAGCAGAGTTCAACTAGATATGGCCCGTATGAGCAGGAAACACAGTTCTTATTTTCTGGGCATGCTCATATTTCTTGCTGTATTGCAGACTCTGAACAGAAATGGATTCTTCTTGCGTTAAAACAGAGGGTGTTTAATGGATGAGAACTCTGATGTGAATTTCCCTTCACAAACAGAGTTAATCCAAAGCCTCTGTGTCTTCCTAAAACCAAGAATTCATTTCCGGTAAGCCCAGTGATTTTTTCAGCTCAAATGAATTTACACAATTCACGAACCCAACACGATTCTCACTATTAACTAAAGAGCATCTATGTAAGAGATGCTGTGGTTTGTTAGAGTTTCATAAGCAGATTCAACTAGATATGGTCCTTGTGAGTAGGAAACACAGTTCTTTTTTTCTGGGCATGCTCATGTTTCTTGCTGTATTAGAGACGCTGGAAAGAAGAGGATGCTTCTTGAGTTAAGACAGAGTGTGTTTCATGGATGAGAACACTGGTCTCAATTTCCCTTCACAAATGGAGTTAAACCAAAGGCTCTGTGTCTTTCCTCAAGCAAGAGTTCATTTCCGGTAAACACAGTTATTTTTCAGCTCAAATGAATTTACACAGTTCATGAACCCAACACGATTTTCACTATTAACTAAAGAGCATCTATGTAAGAGATGCTGTTGTTTGTTACAGTTTCATAAGCAGAGTTTAACTAGATATGGTCGGTAGGACTAAGAAAGACAGTTCTTTTTTTCTGGGCATGCTCATGTTTCTTGCTGTATTACAGACTCTGGACAGAAGAGGATGCTTTTTGCGTTAAAACAGAGGGTGTTTCATGGAAGAGAACACAGGTCTGAATTTCCCTTCACAAACGCAGTTAAACCAAAGTCTCTGTTTCTTCCTACAAGCAATAGTTCATTTCCTGTAAACCCTGTGATTTTTCTGCTCAAATGAATTTACACTGTTCACAAATCCAACATGTTTTTCACTATTAACTAAAGAGCATCTATGTAAGAGATGCTGTGGTTTGTTCCAGTTTCATGAGCAGAGTTCAACTAGATATGGTCCGTATGAGTAGGAAACACAGTTCTTTTTTTCTGGACATGCTCATATTTCTTGCTGTATTGCAGATTCTGGACAGAAGAGGATGCTTCTTGCTTTAAAACAGAGGGTGTTTCATGGATGAGAACACTGGTCTGAATTTCCCTTCACAAATGGAGTTAAACCAAAGGCTCTGTGTCTTCCTACAAGCAATTGTTCATTTCTGGTAAACCCAGTTATTTTTCGGCTCAAATGAATTTACACAGTTCATGAACCCAACACGATTTTCACTATTAACTAAAGAGCATCTATGTAAGAGATGCTGTGGTTTGTTACAGTTTCATAAGCAGAGTTTAACTAGATATGGTCGGTAGGACTAAGAAAGACAGTTCTTTTTTTCTGGGCATGCTCATGTTTCTTGCAGTATTGGAGACGCTGGAAGAAGAGCATGCTTCTTGAGTTGTATCAGAGTATGTTTCATGGATGAGAACACTCGTCTGAATTTTCCTTCAGAAACGGAGTTAAACCAAAGTCTCTGTGTCTTCCTACAAGCAAGAGTTCATATGCGGTAAACCCAGTGATTTTTCGGCTCAAATGAATTTACACAGTTCATGATCCTAACACGTTTTTCACTATTAACTAAAGAGCAACTATGTAAGAGATGCTGTGGTTTGTTACAGTTTTATGAGCAGAGTTCAACTAGATATGGTCCGTATGAGTAGGAAACACAGTTCTTTTTTTCTGGACATGCTCATATTTCTTGCTGTATTACAGACTCTGGACAGAAGAGGATGCTTCTTGCGTTAAAACAGAGGGTGTTTCATGGATGAGAACACTGGTCTGAATTTCCCGTCACAAACGGAGTTAAACCAAAGCCTCTGTGTCTTCCTACAAGCAAGAGTTCATTTCCGGTAAACTCAGTGATTTTTTCGGCTCAAATGAATTTACACAGTTCACGAACCCAACATGATTTTCACTATTAACTAAAGAGCATCTAAGTAAGAGAAGCTGTGGTTTGTTACAGTTTGATGAGCAGATTCAACTAGATATGGTCCTTATGAGTAGGAAACACAGTTCTTTTTTTCTGGGCATGCTCATATTTCTTGCTGTATTGCAGACTCTGGACAGAAGAGGATGCTTCTTGCGTTAAAACAGAGGGTGTTTCATGGATGAGAACACTGGTCTGAATTTCCCGTCACAAACGGAGTTAAACCAAAGCCTCTGTGTCTTCCTACAAGCAAGAGTTCATTTCCGGTAAACACATTGATTTTTTCGGCTCAAATGCATTTACTCAGTTCACGAACCCAACATGATTTTCACTATTAACTAAAGAGCATCTAAGTAAGAGAAGCGGTTGTTTGTTACAGTTTCATAAGCAGATTCAACTAGATATGGTCCGTATGAGTAGGAAACACAGTTCTTTTTTTCTGGGCATGCTCATGTTTCTTGCTGTATTAGAGACGCTGGAAAGAGGAGCATGCTCTTTGCTTTAAAACAGAGTGTGTTTCATAGATGAGAACTCTGATATGAATTTCGCTTCACAAACGGAGTTAAACCAAACTCTCTGTTTCTTCCTACAGGCAAGAGTTCATTTTCGGTAAACCCTGTGATTTTTCTGCTCAAATGAATTTACACAGTTCACAAAACCAACATGTTTTTCACTATTAACTAAAGAGCATCTATGTAAGAGATGCTGTGGTTTGTTCCAGTTTCATGAGCAGAGTTCAACTAGATATGATCCGTATGAGTAGGAAACACAGTTCTTTTTTTCTGGACATGCTCATATTTCTGGCTGTATTGCAGACTCTGGACAGAAGAGGATGCTTCTTGCGTTAAAACAGAGGGTGTTTCATGGATGAGAACACTGGTCTGAATTTCCCTTCACAAATGGTGTTAAACCAAAGGCTCTGTGTCTTCCTACAAGCAAGAGTTCATTTCTGGTAAACCCAGGTATTTTTCGGCTCAAATGAATTTACACAGTTCATGAACCCAACACGATTTTCACTATTAACTAAAGAGCATCTATGTAAGAGATGCTGTGGTTTGTTACAGTTTCATAAGCAGAGTTTAACTAGATATGGTCGGTAGGACTAAGAAAGACAGTTCTTTTTTTCTGGGCATGCTCATGTTTCTTGCAGTATCGGAGACGCTGGAAGAAGAGCATGCTTCTTGCGTTGTATCAGAGTATGTTTCATGGATGAGAACACTGGTCTGAATTTTCCTTCAGAAACGGAGTAAACCAATGTCTCTGTGTCTTCCTACAAGCAAGAGTTCATATCCGGCAAACGCAGTGATTTTTCGGCTCAAATAAATTTACACAGTTCACGAACCCAAAACGGTTTTCACGATTAACTAAAGAGCACCTATGTAAGAGATTCTGTGGTTTGTTACAGTTTCATAAACAGAGTTCAACTAGATATGGTCCGTATGAGTAGGAAACACAGTTCTTTTTTTCTGGGCATGCTCTTGTTTCATGCTGCATTGGAGACGCTGGAAAGAAGAGCATGCCTCTTGGATGAAAACAGAGTATGTTTCAGGGATGAGAACACTGGTCTCAATTTTCCTTCAGAAATGGAGTTAAACAAAAGTCTCTGTGTCTTCCTACAAGCAAGAGTTCATATCCGGTAATTCCAGTGATTTTTCGGCTCAAATGAATTTACACAGTTCACGAACCCAACGCGGTTTTCACGATTAACTAAAGAGCATCTATGTAAGAGATGCTGTGGTTTGTTACAGTTTCAAAAGCAGAGTTCAACTAGATATGGTCCGTATGAGTAGGAAACACAGTTCTTTTTTTCTGGGCATGCTCATGTTTCATGCTGTATTAGAGACGCTGGAAAGAAGAGCATGCTCTTCGCGTTAAAGCAGAGTGTGTTTCATGGATGAGAACTCTGGTGGGAATTTCCTTTCACAAACGGAGTGAAACCAAAGCCTCTGTGTCTTCCTACAAGCAAGAGTTCATTTCCGGTAATCCCAGTTATTTTTCGGCTCAAATGAATTTACACAGTTCATGAACCCAACATGATTTTCACTATTAACTAAAGAGCATCTATGTAACACATGCTGTGGTTTGTTACAGTTTCATAAGCAGAGTTCAACTAGATATGGTCCGTATGAGTAGGAAACACAGTTCTTATTTTCTGGGCATGCTCATATTTCTTGCTGTATTGCAGACTCTGAACAGAAATGGATTCTTCTTGCGTTAAAACAGAGGGTGTTTAATGGATGAGAACACTGGTCTGAATTTCCCTTCACAACCGGAGTTTAAACAAAGCATCTGTGTCTTCCTACAAGCAAGAGTTCATTTCTGGTAATCCCAGTTATTTTTCGGCTCAAATGAATTTACACAGTTCTTGAACCAAACACGATTTTCACTATTAACTGAAGAGGACCTATGTAATAGATGCTGTGGTTTGTTACACTTTCATATGCAGAGTTTAACTAGATATGGTCCATATGAGTAAGAAACACAGTTCTTTTTTTCTGGGCATGCTCATGTTTCTTGCTGTATTGCAGACTCTGGAAAGAAGAGGAAGCTTCCTGCATGAAAACAGAGGGTGTTTCATGGATGAGAACACTGGTCTGAATTTCCCTTCACAACCAGAGTTTAACCAAAGCCTCTGTGTCTTCCTACAAGCAGGAGTTCATTTCCGGTAAACCCAGGGTTTTTTAGCTCAAATGAATGTACACAGTTCATGAACCCAACACGTTTTTCACTATTACCTTAAGAGCATCTATGTAACACATACTGTGGTTTGTTACAGTTTCATAAGCAGAGTTCAAGTAGTTATGGTCCGTATGAATAGGAAACACAGTTCTTTTTTTCTGGGCATGCTCTTGTTTCATGCTGTATTGGAGACGCTGGAAAGAAGAGCATGCTTCTTGCATTAAAACAGAGTATGTTTCAGGGATGAGAACACTGGTCTCAATTTTCCTGCAGAAACGGAGTTAAACAAAAGTCTCTGTGTCTTCCTACAAGGAAGATTTCATATCCGGTATACCCAGTGATTTTTCGGCTCAAATGAATTTACACAGTTCACGAACCCAACACGGTTTTCATGATTAACTAAAGAGCATCTATGTAAGAGATGCTGTGGTTTGTTACAGTTTCAAAAGCAGAGTTCAACTAGATATGGTCCGTATGAGTAGGAAACACAGTTCTTTTTTTCTGGGCATGCTCATATTTCTTGCTGTATTGCAGACTCTGGACAGAAGAGGATGCTTCTTGCATTAAAACAGAGGGTGTTTCATGGATGAAAACACTGGTCTGAATTTTCCTAAAGAAACGGAGTTAAACCAAAATCTCTGTGTCTTCCTACAAGCAAGAGTTCAATTCCGGTAAACCCAGTGATTTTTCAGCTCAAATGAATTTACACAGTTCACGAACCCAACACATTTTTCACTATTAACTAAAGAGCATCTATGTAAGAGATGCTGTGGTTTGTTACAGTTTCATAAGCAGAGTTCATCTAGATATGGTCCGTATGAGTAGGAAACCCAGTTCTTGTTTTCAGGGCATGCTCATGTTTCATGCTGTATTAGAGACGCTGGAAAGAAGAGCATGCTCTTTGCGTTAAAACAGAGTGTGTTTCATGGATGAGAACTCTGGCGGGAATTTCCCTTCACAAACAGGGTGAAACCAAAGCCTCTGTGTCTTCCTACAAGCAAGAGTTCATTTCCGGTAATTCCAATGATTTTTCGGCTCAAATGAATTTACACAGTTCATGAACCCAACACGATTTTCACTATTAACTAAAGAGCATCTATGTAACACATGCTGTGGTTTGTTACATTTTCATAAGCAGAGTTCAAGTAGATATGGTCCGTATGAGTAGGAAACACAGTTCTTTTTTTCTGGGCATGCTCATATTTCTTGCTGTATTGCTGACTCTGGACAGAAATGGATTCTTCTAGCTTTAAAACAGAGGGTGTTTAATGGATGAGAACACTGGTCTGAATTTCCATTCACAACCGGAGTTTAACCAAAGCCTCTGTGTCTTCCTACAAGCAAGAGTTCATTTCTGGTAATCCCAGTTATTTTTCGGCTCAAATGAATTTACACAGTTCTTGAACCCATCACGATTTTCACTATTAACTAAAGAGCAACTATGTAAGAGATGCTGTGATTTGTTACAGGTTCATAAGCAGAGTTCAACTAGATATGGTCCGTAGGAGTAGGAAACACAGTTCTTTTTTTCTGGGCATGCTCATGTTTCTTGCTGTATTGCCGACTCTGGAAAGAAGTGGAAGCTTCTTGCGTGAAAACAGAGGGTGTTTCATGGATGAGAACACTGGTCTGAGTTTCCCTTCACAACCGGAGTTTAACCAAAGCCTCTGTGTCTTCCTACAAGCAAGAGTTCATTTCCGGTTAACCCAGTGATTTTTCGGCCCGAAGGAATTTACACAGTTCTTGAACCCAACAGGATATTCAGTATCAACTAAATAGCATCTATGTAAGAGATGCTGTGGTTTGTTACAGTTTCATAAGCAGAGTTCAACTAGATATGGTCCGTATGAGTAGGAAACACAGTTCTTTTTTTCTGGGCATGCTCATATTTCTTGCTGTATTAGAGACGCTGCAGAGAAGAGCATGCTCTTTGTGTTAAAACAGAGAGTGTTTCATGGATGAGAACTCTGGTGTAAATTTCCCTTCACAAACAGAGTTAAACCAAAGCCTCTGTGTCTTCCTACAAGCAAGATTTCATTTCCGGTAAACCCACTGATTTTCGGCTCAAATGAATTTACACAGTTCATGAACACAACACGATTTTCACTATTAACTAAGGAGCATCTATGTAAGAGATGCTGTGGTTTGTTACAGTTTCTTAAGCAGAGATTAAATAGATATAGTCTGTATGAGTAAGAAACACAGATCTTTTTTTCTGGGCATGCTCATGTTTCTTGCTGTATTGGAGACGCTAGAAAAATAGCATGCTTCTTGCGTTGTAACAGAGTATGTTTCATGGAAGAGAACACTGGTCTGAATTTCCCTTCACAAGCAGAGTTAAAACAAAGCCTCTGTGTCTTCCTACAAGCAAGAGTTCATTTCCGGAAAATCCAGGGGTTTTCTGCTCAAATGAATTTACACAGTTCATGAACCTAACACGTTTTTCACTATTAACTAAAGAGCAACTATGTAAGAGATGCTGTGGTTTGTTACACTTTCATAAGCAGAGTTTAACTAGATATGGTCCATATGAGTAAGAAACACAGTTCTTTTTTTCTGGGCATGCTCATGTTTCTTGCTGTATTGGAGACGCTGGAAAGAAGAGCATACTTCTTGCGTTAAAACAGAGTATGTTTCATGGATGAGAACACTGGTCTGAATTTTCCTTCAGGAATGGAGTTAAACCAAAGTCTCTGTGTCTTCCTACAAGAAAGAGTTCATTTCCGGTAAACCAGGTGATTTTTTGGCTCAAATGAATTTTCACAGTTCACGAACCCAAATCGTTTTTCACTACTGACTATAGAGCATCTATGTAAGAGATGCTGTGGTTTGTTACACTTTCATGAGCAGAGTTCAACGAGATATGGTCCGTATGAGTAGGAAAGACAGTTCTATTTTTCTGCGCATGCTCATGTTTCTTGCTGTATTAGAGACACTGGAAAGAAGAGCATGCTCTTTGCATTAAAACAGAGTGTGTTTCATAGATGAGAACTCTGGTCTGAATTTCCCTTATCAAACAGAGTGAAACCAAAGCCTCTGTGTCTTCCTACAAGCAGGAGTTCATTTCCGGTAAACCCAGGGTTTTTTAGCTCAAATGAATGTACACAGTTCATGAACCCAACACGTTTTTCACTATTAACTCAAGAGCATTAATGTAACACATGCTGTGGTTTGTTACAGTTTCATAAGCAGAGTTCAAGTAGTTATGGTCCGTATGAATAGGAAACACAATTTTTTTTTTCTGGGCATGCTCATTTTTCTTGCTGTATTGGAAACGCTGGAAAAAGAGTATGCTTCTTGCGTTGTAACAGAGTATGTTTCATGGATGAGAACACTGGTCTGAATATTCCTTCAGAAACGGAGTTAAACCAAAGTCTCTGTGACTTCCTACAATCAAGAGGCCATATCCGGTAAACCCAGTGATTTTTCGGCTCAAATGTATTTACACAGTTCACAACCCAACGCGTTTTTCACTATTAACTATAGAGCATCTATGTAAGAGATGCTGTGGTTTGTTACAGTTTCATGAGCAGAGTTCAACTAGATATGGTCCTTATGAGTAGGAAACACAGTTCTTTTTTGGGGGTATGCTCATATTTCTTACTGTATTAGAGACGCTGCAAAGAAGAGCATGCTCTTTGCATTAAAATAGAGTGTGTTTCATGGATGAGAACTCAGGTCTGAATTTCCCTTCACAAACAGAGTGAAACCAAAGCCTCTGTGTCTTCCTACAAGCAGGAGTTCATTTCCGGTAAACCCAGGGTTTTTTAACTCAAATGAATGTACACAGTTCATGAACCCAACACGTTTTTCACTATTAACTCAAGAGCATCTATGTAACACATGCTGTGGTTTGTTACAGTTTAATAAGCAGAGTTCAAGTAGATATGGTCCGTATGAATAGAAAACCCAGTTCTTTTTTTCTGGGCATGCTCTTTTTTCATGCTGTATTGGAGACGCTGGAAAAAAGAACATGCTTCTTGCATTAAAACAGAGTATGTTTCAGGGATGAGAACACTGGTCTCAATTTTCCTTCAGAAACGGAGTTAAACAAAAGTCTCTGTGTCTTCCTACAAGCAAGAGTTCATATCCGGTAAACCCAGTGATTTTTCGGCTCAAATGAAGTTACACAGTTCAAAAACCCAACGCGTTTTTCACTATTAACTAAAGAGCATCTATGTAAGAGATGCTGTTGTTTGTTACAGTTTCATAAGCAGATTCAACTAGATATGGTCCATATGAATAGTAAACACAGTTCATTTTTTCTGGGCATGCTCATGTTTCTTGCTGTATTAGAGACGCTGGAAAGAAGAGGATGCTTCTTGCGTTACGACAGAGTGTGTTTCATGGATGAGATCACTGCTCAATTTCCCTTCAGAAACAGAGTTAAACCAAAGGCTCTCTGTCTTCCTACAAGCAAGAGTTCATTTCCGGGAAACCCAGTGATTTTTCTGATCAAATGAATTTACACAGTTCACGAACCCAACACGGTTTTCATGATTAACTAAAGAGCATCTATGTAAGAGATACTGTGGTTTGTTACAGTTTCAAAAGCAGAGTTCAACTAGATATGGTCCGTATGAGTAGGAAACACAGTTCTTTTTTTCTGGGCATGCTCATATTTCTTGCTGTATTGCAGACTCTGGACAGAAGAGGATGCTTCTTGCATTAAAACAGAGGGTGTTTCATGGATGAAAACACTGGTCTGAATTTTCCTAAAGAAACGGAGTTAAACCAAAGTCTCTGTGTCTTCCTACAAGCAAGAGTTCAATTCCGGTAAACCCAGTGATTTTTCGGCTCAAATGAATTTACACAGTTCTTGAACCCATCACGATTTTCACTATTAACTAAAGAGCAACTATGTAAGAGATGCTGTGATTTGTTACAGGTTCATAAGCAGAGTTCAACTAGATATGGTTCTTATGAGTAGGAAACACAGTTCTTTTTTTCTGGGCATGCTCATGTTTCTTGCTCTATTGCAGACTCTGGAAAGAAGTGGAAGCTTCTTGCGTGAAAACAGAGGGTGTTTCATGGATGAGAACACTGGTCTGAATTTCCCTTCACAACCGGAGTTTAACCAAAGCCTCTGTGTCTTCCTACAAGCAAGAGTTCATTTCCGGTGAACCCAGTGATTTTTCGGCCCAAAGGAATTTACACAGTTCTTGAACCCAACAGGATATTCAGTATCAACTAAAGAGCATCTATGTAAGAGATGCTGTGGTTTGTTACAGTTTCATAAGCAGAGTTCAACTAGATATGGTCCGTATGAGTAGGAAACACAGTTCTTTTTTTCTGGGCATGCTCATATTTCTTGCTGTATTAGAGACGCTGCAGAGAAGAGCATGCTCTTTGCGTTAAAACAGAGTGTGTTTCATGGATGAGAACTCTGGTGTGAATTTCCCTTCACAAACAGAGTTAAACCAAAGCCTCTGTGTCTTCCTACAAGCAAGATTTCATTTCCGGTAAACCCACTGATTTTTCGGCTCAAATGAATTTACACAGTTCATGAACACAACACGATTTTCACTATTAACTAAGGAGCATCTATGTAAGAGATGCTGTGGTTTGTTACAGTTTCTTATGCAGAGATTAAATAGATATAGTCTGTATGAGTAAGAAACACAGATCTTTTTTTCTGGGCATGCTCATGTTTCTTGCTGTATTGGAGAGGCTAGAAAAAGAGCATGCTTCTTGCGTTGTAACAGAGTATGTTTCATGGAAGAGAACACTGGTCTGAATTTTCATTCAGAAAGGGAGTTAAACCAAAGTCTCTGTTTCTTCCTACAATCAAGAGTTCATATCCGGTAAACCCAGTGATTTTTCGGCTCAAATGAATTTACACAGTTCTTGAAACCAACAAGTTTTTCACGATTAACTCAAGAGCATCTATGTAACACATGCTATGGTTTGTTACAATTTTATAAGTAGAGTTCAACTAGATATGGTCCGTATGAGTAGGAAACACAGTTCTTTTATTCTGGGCATGCTCATGTTTCTTGCTGTATTGCAGACTCTGGAAAGAAGAGGAAGCTTCTTGCGTGAAAACAGAGGGTGTTTCATGGATGAGAACACTGGTCTGAATTTCCCTTCACAAACGGAGTTTAAACAAAGTCTCTGTGTCTTCCTACAAGCAAGAGTTCATTTCCGGAAAATCCAGGGGTTTTCTGCTCAAATGAATTTACACAGTTCATGAACCTAACACGTTTTTCACTATTAACTAAAGAGCAACTATGTAAGAGATGCTGTGGTTTGTTACACTTTCATAAGCAGAGTTTAACTAGATATGGTCCATATGAGTAAGAAACACAGTTCTTTTTTTCTGGGCATGCTCATGTTTCTTGCTGTATTGGAGACGCTGGAAAGAAGAGCATACTTCTTGCGTTAAAACAGAGTATGTTTCATGGATGAGAACACTGGTCTGAATTTTCCTTCAGGAATGGAGTTAAACCAAAGTCTCTGTGTCTTCCTACAAGAAAGAGTTCATTTCCGGTAAACCCAGTGATTTTTCGGCTCAAATGAATTTTCACAGTTCACGAACCCAAATCGTTTTTCACTACTGACTATAGAGCATCTATGTAAGAGATGCTGTGGTTTGTTACAGTTTCATGAGCAGAGTTCAACAAGATATGGTCCTTATGAGTGGGAAACACAGTTCTTTTTTGGGGGCATGCTCATATTTCTTGCTGTATTGCAGACTTTGGACAGAATAGGATTCTTCTTGCGTTAAATCAGAGGGTGTTTCATGGATGAGAACACTGGTCTGAATTTCCCTTCACAACTGGAGTTTAACCAAAGCCTCTGTGTCTTCCTAAAGCAAGAGTTCTTTTCCGGTAATCCCAGTGATTTTTCGGCTCAAATGAATTTACACAGTTCTTGAACCCATCACGATTTTCACTATTAACTAAAGAGCATCTATGTAAGAGAAGCTGTGGTTTGTTACAGTTTCATAAGCAGCGTTTAACTAAATATGGTCTGGATGAGTAAGAAACACAGTTCTTTTTTTCTGGGCATGCTCATGTTTCTTACTGTATTAGAGACGCTGCAAAGAAGAGCATGCTCTTTGCATTAAAATAGAGTGTGTTTCATGGATGAGAACTCTGGTCTGAATTTCCCTTCACAAACAGAGTGAAACCAAAGCCTCTGTGTCTTCCTACAAGCAGGAGTTCATTTCCGGTAAACCCAGGGTTTTTTAACTCAAATGAATGTACACAGTTCATGAACCCAACACGTTTTTCACTATTAACTCAAGAGCATCTATGTAACACATGCTGTGGTTTGTTACAGTTTCATAAGCAGAGTTCAAGTAGATATGGTCCGTATGAATAGGAAACACAGTTCTTTTTTTCTGGGCATTCTCTTTTTTCATGCTGTATTGGAGACGCTAGAAAAAAGAGCATGCTTCTTGCATTAAAACAGAGTATGTTTCAGGGATGAGAACACTGGTCTCAATTTTCCTTCAGAAACGGAGTTAAACAAAAGACTCTGTGTCTTCCTACAAGCAAGAGTTCATATCCGGTAAACCCAGTGATTTTTCTGCTCAAATGAAGTTACACAGTTCAAAAACCCAATGCGTTTTTCACTATTAACTAAAGAGCATCTATGTAAGAGATGCTGTTGTTTGTTACAGTTTCATAAGCAGATTCAACTAGATATGGTCCATATGAATAGTAAACACAGTTCATTTTTTCTGGGCATGCTCATTTTTCTTGATGTATTAGAGACGCTGGAAAGAAGAGGATGCTTCTTGCGTTACGACAGAGTGTGTTTCATGGATGAGATCACTGCTCAATTTCCCTTCAGAAACGGAGTTAAACCAAAGGCTCTGTGTCTTACTACAAGCAAGTGTTCATTTCCGGGAAACCCAGTGATTTTTTCGGCTCCAATGAATTTACACATTCATGAACACAACATGATTTTTACTATTAACTAAGGAGCATCTATGTAAGAGATGCTGTGGTTTGTTACAGTTTCTTAAGCAGAGATTAAATAGATATAGTCTGTATGAGTAAGAAACACAGATCTTTTTTTCTGGGCATGCTCATGTTTCTTGCTGTATTGGAGACGCTAGAAAAAGATCATGCTTCTTGCGTTGTAACAGAGTATGTTTCATGGATGAGAACACTGGTCTGAATTTTCCTTCGAAACGGAGTTAAACCAAAGGCTCTGTGTCTTCCTACAATCAAGAGTTCATATCCGGTAAACCCAGTGATTTTTCGGCTCAAATGAATTTACACAGTTCTTGAAACCAACAAGTTTTTCACGATTAACTCAAGAGCATCTATGTAACACATGCTGTGGTTTGTTACAATTTCATAAGCATTGTTCAACGAGATATGGTCCCTATGAGTAGGAAAGACAGTTCTTTTTTTCTGCGCATGCTCATGTTTTTTGCTGTATTAGAGACACTGGAAAGAAGAGCATGCTCTTTGCATTAAAACAGAGTGTGTTTCATAGATGAGAAGTCTGGACTGAATTTCCCTTCACAAACAGAGTGAAACCAAAGCCTCTGTGTCTTCCTACAAGCAGGAGTTCATTTCCGGTAAACCCAGGGTTTTTTAGCTCAAATGAATGTACACAGTTCATGAACCCAACATGTTTTTCACTATTAACTCAGGATCATCTATGTAACACATGCTGTGGTTTGTTACAGTTTCATAAGCAGAGTTCAAGTAGTTATGGTCCGTATGAATAGGAAACACAGTTCTTTTTTTCTGGGCATGCTCTTGTTTCTTGCTGTATTGTAGACGCTTGAAAGAAGAGCATGCTTCTTGCATTAAAACAGAGTATGTTTCACGGATGAGAACACTGGTCTCAATTTTCCTTCAGAAACGGAGTTAAACCAAAGTCTCTGTGTCTTCCTACAATCAAGAGTTCATATCCGGTAAACCCAGTGATTTTTCGGCTCAAATGAATTTACACAGTTCTTGAAACCAACAAGTTTTTCACGATTAACTCAAGAGCATCTATGTAACACATGCTGTGGTTTGTTACAATTTCATAAGTAGAGTTCAACTAGATATGGTCCGTATGAGTAGGAAACACAGTTCTTTTATTCTGGGCATGCTCATGTTTCTTGCTGTATTGCAGACTCTGGAAAGAAGAGGAAGCTTCTTGCGTGAAAACAGAGGGTGTTTCATGGATGAGAACACTGGACTGAATTTCCCTTCACAAACGGAGTTAAAACAAAGCGTCTGTGTCTTCCTACAAGCAAGAGTTCATTTCCGGTAAACCCAGTGATTTTTCGGCTCAAATGAAGTTACACAGTTCAAAAACCCAACGCGTTTTTCACTATTAACTAAAGAGCATCTATGTAAGAGATGCTGTTGTTTGTTACAGTTTCATAAGCAGATTCAACTAGATATGGTCCATATGAATAGTAAACACAGTTCATTTTTTCTGGGCATGCTCAAGTTTCTTGCTGTATTAGAGACGCTGAAAAGAAGAGGATGCTTCTTGCGTTACGACAGAGTGTGTTTCATGGATGAGATCACTGCTCTTAATTTCCCTTCAGAAACGGAGTTAAACCAAAGGCTCTGTGTCTTCCTACAAGCAAGTGTTCATTTCCGGGAAACCCAGTGATTTTTCGGCTCCAATGAATTTACACAGTTCATGAACACAACATGATTTTCACTATTAACTAAGGAGCATCTATGTAAGAGATGCTGTGGTTTGTTACAGTTTCTTAAGCAGAGATTAAATGGATATAGTCTGTATGAGTAAGAAACACAGATCTTTTTTTCTGGGCATGCTCATGTTTCTTGCTGTATTGGAGACGCTAGAAAAAGATCATGCTTCTTGCGTTGTAACAGAGTATGTTTCATGGATGAGAACACTGGTCTGAATTTTCCTTCAGAAACGGAGTTAAACCAAAGGCTCTGTGTCTTCCTACAATCAAGAGTCATATCCGGTAAACCCAGTGATTTTTCGGCTCAAATGAATTTACACAGTTCTTGAAACCAACAAGCTTTTCACGATTAACTCAAGAGCATCTATGTAACACATGCTGTGGTTTGTTACAATTTCATAAGTAGAGTTCAACTAGATATGGTCCGTATGAGTAGGAAACACAGTTCTTTTATTCTGGGCATGCTCATGTTTCTTGCTGTATTGCAGACTCTGGAAAGAAGAGGAAGCTTCTTGCGTGAAAACAGAGGGTGTTTCATGGATGAGAACACTGGTCTGAATTTCCCTTCACAAATGGAGTTAAAACAAAGCGTCTGTGTCTTCCTACAAGCAAGAGTTCATTTCTGGAAAATCCTGGGGTTTTCTGCTCAAATGAATTTACACAGTTCATGAACCTAACACGTTTTTCACTATTAACTAAAGAGCAACTATGTAAGAGATGCTGTGGTTTGTTACAGTTTCATAAGCAATGTTCAACGAGATATGGTCCGTATGAGTAGGAAACACAGTTCTTTTATTCTGGGCATGCTCATGTTTCTTGCTGTATTGCAGAATCTGGAAAGAAGAGGAAGCTTCTTGCGTGAAAACAGAGGGTGTTTCATGGATGAGAACACTGGTATGAATTTCCCTTCACAAACGGAGTTAAAACAAAGCGTCTGTGTCTTCCTACAAGCAAGAGTTCATTTCCGGAAAATCCAGGGGTTTTCTGCTCAAATGAATTTACACAGTTCATGAACCTAACACGTTTTTCACTATTAACTAAAGAGCAACTATGTAAGAGATGGTGTGGTTTGTTACACTTTCATAAGCAGAGTTTAACTAGATATGGTCCATATGAGTAAGAAACACAGTTCTTTTTTTCTGGGCATGCTCATGTTTATTGCTGTATTGGAGACGCTGGAAAGAAGAGCATGCTTCTTGCGTTAAAACAGAGTATGTTTCATGTATGAGAACACTGGTCTGAATTTTCCTTCAGGAATGGAGTTAAACCAAAGTCTCTGTGTCTTCCTACAAGAAAGAGTTCATTTCCGGTAAACCCAGTGATTTTTCGGCTCAAATGAATTTTCACAGTTCACGAACCCAACTCGTTTTTCACTACTGACTATAGAGCATCTATGTAAGAGATGCTGTGGTTTGTTACAGTTTCATGAGCAGAGTTCAACTAGATATGGTCCTTATGAGTAGGAAACACAGTTCTTTTTTGGGGGTATGCTCATATTTCTTGCTGTATTAGAGACGCTGGAAAGAAGAGGATGCTTCTTGCGTTAAGACAGAGTGTGTTTCATGGATGAGAACACTGATCTGAATTTCCCTTCCCAAATGGAGTTAAACCAAAGGCTCTGTGTCTTCCTATAAGCAAGAGTTCATTTCCGTTAAACCCAGTGATTTTTAGGCTCTAATGAATTTACACAGTCTTGAACCAAACACGATTTTCACTATTAACTGAAGAGGATCTATGTAAGAGGTGCTGTGGTTTGTTACAGTTTCATAAGCAGCGTTTAACTAAATATGGTTTGGAAGAGTAAGAAAGACAGTTCTTTTTTTCTGGGCATGCTCATGTTTCTTACTGTATTAGAGATGCTGCAAAGAAGAGCATGCTCTTTGCATTAAAATAGAGTGTGTTTCATGGATGAGAACTCTGGTCTGAATTTCCCTTCACAAACAGAGTGAAACCAAAGCCTCTGTGTCTTCCTACAAGCAGGAGTTCATTTCCGGTAAACCCAGGGTTTTTTAACTCAAATGAATGTACACAGTTCATGAACCCAACACGTTTTTCACTATTAACTCAAGAGCATCTATGTAACACATGCTGTGGTTTGTTACAGTTTCATAAGCAGAGTTCAAGTAGATATGGTCCGTATGAATAGGAAACACAGTTCTTTTTTTCTGGGCATGCTCTTTTTTCATGCTGTATTGGAGACGCTGGAAAAAAGAGCATGCTTCTTGCATTAAAACAGAGTATGTTTCAGGGATGAGAACACTGGTCTCAATTTTCCTTCAGAAACGGAGTTAAACAAAAGTCTCTGTGTCTTCCTACAAGCAAGAGTTCATATCCGGTAAACCCAGTGATTTTTCGGCTCAAATGAATTTACACAGTTCAAAAACCCAACGCGTTTTTCACTATTAACTAAAGAGCATCTATGTAAGAGATGCTGTTGTTTGTTACAGTTTCATAAGCAGATTCAACTAGATATGGTCCATATGAATAGTAAACACAGTTCATTTTTTCTGGGCATGCTCAAGTTTCTTGCTGTATTAGAGACGCTGGAAAGAAGAGGATGCTTCTTGTGTTACGACAGAGTGTGTTTCATGGATGAGATCACTGATCTTAATTTCCCTTCAGAAACGGAGTTAAACCAAAGGCTCTGTGTCTTCCTACAAGCAAGTGTTCATTTCCGGGAATCCCAGAGATTTTTCGGCTCCAATGAATTTACACAGTTCATGAACACAACATGATTTTCACTATTAACTAAGGAGCATCTATGTAAGAGATGCTGTGGTTTGTTACAGTTTCTTAAGCAGAGATTAAATAGATATAGTCTGTATGAGTAAGAAACACAGATCTTTTTTTCTGGGCATGCTCATGTTTCTTGCTGTATTGGAGACGCTAGAAAAAGATCATGCTTCTTGCGTTGTAACAGAGTATGTTTCATGGATGAGAACACTGGTCTGAAATTTCCTTCAGAAACGGAGTTAAACCAAAGGCTCTGTGTCTTCCTACAATCAAGAGTCATATCCGGTAAACCCAGTGATTTTTCTGCTCAAATGAATTTACACAGTTCTTGAAACCAACAAGTTTTTCACGATTATCTCAAGAGCATCTATGTAACACATGCTGTGGTTTGTTACAATTTCATAAGTAGAGTTCAACTAGATATGGTCCGTATGAGTAGGAAACACAGTTCTTTTATTCTGGGCATGCTCATGTTTCTTGCTGTATTGCAGACTCTGGAAAGAAGAGGAAGCTTCTTGCGTGAAAACAGAGGGTGTTTCATGGATGAGAACACTGGTCTGAATTTCCCTTCACAAACGGAGTTAAAACAAAGCGTCTGTGTCTTCCTACAAGCAAGAGTTCATTTCTGGAAAATCCTGGGGTTTTTCTGCTCAAATGAATTTACACAGTTCATGAACCTAACACGTTTTTCACTATTAACTAAAGAGCAACTATGTAAGAGATGCTGTGGTTTGTTACAGTTTCATAAGCAATGTTCAACGAGATATGGTCCGTATGAGTAGGAAAGACAGTTCTTTTTTTCTGCGCATGCTCATGTTTCTTGCAGTATTAGAGACACTGGAAAGAAGAGCATGCTCTTTGCATTAAAACAGAGTGTGTTTCATAGATGAGAAGTCTGGACTGAATTTCCCTTCACAAACAGAGTGAAACCAAAGCCTCTGTGTCTTCCTACAAGCAGGAGTTCATTTCCGGTAAACCCAGGGTTTTTTAGCTCAAATGAATGTACACAGTTCATGAACCCAACATGTTTTTCACTATTAACTCAAGATCATCTATGTAACACATGCTGTGGTTTGTTACAGTTTCATAAGCAGAGTTCAAGTAGTTATGGTCCGTATGAATAGGAAACACAGTTCTTTTTTTCTGGGCATGCCCTTGTTTCTTGCTGTATTGTAGACGCTTGAAAGAAGAGCATGCTTCTTGCATTAAAACAGAGTATGTTTCACGGATGAGAACACTGGTCTCAATTTTCCTTCAGAAACGGAGTTAAACCAAAGTCTCTGTGTCTTCCTACAATCAAGAGTTTATATCCGGTAAACCCAGTGATTTTTCGGCTCAAATGAATTTACACAGTTCTTGAAACCAACAAGTTTTTCACGATTAACTCAAGAGCATCTATGTAACACATGCTGTGGTTTGTTACAATTTCATAAGTAGAGTTCAACTAGATATGGTCCGTATGAGTAGGAAACACAGTTCTTTTATTCTGGGCATGCTCATGTTTCTTGCTGTATTGCAGACTCTGGAAAGAAGAGGAAGCTTCTTGCGTGAAAACAGAGGGTGTTTCATGGATGAGAACACTGGTATGAATTTCCCTTCACAAACGGAGTTAAAACAAAGCGTCTGTGTCTTCCTACAAGCAAGAGTTCATTTCCGGAAAATCCAGGGGTTTTCTGCTCAAATGAATTTACACAGTTCATGAACCTAACACGTTTTTCACTATTAACTAAAGAGCAACTATGTAAGAGATCGTGTGGTTTGTTACACTTTCATAAGCAGAGTTTAACTAGATATGGTCCATATGAGTAAGAAACACAGTTCTTTTTTACTGGGCATGCTCATGTTTCTTGCTGTATTGGAGACGCTGGAAAGAAGAGCATGCTTCTTGCGTTAAAACAGAGTATGTTTCATGTATGAGAACACTGGTCTGAATTTTCCTTCAGGAATGGAGTTAAACCAAAGTCTCTGTGTCTTCCTACAATAAAGAGTTCATTTCTGGTAAACCCAGTGATTTTTCGGCTCAAATGAATTTTCACAGTTCACGAACCCAACTCGTTTTTCACTACTGACTATAGAGCATCTATGTAAGAGATGCTGTGGTTTGTTACAATTTCATGAGCAGAGTTCAACTAGATATGGCCCTTATGAGTGGGAAACACAGTTCTTTTTTGGGGGCATGCACATATTTCTTGCTGTATTGCAGACTTTGGACAGAAGAGGATTCTTCTTGCGTTAAATCAGAGGGTGTTTCATGGATGAGAACACTGGTCTGAATTTCCCTTCACAACCGGAGTTTAACCAAAGCCTCTGTGTCTTCCTACAAGCAAGAGTTCATTTCCGGTAATCCCAGTGATTTTTCGGCTCAAATGAATTTACACAATTCTTGAACCCAACAGGATTTTCAGTATCAACTAAAGAGAATCTCTGTAAGAGATGCTGTGGTTTCTTACAGTTTCATAAGCATTGTTCAACGAGATATGGTCCGTATGATTAGGAAAGACAGTTCTTTTTTTCTGCGCATGCTCATGTTTCTTGCTGTATTAGAGACACTGGAAAGAAGAGCATGCTCTTTGCATTAAAACAGAGTGTGTTTCATAGATGAGAAGTCTGGACTGAATTTCCCTTCACAAACAGAGTGAAACCAAAGCCTCTGTGTCTTCCTACAAGCAGGAGTTCATTTCCGGTAAACCCAGGGTTTTTTAGCTCAAATGAATGTACACAGTTCATGAACCCAACAAGTTTTTCACTATTAAATCAAGAGCATCTATGTAACACATGCTGTGGTTTGTTACAGTTTCATAAGCAGAGTTCAAGTAGTTATGGTCCGTATGAATAGGAAACACAGTTCTTTTTTTCTGGGCATGCTCTTGTTTCATGCTGTATTGGAGACGCTTGAAAGAAGAGCATGCTTCTTGCATTAAAACAGAGTATGTTTCAGGGATGAGAACACTGGTCTCAATTTTCCTTCAGAAACGGAGTTAAACAAAAGTCTCTGTGTCTTCCTACAAGCAAGAGTTCATATCCGGTAAACCCAGTGATTTTTCGGCTCAAATGAATTTACACAGTTCACGAACCCAACACGGTTTTCACGATTAACTAAAGAGCATCTATGTAAGAGATGCTGTGGTTTGTTACAGTTTCATGAGCAGAGTTCAACTAGATAGGGTCCGTATGAGTAGGAAACACAGTTCTTTTTTTCTGGGCATGCTCATGTTTCTTGCTGTATTGCAGACTTTGAACAGAAGAGGATTCTTCTTGCATTAAATCAGAGGGTGTTTCATGGATGAGAACCCTGGTCTTAATTTTCCTTCAGAAACGGGGTTAAACCAAAGTCTCTGTGTCTTCCTACAAGCAAGAGTTCATTTCCGGTAAACCCAGTGATTTTTCGGCTCAAATGAATTTACAGTTCTTGAACCCATCATGATTTTTACAATTAACTGAAGAGCATCTATGTAAGATATGCTGTGGTTTGTTACAGTTTCATAAGCAGCGTTCTACTAGATATGGTCCGTATGAGTATGAAACACAGTTCTTTTTTTTTGGGCATGCTCATGTTTCTTGAAGTATTAGAGACGCTAGAAAGAAGAGCATGCTCTTTCCATTAAAACAGAGTGTGTTTCATGGATGAGAAATCTGGTTTGAATTTCCCTTTACAAACAGAGAGAAACCAAAGCCTCTGTGTCTTCCTACAAGCAAGAGTTCATTTCCGGTAAACCCAGTGATTTTTATGCTCAAATGAATTTACACAGTTCACGAACCCAACATGTTTTTTACTAGAAACGGAAGAGCATATATGTAAGAGATGCTGTGTTTTGCTACAGTTTCATGAGCAGAGTTTAACTAGATATGGTCCATATGAGTAAGAAACACAATTCTTTTTTCTGGGCACGCTCATGTTTATTGCTGTATTGGAGACACTGGAAAGAAGAGCATGCTTCTTGCGTTAAAACAGAGTATGTTTCTTGGATGAGAACACTGGTCTGAATTTTCCTTCAGAAACGGAGTTAAACCAAAGTCTCTGTGTCTTCCTACAAGCAAGAGTTCATATCCGGTAAACTCAGTGATTTTTCGGCTCAAATGAATTTACACAATTGTTGAACCAAACAGGATTTTCACTATTAACTATAGAGCATCTATGTAGGAGATGCTGTGTTTTGTTACAGTTTCATTAGCAGAGATCAAATAGATATGGTCCGTATGAGTAGGAAACACAGTTCTTTTTTTCTTGGCATGCTCATGTTTCTTGCTGTATTAGAGAAGCTGGAAGGAAGAGCATGCTCTTTGCATTAAAACAGAGTGTGTTTCATGGATGAGAACTCTGCTCTGATTTTCCCTTCAAAAACAGAGTGAAACTGAAGCCTCTGTGTCTTCCTACAAGCAGGAGTTCATTTCCGGTAAACCCAGGGTTTTTTAGCTCAAATGTGTGTACACAGTTCATGAACCCAACACGTTTTTCACTCTTAACTAAAGAGCATCAATGTAACACATGCTGTGCTTTGGTACAGTTTCATAAGCAGAGTTCAATTAGATATGGTCCGTATGAATAGGAAACACAGTACTTTTTTTCTGGGCATGCTCTTGTTTCATGCTGTTTTGGAGACGCTGGAAAGAAGAGCATGCTTCTTTCGTTAAAACAGAGTATGTTTCATGGATGAGATCACTGGTCTCAATTATCCTTCAGAAACAGAGTTAAACCAAAATCTCTGTGTCTTCCTACAAGCAAGAGTTTATCTCCGGTAAAACCAGTGATTTTTCGGCTCAAATGAATTTACACAGTTCACGAACCCAGCACGTTTCTCACTATAAACGAAAGAGCTTATATGTAAGAGATGCTGTGGTTTGTTACAGTTTCATAAGCAGAGTTCAACTAGATGTGGTCCGTATGAGTAGGAAACACAGTTCTTTTTTTCTGGACATGCTCGTGTATCTTGCTGTATTGCAGACTCATTAAAGAAGAGGATGCTACTTGCGTTAAAACAGAGGGTGTTTCATGGATGAGCACACTGGTGTGAATTTCCCTTCACAAACAGAGTTAAACCAAAGCCTCTGTGTCTCCCTACAAGCAAGAGTTCATTTCTGGTGAACCCAGTGATTTTTATGCTGAAATGAATTTACACAGTTCACAAACCCAACACGTTTTTCACTATAAACGAAAGAGCATCTATGTAACACATGCTGTGCTTTGTTACAGTTTCATAAGCAGAGTTCAACTAGATATCGTCCGTATTAGTAGGAAACACAGTTCTTTCTTTCTGGGCATGCTCATGTTTCTTGCTGTATTAGAGAAGCTGGAAGGAAGAGCATGCTCTTTGCATTAAAACAGAGTGTGTTTCATGAATGAGAACTCTGGTCTGAATTTCCCTTCACAAACAGAGTGAAACCAAAGCAACTGTGTCTTAATACAAGCAAGAGTTCATATCCGGTAAACCCAGTTATTTTTCGGCTCAAATGAATTTACACAGTTCTTGAACCCAACAGGATTTTCACTATTAACTATAGAGCATCTATGTAAGAGATGCTGTTGTTTGTTACAGTTTCATAAGCAGAGTTCAACTAGATATGGTCTGTATGAGTAGGAAACACAGTTCCTTTTTTCTTGGCATGCTCATGTTTCTTGCTGTATTAGAGACCTGGAAAGAAAAGCATGCTGTTTGCATTAAAACAGAGTGTGTTTCATGGATGAGAACTCTGGTCTGAATTTCCCTTCACAAACGGAGTGAAACCAAAGCCTCTGTGTTTTCCTATGAGCAAGAGTTCATTTCCGGTAAACCCAGGGTTTTTTCTGCTCAAATGAATTTACAAAGTTCATGAACCCAACACGATTTTCGCAATTAACTAAAGACCATCTATGTAACACATGCTGTGGTTATTACAGTTTCATAAGCAGAGTACTACTAGATATGGTCCGTGAGAGTAGGAAACACAGTTCTGTTTTTCTGGGCATGCTCATGTTTCTTGCTGTATTGGAGATACTAGAAAGAAGAGCATGCTTCTTACATTAAAACAGAGTATGTTTCTTGGATGAGAACTCTGGTCTCTGTTTTCCTTCAGAAACAGAGTTAAACAAAAGTCTCTGTGTCTTCTGACAAGCAAGAGTTCATTTCCGGTAAACCCAGTGATTTTTTGGCTCAAATGAATTTACAGTTCTTGAACCCATCATGATTTTTACAATTAACTGAAGAGCATCTATGTAAGAGATGCTGTGGTTTGTTACAGTTTCATAAGCAGTGTTCAACTATATATGGTCCGTATGAGTAGGAAACACAGTTATTTTTTTCTGGGCATGCTCATGTTTCTTGCTGTATTAGAGACGCTAGAAAGAACAGCATGCTCTTTCCATTAAAACAGAGTGTGTTTCATGGATGAGAACTCTGGTCTGAATTTCCCTTCACAAACAGAGAGAAACCAAAGCCTCTGTGTCTTCCTACAAGCAAGAGTTCATTTCCGGTAAACCCAGTGATTTTTATGCTCAAATGAATTTTCACAGTTCACGAACCCAACACGTTTTTCACTATAAACTAAAGAGCATCTATGTCAAAGATGCTGTGTTTTGTTACAGTTTCATAAGCAGAGTTTAACTAGATATGGTCCGTATGAGTAAGAAACACAATTCTTTTTTTCTGGGCATGCTCATGTTTCTTGCTGTATTGGAGACACAGGAAAGAAGAGCATGCTTCTTGCGTTAAAACAGAGTAGGTTTCTTGGATGAGAACACTGGTCTTAATTTTCCTTCAGAAACGGAGTTAACCCAAAGTCTCTGTGTCTTCCTACAATCAAGAGTTCATATCCGGTAAACCCAGTGATTTTTCGGCTCAAATGAATTTACACAGTTCTTGAACCCAACAGGATTTTCACTATTAACTATAGAGCATCTATGTAAGAGATGCTGTTGTTTGTTACAGTTTCATAAGCAGAGTTCAACTAGATATGGTCTGTATGAGTAGGAAACACAGCTCCTTTTATCTGGGCATGATCATGTTTCTTGCTGTATTAGAGACCTGGAAAGAAAAGCATGCTGTTTGCATTAAAACAGAGAGTGTTTCATGGATGAGATCTCTGGTCTGAATTTCCCTTCACAAACGGAGTGAAACCAAAGCCTCTGTGTTTTGCTATGAGCAAGAGTTCATTTCCGGTAAACCCAGGGTTTTTTCTGCTCAAATGAATTTACACAGTTCATGAACCCAACACGATTTTCGCAGTTAACTAAAGAGCATCTATGTAACACATTCTGTGGTTATTACAGTTTCATAAGCAGAGTACAACTAGATATGGTCCGTGAGAGTAGGAAACACAGTTCTGTTTTTCTGGGCATGCTCATGTTTCTTGCTGTATTGGAGACGCTAGAAAGAAGAGCATGCTTCTTACATTAAAACAGAGTATGTTTCTTGGATGAGAACTCTGGTCTGTATTTTCCTTCAGAAACAGAGTTAAACAAAAGTCTCTGTGTCTTCCTACAAGCAAGAGTTCATTTCCAGTAAACCCAGTGATTTTTTGGCTCAAATGAATTTACAGTTCTTGAACCCATCATGATTTTTACATTTAACTGAAGAGCATCTATGTAAGAGATGCTGTGGTTTGTTACAGTTTCATAAGCAGCGTTCAACTATATATGGTCCGTATGAGTAGGAAACACAGTTCTTTTTTTCTGGGCATGCTCATGTTTCTTGCTGTATTAGAGATGCTAGAAAGAACAGCATGCTCTTTCCATTAAAACAGAGTGTGTTTCATGGATGAGAACTCTGGTCTGAATTTCCCTTCACAAACAGAGAGAAACCAAAGCCTCTGTGTCTTCCTACAATCAAGAGTTCATTTCCGGTAAACCCAGTGATTTTTATGCTCAAATGAATTTACACAGTTCACGAACCCAACACGTTTTTCACTATAAACGAAAGAGCATATATGTAAAAGATGCTGTGTTTTGTTACAGTTTCATAAGCAGAGTTTAACTAGATATGGTCCGTATGAGTAAGAAACACAATTCTTTTTTTCTGGGCATGCTCATGTTTCTTGCTGTATTGGAGACACTGGAAAGAAGAGCATGCTTCCTGCGTTAAAACAGAGTATGTTTCTTGGATGAGAACACTGGTCTGAATTTTCCTTCAGAAACAGAGTTAAACCAAAGTCTCTGTGTCTTCCTACAAGCAAGAGTTCATATCCGGTAAACCCAGTGATTTTTTTGCTCAAATGAATTTTCACAGTTCTTGAACCCAACATGACTTTCACTATTAACTATAGAGCATCTATGTAAGAGATGCTGTGGTTTGTTAGAGTTTCATAAGCAGAGTTCAACTAGATATGGTCCGTATGAGTAGGAAACACAGTTCTTTTTTTCTGGGCATGCTCATGTTTCTTGCTGTATTAGAGACCTGGAAAGAAGAGCATGCTGTTTGCATTAAAACAGAGTGTGTTTCATGGATGAGAACTCTGGTGTGAATTTCCCTTCACAAATGGAGTTAAACCAAAGCCCCTATGTCTTAATACAAGGAAGAGTTCATTTCCGGTAACCCCAGGTGTTTTTCGGCTCAAATGAATTCACACAGTTCATGAACCCAACACGTTTTTCACTATTAACTAAAGAGCATCTATGTAACACATGCTGTGGTTTGTTCCAGTTTCATAAGCAGAGTTCAACTAGATATCATCCGTATTAGTAGGAAACACAGTTCTTTCTTTCTGGGCATGCTCATGTTTCTTGCTGTATTAGAGACGCTGGAAGGAAGAGCATGCTCTTTGCATTAAAACAGAGTGTGTTTCATGGATGAGAACTCTGCTCTGAATTTCCCTTCACAAACAGAGTGAAACCGATGCCTCTGTTTCTTCCTACAAGCAGGAGTTCATTTAAGGTAAACCCAGGGTTTTTTAGCTCAAATGTGTGTACACAGTTCATGAACCCAACACGTTTTTCACTCTTAAATAAAGAGCATCAATGTAACACATGCTGTGCTTTGTTACAGTTTCATAAGCAGAGTTCAACTAGATATCGTCCGTATTAGTAGGAAACACAGTTCTTTCTTTCTGGGCATGCTCATGTTTCTTGCTGTATTAGAGAAGCTGGAAGGAAGAGCATGCTCTTTGCATTAAAACAGAGTGTGTTTCATGAATGAGAACTCTGGTCTGAATTTCCCTTCACAAACAGAGTGAAACCAAAGCCTCTGTGTCTTAATACAAGCAAGAGTTCATATCCGGTAAACCCAGTTATTTTTCGGCTCAAATGAATTTACACAGTTCTTGAACCCAACAGGATTTTCACTATTAACTATAGAGCATCTATGTAAGAGATGCTGTGTTTGTTACAGTTTCATAAGCAGAGTTCAACTAGATATGGTCTGTATGAGTAGGAAACACAGTTCTTTTTTTCTGGTCATGCTCATATTTCTTGCTATATTGGAGACACTAGAAAGAAGAGCATGCTTCTTGCATTAAAACAGAGTATGTTTCTTGGATAAGAACACTGGTCTGAATTTTCCTACAGAAACAGAGTTAAACAAAATTCTCTGTGTCTTCCTACAAGCAAGAGTCATTTAGGTACACCCAGTGATTTTTCAGCTCAAATGAATGTACACAGTTCACGAACCCAACACGTTTTTCGATATTAACTAAAGAGCATCTATGTAACACATGCTGTGGTTATTACAGTTTCATAAGCAGAGTTCAACTAGATATGGTCCGTAGAGTAGGAAACACAGTTCTTTTTTTCTTGGCATGCTCATGTTTCTTGCTGTATTAGAGACGCTGGAAAGAAGAGCATGCTCTTTGCATTAAAAAAGAGTGTGTTTCATGGATGAGAACTCTGGTCTGAATTTCCCTTCAAAATCAGAGTGAAAGCAAAGCCTCTGTGTCTTCCTACAAGCAGGAGTTCATTTCCGGTAAACCCAGGGATTTTTAGCTCAAATGAATGTACACAGTTCATGAACCCAACACGTTTTTCACTATTAACTAAAGAGCATCTATGTAACACATGCTGTGGTTATTACAGTTTCATAAGCAGAGTACAACTAGATATGATCCGTGAGAGTAGGAAACACAGTTCTGTTTTTCTGGGCGTGCTCATGTTTCTTGCAGTATTGGAGACGCTAGAAAGAAGAGCATGCTTCTTACATTAAAACAGAGTATGTTTCTTGGATGAGAACTCTGGTCTGTATTTTCCTTCAGAAACAGAGTTAAACAAAAGTCTCTGTGTCTTCCTACAAGCAAGAGTTCATTTCCGGTAAACCCAGTGATTTTTTGGCTCAAATGAATTTACAGTTCTTGAACCCATCATGATTTTTACAATTAACTGAAGAGCTTCTATGTAAGAGATGCTGTGGTTTGTTACAGTTTCATAAGCAGCGTTCAACTATATATGGTCCGTATGAGTAGGAAACACAGTTCTTTTTTTCTGGGCATGCTCATGTTTCTTGCTGTATTAGAGACGCTAGAAAGAACAGCATGCTCTTTCCATTAAAACAGAGTGTGTTTCATGGATGAGAACTCTGGTCTGAATTTCCCTTCACAAACAGAGAGAAACCAAAGCCTCTGTGTCTTCCTACAAGCAAGAGTTCATTTCCGGTAAACACAGTGATTTTTATGCTCAAATGAATTTACACAGTTCACGAACCCAACACGTTTTTCACTATAAACTAAAGAGCATCTATGTAAAAGATGCTGTGTTTTGTTACAGTTTCATAAGCAGAGTTTAACTAGATATGGTCCGTATGAGTAAGAAACACAATTCTTTTTTTCTGGGCATGCTCATGTTTCTTGCTGTATTGGAGACACTGGAAAGAAGAGCATGCTTCTTGCGTTAAAACAGAGTATGATTCTTGGATGAGAACACTGGTCTGAATTTTCCTTCAGAAACGGAGTTAAACCAAAGTCTCTGTGTCTTCCTACAAGCAAGAGTTCATATCCGGTAAACCCAGTGATATTTTGGCTCAAATGAATTCACACAGTTCATGAACCGAACACGTATTTCACTATTAACTAATGAGCATCTATGTAACACATGCTGTGGTTTGTTCCAGTTTCATAAGCAGAGTTCAACTAGATATCATCCGTATTAGTAGGAAACACAGTTCTTTCTTTCTGGGCATGCTCATGTTTCTTGCTGTATTAGAGACGCTGGAAGGAAGAGCATGCTCTTTGCATTAAAACAGAGTGTGTTTCATGGATGAGAACTCTGCTCTGAATTTCCCTTCACAAACAGAGTGAAACCGATGCCTCTGTTTCTTCCTACAAGCAGGAGTTCATTTCCGGTAAACCCAGGGTTTTTTAACTCAAATGTGTGTACACAGTTCATGAACCCAACACGTTTTTCACTCTTAACTAAAGAGCATCAATGTAACACATGCTGTGATTTGTTACAGTTTCATAAGCATAGTTCAACTAGATATCGTCCGTATTAGTAGGAAACACAGTTCTTTCTTTCTGGGCATGCTCATGTTTCTTGCTGTATTAGAGAAGCTGGAAGGAAGAGCATGCTCTTTGCATTAAAACAGAGTGTGTTTCATGAATGAGAACTCTGGTCTGAATTTCCCTTCACAAACAGAGTGAAACCAAAGTCTCTGTGTCTTAATACAAGCAAGAGTTCATATCCGGTAAACCCAGTTATTTTTCGGCTCAAATAAATTTACATAGTTCTTGAACCCATCATGATTTTTACTATTAACTAAAGAGCATCTATGAAAGAGATTCTGTGGTTTGTTACAGTTTCATAAGCAGAGTTCAAGTAGATATGGTCCGTATGAGTAGGAAACACAGTTCTTTTTTTCTGGGCATGCTCATGTTTCCTGCTGTATCAGAGACCTGGAAAGAATAGCATGCCCTCTGCGTTAAAACAGAGTATGTTTCATGGATGAGAACTCTGGTGTGAATTTCCCTTCACAAACGGAGTGAAACCAAAGCCTCTCTGTCTTCCTACAAGCAAGAGTTTATTTCCGGTAACCCCAGGTGTTTTATAGCTCAAATGAATTTACACAGTTCATGAACCCAACACGTTTTTCACTATTAACTAAAGAGCATCTATGTAACACATGCTGTGGTTTGTTACAGTTTCATAAGCAGAGTTCTACTAGATAAAGTCCGTATGAATAGGAAACACAGTTCTATTTTTCTGAGCATGCTCTTATTTCATGCTGTAATGGAGACGCTGGAAAGAAGAGCATGCTTCTTGCGTTAAAACAAAGTATGTTACATGGATGAGAACACTGTTCTGAATTTTCCTTCAGAAACGGAGTTAATCCAAAGTCTCTGTGTCTTCCTAAAAGCAAGAGTTCATATGCGGTAAACTCAGTGATTTTTCGGCTCAAATGAATTTAAACAGTTCACGAACACAACACGTTTTTCACTATTAACTAAAGAGCATCTATGTAAAAGATGCAGTGGTTTGTTATAGTTTCATAAGCAGAGTTCAACTAGATAAGGTCCGTATGAGTAGGAAACACAGTCCTTTTTTTCTGGTCATGCTCATATTTCTTGCTATATTGGAGACGCTAGAAAGAAGAGCATGCTTCTTGCATTAAAACAGAGTATGTTTCTTGGATAAGAACACTGTTCTGAATTTTCCTACAGAAACAGAGTTAAACAAAATTCTCTGTGTCTTCCTACAAGCAAGAGTCATTTAGGTACACCCAGTGATTTTTCAGCTCAAATGAATGTACACAGTTCACGAACCCAACACGTTTTTCGATATTAACTAAAGAGCATCTATGTAACACATGCTGTGGTTATTACAGTTTCATAAGCAGAGTTCAACTAGATATGGTCCGTATGAGTAGGAAACACAGTTCTTTTTTTCTTGGCATGCTCATGTTTCTTGCTGTATTAGAGACGCTAGAAAGAAGAGCATGCTCTTTGCATTAAAAAAGAGTGTGTTTCATGGATGACAACTCTGGTCTGAATTTCCCTTCACAAACAGAGTGAAAGCAAAGCCTCTGTGTCTTCCTAGAAGCAGGAGTTCATTTCTGGTAAACCCAGGGATTTTTGTGCTCAAATGAATTTACACAGTTCACAAACCCAACACGTTTTTCAGTATAAACGAAAGAGCATATATGTAAGAGATGCTGTGTTTTGTTACAGTTTCATAAGCAGAGTTTAACTAGATATTGTCCGTATGAGTAAGAAAAACAATTCTTTTTTTCTGGGCATGCTCATGTTTCTTGCTGTATTGGAGACACTGGAAAGAAGAGCATGCTTCTTGCGTTAAAACAGAGTAAGTTTCATGGATGAGATCACTGGTCTCAATTATCCTTAAGAAACGGAGTTAAACCAAAGTCTCTGTTTCTTCCTACAAACAAGAGTTCATATCTGGTAAACCCAGTGATTTTTCGGCTCAAATGAATTTATACAGTTCATGAACCCAACACGTTTTTCGATATTAACTAAAGAGCATCTATGTAACACATGCTGTGGTTATTACAGTTTCATAAGCAGAGTTCAACTAGATATCGTCCGTATTAGTAGGAAACACAGTTCTTTCTTTCTGGGCATGCTCATGTTTCTTGCTGTATTAGAGAAGCTGGAAGGAAGAGCATGCTCTTTGCATTAAAACAGAGTGTGTTTCATGAATGAGAACTCTGGTCTGAATTTCCCTTCACAAACAGAGTGAAACCAAAGCCTCTGTGTCTTAATACAAGCAAGAGTTCATATCCGGTAAACCCAGTTATTTTTCGGCTCAAATGAATTTACACAGTTCTTGAACCCAACAGGATTTTCACTATTAACTATAGAGCATCTATGTAAGAGATGCTGTGTTTGTTACAGTTTCATAAGCAGAGTTCAACTAGATATGGTCTGTATGAGTAGGAAACACAGTTCCTTTTTTCTTGGCATGCTCATGTTTCTTGCTGTATTAGAGACCTGGAAAGAAAAGCATGCTGTTTGCATTAAAACAGAGTGTGTTTCATGGATGAGAACTCTGGTCTGAATTTCCCTTCACAAACGGAGTGAAACCAAAGCCTCTGTGTTTTCCTATGAGCAAGAGTTCATTTCCGGTAAACCCAGGGTTTTTTCTGCTCAAATGAATTTACAAAGTTCATGAACCCAACACGATTTTCGCAATTAACTAAAGACCATCTATGTAACACATGCTGTGGTTATTACAGTTTCATAAGCAGAGTACTACTAGATATGGTCCGTGAGAGTAGGAAACACAGTTCTGTTTTTCTGGGCATGCTCATGTTTCTTGCTGTATTGGAGACGCTAGAAAGAAGAGCATGCTTCTTACATTAAAACAGAGTATGTTTCTTGGATGAGAACTCTGGTCTCTATTTTCCTTCAGAAACAGAGTTAAACAAAAGTCTCTGTGTCTTCCGACAAGCAAGAGTTCATTTCCGGTAAACCCAGTGATTTTTTTGGCTCAAATGAATTTACAGTTTTTGAACCCATCATGATTTTTACAATTAACTGAAGAGCATCTATGTAAGAGATGCTGTGGTTTGTTACAGTTTCATAAGCAGCGTTCAACTATATATGGTCCGTATGAGTAGGAAACACAGTTCTTTTTTTCTGGGCATGCTCATGTTTCTTGCTGTATTAGAGATGCTAGAAAGAACAGCATGCTCTTTCCATTAAAACAGAGTGTGTTTCATGGATGAGAACTCTGGTCTGAATTTCCCTTCACAAACAGAGAGAAACCAAAGCCTCTGTGTCTTCCTACAAGCAAGAGTTCATTTCCGGTAAACCTAGTGATTTTTATGCTCAAATGAATTTACACAGTTCACGAACCCAACACGTTTTTCACTATAAACTAAAGAGCATCTATGTAAAAGATGCTGTGTTTTGTTACAGTTTCATAAGCAGAGTTTAACTAGATATGGTCCGTATGAGTAAGAAACACAATTCTTTTTTTCTGGGCATGCTCATGTTTCTTGCTGTATTGGAGACACTGGAAAGAAGAGCATGCTTCTTGCGTTAAAACAGAGTAGGTTTCTTGGATGAGAACACTGGTCTGAATTTTCCTTCAGAAATGGAGTTAAACCAAAGTCTCTGTGTCTTCCTACAAGCAAGAGTTCATATCCGGTAAACCCAGGGAATTTTGGCTCAAATGAATTTACACAGTTCTTGAACCCAACATGACTTTCACTATTAACTATAGAGCATCTATGTAAGAGATGCTGTGGTTTGTTACAGTTTCATAAGCAGAGTTCAACTAGATATGGTCTGTATGAGTAGGAAACACAGTTCCTTTTTTCTTGGCATGCTCATGTTTCTTGCTGTATTAGAGACGCTGGAAGGAAGAGCATGCTCTTTGCATTAAAACAGAGTGTGTTTCATGGATGAGAACTCTGCTCTGAATTTCCCTTCACAAACAGAGTGAAACCGATGCCTCTGTTTCTTCCTACAAGCAGGAGTTCATTTCCGGTAAACCCAGGGTTTTTTAGCTCAAATGTGTGTACACAGTTCATGAACCCAACACGTTTTTCACTCTTAACTAAAGAGCATCAATGTAACACATGCTGTGATTTGTTACAGTTTCATAAGCAGAGTTCAACTAGATATCGTCCGTATTAGTAGGAAACACAGTTCTTTCTTTCTGGGCATGCTCATGTTTCTTGCTATATTAGAGAAGCTGGAAGGAAGAGCATGCTCTTTGCATTAAAACAGAGTGTGTTTCATTAATGAGAACTCTGATCTGAATTTCCCTTCACAAACAGAGTGAAACCAAAGCCTCTGTGTCTTAATACAAGCAAGAGTTCATATCCGGTAAACCCAGTTATTTTTCGGCTCAAATGAATTTACATAGTTCTTGAACCCATCATGATTTTTACTATTAACTAAAGAGCATCTATGTAAGAGATGCTGTGGTTTGTTACAGTTTCATAAGCAGAGTTCAAGTAGATATGGTCCGTATGAGTAGGAAACACAGTTCTTTTTTTCTGGGCATGCTCATGTTTCCTGCTGTATCAGAGACCTGGAAAGAATAGCATGCCATCTGCGTTAAAACAGAGTATGTTTCATGGATGAGAACTCTGGTGTGAATTTCCCTTCACAAACGGAGTGAAACCAAAGCCTCTCTGTCTTCCTACAAGCAAGAGTTCATTTCCGGTAACCCCAGGTGTTTTTCAGCTCAAATGATTTTACACAGTTCATGAACCCAACAAGTTTTTCACTATTAACTAAAGAGCATCTATGTAACACATGCTGTGGTTTGTTACAGTTTCATAAGCAGAGTTCTACTAGATAAAGTCCGTATGAATAGGAAACACAGTTCTATTTTTCTGAGAATGCTCTTATTTCATGCTGTAATGGAGACGCTGGAAAGAAGAGCATGCTTCTTGCGTTAAAACAAAGTATGTTACATGGATGAGAACACTGTTCTGAATTTTCCTTCAGAAACGGGTTAATCCAAAGTCTCTGTGTCTTCCTAAAAGCAAGAGTTCATATGCGGTAAACTCAGTGATTTTTCGGCTCAAATGAATTTAAACAGTTCACGAACCCAACACGTTTTTCACTATTAACTAAAGAGCATCTATGTAAAAGATGCTGTGGTTTGTTACAGTTTCATAAGCAGAGTTCAACTAGATAAGGTCCGTATGAGTAGGAAACACAGTTCTTTTTTTCTGGTCATGATCATATTTCTTGCTATATTGGAGACACTAGAAAGAAGAGCATGCTTCTTGCATTAAAACAGAGTATGTTTCTTGGATAAGAACACTGGTCTGAATTTTCCTACAGAAACAGAGTTAAACAAAATTCTCTGTGTCTTCCTACAAGCAAGAGTCATTTAGGTACACCCAGTGATTTTTCAGCTCAAATGAATGTACACAGTTCACGAACCCAACACGTTTTTCGATATTAACTAAAGAGCATCTATGTAACACATGCTGTGGTTATTACAGTTTCATAAGCAGAGTTCAACTAGATATGGTCCGTAGAGTAGGAAACACAGTTCTTTTTTTCTTGGCATGCTCATGTTTCTTGCTGTATTAGAGACGCTGGAAAGAAGAGCATGCTCTTTGCATTAAAAAAGAGTGTGTTTCATGGATGAGAACTCTGGTCTGAATTTCCCTTCAAAAACAGAGTGAAAGCAAAGCCTCTGTGTCTTCCTACAAGCAGGAGTTCATTTCCGGTAAACCCAGGGATTTTTAGCTCAAATGAATGTACACAGTTCATGAACCCAACACGTTTTTCACTATTAACTAAAGAGCATCTATGTAACACATGCTGTGGTTATTACAGTTTCATAAGCAGAGTACAACTAGATATGATCCGTGAGAGTAGGAAACACAGTTCTGTTTTTCTGGGCGTGCTCATGTTTCTTGCAGTATTGGAGACGCTAGAAAGAAGAGCATGCTTCTTACATTAAAACAGAGTATGTTTCTTGGATGAGAACTCTGGTCTGTATTTTCCTTCAGAAACAGAGTTAAACAAAAGTCTCTGTGTCTTCCTACAAGCAAGAGTTCATTTCCGGTAAACCCAGTGATTTTTTGGCTCAAATGAATTTACAGTTCTTGAACCCATCATGATTTTTACAATTAACTGAAGAGCTTCTATGTAAGAGATGCTGTGGTTTGTTACAGTTTCATAAGCAGCGTTCAACTATATATGGTCCGTATGAGTAGGAAACACAGTTCTTTTTTTCTGGGCATGCTCATGTTTCTTGCTGTATTAGAGACGCTAGAAAGAACAGCATGCTCTTTCCATTAAAACAGAGTGTGTTTCATGGATGAGAACTCTGGTCTGAATTTCCCTTCACAAACAGAGAGAAACCAAAGCCTCTGTGTCTTCCTACAAGCAAGAGTTCATTTCCGGTAAACACAGTGATTTTTATGCTCAAATGAATTTACACAGTTCACGAACCCAACACGTTTTTCACTATAAACGAAAGAGCATCTATGTAAAAGATGCTGTGTTTTGTTACAGTTTCATAAGCAGAGTTTAACTAGATATGGTCCGTATGAGTAAGAAACACAATTCTTTTTTTCTGGGCATGCTCATGTTTCTTGCTGTATTGGAGACACTGGAAAGAAGAGCATGCTTCTTGCGTTAAAACAGAGTATGATTCTTGGATGAGAACACTGGTCTGAATTTTCCTTCAGAAACGGAGTTAAACCAAAGTCTCTGTGTCTTCCTACAAGCAAGAGTTCATATCCGGTAAACCCAGTGATATTTTGGCTCAAATGAATTCACACAGTTCATGAACCGAACACGTATTTCACTATTAACTAATGAGCATCTATGTAACACATGCTGTGGTTTGTTCCAGTTTCATAAGCAGAGTTCAACTAGATATCATCCGTATTAGTAGGAAACACAGTTCTTTCTTTCTGGGCATGCTCATGTTTCTTGCTGTATTAGAGACGCTGGAAGGAAGAGCATGCTCTTTGCATTAAAACAGAGTGTGTTTCATGGATGAGAACTCTGCTCTGAATTTCCCTTCACAAACAGAGTGAAACCGATGCCTCTGTTTCTTCCTACAAGCAGGAGTTCATTTCCGGTAAACCCAGGGTTTTTTAACTCAAATGTGTGTACACAGTTCATGAACCCAACACGTTTTTCACTCTTAACTAAAGAGCATCAATGTAACACATGCTGTGATTTGTTACAGTTTCATAAGCAGAGTTCAACTAGATATCGTCCGTATTAGTAGGAAACACAGTTCTTTCTTTCTGGGCATGCTCATGTTTCTTGCTGTATTAGAGAAGCTGGAAGGAAGAGCATGCTCTTTGCATTAAAACAGAGTGTGTTTCATGAATGAGAACTCTGGTCTGAATTTCCCTTCACAAACAGAGTGAAACCAAAGTCTCTGTGTCTTAATACAAGCAAGAGTTCATATCCGGTAAACCCAGTTATTTTTCGGCTCAAATAAATTTACATAGTTCTTGAACCCATCATGATTTTTACTATTAACTAAAGAGCATCTATGAAAGAGATTCTGTGGTTTGTTACAGTTTCATAAGCAGAGTTCAAGTAGATATGGTCCGTATGAGTAGGAAACACAGTTCTTTTTTTCTGGGCATGCTCATGTTTCCTGCTGTATCAGAGACCTGGAAAGAATAGCATGCCCTCTGCGTTAAAACAGAGTATGTTTCATGGATGAGAACTCTGGTGTGAATTTCCCTTCACAAACGGAGTGAAACCAAAGCCTCTCTGTCTTCCTACAAGCAAGAGTTTATTTCCGGTAACCCCAGGTGTTTTTCAGCTCAAATGAATTTACACAGTTCATGAACCCAACACGTTTTTCACTATTAACTAAAGAGCATCTATGTAACACATGCTGTGGTTTGTTACAGTTTCATAAGCAGAGTTCTACTAGATAAAGTCCGTATGAATAGGAAACACAGTTCTATTTTTCTGAGCATGCTCTTATTTCATGCTGTAATGGAGACGCTGGAAAGAAGAGCATGCTTCTTGCGTTAAAACAAAGTATGTTACATGGATGAGAACACTGTTCTGAATTTTCCTTCAGAAACGGAGTTAATCCAAAGTCTCTGTGTCTTCCTAAAAGCAAGAGTTCATATGCGGTAAACTCAGTGATTTTTCGGCTCAAATGAATTTAAACAGTTCACGAACACAACACGTTTTTCACTATTAACTAAAGAGCATCTATGTAAAAGATGCAGTGGTTTGTTACAGTTTCATAAGCAGAGTTCAACTAGATAAGGTCCGTATGAGTAGGAAACACAGTCCTTTTTTTCTGGTCATGCTCATATTTCTTGCTATATTGGAGACGCTAGAAAGAAGAGCATGCTTCTTGCATTAAAACAGAGTATGTTTCTTGGATAAGAACACTGTTCTGAATTTTCCTACAGAAACAGAGTTAAACAAAATTCTCTGTGTCTTCCTACAAGCAAGAGTCATTTAGGTACACCCAGTGATTTTTCAGCTCAAATGAATGTACACAGTTCACGAACCCAACACGTTTTTCGATATTAACTAAAGAGCATCTATGTAACACATGCTGTGGTTATTACACTTTCATAAGCAGAGTTCAACTAGATATGGTCCGTATGAGTAGGAAACACAGTTCTTTTTTTCTTGGCATGCTCATGTTTCTTGCTGTATTAGAGACGCTGGAAAGAAGAGCATGCTCTTTGCATTAAAAAAGAGTGTGTTTCATGGATGACAACTCTGGTCTGAATTTCCCTTCACAAACAGAGTGAAAGCAAAGCCTCTGTGTCTTCCTAGAAGCAGGAGTTCATTTCTGGTAAACCCAGGGATTTTTGTGCTCAAATGAATTTACACAGTTCACAAACCCAACACGTTTTTCAGTATAAACGAAAGAGCATATATGTAAGAGATGCTGTGTTTTGTTACAGTTTCATAAGCAGAGTTTAACTAGATATTGTCCGTATGAGTAAGAAAAACAATTCTTTTTTTCTGGGCATGCTCATGTTTCTTGCTGTATTGGAGACACTGGAAAGAAGAGCATGCTTCTTGCGTTAAAACAGAGTAAGTTTCATGGATGAGATCACTGGTCTCAATTATCCTTAAGAAACGGAGTTAAACCAAAGTCTCTGTTTCTTCCTACAAACAAGAGTTCATATCCGGTAAACCCAGTGATTTTTCGGCTCAAATGAATTTATACAGTTCTTGAACCCAACAGGATTTTAACTATTAACTAAAGAGCATCTATGTAAGAGATGCTGGGGTTTGTTACAGTTTCATAAGCAGAGTTCAACTAGATATGGTCCGTGTGAGTAGGAAACACAGTTCTTTTTTTCTGGGCTTGCTCATGTTTCCTGCTGTATCAGAGACCTGGAAATAAGAGCATGCTCTTTGCATTAAAACAGAGTGTGTTTCATGGATGAGAACTCTGGTATGAATTTCCCTTCACAAACGGAGTGAAACCAAAGCCTCTGTGTTTTCCTATGAGCAGGAGTTCATTTACAGTAAACCCAGGGTTTTTCTGCTCAAATGAATTTACACAGTTCATGAACCCAACACGTTTTTCGATATTAACTAAAGAGCATCTATGTAACACATGCTGTGGTTATTACAGTTTCATAAGCAGAGTTCAACTAGATATGGTCCGTATGAGTAGGAAACACAGTTCTTTTTGTCTGGGCATGCTCATGTTTCTTGCTGTATTAGAGACGCTGGAGAGAATAGCATGCCCTCTGCGTTAAAACAGAGTGTGTTTCATGGATGAGAACTCTGGTGTGAATTTCCCTTCACAAACGTAGTGAAACCAAAGCCTCTCTGTCTTCCTACAAGCAAGAGTTCATTTCCGGTAAACTCAGTGATCTTTCGGCTCAATTGAATTTACACAGTTGACGAACCCAACACATTTTTCACTATAAACGAAAGAGCATATATGTAAGAGATGCGGTGTTTTGTTACAGTTTCATAAGCAGAGTTTAACTAGGTATTGTCCGTATGAGTAAGAAACACAGTTCTTTTTTTCTGGGCATGCTCATGTTTCTTGCTGTATTGGAGACGCTGGAAAGAAGAGCATGCTTCTTGCCTTAAAACAGAGTATGATTCTTGGATGAGAACACTGGTCTGAAATTCCCTTCACAAACGGAATTAAACCAAAGGCTCTGTGTCTTCTTATAAGCAAGAGTCATTTCCGGTACACCCAGTGATTTTTATTCTCAAATGAATTTACACAGTTCACGAACCCAACACGTTTTTCACTATAAACGAAAGAGCATATATGTAAGAGATGCTGTGTTTTGTTACAGTTTCATAAGAAGAGTTTAACTAGATATGGTCTGTATGAGTGAAACCAAAGCCTCTGTGTCTTAATACAAGCAAGAGTTCATATCCGGTAAACCCAGTTATTTTTCGGCTCAAATAAATTTACATAGTTCTTGAACCCATCATGATTTTTACTATTAACTAAAGAGCATTTATGTAACACATGCTGTGGTTTGTAACAGTTTCATAAGCAGATTTCAACTACATATGGTCCGTATGAGTAGAAAACACAGTTCTTTTTTTCTGGGCATGCTCATGTTTCTTGCTGTATTAGAGACGCTGGAAAGAAGAGCATGCTCTTTGCGTTAAAACAGAGTGTGTTTCATGGATGAGAACTCTGGTGTGATTTTCCCTTCACCAACGGAGTGAAACCAAAGCCTCTCTGTCTTCCTACAAGCAAGAGTTCATTTGCGGTAACCCCAGGTGTTTTTCAGCTCAAATGAATTTACACAGTTCATGAACCCAACATGTTTTTCACTATTAACTAAAGAGCATCTATGTAACACATGCTGTGGTTTGTTACAGTTTCATAAGCAGAGTTCTACTAGATATAGTCTGTATGAATAGGAAACACAGTTCTATTTTTCTGAGCATTCTCTTATTTCATGCTGTAACTGAGATGCTGGAAAGAAGAGCATGCTTCTTGCGTTAAAACAGAGTATGTTACATGGATGAGAACACTGGTCTGAATTTTCCTTCAGAAACGGAGTTAATCCAAAGTCTCTGTGTCTTCCTAAAAGCAAGAGTTCAAATCCGGTAAACTCAGTGATTTTTCGGCTCAAATGAATTTAAACAGTTCACGAACCCAACACGTTTTTCACTATTAACTAAAGAGCATCTATGTAAAAGATGCTGTGGTTTGTTACAGTTTCATAAGCAGAGTTCAACTAGATAAGGTCCGTATGAGTAGGAAACACAGTTCTTTTTTTCTGGTCATGCTCATATTTCTTGCTATATTGGAGACGCTAGAAAGAAGAGCATGCTTCTTGCATTAAAACAGAGTATGTTTCTTGGATAAGAACACTGGTCTGAATTTTCCTACAGAAACAGAGTTAAACAAAATTCTCTTTGTCTTCCTACAAGCAAGAGTCATTTAGGTACACCCAGTGTTTTTTCGGCTCAAATGAATTTATACAGTTCACGAACCCAACACGAATTTCACTATTAACTAAAGAGCATTTATGTAACACATGCTGTGGTTTGTTACAGTTTCATAAGCAGAGTTCAACTAGATATGGTCCGTATGAGTAGGAAACACAGTGCTTTTTTTCTGGGCATGCTCATGTTTCTTGCTGCATTAGAGACGCTGGAAAGAATAGCATGCCCTTTGAGTTAAAACAGAGTGTGGTTCATGGATGAGAACTCTGCTCTGAATTTCCCTTCACAAACGGAGTGAAACCAAAGCCTCTGTGTCTTCCTAGAAGCAAGAGTTCATTTCCAGTAAACCCAGTGATCTTTCGCCTCAAATGAATTTACACAGTTGACGAACCCAACACGTTTTTCACTATTAACTAAAGAGCATCTATGTAAGAGATGCAGTGGTTTGTTACAGTTTCATAAGCAGCGTTCAACTAGATATGGTCGGTATGAGTAGGAAACACAGTTGTTTTTTTCTGGGCATGCTCATATTTCTTGCTTTATTAGAGACGCTGGAAAGAAGAGCATGCTCTTTGCATTAAAACAGAGTGTGTTTCATGGATGAGAACTCTGGTTTGAATTTCCCTCCACGAACAGAGTGAAAGCAATTCCTCTGTGTCTTCCTACAAGCAGGAGTTCATTTCCGGTAAACCCAGGGTTTTTTAGCTCAAATGAATTTACACAGTTCACGAACCCAGCACGTTTTTCACTATTAACTAAAGAGCATTTATGTAAGAGATGCTGTGGTTTGTTACAGTTTCATTAAGCAGAGTTCAACTAGATATGGTCCGTATGAGAAGGAAACACAGTTCTTTATTTCTGGGCATGCTCATGTTTCTTGCTGTATTAGAGAAGCTTGAAAGAAGAGCATGCTCTTTGCGTTAGAACAGAGTGTGTTTGATGGATGAGAACTCTCGTGTGAATTTCCCTTCACAAACGGAGTGAAACCAAAGCCTCTTTGTCTTCCGACAAGCAAGAGTTCATTTCCGGTAAACCCAGTGATTTTTCGGCTCAAATGAATTTACACAGTTCATGAACCCAACTGGATTTTCACTATTAACTAAAGAGCATCTATGTAAAACATGCTGTGGTTTGTTACAGTTTCATAAGCAGAGTTCAACTAGATATGGTCCATATGAAAGGAAACACAGTTCTTTTTTTCTGGGCATGCTCATGTTTCTTGCTGTATTGGAGACGCTGGAAAAAGAGCATGCTTCTTGCGATATAGCAGAGAATGTTTCCTTGATGAGAACACTGGTCTGAATTTTCCTTCAGTAACGGAGTTAAACCAAAGTCTCTGTGTCTTCCCACAAGCAAGAGTTCATATCCGGTAAACCTAGTGATTTTTCGGCTCAAATGGATTTACACAGTTCACGAACCCAACACGTTTTTCATTATTAACGAAAGAGTATATATGTAAGAGATGTTGTGTTTTGTTACAGTTTCATAAGCAGAGTTTAATTAGATATGGTCCATATGAGCTAGAAACACAGTTCTTTTTTTCTGGGCATGCTCATGTTTCTTGCTGTATTGGAGACGCTAGAAAGAAGAGCATGCTTCTTGCGTTAAAACAGAGTATGTTTCTTGGATGAGAACACTGGTCTGAATTTTCCTTTAGAAACGGAGTTAAACCAAAGTCTCTGTGTATTCCTACAAGCAAGATTTCATATCCGGTAAACACAGTTATTTACAGCTCAAATGAATTTACACAGTTCTTGAACCCATCATGATTTTTACTATTAACTAAAGAGCATCTATGTAAGAGATGCTGTGAGTTGTTACAGTTTCATAAGCAGAGTTCAACTAGATATGGTCCGTAGAGTAGGAAACACAGTTCTTTTTTCTGGGCATGCTCATGTTTCTTGCTGTATTAGAGACGCTGGAAAGAAGAGCATGCTCTTTGCATTAAATCAGAGTGTCTTTCATGGATGAGAACTCTGGTCTGAATTTCCCTTCACAAACAGAGTGAAACCAAGGCTCTGGGTCTTCCTACAAGCAGGAGTTCATTTCCGGTAAACCCAGTGATTTTTATTCTCAAATGAATTTACACAGTTCACGAACCCAACACGTTTTTCACTATAAACGAAAGAGCATATATGTAAGAGATGCTGTGTTTTGTTACTGTTTCATAAGAAGAGTTTAACTAGATATGGTCTGTATGAGTAAGAAACACAATTATTTTCTTCTGGGCATGCTCATGTTTCTTGCTGTATTGGAGACACTGGAAAGAAGAGCATGCTTCTTGCATTAAAACAGAGTATGTTTCTTGGATGAGAACACTGGTCTGAATTTTCCTTCAGAAATGGAGTTAAACCAAAGTCTCTGTGTCTTCCTACAAGCAAGAGTTCATATCCGGTAAACCCAGTGATTTTTCGGCTCAAATGAATTTACACAGTTCTTGAATCCAACAGGATTTTCACTATTAAGTATAGAGCATCTATGTAAGAGATGCTGTGGTTTGTTCCAGTTTCATAAGCAGAGTTCAACTAGATATGGTCCGTATGAGTAGGAAACACAGTTCCTTTATTCTGGGCATGCTCATGTTTCTTGCTGTATTAGAGACCTGGAAAGAAGAGCATGCTGTTTGCATTAAAACAGAGTGTGTTTCATGGATGAGAACTCTGGTCTGAATTTCTCTTCACAAACGGAGTGAAACCAAAGCCTCTGTGTTTTCTTATGAGCAAGAGTTCATTTCCGGTAAACCCAGGTGTTTTTCTGCTCAAATGAATTTACACAGTTCATGAACCCAACACGTTTTTCGCAATTAACTAAAAAGCATCTATGTAACACATGCTGTGGTTATTACAGTTTCATATGCAGAGTTCAACGAATATGGTCCGTGTGAGTAGGAAACACAGTTCTGTTTTTCTGGGCATGCTCATGTTTCTTGCTGTATTGGAGACGCTAGAAAGAAGAGCATGCTTCTTACATTAAAACAGAGTATGTTTCTTGGATGAGAACTCTGGTCTGAATTTCCCTTCAAAAACAGAGTGAAAGCAAAGCCTCTGTGTCTTCCTACAAGCAGGAGTTCATTTCCGGTAAACCCAGGGATTTTTAGCTCAAATGAATGTACACAGTTCATGAACCCAACACGTTTTTCACTATTAATTAAAGAGCATCTATGTAACACATGCTGTGGTTATTACAGTTTCATAAGCAGAGTACAACTAGATATGATCCGTGAGAGTAGGAAACACAGTTCTGTTTTTCTGGGCGTGCTCATGTTTCTTGCAGTATTGGAGACGCTAGAAAGAAGAGCATGCTTCTTACATTAAAACAGAGTATGTTTCTTGGATGAGAACTCTGGTCTGTATTTTCCTTCAGAAACAGAGTTAAACAAAAGTCTCTGTGTCTTCCTACAAGCAAGAGTTCATTTCCGGTAAACCCAGTGATTTTTTGGCTCAAATGAATTTACAGTTCTTGAACCCATCATGATTTTTACAATTAACTGAAGAGCTTCTATGTAAGAGATGCTGTGGTTTGTTACAGTTTCATAAGCAGCGTTCAACTATATATGGTCCGTATGAGTAGGAAACACAGTTCTTTTTTTCTGGGCATGCTCATGTTTCTTGCTGTATTAGAGACGCTAGAAAGAACAGCATGCTCTTTCCATTAAAACAGAGTGTGTTTCATGGATGAGAACTCTGGTCTGAATTTCCCTTCACAAACAGAGAGAAACCAAAGCCTCTGTGTCTTCCTACAAGCAAGAGTTCATTTCCGGTAAACACAGTGATTTTTATGCTCAAATGAATTTACACAGTTCACGAACCCAACACGTTTTTCACTATAAACGAAAGAGCATCTATGTAAAAGATGCTGTGTTTTGTTACAGTTTCATAAGCAGAGTTTAACTAGATATGGTCCGTATGAGTAAGAAACACAATTCTTTTTTTCTGGGCATGCTCATGTTTCTTGCTGTATTGGAGACACTGGAAAGAAGAGCATGCTTCTTGCGTTAAAACAGAGTATGATTCTTGGATGAGAACACTGGTCTGAATTTTCCTTCAGAAACGGAGTTAAACCAAAGTCTCTGTGTCTTCCTACAAGCAAGAGTTCATATCCGGTAAACCCAGTGATATTTTGGCTCAAATGAATTCACACAGTTCATGAACCGAACACGTATTTCACTATTAACTAATGAGCATCTATGTAACACATGCTGTGGTTTGTTCCAGTTTCATAAGCAGAGTTCAACTAGATATCATCCGTATTAGTAGGAAACACAGTTCTTTCTTTCTGGGCATGCTCATGTTTCTTGCTGTATTAGAGACGCTGGAAGGAAGAGCATGCTCTTTGCATTAAAACAGAGTGTGTTTCATGGATGAGAACTCTGCTCTGAATTTCCCTTCACAAACAGAGTGAAACCGATGCCTCTGTTTCTTCCTACAAGCAGGAGTTCATTTCCGGTAAACCCAGGGTTTTTTAACTCAAATGTGTGTACACAGTTCATGAACCCAACACGTTTTTCACTCTTAACTAAAGAGCATCAATGTAACACATGCTGTGATTTGTTACAGTTTCATAAGCAGAGTTCAACTAGATATCGTCCGTATTAGTAGGAAACACAGTTCTTTCTTTCTGGGCATGCTCATGTTTCTTGCTGTATTAGAGAAGCTGGAAGGAAGAGCATGCTCTTTGCATTAAAACAGAGTGTGTTTCATTAATGAGAACTCTGGTCTGAATTTCCCTTCACAAACAGAGTGAAACCAAAGCCTCTGTGTCTTAATACAAGCAAGAGTTCATATCCGGTAAACCCAGTTATTTTTCGGCTCAAATAAATTTACATAGTTCTTGAACCCATCATGATTCTTACTATTAACTAAAGAGCATCTATGAAAGAGATTCTGTGGTTTGTTACAGTTTCATAAGCAGAGTTCAAGTAGATATGGTCCGTATGAGTAGGAAACACAGTTCTTTTTTTCTGGGCATGCTCATGTTTCCTGCTGTATCAGAGACCTGGAAAGAATAGCATGCCCTCTGCGTTAAAACAGAGTATGTTTCATGGATGAGAACTCTGGTGTGAATTTCCCTTCACAAACGGAGTGAAACCAAAGCCTCTCTGTCTTCCTAAAAGCAAGAGTTCATATGCGGTAAACTCAGTGATTTTTCGGCTCAAATGAATTTAAACAGTTCACGAACACAACACGTTTTTCACTATTAACTAAAGAGCATCTATGTAAAAGATGCAGTGGTTTGTTACAGTTTCATAAGCAGAGTTCAACTAGATAAGGTCCGTATGAGTAGGAAACACAGTCCTTTTTTTCTGGTCATGCTCATATTTCTTGCTATATTGGAGACGCTAGAAAGAAGAGCATGCTTCTTGCATTAAAACAGAGTATGTTTCTTGGATAAGAACACTGTTCTGAATTTTCCTACAGAAACAGAGTTAAACAAAATTCTCTGTGTCTTCCTACAAGCAAGAGTCATTTAGGTACACCCAGTGATTTTTCAGCTCAAATGAATGTACACAGTTCACGAACCCAACACGTTTTTCGATATTAACTAAAGAGCATCTATGTAACACATGCTGTGGTTATTACAGTTTCATAAGCAGAGTTCAACTAGATATGGTCCGTATGAGTAGGAAACACAGTTCTTTTTTTCTTGGCATGCTCATGTTTCTTGCTGTATTAGAGACGCTGGAAAGAAGAGCATGCTCTTTGCATTAAAAAAGAGTGTGTTTCATGGATGACAACTCTGGTCTGAATTTCCCTTCACAAACAGAGTGAAAGCAAAGCCTCTGTGTCTTCCTAGAAGCAGGAGTTCATTTCTGGTAAACCCAGGGATTTTTGTGCTCAAATGAATTTACACAGTTCACAAACCCAACACGTTTTTCACTATAAACGAAAGAGCATATATGTAAGAGATGCTGTGTTTTGTTACAGTTTCATAAGCAGAGTTTAACTAGATATTGTCCGTATGAATAAGAAAAACAATTCTTTTTTTCTGGGCATGCTCATGTTTCTTGCTGTATTGGAGACACTGGAAAGAAGAGCTTGCTTCTTGCGTTAAAACAGAGTAAGTTTCATGGATGAGATCACTGGTCTCAATTATCCTTCAGAAACGGAGTTAAACCAAAGTCTCTGTTTCTTCCTACAAACAAGAGTTCATATCCGGTAAACCCAGTGATTTTTCGGCTCAAATGAATTTATACAGTTCTTGAACCCAACAGGATTTTAACTATCAACTAAAGAGCATCTATGTAAGAGATGCTGGGGTTTGTTACAGTTTCATAAGCAGAGTTCAACTAGATATGGTCCGTGTGAGTAGGAAACACAGTTCTTTTTTTCTGGGCTTGCTCATGTTTCCTGCTGTATCAGAGACCTGGAAATAAGAGCATGCTCTTTGCATTAAAACAGAGTGTGTTTCATGGATGAGAACTCTGGTATGAATTTCCCTTCACAAACGGAGTGAAACCAAAGCCTCTGTGTTTTCCTATGAGCAGGAGTTCATTTACAGTAAACCCAGGGTTTTTCTGCTCAAATGAATTTACACAGTTCATGAACCCAACACGTTTTTCGATATTAACTAAAGAGCATCTATGTAACACATGCTGTGGTTATTACAGTTTCATAAGCAGAGTTCAACTAGATATGGTCCGTATGAGTAGGAAACACAGTTCTTTTTTTCTGGGCATGCTCATGTTTCTTGCTGTATTAGAGACGCTGGAGAGAATAGCATGCCCTCTGCGTTAAAACTGAGTGTGTTTCATGGATGAGAACTCTGGTGTGAATTTCCCTTCACAAACGGAGTGTAACCAAAGCCTCTCTGTCTTCCTACAAGCAAGAGTTCATTTCCGGTAAACTCAGTGATCTTTCGGCTCAATTGAATTTACACAGTTGACGAACCCAACACATTTTTCACTATAAACGAAAGAGCATATATGTAAGAGATGCGGTGTTTTGTTACAGTTTCATAAGCAGAGTTTAACTAGGTATTGTCCGTATGAGTAAGAAACACAGTTCTTTTTTTCTGGGCATGCTCATGTTTCTTGCTGTATTGGAGACGCTGGAAAGAAGAGCATGCTTCTTGCCTTAAAACAGAGTATGATTCTTGGATGAGAACACTGGTCTGAAATTCCCTTCACAAACGGAGTTAAACCAAAGGCTCTGTGTCTTCTTATAAGCAAGAGTCATTTCCGGTACACCCAGTGATTTTTATTCTCAAATGAATTTACACAGTTCACGAACCCAACACGTTTTTCACTATAAACGAAAGAGCATATATGTAAGAGATGCTGTGTTTTGTTACAGTTTCATAAGAAGAGTTTAACTAGATATGGTCTGTATGAGTGAAACCAAAGCCTCTGTGTCTTAATACAAGCAAGAGTTCATATCCGGTTAACCCAGTTATTTTTCGGCTCAAATAAATTTACATAGTTCTTGAACCCATCATGATTTTTACTATTAACTAAAGAGCATTTATGTAACACATGCTGTGGTTTGTAACAGTTTCATAAGCAGATTTCAACTACATATGGTCCGTATGAGTAGAAAACACAGTTCTTTTTTTCTGGGCATGCTCATGTTTCTTGCTGTATTAGAGACGCTGGAAAGAAGAGCATGCTCTTTGCGTTAAAACAGAGTGTGTTTCATGGATGAGAACTCTGGTGTGATTTTCCCTTCACCAACGGAGTGAAACCAAAGCCTCTCTGTCTTCCTACAAGCAAGAGTTCATTTGCGGTAACCCCAGGTGTTTTTCAGCTCAAATGAATTTACACAGTTCATGAACCCAACATGTTTTTCACTATTAACTAAAGAGCATCTATGTAACACATGCTGTGGTTTGTTACAGTTTCATAAGCAGAGTTCTACTAGATATAGTCTGTATGAATAGGAAACACAGTTCTATTTTTCTGAGCATTCTCTTATTTCATGCTGTAACTGAGACGCTGGAAAGAAGAGCATGCTTCTTGCGTTAAAACAGAGTATGTTACATGGATGAGAACACTGGTCTGAATTTTCCTTCAGAAACGGAGTTAATCCAAAGTCTCTGTGTCTTCCTAAAAGCAAGAGTTCAAATCCGGTAAACTCAGTGATTTTTCGGCTCAAATGAATTTAAACAGTTCACGAACCCAACACGAATTTCACTATTAACTAAAGAGCATCTATGTAAAAGATGCTGTGGTTTGTTACAGTTTCATAAGCAGAGTTCAACTAGATAAGGTCCGTATGAGTAGGAAACACAGTTCTTTTTTTCTGGTCATGCTCATATTTCTTGCTATATTGGAGACGCTAGAAAGAATAGCATGCCCTTTGAGTTAAAACAGAGTGTGTTTCATGGATGAGAACTCTGCTCTGAATTTCCCTTCACAAACGGAGTGAAACCAAAGCCTCTGTGTCTTCCTACAAGCAAGAGTTCATTTCCAGTAAACCCAGTGATCTTTCGGCTCAAATGAATTTACACAGTTGACGAACCCAACACGTTTTTCACTATTAACTAAAGAGCATCTATGTAAGAGATGCAGTGGTTTGTTACAGTTTCATAAGCAGCGTACAACTAGATATGGTCGGTATGAGTAGGAAACACAGTTGTTTTTTTCTGGGCATGCTCATATTTCTTGCTTTATTAGAGACGCTGGAAAGAAGAGCATGCTCTTTGCATTAAAACAGAGTGTGTTTCATGGATGAGAACTCTGGTCTGAATTTCCCTCCACGAACAGAGTGAAAGCAATTCCTCTGTGTCTTCCTACAAGCAGGAGTTCATTTCCGGTAAACCCAGGGTTTTTTAGCTCAAATGAATTTACACAGTTCACGAACCCAGCACGTTTTTCACTATTAACTAAAGAGCATTTATGTAAGAGATGCTGTGGTTTGTTACAGTTTCATTAAGCAGAGTTCAACTAGATATGGTCCGTATGAGAAGGAAACACAGTTCTTTATTTCTGGGCATGCTCATGTTTCTTGCTGTATTAGAGAAGCTTGAAAGAAGAGCATGCTCTTTGCGTTAGAACAGAGTGTGTTTGATGGATGAGAACTCTCGTGTGAATTTCCCTTCACAAACGGAGTGAAACCAAAGCCTCTTTGTCTTCCGACAAGCAAGAGTTCATTTCCGGTAAACCCAGTGATTTTTCGGCTCAAATGAATTTACACAGTTCATGAACCCAACTGGATTTTCACTATTAACTAAAGAGCATCTATGTAAAACATGCTGTGGTTTGTTACAGTTTCATAAGCAGAGTTCAACTAGATATGGTCCATATGAAAGGAAACACAGTTCTTTTTTTCTGGGCATGCTCATGTTTCTTGCTGTATTGGAGACGCTGGAAAAAGAGCATGCTTCTTGCGATATAGCAGAGAATGTTTCCTTGATGAGAACACTGGTCTGAATTTTCCTTCAGTAACGGAGTTAAACCAAAGTCTCTGTGTCTTCCCACAAGCAAGAGTTCATATCCGGTAAACCTAGTGATTTTTCGGCTCAAATGGATTTACACAGTTCACGAACCCAACACGTTTTTCATTATTAACGAAAGAGTATATATGTAAGAGATGTTGTGTTTTGTTACAGTTTCATAAGCAGAGTTTAATTAGATATGGTCCATATGAGCTAGAAACACAGTTCTTTTTTTCTGTGCATGCTCATGTTTCTTGCTGTATTAGAGAAGCTTGAAAGAAGAGCATGCTCTTTGCGTTAGAACAGAGTGTGTTTGATGGATGAGAACTCTCGTGTGAATTTCCCTTCACAAACGGAGTGAAACCAAAGCCTCTTTGTCTTCCTACAAGCAAGAGTTCATTTCCGGTAAACCCAGTGATTTTTCGGCTCAAATGAATTTACACAGTTCTTGAAACCAACAAGTTTTTCACGATTAACTCAAGAGCATCTATGTAACACATGCTGTGGTTTGTTACAATTTCATAAGTAGAGTTCAACTAGATATGGTCCGTATGAGTAGGAAACACAGTTCTTTTATTCTGGGCATGCTCATGTTTCTTGCTGTATTGCAGACTCTGGAAAGAAGAGGAAGCTTCTTGCGTGAAAACAGAGGGTGTTTCATGGATGAGAACACTGGACTGAATTTCCCTTCACAAACGGAGTTAAAACAAAGCGTCTGTGTCTTCCTACAAGCAAGAGTTCATTTCCGGTAAACCCAGTGATTTTTCGGCTCAAATGAAGTTACACAGTTCAAAAACCCAACGCGTTTTTCACTATTAACTAAAGAGCATCTATGTAAGAGATGCTGTTGTTTGTTACAGTTTCATAAGCAGATTCAACTAGATATGGTCCATATGAATAGTAAACACAGTTCATTTTTTCTGGGCATGCTCAAGTTTCTTGCTGTATTAGAGACGCTGGAAAGAAGAGGATGCTTCTTGCGTTACGACAGAGTGTGTTTCATGGATGAGATCACTGCTCTTAATTTCCCTTCAGAAACGGAGTTAAACCAAAGGCTCTGTGTCTTCCTACAAGCAAGTGTTCATTTCCGGGAAACCCAGTGATTTTTCGGCTCCAATGAATTTACACAGTTCATGAACACAACATGATTTTCACTATTAACTAAGGAGCATCTATGTAAGAGATGCTGTGGTTTGTTACAGTTTCTTAAGCAGAGATTAAATGGATATAGTCTGTATGAATAAGAAACACAGATCTTTTTTTCTGGGCATGCTCATGTTTCTTGCTGTATTGGAGACACTAGAAAAAGATCATGCTTCTTGCGTTGTAACAGAGTATGTTTCATGGATGAGAACACTGGTCTGAATTTTCCTTCAGAAACGGAGTTAAACCAAAGGCTCTGTGTCTTCCTACAATCAAGAGTCATATCCTGTAAACCCAGTGATTTTTCGGCTCAAATGAATTTACACAGTTCTTGAAACCAACAAGTTTTTCACGATTAACTCAAGAGCATCTATGTAACACATGCTGTGGTTTGTTACAATTTCATAAGTAGAGTTCAACTAGATATGGTCCGTATGAGTAGGAAACACAGTTCTTTTATTCTGGGCATGCTCATGTTTCTTGCTGTATTGCAGACTCTGGAAAGAAGAGGAAGCTTCTTGCGTGAAAACAGAGGGTGTTTCATGGATGAGAACACTGGTCTGAATTTCCCTTCACAAATGGAGTTAAAACAAAGCGTCTGTGTCTTCCTACAAGCAAGAGTTCATTTCTGGAAAATCCTGGGGTTTTCTGCTCAAATGAATTTACACAGTTCATGAACCTAACACGTTTTTCACTATTAACTAAAGAGCAACTATGTAAGAGATGCTGTGGTTTGTTACAGTTTCATAAGCAATGTTCAACGAGATATGGTCCGTATGAGTAGGAAACACAGTTCTTTTATTCTGGGCATGCTCATGTTTCTTGCTGTATTGCAGAATCTGGAAAGAAGAGGAAGCTTCTTGCGTGAAAACAGAGGGTGTTTCATGGATGAGAACACTGGTATGAATTTCCCTTCACAAACGGAGTTAAAACAAAGCGTCTGTGTCTTCCTACAAGCAAGAGTTCATTTCCGGAAAATCCAGGGGTTTTCTGCTCAAATGAATTTACACAGTTCATGAACCTAACACGTTTTTCACTATTAACTAAAGAGCAACTATGTAAGAGATGGTGTGGTTTGTTACACTTTCATAAGCAGAGTTTAACTAGATATGGTCCATATGAGTAAGAAACACAGTTCTTTTTTTCTGGGCATGCTCATGTTTATTGCTGTATTGGAGACGCTGGAAAGAAGAGCATGCTTCTTGCGTTAAAACAGAGTATGTTTCATGTATGAGAACACTGGTCTGAATTTTCCTTCAGGAATGGAGTTAAACCAAAGTCTCTGTGTCTTCCTACAAGAAAGAGTTCATTTCCGGTAAACCCAGTGATTTTTCGGCTCAAATGAATTTTCACAGTTCACGAACCCAACTCGTTTTTCACTACTGACTATAGAGCATCTATGTAAGAGATGCTGTGGTTTGTTACAGTTTCATGAGCAGAGTTCAACTAGATATGGCCCTTATGAGTAGGAAACACAGTTCTTTTTTGGGGGTATGCTCATATTTCTTGCTGTATTAGAGACGCTGGAAAGAAGAGGATGCTTCTTGCGTTAAGACAGAGTGTGTTTCATGGATGAGAACACTGATCTGAATTTCCCTTCCCAAATGGAGTTAAACCAAAGGCTCTGTGTCTTCCTATAAGCAAGAGTTCATTTCCGTTAAACCCAGTGATTTTTAGGCTCTAATGAATTTACACAGTCTTGAACCAAACACGATTTTCACTATTAACTGAAGAGGATCTATGTAAGAGATGCTGTGGTTTGTTACAGTTTCATAAGCAGCGTTTAACTAAATATGGTCTGGATGAGTAAGAAAGACAGTTCTTTTTTTCTGGGCATGCTCATGTTTCTTACTGTATTAGAGACGCTGCAAAGAAGAGCATGCTCTTTGCATTAAAATAGAGTGTGTTTCATGGATGAGAACTCTGGTCTGAATTTCCCTTCACAAACAGAGTGAAACCAAAGCCTCTGTGTCTTCCTACAAGCAGGAGTTCATTTCCGGTAAACCCAGGTTTTTTTAACTCAAATGAATGTACACAGTTCATGAACCCAACACGTTTTTCACTATTAACTCAAGAGCATCTATGTAACACATGCTGTGGTTTGTTACAGTTTCATAAGCAGAGTTCAAGTAGATATGGTACGTATGAATAGGAAACACAGTTCTTTTTTTCTGGGCATGCTCTTTTTTCATGCTGTATTGGAGACGCTGGAAAAAAGAGCATGCTTCTTGCATTAAAACAGAGTATGTTTCAGGGATGAGAACACTGGTCTCAATTTTCCTTCAGAAACGGAGTTAAACAAAAGTCTCTGTGTCTTCCTACAAGCAAGAGTTCATATCCGGTAAACCCAGTGATTTTTCGGCTCAAATGAATTTACACAGTTCAAAAACCCAACGCGTTTTTCACTATTAACTAAAGAGCATCTATGTAAGAGATGCTGTTGTTTGTTACAGTTTCATAAGCAGATTCAACTAGATATGGTCCATATGAATAGTAAACACAGTTCATTTTTTCTGGGCATGCTCAAGTTTCTTGCTGTATTAGAGACGCTGGAAAGAAGAGGATGCTTCTTGTGTTACGACAGAGTGTGTTTCATGGATGAGATCACTGATCTTAATTTCCCTTCAGAAACGGAGGTAAACCAAATGCTCTGTGTCTTCCTACAAGCAAGTGTTCATTTCCGGGAATCCCAGAGATTTTTCGGCTCCAATGAATTTACACAGTTCATGAACACAACATGATTTTCACTATTAACTAAGGAGCATCTATGTAAGAGATGCTGTGGTTTGTTACAGTTTCTTAAGCAGAGATTAAATAGATATAGTCTGTATGAGTAAGAAACACAGATCTTTTTTTCTGGGCATGCTCATGTTTCTTGCTGTATTGGAGACGCTAGAAAAAGATCATGCTTCTTGCGTTGTAACAGAGTATGTTTCATGGATGAGAACACTGGTCTGAAATTTCCTTCAGAAACGGAGTTAAACCAAAGGCTCTGTGTCTTCCTACAATCAAGAGTCATATCCGGTAAACCCAGTGATTTTTCTGCTCAAATGAATTTACACAGTTCTTGAAACCAACAAGTTTTTCACGATTATCTCAAGAGCATCTATGTAACACATGCTGTGGTTTGTTACAATTTCATAAGTAGAGTTCAACTAGATATGGTCCGTATGAGTAGGAAACACAGTTCTTTTATTCTGGGCATGCTCATGTTTCTTGCTGTATTGCAGACTCTGGAAAGAAGAGGAAGCTTCTTGCGTGAAAACAGAGGGTGTTTCATGGATGAGAACACTGGTCTGAATTTCCCTTCACAAACGGAGTTAAAACAAAGCGTCTGTGTCTTCCTACAAGCAAGAGTTCATTTCTGGAAAATCCTGGGGTTTTTCTGCTCAAATGAATTTACACAGTTCATGAACCTAACACGTTTTTCACTATTAACTAAAGAGCAACTATGTAAGAGATGCTGTGGTTTGTTACAGTTTCATAAGCAATGTTCAACGAGATATGGTCCGTATGAGTAGGAAAGACAGTTCTTTTTTTCTGCCCATGCTCATGTTTCTTGCAGTATTAGAGACACTGGAAAGAAGAGCATGCTCTTTGCATTAAAACAGAGTGTGTTTCATAGATGAGAAGTCTGGACTGAATTTCCCTTCACAAACAGAGTGAAACCAAAGCCTCTGTGTCTTCCTACAAGCAGGAGTTCATTTCCGGTAAACCCAGGGTTTTTTAGCTCAAATGAATGTACACAGTTCATGAACCCAACATGTTTTTCACTATTAACTCAAGATCATCTATGTAACACATGCTGTGGTTTGTTACAGTTTCATAAGCAGAGTTCAAGTAGTTATGGTCCGTATGAATAGGAAACACAGTTCTTTTTTTCTGGGCATGCCCTTGTTTCTTGCTGTATTGTAGACGCTTGAAAGAAGAGCATGCTTCTTGCATTAAAACAGAGTATGTTTCACGGATGAGAACACTGGTCTCAATTTTCCTTCAGAAACGGAGTTAAACCAAAGTCTCTGTGTCTTCCTACAATCAAGAGTTCATATCCGGTAAACCCAGTGATTTTTCGGCTCAAATGAATTTACACAGTTCTTGAAACCAACAAGTTTTTCACGATTAACTCAAGAGCATCTATGTAACACATGCTGTGGTTTGTTACAATTTCATAAGTAGAGTTCAACTAGATATGGTCCGTATGAGTAGGAAACACAGTTCTTTTATTCTGGGCATGCTCATGTTTCTTGCTGTATTGCAGACTCTGGAAAGAAGAGGAAGCTTCTTGCGTGAAAACAGAGGGTGTTTCATGGATGAGAACACTGGTATGAATTTCCCTTCACAAACGGAGTTAAAACAAAGCGTCTGTGTCTTCCTACAAGCAAGAGTTCATTTCCGGAAAATCCAGGGGTTTTCTGCTTAAATGAATTTACACAGTTCATGAACCTAACACGTTTTTCACTATTAACTAAAGAGCAACTATGTAAGAGATCGTGTGGTTTGTTACACTTTCATAAGCAGAGTTTAACTAGATATGGTCCATATGAGTAAGAAACACAGTTCTTTTTTACTGGGCATGCTCATGTTTCTTGCTGTATTGGAGACGCTGGAAAGAAGAGCATGCTGTTTGCATTAAAACAGAGTATGTTTCATGTATGAGAACACTGGTCTGAATTTTCCTTCAGGAATGGAGTTAAACCAAAGTCTCTGTGTCTTCCTACAATAAAGAGTTCATTTCTGGTAAACCCAGTGATTTTTCGGCTCAAATGAATTTTCACAGTTCACGAACCCAACTTGTTTTTCACTACTGACTATAGAGCATCTATGTAAGAGATGCTGTGGTTTGTTACAATTTCATGAGCAGAGTTCAACTAGATATGGCCCTTATGAGTGGGAAACACAGTTCTTTTTTGGGGGCATGCACATATTTCTTGCTGTATTGCAGACTTTGGACAGAAGAGGATTCTTCTTGCGTTAAATCAGAGGGTGTTTCATGGATGAGAACACTGGTTTGAATTTCCCTTCACAACCGGAGTTTAACCAAAGCCTCTGTGTCTTCCTACAAGCAAGAGTTCATTTCCGGTAATCCCAGTGATTTTTCGGCTCAAATGAATTTACACAATTCTTGAACCCAACAGGATTTTCAGTATCAACTAAAGAGAATCTCTGTAAGAGATGCTGTGGTTTCTTACAGTTTCATAAGCATTGTTCAACGAGATATGGTCCGTATGATTAGGAAAGACAGTTCTTTTTTTCTGCGCATGCTCATGTTTCTTGCTGTATTAGAGACACTGGAAAGAAGAGCATGCTCTTTGCATTAAAACAGAGTGTGTTTCATAGATGAGAAGTCTGGACTGAATTTCCCTTCACAAACAGAGTGAAACCAAAGCCTCTGTGTCTTCCTACAAGCAGGAGTTCATTTCCGGTAAACCCAGGGTTTTTTAGCTCAAATGAATGTACACAGTTCATGAACCCAACAAGTTTTTCACTATTAAATCAAGAGCATCTATGTAACACATGCTGTGGTTTGTTACAGTTTCATAAGCAGAGTTCAAGTAGTTATGGTCCGTATGAATAGGAAACACAGTTCTTTTTTTCTGGGCATGCTCTTGTTTCATGCTGTATTGGAGACGCTTGAAAGAAGAGCATGCTTCTTGCATTAAAACAGAGTATGTTTCAGGGATGAGAACACTGGTCTCAATTTTCCTTCAGAAACGGAGTTAAACAAAAGTCTCTGTGTCTTCCTACAAGCAAGAGTTCATATCCGGTAAACCCAGTGATTTTTCGGCTCAAATGAATTTACACAGTTCACGAACCCAACACGGTTTTCACGATTAACTAAAGAGCATCTATGTAAGAGATGCTGTGGTTTGTTACAGTTTCATGAGCAGAGTTCAACTAGATAGGGTCCGTATGAGTAGGAAACACAGTTCTTTTTTTCTGGGCATGCTCATGTTTCTTGCTGTATTGCAGACTTTGAACAGAAGAGGATTCTTCTTGCATTAAATCAGAGGGTGTTTCATGGATGAGAACCCTGGTCTTAATTTTCCTTCAGAAACGGGGTTAAACCAAAGTCTCTGTGTCTTCCTACAAGCAAGAGTTCATTTCCGGTAAACCCAGTGATTTTTCGGCTCAAATGAATTTACAGTTCTTGAACCCATCATGATTTTTACAATTAACTGAAGAGCATCTATGTAAGATATGCTGTGGTTTGTTACAGTTTCATAAGCAGCGTTCTACTAGATATGGTCCGTATGAGTATGAAACACAGTTCTTTTTTTTTGGGCATGCTCATGTTTCTTGAAGTATTAGAGACGCTAGAAAGAAGAGCATGCTCTTTCCATTAAAACAGAGTGTGTTTCATGGATGAGAAATCTGGTTTGAATTTCCCTTTACAAACAGAGAGAAACCAAAGCCTCTGTGTCTTCCTACAAGCAAGAGTTCATTTCCGGTAAACCCAGTGATTTTTATGCTCAAATGAATTTACACAGTTCACGAACCCAACATGTTTTTTACTAGAAACGGAAGAGCATATATGTAAGAGATGCTGTGTTTTGCTACAGTTTCATGAGCAGAGTTTAACTAGATATGGTCCATATGAGTAAGAAACACAATTCTTTTTTCTGGGCACGCTCATGTTTATTGCTGTATTGGAGACACTGGAAAGAAGAGCATGCTTCTTGCGTTAAAACAGAGTATGTTTCTTGGATGAGAACACTGGTCTGAATTTTCCTTCAGAAACGGAGTTAAACCAAAGTCTCTGTGTCTTCCTACAAGCAAGAGTTCATATCCGGTAAACTCAGTGATTTTTCGGCTCAAATGAATTTACACAATTGTTGAACCAAACAGGATTTTCACTATTAACTATAGAGCATCTATGTAGGAGATGCTGTGTTTTGTTACAGTTTCATTAGCAGAGATCAAATAGATATGGTCCGTATGAGTAGGAAACACAGTTCTTTTTTTCTTGGCATGCTCATGTTTCTTGCTGTATTAGAGAAGCTGGAAGGAAGAGCATGCTCTTTGCATTAAAACAGAGTGTGTTTCATGGATGAGAACTCTGCTCTGATTTTCCCTTCAAAAACAGAGTGAAACTGAAGCCTCTGTGTCTTCCTACAAGCAGGAGTTCATTTCCGGTAAACCCAGGGTTTTTTAGCTCAAATGTGTGTACACAGTTCATGAACCCAACAAGTTTTTCACTCTTAACTAAAGAGCATCAATGTAACACATGCTGTGCTTTGGTACAGTTTCATAAGCAGAGTTCAATTAGATATGGTCCGTATGAATAGGAAACACAGTACTTTTTTTCTGGGCATGCTCTTGTTTCATGCTGTTTTGGAGACGCTGGAAAGAAGAGCATGCTTCTTTCGTTAAAACAGAGTATGTTTCATGGATGAGATCACTGGTCTCAATTATCCTTCAGAAACAGAGTTAAACCAAAATCTCTGTGTCTTCCTACAAGCAAGAGTTTATCTCCGGTAAAACCAGTGATTTTTCGGCTCAAATGAATTTACACAGTTCACGAACCCAGCACGTTTCTCACTATAAACGAAAGAGCTTATATGTAAGAGATGCTGTGGTTTGTTACCGTTTCATAAGCAGAGTTCAACTAGATGTGGTCCGTATGAGTAGGAAACACAGTTCTTTTTTTCTGGACATGCTCGTGTATCTTGCTGTATTGCAGACTCATTAAAGAAGAGGATGCTACTTGCGTTAAAACAGAGGGTGTTTCATGGATGAGCACACTGGTGTGAATTTCCCTTCACAAACAGAGTTAAACCAAAGCCTCTGTGTCTCCCTACAAGCAAGAGTTCATTTCTGGTGAACCCAGTGATTTTTAGCTCAAATGAATGTACACAGTTCCTGAAACCAACACGTTTTCACTATTAACTAAAGAGCATCTATGTAACACATGCTGTGGTTTGTTACAGTTTCATAAGCAGAGTTCAACAAGATATGGTCCGTATGAATAGAAAACACAGTTCTTTTTTTCTGGGCATGCTCTTGTTTCATGCTGTTCTGCAGACTCTGGAAGAAGAGGAAGCTTCTTGCGTTAAAACACAGGGTGTTTCATGGATGAGAACACTGGTCTGAATTTCCCTTCACAAACGGAGTTAAACAAAAGCCTCTGTGTCTTCCTACAAGCAAGATTTCCTTTCTGGTAAACCCAGTGATTTTTATGCTGAAATGAATTTACACAGTTCACAAACCCAACACGTTTTTCACTATAAACGAAAGAGCATCTATGTAACACATGCTGTGCTTTGTTACAGTTTCATAAGCAGAGTTCAACTAGATATCGTCCGTATTAGTAGGAAACACAGTTCTTTCTTTCTGGGCATGCTCATGTTTCTTGCTGTATTAGAGAAGCTGGAAGGAAGAGCATGCTCTTTGCATTAAAACAGAGTGTGTTTCATGAATGAGAACTCTGGTCTGAATTTCCCTTCACAAACAGAGTGAAACCAAAGCAACTGTGTCTTAATACAAGCAAGAGTTCATATCCGGTAAACCCAGTTATTTTTTGGCTCAAATGAATTTACACAGTTCTTGAACCCAACAGGATTTTCACTATTAACTATAGAGCATCTATGTAAGAGATGCTGTTGTTTGTTACAGTTTCATAAGCAGAGTTCAACTAGATATGGTCTGTATGAGTAGGAAACACAGTTCCTTTTTTCTTGGCATGCTCATGTTTCTTGCTGTATTAGAGACCTGGAAAGAAAAGCATGCTGTTTGCATTAAAACAGAGTGTGTTTCATGGATGAGAACTCTGGTCTGAATTTCCCTTCACAAACGGAGTGAAACCAAAGCCTCTGTGTTTTCCTATGAGCAAGAGTTCATTTCCGGTAAACCCAGGGTTTTTTCTGCTCAAATGAATTTACAAAGTTCATGAACCCAACACGATTTTCGCAATTAACTAAAGACCATCTATGTAACACATGCTGTGGTTATTACAGTTTCATAAGCAGAGTACTACTAGATATGGTCCGTGAGAGTAGGAAACACAGTTCTGTTTTTCTGGGCATGCTCATGTTTCTTGCTGTATTGGAGATGCTAGAAAGAAGAGCATGCTTCTTACATTAAAACAGAGTATGTTTCTTGGATGAGAACTCTGGTCTCTGTTTTCCTTCAGAAACAGAGTTAAACAAAAGTCTCTGTGTCTTCTGACAAGCAAGAGTTCATTTCCGGTAAACCCAGTGATTTTTTGGCTCAAATGAATTTACAGTTCTTGAACCCATCATGATTTTTACAATTAACTGAAGAGCATCTATGTAAGAGATGCTGTGGTTTGTTACAGTTTCATAAGCAGTGTTCAACTATATATGGTCCGTATGAGTAGGAAACACAGTTATTTTTTTCTGGGCATGCTCATGTTTCTTGCTGTATTAGAGACGCTAGAAAGAACAGCATGCTCTTTCCATTAAAACAGAGTGTGTTTCATGGATGAGAACTCTGGTCTGAATTTCCCTTCACAAACAGAGAGAAACCAAAGCCTCTGTGTCTTCCTACAAGCAAGAGTTCATTTCTGGTAAACCCAGTGATTTTTATGCTCAAATGAATTTTCACAGTTCACGAACCCAACACGTTTTTCACTATAAACTAAAGAGCATCTATGTCAAAGATGCTGTGTTTTGTTACAGTTTCATAAGCAGAGTTTAACTAGATATGGTCCGTATGAGTAAGAAACACAATTCTTTTTTTCTGGGCATGCTCATGTTTCTTGCTGTATTGGAGACACAGGAAAGAAGAGCATGCTTCTTGCGTTAAAACAGAGTAGGTTTCTTGGATGAGAACACTGGTCTTAATTTTCCTTCAGAAACGGAGTTAACCCAAAGTCTCTGTGTCTTCCTACAATCAAGAGTTCATATCCGGTAAACCCAGTGATTTTTCGGCTCAAATGAATTTACACAGTTCTTGAACCCAACAGGATTTTCACTATTAACTATAGAGCATCTATGTAAGAGATGCTGTTGTTTGTTACAGTTTCATAAGCAGAGTTCAACTAGATATGGTCTGTATGAGTAGGAAACACAGCTCCTTTTATCTGGGCATGATCATGTTTCTTGCTGTATTAGAGACCTGGAAAGAAAAGCATGCTGTTTGCATTAAAACAGAGAGTGTTTCATGGATGAGATCTCTGGTCTGAATTTCCCTTCACAAACGGAGTGAAACCAAAGCCTCTGTGTTTTCCTATGAGCAAGAGTTCATTTCCGGTAAACCCAGGGTTTTTTCTGCTCAAATGAATTTACACAGTTCATGAACCCAACACGATTTTCGCAGTTAACTAAAGAGCATCTATGTAACACATGCTGTGGTTATTACAGTTTCATAAGCAGAGTACAACTAGATATGGTCCGTGAGAGTAGGAAACACAGTTCTGTTTTTCTGGGCATGCTCATGTTTCTTGCTGTATTGGAGACGCTAGAAAGAAGAGCATGCTTCTTACATTAAAACAGAGTATGTTTCTTGGATGAGAACTCTGGTCTGTATTTTCCTTCAGAAACAGAGTTAAACAAAAGTCTCTGTGTCTTCCTACAAGCAAGAGTTCATTTCCGGTAAACCCAGTGATTTTTTGGCTCAAATGAATTTACAGTTCTTGAACCCATCATGATTTTTACATTTAACTGAAGAGCATCTATGTAAGAGATGCTGTGGTTTGTTACAGTTTCATAAGCAGCGTTCAACTATATATGGTCCGTATGAGTAGGAAACACAGTTCTTTTTTTCTGGGCATGCTCATGTTTCTTGCTGTATTAGAGATGCTAGAAAGAACAGCATGCTCTTTCCATTAAAACAGAGTGTGTTTCATGGATGAGAACTCTGGTCTGAATTTCCCTTCACAAACAGAGAGAAACCAAAGCCTCTGTGTCTTCCTACAATCAAGAGTTCATTTCCGGTAAACCCAGTGATTTTTATGCTCAAATGAATTTACACAGTTCACGAACCCAACACGTTTTTCACTATAAACGAAAGAGCATATATGTAAAAGATGCTGTGTTTTGTTACAGTTTCATAAGCAGAGTTTAACTAGATATGGTCCGTATGAGTAAGAAACACAATTCTTTTTTTCTGGGCATGCTCATGTTTCTTGCTGTATTGGAGACACTGGAAAGAAGAGCATGCTTCCTGCTTTAAAACAGAGTATGTTTCTTGGATGAGAACACTGGTCTGAATTTTCCTTCAGAAACAGAGTTAAACCAAAGTCTCTGTGTCTTCCTACAAGCAAGAGTTCATATCCGGTAAACCCAGTGATTTTTTTGCTCAAATGAATTTTCACAGTTATTGAACCCAACATGACTTTCACTATTAACTATAGAGCATCTATGTAAGAGATGCTGTGGTTTGTTAGAGTTTCATAAGCAGAGTTCAACTAGATATGGTCCGTATGAGTAGGAAACACAGTTCTTTTTTTCTGGGCATGCTCATGTTTCTTGCTGTATTAGAGACCTGGAAAGAAGAGCATGCTGTTTGCATTAAAACAGAGTGTGTTTCATGGATGAGAACTCTGGTGTGAATTTCCCTTCACAAATGGAGTTAAACCAAAGCCCCTATGTCTTAATACAAGGAAGAGTTCATTTCCGGTAACCCCAGGTGTTTTTCGGCTCAAATGAATTCACACAGTTCATGAACCCAACACGTTTTTCACTATTAACTAAAGAGCATCTATGTAACACATGCTGTGGTTTGTTCCAGTTTCATAAGCAGAGTTCAACTAGATATCATCCGTATTAGTAGGAAACACAGTTCTTTCTTTCTGGGCATGCTCATGTTTCTTGCTGTATTAGAGACGCTGGAAGGAAGAGCATGCTCTTTGCATTAAAACAGAGTGTGTTTCATGGATGAGAACTCTGCTCTGAATTTCCCTTCACAAACAGAGTGAAACCGATGCCTCTGTTTCTTCCTACAAGCAGGAGTTCATTTAAGGTAAACCCAGGGTTTTTTAGCTCAAATGTGTGTACACAGTTCATGAACCCAACACGTTTTTCACTCTTAAATAAAGAGCATCAATGTAACACATGCTGTGCTTTGTTACAGTTTCATAAGCAGAGTTCAACTAGATATCGTCCGTATTAGTAGGAAACACAGTTCTTTCTTTCTGGGCATGCTCATGTTTCTTGCTGTATTAGAGAAGCTGGAAGGAAGAGCATGCTCTTTGCATTAAAACAGAGTGTGTTTCATGAATGAGAACTCTGGTCTGAATTTCCCTTCACAAACAGAGTGAAACCAAAGCCTCTGTGTCTTAATACAAGCAAGAGTTCATATCCGGTAAACCCAGTTATTTTTCGGCTCAAATGAATTTACACAGTTCTTGAACCCAACAGGATTTTCACTATTAACTATAGAGCATCTATGTAAGAGATGCTGTGTTTGTTACAGTTTCATAAGCAGAGTTCAACTAGATATGGTCTGTATGAGTAGGAAACACAGTTCCTTTTTTCTTGGCATGCTCATGTTTCTTGCTGTATTAGAGACCTGGAAAGAAAAGCATGCTGTTTGCATTAAAACAGAGTGTGTTTCATGGATGAGAACTCTGGTCTGAATTTCCCTTCACAAACGGAGTGAAACCAAAGCCTCTGTGTTTTCCTATGAGCAAGAGTTCATTTCCGGTAAACCCAGGGTTTTTTCTGCTCAAATGAATTTACAAAGTTCATGAACCCAACACGATTTTCGCAATTAACTAAAGACCATCTATGTAACACATGCTGTGGTTATTACAGTTTCATAAGCAGAGTACTACTAGATATGGTCCGTGAGAGTAGGAAACACAGTTCTGTTTTTCTGGGCATGCTCATGTTTCTTGCTGTATTGGAGACGCTAGAAAGAAGAGCATGCTTCTTACATTAAAACAGAGTATGTTTCTTGGATGAGAACTCTGGTCTCTATTTTCCTTCAGAAACAGAGTTAAACAAAAGTCTCTGTGTCTTCCGACAAGCAAGAGTTCATTTCCGGTAAACCCAGTGATTTTTTTGGCTCAAATGAATTTACAGTTCTTGAACCCATCATGATTTTTACAATTAACTGAAGAGCATCTATGTAAGAGATGCTGTGGTTTGTTACAGTTTCATAAGCAGCGTTCAACTATATATGGTCCGTATGAGTAGGAAACACAGTTCTTTTTTTCTGGGCATGCTCATGTTTCTTGCTGTATTAGAGACGCTAGAAAGAACAGCATGCTCTTTCCATTAAAACAGAGTGTGTTTCATGGATGAGAACTCTGGTCTGAATTTCCCTTCACAAACAGAGAGAAACCAAAGCCTCTGTGTCTTCCTACAAGCAAGAGTTCATTTCCGGTAAACCCAGTGATTTTTATGCTCAAATGAATTTACACAGTTCACGAACCCAACACGTTTTTCACTATAAACTAAAGAGCATCTATGTAAAAGATGCTGTGTTTTGTTACAGTTTCATAAGCAGAGTTTAACTAGATATGGTCCGTATGAGTAAGAAACACAATTCTTTTTTTCTGGCATGCTCATGTTTCTTGCTGTATTGGAGACACTGGAAAGAAGAGCATGCTTCTTGCGTTAAAACAGAGTAGGTTTCTTGGATGAGAACACTGGTCTGAATTTTCCTTCAGAAATGGAGTTAAACCAAAGTCTCTGTGTCTTCCTACAAGCAAGAGTTCATATCCGGTAAACCCAGGGAATTTTGGCTCAAATGAATTTACACAGTTCTTGAACCCAACATGACTTTCACTATTAACTATAGAGCATCTATGTAAGAGATGCTGTGGTTTGTTACAGTTTCATAAGCAGAGTTCAACTAGATATGGTCTGTATGAGTAGGAAACACAGTTCCTTTTTTCTTGGCATGCTCATGTTTCTTGCTGTATTAGAGACGCTGGAAGGAAGAGCATGCTCTTTGCATTAAAACAGAGTGTGTTTCATGGATGAGAACTCTGCTCTGAATTTCCCTTCACAAACAGAGTGAAACCGATGCCTCTGTTTCTTCCTACAAGCAGGAGTTCATTTCCGGTAAACCCAGGGTTTTTTAGCTCAAATGTGTGTACACAGTTCATGAACCCAACACGTTTTTCACTCTTAACTAAAGAGCATCAATGTAACACATGCTGTGATTTGTTACAGTTTCATAAGCAGAGTTCAACTAGATATCGTCCGTATTAGTAGGAAACACAGTTCTTTCTTTCTGGGCATGCTCATGTTTCTTGCTATATTAGAGAAGCTGGAAGGAAGAGCATGCTCTTTGCATTAAAACAGAGTGTGTTTCATTAATGAGAACTCTGGTCTGAATTTCCCTTCACAAACAGAGTGAAACCAAAGCCTCTGTGTCTTAATACAAGCAAGAGTTCATATCCGGTAAACCCAGTTATTTTTCGGCTCAAATGAATTTACATAGTTCTTGAACCCATCATGATTTTTACTATTAACTAAAGAGCATCTATGTAAGAGATGCTGTGGTTTGTTACAGTTTCATAAGCAGAGTTCAAGTAGATATGGTCCGTATGAGTAGGAAACACAGTTCTTTTTTTCTGGGCATGCTCATGTTTCCTGCTGTATCAGAGACGTGGAAAGAATAGCATGCCATCTGCGTTAAAACAGAGTATGTTTCATGGATGAGAACTCTGGTGTGAATTTCCCTTCACAAACGGAGTGAAACCAAAGCCTCTCTGTCTTCCTACAAGCAAGAGTTCATTTCCGGTAACCCCAGGTGTTTTTCAGCTCAAATGATTTTACACAGTTCATGAACCCAACAAGTTTTTCACTATTAACTAAAGAGCATCTATGTAACACATGCTGTGGTTTGTTACAGTTTCATAAGCAGAGTTCTACTAGATAAAGTCCGTATGAATAGGAAACACACTTCTATTTTTCTGAGAATGCTCTTATTTCATGCTGTAATGGAGACGCTGGAAAGAAGAGCATGCTTCTTGCGTTAAAACAAAGTATGTTACATGGATGAGAACACTGTTCTGAATTTTCCTTCAGAAACGGGTTAATCCAAAGTCTCTGTGTCTTCCTAAAAGCAAGAGTTCATATGCGGTAAACTCAGTGATTTTTCGGCTCAAATGAATTTAAACAGTTCACGAACCCAACACGTTTTTCACTATTAACTAAAGAGCATCTATGTAAAAGATGCTGTGGTTTGTTACAGTTTCATAAGCAGAGTTCAACTAGATAAGGTCCGTATGAGTAGGAAACACAGTTCTTTTTTTCTGGTCATGCTCATATTTCTTGCTATATTGGAGACACTAGAAAGAAGAGCATGCTTCTTGCATTAAAACAGAGTATGTTTCTTGGATAAGAACACTGGTCTGAATTTTCCTACAGAAACAGAGTTAAACAAAATTCTCTGTGTCTTCCTACAAGCAAGAGTCATTTAGGTACACCCAGTGATTTTTCAGCTCAAATGAATGTACACAGTTCACGAACCCAACACGTTTTTCGATATTAACTAAAGAGCATCTATGTAACACATGCTGTGGTTATTACAGTTTCATAAGCAGAGTTCAACTAGATATGGTTCGTAGAGTAGGAAACACAGTTCTTTTTTTCTTGGCATGCTCATGTTTCTTGCTGTATTAGAGACGCTGGAAAGAAGAGCATGCTCTTTGCATTAAAAAAGAGTGTGTTTCATGGATGAGAACTCTGGTCTGAATTTCCCTTCAAAAACAGAGTGAAAGCAAAGCCTCTGTGTCTTCCTACAAGCAGGAGTTCATTTCCGGTAAACCCAGGGATTTTTAGCTCAAATGAATGTACACAGTTCATGAACCCAACACGTTTTTCACTATTAACTAAAGAGCATCTATGTAACACATGCTGTGGTTATTACAGTTTCATAAGCAGAGTACAACTAGATATGATCCGTGAGAGTAGGAAACACAGTTCTGTTTTTCTGGGCGTGCTCATGTTTCTTGCAGTATTGGAGACGCTAGAAAGAAGAGCATGCTTCTTACATTAAAACAGAGTATGTTTCTTGGATGAGAACTCTGGTCTGTATTTTCCTTCAGAAACAGAGTTAAACAAAAGTCTCTGTGTCTTCCTACAAGCAAGAGTTCATTTCCGGTAAACCCAGTGATTTTTTGGCTCAAATGAATTTACAGTTCTTGAACCCATCATGATTTTTACAATTAACTGAAGAGCTTCTATGTAAGAGATGCTGTGGTTTGTTACAGTTTCATAAGCAGCGTTCAACTATATATGGTCCGTATGAGTAGGAAACACAGTTCTTTTTTTCTGGGCATGCTCATGTTTCTTGCTGTATTAGAGACGCTAGAAAGAACAGCATGCTCTTTCCATTAAAACAGAGTGTGTTTCATGGATGAGAACTCTGGTCTGAATTTCCCTTCACAAACAGAGAGAAACCAAAGCCTCTGTGTCTTCCTACAAGCAAGAGTTCATTTCCGGTAAACACAGTGATTTTTATGCTCAAATGAATTTACACAGTTCACGAACCCAACACGTTTTTCACTATAAACTAAAGAGCATCTATGTAAAAGATGCTGTGTTTTGTTACAGTTTCATAAGCAGAGTTTAACTAGATATGGTCCGTATGAGTAAGAAACACAATTCTTTTTTTCTGGGCATGCTCATGTTTCTTGCTGTATTGGAGACACTGGAAAGAAGAGCATGCTTCTTGCGTTAAAACAGAGTATGATTCTTGGATGAGAACACTGGTCTGAATTTTCCTTCAGAAACGGAGTTAAACCAAAGTCTCTGTGTCTTCCTACAAGCAAGAGTTCATATCCGGTAAACCCAGTGATATTTTGGCTCAAATGAATTCACACAGTTCATGAACCGAACACGTATTTCACTATTAACTAATGAGCATCTATGTAACACATGCTGTGGTTTGTTCCAGTTTCATAAGCAGAGTTCAACTAGATATCATCCGTATTAGTAGGAAACACAGTTCTTTCTTTCTGGGCATGCTCATGTTTCTTGCTGTATTAGAGACGCTGGAAGGAAGAGCATGCTCTTTGCATTAAAACAGAGTGTGTTTCATGGATGAGAACTCTGCTCTGAATTTCCCTTCACAAACAGAGTGAAACCGATGCCTCTGTTTCTTCCTACAAGCAGGAGTTCATTTCCGGTAAACCCAGGGTTTTTTAACTCAAATGTGTGTACACAGTTCATGAACCCAACACGTTTTTCACTCTTAACTAAAGAGCATCAATGTAACACATGCTGTGATTTGTTACAGTTTCATAAGCAGAGTTCAACTAGATATCGTCCGTATTAGTAGGAAACACAGTTCTTTCTTTCTGGGCATGCTCATGTTTCTTGCTGTATTAGAGAAGCTGGAAGGAAGAGCATGCTCTTTGCATTAAAACAGAGTGTGTTTCATGAATGAGAACTCTGGTCTGAATTTCCCTTCACAAACAGAGTGAAACCAAAGTCTCTGTGTCTTAATACAAGCAAGAGTTCATATCCGGTAAACCCAGTTATTTTTCGGCTCAAATAAATTTACATAGTTCTTGAACCCATCATGATTTTTACTATTAACTAAAGAGCATCTATGAAAGAGATTCTGTGGTTTGTTACAGTTTCATAAGCAGAGTTCAAGTAGATATGGTCCGTATGAGTAGGAAACACAGTTCTTTTTTTCTGGGCATGCTCATGTTTCCTGCTGTATCAGAGACCTGGAAAGAATAGCATGCCCTCTGCGTTAAAACAGAGTATGTTTCATGGATGAGAACTCTGGTGTGAATTTCCCTTCACAAACGGAGTGAAACCAAAGCCTCTCTGTCTTCCTACAAGCAAGAGTTTATTTCCGGTAACCCCAGGTGTTTTTCAGCTCAAATGAATTTACACAGTTCATGAACCCAACACGTTTTTCACTATTAACTAAAGAGCATCTATGTAACACATGCTGTGGTTTGTTACAGTTTCATAAGCAGAGTTCTACTAGATAAAGTCCGTATGAATAGGAAACACAGTTCTATTTTTCTGAGCATGCTCTTATTTCATGCTGTAATGGAGACGCTGGAAAGAAGAGCATGCTTCTTGCGTTAAAACAAAGTATGTTACATGGATGAGAACACTGTTCTGAATTTTCCTTCAGAAACGGAGTTAATCCAAAGTCTCTGTGTCTTCCTAAAAGCAAGAGTTCATATGCGGTAAACTCAGTGATTTTTCGGCTCAAATGAATTTAAACAGTTCACGAACACAACACGTTTTTCACTATTAACTAAAGAGCATCTATGTAAAAGATGCAGTGGTTTGTTACAGTTTCATAAGCAGAGTTCAACTAGATAAGGTCCGTATGAGTAGGAAACACAGTCCTTTTTTTCTGGTCATGCTCATATTTCTTGCTATATTGGAGACGCTAGAAAGAAGAGCATGCTTCTTGCATTAAAACAGAGTATGTTTCTTGGATAAGAACACTGTTCTGAATTTTCCTACAGAAACAGAGTTAAACAAAATTCTCTGTGTCTTCCTACAAGCAAGAGTCATTTAGGTACACCCAGTGATTTTTCAGCTCAAATGAATGTACACAGTTCACGAACCCAACACGTTTTTCGATATTAACTAAAGAGCATCTATGTAACACATGCTGTGGTTATTACAGTTTCATAAGCAGAGTTCAACTAGATATGGTCCGTATGAGTAGGAAACACAGTTCTTTTTTTCTTGGCATGCTCATGTTTCTTGCTGTATTAGAGACGCTGGAAAGAAGAGCATGCTCTTTGCATTAAAAAAGAGTGTGTTTCATGGATGACAACTCTGGTCTGAATTTCCCTTCACAAACAGAGTGAAAGCAAAGCCTCTGTGTCTTCCTAGAAGCAGGAGTTCATTTCTGGTAAACCCAGGGATTTTTGTGCTCAAATGAATTTACACAGTTCACAAACCCAACACGTTTTTCACTATAAACGAAAGAGCATATATGTAAGAGATGCTGTGTTTTGTTACAGTTTCATAAGCAGAGTTTAACTAGATATTGTCCGTATGAGTAAGAAAAACAATTCTTTTTTTCTGGGCATGCTCATGTTTCTTGCTGTATTGGAGACACTGGAAAGAAGAGCATGCTTCTTGCGTTAAAACAGAGTAAGTTTCATGGATGAGATCACTGGTCTCAATTATCCTTAAGAAACGGAGTTAAACCAAAGTCTCTGTTTCTTCCTACAAACAAGAGTTCATATCCGGTAAACCCAGTGATTTTTCGGCTCAAATGAATTTATACAGTTCTTGAACCCAACAGGATTTTAACTATTAACTAAAGAGCATCTATGTAAGAGATGCTGGGGTTTGTTACAGTTTCATAAGCAGAGTTCAACTAGATATGGTCCGTGTGAGTAGGAAACACAGTTCTTTTTTTCTGGGCTTGCTCATGTTTCCTGCTGTATCAGAGACCTGGAAATAAGAGCATGCTCTTTGCATTAAAACAGAGTGTGTTTCATGGATGAGAACTCTGGTATGAATTTCCCTTCACAAACGGAGTGAAACCAAAGCCTCTGTGTTTTCCTATGAGCAGGAGTTCATTTACAGTAAACCCAGGGTTTTTCTGCTCAAATGAATTTACACAGTTCATGAACCCAACACGTTTTTCGATATTAACTAAAGAGCATCTATGTAACACATGCTGTGGTTATTACAGTTTCATAAGCAGAGTTCAACTAGATATGGTCCGTATGAGTAGGAAACACAGTTCTTTTTGTCTGGGCATGCTCATGTTTCTTGCTGTATTAGAGACGCTGGAGAGAATAGCATGCCCTCTGCATTAAAACAGAGTGTGTTTCATGGATGAGAACTCTGGTGTGAATTTCCCTTCACAAACGGAGTGAAACCAAAGCCTCTCTGTCTTCCTACAAGCAAGAGTTCATTTCCGGTAAACTCAGTGATCTTTCGGCTCAATTGAATTTACACAGTTGACGAACCCAACACATTTTTCACTATAAACGAAAGAGCATATATGTAAGAGATGCGGTGTTTTGTTACAGTTTCATAAGCAGAGTTTAACTAGGTATTGTCCGTATGAGTAAGAAACACAGTTCTTTTTTTCTGGGCATGCTCATGTTTCTTGCTGTATTGGAGACGCGGGAAAGAAGAGCATGCTTCTTGCCTTAAAACAGAGTATGATTCTTGGATGAGAACACTGGTCTGAAATTCCCTTCACAAACGGAATTAAACCAAAGGCTCTGTGTCTTCTTATAAGCAAGAGTCATTTCCGGTACACCCAGTGATTTTTATTCTCAAATGAATTTACACAGTTCACGAACCCAACACGTTTTTCACTATAAACGAAAGAGCATATATGTAAGAGATGCTGTGTTTTGTTACAGTTTCATAAGAAGAGTTTAACTAGATATGGTCTGTATGAGTGAAACCAAAGCCTCTGTGTCTTAATACAAGCAAGAGTTCATATCCGGTAAACCCAGTTATTTTTCGGCTCAAATAAATTTACATAGTTCTTGAACCCATCATGATTTTTACTATTAACTAAAGAGCATTTATGTAACACATGCTGTGGTTTGTAACAGTTTCATAAGCAGATTTCAACTACATATGGTCCGTATGAGTAGAAAACACAGTTCTTTTTTTCTGGGCATGCTCATGTTTCTTGCTGTATTAGAGACGCTGGAAAGAAGAGCATGCTCTTTGCGTTAAAACAGAGTGTGTTTCATGGATGAGAACTCTGGTGTGATTTTCCCTTCACCAACGGAGTGAAACCAAAGCCTCTCTGTCTTCCTACAAGCAAGAGTTCATTTGCGGTAACCCCAGGTGTTTTTCAGCTCAAATGAATTTACACAGTTCATGAACCCAACATGTTTTTCACTATTAACTAAAGAGCATCTATGTAACACATGCTGTGGTTTGTTACAGTTTCATAAGCAGAGTTCTACTAGATATAGTCTGTATGAATAGGAAACACAGTTCTATTTTTCTGAGCATTCTCTTATTTCATGCTGTAACTGAGATGCTGGAAAGAAGAGCATGCTTCTTGCGTTAAAACAGAGTATGTTACATGGATGAGAACACTGGTCTGAATTTTCCTTCAGAAACGGAGTTAATCCAAAGTCTCTGTGTCTTCCTAAAAGCAAGAGTTCAAATCCGGTAAACTCAGTGATTTTTCGGCTCAAATGAATTTAAACAGTTCACGAACCCAACACGTTTTTCACTATTAACTAAAGAGCATCTATGTAAAAGATGCTGTGGTTTGTTACAGTTTCATAAGCAGAGTTCAACTAGATAAGGTCCGTATGAGTAGGAAACACAGTTCTTTTTTTCTGGTCATGCTCATATTTCTTGCTATATTGGAGACGCTAGAAAGAAGAGCATGCTTCTTGCATTAAAACAGAGTATGTTTCTTGGATAAGAACACTGGTCTGAATTTTCCTACAGAAACAGAGTTAAACAAAATTCTCTTTGTCTTCCTACAAGCAAGAGTCATTTAGGTACACCCAGTGTTTTTTCGGCTCAAATGAATGTATACAGTTCACGAACCCAACACGAATTTCACTATTAACTAAAGAGCATTTATGTAACACATGCTGTGGTTTGTTACAGTTTCATAAGCAGAGTTCAACTAGATATGGTCCGTATGAGTAGGAAACACAGTGCTTTTTTTCTGGGCATGCTCATGTTTCTTGCTGCATTAGAGACGCTGGAAAGAATAGCATGCCCTTTGAGTTAAAACAGAGTGTGTTTCATGGATGAGAACTCTGCTCTGAATTTCCCTTCACAAACGGAGTGAAACCAAAGCCTCTGTGTCTTCCTAGAAGCAAGAGTTCATTTCCAGTAAACCCAGTGATCTTTCGCCTCAAATGAATTTACACAGTTGACGAACCCAACACGTTTTTCACTATTAACTAAAGAGCATCTATGTAAGAGATGCAGTGGTTTGTTACAGTTTCATAAGCAGCGTTCAACTAGATATGGTCGGTATGAGTAGGAAACACAGTTGTTTTTTTCTGGGCATGCTCATATTTCTTGCTTTATTAGAGACGCTGGAAAGAAGAGCATGCTCTTTGCATTAAAACAGAGTGTGTTTCATGGATGAGAACTCTGGTCTGAATTTCCCTCCACGAACAGAGTGAAAGCAATTCCTCTGTGTCTTCCTACAAGCAGGAGTTCATTTCCGGTAAACCCAGGGTTTTTTAGCTCAAATGAATTTACACAGTTCACAAACCCAGCACGTTTTTCACTATTAACTAAAGAGCATTTATGTAAGAGATGTTGTGGTTTGTTACAGTTTCATTAAGCAGAGTTCAACTAGATATGGTCCGTATGAGAAGGAATCACAGTTCTTTATTTCTGGGCATGCTCATGTTTCTTTCTGTATTAGAGAAGCTTGAAAGAAGAGCATGCTCTTTGCGTTAGAACAGAGTGTGTTTGATGGATGAGAACTCTCGTGTGAATTTCCCTTCACAAACGGAGTGAAACCAAAGCCTCTTTGTCTTCCTACAAGCAAGAGTTCATTTCCGGTAAACCCAGTGATTTTTCGGCTCAAATGAATTTACACAGTTCATGAACCCAACTGGATTTTCACTATTAACTAAAGAGCATCTATGTAAAACATGCTGTGGTTTGTTACAGTTTCATAAGCAGAGTTCAACTAGATATGGTCCATATGAAAGGAAACACAGTTCTTTTTTTCTGGGCATGCTCATGTTTCTTGCTGTATTGGAGACGCTGGAAAAAGAGCATGCTTCTTGCGATATAGCAGAGAATGTTTCCTTGATGAGAACACTGGTCTGAATTTTCCTTCAGTAACGGAGTTAAACCAAAGTCTCTGTGTCTTCCCACAAGCAAGAGTTCATATCCGGTAAACCTAGTGATTTTTCGGCTCAAATGGATTTACACAGTTCACGAACCCAACACGTTTTTCATTATTAACGAAAGAGTATATATGTAAGAGATGTTGTGTTTTGTTACAGTTTCATAAGCAGAGTTTAATTAGATATGGTCCATATGAGCTAGAAACACAGTTCTTTTTTTCTGGGCATGCTCATGTTTCTTGCTGTATTGGAGACGCTAGAAAGAAGAGCATGCTTCTTGCGTTAAAACAGAGTATGTTTCTTGGATGAGAACACTGGTCTGAATTTTCCTTTAGAAACGGAGTTAAACCAAAGTCTCTGTGTATTCCTACAAGCAAGAGTTCATATCCGGTAAACACAGTTATTTACAGCTCAAATGAATTTACACAGTTCTTGAACCCATCATGATTTTTACTATTAACTAAAGAGCATCTATGTAAGAGATGCTGTGAGTTGTTACAGTTTCATAAGCAGAGTTCAACTAGATATGGTCCGTAGAGTAGGAAACACAGTTCTTTTTTCTGGGCATGCTCATGTTTCTTGCTGTATTAGAGACGCTGGAAAGAAGAGCATGCTCTTTGCATTAAATCAGAGTGTCTTTCATGGATGAGAACTCTGGTCTGAATTTCCCTTCACAAACAGAGTGAAACCAAGGCTCTGGGTCTTCCTACAAGCAGGAGTTCATTTCCGGTAAACCCAGTGATTTTTATTCTCAAATGAATTTACACAGTTCACGAACCCAACACGTTTTTCACTATAAACGAAAGAGCATATATGTAAGAGATGCTGTGTTTTGTTACAGTTTCATAAGAAGAGTTTAACTAGATATGGTCTGTATGAGTAAGAAACACAATTATTTTCTTCTGGGCATGCTCATGTTTCTTGCTGTATTGGAGACACTGGAAAGAAGAGCATGCTTCTTGCATTAAAACAGAGTATGTTTCTTGGATGAGAACACTGGTCTGAATTTTCCTTCAGAAATGGAGTTAAACCAAAGTCTCTGTGTCTTCCTACAAGCAAGAGTTCATATCCGGTAAACCCAGTGATTTTTCGGCTCAAATGAATTTACACAGTTCTTGAATCCAACAGGATTTTCACTATTAAGTATAGAGCATCTATGTAAGAGATGCTGTGGTTTGTTCCAGTTTCATAAGCAGAGTTCAACTAGATATGGTCCGTATGAGTAGGAAACACAGTTCCTTTATTCTGGGCATGCTCATGTTTCTTGCTGTATTAGAGACCTGGAAAGAAGAGCATGCTGTTTGCATTAAAACAGAGTGTGTTTCATGGATGAGAACTCTGGTCTGAATTTCTCTTCACAAACGGAGTGAAACCAAAGCCTCTGTGTTTTCTTATGAGCAAGAGTTCATTTCCGGTAAAACCAGGTGTTTTTCTGCTCAAATGAATTTACACAGTTCATGAACCCAACACGTTTTTCGCAATTAACTAAAAAGCATCTATGTAACACATGCTGTGGTTATTACAGTTTCATATGCAGAGTTCAACGAATATGGTCCGTGTGAGTAGGAAACACAGTTCTGTTTTTCTGGGCATGCTCATGTTTCTTGCTGTATTGGAGACGCTAGAAAGAAGAGCATGCTTCTTACATTAAAACAGAGTATGTTTCTTGGATGAGAACTCTGGTCTGAATTTCCCTTCAAAAACAGAGTGAAAGCAAAGCCTCTGTGTCTTCCTACAAGCAGGAGTTCATTTCCGGTAAACCCAGGGATTTTTAGCTCAAATGAATGTACACAGTTCATGAACCCAACACGTTTTTCACTATTAACTAAAGAGCATCTATGTAACACACGCTGTGGTTATTACAGTTTCATAAGCAGAGTACAACTAGATATGATCCGTGAGAGTAGGAAACACAGTTCTGTTTTTCTGGGCGTGCTCATGTTTCTTGCAGTATTGGAGACGCTAGAAAGAAGAGCATGCTTCTTACATTAAAACAGAGTATGTTTCTTGGATGAGAACTCTGGTCTGTATTTTCCTTCAGAAACAGAGTTAAACAAAAGTCTCTGTGTCTTCCTACAAGCAAGAGTTCATTTCCGGTAAACCCAGTGATTTTTTGGCTCAAATGAATTTACAGTTCTTGAACCCATCATGATTTTTACAATTAACTGAAGAGCTTCTATGTAAGAGATGCTGTGGTTTGTTACAGTTTCATAAGCAGCGTTCAACTATATATGGTCCGTATGAGTAGGAAACACAGTTCTTTTTTTCTGGGCATGCTCATGTTTCTTGCTGTATTAGAGACGCTAGAAAGAACAGCATGCTCTTTCCATTAAAACAGAGTGTGTTTCATGGATGAGAACTCTGGTCTGAATTTCCCTTCACAAACAGAGAGAAACCAAAGCCTCTGTGTCTTCCTACAAGCAAGAGTTCATTTCCGGTAAACACAGTGATTTTTATGCTCAAATGAATTTACACAGTTCACGAACCCAACACGTTTTTCACTATAAACGAAAGAGCATCTATGTAAAAGATGCTGTGTTTTGTTACAGTTTCATAAGCAGAGTTTAACTAGATATGGTCCGTATGAGTAAGAAACACAATTCTTTTTTTCTGGGCATGCTCATGTTTCTTGCTGTATTGGAGACACTGGAAAGAAGAGCATGCTTCTTGCGTTAAAACAGAGTATGATTCTTGGATGAGAACACTGGTCTGAATTTTCCTTCAGAAACGGAGTTAAACCAAAGTCTCTGTGTCTTCCTACAAGCAAGAGTTCATATCCGGTAAACCCAGTGATATTTTGGCTCAAATGAATTCACACAGTTCATGAACCGAACACGTATTTCACTATTAACTAATGAGCATCTATGTAACACATGCTGTGGTTTGTTCCAGTTTCATAAGCAGAGTTCAACTAGATATCATCCGTATTAGTAGGAAACACAGTTCTTTCTTTCTGGGCATGCTCATGTTTCTTGCTGTATTAGAGACGCTGGAAGGAAGAGCATGCTCTTTGCATTAAAACAGAGTGTGTTTCATGGATGAGAACTCTGCTCTGAATTTCCCTTCACAAACAGAGTGAAACCGATGCCTCTGTTTCTTCCTACAAGCAGGAGTTCATTTCCGGTAAACCCAGGGTTTTTTAACTCAAATGTGTGTACACAGTTCATGAACCCAACACGTTTTTCACTCTTAACTAAAGAGCATCAATGTAACACATGCTGTGATTTGTTACAGTTTCATAAGCAGAGTTCAACTAGATATCGTCCGTATTAGTAGGAAACACAGTTCTTTCTTTCTGGGCATGCTCATGTTTCTTGCTGTATTAGAGAAGCTGGAAGGAAGAGCATGCTCTTTGCATTAAAACAGAGTGTGTTTCATGAATGAGAACTCTGGTCTGAATTTCCCTTCACAAACAGAGTGAAACCAAAGTCTCTGTGTCTTAATACAAGCAAGAGTTCATATCCGGTAAACCCAGTTATTTTTCGGCTCAAATAAATTTACATAGTTCTTGAACCCATCATGATTTTTACTATTAACTAAAGAGCATCTATGAAAGAGATTCTGTGGTTTGTTACAGTTTCATAAGCAGAGTTCAAGTAGATATGGTCCGTATGAGTAGGAAACACAGTTCTTTTTTTCTGGGCATGCTCATGTTTCCTGCTGTATCAGAGACCTGGAAAGAATAGCATGCCCTCTGCGTTAAAACAGAGTATGTTTCATGGATGAGAACTCTGGTGTGAATTTCCCTTCACAAACGGAGTGAAACCAAAGCCTCTCTGTCTTCCTACAAGCAAGAGTTTATTTCCGGTAACCCCAGGTGTTTTTCAGCTCAAATGAATTTACACAGTTCATGAACCCAACACGTTTTTCACTATTAACTAAAGAGCATCTATGTAACACATGCTGTGGTTTGTTACAGTTTCATAAGCAGAGTTCTACTAGATAAAGTCCGTATGAATAGGAAACACAGTTCTATTTTTCTGAGCATGCTCTTATTTCATGCTGTAATGGAGACGCTGGAAAGAAGAGCATGCTTCTTGCGTTAAAACAAAGTATGTTACATGGATGAGAACACTGTTCTGAATTTTCCTTCAGAAACGGAGTTAATCCAAAGTCTCTGTGTCTTCCTAAAAGCAAGAGTTCATATGCGGTAAACTCAGTGATTTTTCGGCTCAAATGAATTTAAACAGTTCACGAACACAACACGTTTTTCACTATTAACTAAAGAGCATCTATGTAAAAGATGCAGTGGTTTGTTACAGTTTCATAAGCAGAGTTCAACTAGATAAGGTCCGTATGAGTAGGAAACACAGTCCTTTTTTTCTGGTCATGCTCATATTTCTTGCTATATTGGAGACGCTAGAAAGAAGAGCATGCTTCTTGCATTAAAACAGAGTATGTTTCTTGGATAAGAACACTGTTCTGAATTTTCCTACAGAAACAGAGTTAAACAAAATTCTCTGTGTCTTCCTACAAGCAAGAGTCATTTAGGTACACCCAGTGATTTTTCAGCTCAAATGAATGTACACAGTTCACGAACCCAACACGTTTTTCGATATTAACTAAAGAGCATCTATGTAACACATGCTGTGGTTATTACAGTTTCATAAGCAGAGTTCAACTAGATATGGTCCGTATGAGTAGGAAACACAGTTCTTTTTTTCTTGGCATGCTCATGTTTCTTGCTGTATTAGAGACGCTGGAAAGAAGAGCATGCTCTTTGCATTAAAAAAGAGTGTGTTTCATGGATGACAACTCTGGTCTGAATTTCCCTTCACAAACAGAGTGAAAGCAAAGCCTCTGTGTCTTCCTAGAAGCAGGAGTTCATTTCTGGTAAACCCAGGGATTTTTGTGCTCAAATGAATTTACACAGTTCACAAACCCAACACGTTTTTCACTATAAACGAAAGAGCATATATGTAAGAGATGCTGTGTTTTGTTACAGTTTCATAAGCAGAGTTTAACTAGATATTGTCCGTATGAGTAAGTAAAACAATTCTTTTTTTCTGGGCATGCTCATGTTTCTTGCTGTATTGGAGACACTGGAAAGAAGAGCATGCTTCTTGCGTTAAAACAGAGTAAGTTTCATGGATGAGATCACTGGTCTCAATTATCCTTCAGAAACGGAGTTAAACCAAAGTCTCTGTTTCTTCCTACAAACAAGAGTTCATATCCGGTAAACCCAGTGATTTTTCGGTCAAATGAATTTATACAGTTCTTGAACCCAACAGGATTTTAACTATCAACTAAAGAGCATCTATGTAAGAGATGCTGGGGTTTGTTACAGTTTCATAAGCAGAGTTCAACTAGATATGGTCCGTGTGAGTAGGAAACACAGTTCTTTTTTTCTGGGCTTGCTCATGTTTCCTGCTGTATCAGAGACCTGGAAATAAGAGCATGCTCTTTGCATTAAAACAGAGTGTGTTTCATGGATGAGAACTCTGGTATGAATTTCCCTTCACAAACGGAGTGAAACCAAAGTCTCTGTGTTTTCCTATGAGCAGGAGTTCATTTACAGTAAACCCAGGGTTTTTCTGCTCAAATGAATTTACACAGTTCATGAACCCAACACGTTTTTCGATATTAACTAAAGAGCATCTATGTAACACATGCTGTGGTTATTACAGTTTCATAAGCAGAGTTCAACTAGATATGGTCGGTATGAGTAGGAAACACAGTTGTTTTTTTCTGGGCATGCTCATATTTCTTGCTTTATTAGAGACGCTGGAAAGAAGAGCATGCTCTTTGCATTAAAACAGAGTGTGTTTCATGGATGAGAACTCTGGTCTGAATTTCCCTCCACGAACAGAGTGAAAGCAATTCCTCTGTGTCTTCCTACAAGCAGGAGTTCATTTCCGGTAAACCCAGGGTTTTTTAGCTCAAATGAATTTACACAGTTCACAAACCCAGCACGTTTTTCACTATTAACTAAAGAGCATTTATGTAAGAGATGCTGTGGTTTGTTACAGTTTCATTAAGCAGAGTTCAACTAGATATGGTCCGTATGAGAAGGAAACACAGTTCTTTATTTCTGGGCATGCTCATGTTTCTTTCTGTATTAGAGAAGCTTGAAAGAAGAGCATGCTCTTTGCGTTAGAACAGAGTGTGTTTGATGGATGAGAACTCTCGTGTGAATTTCCCTTCACAAACGGAGTGAAACCAAAGCCTCTTTGTCTTCCTACAAGCAAGAGTTCATTTCCGGTAAACCCAGTGATTTTTCGGCTCAAATGAATTTACACAGTTCATGAACCCAACTGGATTTTCACTATTAACTAAAGAGCATCTATGTAAAACATGCTGTGGTTTGTTACAGTTTCATAAGCAGAGTTCAACTAGATATGGTCCATATGAAAGGAAACACAGTTCTTTTTTTCTGGGCATGCTCATGTTTCTTGCTGTATTGGAGACGCTGGAAAAAGAGCATGCTTCTTGCGATATAGCAGAGAATGTTTCCTTGATGAGAACACTGGTCTGAATTTTCCTTCAGTAACGGAGTTAAACCAAAGTCTCTGTGTCTTCCCACAAGCAAGAGTTCATATCCGGTAAACCTAGTGATTTTTCGGCTCAAATGGATTTACACAGTTCACGAACCCAACACGTTTTTCATTATTAACGAAAGAGTATATATGTAAGAGATGTTGTGTTTTGTTACAGTTTCATAAGCAGAGTTTAATTAGATATGGTCCATATGAGCTAGAAACACAGTTCTTTTTTTCTGGGCATGCTCATGTTTCTTGCTGTATTGGAGACGCTAGAAAGAAGAGCATGCTTCTTGCGTTAAAACAGAGTATGTTTCTTGGATGAGAACACTGGTCTGAATTTTCCTTTAGAAACGGAGTTAAACCAAAGTCTCTGTGTATTCCTACAAGCAAGACTTCATATCCGGTAAACACAGTTATTTACAGCTCAAATGAATTTACACAGTTCTTGAACCCATCATGATTTTTACTATTAACTAAAGAGCATCTATGTAAGAGATGCTGTGAGTTGTTACAGTTTCATAAGCAGAGTTCAACTAGATATGGTCCGTAGAGTAGGAAACACAGTTCTTTTTTCTGGGCATGCTCATGTTTCTTGCTGTATTAGAGACGCTGGAAAGAAGAGCATGCTCTTTGCATTAAATCAGAGTGTCTTTCATGGATGAGAACTCTGGTCTGAATTTCCCTTCACAAACAGAGTGAAACCAAGGCTCTGGGTCTTCCTACAAGCAGGAGTTCATTTCCGGTAAACCCAGTGATTTTTATTCTCAAATGAATTTACACAGTTCACGAACCCAACACGTTTTTCACTATAAACGAAAGAGCATATATGTAAGAGATGCTGTGTTTTGTTACAGTTTCATAAGAAGAGTTTAACTAGATATGGTCTGTATGAGTAAGAAACACAATTATTTTCTTCTGGGCATGCTCATGTTTCTTGCTGTATTGGAGACACTGGAAAGAAGAGCATGCTTCTTGCATTAAAACAGAGTATGTTTCTTGGATGAGAACACTGGTCTGAATTTTCCTTCAGAAATGGAGTTAAACCAAAGTCTCTGTGTCTTCCTACAAGCAAGAGTTCATATCCGGTAAACCCAGTGATTTTTCGGCTCAAATGAATTTACACAGTTCTTGAATCCAACAGGATTTTCACTATTAAGTATAGAGCATCTATGTAAGAGATGCTGTGGTTTGTTCCAGTTTCATAAGCAGAGTTCAACTAGATATGGTCCGTATGAGTAGGAAACACAGTTCCTTTATTCTGGGCATGCTCATGTTTCTTGCTGTATTAGAGACCTGGAAAGAAGAGCATGCTGTTTGCATTAAAACAGAGTGTGTTTCATGGATGAGAACTCTGGTCTGAATTTCTCTTCACAAACGGAGTGAAACCAAAGCCTCTGTGTTTTCTTATGAGCAAGAGTTCATTTCCGGTAAAACCAGGTGTTTTTCTGCTCAAATGAATTTACACAGTTCATGAACCCAACACGTTTTTCGCAATTAACTAAAAAGCATCTATGTAACACATGCTGTGGTTATTACAGTTTCATATGCAGAGTTCAACGAATATGGTCCGTGTGAGTAGGAAACACAGTTCTGTTTTTCTGGGCATGCTCATGTTTCTTGCTGTATTGGAGACGCTGGAAAGAAGAGCATACTTCTTGCGTTAAAACAGAGTATGATTCTTGGATGAGAACACTGGTCTGAATTTTCCTTCAGAAACGGAGTTAAACCAAAGTCTCTGTGTCTTCCTACAAGCAAGAGTTCATATCCGGTAAACCCAGTGATATTTTGGCTCAAATGAATTCACACAGTTCATGAACCGAACACGTATTTCACTATTAACTAATGAGCATCTATGTAACACATGCTGTGGTTTGTTCCAGTTTCATAAGCAGAGTTCAACTAGATATCATCCGTATTAGTAGGAAACACAGTTCTTTCTTTCTGGGCATGCTCATGTTTCTTGCTGTATTAGAGACGCTGGAAGGAAGAGCATGCTCTTTGCATTAAAACAGAGTGTGTTTCATGGATGAGAACTCTGCTCTGAATTTCCCTTCACAAACAGAGTGAAACCGATGCCTCTGTTTCTTCCTACAAGCAGGAGTTCATTTCCGGTAAACCCAGGGTTTTTTAACTCAAATGTGTGTACACAGTTCATGAACCCAACACGTTTTTCACTCTTAACTAAAGAGCATCAATGTAACACATGCTGTGATTTGTTACAGTTTCATAAGCAGAGTTCAACTAGATATCGTCCGTATTAGTAGGAAACACAGTTCTTTCTTTCTGGGCATGCTCATGTTTCTTGCTGTATTAGAGAAGCTGGAAGGAAGAGCATGCTCTTTGCATTAAAACAGAGTGTGTTTCATGAATGAGAACTCTGGTCTGAATTTCCCTTCACAGAGTGAAACCAAAGTCTCTGTGTCTTAATACAAGCAAGAGTTCATATCCGGTAAACCCAGTTATTTTTCGGCTCAAATAAATTTACATAGTTCTTGAACCCATCATGATTTTTACTATTAACTAAAGAGCATCTATGAAAGAGATTCTGTGGTTTGTTACAGTTTCATAAGCAGAGTTCAAGTAGATATGGTCCGTATGAGTAGGAAACACAGTTCTTTTTTTCTGGGCATGCTCATGTTTCCTGCTGTATCAGAGACCTGGAAAGAATAGCATGCCCTCTGCGTTAAAACAGAGTATGTTTCATGGATGAGAACTCTGGTGTGAATTTCCCTTCACAAACGGAGTGAAACCAAAGCCTCTCTGTCTTCCTACAAGCAAGAGTTTATTTCCGGTAACCCCAGGTGTTTTTCAGCTCAAATGAATTTACACAGTTCATGAACCCAACACGTTTTTCACTATTAACTAAAGAGCATCTATGTAACACATGCTGTGGTTTGTTACAGTTTCATAAGCAGAGTTCTACTAGATAAAGTCCGTATGAATAGGAAACACAGTTCTATTTTTCTGAGCATGCTCTTATTTCATGCTGTAATGGAGACGCTGGAAAGAAGAGCATGCTTCTTGCGTTAAAACAAAGTATGTTACATGGATGAGAACACTGTTCTGAATTTTCCTTCAGAAACGGAGTTAATCCAAAGTCTCTGTGTCTTCCTAAAAGCAAGAGTTCATATGCGGTAAACTCAGTGATTTTTCGGCTCAAATGAATTTAAACAGTTCACGAACACAACACGTTTTTCACTATTAACTAAAGAGCATCTATGTAAAAGATGCAGTGGTTTGTTACAGTTTCATAAGCAGAGTTCAACTAGATAAGGTCCGTATGAGTAGGAAACACAGTCCTTTTTTTCTGGTCATGCTCATATTTCTTGCTATATTGGAGACGCTAGAAAGAAGAGCATGCTTCTTGCATTAAAACAGAGTATGTTTCTTGGATAAGAACACTGTTCTGAATTTTCCTACAGAAACAGAGTTAAACAAAATTCTCTGTGTCTTCCTACAAGCAAGAGTCATTTAGGTACACCCAGTGATTTTTCAGCTCAAATGAATGTACACAGTTCACGAACCCAACACGTTTTTCGATATTAACTAAAGAGCATCTATGTAACACATGCTGTGGTTATTACAGTTTCATAAGCAGAGTTCAACTAGATATGGTCCGTATGAGTAGGAAACACAGTTCTTTTTTTCTTGGCATGCTCATGTTTCTTGCTGTATTAGAGACGCTGGAAAGAAGAGCATGCTCTTTGCATTAAAAAAGAGTGTGTTTCATGGATGACAACTCTGGTCTGAATTTCCCTTCACAAACAGAGTGAAAGCAAAGCCTCTGTGTCTTCCTAGAAGCAGGAGTTCATTTCTGGTAAACCCAGGGATTTTTGTGCTCAAATGAATTTACACAGTTCACAAACCCAACACGTTTTTCACTATAAACGAAAGAGCATATATGTAAGAGATGCTGTGTTTTGTTACAGTTTCATAAGCAGAGTTTAACTAGATATTGTCTGTATGAGTAAGAAAAACAATTCTTTTTTTCTGGGCATGCTCATGTTTCTTGCTGTATTGGAGACACTGGAAAGAAGAGCATGCTTCTTGCGTTAAAACAGAGTAAGTTTCATGGATGAGATCACTGGTCTCAATTATCCTTCAGAAACGGAGTTAACCAAAGTCTCTGTTTCTTCCTACAAACAAGAGTTCATATCCGGTAAACCCAGTGATTTTTCGGTCAAATGAATTTATACAGTTCTTGAACCCAACAGGATTTTAACTATCAACTAAAGAGCATCTATGTAAGAGATGCTGGGGTTTGTTACAGTTTCATAAGCAGAGTTCAACTAGATATGGTCCGTGTGAGTAGGAAACACAGTTCTTTTTTTCTGGGCTTGCTCATGTTTCCTGCTGTATCAGAGACCTGGAAATAAGAGCATGCTCTTTGCATTAAAACAGAGTGTGTTTCATGGATGAGAACTCTGGTATGAATTTCCCTTCACAAACGGAGTGAAACCAAAGTCTCTGTGTTTTCCTATGAGCAGGAGTTCATTTACAGTAAACCCAGGGTTTTTCTGCTCAAATGAATTTACACAGTTCATGAACCCAACACGTTTTTCGATATTAACTAAAGAGCATCTATGTAACACATGCTGTGGTTATTACAGTTTCATAAGCAGAGTTCAACTAGATATGGTCCGTATGAGTAGGAAACACAGTTCTTTTTTTCTGGGCATGCTCATGTTTCTTGCTGTATTAGAGACGCTGGAGAGAATAGCATGCCCTCTGCGTTAAAACAGAGTGTGTTTCATGGATGAGAACTCTGGTGTGAATTTCCCTTCACAAACGGAGTGAAACCAAAGCCTCTCTGTCTTCCTACAAGCAAGAGTTCATTTCCGGTAAACTCAGTGATCTTTCGGCTCAATTGAATTTACACAGTTGACGAACCCAACACATTTTTCACTATAAACGAAAGAGCATATATGTAAGAGATGCGGTGTTTTGTTACAGTTTCATAAGCAGAGTTTAACTAGGTATTGTCCGTATGAGTAAGAAACACAGTTCTTTTTTTCTGGGCATGCTCATGTTTCTTGCTGTATTGGAGACGCTGGAAAGAAGAGCATGCTTCTTGCCTTAAAACAGAGTATGATTCTTGGATGAGAACACTGGTCTGAAATTCCCTTCACAAACGGAGTTAAACCAAAGGCTCTGTGTCTTCTTATAAGCAAGAGTCATTTCCGGTACACCCAGTGATTTTTATTCTCAAATGAATTTACACAGTTCACGAATCCAACACGTTTTTCACTATAAACGAAAGAGCATATATGTAAGAGATGCTGTGTTTTGTTACAGTTTCATAAGAAGAGTTTAACTAGATATGGTCTGTATGAGTGAAACCAAAGCCTCTGTGTCTTGATACAAGCAAGAGTTCATATCCGGTTAACCCAGTTATTTTTCGGCTCAAATAAATTTACATAGTTCTTGAACCCATCATGATTTTTACTATTAACTAAAGAGCATTTATGTAACACATGCTGTGGTTTGTAACAGTTTCATAAGCAGATTTCAACTACATATGGTCCGTATGAGTAGAAAACACAGTTCTTTTTTTCTGGGCATGCTCATGTTTCTTGCTGTATTAGAGACGCTGGAAAGAAGAGCATGCTCTTTGCGTTAAAACAGAGTGTGTTTCATGGATGAGAACTCTGGTGTGATTTTCCCTTCACCAACGGAGTGAAACCAAAGCCTCTCTGTCTTCCTACAAGCAAGAGTTCATTTGCGGTAACCCCAGGTGTTTTTCAGCTCAAATGAATTTACACAGTTCATGAACCCAACATGTTTTTCACTATTAACTAAAGAGCATCTATGTAACACATGCTGTGGTTTGTTACAGTTTCATAAGCAGAGTTCTACTAGATATAGTCTGTATGAATAGGAAACAGAGTTCTATTTTTCTGAGCATTCTCTTATTTCATGCTGTAACTGAGACGCTGGAAAGAAGAGCATGCTTCTTGCGTTAAAACAGAGTATGTTACATGGATGAGAACACTGGTCTGAATTTTCCTTCAGAAACGGAGTTAATCCAAAGTCTCTGTGTCTTCCTAAAAGCAAGAGTTCAAATCCGGTAAACTCAGTGATTTTTCGGCTCAAATGAATTTAAACAGTTCACGAACCCAACACGTTTTTCACTATTAACTAAAGAGCATCTATGTAAAAGATGCTGTGGTTTGTTACAGTTTCATAAGCAGAGTTCAACTAGATAAGGTCCGTATGAGTAGGAAACACAGTTCTTTTTTTCTGGTCATGCTCATATTTCTTGCTATATTGGAGACGCTAGAAAGAATAGCATGCCCTTTGAGTTAAAACAGAGTGTGTTTCATGGATGAGAACTCTGCTCTGAATTTCCCTTCACAAACGGAGTGAAACCAAAGCCTCTGTGTCTTCCTACAAGCAAGAGTTCATTTCCAGTAAACCCAGTGATCTTTCGGCTCAAATGAATTTACACAGTTGACGAACCCAACACGTTTTTCACTATTAACTAAAGAGCATCTATGTAAGAGATGCAGTGGTTTGTTACAGTTTCATAAGCAGCGTTCAACTAGATATGGTCGGTATGAGTAGGAAACACAGTTGTTTTTTTCTGGGCATGCTCATATTTCTTGCTTTATTAGAGACGCTGGAAAGAAGAGCATGCTCTTTGCATTAAAACAGAGTGTGTTTCATGGATGAGAACTCTGGTCTGAATTTCCCTCCACGAACAGAGTGAAAGCAATTCCTCTGTGTCTTCCTACAAGCAGGAGTTCATTTCCGGTAAACCCAGGGTTTTTTAGCTCAAATGAATTTACACAGTTCACGAACCCAGCACGTTTTTCACTATTAACTAAAGAGCATTTATGTAAGAGATGCTGTGGTTTGTTACAGTTTCATTAAGCAGAGTTCAACTAGATATGGTCCGTATGAGAAGGAAACACAGTTCTTTATTTCTGGGCATGCTCATGTTTCTTGCTGTATTAGAGAAGCTTGAAAGAAGAGCATGCTCTTTGCGTTAGAACAGAGTGTGTTTGATGGATGAGAACTCTCGTGTGAATTTCCCTTCACAAACGGAGTGAAACCAAAGCCTCTTTGTCTTCCTACAAGCAAGAGTTCATTTCCGGTAAACCCAGTGATTTTTCGGCTCAAATGAATTTACACAGTTCATGAACCCAACTGGATTTTCACTATTAACTAAAGAGCATCTATGTAAAACATGCTTTGGTTTGTTACAGTTTCATAAGCAGAGTTCAACTAGATATGGTCCATATGAAAGGAAACACAGTTCTTTTTTTCTGGGCATGCTCATGTTTCTTGCTGTATTGGAGACGCTGGAAAAAGAGCATGCTTCTTGCGATATAGCAGAGAATGTTTCCTTGATGAGAACACTGGTCTGAATTTTCCTTCAGTAACGGAGTTAAACCAAAGTCTCTGTGTCTTCCCACAAGCAAGAGTTCATATCCGGTAAACCTAGTGATTTTTCGGCTCAAATGGATTTACACAGTTCACGAACCCAACACGTTTTTCATTATTAACGAAAGAGTATATATGTAAGAGATGTTGTGTTTTGTTACAGTTTCATAAGCAGAGTTTAATTAGATATGGTCCATATGAGCTAGAAACACAGTTCTTTTTTTCTGGGCATGCTCATGTTTCTTGCTGTATTATAGACGCTAGAAAGAAGAGCATGCTTCTTGCGTTAAAACAGAGTATGTTTCTTGGATGAGAACACTGGTCTGAATTTTCCTTTAGAAACGGAGTTAAACCAAAGTCTCTGTGTATTCCTACAAGCAAGACTTCATATCCGGTAAACACAGTTATTTACAGCTCAAATGAATTTACACAGTTCTTGAACCCATCATGATTTTTACTATTAACTAAAGAGCATCTATGTAAGAGATGCTGTGAGTTGTTACAGTTTCATAAGCAGAGTTCAACTAGATATGGTCCGTAGAGTAGGAAACACAGTTCTTTTTTCTGGGCATGCTCATGTTTCTTGCTGTATTAGAGACGCTGGAAAGAAGAGCATGCTCTTTGCATTAAATCAGAGTGTCTTTCATGGATGAGAACTCTGGTCTGAATTTCCCTTCACAAACAGAGTGAAACCAAGGCTCTGGGTCTTCCTACAAGCAGGAGTTCATTTCCGGTAAACCCAGTGATTTTTATTCTCAAATGAATTTACACAGTTCACGAACCCAACACGTTTTTCACTATAAACGAAAGAGCATATATGTAAGAGATGCTGTGTTTTGTTACAGTTTCATAAGAAGAGTTTAACTAGATATGGTCTGTATGAGTAAGAAACACAATTATTTTCTTCTGGGCATGCTCATGTTTCTTGCTGTATTGGAGACACTGGAAAGAAGAGCATGCTTCTTGCATTAAAACAGAGTATGTTTCTTGGATGAGAACACTGGTCTGAATTTTCCTTCAGAAATGGAGTTAAACCAAAGTCTCTGTGTCTTCCTACAAGCAAGAGTTCATATCCGGTAAACCCAGTGATTTTACGGCTCAAATGAATTTACACAGTTCTTGAATCCAACAGGATTTTCACTATTAAGTATAGAGCATCTATGTAAGAGATGCTGTGGTTTGTTACAGTTTCATTAGCACAGTTTAACTAGATATGGTCCCTATGAGTAGGAAACACAGTTCTTTTTTTCTGGGCATGCTCATGTTTCTTGCTGTATTAGAGACCTGGAAAGAAGAGCATGCTGTTTGCATTAAAACAGAGTGTGTTTCATGGATGAGAACTCTGGTCTGAATTTCCCTTCACAAACGGAGTGAAACCAAAGCCTCTGTGTTTTCCTATGAGCAAGAGTTCATTTCCGGTAAACCCCGGGGTTTTTCTGCTCAAATGAATTTACACCGTTCATGAACCCAACACGTTTTTCCCAATTAACTAAAGAGCATCTATGTAACACATGCTGTGGTTATTACAGTTTCATAAGCAGAGTACAACTAGATATGGTCCGTGTGAGTAGGAAACACAGTTCTGTTTTTCTGGGCATGCTCATGTTTCTTGCTGTATTGGAGATGCTAGAAAGAAGAGCATGCTTCTTACATTAAAACAGAGTATGTTTCTTGGATGAGAACACTGGTCTGTATTTTCCTTCAGAAACGGTGTTAAACAAAAGTCTCTGTGTCTTCCTACAAGCAAGAGTTCATTTCCGGTAAACCCAGTGATTTTTTGGCTCAAATGAATTTACAGTTCTTGAACCCATCATCATTTTTACAATTAACTGAAGAGCATCTATGTAAGAGATGCTGTGGTTTGTTACAGTTTCATAAGCAGCGTTCAACTAGATATGGTCCGTATGAGTAGGAAACACAGTTCTTCTTTCTGGCCATGCTCATGTTTCTTGCTGTATTAGAGATGCTGGAAGGAAGAGCATGCTCTTTGCATTAAAACAGAGTGTGTTTCATGGATGAGAACTCTGCTCTGATTTTCCCTTCACAAACAGAGTGAAACAGAAGCCTCTGTGTCTTCCTACAAGCAGGAGTTCATTTCCGGTAAACCCAGGGTTTTTTAGCTTAAATGTGTGTACACAGTTCATGAACCCAACACGTTATTCACTCTTAACTAAGGAGCATCAATGTAACACATGCTGTTCTTTGTTACAGTTTCATAAGCAGAGTTCAACTAGATATGGTCCCTATGAATAAGAAACACAATTCTTTTTTTCTGGGCATGATCATGTTTCCTGCTGTATTGGAGACGCTGGAAAGAAGAGCATGCTTCTTGCGTTAAAACAGAGTATGTTTCATGGATGAGAACACTGGTCTGAATTTTCCTTCAGAAACGGAGTTAATCCAAAGTCTCTGTGTCTTCCTAAAAGCAAGAGTTCAAATCCGGTAAACTCAGTGATTTTTCGGCTCAAATGAATTTAAACAGTTCACGAACCCAACACGTTTTTCACTATTAACTAAAGAGCTTCTATGTAAAAGATGCTGTGGTTTGTTACAGTTTCATAAGCAGAGTTCAACTAGATAAGGTCCGTATGAGTAGGAAACACAGTTCTTTTTTTCTGGGCATGCTCATGTTTCTTGCTGTATTGGAGACACTGGAAAGAAGAGCATGCTTCTTGCGTTAAAACAGAGTAAGTTTCATGGATGAGATCACTGGTCTCAATTATCCTTCAGAAACGGAGTTAACCAAAGTCTCTGTTTCTTCCTACAAACAAGAGTTCATATCCGGTAAACCCAGTGATTTTTCGGTCAAATGAATTTATACAGTTCTTGAACCCAACAGGATTTTAACTATCAACTAAAGAGCATCTATGTAAGAGATGCTGGGGTTTGTTACAGTTTCATAAGCAGAGTTCAACTAGATATGGTCCGTGTGAGTAGGAAACACAGTTCTTTTTTTCTGGGCTTGCTCATGTTTCCTGCTGTATCAGAGACCTGGAAATAAGAGCATGCTCTTTGCATTAAAACAGAGTGTGTTTCATGGATGAGAACTCTGGTATGAATTTCCCTTCACAAACGGAGTGAAACCAAAGTCTCTGTGTTTTCCTATGAGCAGGAGTTCATTTACAGTAAACCCAGGGTTTTTCTGCTCAAATGAATTTACACAGTTCATGAACCCAACACGTTTTTCGATATTAACTAAAGAGCATCTATGTAACACATGCTGTGGTTATTACAGTTTCATAAGCAGAGTTCAACTAGATATGGTCCGTATGAGTAGGAAACACAGTTCTTTTTTTCTGGGCATGCTCATGTTTCTTGCTGTATTAGAGACGCTGGAGAGAATAGCATGCCCTCTGCGTTAAAACAGAGTGTGTTTCATGGATGAGAACTCTGGTGTGAATTTCCCTTCACAAACGGAGTGAAACCAAAGCCTCTCTGTCTTCCTACAAGCAAGAGTTCATTTCCGGTAAACTCAGTGATCTTTCGGCTCAATTGAATTTACACAGTTGACGAACCCAACACATTTTTCACTATAAACGAAAGAGCATATATGTAAGAGATGCGGTGTTTTGTTACAGTTTCATAAGCAGAGTTTAACTAGGTATTGTCCGTATGAGTAAGAAACACAGTTCTTTTTTTCTGGGCATGCTCATGTTTCTTGCTGTATTGGAGACGCTGGAAAGAAGAGCATGCTTCTTGCCTTAAAACAGAGTATGATTCTTGGATGAGAACACTGGTCTGAAATTCCCTTCACAAACGGAGTTAAACCAAAGGCTCTGTGTCTTCTTATAAGCAAGAGTCATTTCCGGTACACCCAGTGATTTTTATTCTCAAATGAATTTACACAGTTCACGAATCCAACACGTTTTTCACTATAAACGAAAGAGCATATATGTAAGAGATGCTGTGTTTTGTTACAGTTTCATAAGAAGAGTTTAACTAGATATGGTCTGTATGAGTGAAACCAAAGCCTCTGTGTCTTGATACAAGCAAGAGTTCATATCCGGTTAACCCAGTTATTTTTCGGCTCAAATAAATTTACATAGTTCTTGAACCCATCATGATTTTTACTATTAACTAAAGAGCATTTATGTAACACATGCTGTGGTTTGTAACAGTTTCATAAGCAGATTTCAACTACATATGGTCCGTATGAGTAGAAAACACAGTTCTTTTTTTCTGGGCATGCTCATGTTTCTTGCTGTATTAGAGACGCTGGAAAGAAGAGCATGCTCTTTGCGTTAAAACAGAGTGTGTTTCATGGATGAGAACTCTGGTGTGATTTTCCCTTCACCAACGGAGTGAAACCAAAGCCTCTCTGTCTTCCTACAAGCAAGAGTTCATTTGCGGTAACCCCAGGTGTTTTTCAGCTCAAATGAATTTACACAGTTCATGAACCCAACATGTTTTTCACTATTAACTAAAGAGCATCTATGTAACACATGCTGTGGTTTGTTACAGTTTCATAAGCAGAGTTCTACTAGATATAGTCTGTATGAATAGGAAACAGAGTTCTATTTTTCTGAGCATTCTCTTATTTCATGCTGTAACTGAGACGCTGGAAAGAAGAGCATGCTTCTTGCGTTAAAACAGAGTATGTTACATGGATGAGAACACTGGTCTGAATTTTCCTTCAGAAACGGAGTTAATCCAAAGTCTCTGTGTCTTCCTAAAAGCAAGAGTTCAAATCCGGTAAACTCAGTGATTTTTCGGCTCAAATGAATTTAAACAGTTCACGAACCCAACACGTTTTTCACTATTAACTAAAGAGCATCTATGTAAAAGATGCTGTGGTTTGTTACAGTTTCATAAGCAGAGTTCAACTAGATAAGGTCCGTATGAGTAGGAAACACAGTTCTTTTTTTCTGGTCATGCTCATATTTCTTGCTATATTGGAGACGCTAGAAAGAATAGCATGCCCTTTGAGTTAAAACAGAGTGTGTTTCATGGATGAGAACTCTGCTCTGAATTTCCCTTCACAAACGGAGTGAAACCAAAGCCTCTGTGTCTTCCTACAAGCAAGAGTTCATTTCCAGTAAACCCAGTGATCTTTCGGCTCAAATGAATTTACACAGTTGACGAACCCAACACGTTTTTCACTATTAACTAAAGAGCATCTATGTAAGAGATGCAGTGGTTTGTTACAGTTTCATAAGCAGCGTTCAACTAGATATGGTCGGTATGAGTAGGAAACACAGTTGTTTTTTTCTGGGCATGCTCATATTTCTTGCTTTATTAGAGACGCTGGAAAGAAGAGCATGCTCTTTGCATTAAAACAGAGTGTGTTTCATGGATGAGAACTCTGGTCTGAATTTCCCTCCACGAACAGAGTGAAAGCAATTCCTCTGTGTCTTCCTACAAGCAGGAGTTCATTTCCGGTAAACCCAGGGTTTTTTAGCTCAAATGAATTTACACAGTTCACGAACCCAGCACGTTTTTCACTATTAACTAAAGAGCATTTATGTAAGAGATGCTGTGGTTTGTTACAGTTTCATTAAGCAGAGTTCAACTAGATATGGTCCGTATGAGAAGGAAACACAGTTCTTTATTTCTGGGCATGCTCATGTTTCTTGCTGTATTAGAGAAGCTTGAAAGAAGAGCATGCTCTTTGCGTTAGAACAGAGTGTGTTTGATGGATGAGAACTCTCGTGTGAATTTCCCTTCACAAACGGAGTGAAACCAAAGCCTCTTTGTCTTCCTACAAGCAAGAGTTCATTTCCGGTAAACCCAGTGATTTTTCGGCTCAAATGAATTTACACAGTTCATGAACCCAACTGGATTTTCACTATTAACTAAAGAGCATCTATGTAAAACATGCTTTGGTTTGTTACAGTTTCATAAGCAGAGTTCAACTAGATATGGTCCATATGAAAGGAAACACAGTTCTTTTTTTCTGGGCATGCTCATGTTTCTTGCTGTATTGGAGACGCTGGAAAAAGAGCATGCTTCTTGCGATATAGCAGAGAATGTTTCCTTGATGAGAACACTGGTCTGAATTTTCCTTCAGTAACGGAGTTAAACCAAAGTCTCTGTGTCTTCCCACAAGCAAGAGTTCATATCCGGTAAACCTAGTGATTTTTCGGCTCAAATGGATTTACACAGTTCACGAACCCAACACGTTTTTCATTATTAACGAAAGAGTATATATGTAAGAGATGTTGTGTTTTGTTACAGTTTCATAAGCAGAGTTTAATTAGATATGGTCCATATGAGCTAGAAACACAGTTCTTTTTTTCTGGGCATGCTCATGTTTCTTGCTGTATTATAGACGCTAGAAAGAAGAGCATGCTTCTTGCGTTAAAACAGAGTATGTTTCTTGGATGAGAACACTGGTCTGAATTTTCCTTTAGAAACGGAGTTAAACCAAAGTCTCTGTGTATTCCTACAAGCAAGACTTCATATCCGGTAAACACAGTTATTTACAGCTCAAATGAATTTACACAGTTCTTGAACCCATCATGATTTTTACTATTAACTAAAGAGCATCTATGTAAGAGATGCTGTGAGTTGTTACAGTTTCATAAGCAGAGTTCAACTAGATATGGTCCGTAGAGTAGGAAACACAGTTCTTTTTTCTGGGCATGCTCATGTTTCTTGCTGTATTAGAGACGCTGGAAAGAAGAGCATGCTCTTTGCATTAAATCAGAGTGTCTTTCATGGATGAGAACTCTGGTCTGAATTTCCCTTCACAAACAGAGTGAAACCAAGGCTCTGGGTCTTCCTACAAGCAGGAGTTCATTTCCGGTAAACCCAGTGATTTTTATTCTCAAATGAATTTACACAGTTCACGAACCCAACACGTTTTTCACTATAAACGAAAGAGCATATATGTAAGAGATGCTGTGTTTTGTTACAGTTTCATAAGAAGAGTTTAACTAGATATGGTCTGTATGAGTAAGAAACACAATTATTTTCTTCTGGGCATGCTCATGTTTCTTGCTGTATTGGAGACACTGGAAAGAAGAGCATGCTTCTTGCATTAAAACAGAGTATGTTTCTTGGATGAGAACACTGGTCTGAATTTTCCTTCAGAAATGGAGTTAAACCAAAGTCTCTGTGTCTTCCTACAAGCAAGAGTTCATATCCGGTAAACCCAGTGATTTTACGGCTCAAATGAATTTACACAGTTCTTGAATCCAACAGGATTTTCACTATTAAGTATAGAGCATCTATGTAAGAGATGCTGTGGTTTGTTACAGTTTCATTAGCACAGTTTAACTAGATATGGTCCCTATGAGTAGGAAACACAGTTCTTTTTTTCTGGGCATGCTCATGTTTCTTGCTGTATTAGAGACCTGGAAAGAAGAGCATGCTGTTTGCATTAAAACAGAGTGTGTTTCATGGATGAGAACTCTGGTCTGAATTTCCCTTCACAAACGGAGTGAAACCAAAGCCTCTGTGTTTTCCTATGAGCAAGAGTTCATTTCCGGTAAACCCCGGGGTTTTTCTGCTCAAATGAATTTACACCGTTCATGAACCCAACACGTTTTTCCCAATTAACTAAAGAGCATCTATGTAACACATGCTGTGGTTATTACAGTTTCATAAGCAGAGTACAACTAGATATGGTCCGTGTGAGTAGGAAACACAGTTCTGTTTTTCTGGGCATGCTCATGTTTCTTGCTGTATTGGAGATGCTAGAAAGAAGAGCATGCTTCTTACATTAAAACAGAGTATGTTTCTTGGATGAGAACACTGGTCTGTATTTTCCTTCAGAAACGGTGTTAAACAAAAGTCTCTGTGTCTTCCTACAAGCAAGAGTTCATTTCCGGTAAACCCAGTGATTTTTTGGCTCAAATGAATTTACAGTTCTTGAACCCATCATCATTTTTACAATTAACTGAAGAGCATCTATGTAAGAGATGCTGTGGTTTGTTACAGTTTCATAAGCAGCGTTCAACTAGATATGGTCCGTATGAGTAGGAAACACAGTTCTTCTTTCTGGCCATGCTCATGTTTCTTGCTGTATTAGAGATGCTGGAAGGAAGAGCATGCTCTTTGCATTAAAACAGAGTGTGTTTCATGGATGAGAACTCTGCTCTGATTTTCCCTTCACAAACAGAGTGAAACAGAAGCCTCTGTGTCTTCCTACAAGCAGGAGTTCATTTCCGGTAAACCCAGGGTTTTTTAGCTTAAATGTGTGTACACAGTTCATGAACCCAACACGTTATTCACTCTTAACTAAGGAGCATCAATGTAACACATGCTGTTCTTTGTTACAGTTTCATAAGCAGAGTTCAACTAGATATGGTCCCTATGAATAAGAAACACAATTCTTTTTTTCTGGGCATGATCATGTTTCCTGCTGTATTGGAGACGCTGGAAAGAAGAGCATGCTTCTTGCGTTAAAACAGAGTATGTTTCATGGATGAGAACACTGGTCTGAATTTTCCTTCAGAAACGGAGTTAATCCAAAGTCTCTGTGTCTTCCTAAAAGCAAGAGTTCAAATCCGGTAAACTCAGTGATTTTTCGGCTCAAATGAATTTAAACAGTTCACGAACCCAACACGTTTTTCACTATTAACTAAAGAGCTTCTATGTAAAAGATGCTGTGGTTTGTTACAGTTTCATAAGCAGAGTTCAACTAGATAAGGTCCGTATGAGTAGGAAACACAGTTCTTTTTTTCTGGTCATGCTCATATTTCTTGCTATATTGGAGACGCTAGAAAGAAGAGCATGCTTCTTGCATTAAAAGAGAGTATGTTTCTTGGATAAGAACACTGGTCTGAATTTTCCTACAGAAACAGAGTTAAACAAAATTCTCTTTGTCTTCCTACAAGCAAGAGTCATTTAGGTACACCCAGTGATTTTTCGGCTCAAATGAATGTATGCAGTTCACGAACCCAACACGAATTTCACTATTAACTAAAGAGCATTTATGTAACACATGCTGTGGTTTGTTACAGTTTCATAAGCAGAGTTCAACTAGATATGGTCCGTATGAGTAGGAAACACAGTGCTTTTTTTCTGGGCATGCTCATGTTTCTTGCTGCATTAGAGACGCTGGAAAGAATAGCATGCCCTTTGAGTTAAAACAGAGTGTGTTTCATGGATGAGAACTCTGCTCTGAATTTCCCTTCACAAACGGAGTGACACCAAAGCCTCTGTGTCTTCCTACAAGCAAGAGTTCATTTCCAGTAAACCCAGTGATCTTTCGGCTCAAATGAATTTACACAGTTGACGAACCCAACACGTTTTTCACTATTAACTAAAGAGCATCTATGTAAGAGATGCAGTGGTTTGTTACAGTTTCATAAGCAGCGTTCAACTAGATATGGTCCGTATGAGTAGGAAACACAGTTGTTTTTTTCTGGGCATGCTCATATTTCTTGCTTTATTAGAGACGCTGGAAAGAAGAGCATGCTCTTTGCATTAAAACAGAGTGTGTTTCATGGATGAGAACTCTGGTCTGAATTTCCCTCCACGAACAGAGTGAAAGCAATTCCTCTGTGTCTTCCTACAAGCAGGAGTTCATTTCCCGTAAACCCAGGGTTTTTTAGCTCAAATGAATTTACACAGTTCACGAACCCAGCACGTTTTTCACTATTAACTAAAGAGCATTTATGTAAGAGATGCTGTGGTTTGTTACAGTTTCAGTAAGCAGAGTTCAACTAGATATGGTCCGTATGAGAAGGAAACACAGTTCTTTTTTTCTGGGCAGTCTCATGTTTCTTGCTCTATTAGAGACCTGGAAAGAAGAGCATGCTGTTTGCATTAAAACAGAGTGTGTTTCATGGATGAGAACTCTGGTGTGAATTTCCCTTCACAAAGGGAGTTAAACCAAAGCCTCTATGTCTTAATACAAGCAAGAGTTAATTTCTGGTAAACCCAGGTGTTTTTTGGCTCAAAATAATTTACACAGTTCATGAACCCAACACGATTTTCACTATTAACTAAAGAGCATCTATGTAACACATGCTGAGGTTTGTTACAGTTTCATAAGCAGAGTTCAACTAGATATCGTCCGTATTAGTAGGAAACACAGTTCTTTCTTTCTGGGCATGCTCATGTTTCTTGCTGTATTAGAGACGCTGTAAGGAAGAGCATGCTCTTTGCATTAAAACAGAGTGTGTTTCATGGATGAGAACTCTGCTCTGAATTTCCCTTCAAAAACAGAGTGAAACCGAAACCTGTGTGTCTTCCTACAAGCAGGAGTTCATTTCCGGTAAACCCAGGGTTTTTTAGCTCAAATGTGTGTACACAGTTCATGAACCCAACATGTTTTTCACTCTTAACTAAAGAGCATCAATGTAACACATGCTGTGCTTTGTTACAGTTTCATAAGCAGAGTTCAACTAGATATGGTCCGTATGAGTAGGAAACACAGTTCTTTTTTTCTGGGCATGCTCATGTTTCTTGCTGTATTAGAGACCTGGAAAGAAGAGCATGCTGTTTGCATTAAAACAGAGTGTGTTTCATGGATGAGAACTCTGGTCTGAATTTCCCTTCACAAACGGAGTGAAACCAAAGCCTCTGTGTTTTCCTATGAGCAAGAGTTCATTTCCGGTAAACCCCGGGGTTTTTCTGCTCAAATGAATTTACACCGTTCATGAACCCAACACGTTTTTCCCAATTAACTAAAGAGCATCTATGTAACACATGCTGTGGTTATTACAGTTTCATAAGCAGAGTACAACTAGATATGGTCCGTGTGAGTAGGAAACACAGTTCTGTTTTTCTGGGCATGCTCATGTTTCTTGTGGTATTGGAGATGCTAGAAAGAAGAGCATGCTTCTTACATTAAAACAGAGTATGTTTCTTGGATGAGAACACTGGTCTGTATTTTCCTTCAGAAACGGTGTTAAACAAAAGTCTCTGTGTCTTCCTACAAGCAAGAGTTCATTTCCGGTAAACCCAGTGATTTTTTGGCTCAAATGAATTTACAGTTCTTGAACCCATCATAATTTTTACAATTAACTGAAGAGCATCTATGTAAGAGATGCTGTGGTTTGTTACAGTTTCATAAGCAGCGTTCAACTAGATATGGTCCGTATGAGTAGGAAACACAGTTCTTCTTTCTGGCCATGCTCATGTTTCTTGCTGTATTAGAGATGCTGGAAGGAAGAGCATGCTCTTTGCATTAAAACAGAGTGTGTTTCATGGATGAGAACTCTGCTCTGATTTTCCCTTCACAAACAGAGTGAAACAGAAGCCTCTGTGTCTTCCTACAAGCAGGAGTTCATTTCCGGTAAACCCAGGGTTTTTTAGCTTAAATGTGTGTACACAGTTCATGAACCCAACACGTTATTCACTCTTAACTAAGGAGCATCAATGTAACACATGCTGTTCTTTGTTACAGTTTCATAAGCAGAGTTCAACTAGATATGGTCCCTATGAATAAGAAACACAATTCTTTTTTTCTGGGCATGATCATGTTTCCTGCTGTATTGGAGACGCTGGAAAGAAGAGCATGCTTCTTGCGTTAAAACAGAGTATGTTTCATGGATGAGAACACTGGTCTGAATTTTCCTTCAGAAACGGAGTTAATCCAAAGTCTCTGTGTCTTCCTAAAAGCAAGAGTTCATATCCGGTAAACTCAGTGATTTTTCGTCTCCAATGAATTTAAACAGTTCACGAACCCAACACGTTTTTCACTATTAACTAAAGAGCATCTATGTTAAATATGCTGTGGTTTGTTACAGTTTCATAAGCAGAGTTCAACTAGATATGGTACGTATGAGTAGAAAATACAGTTCTTTTTTTCTGGGCATGCTCATGTTTCTTGCTGTATTAGATACGCTGCAAGGAAGAGCATGCTCTTTGCGTTAAAACAGAGTATGTTTCATGGATGAGAACACTGGTCTCAATTATTCTTCAGAAACGGAGTGAAACCAAAGTCTCTGTGTCTTCCTACAAGCAAGAGTTCATTTCTGGAAAACCCAGTGATTTTTCGGCTCAAATGAATTTACACAGTTCATGAACCCAACACGTTTTTCACTATAAACGAAAGAGCATATATGTAAGAGATGCTGTGTTTTGTTACAGTTTCATAAGCAGAGTTTAACTAGATATGGTCCGTATGAGAAAGAAACTCAATTATTTTTTTCTGGGCATGCTCATGTTTCTTGCTGTATTGGAGACACTGGAAAGAAGAGCATACTTCTTGCGTTAAAACAGAGTATGTTTCTTGGATGAGAACACTGGTCTGAATTTTCCTTCAGAAACGGAGTTAAACCAAAGTCTCTGCGTCTTCCTACAAGCAAGAGTTCATATCCGGTAAACCCAGTGATTTTTCGGCTCAAATGAATTTACACAGTTCTTGAACCCAACTGGATTTTCACTATTAACTAAAGAGCATCTATGTAAGAGTTGCTGTGATTTGTTACAGTTTCATAAGCAGAGTTCAACTAGATAAGGTCCGTATGATTAGGAAACACAGTTCTTTTTTTCTGGGCATGCTCATGTTTCAGGCTGTATTAGAGACCTGGAAAGAAGAGCATGCTCTGTGTATTAAAACAGAGTGTGTTTCATGGATGAGAACTCTGGTCTGAATTTCCCTTCACAAACGGAGTGAAACCAAAGCCTGTGTGTTTTCCTATGAGCAAGAGTTCATTTCCAGTAAACGCAGGCGTTTTTCTGCTCAAATGAAGTTACACAGTTCATGAACCCAACATGTTTTTCGATATTAAATAAGATCATCTATGTAACACATGCTGTGTTTATTACAGTTTCATAAGCAGAGTTCAAATAGATGTGGTCCGTATGAGTAGGAAACACAGTTCTTTTTTTCTGGGCGTGCTCATGTTTCTTGCTGTACTGGAGACGCTGGAAAGAAGAGCATGCTTCTTGCCTTAAAACAGAGTATGTTTCTTGGATGAGAACTCTGGTCTGAAATTCCCTTCACAAATGGAGTTAAACCAAAGGCTCTGTGTCTTCTTATAAGCAAGAGTCATTTCCGGTAAACTCAGTGATTTTTCAGCTCAAATGAATTTAAACAGTTCACGAACCCAACACGTTTTTCACTATTAACTAAAGAGCATCTATGTAAAAGATGCTGTGGTTTGTTACAGTTTCATAAGCAGAGTTCAACTAGATAAGGTCCGTATGAGTAGGTAACACAGTTCTTTTTTTCTGGTCATGCTCATATTTCTTGCTATATTGGAGAGTCTGGAAAGAAGAGGATGCTACTTGCGTTAAAAGAGAGGGTGTTTCATGTATGAGCACACTGGACTGAATTTCCCTTCACAAACGGAGTTAAACCAAAGCCTCTGTGTCTCCCGACAAGAAAGACTTCATTTTCGGTGAACCCAGGGATTTTCCGGCTCAAATGAATTTACACAGTTCTTGAGCCCAAAAGAATATTCACTATTAACTAAAGAGCATCTATGTAAGAGATGCTGTGGTTTGTTACAGTTTCATAAGCAGAGTTCAACTAGATATGGTCCGTATGAGTAAGAAACACAATTATTTTTTTCTGGGCATGCTCATGTTTCTTGCTGTATTGGAGACACTGGAAAGAAGAGCATGCTTCTTGTGTTAAAACAGAGTATGTTTCTTGGATGAGAACACTGGTCTGAATTTCTTTCAGAAACAGAGTTAAACCAAAGTCTCTGTGTCTTCCTACAAGCAAGAATTCATTTCCGGTAAACCCAGGGTTTTTTAGCTCAAATGTGTGTACACAGTTCATGAACCCAACACGTTTTTCACTCTTAACTAAAGAGCATCAATGTAACACATGCTGTGCTTTGTTACAGTTTCATAAGCAGAGTTCAATTAGATATGGTCCGTATGAATAGGAAACACAGTACTTTTTTTCTGGGCATGCTCTTGTTTCATGCTGTTTTGGAGACGCTGGAAAGAAGAGCATGCTTCTTGCGTTAAAACAGAGTATGTTTCATGGATGAAAACAGTGGTCTAAATTTTCCTTCAGAAACGGAGTTAAACCAAAGTCTCTGTGTCTTCCTACAAGCAAGAGTTCATATCCGGTAAACCCAGTGATTTTTGGCTCAAATGAATTTACACAGTTCACGAACCCAGCACGTTTCTTACTATAAACGAAAGAGCTTATATGTAAGAGATGCTGTGGATTGTTACAGTTTCATAAGCAGAGTTCAACTAGATATGGTCCGTATGAGTAGGAAACACAGTTCTTTTTTTCTGGACATGCTCATATATCTTGCTGTATTGCAGACTCTGGAAAGAAGAGGATGCTACTTGAGTTAAAACAGAGGGTGTTTCATGGATGAGCACACTGGTCTGAATTTCCCTTCACAAACAGAGTTAAACCAAAGCCTCTGTGTCTCACTACAAGCAAGAGTTCATTTCCGGTGAACCCAGTGATTTTTCGGCTCAAATGAATTTACGGTTCTTGAACCCATCATGATTTTTATAATTAATTTAAGAACATCTATGTAAGAGATGCTGTGGTTTGTTACAGTTTCATAAGCAGCGTTCAACTAGATATGGTCCGTATGAGTAGGAAACAGAGTTCTTTTTTTCTGGGCATGCTCATGTTTCTTGCTGTATTAGAGAGGCTGGAAAGAAGAGCATGCTCTTTGCATTATAACAGAGTGTGTTTCATGGATGAGAACTCTGGTCTGAATTTCCCTTCACAAACAGAGTGAAAACAAAGCCTCTGTGTCTTCCTACAAGCAAGAGTTCATTTCCGGAAAACCCAGTGATTTTTCGGCTCAAATGGATTTACACAGTTCACGAACCCAACACGTTTTTCACTATTAAATAAAGAGCATTTATGTAAGAGATGCTGTCGTTTGTTACATTTTCATTAAGCAGAGTTCAACTAGATATGGTCCTTATGAGAAGGAAACACCGTTCTTTTTTTCTGGGCATGCTCATGTTTCTTGCTGTATTAGAGACGCTGGAAAGAAGAGCATGCTTCTTGCCTTAAAACAGAGTATGATTCTTGGATGAGAACACTGGTCTGAAATTCCCTTCACAAACGGAGTTAAACCAAAGGCTCTGTGACTTCTTATAAGCAAGAGTCATTTCCGGTACACCCAGTGATTTTTATGCTCAAAAGAATTTACACAGTTCACGAACCCAACACGTTTTTCACTATTAACTAAAGAGCATTTATGTAACACATGCTGTGTTTTGTTACAGTTTCATAAGCAGAGTTCAACTACATATGGTCCGTATGAGGAGGAAACACAGTTCTTTTTTTCTGGGCTTGCTCAAGTTTCTTGCTGTATTAGAGACGCTGGAAAGAAGAGCATGCTCTTTGCGTTAAAACAGAGTGTGTTTCATGGATGAGAACTCTGCTGTGAATTTCCCTTCACAAACGGAGTGAAACCAAAGCCTGTGTGTCTTAATACGAGCAAGAGTTCATTTCCGGTAACCCCAGGTTTTTTTCGGCTCAAATTAATTTACACAGTTCATGAACCCAACACGTTTTTCACTATTAACTAAAGAGCATCTATGTCACACATGCTGTGGTTTGTTACAGTTTCATAAGCAGAGTTCAACTAGATATAGTCTGTATGAATAGGAAACACAGTTCTATTTTTCTGAGCATGCTGTTATTTCATGCTGTATTTGAGACGCTGGAAAGAAGAGCATGCTTCTTGCGTTAAAACAGAATATGTTTCTTGGATGAGAACAATGGTCTGAATTTTCCTTCAGAAACTGAGGTAAACCAATGTCTCTGTGTCTCCCTAAAAGCAAGAGTTCATATCCGGTAAACTCAGTGATTTTTCGGCTAAAATGAATTTAAACAGTTCACGAACCCAACACGTTTTTCACTATTAACTAAAGAGCATCTATGTAAAAGATGCTGTGGTTTGTTACAGTTTCATAAGCAGAGTTCAACTAGATAAGGTCCGTATAAGTAGGAAACACAGTTCTTTTTTTCTGGGCATGCTCATGTTTCCTGCTGTATTAGAGACCTGGAAAGAAGAGCATGCTCTTTGTCTTAAAACAGAGTGTGTTTCATGGATGAGAACTCTGGTCTGAATTTCCCTTCACAAACGGAGTGAAACAAAAGCCTCTGTGTCTTAATACAAGCAAGAGTTCATTTCCGGTAACCCCAGGTTTTTTTGGCTCAAAATAATTTACACAGTTCATGAACCCAACACGTTTTTCACTATTAACTAAAGAGCATCTATGTCACACATGCTGTGGTTTGTTACAGTTTCATAAGCAGAGTTCAACTAGATATAGACTGTATGAATAGGAAACACAGTTCTATTTTTCTGAGCATGCTGTTATTTCATGCTGTATTGGAGACGCTGGAAAGAAGAGCATGCTTCTTGCGTTAAAACCGAATATGTTTCATGGATGAGAACAATGGTCTGAATTTTCCTTCAGAAACTGAGTTAAACCAAAGTGTCTGTGTCTTCCTAAAAGCAAGAGTTCATATCCGGTAAACTCAGTGATTTTTCGGCTTAAATGAATTTAAACAGTTCACGAACCCAACACGTTTTGCACTATTAACTAAAGAGCATCTATGTAAAAGATGCTGTGGTTTGTTACAGTTTCATAAGTAGAGTTCAACTAGATAAGGTCCGTATAAGTAGGAAACACAGTTCTTTTTTTCTGGGCATGCTCATGTTTCCTGCTGTATTAGAGACCTGGAAAGAAGAGCATGCTCTTTGTCTTAAAACAGAGTGTGTTTCATGGATGAGAACTCTGGTCTGAATTTCCCTTCACAAACGGAGTGAAACCAAAGCCTGTGTGTTTTCCTATGAGCAAGAGTTCATTTCCAGTAAACGCAGGGGTTTTTCTGCTCAAATGAATTTACACAGTTCATGAACCCAACACGTTTTTCGATATTAACTAAAGAGCATCTATGTAACACATGCTGTGGTTTGTTACAGTTTCATAAGCAGAGTTCAACAAGATATGGTCTGTATGAATAGGAAACACAGTTCTTTTTTACTGAGCATGCTCATATTTCTTGCTGTATTGCAGACTCTAGAAAGAAGAGGATGTTTCTTGCGTTAAAACAGAGGGAGTTTCATGGATGAGCACACTGGTCTGAATTTCCCTTCACAAACGGAGTTAAACCAAAGCCTCTGTGACTTCTTACAAGCAAGAATTCATTTCCGGTCAACCCAGTGATTTTTCGGCTCAAATGAATTTACACAGTTCACGAAACCAACACGTTTTTCACTATTAACTAAAGAGTATCTATGTAGGAGATGCTGTGGTTTGTTACAGTTTCATAAGCAGAGTTCAACTAGATATCGTCCGTACTAGTAGGAAACACAGTTCTTTCTTTCTGGGCATGCTCATGTTTCTTGCTGTATTAGAGATGCTGGAAGGAAGAGCATGCTCTTTGCATTAAAACAGAGTGTGTTTCATGGATGAGAACTCTGCTCTGATTTTCCCTTCACAAACAGAGTGAAACCGAAGCCTCTGTGTCTTCCTACAAGCAGGAGTTCATTTCCGGTAAACCCAGGGTTTTTTAGCTCAAATGTGTGTACACAGTTCATGAACCCAACACGTTTTTCACTCTTAACTAAGGAGCATCAATGTAACACATGCTGTTCTTTGTTACAGTTTCATAAGCAGAGTTCAACTAGATATGGTCCGTATGAATAAGAAACACAATTCTTTTTTTCTGGGCATGCTCATGTTTCCTGCTGTATTGGAGACGCTGGAAAGAAGAGCATGCTTCTTGCGTTAAAACAGAGTATGTTTCATCGATGAGAACACTGGTCTGAATTTTCCTTCACAAACGGAGTGAAACCAAAGCCTCTATGTCTTAATACAAGCAAGATTTCATTTCCGGTAATCCCAGGTGTTTTTCGGCTCAAATGAATTTACACAGTTCATGAACCCAACACGTTTTTCACTATTAACTAAAGAGCATCTATGTAACACATGCTGTGGTTTGTTACAATTTCATAAGCAGAGTTCAACTAGATATGATCCGTATGAATAGGAAACACAGTTCTTTTTTTCTGGTCATGCTCATATTTCTTGCTATATTGGAAACTCTGGAAAGAAGAGGATGCTACTTGCGTTAAAAGAGAGGGTGTTTCATGGATGAGCACACTGGACTGAATTTCCCTTCACAAACGGAGTTAAACCAAAGCCTCTGTATCTCCCGAAAAGAAAGAGTTCATTTTCGGTGAAACCAGTGATTTTTCGGCTCAAATGAAATTACACAGTTCTTGAGCCCAACAGGATTTTCACTATTAACTAAAGAGCATCTATGTAAGAGATGCGGTGGTTTGTTAAAGTTTCATAAGCAGAGTTCAACTATATATGGTCCGTTGAGTAAGAAACACAATTCTTTTTTTCAGGGCATGCTCGTGTTTCTTGCTGTATTGGAGTCACTGGAAAAAAGAGCATGCTTCTTGCGTTAAAACAGATTATGTTTCTTGGATGAGAACACTGGTCTTAATTTTCCTTCAGAAACGGAGTTAAACCAAAGTCTCTGTGTCTTCCCACAAGCAAGAGTTCATATCCGGTAAACCCAGTGATTTTTCGGCTCAAATGAATTTACCCAGTTCTTGAACCCAACAGGATTTTCACTATTAACTAAAGAGCATCTATGTAAGAGATCCTGTGGTTTGTTACAGTTTCATAAGCAGAGTTCAACTAGATATGGTCCGTATGAGTAGGAAACACAGTTCTTTTTTTCTGGGCATGCTCATGTTTCCTGCTGTATTAGATACCTGGAAAGAAGAGCATGCTCTTTGCATTAAAACAGAGTGTGTTTCATGGATGACAACTCTGGTCAGAATTTCCCTTCACAAACGGAGTGAAACCAAAGCCTGTGTGTTTTCCTATGAGCAAGAGTTCATTTCCAGTAAACCCAGGGGTTTTTCTGCTCAAGTGAATTTACACAGTTCATGAACCCAACACGTTTTTCGATATTAACTAAAGAGCATCTATGTAACACATGCTGTGGTTATTACAGTTTCATAAGCAGAGTTCAACTAGATATGGTCCGTATGAGTAAGAAACACAATTCTTTTTTTCTGGGCATGCTCATGTTTCTTGCTGTATTGAAGACGCTGTTAAGAAGAGCATGCTTCTTGCCTTAAAACAGAGTATGATTCTTGGATGAGAACACTGGTCTGAAATTCCCTTCTCAAACGGAGTTAAACCAAAGGCTCTGTGTCTTCTTATAAGCAAGAGTCATTTCCGGTACACCCAGTGATTTTTCGGCTCAAAAGAATTTACACAGTTCACGAACCCAACACGAATTTCACTATTAACTAAAGAGCATTTATGTAACACATGCTGTGGTTTGTTACAGTTTCATAAGCAGAGTTCAACTACATATGGTCCGTATGAGTAAGAAACACAGTTCTTTTTTTCTGGGCATACTCATGTTTCTTGCTGTATTGGAGACGCTAGAAAGAAGAGCATTCTTCTTGCGTTAAAACAGAGTATGTTTCTTGGATGAAAACAGTGGTCTAAATTTTCCTTCAGAAACGGAGTTAAACAAAAGTTTCTGTGTCTTCCTACAAGCAAGATTTCATTTCCGGTAAACCCATTGATTTTGCGGCTCAAATGAATTTACAAGTTCACGAACCCAGCATGTTTTTCACTATTAACTAAAGAGCATCTATGTAAGAGATTCTGGGGTTTGTTACATTTTCATAAGCAGAGTTCAACTAGATATGGTCCGTATGTGTAGGAAACACAGTTCTTTTTTTCTGTGCATTCTCATGTTTCTTGCTGTATTAGAGACGCTGGAAAGAAGAGCATGCTCTTTGCATTAAAACAGAGTGTGTTTCATGGATGAGAACTCTGGTCTGAATTTCCCTTGACAAACAGAGTGAAACCAAAGCCTCTGTGTCTTCCTACAAGCAGGAGTTCATTTCCGGTAAACCCAGGGTTTTTTAGCTCAAATGAATGTACACAGTTCATGAACCCAACAAGTTTTTCACTATTAACTAAAGAGCATCTATGTAAGAGATGCTGTGGTGTGTTACAGTTTCATAAGCAGAGTTCAACTAGATATGGTCCGTATTATTAGGAAACACAGTTCTTTTTTTTCTGGACATGCTCATATATCTTGCTGTATTGCAGACTCTGGAAAGAAGAAGATGATACTTGCGTTAAAACAGAGGGTGTTTCATGGATGAGCACAATGGTCTGAATTTCCCTTCACAAACGGAGTGAAACCAAAGACTCTGTGTCTCCCTACAAGCAAGAGTTCATTTCCGGTGAACCCAGTGATTTTTCGGCTCAAATGAATTTACAGTTCTTGAACCCATCATGATTTTTACAATTAACTGAAGAGCATCTATGTAAGAGATGCTGTGGTTTGTTACAGTTTCATAAGCAGCGTTCAACTAGATATGGTCCTTATGAGTAGGAATCTCAGTTAATTTTTTCTGGGCATGCTCATGTTTCTTGCAGTATTAGAGACGCTGGAAAGAAGAGCATACTATTTGCATTAAAACAGAGTGTGTTTCATGGATGAGAACTCTGCTCTGAATTTCCCTTCACAAACAGAGTGAAACCAAAGCCTCTGTGTCATCCTACAATCAGGAGTTCATTTCCGGTAAACCCAGGGTTTTTTAGCTCAAATGAATTTAAACAGTTCATGGACCCAAAAGGTTTTTCTCTATTAAATAAAGAGCATTTATGTAAGAGATGCTGTCGTTTGTTACATTTTCATTAAGCAGAGTTCAACTAGATATGGTCCTTATGAGAAGGAAACACCGTTCTTTTTTTCTGGGCATGCTCATGTTTCTTGCTGTATTAGAGACGCTGGAAAGAAGAGCATGCTTCTTGCCTTAAAACAGAGTATGATTCTTGGATGAGAACACTGGTCTGAAATTCCCTTCACAAACGGAGTTAAACCAAAGGCTCTGTGACTTCTTATAAGCAAGAGTCATTTCCGGTACACCCAGTGATTTTTATGCTCAAAAGAATTTACACAGTTCACGAACCCAACACGTTTTTCACTATTAACTAAAGAGCATTTATGTAACACATGCTGTGTTTTGTTACAGTTTCATAAGCAGAGTTCAACTACATATGGTCCGTATGAGGAGGAAACACAGTTCTTTTTTTCTGGGCTTGCTCAAGTTTCTTGCTGTATTAGAGACGCTGGAAAGAAGAGCATGCTCTTTGCGTTAAAACAGAGTGTGTTTCATGGAGGAGAACTCTGCTGTGAATTTCCCTTCACAAACGGAGTGAAACCAAAGCCTGTGTGTCTTAATACGAGCAAGAGTTCATTTCCGGTAACCCCAGGTTTTTTTCGGCTCAAATTAATTTACACAGTTCATGAACCCAACACGTTTTTCACTATTAACTAAAGAGCATCTATGTCACACATGCTGTGGTTTGTTACAGTTTCATAAGCAGAGTTCAACTAGATATAGTCTGTATGAATAGGAAACACAGTTCTATTTTTCTGAGCATGCTGTTATTTCATGCTGTATTTGAGACGCTGGAAAGAAGAGCATGCTTCTTGCGTTAAAACAGAATATGTTTCTTGGATGAGAACAATTTTCTGAATTTTCCTTCAGAAACTGAGGTAAACCAATGTCTCTGTGTCTCCCTAAAAGCAAGAGTTCATATCCGGTAAACTCAGTGATTTTTCGGCTAAAATGAATTTAAACAGTTCACGAACCCAACACGTTTTTCACTATTAACTAAAGAGCATCTATGTAAAAGATGCTGTGGTTTGTTACAGTTTCATAAGCAGAGTTCAACTAGATAAGGTCCGTATGAGTAGGAAACACAGTTCTTTTTTTCTGGTCATGCTCATATTTCTTGCTATATTGGAGACTCTGGAAAGAAGAGGACGCTACTTTCGTTAAAAGAGAGGGTGTTTCATGGATGAGCACACAGGTCTGAATTTCCCTTCACAAACGGAGTTAAACCAAAGCCTCTGTGTCTCCCGAAAAGAAAGAGTTCATTTTCAGTGAACCCAGTGATTTTTCGGCTCAAATGAATTTACACAGTTCTTGAACCCAACAGGATTTTCACTATTAACTAAAGAGCATCTACGTAAGAGATGCTGTGGTTTGTTACAGTTTCATAAGCAGAGTTCAACTAGATATGGTCCTTATGAGTAGGAAACACAGTTCTTTTTTTCTGGGCATGCTCATGTTTCTTGCTGTATTAGAGATGCTGGAAAGAAGAGCATGCTTCTTGCGTTAAAACAGAGTATGTTTCATGGATGAGAACACTGGTCTCAATTATCCTTCAGAAACGGAGTTAAACCAAAGTCTCTGTGTCTTCCTACAAGCAAGAGTTCATATCCGGTAAACCCAGTGATTTTTTGGCTCAAATGAATTTACACAGTTCACGAACCCAACACGTTTCTCACTATAAACGAAAGAGCATATATGTAAGAGATGCTGTGGTTTGTTACAGTTTCATAAGCAGAGTTCAACTAGATATGGTCCGTATGAGTAGGAAACACAGTTCTTTTTTTCTGGGCATGCTCATGTTTCCTGCTGTATTAGAGACCTGGAAAGAAGAGCATGCTCTTTGCATTAAAACAGAGTGTGTTTCATGGATGACAACTCTGGTCAGAATTTCCCTTCACAAACGGAGTGAAACCAAAGCCTGTGTGTTTTCCTATGAGCAAGAGTTCATTTCCAGTAAACCCAGGGGTTTTTCTGCTCAAATGAATTTACACAGTTCATGAACCCAACACGTTTTTCGATATTAACTAAAGAGCATCTATGTAACACATGCTGTGGTTATTACAGTTTCATAAGCAGAGTTCAACTAGATATGGTTCGTATGAGTAAGAAACACAATTCTTTTTTTCTGGGCATGCTCATGTTTCTTGCTGTATTGGAGACGCTGTTAAGAAGAGCATGTTTCTTGCCTTAAAACAGAGTATGATTCTTGGATGAGAACACTGGTCTGAAATTCCCTTCACAAACGGAGTTAAACCAAAGGCTCTGTGTCTTCTTTTAAGCAAGAGTCATTTCCGGTACACCCAGTGATTTTTCGGCTCAAAAGAATTTACACAGTTCACGAACCCAACACGAATTTCACTATTAACTAAAGAGCATTTATGTAACACATGCTGTGGTTTGTTACAGTTTCATAAGCAGAGTTCAACTACATATGGTCCGTATGAGTAAGAAACACAGTTCTTTTTTTCTGGGCATACTCATGTTTCTTGCTGTATTGGAGACGCTAGAAAGAAGAGCATTCTTCTTGCGTTAAAACAGAGTATGTTTCTTGGATGAAAACAGTGGTCTGAATTTTCCTTCAGAAACGTAGTTAAACAAAAGTTTCTGTGTCTTCCTACAAGCAAGATTTCATTTCCGGTAAACCCAGTGATTTTGCGGCTCAAATGAATTTACAAGTTCACGAACCCAGCATGTTTTTCACTATTAACTAAAGAGCATCTATGTAAGAGATTCTGGGGTTTGTTACATTTTCATAAGCAGAGTTCAACTAGATATGGTCCGTATGTGTAGGAAACACAGTTCTTTTTTTCTGTGCATGCTCATGTTTCTTGCTGTATTAGAGACGCTGGAAAGAAGAGCATGCTCTTTGCATTAAAACAGAGTGTGTTTCATGGATGAGAACTCTGGTCTGAATTTCCCTTGACAAACAGAGTGAAACCAAAGCCTCTGTGTCTTCCTACAAGCAGGAGTTCATTTCCGGTAAACCCAGGGTTTTTTAGCTCAAATGAATGTACACAGTTCATGAACCCAACAAGTTTTTCACTATTAACTAAAGAGCATCTATGTAAGAGATGCTGTGGTGTGTTACAGTTTCATAAGCAGAGTTCAACTAGATATGGTCCGTATTATTAGGAAACACAGTTCTTTTTTTTCTGGACATGCTCATATATCTTGCTGTATTGCAGACTCTGGAAAGAAGAAGATGATACTTGCGTTAAAACAGAGGGTGTTTCATGGATGAGCACAATGGTCTGAATTTCCCTTCACAAACGGAGTGAAACCAAAGACTCTGTGTCTCCCTACAAGCAAGAGTTCATTTCCGGTGAACCCAGTGATTTTTCGGCTCAAATGAATTTACAGTTCTTGAACCCATCATGATTTTTACAATTAACTGAAGAGCATCTATGTAAGAGATGCTGTGGTTTGTTACAGTTTCATAAGCAGCGTTCAACTAGATATGGTCCTTATGAGTAGGAATCTCAGTTAATTTTTTCTGGGCATGCTCATGTTTCTTGCAGTATTAGAGACGCTGGAAAGAAGAGCATACAATTTGCATTAAAACAGAGTGTGTTTCATGGATGAGAACTCTGCTCTGAATTTCCCTTCACAAACAGAGTGAAACCAAAGCCTCTGTGTCATCCTACAATCAGGAGTTCATTTCCGGTAAACCCAGGGTTTTTTAGCTCAAATGAATTTAAACAGTTCATGGACCCAAAAGGTTTTTCTCTATTAAATAAAGAGCATTTATGTAAGAGATGCTGTCGTTTGTTACATTTTCATTAAGCAGAGTTCAACTAGATATGGTCCTTATGAGAAGGAAACACCGTTCTTTTTTTCTGGGCATGCTCATGTTTCTTGCTGTATTAGAGACGCTGGAAAGAAGAGCATGCTTCTTGCCTTAAAACAGAGTATGATTCTTGGATGAGAACACTGGTCTGAAATTCCCTTCACAAACGGAGTTAAACCAAAGGCTCTGTGACTTCTTATAAGCAAGAGTCATTTCCGGTACACCCAGTGATTTTTATGCTCAAAAGAATTTACACAGTTCACGAACCCAACACGTTTTTCACTATTAACTAAAGAGCATTTATGTAACACATGCTGTGTTTTGTTACAGTTTCATAAGCAGAGTTCAACTACATATGGTCCGTATGAGGAGGAAACACAGTTCTTTTTTTCTGGGCTTGCTCAAGTTTCTTGCTGTATTAGAGACGCTGGAAAGAAGAGCATGCTCTTTGCGTTAAAACAGAGTGTGTTTCATGGATGAGAACTCTGCTGTGAATTTCCCTTCACAAACGGAGTGAAACCAAAGCCTCTGTGTCTTAATACGAGCAAGAGTTCATTTCCGGTAACCCCAGGTTTTTTTCGGCTCAAATTAATTTACACAGTTCATGAACCCAACACGTTTTTCACTATTAACTAAAGAGCATCTATGTCACACATGCTGTGGTTTGTTACAGTTTCATAAGCAGAGTTCAACTAGATATAGTCTGTATGAATAGGAAACACAGTTCTATTTTTCTGAGCATGCTGTTATTTCATGCTGTATTTGAGACGCTGGAAAGAAGAGCATGCTTCTTGCGTTAAAACAGAATATGTTTCATGGATGAGAACAATGGTCTGAATTTTCCTTCAGAAACTGAGGTAAACCAATGTCTCTGTGTCTCCCTAAAAGGAAGAGTTCATATCCGGTAAACTCAGTGATTTTTCGGCTAAAATGAATTTAAACAGTTCACGAACCCAACACGTTTTTCACTATTAACTAAAGAGCATCTATGTAAAAGATGCTGTGGTTTGTTACAGTTTCATAAGCAGAGTTCAACTAGATAAGGTCCGTATGAGTAGGAAACACAGTTCTTTTTTTCTGGTCATGCTCATATTTCTTGCTATATTGGAGACTCTGGAAAGAAGAGGACGCTACTTTCGTTAAAAGAGAGGGTGTTTCATGGATGAGCACACAGGTCTGAATTTCCCTTCACAAACGGAGTTAAACCAAAGCCTCTGTGTCTCCCGAAAAGAAAGAGTTCATTTTCAGTGAACCCAGTGATTTTTCGGCTCAAATGAATTTACACAGTTCTTGAACCCAACAGGATTTTCACTATTAACTAAAGAGCATCTACGTAAGAGATGCTGTGGTTTGTTACAGTTTCATAAGCAGAGTTCAACTAGATATGGTCCTTATGAGTAGGAAACACAGTTCTTTTTTTCTGGGCATGCTCATGTTTCTTGCTGTATTAGAGATGCTGGAAAGAAGAGCATGCTTCTTGCGTTAAAACAGAGTATGTTTCATGGATGAGAACACTGGTCTCAATTATCCTTCAGAAACGGAGTTAAACCAAAGTCTCTGTGTCTTCCTACAAGCAAGAGTTCATATCCGGTAAACCCAGTGATTTTTTGGCTCAAATGAATTTACACAGTTCACGAACCCAACACGTTTCTCACTATAAACGAAAGAGCATATATGTAAGAGATGCTGTGGTTTGTTACAGTTTCATAAGCAGAGTTCAACTAGATATGGTCCGTATGAGTAGGAAACACAGTTCTTTTTTTCTGGACATGCTCATATATCTTGCTGTATTGGAGACTCTGGAAAGAAGAGGATGCTACTTGCATTAAAACAGATGGTGTTTCATGGATGAGCACACTGGTCTGAATTTCCCTTCACAAAAGGAGTTAAACTAAAGCCTCTGTGTCTCCCTACAAGCAAGAGTTCATTTCCGGTGAACCCAGTGATTTTTCGGCTCAAATGAAATTACAGTTCTTGAACCCATCATGATTTTTACAATTAACTGAAGAGCATCTATGTAAGAGATGCTGTGATTTGTTACAGTTTGATAAGCAGCGTTCAACTAGATATGGTCCCTATGAGTACGAAACACAGTTCTTTTTTTCTGGGCATGCTCATGTTTCTTGCTGTATTAGAGACGCTGGAAAGAAGAGCATGCTCTTTGCATTAAAACAGAGTGTGTTTCATGGATGAGAACTCTGGTCTGAATTTCCCTACACAAACAGAATGAAACCAAACCCTCTGTGTCTTCCTACAAGCAGGAGTTCATTTCCGGTAAACCCAGGGTTTTTTAGTTCAAATGAATGTACACAGTTCATGAACCCAACACGTTTTTCACTATTAACTAAAGAGCATCTACGTAACACATGCTGTGGTTTGTTACAGTTTTATAAGCAGAGTTTAACTAGATATGGTCCGTATAAGAAGGAAACACAGTTCTTATTTTTTTGGGCATGCTCATGTTTCTTGCTGTATTAGAGAACCTGGAAAGAAGAGCATGCTCTTTGCATTAAAACAGAGTATGTTTCATTGATGAGAACACTGTTCTGAATTTTCCTTCAGAAACGGGTTAAACCAAAGTCTCTGTGTCTTCCCACAGCAAGAGTTCATATCCGGTAAACCCAGTGATTTTTATGCTCAAATGAATTTACACAGTTCACGAACCCAGCACGTTTTTCACTATAAATGAAAGAGCATATATGTAAGAGATGCTGTGTTTTGTTACAGTTTCATAAGGAGAGTTCAACTAGATATGGTCCGCATGAGAAGGAAACACAGTTCTTTTTTTCTAGGCATGCTCATGTTTCTTGCTGTATTAGAGACACTGGAAAGAATAGCTTGCTCTTTGCGTTAAAACAGAGTGTGTTTCATGGATGAGAACTCTGTTGTGAATTTCCCTTCACCATGGGAGTTAAACCAAAGCCTCTATGTCTTAATACAAGCATGAGTTCATTTCCGGTAAACCCAGGTGTTTTTCGGCTCAAATGAATTTACACAGTTCATGAACCCAACGCGTTTTTCACTATTAACTAAAGAGCATCTATGTAAGAGATACTGTGGTTTGTTACAGTTTCAAACGCAGAGTTAAACTAGATATGGTCCGTATGAGAAGGAAACACAGTTCTTTTTTTCTGGGCATGCTCATGTTTCTTGCTGTATTGGAGACGCTGTTAAAAGATCATGCTTCTTGCGTTATAACAGAGTATGTTTCATTGATGAGAACACTGGTCTGAATTTTCCTTCAGTAACAGAGTTAAACCAAAGTCTCTGTGTCTTCCCACAAGCAAGAGTTCATATCCGGTAAACGCAGTGATTGTTATGCTCAAATGAATTTACACAGTTCAAGAACCCAACACGTTTTCCCTATAAATGAAAGAGCATATATGTAAGATGCTGTGTTTTGTTACAGTTTCATAAGGAGAGTTTAACTAGATATTGTCCGTATGAGTAAGGAACACAATTCTTTTTTTCTGGGCATGCTCATGTTCCTTGCTGTATTGGAGACACTGGAAAGAAGAGCATGCTTCTTTCGTTAAAACAGAGTATGTTTCTTGGATGAGAACACTAGTCTGAATTTTCCTTCAGAAATGGAGTGAAACCAAAGCCTCTGTGTTTTCCTATGAGCAAGAGTTCATTTCCGGTAAACCCAGGGGTTATTCTGCTCAAAAGAATTTACACAGTTCATGAACCCAACACGTTTTTCGCAATTAACTAAAGAGCATCTATGTATCACATGCTGTGGTGATTACAATTTCATAAGCAGAGTTTAACTAGATATGGTCCGTGTGAGTAGGAAACACAGTTCAGTTTTTCTGGGCATGCTCATGTTTCTTGCTGTATTGGAGACGGTAGAAAGAAGAGCATGCTTCTTACATTAAAACAGAGTATGTTTCTTGGATGAGAACACTGGTCTGCATTTTCCTTCAGAAACGGAATTAAACAAAAATCTCTGTGTCTTCCTACAAGCAAGAGTTCATTTCCGGTAAACCCAGTGATTTTTCGGCTCAAATGAATTTACACAGTTCACGAACCCAACATGATTTTCACTATTAACTAAAGAGCATTTATGTAACACATGCTGTGGTTTGTTACAGTTTCATAGGCAAAGTTCAACTAGATATGGTCCGTATGAGTAGGAAACACAGTTCTTTTTTTTCTGGGCATGCTCATGTTTCTTGCTGTATTAGAAACGCTGGAAAGAATAGCTTGCTCTTTGCGTTAAAACAGAGTGTGTTTCATGGATGAGAAGTCTGGTGTGAATTTCCCTTCACAAAGGGAGTTAAACCAAAGCCTCTGTGTCTTCCTACAAGCAAGAGTTCATATCCGGTAAACCCAGTTATTTTTCGGCTCAAATGATTTTACACAGTTCATGAACCCAACAGGATTTTCACTATGAACTAAAGAGCATCTATGTAAGAGATGCTGTGGTTTGTTACAGTTTCATAAGCAGAGTTCAACTAGATATGGTCCATATGTAAAGGAAACACAGTTCTTTTTTTCTGGGCATGCTCATGTTTCTTGCTGTATTAGAAAACCTGGAAAGAAGAGCATGCTCTTTGCATTAAAACAGAGTGTGTTTCATGGATGAGAACTCTGGTCTGAATTTCCCTTCACAAACAGAGTGAAACCTAAGCCTCTGAGTCTTCCTACAAGCAGGAGTTCATTTCCGGTAAACCCAGTGTTTTTTAGCTCAAATGAATGTACACAGTTCATGAACCCAACACGTTTTTCACTCTTAACTAAAGAGCATCAATGTAACACATGCTGTGGTTTGTTACAGTTTCATAAGCAGAATTCAACTAGATATGGTCCGTATGTATAGGAAACACAGGTCTTTTTTTCTGGGCATGCTCTTGTTTCATGCTGTTTTGGAGACGCTGGAAAGAAGAGCATGCTTCTTGCGTTAAAACAGAGTATGTTTCATGGATGAGAACACTGGTCTCAATTATCCTTCAGAAACGGAGTTAAACCAAAGTCTCTGTGTCTTCCTACAAGCAAGAGTTCATATCCGGTAAACACAGTGATTTTTCGGCTCAAATGAATTTACACAGTTCACGAACCCAACACGTTTCTCACTATAAACGAAAGAGCATATATGTAAGAGATGCTGTGGTTTGTTACAGTTTCATAAGCAGAGTTCAACTAGATATGGTCCGTAGGAGTAGGAAACACAGTTCTTTTTTTCTGGACATGCTCATATATCTTGCTGTATTGGAGACTCTGGAAAGAAGAGGATGCTACTTGCGTTAAAACAGAGGGTGTTTCATGGATGAGCACACTGGTCTGAATTTCCCTTCACAAACGGAGTTAAACTAAAGCCTCTGTGTCTCCCTACAAGCAAGAGTTCATTTCCGGTGAACCCAGTGATTTTTCGGCTCAAATGAATTTACAGTTCTTGAACCCATCATGATTTTCACAATTAACTGAAGATCATCTATGTAAGAGATGCTGTGATTTGTTACAGTTTCATAAGCAGCATTCAACTATATATGGTCTGTATGAGTAGGAAACACAGTTCTTTTTTTCTGGGCATGCTCATGTTTCTTGCTGTATTAGAGACGCTGGAAAGAAGAGCATGCTCTTTGCATTAAAACAGAGTGTGTTTCATGGATGAGAACTCTGGTCTGAATTTCCCTACACAAACAGAATGAAACCAAACCCTCTGTGTCTTCCTACAAGCAGGAGTTCATTTCCGGTAAACCCAGGGTTTTTTAGTTAAAATGAATGTACACAGTTCATGAACACAACACGTTTTTCACTATTAACTAAAGAGCATCTATGTAACACATGCTGTGGTTTGTTACAGTTTTATAAGCAGAGTTCAACTAGATATGGTCCGTATAAGAAGGAAACACAGTTCTTTTTTTCTGGGCATGCTCATGTTTCTTGCTGTATTAGAGAACCTGGAAAGAAGAGCATGCTCTTTGCATTAAAACAGAGTGTGTTTCATGGATGAGAACTCTGGTGTGAATTTCCCTTCACAAACGGAGTGAAACCAAAGCCTCAGTGTCTTCCTACAAGCAAGAGTTCATTTCCAGTAAACCCAGTGATTTTTTGGCTCAAATGAATTTACAAGTTCATGAACCCAACAGGATTTTCACTATTAACTAAAGAGCATCTATGTAAGAGATGCTTTGGGTTTGTTACAGTTTCATAAGCAGAGTTAAACTAGATATGGTCCGTATGAGAAGGAAACACAGTTCTTTTTTTCTGGGCATGCTCATGTTTCTTGCTGTATTGGAGACGCTGGAAGAAGATCATGCTTCTTGCGTTATAACAGAGTATGTTTCATTGATGAGAACACTGGTCTGAATTTTCCTTCAGTAACAGAGTTAAACCAAAGTCTCTGTGTCTTCCCACAAGCAAGAGTTCATATCTGGTAAACGCAGTGATTTTTTGTGCTCAAATGAATTTACACAGTTCAAGAACCCAACATGTTTTCCCTATAAATGAAAGAGCATATATGTAAGAGATGCCCTTGTTTTGTTACAGTTTCATAAGAATAGTTTAACTAGATATTGTCTGTATGAGAAGGAAACACAGTTCTTTTTTTCTGGGCATGCTCATGTTTCTTGCTGTATTGGAGACACTGGAAAGAAGAGCATGCTTCTTTCGTTAAAACAGAGTATGTTTCTTGGATGAGAACACTGGTCTGAATTTTCCTTCAGAAATGGGGTGAAACCAAAGCCTCTGTGTTTTCCTATGAGCAAGAGTTCATTTCAGGTAAACCCAGGTGTTTTTCGGCTCAAATGAATTTACACAGTTCATGAACCCAACACGATTTTCACTATTAACTAAAGAGCATCTATGTAAGAGATGCTGTGGTTTGTTACCGTTTCATAACTAGAGTTCAACTAGATATGGTCCGTATGAGTAGGAAACACAGTTCTTTTTTTCTGGGCATGCTCATGTTTCTTGCTGTATTAGACACGCTGGAAAGAAGAGCATGCTCTTTGCATTAAAACAGAGTGTGTTTCATGGATGAGAACTCTGGTCTGAATTTCCCTACACAAACAGAATGAAACCAAACCCTCTGAGTCTTCCTACAAGCAGGAGTTCATTTCCGGTAAACCCAGGGTTTTTTAGTTCAAATGAATGTACACAGTTCATGAACCCAACACGTTTTTCACTATTAACTAAAGAGCATCTACGTAACACATGCTGTGGTTTGTTACAGTTTTATAAGCAGAGTTAAACTAGATATGGTCCGTATGAGAAGGAAACACAGTTCTTTTTTTCTGGGCATGCTCATGTTTCTTGCTGTATTGGAGACGCTGGAAGAAGATCATGCTTCTTGCGTTATAACAGAGTATGTTTCATTGATGACAACACTGGTCTGAATTTTCCTTCAGTAACAGAGTTAAACCAAAGTCTCTGTGTCTTCTCACAAGCAAGAGTTCATATCTGGTAAACGCAGTGATTTTTTGTGCTCAAATGAATTTACACAGTTCAAGAACCCAACATGTTTTCCCTATAAATGAAAGAGCATATATGTAAGAGATGCCCTTGTTTTGTTACAGTTTCATAAGGATAGTTTAACTAGATATTGTCTGTATGAGAAGGAAACACAGTTCTTTTTTTCTGGGCATGCTCATGTTTCTTGCTGTATTGGAGACACTGGAAAGAAGAGCATGCTCTTTGCATTAAAACAGAGTGTGTTTCATGGATGAGAACTCGGGTCTGAATTTCCCTACACAAACAGAATGAAACCAAACCCTCTGTGTCTTCCTACAAGCAAGAGTTCATTTCCATTAAACCCAGTGTTTTTTAGCTCAAATGAATGTACACAGTTCATGAACCCAACACGTTTTTCACTCTTGCTGTATTAGACACGCTGGAAAGAAGAGCATGCTTCTTGCGTTAAAACCTAGTATGTTTCATGGATGAGAACACTGGTCCCAATTATCCTTAAGAAACGGAGTTAAACCAAAGTCTCTTTGTCTTCCTACAAGCAAGAGTTCATATACGGTAAACACAGTGACTTTTCGGCTCAAATGAATTTACACAGTTCACTAGCCCAACACGTTTCTCACCATAAACGAAAGAGCATATATGTAAGAGATGCTGTGGTTTGTTACAGTTTCATAAGCAGAGTTCAACTAGATAGGGTCCGTATGAGTAGGAAACACTGTTCTTTTTTTCTGGACATGCTCATATATCTTGCTGTATTGCAGACTCTGGAAAGAAGAGGATGCTACTTGCGTTAAAACAGAGGGTGTTTCGTGCATGAGCACACTGGTCTGAATTTCCCTTCACAAACGGAGTTGAACTAAAGCCTCTGTGTCTCCCTACAAGCAAGAGTTCATTTCCGGTGAACCCAATGATTTTTGGCTCAAATGAATTTACAGTTCTTGAACCCATCATGATTTTTACAATTAACTGAAGAGCATCTATGTAACACATGCTGTGGTTTGTTACAGTTTCATAAGCAGAGATCAACTAGATATGGTCCGTATGAGAAGGAAACACAGTTCTTTTTTTCTGGGCATGCTCATGTTTCTTGCTGTATTAGAGAAGCTGGAAAGAAGAGCATGCTCTTTGCGTTAAAATAGAGTGTGTTTCATGGATGAGAACTCTGGTGTGAATTTCCCTTCACAAACGAAGTGAAACCAAAGCCTCTGTGTCTTCCTACAAGCAAGAGTTCATTTCCAGTAAACCCAGTGATTTTTCGGCTCAAATGAATTTACAAGTTCATGAACCCAACAGGATTTTCACTATTAACTAAAGAGCATCTATGTAAGAGATGCTGTGGTTTGTGACAGTTTCATAAGCAGAGTTCACCTAGATATGGTCCGTATGAGAAGGAAACACAGTTCTTTTTTTCTGGGTATGCTCATGTTTCTTGCTGTATTGGAGACGCTGGAAGGAAGAGCATGCTTCTTGCGTTAAAACAGAGTATGTTTCATGGATGAGAACACTGGTCTCAATTATCCGTAGGAAACACAGTTCTTTTTTTCTGGGCATGCTCATTTTTCTTGCTGTATTAGAGAACATGGAAAGAAGAGCATGCTCTTTGCGTTAAAATAGAGTGTGTTTCATGGATGAGAACTCTGGTGTGAATTTCCCTTCACAAACGGAGTGAAACCAAAGCCTCTGTGTCTTCCTACAAGCAAGAGTTCATATCCGGTAAACCCAGTGAAATTTTGGCTCAAAAGAATTTACACAGTTCTTGAAACCAAAACGTTTTTCACTATTAACTAAATAGCATCTATGTAACACATGCTGTGGTTTGTTACAATTTCATAACTAGAGTTCAACTAGATATGGTCCGTATGAGTAGGAAACACAGTTCTTTTTTTCTGGGCATGCTCATGTTTCTTGCTGTATTACAGACTCTGGAGAGAAGAGGAAGCTTCTTGCGTTAAAACAGAGGGTGTTTCATGGATGAGAACACTGGTCTGAATTTCCCTTCACAAACGGAGTTAAACCAAATCTCTGTGTCTTCCTACAACCAAGAGTTCGTATCCGGTAAACCCAGTGATTTTTCGGCTCAAATGAATTTACACAGTTTTGAAACCAACATGTTTTCACTATTAACTAAAGAGCATGTATGTAACACATGCTGTGGTTTGTTACAGTTTCATAAGCAGAGTTCAACTAGATATGGTCCGTATGAGTAGGTAACACAGTTCTTTTTTTCTGAGCATGCTCATGTTTCTTGCTTTATTGCTGAATCTGGAAAGAAGAGGAAGTTTCTTGCGTTAAAACAGGAGGTGTTTCATGGATGAGAACACTGGTCTGAATTTCCCTTCACAAACGGAGTTAAACCAAAGCCCCTGTGTCTTCCTACAAGCAAGAGTTGTTTTCCGGTAAACCCAGTGATTTTTCGGCTCAAATGAATTTACACAGTTCACGAACCCAACAGGATTTTCACTATTAACTAAAGAGCATCTATGTAAGAGATGCTCTGCTTTGTTACAGTTTCATAAGCAGAGTTTAATTAGATATGATCCGTATGAGTAAGAAACACAGTTCTTTTTTTCTGTGCATGATCATGTTTCTTGCTGTATTGGAGACGCTGGAAAGAAGAGCATGCTTCTTACGTTAAAACAGAGTATGTTACTTGGATGAGAACACTGGTCTGAATTTTCCTTCAGAAATGGAATTAAACCAAAGTCTCTGTGTCTTCCTACAAGCAAGATTTCATTTCCGGTGAACCCAGGGATTTTTTGGCTCAAACGAATTTACACAGTTCACGAATCCAACAGGATTTTCACTATTAACTAAAGAGCACCTATGGCAGACATGCTGTAGTATGTTACAGTTTCATAAGCAGAGTTCAACTATATATGGTCCGTATGAGTAGGAAACACAGTCCTTTTTTTCTGTGAATTCTCATGTTTCTTGCTGTATTGGAGACGCTTGAAGAAGAGCATGCTTCTTGCGTTATAACAGAGTATGTTTCTTAGATGAGAACACTAGTCTGAATTTTCCTTCCTAAACGGAGTCAAACCAAAATCTCTGTGTATTCCTAAAAGAAAGAGTTCATATCCGGTAAACCCAGTGATTTTTCGGCTCAAAAGAAATTACACAGTTCTTGAAACCAACAGGTTTTTCACTATTAACTTAAGAGCATCTATGTAACACATGCTGTGGATTGTTACAGTTTCATAAGCAGAGTTTAACTAGTATGGTCCGTATGAGTAGGAAACACAGTTTTTTTTTTCTGGGCATGCTCATTTTTCTTGCTGTATTGGAGACGCTTGAAGAAGAGCATGCTTCGTGCGTTATAACAGAGTATGTTTCTTGGATGAGAACACTGGTCTGAATTTTCCTTCAAAAACGGAGTTAAACCAAAGTCTCTGTGTCTTCTTACAAGCAAGAGTTCACTTCCGGTGAACCCAGTGATTTTTCGGCTCAAATGAATTTACACAGTTCACGAACCAAACAGGATTTTCACTATTAACTAAAGAGCACCTATGTCACAGATGCTGTGGTTTGTTACAGTTTCATAAGCAGAGTTCAACTATATATGGTCCATATAAGTAGGAAACACAGTTCTTTTTTCTGTGCATGCTCATGTTTCCTGCTATGTTGCGGACTCGGGAAAGAAGAGGAAGCTTCTTGCGTTAAAACAGAGGGTGTTTCATGGATGAGAAAACTGGTCTGAATTCCTTTCGCAAACGGAGTTAAACAAAAGCCTTTCTGTCTTCCTACCAGCAAGAGTTCATTTCCGGTAAACCCAGTGATTTTTCGGCTCAAATGAACTTACACAGTTCACAAACCCAACACGTTTCTCACTATTATCGAAAGAGCATCTATGTAAGAGATGCTGTGGTTTGTTACAGTTTCATAAGCAGAGTTTAACTAGATATGATCCGTATGAGCAGGAAACACAGTTCTTTTTTTCTGGGCATGCTCATTTTTCTTGCTGTATTGGAGACGCTTGAAGAAGAGCATGCTTCTTGCGTTATAACAGAGTATGTTTCTTGGATGAGAACACTGGTCTGAATTTTCCTTCAGAAACGGGGTTAAAACAAAGTCTCTGTGTCTTCCTATAAGCAAGAGTTCATATCCGGTAAACCCAGTGATTTTTCGGGTCAAATGAATTTACAGAGTTTTGAAACCAACATGTTTTTCACTATTAACTAAAGAGCATGTATGTAACACATGCTGTGGTTTGTTACACGTTCATAAGCAGAGTTCAACTAGATATGGTCCATATGAGTAGGTAACACAGTTCTATTTTTCTGATCATGTTCATGTTTCTTGCTTTATTACTGAATCTGGAAAGAACAGGAAGCTTCTTGCGTTAAAACAGAAGGTGTTTCATGGATGAGAACACTGGTCTGAATTTCCCTTCACAAACGGAGTTAAACCAAAGCCCCTGTGTCTTCCTACAAGCAAGAGGTGTTTTCCGGTAAACCCACTGATTTTTCGGATCAAATGAATTTACACAGTTCTTGAACCCAACATGATTTTCACTATTAACTAAAGAGCATCTATGTTAGAGATGCTGTGGTTTGTTACAGTTTCATAAGCAGAGCTCAACTAGATAAGGTCCGCATGAGTAGGAAAAACACTTCTTTTTTTCTGGACATGCTCATATTTCTTGCTGTATTGCAGATTCTGGAAAGAAGAGGATGCTACTTGCGTTAAAACAGAGGGTGTTTCATGGATGAGCACACTGGTCTGAATTTCCCTTCACAAATGGAGTTAAACCAAAGCCTCTGTGTCTCCCTACAAGCAAGAGTTCATATCTGGTAAACCCAGTGATTTTTCGGCTCAAATGAATTTACACAATTCACGAACCCAACAGGATTTTCACTATTAACTAAAGAGCACCTATGTCAGAGATGCTGTGGTTTGTTACAGTTTCATAAGCAGAGTTCAACTAGATATGGTCCATATGAGTAGGAAACACAGCTTTTTTTTCTGGGCATGCTCATGTTTCTTGCTATGTTGCGGACTCAGGAAAGAAGAGGAAGCTTCTTGCGTTAAAACAGAGGGTGTTTCATGGATGAGAAAACTGGTCTGAATTTCCTTTCGCAAACGGAGTTAAACCAAAGCCTTTGTGTCTTCCTACCAGCAAGAGTTCATTTCCGGTAAACCCAGTGATTTTTCGGCTCAAATGAATTTACACAGTTCACAAACCCAACACGTTTCTCACTATTATCGAAAGAGCATCTATGTAAGAGATGCTGTGGTTTGTTACAGTTTCATAAGCAGAGTTTAACTAGATATGATCCGTATGAGCAGGAAACACAGTTCTATTTTTCTGGGCATGCTCATTTTTCTTGCTGTATTGGAGACGCTTGAAGAAGAGCATGCTTCTTGCGTTATAACAGAGTATGTTTCTTGGATGAGAACACTGGTCTGAATTTTCCTTCAGAAACGGGGTTAAACCAAAGTCTCTGTGTCTTCCTATAAGCAAGAGTTCATATCCGGTAAACCCAGTGATTTTTCGGGTCAAATGAATTTACACAGTTTTGAAACCAACATGTTTTTCACTATTAACTAAAGAGCATGTATGTAACACATGCTGTGGTTTGTTACAGGTTCATAAGCAGAGTTCAACTAGATATGGTCCGTATGAGTAGGTAACACAGTTCTTTTTTTCTGATCATGTTCATGTTTCTTGCTTTATTACTGAATCTGGAAAGAACAGGAAGCTTCTTGCGTTAAAACAGAAGGTGTTTCATGGATGAGAACACTGGTCTGAATTTCCCTTCACAAACGGAGTTAAACCAAAGCCCCTGTGTCTTCCTACAAGCAAGAGGTGTTTTCCGGTAAACCAACTGATTTTTCGGATCAAATGAATTTACACAGTTCTTGAACCCAACATGATTTTCACTATTAACTAAAGAGCATCTATGTTAGAGATGCTGTGGTTTGTTACAGTTTCATAAGCAGAGTTCAACTATATATGGTCCATATAAGTAGGAAACACAGTTCTTTTTTCTGTGCATGCTCATGTTTCCTGCTATGTTGCGGACTCGGGAAAGAAGAGGAAGCTTCTTGCGTTAAAACAGAGGGTGTTTCATGGATGAGAAAACTGGTCTGAATTCCTTTCGCAAACGGAGTTAAACAAAAGCCTTTCTGTCTTCCTACCAGCAAGAGTTCATTTCCGGTAAACCCAGTGATTTTTCGGCTCAAATGAACTTACACAGTTCACAAACCCAACACGTTTCTCACTATTATCGAAAGAGCATCTATGTAAGAGATGCTGTGGTTTGTTACAGTTTCATAAGCAGAGTTTAACTAGATATGATCCGTATGAGCAGGAAACACAGTTCTTTTTTTCTGGGCATGCTCATTTTTCTTGCTGTATTGGAGACGCTTGAAGAAGAGCATGCTTCTTGCGTTATAACAGAGTATGTTTCTTGGATGAGAACACTGGTCTGAATTTTCCTTCAGAAACGGGGTTAAAACAAAGTCTCTGTGTCTTCCTATAAGCAAGAGTTCATATCCGGTAAACCCAGTGATTTTTCGGGTCAAATGAATTTACAGAGTTTTGAAACCAACATGTTTTTCACTATTAACTAAAGAGCATGTATGTAACACATGCTGTGGTTTGTTACACGTTCATAAGCAGAGTTCAACTAGATATGGTCCATATGAGTAGGTAACACAGTTCTATTTTTCTGATCATGTTCATGTTTCTTGCTTTATTACTGAATCTGGAAAGAACAGGAAGCTTCTTGCGTTAAAACAGAAGGTGTTTCATGGATGAGAACACTGGTCTGAATTTCCCTTCACAAACGGAGTTAAACCAAAGCCCCTGTGTCTTCCTACAAGCAAGAGGTGTTTTCCGGTAAACCAACTGATTTTTCGGATCAAATGAATTTACACAGTTCTTGAACCCAACATGATTTTCACTATTAACTAAAGAGCATCTATGTTAGAGATGCTGTGGTTTGTTACAGTTTCATAAGAAGAGTTCAACTAGATAAGGTCCGTATGAGTAGGAAAATCACTTCTTTTTTTCTGGACATGCTCATATTTCTTGCTGTATTGCAGATTCTGGAAAGAAGAGGATGCTACTTGCGTTAAAACAGAGGGTGTTTCATGGATGAGCACACTGGTCTGAATTTCCCTTCACAAATGGAGTTAAACCAAAGCCTCTGTGTCTCCCTACAAGCAAGAGTTCATATCTGGTAAACCCAGTGATTTTTCGGCTCAAATGAATTTACACAATTCACGAACCCAACAGGATTTTCACTATTAACTAAAGAGCACCTATGTCAGAGATGCTGTGGTTTGTTACAGTTTCATAAGCAGAGTTCAACTAGATATGGTCCATATGAGTAGGAAACACAGCTTTTTTTCTGGGCATGCTCATGTTTCTTGCTATGTTGCGGACTCAGGAAAGAAGAGGAAGCTTCTTGCGTTAAAACAGAGGGTGTTTCATGGATGAGAAAACTGGTCTGAATTTCCTTTCGCAAACGGAGTTAAACCAAAGCCGTTGTGTCTTCCTACCAGCAAGAGTTCATTTCCGGTAAACCCAGTGATTTTTCGGCTCAAATGAATTTACACAGTTCACAAACCCAACACGTTTCTCACTATTATCGAAAGAGCATCTATGTAAGAGATGCTGTGGTTTGTTACAGTTTCATAAGCAGAGTTTAACTAGATATGATCCGTATGAGCAGGAAACACAGTTCTTTTTTTCTGGGCATGCTCATTTTTCTTGCTGTATTGGAGACGCTTGAAGAAGAGCATGCTTCTTGCGTTATAACAGAGTATGTTTCTTGGATGAGAACACTGGTCTGAATTTTCCTTCAGAAACGGGGTTAAACCAAAGTCTCTGTGTCTTCCTATAAGCAAGAGTTCATATCCGGTAAACCCAGTGATTTTTCGGGTCAAATGAATTTACACAGTTTTGAAACCAACATGTTTTTCACTATTAACTGAAGAGCATGTATGTAACACATGCTGTGGTTTGTTACAGGTTCATAAGCAGAGTTCAACTAGATATGGTCCGTATGAGTAGGTAACACAGTTCTTTTTTTCTGATCATGTTCATGTTTCTTGCTTTATTACTGAATCTGGAAAGAACAGGAAGCTTCTTGCGTTAAAACAGAAGGTGTTTCATGGATGAGAACACTGGTCTGAATTTCCCTTCACAAACGGAGTTAAACCAAAGCCCCTGTGTCTTCCTACAAGCAAGAGGTGTTTTCCGGTAAACCCACTGATTTTTCGGATCAAATGAATTTACACAGTTCTTGAACCCAACATGATTTTCACTATTAACTAAAGAGCATCTATGTTAGAGATGCTGTGGTTTGTTACAGTTTCATAAGAAGAGCTCAACTAGATAAGGTCCGTATGAGTAGGAAAATCACTTCTTTTTTTCTGGACATGCTCATATTTCTTGCTGTATTGCAGATTCTGGAAAGAAGAGGATGCTACTTGCGTTAAAACTGAGGGTGTTTCATGGATGAGCACACTGGTCTGAATTTCCCTTCACAAATGGAGTTAAACCAAAGCCTCTGTGTCTCCCTACAAGCAAGAGTTCATATCTGGTAAACCCAGTGATTTTTCGGCTCAAATGAATTTACACAATTCACGAACCCAACAGGATTTTCACTATTAACTAAAGAGCACCTATGTCAGAGATGCTGTGGTTTGTTACAGTTTCATAAGCAGAGTTCAACTAGATATGGTCCATATGAGTAGGAAACACAGCTTTTTTTCTGGGCATGCTCATGTTTCTTGCTATGTTGCGGACTCAGGAAAGAAGAGGAAGCTTCTTGCGTTAAAACAGAGGGTGTTTCATGGATGAGAAAACTGGTCTGAATTTCCTTTCGCAAACGGAGTTAATCCAAAGCCTTTGTGTCTTCCTACCAGCAAGAGTTCATTTCCGGTAAACCCAGTGATTTTTCGGTTCAAATGAATTTACACAGTTCACAAACCCAACACGTTTCTCACTATTATCGAAAGAGCATCTATGTAAGAGATGCTGTGGTTTGTTACAGTTTCATAAGCAGAGTTTAACTAGATATGATCCGTATGAGCAGGAAACACAGTTCTTTTTTTCTGGGCATGCTCATTTTTCTTGCTGTATTGGAGACGCTTGAAGAAGAGCATGCTTCTTGCGTTATAACAGAGTATGTTTCTTGGATGAGAACACTGGTCTGAATTTTCCTTCAGAAACGGGGTTAAACCAAAGTCTCTGTGTCTTCCTATAAGCAAGAGTTCATATCCGGTAAACCCAGTGATTTTTCGGGTCAAATGAATTTACACAGTTTTGAAACCAACATGTTTTTCACTATTAACTGAAGAGCATGTATGTAACACATGCTGTGGTTTGTTACAGGTTCATAAGCAGAGTTCAACTAGATATGGTCCGTATGAGTAGGTAACACAGTTCTTTTTTTCTGATCATGTTCATGTTTCTTGCTTTATTACTGAATCTGGAAAGAACAGGAAGCTTCTTGCGTTAAAACAGAAGGTGTTTCATGGATGAGAACACTGGTCTGAATTTCCCTTCACAAACGGAGTTAAACCAAAGCCCCTGTGTCTTCCTACAAGCAAGAGGTGTTTTCCGGTAAACCCACTGATTTTTCGGATCAAATGAATTTACACAGTTCTTGAACCCAACATGATTTTCACTATTAACTAAAGAGCATCTATGTTAGAGATGCTGTGGTTTGTTACAGTTTCATAAGCAGAGCTCAACTAGATAAGGTCCGTATGAGTAGGAAAAACACTTCTTTTTTTCTGGACATGCTCATATTTCATGCTGTATTGCAGATTCTGGAAAGAAGAGGATGCTACTTGCGTTAAAACAGAGGGTGTTTCATGGATGAGCACACTGGTCTGAATTTCCCTTCACAAATGGAGTTAAACCAAAGCCTCTGTGTCTCCCTACAAGCAAGAGTTCATATCTGGTAAACCCAGTGATTTTTCGGCTCAAATGAATTTACACAATTCACGAACCCAACAGGATTTTCACTATTAACTAAAGAGCACCTATGTCAGAGATGCTGTGGTTTGTTACAGTTTCATAAGCAGAGTTCAACTAGATATGGTCCATATGAGTAGGAAACACAGCTTTTTTTTCTGGGCATGCTCATGTTTCTTGCTATGTTGCGGACTCAGGAAAGAAGAGGAAGCTTCTTGCGTTAAAACAGAGGGTGTTTCATGGATGAGAAAACTGGTCTGAATTTCCTTTCGCAAACGGAGTTAAACCAAAGCCTTTGTGTCTTCCTACCAGCAAGAGTTCATTTCCGGTAAACCCAGTGATTTTTCGGCTCAAATGAATTTACACAGTTCACAAACCCAACACGTTTCTCACTATTATCGAAAGAGCATCTATGTAAGAGATGCTGTGGTTTGTTACAGTTTCATAAGCAGAGTTTAACTAGATATGATCCGTATGAGCAGGAAACACAGTTCTTTTTTTCTGGGCATGCTCATTTTTCTTGCTGTATTGGAGACGCTTGAAGAAGAGCATGCTTCTTGCGTTATAACAGAGTATGTTTCTTGGATGAGAACACTGGTCTGAATTTTCCTTCAGAAACGGGGTTAAACCAAAGTCTCTGTGTCTTCCTATAAGCAAGAGTTCATATCCGGTAAACCCAGTGATTTTTCGGGTCAAATGAATTTACACAGTTTTGAAACCAACATGTTTTTCACTATTAACTAAAGAGCATGTATGTAACACATGCTGTGGTTTGTTACAGGTTCATAAGCAGAGTTCAACTAGATATGGTCCGTATGAGTAGGTAACACAGTTCTTTTTTTCTGATCATGTTCATGTTTCTTGCTTTATTACTGAATCTGGAAAGAACAGGAAGCTTCTTGCGTTAAAACAGAAGGTGTTTCATGGATGAGAACACTGGTCTGAATTTCCCTTCACAAACGGAGTTAAACCAAAGCCCCTGTGTCTTCCTACAAGCAAGAGGTGTTTTCCGGTAAACCCACTGATTTTTCGGATCAAATGAATTTACACAGTTCTTGAACCCAACATGATTTTCACTATTAACTAAAGAGCATCTATGTTAGAGATGCTGTGGTTTGTTACAGTTTCATAAGAAGAGCTCAACTAGATAAGGTCCGTATGAGTAGGAAAATCACTTCTTTTTTTCTGGACATGCTCATATTTCTTGCTGTATTGCAGATTCTGGAAAGAAGAGGATGCTACTTGCGTTAAAACTGAGGGTGTTTCATGGATGAGCACACTGGTCTGAATTTCCCTTCACAAATGGAGTTAAACCAAAGCCTCTGTGTCTCCCTACAAGCAAGAGTTCATATCTGGTAAACCCAGTGATTTTTCGGCTCAAATGAATTTACACAATTCACGAACCCAACAGGATTTTCACTATTAACTAAAGAGCACCTATGTCAGAGATGCTGTGGTTTGTTACAGTTTCATAAGCAGAGTTCAACTAGATATGGTCCATATGAGTAGGAAACACAGCTTTTTTTCTGGGCATGCTCATGTTTCTTGCTATGTTGCGGACTCAGGAAAGAAGAGGAAGCTTCTTGCGTTAAAACAGAGGGTGTTTCATGGATGAGAAAACTGGTCTGAATTTCCTTTCGCAAACGGAGTTAAACCAAAGCCGTTGTGTCTTCCTACCAGCAAGAGTTCATTTCCGGTAAACCCAGTGATTTTTCGGCTCAAATGAATTTACACAGTTCACAAACCCAACACGTTTCTCACTATTATCGAAAGAGCATCTATGTAAGAGATGCTGTGGTTTGTTACAGTTTCATAAGCAGAGTTTAACTAGATATGATCCGTATGAGCAGGAAACACAGTTCTTTTTTTCTGGGCATGCTCATTTTTCTTGCTGTATTGGAGACGCTTGAAGAAGAGCATGCTTCTTGCGTTATAACAGAGTATGTTTCTTGGATGAGAACACTGGTCTGAATTTTCCTTCAGAAACGGGGTTAAACCAAAGTCTCTGTGTCTTCCTATAAGCAAGAGTTCATATCCGGTAAACCCAGTGATTTTTCGGGTCAAATGAATTTACACAGTTTTGAAACCAACATGTTTTTCACTATTAACTGAAGAGCATGTATGTAACACATGCTGTGGTTTGTTACAGGTTCATAAGCAGAGTTCAACTAGATATGGTCCGTATGAGTAGGTAACACAGTTCTTTTTTTCTGATCATGTTCATGTTTCTTGCTTTATTACTGAATCTGGAAAGAACAGGAAGCTTCTTGCGTTAAAACAGAAGGTGTTTCATGGATGAGAACACTGGTCTGAATTTCCCTTCACAAACGGAGTTAAACCAAAGCCCCTGTGTCTTCCTACAAGCAAGAGGTGTTTTCCGGTAAACCCAGTGATTTTTTCGGATCAAATGAATTTACACAGTTCTTGAACCCAACATGATTTTCACTATTAACTAAAGAGCATCTATGTAAGAAATGCTGTGGTTTGTTACAGTTTCATAAGAAGAGCTCAACTAGATAAGGTCCGTATGAGTAGGAAAATCACTTCTTTTTTTCTGGACATGCTCATATTTCTTGCTGTATTGCAGATTCTGGAAAGAAGAGGATGCTACTTGCGTTAAAACAGAGGGTGTTTCATGGATGAGCACACTGGTCTGAATTTCCCTTCACAAATGGAGTTAAACCAAAGCCTCTGTGTCTCCCTACAAGCAAGAGTTCATATCTGGTAAACCCAGTGATTTTTCGGCTCAAATGAATTTACACAATTCACGAACCCAACAGGATTTTCACTATTAACTAAAGAGCACCTATGTCAGAGATGCTGTGGTTTGTTACAGTTTCATAAGCAGAGTTCAACTAGATATGGTCCATATGAGTAGGAAACACAGTTCTTTTTTTCTGGGCATTCTCATGTTTCTTGCTGTATTGGAGACGCTTGAAGAAGAGCATGCTTCTTGCGTTGTAACAGAGTATGTTTCTTAGATGAGAACACAGGTCTGAATTTTCCTTCTGAAACGGAGTTAAACCAAAGGCTCTGTGTCTTCCTACAAGCAAGAGTTCATATCCGGTAAACCCAGTGATTTTTCGGCTCAAAAGAATTTACACAGTTCTTGAAACCAACAGGCTTTTCACTATTAAGTAAAGAGCATCTATGTAACACATGCTGTGGTTTGTTACATTTTCATAAGCAGAGTTCAACTAGATATGGTCCGTATGAGTAGGAAACACAGCTCTATTTTCTGGGCATACTCATGTTTCTTGCTATATTTCAGATTCGGGAAAGAAGAGGAAGCTTCTTGCGTTAAAACAGAATATGTTTCATGGATGAGAACACTGGTCTGAATTTCCCTTCACAAACGGAGTTAAACCAAAGTCTCTGAGTCTTCCTACAAGCAAGAGTTCATTTCAGGTAAACCCAGTGATTTTTCATCTCAAATGAATTTACACAGTTCATGAACCCAACACGTTTTTCACTATTAACTAAAGAGCATCTATTTAACACATGCTGTGGTTTGTTACAGTTTCGTAAGCAGAGTTTAACTAGATATGGTCCGTATGAGTAGGAAACACAGCTCTATTTTCTGGGCATACTCATGTTTCTTGCTATATTTCAGATTCGGGAAAGAAGAGGAAGCTTCTCTCGTTAAAACAGAGGGTGTTTCATTGATGAGAACACTGGTCTGAATTTCCCTTCACAAACGGAGTTAAACCACAGCCTCTGTGTCTTAATACAAGCAAGAGTTCATTTCTGGTAAACCCAGGGGTTTTTCCCCTCAAATGAATTTACACGGTTCATGAACCCAACATGTTTTTCACTATTAACTAAAGAGCATGTATGTAACACATGCTGAGGTTTGTTACAGTTTCATAAGCAGAGTTCAACTAGATATGGTCCGTATGAATAGGAAACACAGTTATTTTTTGCTGGGCATGCTCATGTTTCCTGCTTTATTGGAGACACTGGAAAGAAGAGCATGCTTCTTGCGTTAAAACAGAATATGTTTCATGGAAGAGATCACTGGTCTGAATTTTCATTCAGAAACGGAGTTAAACCAAAGTCTCTGTGTCTTCCTACAAGCAAGAGTTCATTTCAGGTAAACCCAGTGATTTTTCATCTCAAATGAATTTACACAGTTCATGAACCCAACACGTTTTTCACTATTAACTAAAGAGCATCTATTTAACACATGCTGTGGTTTGTTACAGTTTCGTAAGCAGAGTTTAACTAGATATGGTCCATATGATTAGGAAACACAGTTCTTTTTTTCTGGACATGCTCATATTTCTTGCTGTATTGCAGACTCTGAACAGAAGAGGATGCATCTTGCGTTGAAATAGAGGGTGTTTCATGGATGAGAACACTGGTCTGAATTTCCCTTCACAAACGGAGTTAAACAAAAGCCTCTGTGTCTTCATACATGCAAGAGTTCATTTCCTTAAATCCAGTGATTTTTATCGGCTCAAATGAATTTACACAGTTCACGAACCAAACAGGATTTTCACTATTAACTAAAGAGCATCTATGTAACACATGCTGTGGTTTGTTACAGTTTCATAAGCAGAGTTCAACTAGATATGGTCCGTATTAGCAGGAAACACAGTTCTTTTTTTCTGGGCATGCTCATGTTTCTTGCTGTATTGCAGATGCTGGAAAGGAGCGCATGCTTCTTGCGTTAAAACAGAGTATGTTTCATGGATGAGAACACTGGTCTGAATTTTCCTTCAGAAACGGAGTTAAACCAAAGTCTCTGTATCTTCCTACAAGCAAGAGTTCATATCTGGTAAACCCAGTGATTTTTCGGCTCAAATGAATTTACACAGTTCTTGAACGCAACAGGATTTTCCCTATTAGGTAAAGTGCATGTATATAGAGATGCTGTGGTTTGTTACAGTTTCATAAGCAGAGTTCAACTATATATGGTCTGTATGAGTAGGAAACACAGTTCTTTTTTTCTGGACATGCTCATATTTCTTGCTGTATTGAAGACTCTGGACGGAAGAGGATGCTTCTTGCGTTAAAACAGAGGGTGATTCACGGATGAGAACCCTGGTCTGAATTTTCTTTCAGAAACGGAGTTAAACCAAAGCCTCTGTGTCTTCCTACAAGCAAGAGTTCAATTCCGGTAAACCCAGTGATTTTTCGGATGAAATGAATTTACAAGTTCTTGAACCAAACATAATTTTCACTATTAACTAAAGAGCATCTATGTAAGAGATGCTGTGGTTTGTTACAGTTCCATAAGCATAGTTCAACTACATAAGGTCCGTATGAGTAGGAAAAACACTTCTTTTTTTCTGGACATGCTCATATTTCTTGGTGTTTTGCAGACTCCGGAGAGAAGAGGAGGCTTCTTGCGTTAAAACAGAGGGTGTTTCATGGATGAGAACACTGGTCTGAATTTTCTTTCAGAAACGGAGTTAAACCAAAGGCTCTGTGTCTTCTTATTAGCAAGAGTCATTCCCGGTACACCCAGTGATTTTTCGGCTCAAAAGAATTTACACAGTTCTTGAAACCAACAGGCTTTTCACTATTAAGTAAAGAGCATCTATGTAACACATGCTGTGGTTTGTTACATTTTCATAAGCAGAGTTCAACTAGATATGGTCCGTATGAGTAGGAAACACAGCTCTATTTTCTGGGCATACTCATGTTTCTTGCTATATTTCAGATTCGGGAAAGAAGAGGAAGCTTCTTGCGTTAAAACAGAATATGTTTCATGGATGAGAACACTGGTCTGAATTTCCCTTCACAAACGGAGTTAAACCAAAGTCTCTGAGTCTTCCTACAAGCAAGAGTTCATTTCAGGTAAACCCAGTGATTTTTCATCTCAAATGAATTTACACAGTTCATGAACCCAACACGTTTTTCACTATTAACTAAAGAGCATCTATTTAACACATGCTGTGGTTTGTTACAGTTTCGTAAGCAGAGTTTAACTAGATATGGTCCGTATGAGTAGGAAACACAGCTCTATTTTCTGGGCATACTCATGTTTCTTGCTATATTTCAGATTCGGGAAAGAAGAGGAAGCTTCTCTCGTTAAAACAGAGGGTGTTTCATTGATGAGAACACTGGTCTGAATTTCCCTTCACAAACGGAGTTAAACCACAGCCTCTGTGTCTTAATACAAGCAAGAGTTCATTTCTGGTAAACCCAGGGGTTTTTCCCCTCAAATGAATTTACACGGTTCATGAACCCAACATGTTTTTCACTATTAACTAAAGAGCATGTATGTAACACATGCTGAGGTTTGTTACAGTTTCATAAGCAGAGTTCAACTAGATATGGTCCGTATGAATAGGAAACACAGTTATTTTTTGCTGGGCATGCTCATGTTTCCTGCTTTATTGGAGACACTGGAAAGAAGAGCATGCTTCTTGCGTTAAAACAGAATATGTTTCATGGAAGAGATCACTGGTCTGAATTTTCATTCAGAAACGGAGTTAAACCAAAGTCTCTGTGTCTTCCTACAAGCAAGAGTTCATTTCAGGTAAACCCAGTGATTTTTCATCTCAAATGAATTTACACAGTTCATGAACCCAACACGTTTTTCACTATTAACTAAAGAGCATCTATTTAACACATGCTGTGGTTTGTTACAGTTTCGTAAGCAGAGTTTAACTAGATATGGTCCATATGATTAGGAAACACAGTTCTTTTTTTCTGGACATGCTCATATTTCTTGCTGTATTGCAGACTCTGAACAGAAGAGGATGCATCTTGCGTTGAAATAGAGGGTGTTTCATGGATGAGAACACTGGTCTGAATTTCCCTTCACAAACGGAGTTAAACAAAAGCCTCTGTGTCTTCATACATGCAAGAGTTCATTTCCTTAAATCCAGTGATTTTTATCGGCTCAAATGAATTTACACAGTTCACGAACCAAACAGGATTTTCACTATTAACTAAAGAGCATCTATGTAACACATGCTGTGGTTTGTTACAGTTTCATAAGCAGAGTTCAACTAGATATGGTCCGTATTAGCAGGAAACACAGTTCTTTTTTTCTGGGCATGCTCATGTTTCTTGCTGTATTGCAGATGCTGGAAAGGAGCGCATGCTTCTTGCGTTAAAACAGAGTATGTTTCATGGATGAGAACACTGGTCTGAATTTTCCTTCAGAAACGGAGTTAAACCAAAGTCTCTGTATCTTCCTACAAGCAAGAGTTCATATCTGGTAAACCCAGTGATTTTTCGGCTCAAATGAATTTACACAGTTCTTGAACGCAACAGGATTTTCCCTATTAGGTAAAGTGCATGTATATAGAGATGCTGTGGTTTGTTACAGTTTCATAAGCAGAGTTCAACTATATATGGTCTGTATGAGTAGGAAACACAGTTCTTTTTTTCTGGACATGCTCATATTTCTTGCTGTATTGAAGACTCTGGACGGAAGAGGATGCTTCTTGCGTTAAAACAGAGGGTGATTCACGGATGAGAACCCTGGTCTGAATTTTCTTTCAGAAACGGAGTTAAACCAAAGCCTCTGTGTCTTCCTACAAGCAAGAGTTCAATTCCGGTAAACCCAGTGATTTTTCGGATGAAATGAATTTACAAGTTCTTGAACCAAACATAATTTTCACTATTAACTAAAGAGCATCTATGTAAGAGATGCTGTGGTTTGTTACAGTTCCATAAGCATAGTTCAACTACATAAGGTCCGTATGAGTAGGAAAAACACTTCTTTTTTTCTGGACATGCTCATATTTCTTGGTGTTTTGCAGACTCCGGAGAGAAGAGGAGGCTTCTTGCGTTAAAACAGAGGGTGTTTCATGGATGAGAACACTGGTCTGAATTTTCTTTCAGAAACGGAGTTAAACCAAAGGCTCTGTGTCTTCTTATTAGCAAGAGTCATTCCCGGTACACCCAGTGATTTTTCGGCTCAAAAGAATTTACACAGTTCTTGAAACCAACAGGCTTTTCACTATTAAGTAAAGAGCATCTATGTAACACATGCTGTGGTTTGTTACATTTTCATAAGCAGAGTTCAACTAGATATGGTCCGTATGAGTAGGAAACACAGCTCTATTTTCTGGGCATACTCATGTTTCTTGCTATATTTCAGATTCGGGAAAGAAGAGGAAGCTTCTTGCGTTAAAACAGAATATGTTTCATGGATGAGAACACTGGTCTGAATTTCCCTTCACAAACGGAGTTAAACCAAAGTCTCTGAGTCTTCCTACAAGCAAGAGTTCATTTCAGGTAAACCCAGTGATTTTTCATCTCAAATGAATTTACACAGTTCATGAACCCAACACGTTTTTCACTATTAACTAAAGAGCATCTATTTAACACATGCTGTGGTTTGTTACAGTTTCGTAAGCAGAGTTTAACTAGATATGGTCCATATGAGTAGGAAACACAGTTCTTTTTTTCTGGACATGCTCATATTTCTTGCTGTATTGCAGACTCTGAACAGAAGAGGATGCATCTTGCGTTGAAATAGAGGGTGTTTCATGGATGAGAACACTGGTCTGAATTTCCCTTCACAAACGGAGTTAAACCAAAGCCTCTGTGTCTTCATACATGCAAGAGTTCATTTCCTTAAACCCAGTGATTTTTTTCCGCTCAAATGAATTTACACAGTTCACGAACCAAACAGGATTTTCACTATTAACTAAAGAGCATCTATGTAACACATGCTGTGGTTTGTTACAGTTTCATAAGCAGAGTTCAACTAGATATGGTCCGTATTAGCAGGAAACACAGTTCTTTTTTTCTGGGCATGCTCATGTTTCTTGCTGTATTGCAGATGCTGGAAAGGAGCGCATGCTTCTTGCGTTAAAACAGAGTATGTTTCATGGATGAGAACACTGGTCTGAATTTTCCTTCAGAAACGGAGTTAAACCAAAGTCTCTGTATCTTCCTACAAGCAAGAGTTCATATCTGGTAAACCCAGTGATTTTTCGGCTCAAATGAATTTACACAGTTCTTGAACGCAACAGGATTTTCCCTATTAGGTAAAGTGCATGTATATAGAGATGCTGTGGTTTGTTACAGTTTCATAAGCAGAGTTCAACTATATATGGTCTGTATGAGTAGGAAACACAGTTCTTTTTTTCTGGACATGCTCATATTTCTTGCTGCATTGAAGACTCTGGACGGAAGAGGATGCTTCTTGCGTTAAAACAGAGGGTGATTCACGGATGAGAACCCTGGTCTGAATTTTCTTTCAGAAACGGAGTTAAACCAAAGCCTCTGTGTCTTCCTACAAGCAAGAGTTCAATTCCGGTAAACCCAGTGATTTTTCGGATGAAATGAATTTACAAGTTCTTGAACCCAACATAATTTTCACTATTAACTAAAGAGCATCTATGTAAGAGATGCTGTGGTTTGTTACAGTTTCATAAGCATAGTTCAACTACATAAGGTCCGTATGAGTAGGAAAAACACTTCTTTTTCTGGACATGCTCATATTTCTTGCTGTTTTGCAGACTCCGGAGAGAAGAGGAGGCTTCTTGCGTTAAAACAGAGGTTGTTTCATGGATGAGAACACTGGTCTGAATTTTCTTTCAGAAACGGAGTTAAACCAAAGGCTCTGTGTCTTCTTATAAGCAAGAGTCATTTCCATTACACCCAGTGTTTTTTCGGCTCAAATGAATTTACACAGATCACGAACCCAACACGATTTTCACTATTAACTAAAGAGCATCTAAATAACACATGCTGTGGTTTGTTACATTTTCATAAGCAGAGTTCAACTAGATATGGTCCGTATGAGTAGGAAACACAGCTCTATTTTCTGGGCATACTCATGTTTCTTGCTATATTTCAGATTCGGGAAAGAAGAGGAAGCTTCTCGCGTTAAAACAGAGGGTGTTTCATGGATGAGAACACTGGTCTGAATTTCCCTTCACAAACGGAGTTAAACCACAGCCTCTGTGTCTTCATACATGCAAGAGTTCATTTCCTTAAACCCAGTGATTTTTTCGGCTCAAATGAATTTACACAGTTCACGAACCAAACAGGATTTTCACTATTAACTAAAGAGCATCTGTGTAACACATGCTATTGTTTGTTACAGTTTCATAAGCAGAGTTCCACAAGATATGGTCCATATGAGCAGGAAACACAGTTCTTTTTTTCTGGGCATGTTCATGTTTCTTGCTGTATTGCAGATGCTGGAAAGAAGAGCATGCTTCTTGTGTTAAAACTGAGTATGTTTCATGGATGAGAACACTGGTCTGAATTTTCTTTCAGAAACGGAGTTAAACCAAAGTCTCTGTGTCTTCCTACAATCAAGAGTTCATATCCGGTAAACCCAGTGATTTTTCGGATCAAATGAATTTACACAGTTCTTGAACCCAACAGCATTTTCACTATTAGGTAAAGAGCATGTATGTAGAGATGCTGTGGTTTGTTACAGTTTCATAAGCAGAGTTCAAATAGATATGGTCCGTATGAGTTGGAAACACAGTTCTTTTTTCCAGACATGCTCATATTTCTTGCTGTATTGCAGACTCTGGACGGAAGAGGATGCTTCTTGCGTTAAAACAGAGTGTGTTTCATGGATGAGAACACTGGTCTGAATTTCCCTTCACAAATGGAGTTAAACCAAGCCTCTGTGTCTTTCTACAAGCAAGAGTTCATTTCCGGTAAACCCAGTGATTTTTTCGGCTCAAATGAATTTACACAGTTCACAAACCCAACACGATTTTCACTATTAACGAAAGAGCATCTAGGTAAGAGATGCTGTGGTTTGTTACCGTTTCATAAGCAGAGTTCAACTAGATATGGTCCATATGAGTAAGAAACACAGTTCTTTTTTTGGGGGCATGCTCATGTTCTTGCTGTATTGGAGACACTGGAAAGAAGAGGATGCTTCTTGCGTTAAAGCAGAGTATGTTTCATGGATGAGAATGTCTGAAATTCCCTTCACAAACGGTGTTAAACCACAGCCTGTGTGTCTTCCTACGAGCAAGAGTTCATTTCCGGTAAACCCAGTGATTTTTCGAATCAAATGATTTTACACAGTTCTTGAACCCAACAGAATTTTCACTATTAACTAAAGAGCATCTATGTAAGAGATGCTGTGGTTTGTTACAGTTTCATAAGCATAGTTCAACTACATAAAGTCCGTATGAGTAGGAAAAACACTTCTTTTTTTCTGGACATGCTCATATTTCTTGCTGTTTTGCAGACTCTGGAAAGAAGAGGATGCTACTTGCGTTAAAACAGAGGGTGTTTCATGGATGAGCACACTGGTCTGAATTTCCCTTCACAAATGGAGTTAAACCAAAGCCTCTGTGTCTCCCTACAAGCAAGAGTTCATTTCCGGTGAACCCAGTGATTTTTCGGGTCAAACGAATTTACACAGTTTTGAAACCAACATGTTTTTCACTATTAACTAAAGAGCATGTATGTAACACATGCTGTGGTTTGTTACAGTTTCATAAGCAGAGTTCAACTAGATATGGTCCGTATGAGTTGGTAACACAGTTCTTTTTTTCTGAGCATGCTCATATTTCTTGCTGTATTGCAGATTCTGGAAAGAAGAGGATGCTACTTGCGTTAAAACAGAGGGTGTTTCATGGATGAGCACACTGGTCTGAATTTCCCTTCACAAATGGAGTTAAACCAAAGCCTCTGTGTCTCCCTACAAGCAAGAGTTCATTTCGGTGAACGCAGTGATTTTTCGGCTCAAATGAATTTACACAATTCACGGACCCAACAGGATTTTCACTATAAACTAAAGAGCACCTATGTCAGAGATGCTGTGGTTTGTTACAGTTTCATAATCAGAGTTCAAGTAGATATGGTCTGTATGTGTAGGGAACCCAGTTCATTTTTTCTGGCCATGCTCATATTTCTTGCTGTATTGCAGACTCTGGACGGAAGAGGATGCTTCTTGCGTTAAAACAGAGGGTGATTCACGGATGAGAACCCTGGTCTGAATTTTCTTTCAGAAACGGAGTTAAACCAAAGCCTCTGTGTCTTCCTACAAGCAAGACTTCATATCCGGTAAACCCAGTGATTTTTCGGCTCCAATGAATTTACAGGTCACGCACACAACACGTTTTTCACTATTAACTAAAGACCATCTATGTAACACATGCTGTGGTTTGTTACAGTTTCATAAGCAGAGTTCAACTAGATATGGTCCATATGAGTAGGAAACACAGTTCTTTTTTTCTGGGCATTCTCATGTTTCTTGCTGTATTGGAGACGCTTGAAGAAGAGCATGCTTCTTGCGTTGTAACAGAGTATGTTTCTTAGATGAGAACACTGGTCTGAATTTTCCTTCCAAAACGGAGTTAAACCAAAGTCTCTGTGTCTTCCTACAAGCAAGAGTTCATATCCGGTAAACCCAGTGATTTTTCGGCTCAAAAGAATTTACACAGTTCTTGAAACCAACAGGCTTTTCACTATTAAGTAAAGAGCATCTATGTAACACATGCTGTGGTTTGTTACATTTTCATAAGCAGAGTTCAACTAGATATGGTCCGTATGAGTAGGAAACACAGCTCTATTTTCTGGGCATACTCATGTTTCTTGCTATATTTCAGATTCGGGAAAGAAGAGGAAGCTTCTCGCGTTAAAACAGAGGGAGTTTCATGGATGAGAACACTGGTCTGAATTTCCCTTCACAAACGGAGTTAAACCACAGCCTCTGTGTCTTAATACAAGCAAGAGTTCATTTCTGGTAAACCCAGGGGTTTTTCCCCTCAAATGAATTTACACGGTTCATGAACCCAACATGTTTTTCACTATTAACTAAAGAGCATGTATGTAACACATGCTGAGGTTTGTTACAGTTTCATAAGCAGAGTTCAACTAGATATGGTCCGTATGAATAGGAAACACAGTTATTTTTTGCTGGGCATGCTCATGTTTCCTGCTTTATTGGAGACACTGGAAAGAAGAGCATGCTTCTTGCGTTAAAACAGAATATGTTTCATGGAAGAGATCACTGGTCTGAATTTTCATTCAGAAACGGAGTTAAAGCAAAGTCTCTGTATCTTCCTACAAGCAAGAGTTCATATCTGGTAAACCCAGTGATTTTTCGGCTCAAATGAATTTACACAGTTCTTGAACGCAACAGGATTTTCCCTATTAGGTAAAGTGCATGTATATAGAGATGCTGTGGTTTGTTACAGTTTCATAAGCAGAGTTCAACTATATATGGTCTGTATGAGTAGGAAACACAGTTCTTTTTTTCTGGACATGCTCATATTTCTTGCTGTATTGAAGACTCTGGACGGAAGAGGATGCTTCTTGCGTTAAAACAGAGGGTGATTCACGGATGAGACCCCTGGTCTGAATTTTCTTTCAGAAACGGAGATAAACCAAAGCCTCTGTGTCTTCCTACAAGCAAGAGTTCAATTCTGGTAAACCCAGTGATTTTTCGGATGAAAAGAATTTACAAGTTCTTGAACCCAACATAATTTTCACTATTAACTAAAGAGCATCTATGTAAGAGATGCTGTGGTTTGTTACAGTTTCATAAGCATAGTTCAACTACATAAGGTCCGTATGAGTAGGAAAAACACTTCTTTTTTTCTGGACATGCTCATATTTCTTGGTGTTTTGCAGACTCCGGAGAGAAGAGGAGGCTTCTTGCGTTAAAACAGAGGGTGTTTCATGGATGAGAACACTGGTCTGAATTTTCTTTCAGAAACGGAGTTAAACCAAAGGCTCTGTGTCTTCTTATAAGCAAGAGTCATTCCCGGTACACCCAGTGATTTTTCGGCTCAAAAGAATTTACACAGTTCTTGAAACCAACAGGCTTTTCACTATTAAGTAAAGAGCATCTATGTAACACATGCTGTGGTTTGTTACATTTTCATAAGCAGAGTTCAACTAGATATGGTCCGTATGAGTAGGAAACACAGCTCTATTTTCTGGGCATACTCATGTTTCTTGCTATATTTCAGATTCGGGAAAGAAGAGGAAGCTTCTCGCGTTAAAACAGAGGGTGTTTCATGGATGAGAACACTGGTCTGAATTTCCCTTCACAAACGGAGTTAAACCACAGCCTCTGTGTCTTAATACAAGCAAGAGTTCATTTCTGGTAAACCCAGGGGTTTTTCCCCTCAAATGAATTTACACGGTTCATGAACCCAACATGTTTTTCACTATTAACTAAAGAGCATGTATGTAACACATGCTGAGGTTTGTTACAGTTTCATAAGCAGAGTTCAACTAGATATGGTCCATATGAATAGGAAACACAGTTATTTTTTACTGGGCATGCTCATGTTTCCTGCTTTATTGGAGACACTGGAAAGAAGAGCATGCTTCTTGCGTTAAAACAGAATATGTTTCATGGAAGAGATCACTGGTCTGAATTTTCATTCAGAAACGGAGTTAAACCAAAGTCTCTGTGTCTTCCTACAAGCAAGAGTTCATTTCAGGTAAACCCAGTGATTTTTCATCTCAAATGAATTTACACAGTTCATGAACCCAACACGTTTTTCACTATTAACTAAAGAGCATCTATTTAACACATGCTGTGGTTTGTTACAGTTTCGTAAGCAGAGTTTAACTAGATATCGTCCATATGAGTAGGAAACACAGTTCTTTTTTTCTGGACATGCTCATATTTCTTGCTGTATTGCAGACTCTGAACAGAAGAGGATGCATCTTGCGTTGAAATAGAGGGTGTTTCATGGATGAGAACACTGGTCTGAATTTCCCTTCACAAACGGAGTTAAACCAAAGCCTCTGTGTCTTCATACATGCAAGAGTTCATTTCCTTAAACCCAGTGATTTTTTTCGGCTCAAATGAATTTACACAGTTCACGAACCAAACAGGATTTTCACTATTAACTAAAGAGCATCTATGTAACACATGCTGTGGTTTGTTACAGTTTCATAAGCAGAGTTCAACTAGATATGGTCCGTATTAGCAGGAAACACAGTTCTTTTTTTCTGGGCATGCTCATGTTTCTTGCTGTATTGCAGATGCTGGAAAGGAGCGCATGCTTCTTGCGTTAAAACAGAGTATGTTTCATGGATGAGAACACTGGTCTGAATTTTCCTTCAGAAACGGAGTTAAACCAAAGTCTCTGTATCTTCCTACAAGCAAGAGTTCATATGTGGTAAACCCAGTGATTTTTCGGCTCAAATGAATTTACACAGTTCTTGAACGCAACAGGATTTTCCCTATTAGGTAAAGTGCATGTATATAGAGATGCTGTGGTTTGTTACAGTTTCATAAGCAGAGTTCAACTATATATGGTCTGTATGAGTAGGAAACACAGTTCTTTTTTTCTGGACATGCTCATATTTCTTGCTGCATTGAAGACTCTGGACGGAAGAGGATGCTTCTTGCGTTAAAACAGAGGGTGATTCACGGATGAGAACCCTGGTCTGAATTTTCTTTCAGAAACGGAGTTAAACCAAAGCCTCTGTGTCTTCCTACAAGCAAGAGTTCAATTCCGGTAAACCCAGTGATTTTTCGGATGAAATGAATTTACAAGTTCTTGAACCCAACATAATTTTCACTATTAACTAAAGAGCATCTATGTAAGAGATGCTGTGGTTTGTTACAGTTTCATAAGCATAGTTCAACTACATAAGGTCCGTATGAGTAGGAAAAACACTTCTTTTTTTCTGGACATGCTCATATTTCTTGCTGTTTTGCAGACTCCGGAGAGAAGAGGAGGCTTCTTGCGTTAAAACAGAGGGTGTTTCATGGATGAGAACACTGGTCTGAATTTCCCTTCACAAACGGAGTTAAACCAAAGTCTCTGTGTCTTCCTACAAGCAAGAGTTCATATCCGGTAAACCCAGTGATTTTTCGGCTCAAAAGAATTTACACAGTTCTTGAAACCAACAGGTTTTTCGCTATTAACAAAAGAGCATCTATGTAACACATGCTGTGGTTTGTTACATTTTCATAAGCAGAGTTCAACTAGATATGGTCCGTATGAGTAGGAAACACAGCTCTTTTTTTCTGGGCATACTCATGTTTCTTGCTATATTTCAGATTCGGGAAAGAAGAGGAAGCTTCTCGCGTTAAAACAGAGGGTGTTTCATGGATGAGAACACTGGTCTGAATTTCCCTTCACAAACGGAGTTAAACCACAGCCTCTGTGTCTTAATACAAGCAAGAGTTCATTTCTGGTAAACCCAGGGGTTTTTCCGCTCAAATGAATTTACACAGTTCATGAACCCAACACGTTTTTCACTATTAACTAAAGAGCATCTATGTAACACATGCTGTGGTTTGTTACAGTTTCGTAAGCAGAGTTCAACTAGATATGGTCCATATGAGTAGGAAACACAGTTCTTTTTTTCTGGACATGCTCATATTTCTTGCTGTATTGCAGACTCTGGACAGAAGAGGATGCATCTTGCGTTGAAATAGAGTGTGTTTCATGGATGAGAACACTGTCTGAATTTCCCTTCACAAACGGAGTTAAACCGAAGCCTCTGTGTCTTCGTACATGCAAGAGTTCATTTCCTTAAACCCAGTGATTTTTTCGGCTCAAATGAATTTACACAGTTCACGAACCAAACAGGATTTTCACTATTATCTAAAGAGCATCTATGTAACACATGCTGTGGTTTGTTACAGTTTCATAAGCAGAGTTCAACTAGATATGGTCCGTATGAGTAGGAAACACAGCTCTATTTTCTGGGCATACTCATGTTTCTTGCTATATTTCAGATTCGGGAAAGAAGAGGAAGCTTCTCGCGTTAAAACAGAGGGTGTTTCATGGATGAGAACACTGGTCTGAATTTCCCTTCACAAACGGAGTTAAACCACAGCCTCTGTGTCTTCATACATGCAAGAGTTCATTTCCTTAAACCCAGTGATTTTTCGGCTCAAATGAATTTACACAGTTCACGAACCAAACAGGATTTTCACTATTAACTAAAGAGCATCTGTGTAACACATGCTATTGTTTGTTACAGTTTCATAAGCAGAGTTCCACAAGATATGGTCCATATGAGCAGGAAACACAGTTCTTTTTTTCTGGGCATGTTCATGTTTCTTGCTGTATTGCAGATGCTGGAAAGAAGAGCATGCTTCTTGTGTTAAAACTGAGTGTGTTTCATGGATGAGAACACTGGTCTGAATTTTCTTTCAGAAACGGAGTTAAACCAAAGTCTCTGTGTCTTCCTACAATCAAGAGTTCATATCCGGTAAACCCAGTGATTTTTCGGATCAAATGAATTTACACAGTTCTTGAACCCAACAGCATTTTCACTATTAGGTAAAGAGCATGTATGTAGAGATGCTGTGGTTTGTTACAGTTTCATAAGCAGAGTTCAAATAGATATGGTCCGTATGAGTTGGAAACACAGTTCTTTTTTCCAGACATGCTCATATTTCTTGCTGTATTGCAGACTCTGGACGGAAGAGGATGCTTCTTGCGTTAAAACAGAGTGTGTTCCATGGATGAGAACACTGGTCTGAATTTCCCTTCACAAATGGAGTTAAACCAAGCCTCTGTGTCTTTCTACAAGCAAGAGTTCATTTCCGGTAAACCCAGTGATTTTTTCGGCTCAAATGAATTTACACAGTTCACAAACCCAACACGATTTTCACTATTAACTAAAGAGCATCTAGGTAAGAGATGCTGTGGTTTGTTACCGTTTCATAAGCAGAGTTCAACTAGATATGGTCCATATGAGTAAGAAACACAGTTCTTTTTTTGGGGGCATGCTCATGTTCTTGCTGTATTGGAGACACTGGAAAGAAGAGGATGCTTCTTGCGTTAAAGCAGAGTATGTTTCATGGATGAGAATGTCTGAAATTCCCTTCACAAACGGTGTTAAACCACAGCCTGTGTGTCTTCCTACGAGCAAGAGTTCATTTCCGGTAAACCCAGTGATTTTTCGAATCAAATGATTTTACACAGTTCTTGAACCCAACAGAATTTTCACTATTAACTAAAGAGCATCTATGTAAGAGATGCTGTGGTTTGTTACAGTTTCATAAGCATAGTTCAACTACATAAAGTCCGTATGAGTAGGAAAAACACTTCTTTTTTTCTGGACATGCTCATATTTCTTGCTGTTTTGCAGACTCTGGAAAGAAGAGGATGCTACTTGCGTTAAAACAGAGGGTGTTTCATGGATGAGCACACTGGTCTGAATTTCCCTTCACAAATGGAGTTAAACCAAAGCCTCTGTGTCTCCCTACAAGCAAGAGTTCATTTCCGGTGAACCCAGTGATTTTTCGGGTCAAATGAATTTACACAGTTTTGAAACCAACATGTTTTTCACTATTAACTAAAGAGCATGTATGTAACACATGCTGTGGTTTGTTACAGTTTCATAAGCAGAGTTCAACTAGATATGGTCCGTATGAGTTGGTAACACAGTTCTTTTTTTCTGAGCATGCTCATATTTCTTGCTGTATTGCAGATTCTGGAAAGAAGAGGAAGCTTCTTGCGTTAAAACAGAAGGTGTTTCATGGATGAGAACACTGGTCTGAATTTCCCTTCACAAACGGAGTTAAACCAAAGTCTCTGTGTCTTCCTACAAGCAAGAGTTCATATCCGGTAAACCCAGTGATTTTTCGGCTCAAAAGAATTTACACAGTTCTTGAAACCAACAGGTTTTTCGCTATTAACAAAAGAGCATCTATGTAACACATGCTGTGGTTTGTTACATTTTCATAAGCAGAGTTCAACTAGATATGGTCCGTATGAGTAGGAAACACAGCTCTTTTTTTCTGGGCATACTCATGTTTCTTGCTATATTTCAGATTCGGGAAAGAAGAGGAAGCTTCTCGCGTTAAAACAGTGGGTGTTTCATGGATGAGAACACTGGTCTGAATTTCCCTTCACAAACGGAGTTAAACCACAGCCTCTGTGTCTTAATACAAGCAAGAGTTCATTTCTGGTAAACCCAGGGGTTTTTCCGCTCAAATGAATTTACACAGTTCATGAACCCAACACGTTTTTCACTATTAACTAAAGAGCATCTATTTAACACATGCTGTGGTTTGTTACAGTTTCGTAAGCAGAGTTCAACTAGATATGGTCCATATGAGTAGGAAACACAGTTCTTTTTTTCTGGACATGCTCATATTTCTTGCTGTATTGCAGACTCTGGACAGAAGAGGATGCATCTTGCGTTGAAATAGAGTGTGTTTCATGGATGAGAACACTGGTCTGAATTTCCCTTCACAAACGGAGTTAAACCGAAGCCTCTGTGTCTTCGTACATGCAAGAGTTCATTTCCTTAAACCCAGTGATTTTTTCGGCTCAAATGAATTTACACAGTTCACGAACCAAACAGGATTTTCACTATTATCTAAAGAGCATCTATGTAACACATGCTGTGGTTTGTTACAGTTTCATAAGCAGAGTTCAACTAGATGTGGTCCGTATGAGCAGGAAACACAGTTCATTTTTTCTGGGCATGCTCATGTTTCTTGCTGTATTGCAGATGCTGGAAAGGAGCGCATGCTTCTTGCGTTAAAACAGAGTATGTTTCATGGATGAGAACACTGGTCTGAATTTTCCTTCAGAAACGGAGTTAAACCAAAGTCTCTGTGTCTTCCTACAAGCAAGAGTTCATATCCGGTAAACCCAGTGATTTTTCGGCTCAAATGAATTTACAGTTCACGCACACAACACGTTTTTCACTTTTAACCTAAGAGCATCTATGTAAGAGATGCTGTGGTTTGTTACAGTTTCATAATCAGAGTTCAAGTAGATATGGTCTGTATGTGTAGGGAACCCAGTTCATTTTTTCTGGCCATGCTCATATTTCTTGCTGTATTGGAGACGCTTGAAGAAGAGCATGCTTCTTGCGTTATAACAGAGTATGTTTCATGGATGAGAACACTGGTCTGAATTTTCCTTCAGAAACGGAGTTAAACCAAAGTCTCTGTGTCTTCCTACAAGCAAGAGTTCATATCCGGTAAACCCAGTGATTTTTCGGCTCAAATGAATTTACACAGTTCTTGAACGCAACAGGATTTTCCCTATTAGGTAAAGTGCATGTATATAGAGATGCTGTGGTTTGTTACAGTTTCATAAGCAGAGTTCAACTATATATGGTCTGTATGAGTAGGAAACACAGTTCTTTTTTTCTGGACATGCTCATATTTCTTGCTGTATTGAAGACTCTGGACGGAAGAGGATGCTTCTTGCGTTAAAACAGAGGGTGATTCACGGATGAGAACCCTGGTCTGAATTTTCTTTCAGAAACGGAGATAAACCAAAGCCTCTGTGTCTTCCTACAAGCAAGAGTTCAATTCTGGTAAACCCAGTGATTTTTCGGATGAAAAGAATTTACAAGTTCTTGAACCCAACATAATTTTCACTATTAACTAAAGAGCATCTATGTAAGAGATGCTGTGGTTTGTTACAGTTTCATAAGCATAGTTCAACTACATAAGGTCCGTATGAGTAGGAAAAACACTTCTTTTTTTCTGGACATGCTCATATTTCTTTGTGTTTTGCAGACTCCGGAGAGAAGAGGAGGCTTCTTGCGTTAAAACAGAGGGTGTTTCATGGATGAGAACACTGGTCTGAATTTTCTTTCAGAAACGGAGTTAAACCAAAGGCTCTGTGTCTTCTTATAAGCAAGAGTCATTCCCGGTACACCCAGTGATTTTTCGGCTCAAAAGAATTTACACAGTTCTTGAAACCAACAGGCTTTTCACTATTAAGTAAAGAGCATCTATGTAACACATGCTGTGGTTTGTTACATTTTCATAAGCAGAGTTCAACTAGATATGGTCCGTATGAGTAGGAAACACAGCTCTATTTTCTGGGCATACTCATGTTTCTTGCTATATTTCAGATTCGGGAAAGAAGAGGAAGCTTCTCGCGTTAAAACAGAGGGTGTTTCATGGATGAGAACACTGGTCTGAATTTCCCTTCACAAACGGAGTTAAACCACAGCCTCTGTGTCTTAATACAAGCAAGAGTTCATTTCTGGTAAACCCAGGGGTTTTTCCCCTCAAATGAATTTACACGGTTCATGAACCCAACATGTTTTTCACTATTAACTAAAGAGCATGTATGTAACACATGCTGAGGTTTGTTACAGTTTCATAAGCAGAGTTCAACTAGATATGGTCCATATGAATAGGAAACACAGTTATTTTTTACTGGGCATGCTCATGTTTCCTGCTTTATTGGAGACACTGGAAAGAAGAGCATGCTTCTTGCGTTAAAACAGAATATGTTTCATGGAAGAGATCACTGGTCTGAATTTTCATTCAGAAACGGAGTTAAACCAAAGTCTCTGTGTCTTCCTACAAGCAAGAGTTCATTTCAGGTAAACCCAGTGATTTTTCATCTCAAATGAATTTACACAGTTCATGAACCCAACACGTTTTTCACTATTAACTAAAGAGCATCTATTTAACACATGCTGTGGTTTGTTACAGTTTCGTAAGCAGAGTTTAACTAGATATCGTCCATATGAGTAGGAAACACAGTTCTTTTTTTCTGGACATGCTCATATTTCTTGCTGTATTGCAGACTCTGAACAGAAGAGGATGCATCTTGCGTTGAAATAGAGGGTGTTTCATGGATGAGAACACTGGTCTGAATTTCCCTTCACAAACGGAGTTAAACCAAAGCCTCTGTGTCTTCATACATGCAAGAGTTCATTTCCTTAAACCCAGTGATTTTTTTCGGCTCAAATGAATTTACACAGTTCACGAACCAAACAGGATTTTCACTATTAACTAAAGAGCATCTATGTAACACATGCTGTGGTTTGTTACAGTTTCATAAGCAGAGTTCAACTAGATATGGTCCGTATTAGCAGGAAACACAGTTCTTTTTTTCTGGGCATGCTCATGTTTCTTGCTGTATTGCAGATGCTGGAAAGGAGCGCATGCTTCTTGCGTTAAAACAGAGTATGTTTCATGGATGAGAACACTGGTCTGAATTTTCCTTCAGAAACGGAGTTAAACCAAAGTCTCTGTATCTTCCTACAAGCAAGAGTTCATATGTGGTAAACCCAGTGATTTTTCGGCTCAAATGAATTTACACAGTTCTTGAACGCAACAGGATTTTCCCTATTAGGTAAAGTGCATGTATATAGAGATGCTGTGGTTTGTTACAGTTTCATAAGCAGAGTTCAACTATATATGGTCTGTATGAGTAGGAAACACAGTTCTTTTTTTCTGGACATGCTCATATTTCTTGCTGCATTGAAGACTCTGGACGGAAGAGGATGCTTCTTGCGTTAAAACAGAGGGTGATTCACGGATGAGAACCCTGGTCTGAATTTTCTTTCAGAAACGGAGTTAAACCAAAGCCTCTGTGTCTTCCTACAAGCAAGAGTTCAATTCCGGTAAACCCAGTGATTTTTCGGATGAAATGAATTTACAAGTTCTTGAACCCAACATAATTTTCACTATTAACTAAAGAGCATCTATGTAAGAGATGCTGTGGTTTGTTACAGTTTCATAAGCATAGTTCAACTACATAAGGTCCGTATGAGTAGGAAAAACACTTCTTTTTTTCTGGACATGCTCATATTTCTTGCTGTTTTGCAGACTCCGGAGAGAAGAGGAGGCTTCTTGCGTTAAAACAGAGGGTGTTTCATGGATGAGAACACTGGTCTGAATTTCCCTTCACAAACGGAGTTAAACCAAAGTCTCTGTGTCTTCCTACAAGCAAGAGTTCATATCCGGTAAACCCAGTGATTTTTCGGCTCAAAAGAATTTACACAGTTCTTGAAACCAACAGGTTTTTCGCTATTAACAAAAGAGCATCTATGTAACACATGCTGTGGTTTGTTACATTTTCATAAGCAGAGTTCAACTAGATATGGTCCGTATGAGTAGGAAACACAGCTCTTTTTTTCTGGGCATACTCATGTTTCTTGCTATATTTCAGATTCGGGAAAGAAGAGGAAGCTTCTCGCGTTAAAACAGAGGGTGTTTCATGGATGAGAACACTGGTCTGAATTTCCCTTCACAAACGGAGTTAAACCACAGCCTCTGTGTCTTAATACAAGCAAGAGTTCATTTCTGGTAAACCCAGGGGTTTTTCCGCTCAAATGAATTTACACAGTTCATGAACCCAACACGTTTTTCACTATTAACTAAAGAGCATCTATTTAACACATGCTGTGGTTTGTTACAGTTTCGTAAGCAGAGTTTAACTAGATATCGTCCATATGAGTAGGAAACACAGTTCTTTTTTTCTGGACATGCTCATATTTCTTGCTGTATTGCAGACTCTGAACAGAAGAGGATGCATCTTGCGTTGAAATAGAGGGTGTTTCATGGATGAGAACACTGGTCTGAATTTCCCTTCACAAACGGAGTTAAACCAAAGCCTCTGTGTCTTCATACATGCAAGAGTTCATTTCCTTAAACCCAGTGATTTTTTTCGGCTCAAATGAATTTACACAGTTCACGAACCAAACAGGATTTTCACTATTAACTAAAGAGCATCTATGTAACACATGCTGTGGTTTGTTACAGTTTCATAAGCAGAGTTCAACTAGATATGGTCCGTATTAGCAGGAAACACAGTTCTTTTTTTCTGGGCATGCTCATGTTTCTTGCTGTATTGCAGATGCTGGAAAGGAGCGCATGCTTCTTGCGTTAAAACAGAGTATGTTTCATGGATGAGAACACTGGTCTGAATTTTCCTTCAGAAACGGAGTTAAACCAAAGTCTCTGTATCTTCCTACAAGCAAGAGTTCATATGTGGTAAACCCAGTGATTTTTCGGCTCAAATGAATTTACACAGTTCTTGAACGCAACAGGATTTTCCCTATTAGGTAAAGTGCATGTATATAGAGATGCTGTGGTTTGTTACAGTTTCATAAGCAGAGTTCAACTATATATGGTCTGTATGAGTAGGAAACACAGTTCTTTTTTTCTGGACATGCTCATATTTCTTGCTGCATTGAAGACTCTGGACGGAAGAGGATGCTTCTTGCGTTAAAACAGAGGGTGATTCACGGATGAGAACCCTGGTCTGAATTTTCTTTCAGAAACGGAGTTAAACCAAAGCCTCTGTGTCTTCCTACAAGCAAGAGTTCAATTCCGGTAAACCCAGTGATTTTTCGGATGAAATGAATTTACAAGTTCTTGAACCCAACATAATTTTCACTATTAACTAAAGAGCATCTATGTAAGAGATGCTGTGGTTTGTTACAGTTTCATAAGCATAGTTCAACTACATAAGGTCCGTATGAGTAGGAAAAACACTTCTTTTTTTCTGGACATGCTCATATTTCTTGCTGTTTTGCAGACTCCGGAGAGAAGAGGAGGCTTCTTGCGTTAAAACAGAGGGTGTTTCATGGATGAGAACACTGGTCTGAATTTCCCTTCACAAACGGAGTTAAACCAAAGTCTCTGTGTCTTCCTACAAGCAAGAGTTCATATCCGGTAAACCCAGTGATTTTTCGGCTCAAAAGAATTTACACAGTTCTTGAAACCAACAGGTTTTTCGCTATTAACAAAAGAGCATCTATGTAACACATGCTGTGGTTTGTTACATTTTCATAAGCAGAGTTCAACTAGATATGGTCCGTATGAGTAGGAAACACAGCTCTTTTTTTCTGGGCATACTCATGTTTCTTGCTATATTTCAGATTCGGGAAAGAAGAGGAAGCTTCTCGCGTTAAAACAGAGGGTGTTTCATGGATGAGAACACTGGTCTGAATTTCCCTTCACAAACGGAGTTAAACCACAGCCTCTGTGTCTTAATACAAGCAAGAGTTCATTTCTGGTAAACCCAGGGGTTTTTCCGCTCAAATGAATTTACACAGTTCATGAACCCAACACGTTTTTCACTATTAACTAAAGAGCATCTATGTAACACATGCTGTGGTTTGTTACAGTTTCGTAAGCAGAGTTCAACTAGATATGGTCCATATGAGTAGGAAACACAGTTCTTTTTTTCTGGACATGCTCATATTTCTTGCTGTATTGCAGACTCTGGACAGAAGAGGATGCATCTTGCGTTGAAATAGAGTGTGTTTCATGGATGAGAACACTGTCTGAATTTCCCTTCACAAACGGAGTTAAACCGAAGCCTCTGTGTCTTCGTACATGCAAGAGTTCATTTCCTTAAACCCAGTGATTTTTTCGGCTCAAATGAATTTACACAGTTCACGAACCAAACAGGATTTTCACTATTATCTAAAGAGCATCTATGTAACACATGCTGTGGTTTGTTACAGTTTCATAAGCAGAGTTCAACTAGATATGGTCCGTATGAGTAGGAAACACAGCTCTATTTTCTGGGCATACTCATGTTTCTTGCTATATTTCAGATTCGGGAAAGAAGAGGAAGCTTCTCGCGTTAAAACAGAGGGTGTTTCATGGATGAGAACACTGGTCTGAATTTCCCTTCACAAACGGAGTTAAACCACAGCCTCTGTGTCTTCATACATGCAAGAGTTCATTTCCTTAAACCCAGTGATTTTTCGGCTCAAATGAATTTACACAGTTCACGAACCAAACAGGATTTTCACTATTAACTAAAGAGCATCTGTGTAACACATGCTATTGTTTGTTACAGTTTCATAAGCAGAGTTCCACAAGATATGGTCCATATGAGCAGGAAACACAGTTCTTTTTTTCTGGGCATGTTCATGTTTCTTGCTGTATTGCAGATGCTGGAAAGAAGAGCATGCTTCTTGTGTTAAAACTGAGTGTGTTTCATGGATGAGAACACTGGTCTGAATTTTCTTTCAGAAACGGAGTTAAACCAAAGTCTCTGTGTCTTCCTACAATCAAGAGTTCATATCCGGTAAACCCAGTGATTTTTCGGATCAAATGAATTTACACAGTTCTTGAACCCAACAGCATTTTCACTATTAGGTAAAGAGCATGTATGTAGAGATGCTGTGGTTTGTTACAGTTTCATAAGCAGAGTTCAAATAGATATGGTCCGTATGAGTTGGAAACACAGTTCTTTTTTCCAGACATGCTCATATTTCTTGCTGTATTGCAGACTCTGGACGGAAGAGGATGCTTCTTGCGTTAAAACAGAGTGTGTTCCATGGATGAGAACACTGGTCTGAATTTCCCTTCACAAATGGAGTTAAACCAAGCCTCTGTGTCTTTCTACAAGCAAGAGTTCATTTCCGGTAAACCCAGTGATTTTTTCGGCTCAAATGAATTTACACAGTTCACAAACCCAACACGATTTTCACTATTAACTAAAGAGCATCTAGGTAAGAGATGCTGTGGTTTGTTACCGTTTCATAAGCAGAGTTCAACTAGATATGGTCCATATGAGTAAGAAACACAGTTCTTTTTTTGGGGGCATGCTCATGTTCTTGCTGTATTGGAGACACTGGAAAGAAGAGGATGCTTCTTGCGTTAAAGCAGAGTATGTTTCATGGATGAGAATGTCTGAAATTCCCTTCACAAACGGTGTTAAACCACAGCCTGTGTGTCTTCCTACGAGCAAGAGTTCATTTCCGGTAAACCCAGTGATTTTTCGAATCAAATGATTTTACACAGTTCTTGAACCCAACAGAATTTTCACTATTAACTAAAGAGCATCTATGTAAGAGATGCTGTGGTTTGTTACAGTTTCATAAGCATAGTTCAACTACATAAAGTCCGTATGAGTAGGAAAAACACTTCTTTTTTTCTGGACATGCTCATATTTCTTGCTGTTTTGCAGACTCTGGAAAGAAGAGGATGCTACTTGCGTTAAAACAGAGGGTGTTTCATGGATGAGCACACTGGTCTGAATTTCCCTTCACAAATGGAGTTAAACCAAAGCCTCTGTGTCTCCCTACAAGCAAGAGTTCATTTCCGGTGAACCCAGTGATTTTTCGGGTCAAATGAATTTACACAGTTTTGAAACCAACATGTTTTTCACTATTAACTAAAGAGCATGTATGTAACACATGCTGTGGTTTGTTACAGTTTCATAAGCAGAGTTCAACTAGATATGGTCCGTATGAGTTGGTAACACAGTTCTTTTTTTCTGAGCATGCTCATATTTCTTGCTGTATTGCAGATTCTGGAAAGAAGAGGAAGCTTCTTGCGTTAAAACAGAAGGTGTTTCATGGATGAGAACACTGGTCTGAATTTCCCTTCACAAACGGAGTTAAACCAAAGTCTCTGTGTCTTCCTACAAGCAAGAGTTCATATCCGGTAAACCCAGTGATTTTTCGGCTCAAAAGAATTTACACAGTTCTTGAAACCAACAGGTTTTTCGCTATTAACAAAAGAGCATCTATGTAACACATGCTGTGGTTTGTTACATTTTCATAAGCAGAGTTCAACTAGATATGGTCCGTATGAGTAGGAAACACAGCTCTTTTTTTCTGGGCATACTCATGTTTCTTGCTATATTTCAGATTCGGGAAAGAAGAGGAAGCTTCTCGCGTTAAAACAGTGGGTGTTTCATGGATGAGAACACTGGTCTGAATTTCCCTTCACAAACGGAGTTAAACCACAGCCTCTGTGTCTTAATACAAGCAAGAGTTCATTTCTGGTAAACCCAGGGGTTTTTCCGCTCAAATGAATTTACACAGTTCATGAACCCAACACGTTTTTCACTATTAACTAAAGAGCATCTATTTAACACATGCTGTGGTTTGTTACAGTTTCGTAAGCAGAGTTCAACTAGATATGGTCCATATGAGTAGGAAACACAGTTCTTTTTTTCTGGACATGCTCATATTTCTTGCTGTATTGCAGACTCTGGACAGAAGAGGATGCATCTTGCGTTGAAATAGAGTGTGTTTCATGGATGAGAACACTGGTCTGAATTTCCCTTCACAAACGGAGTTAAACCGAAGCCTCTGTGTCTTCGTACATGCAAGAGTTCATTTCCTTAAACCCAGTGATTTTTTCGGCTCAAATGAATTTACACAGTTCACGAACCAAACAGGATTTTCACTATTATCTAAAGAGCATCTATGTAACACATGCTGTGGTTTGTTACAGTTTCATAAGCAGAGTTCAACTAGATGTGGTCCGTATGAGCAGGAAACACAGTTCATTTTTTCTGGGCATGCTCATGTTTCTTGCTGTATTGCAGATGCTGGAAAGGAGCGCATGCTTCTTGCGTTAAAACAGAGTATGTTTCATGGATGAGAACACTGGTCTGAATTTTCCTTCAGAAACGGAGTTAAACCAAAGTCTCTGTGTCTTCCTACAAGCAAGAGTTCATATCCGGTAAACCCAGTGATTTTTCGGCTCAAATGAATTTACAGTTCACGCACACAACACGTTTTTCACTTTTAACCTAAGAGCATCTATGTAAGAGATGCTGTGGTTTGTTACAGTTTCATAATCAGAGTTCAAGTAGATATGGTCTGTATGTGTAGGGAACCCAGTTCATTTTTTCTGGCCATGCTCATATTTCTTGCTGTATTGGAGACGCTTGAAGAAGAGCATGCTTCTTGCGTTATAACAGAGTATGTTTCATGGATGAGAACACTGGTCTGAATTTTCCTTCAGAAACGGAGTTAAACCAAAGTCTCTGTGTCTTCCTACAAGCAAGAGTTCATATCCGGTAAACCCAGTGATTTTTCGGTTCAAAAGAATTTACACAGTTCTTGAAACCAACAGGTTTTTCACTATTAACAAAAGAGCATCTATGTAACACATGCTGTGGTTTGTTACATTTTCATAAGCAGAGTTCTACTAGATATGGTCCGTATGAGTAGGAAACACAGCTCTTTTTTTCTGGGCATACTCATGTTTCTTGCTATATTTCAGATTCGGGAAAGAAGAGGAAGCTTCTCACGTTAAAACAGAGGGTGTTTCATGGATGAGAACACTGGTCTGAATTTCCCTTCACAAATGGAGTTAAACCAAAGCCTCTGTGTCTCCCTACAAGCAAGAGTTCATTTCCGGTGAACCCAGTGATTTCTCGGGTCAAATGAATTTACACAGTTTTGAAACCAACATGTTTTTCACTATTAACTAAAGAGCATGTATGTAACACATGCTGTGGTTTGTTACCATTTCATAAGCAGAGTTCAACTAGATATGGTCCGTATGAGAAGGTAACACAGTTCTTTTTTTCTGAGCATGCTCATGCTTCTTGCTTTATTGCTGAATATGGAAAGAAGAGGAAGCTTCTTGCGTTAAAACAGAAGGTGTTTCATGGATGAGAACACTGGTCTGAATTTCCCTTCAAAAACGGAGTTAAACCAAAGCCCCTGTGTCTTCCTACAAGCAAGAGTTGTTTTCTGATAAACCCAGTGATTTTTCGGCTCAAATGAATTTACACAGTTCACGAACCCAACAGGATTTTCACTATTAACTAAAGAGCATCTGTGTAAGAAATGCTGTGCTTTGTTACAGTTTCATAAGCAGAGTTTAACTAGATATGATCTGTATGAGTAAGAAACACAGTTCTTTTTTTGTGGCCATGATCATGTTTCTTGCTGTATTGGAGACGCTGGAAAGAAGAGCATGCTTCTTACGTTAAAACAGAGTATGTTTCTTGGATGAGAACACTGGTCTGAATTTTCCTTCAGAAATGGAATTAAACCAAAGTCTTGTGTCTTCCTACAAGCAAGAGTTCATTTCCGGTGAACCCAGGGATTTTTCGGCTCAAATGAATTTACACAGTTCACGAATCCAACAGGTTTTTCACTATTAACTAAAGAGCACCAATGTCAGACATGCTGTAATTTGTTATAGTTTCATAAGCAGAGTTCAACTATATATGGTCCATATGAGTTTGAAACACAGCTCTTTTTTTCTGGGCATGCTCATGTTTCTTGATATATTGCAGACTCGGGAAAGAAGAGGAAGCTTCTTGCGTTAAAGAGAGCATGTTTCATGGATGAGAACACTGGTCTGAATTTCCCTTCACAAACGGAGTTAAACCACAGCCTGTGTGTCTTCCTACAAGCAAGAGTTCATTTCTGGTAAACCCAGTGATTTTTCGGATCAAATGAATTTACCCAGTTCTTGAACCCAACAGGATTTTCACTATTAACTAAAGAGCATCTATGTTAGAGATGCTGTGGTTTGTTACAGTTTCATAAGCAGAGCTCAACTAGATAAGGTCCGTATGAGTAGGAAAAACACTTCTTTTTTTCTGGACATGCTCATATTTCTTACTGTATTGCAGATTCTGGAAAGAAGAGGATGCTACTTGCGTTAAAACAGAGGGTGTTTCATGGATGAGCACACTGGTCTGAATTTCCCTTCACAAATGGAGTTAAACCACAGCCTCTGTGTCTCCCTACAAGCAAGAGTTCATTTCTGGTAAACCCAGGGGTTTTTCCGCTCAAATGAATTTACACGGTTCATGAACCCAACATGTTTTTCACTATTAACTAAAGAGCATGTATGTAACACATGCTGAGGTTTGTTACAGTTTCATAAGCAGAGTTCAACTAGACATGGTCCGTATGAATAGGAAACACAGTTATTTTTTGCTGGGCATGCTCATGTTTCCTGTTTTATTGGAGACACTGGAAAGAAGAGCATGCTTCTTGCGTTAAAACAGAATATGTTTCATGGAAGAGAACAATGGTCTGAATTTTCATTCAGAAACGGAGTTAAAGCAAAGTCTCTGTGTCTTCCTACAAGCAAGAGTTCATTTCAGGTAAACCCAGTGTTTTTTCGGCTCAAATGAATTTACACAGATCACGAACCCAACACGATTTTCACTATTAACTAAAGACCATCTATGTAACACATGCTGTGGTTTGTTACAGTTTCATAAGCAGAGTTCAACTAGATATGGTCCGTATGAGTAGGAAATACAGTTCTTTTTTTCTGGGCATGCTCATGTTTCTTGCTGTATTAGAGACACTGGAAAGAAGAGCACCCTCTTTGCGTTAAAACAGAGTGTGTTTCATGGATTACGTCTCTGGTGTGAATTTCCCTTCACAAACGGAGTGAAACCAAAGCCTCTGTGTCTTCCTACTAAAAGAGTTCATTTCTGGTAAACCCAGGGGTTTTTCGGCTCAAATGAATTTACACAGTTCATGAACCCAACTCGTTTTTCACTATTAACTAAAGAGCATCTGTGTAACACATGCTGTTGTTTGTTACAGTTTCATAAGCAGAGTTCAACTAGATATGGTCCATATGAGCAGGAAACACAGTTCTTTTTTTCTGGGCATGTTCATTTTTCTTGCTGTATTGGAGATGCTGGAAAGAAGAGCATGCTTCTTGTGTTAAAACAGAGTATGTTTCATGGATGAGAACACTGGTCTGAATTTTCTTTCAGAAACGGAGTTAAACCAAAGTCTCTGTGTCTTCCTACAATCAAGAGTTCATATCCGGTAAACCCAGTGATTTTTCGGATCAAATGAATTTACACAGTTCTTGAACCCAACAGCATTTTCACTATTAGGTAAAGTGCATGTATGTAGAGATGCTGTGGTTTGTTACAGTTTCATAAGCAGAGTTCAACTAGATATGGTTGGTATGAGTTGGAAACACAGTTCTTTTTTCCAGACATGCTCATATTTCTTGCTGTATTGCAGACTCTGGACGGAAGAGGATGCTTCTTGCGTTAAAACAGAGGGTGTTTCATGGATGAGCACACTGGTCTGAATTTCCCTTCACAAATGGAGTTAAACCAAAGCCTCTGTGTCTCCCTACAAGCAAGAGTTCATTTCCGGTGAACCCAGTGATTTTTCGGGTCAAATGAATTTACACAGTTTTGAAACCAACATGTTTTTCACTATTAACTAAAGAGCATGTATGTAACTCATGCTGTGGTTTGTTACCATTTCATAAGCAGAGTTCAACTAGATATGGTCCGTATGAGTAGGTAACACAGTTCTTTTTTTCTGAGCATGCTCATGCTTCTTGCTTTATTGCTGAATCTGGAAAGAAGAGGAAGCTTCTTGCGTTAAAACAGAAGGTGTTTCATGGATGAGAACACTGGTCTGAATTTCCCTTCACAAACGGAGTTAAACCAAAGCCCCTGTGTCTTCCTACAAGCAAGAGTTGTTTTCTGATAAACCCAGTGATTTTTCGGCTCAAATGAATTTACACAGTTCACGAACCCAACAGGATTTTCACTATTAACTAAAGAGCATCTGTGTAAGAAATGCTGTGCTTTGTTACAGTTTCATAAGCAGAGTTTAACTAGATATGATCCGTATGAGTAAGAAACACAGTTCTTTTTTTGTGGCCATGATCATGTTTCTTGCTGTATTGGAGACGCTGGAAAGAAGAGCATGCTTCTTACGTTAAAACAGAGTATGTTTCTTGGATGAGAACACTGGTCTGAATTTTCCTTCAGAAATGGAATTAAACCAAAGTCTTGTGTCTTCCTAGAAGCAAGAGTTCATTTCCGGTGAACCCAGGGATTTTTCGGCTCAAATGAATTTACACAGTTCACGAATCCAACAGGTTTTTCACTATTAACTAAAGAGCACCAATGTCAGACATGCTGTAGTTTGTTATAGTTTCATAAGCAGAGTTCAACTATATATGGTCCATATGAGTTTGAAACACAGCTCTTTTTTTCTGGGCATGCTCATGTTTCTTGATATATTGCAGACTCAGGAAAGAAGAGGAAGCTTCTTGCGTTAAAGAGAGCGTGTTTCATGGATGAGAACACTGGTCTGAATTTCCCTTCACAAACGGAGTTAAACCACAGCCTGTGTGTCTTCCTACAAGCAAGAGTTCATTTCCGGTAAACCCAGTGATTTTTCGGATCAAATGAATTTACACAGTTCTTGAACCCAACAGGATTTTCACTATTAACTAAAGAGCATCTATGTTAGAGATGCTGTGGTTTGTTACAGTTTCATAAGCAGAGCTCAACTAGATAAGGTCCGTATGAGTAGGAAAAACACTTCTTTTTTTCTGGACATGCTCATATTTCTTGCTGTATTGCAGATTCTGGAAAGAAGAGGATGCTACTTGCGTTAAAACAGAGGGTGTTTCATGGATGAGCACACTGGTCTGAATTTCCCTTCACAAATGGAGTTAAACCAAAGCCTCTGTGTCTCCCTACAAGCAAGAGTTCATTTCGGTTAACGCAGTGATTTTTCGGCTCAAATGAATTTACACAATTCCCGAACCCAACAGGATTTTCACTATTAACTAAAGAGCACCTATGTCAGAGATGCTGTCGTTTGTTACAGTTTCATAAGCAGAGTTCAACTAGATATGGTCCATATGAGTAGGAAACACAGTTCTTTTTTTCTGGGCATTCTCATGTTTCTTGCTGTATTGGAGACGCTTGAAGAAGAGCATGCTTCTTGCGTTATAACAGAGTATGTTTCTTAGATGAGAACACTGGTCTGAATTTTCCTTCCGAAACGGAGGTAAACCAAAGTCTCTGTGTCTTCCTACAAGCAAGCGTTCATATCCGGTAAACCCAGGGATTTTTCGGCTCAAAAGAATTTACACAGTTCTTGAAACCAACAGGTTTTTCACTATTAACAAAAGAGCATCTATGTAACACATGCTGTGGTTTGTTACATTTTCATAAGCAGAGTTCAACTAGATATGGTCCGTATGAGTAGGAAACACAGCTCTTTTTTTCTGGGCATACTCATGTTTCTTGCTATATTTCAGATTCGGGAAAGAAGAGGAAGCTTCTCGCGTTAAAACAGAGGGTGTTTCATGGATGAGAACACTGGTCTGAATTTCCCTTCACACACGGAGTTAAACCACAGCCTCTGTGTCTTAATACAAGCAAGAGTTCATTTCTGGTAAACCCAGGGGTTTTTCCGCTCAAATGAATTTACACGGTTCATGAACCCAACATGTTTTTCACTATTAACTAAAGAGCATGTATGTAACACATGCTGAGGTTTGTTACAGTTTCATAAGCAGAGTTCAACTAGATATGGTCCGTATGAATAGGAAAAACAGTTATTTTTTGCTGGGCATGCTCATGTTTCCTGTTTTATTGGAGACACTGGAAAGAAGAGCATGCTTCTTGCGTTAAAACAGAATATGTTGCATGGAAGAGAACACTGGTCTGAATTTTCATTCAGAAACGGAGTTAAACCAAAGTCTCTCTGTCTTCCTACAAGCAAGAGTTCATTTCAGGTAATCCCAGTGATTTTTCGTCTCAAATGAATTTACACAGTTCATGAACCCAACACGTTTTTCACTATTAACTAAAGAGCATCTATTTAACACATGCTGTGCTTTGTTACAGTTTCGTAAGCAGAGTTCAACTAGATATGGTCCATATGAGCAGGAAACACAGTTCTTTTTTTCTGGGCATGTTCATTTTTCTTGCTGTATTGGAGATGCTGGAAAGAAGAGCATGCTTCTTGTGTTAAAACAGAGTATGTTTCATGGATGAGAGCACTGGTCTGAATTTTCTTTCAGAAACGGAGTTAAACCAAAGTCTCTGTGTCTTCCTACAATCAAGAGTTCATATCCGGTAAACCCAGTGATTTTTCGGATCAAATGAATTTACACAGTTCTTGAACCCAACAGCATTTTCACTATTAGGTAAAGTGCATGTATGTAGAGATGCTGTGGTTTGTTACAGTTTCATAAGTAGAGTTCAACTAGATATGGTTGGTATGAGTTGGATACACAGTTCTTTTTTCCAGACATGCTCATATTTCTTGCTGTATTGCAGACTCTGGATGGAAGAGGATGCTTCTTGCGTTAAAACAGAGGGTGTTTCATGGATGAGAACACTGGTCTGAATTTCCCTTCACAAACGGAGTTAAACCAAAGCTTCTGTGTCTTCCTACAAGCAAGAGTTCATTTCCGGTAAAACCAGTGATTTTTTCGGCTCAAATGAATTTACACAGTTCAGGAACCCAACACGATTTTCACTATTAACTAAAGAGCATCTAGGTAAGAGATGCTGTGGTTTGTTACAGTTTCATAAGCAGATTCAACTAGATATGGACCTTATGAGTAGGAAACACAGTTCTTTTTGGGGGGCATGCTCATGTTCTTGCTGTATTGGAGACACTGGAAAGAAGAGGATGCTTCTTGCGTTAAAGCAGAGTATGTTTCATGGATGAGAACACTGGTCTGAAATTCCCTTCACAAACGGTGTTAAACCACAGCCTGTGTGTCTTCCTACGAGCAAGAGTTCATTTCCGGTAAACCCAGTGATTTTTCGGCTCAAATGAATTTACACAGTTCTTGAACCCAACAGAATTTTCACTATTACCTAAAGAGCATCTATGTAAGAGATGCTGTGGTTTGTTACAGTTTCATAAGCATAGTTCAACTACATAAGGTCCGTATGAGTAGGAAAAACACTTCTTTTTTTCTGGACATGCTCATGTTTCTTGCTGTTTTGCAGACTCTGGAAAGAAGAGGATGCTACTTGCGTTAAAAGAGAGGGTGTTTCATGGATGAGCACACTGGTCTGAATTTCCCTTCACAAATGGAGTTAAACCAAAGCCTCTGTGTCTCCCTACAAGCAAGAGTTCATTTCCGGTGAACCCAGTGATTTTTCGGGTCAAATGAATTTACACAGTTTTGAAACCAACATGTTTTTCACTATTAACTAAAGAGCATGTATGTAACACATGCTGTGGTTTGTTACCGTTTCATAAGCAGAGTTCAACTAGATATGGTCCGTATGAGTAGGTAACACAGTTCTTTTTTTCTGAGCATGCTCATGCTTCTTGCTTTATTGCTGAATCTGGAAAGAAGAGGAAGCTTCTTGCGTTAAAGAGAGCGTGTTTCATGGATGAGAACACTGGTCTGAATTTCCCTTCACAAACGGAGTTAAACCAAAGCCCCTGTGTCTTCCTACAAGCAAGAGTTGTTTTCCGATAAACCCAGTGATTTTTCGGCTCAAATGAATTTACACAGTTCACGAACCCAACAGGATTTTCACTATTAACTAAAGAGCATCTGTGTAAGAGATGCTGTGCTTTGTTACAGTTTCATAAGCAGAGTTTAACTAGATATGATCCGTATGAGTAAGAAACACAGTTCTTTTTTTGTGGCCATGATCATGTTTCTTGCTGTATTGGAGACGCTGGAAAGAAGAGCATGCTTCTTACGTTAAAACAGAGTATGTTTCTTGGATGAGAACACTGGTCTGAATTTTCCTTCAGAAATGGAATTAAACCAAAGTCTTGTGTCTTCCTACAAGCAAGAGTTCATTTCCGGTGAACCCAGGGATTTTTCGGCTCAAATGAATTTACACAGTTCACGAATCCAACAGGTTTTTCACTATTAACTAAAGAGCACCACTGTCAGACATGCTGTAGTTTGTTATAGTTTCATAAGCAGAGTTCAACTATATATGGTCCATATGAGTTTGAAACACAGCTCTTTTTTTCTGGGCATGCTCATGTTTCTTGATATATTGCAGACTCGGGAAAGAAGAGGATGCTACTTGCGTTAAAACAGAGGGTGTTTCATGGATGAGCACACTGGTCTGAATTTCCCTTCACAAATGGAGTTAAACCAAAGCCTCTGTGTCTCCCTACAAGCAAGAGTTCATTTCGGTGAACGCAGTGATTTTTCGGCTCAAATGAATTTACACAATTCCCGAACCCAACAGGATTTTCACTATTAACTAAAGAGCACCTATGTCAGAGATGCTGTCGTTTGTTACAGTTTCATAAGCAGAGTTCAACTAGATATGGTCCATATGAGTAGGAAACACAGTTCTTTTTTTCTGGGCATTCTCATGTTTCTTGCTGTATTGGAGACGCTTGAAGAAGAGCATGCTTCTTGCGTTATAACAGAGTATGTTTCTTAGATGAGAACACTGGTCTGAATTTTCCTTCCGAAACGGAGTTAAACCAAAGTCTCTGTGTCTTCCTACAAGCAAGAGTTCATATCCGGTAAACCCAGTGATTTTTCGGCTCAAAAGAATTTACACAGTTCTTGAAACCAACAGGTTTTTCACTATTAACTAAAGAGCATCTATGTAACACATGCTGTGGTTTGTTACATTTTCATAAGCAGAGTTCAACTAGATATGGTCCGTATGAGTAGGAAACACAGCTTTTTTTTTCTGGGCATACTCATATTTCTTGCTGTATTGCAGACTCTGGAAAGAAGAGGATGCATCTTGCGTTGAAATAGAGAGTGTTTCATGGATGAGAACACTGGTCTGAATTTCCCTTCACAAACGGAGTTAAACTAAAGCCTCTGTATCTTTGTACATGCAAGAGTTCATTTCCTTAAACCCAGTGATTTTTTCGGCTCAAATGAATTTACACAGTTCATGAATCCAACACGTTTTTCACTATTAACTAAAGAGCATCTATGTAACACATGCTGTGGTTTGTTACAGTTTCATAAGCAGAGTTCAACTAGATATGGTCTGTATGAGCAGGAAACACAGTTCTTTTTTTCTGGGCATGCTCATGTTTCTTGCTGTATTGCAGATGCTGGAAAGGAGCGCATGCTTCTTGCGTTAAAACAGAGTATGTTTCATGGATGAGAACACTGGTCTGAATTTTCCTTCAGAAATGGAGTTAAACCAAAGTCTCTGTGTCTTCCTACAAGCAAGAGTTCATATCCAGTAAACCCAGTGATTTTTCGGATCAAATGAATTTACACAGTTCTTGAACCCAACAGCATTTTCACTATTACCTAAAGAGCATCTATGTAAGAGATGCTGTAGTTTGTTACAGTTTCATAAGCATAGTTCAACTATATAAAGTCCGTATGAGTAGGAAAAACACTTCTTTTTTTCTGGACATGCTCATATTTCTTGCTGTTTTGCAGACTCTGGAAAGAAGAGGATGCTACTTGCGTTAAAACAGAGGGTGTTTCATGGATGAGCACACTGGTCTGAATTTCCCTTCACAAATGGAGTTAAACCAAAGCCTCTGTGTCTCCCTACAAGCAAGAGTTCATTTCCGGTGAACCCAGTGATTTTTTGGCTCAAATGAATTTACACTGTTTTGAAACCAACATGTTTTTCACTATTAACTAAAGAGCATGTATGTAACACATGCTGTGGTTTGTTACCGTTTCATAAGCAGAGTTCAACTAGATATGGTCCGTATGAGTAGGAAACACAGTTCTTTTTTTTGGGGCATGCTCATGTTCTTGCTGTATTGGAGACACTGGAAAGAAGAGGATGCTTCTTGCGTTAAACAGAGTATGTTTCATGGATGAGAACACTGGTCTGAAATTCCCTTCACAAACGGTGTTAAACCACAGCCTGTGTGTCTTCCTACGAGCAAGAGTTCATTTCCGGTAAACCCAGTGATTTTTCGGATCAAATGAATTTACACAGTTCTTGAACCCAACAGAATTTTCACTATTACCTAAAGAGCATCTATGTAAGAGATGCTGTGGTTTGTTACAGTTTCATAAGCATAGTTCTACTACATAAGGTCCGTATGTGTAGGAAAAACACTTCTTTTTTCTGGACATGCTCATATTTCTTGCTGTTTTGCAGACTCTGGAAAGAAGAGGATGCTACTTGCGTTAAAACAGAGGGTGTTTCATGGATGAGCACACTGGTCTGAATTTCCCTTCACAAATGGAGTTAAACCAAAGCCTCTGTGTCTCCCTACAAGCAAGAGTTCATTTCCGGTGAACCCAGTGATTTCTCGGCTCAAATGAATTTACACAGTTTTGAAACCAAGATGTTTTTCACTATTAACTAAAGAGCATGTATGTAACACATGCTGTGGTTTGTTACCGTTTCATAAGCAGAGTTCAACTAGATATGGTCCGTATGAGTAGGTAACACAGTTCTTTTTTTCTGAGCATGCTCATGCTTCTTGCTTTATTGCTGAATCTGGAAAGAAGAGGAAGCTTCTTGCGTTAAAACTTAAGGTGTTTCATCGTTTAGAACACTGGTCTGAATTTCCCTTCACAAACGGAGTTAAACCAAAGCCCCTGTGTCTTCCTACAAGCAAGAGTTGTTTTCCGATAAACCCAGTGATTTTTCGGCTCAAATGAATTTACACAGTTCACGAACCCAACAGGATTTTCACTATTAACTAAAGAGCATCTGTGTAAGAGATGCTGTGCTTTGTTACAGTTTCATAAGCAGAGTTTAACTAGATATGATCCGTATGAGTAAGAAACACAGTTCTTTTTTTGTGGCCATGATCATGTTTCTTGCTGTATTGGAGACGCTGGAAAGAAGAGCATGCTTCTTACGTTAAAACAGAGTATGTTTCTTGGATGAGAACACTGGTCTGAATTTTCCTTCAGAAATGGAATTAAACCAAAGTCTTGTGTCTTCCTACAAGCAAGAGTTCATTTCCGGTGAACCCAGGGATTTTTCGGCTCAAATGAATTTACACAGTTCACGAATCCAACAGGTTTTTCACTATTAACTAAAGAGCACCAATGTCAGACATGCTGTAGTTTGTTATAGTTTCATAAGCAGAGTTCAACTATATATGGTCCATATGAGTTTGAAACACAGCTCTTTTTTTCTGGGCATGCTCATGTTTCTTGATATATTGCAGACTCGGGAAAGAAGAGGAAGCTTCTTGCGTTAAAGAGAGCGTGTTTCATGGATGAGAACACTGGTCTGAATTTCCCTTCACAAACGGAGTTAAACCACAGCCTGTGTGTCTTCCTACAAGCAAGAGTTCATTTCCGGTAAACCCAGTGATTTTTCGGCTCAAAAGAATTTACACAGTTCTTGAAACCAACAGGTTTTTCACTATTAACTAAAGAGCATCTATGTAACACATGCTGTGGTTTGTTACATTTTCATAAGCAGAGTTCAACTAGATATGGTCCGTATGAGTAGGAAACACAGCTTTTTTTTTCTGGGCATACTCATATTTCTTGCTGTATTGCAGACTCTGGAAAGAAGAGGATGCATCTTGCGTTGAAATAGAGAGTGTTTCATGGATGAGAACACTGGTCTGAATTTCCCTTCACAAACGGAGTTAAACTAAAGCCTCTGTATCTTTGTACATGCAAGAGTTCATTTCCTTAAACCCAGTGATTTTTTCGGCTCAAATGAATTTACACAGTTCATGAATCCAACACGTTTTTCACTATTAACTAAAGAGCATCTATGTAACACATGCTGTGGTTTGTTACAGTTTCATAAGCAGAGTTCAACTAGATATGGTCTGTATGAGCAGGAAACACAGTTCTTTTTTTCTGGGCATGCTCATGTTTCTTGCTGTATTGCAGATGCTGGAAAGGAGCGCATGCTTCTTGCGTTAAAACAGAGTATGTTTCATGGATGAGAACACTGGTCTGAATTTTCCTTCAGAAACGGAGTTAAACCAAAGTCTCTGTGTCTTCCTACAAGCAAGAGTTCATATCCAGTAAACCCAGTGATTTTTCGGATCAAATGAATTTACACAGTTCTTGAACCCAACAGCATTTTCACTATTACCTAAAGAGCATCTATGTAAGAGATGCTGTAGTTTGTTACAGTTTCATAAGCATAGTTCAACTATATAAAGTCCGTATGAGTAGGAAAAACACTTCTTTTTTTCTGGACATGCTCATATTTCTTGCTGTTTTGCAGACTCTGGAAAGAAGAGGATGCTACTTGCGTTAAAACAGAGGGTGTTTCATGGATGAGCACACTGGTCTGAATTTCCCTTCACAAATGGAGTTAAACCAAAGCCTCTGTGTCTCCCTACAAGCAAGAGTTCATTTCCGGTGAACCCAGTGATTTTTTGGCTCAAATGAATTTACACTGTTTTGAAACCAACATGTTTTTCACTATTAACTAAAGAGCATGTATGTAACACATGCTGTGGTTTGTTACCGTTTCATAAGCAGAGTTCAACTAGATATGGTCCGTATGAGTAGGAAACACAGTTCTTTTTTTTGGGGCATGCTCATGTTCTTGCTGTATTGGAGACACTGGAAAGAAGAGGATGCTTCTTGCGTTAAACAGAGTATGTTTCATGGATGAGAACACTGGTCTGAAATTCCCTTCACAAACGGTGTTAAACCACAGCCTGTGTGTCTTCCTACGAGCAAGAGTTCATTTCCGGTAAACCCAGTGATTTTTCGGATCAAATGAATTTACACAGTTCTTGAACCCAACAGAATTTTCACTATTACCTAAAGAGCATCTATGTAAGAGATGCTGTGGTTTGTTACAGTTTCATAAGCATAGTTCTACTACATAAGGTCCGTATGTGTAGGAAAAACACTTCTTTTTTCTGGACATGCTCATATTTCTTGCTGTTTTGCAGACTCTGGAAAGAAGAGGATGCTACTTGCGTTAAAACAGAGGGTGTTTCATGGATGAGCACACTGGTCTGAATTTCCCTTCACAAATGGAGTTAAACCAAAGCCTCTGTGTCTCCCTACAAGCAAGAGTTCATTTCCGGTGAACCCAGTGATTTCTCGGCTCAAATGAATTTACACAGTTTTGAAACCAAGATGTTTTTCACTATTAACTAAAGAGCATGTATGTAACACATGCTGTGGTTTGTTACCGTTTCATAAGCAGAGTTCAACTAGATATGGTCCGTATGAGTAGGTAACACAGTTCTTTTTTTCTGAGCATGCTCATGCTTCTTGCTTTATTGCTGAATCTGGAAAGAAGAGGAAGCTTCTTGCGTTAAAACTTAAGGTGTTTCATCGTTTAGAACACTGGTCTGAATTTCCCTTCACAAACGGAGTTAAACCAAAGCCCCTGTGTCTTCCTACAAGCAAGAGTTGTTTTCCGATAAACCCAGTGATTTTTCGGCTCAAATGAATTTACACAGTTCACGAACCCAACAGGATTTTCACTATTAACTAAAGAGCATCTGTGTAAGAGATGCTGTGCTTTGTTACAGTTTCATAAGCAGAGTTTAACTAGATATGATCCGTATGAGTAAGAAACACAGTTCTTTTTTTGTGGCCATGATCATGTTTCTTGCTGTATTGGAGACGCTGGAAAGAAGAGCATGCTTCTTACGTTAAAACAGAGTATGTTTCTTGGATGAGAACACTGGTCTGAATTTTCCTTCAGAAATGGAATTAAACCAAAGTCTTGTGTCTTCCTACAAGCAAGAGTTCATTTCCGGTGAACCCAGGGATTTTTCGGCTCAAATGAATTTACACAGTTCACGAATCCAACAGGTTTTTCACTATTAACTAAAGAGCACCAATGTCAGACATGCTGTAGTTTGTTATAGTTTCATAAGCAGAGTTCAACTATATATGGTCCATATGAGTTTGAAACACAGCTCTTTTTTTCTGGGCATGCTCATGTTTCTTGATATATTGCAGACTCGGGAAAGAAGAGGAAGCTTCTTGCGTTAAAGAGAGCGTGTTTCATGGATGAGAACACTGGTCTGAATTTCCCTTCACAAACGGAGTTAAACCACAGCCTGTGTGTCTTCCTACAAGCAAGAGTTCATTTCCGGTAAACCCAGTGATTTTTCGGCTCAAAAGAATTTACACAGTTCTTGAAACCAACAGGTTTTTCACTATTAACTAAAGAGCATCTATGTAACACATGCTGTGGTTTGTTACATTTTCATAAGCAGAGTTCAACTAGATATGGTCCGTATGAGTAGGAAACACAGCTTTTTTTTTCTGGGCATACTCATATTTCTTGCTGTATTGCAGACTCTGGAAAGAAGAGGATGCATCTTGCGTTGAAATAGAGAGTGTTTCATGGATGAGAACACTGGTCTGAATTTCCCTTCACAAACGGAGTTAAACTAAAGCCTCTGTATCTTTGTACATGCAAGAGTTCATTTCCTTAAACCCAGTGATTTTTTCGGCTCAAATGAATTTACACAGTTCATGAATCCAACACGTTTTTCACTATTAACTAAAGAGCATCTATGTAACACATGCTGTGGTTTGTTACAGTTTCATAAGCAGAGTTCAACTAGATATGGTCTGTATGAGCAGGAAACACAGTTCTTTTTTTCTGGGCATGCTCATGTTTCTTGCTGTATTGCAGATGCTGGAAAGGAGCGCATGCTTCTTGCGTTAAAACAGAGTATGTTTCATGGATGAGAACACTGGTCTGAATTTTCCTTCAGAAACGGAGTTAAACCAAAGTCTCTGTGTCTTCCTACAAGCAAGAGTTCATATCCAGTAAACCCAGTGATTTTTCGGATCAAATGAATTTACACAGTTCTTGAACCCAACAGCATTTTCACTATTACCTAAAGAGCATCTATGTAAGAGATGCTGTAGTTTGTTACAGTTTCATAAGCATAGTTCAACTATATAAAGTCCGTATGAGTAGGAAAAACACTTCTTTTTTTCTGGACATGCTCATATTTCTTGCTGTTTTGCAGACTCTGGAAAGAAGAGGATGCTACTTGCGTTAAAACAGAGGGTGTTTCATGGATGAGCACACTGTTCTGAATTTCCCTTCACAAATGGAGTTAAACCAAAGCCTCTGTGTCTCCCTACAAGCAAGAGTTCATTTCCGGTGAACCCAGTGATTTTTTGGCTCAAATGAATTTACACTGTTTTGAAACCAACATGTTTTTCACTATTAACTAAAGAGCATGTATGTAACACATGCTGTGGTTTGTTACCGTTTCATAAGCAGAGTTCAACTAGATATGGTCCGTATGAGTAGGAAACACAGTTCTTTTTTTTGGGGCATGCTCATGTTCTTGCTGTATTGGAGACACTGGAAAGAAGAGGATGCTTCTTGCGTTAAAGCAGAGTATGTTTCATGGATGAGAACACTGGTCTGAAATTCCCTTCACAAACGGTGTTAAACCACAGCCTGTGTGTCTTCCTACGAGCAAGAGTTCATTTCCGGTAAACCCAGTGATTTTTCGGATCAAATGAATTTACACAGTTCTTGAACCCAACAGAATTTTCACTATTACCTAAAGAGCATCTATGTAAGAGATGCTGTGGTTTGTTACAGTTTCATAAGCATAGTTCTACTACATAAGGTCCGTATGTGTAGGAAAAACACTTCTTTTTTCTGGACATGCTCATATTTCTTGCTGTTTTGCAGACTCTGGAAAGAAGAGGATGCTACTTGCGTTAAAACAGAGGGTGTTTCATGGATGAGCACACTGGTCTGAATTTCCCTTCACAAATGGAGTTAAACCAAAGCCTCTGTGTCTCCCTACAAGCAAGAGTTCATTTCCGGTGAACCCAGTGATTTTTCGGCTCAAATGAATTTACACAGTTTTGAAACCAAGATGTTTTTCACTATTAACTAAAGAGCATGTATGTAACACATGCTGTGGTTTGTTACCGTTTCATAAGCAGAGTTCAACTAGATATGGTCCGTATGAGTAGGTAACACAGTTCTTTTTTTCTGAGCATGCTCATGCTTCTTGCTTTATTGCTGAATCTGGAAAGAAGAGGAAGCTTCTTGCGTTAAAACTTAAGGTGTTTCATGGTTTAGAACACTGGTCTGAATTTCCCTTCACAAACGGAGTTAAACCAAAGCCCCTGTGTCTTCCTACAAGCAAGAGTTGTTTTCCGATAAACCCAGTGATTTTTCGGCTCAAATGAATTTACACAGTTCACGAACCCAACAGGATTTTCACTATTAACTAAAGAGCATCTGTGTAAGAGATGCTGTGCTTTGTTACAGTTTCATAAGCAGAGTTTAACTAGATATGATCCGTATGAGTAAGAAACACAGTTCTTTTTTTGTGGCCATGATCATGTTTCTTGCTGTATTGGAGACGCTGGAAAGAAGAGCATGCTTCTTACGTTAAAACAGAGTATGTTTCTTGGATGAGAACACTGGTCTGAATTTCCCTTCACAAACAGTGTTAAACCACAGCCTCTGTGTCTTCCTACAAGCAAGAGTTCATTTCCGGTGAACCCAGGGATTTTTCGGCTCAAATGAATTTACACAGTTCACGAATCCAACAGGTTTTTCACTATTAACTAAAGAGCACCAATGTCAGACATGCTGTAGTTTGTTATAGTTTCATAAGCAGAGTTCAACTATATATGGTCCATATGAGTTTGAAACACAGCTCTTTTTTTCTGGGCATGCTCATGTTTCTTGATATATTGCAGACTCGGGAAAGAAGAGGAAGCTTCTTGCGTTAAAGAGAGCGTGTTTCATGGATGAGAACACTGGTCTGAATTTCCCTTCACAAACGGAGTTAAACCACAGCCTGTGTGTCTTCCTACAAGCAAGAGTTCATTTCCGGTAAACCCAGTGATTTTTCGGATCAAATGAATTTACACAGTTCTTGAACCCAACAGGATTTTCACTATTAACTAAAGAGCATCTATGTTAGAGATGCTGTGGTTTGTTACAGTTTCATAAGCAGAGCTCAACTAGATAAGGTCCGTATGAGTAGGAAAAACACTTCTTTTTTTCTGGACATGCTCATATTTCTTGCTGTATTGCAGATTCTGGAAAGAAGAGGATGCTACTTGCGTTAAAACAGAGGGTGTTTCATGGATGAGCACACTGGTCTGAATTTCCCTTCACAAATGGAGTTAAACCAAAGCCTCTGTGTCTCCCTACAAGCAAGAGTTCATTTCGGTGAACGCAGTGATTTTTCGGCTCAAATGAATTTACACAATTCCCGAACCCAACAGGATTTTCACTATTAACTAAAGAGCACCTATGTCAGAGATGCTGTCGTTTGTTACAGTTTCATAAGCAGATTCAAATAGATATGGTCCGTATGAGTAGGAAACACAGTTCTTTTTTTCTGGGCATTCTCATGTTTCTTGCTGTATTGGAGACGCTTGAAGAAGAGCATGCTTCTTGCGTTATAACAGAGTATGTTTCTTAGATGAGAACACTGGTCTGAATTTTCCTTCCGAAACGGAGTTAAACCAAAGTCTCTGTGTCTTCCTACAAGCAAGAGTTCATATCCGGTAAACCCAGTGATTTTTCGGCTCAAAAGAATTTACACAGTTCTTGAAACCAACAGGTTTTTCACTATTAACTAAAGAGCATCTATGTAACACATGCTGTGGTTTGTTACATTTTCATAAGCAGAGTTCAACTAGATATGGTCCGTATGAGTAGGAAACACAGTTCTTTTTTTCTGGACATGCTCATATTTCTTGCTGTATTGCAGACTCTGGACAGAAGAGGATGCATCTTGCGTTGAAATAGAGGGTGTTTCATGGATGAGAGCACTGGTCTGAATTTTCCTTCAGAAACGGAGTTAAACCAAAGTCTCTGTGTCTTCCTACAAGCAAGAGTTCATATCCGGTAAACCCAGTGATTTTTCGGCTCAAATGAATTTACACAGTTCATGAACCCAACACGATTTTCCCTATTATGTAAAGTGCATGTATGTAGAGATGCTGTGGTTTGTTACAGTTTCATAAGCAGAGTTCAACTAGATATGGTCTGTATGAGTAGGAAACACAGTTCTTTCTTTCTGGACATGCTCATATTTCTTGCTGTATTGCAGACTCTGGACGGAAGAGGATGCTTCTTGCGTTAAAACAGAGGGTGATTCACGGATGAGAACCCTGGTCTGAATTTTCTTTCAGAAACGGAGTTAAACCAAAGCCTCTGTGTCTTCCTACAAGCAAGAGTTCATATCCGGTAAACCCAGTGATTTTTCGGCTCCAATGAATTTACAGTTCACGAACACAACACGTTTTTCACTTTTAACTAAAGAGCATCTATGTAAGAGATGCTGTGGTTTGTTACAGTTTCATTATCAGAGTTCAAGTAGATATGGTCTGTATGAGTAGGAAACCCAGTTCATTTTTTCTGGACATGCTCATATTTCTTGCTGTATTGCAGACTCCGGAGAGAAGAGGAGGCTTCTTGCGTTAAAACAGAGGGTGTTTCATGGATGAGAACACTGGTCTGAATTTCCCTTCACAAACGGAGTTAAACCAAAGCCTCTGTGTCTTCCTACAAGCAAGAGTTCATTTCCGGTAAACTCAGTGATTTTTTCGGCTCAAATGAATTTACACAGTTCACGAACCCAACACGATTTTCACTATTAACTAAAGAGCATCTAGGTAAGAGATGCTGTCGTTTGTTACCGTTTCATAAGCAGATTCAACTAGATATGGACCTTATGAGTAGGAAACACAGTTCTTTTTTTTTGGGCATGCTCATGTTCTTGCTGTATTGGAGACACTGGAAAGAAGAGGATGCTTCTTGCATTAAAGCAGAGTATGTTTCATGGTTGAGAACACTGGTCTGAAATTCCCTTCACAAACGGTGTTAAACCACAGCCTGTGTGTCTTCCTACGAGCAAGAGTTCATTTCCGGTAAACCCAGTGATTTTTCGGCTCAAATGAATTTACACAGTTCTTGAACCCAACAGAATTTTCACTATTAACTAAAGAGCATCTATGTAAGAGATGCTATGGTTTGTTACAGTTTCATAAGCATAGTTCAACTACATAAGGTCCGTATGAGTAGGAAAAACACTTCTTTTTTTCTGGACATGCTCATATTTCTTGCTGTTTTGCAGACTCGGGAAAGAAGAGGATGCTTCTTGCGTTAAAACAGAGGGTGTTTCATGGATGAGAACACTGGTCTGAATTTCCCTTCACAAACGGAGTTAAACCACAGCCTCTGTGTCTTAATACAATCAAGAGTTCATTTCTGGTAAACCCAGGGGTTTTTCCGCTCAAATGAATTTACACGGTTCATGAACCCAACATGTTTTTCACTATTAACTAAAGAGCATGTATGTAACACATGCTGAGGTTTGTTACAGTTTCATAAGCAGAGTTCAACTAGATATGGTCCGTATGAATAGGAAAAACAGTTATTTTTTGCTGGGCATGCTCATGTTTCCTGTTTTATTGGAGACACTGGAAAGAAGAGCATGCTTCTTGCGTTAAAACAGAATATGTTGCATGGAAGAGAACACTGGTCTGAATTTTCATTCAGAAACGGAGTTAAACCAAAGTCTCTGTGTCTTCCTACAAGCAAGAGTTCATTTCAGGTAAACCCAGTGATTTTTCATCTCAAATGAATTTACACAGTTCATGAACCCAACACGTTATTCACTATTAACTAAAGAGCATCGATTTAACACATGCTGTGGTTTGTTACAGTTTCGTAAGCAGAGTTCAACTAGATATGGTCCATATGATTAGGAAACACAGTTCTTTTTTTCTGGACATGCTCATATTTCTTGCTGTATTGCAGACTCTGGACAGAAGAGGATGCATCTTGCGTTGAAATAGAGGGTGTTTCATGGATGAGAACACTGGTCTGAATTTCCCTTCACAAACGGAGTTAAACTAAAGCCTCTGTGTCTTCGTACATGCAAGAGTTCATTTCCTTAAACCCAGTGATTTTTTCGACTCAAATGAATTTACACAGTTCATGAACCCAACACGTTTTTCACTATTAACTAAAGAGCATCTATGTAATACATGCTGTGGTTTGTTACAGTTTCCTAAGCAGAGTTCAACTAGATATGGTCTGTATGAGCAGGAAACACAGTTCTTTTTTTCTGGGCATGCTCATGTTTCTTGCTGTATTGCAGATGCTGGAAAGGAGCGCATGCTTCTTGCGTTAAAACAGAGTATGTTTCATGGATGAGAACACTGGTCTGAATTTTCCTTCAGAAACGGAGTTAAACCAAAGTCTCTGTGTCTTCCTACAAGCAAGAGTTCATATCCAGTAAACCCAGTGATTTTTCGGATCAAATGAATTTACACAGTTCTTGAACCCAACAGCATTTTCCCTATTAGGTAAAGTGCATGTATGTAGAGATGCTGTGGTTTGTTACACTTTCATAAGCAGAGTTCAACTAGATATGGTCCGTATGAGTTGGAAACACAGTTCTTTTTTCCAGACATGCTCATATTTCTTGCTGTATTGCAGACTCTGGATGGAAGAGGATGCTTCTTGCGATAAAACAGAGGGTGTTTCATGGATGAGAACACTGGTCTGAATTACCCTTCACAAACGGAGTTAAACCAAAGCATCTGTGTCTTCCTACAAGCAAGAGTTCATTTCCGGTAAACCCAGTGATTTTTTCGGCTCAAATGAATTTACACAGTTCACGAACCCAACACGATTTTCACTATTAACTAAAGAGCATCTAGGTAAGATATGCTGTCGTTTGTTACAGTTTCATAAGCAGATTCAACTAGATATGGTCCTTATGAGTAGGAAACACAGTTCTTTTTTTTTGGGCATGCTCATGTTCTTGCTGTATTGCAGACACTGGAAAGAAGAGGATGCTTCTTGCGTTAAAACAGAGTATGTTTCATGGATGAGAACACTGGTCTGAAATTCTCTTCACAAACGTAGTTAAACCACAGCCTGTGTGTCTTCCTACGAGCAAGAGTTCATTTGCGGTAAACCCAGTGATTTTTCGGCTCAAATGAATTTACACAGTTCTTGAACCCAACAGAATTTTCACTATTAACTAAAGAGCATCTATGTAAGAGATGCTATGGTTTGTTACAGTTTCATAAGCATAGTTCAACTACATAAGGTCCGTATGAGCAGGAAAAACACTTCTTTTTTTCTGGACATGCTCATATTTCTTGCTGTATTGCAGATTCTGGAAAGAAGAGGATGCTACTTGCGTTAAAACAGAGGGTGTTTCATGGATGAGAACACTGGTCTCAATTTCCCTTCACAAACGGAGTTAAACCACAGCCTCTGTGTCTTAATACAAGCAAGAGTTCATTTCTGGTAAACCCAGGGGTTTTTCCGCTCAAATGAATTTACACGGTTCATGAACCCAACATGTTTTTCACTATTAACTAAAGAGCATGTATGTAACACATGCTGAGGTTTGTTACACTTTCCTAAGCAGAGTTCAACTAGATATGGTCCGTATGAATAGGAAAAACAGTTATTTTTTGCTGGGCATGCTCATGTTTCCTGTTTTATTGGAGACACTGGAAAGAAGAGCATGCTTCTTGCGTTAAAACAGAATATGTTGCATGGAAGAGAACACTGGTCTGAATTTTCATTCAGAAACGGAGTTAAACCAAAGTCTCTGTGTCTTCCTACAAGCAAGAGTTCATTTCAGGTAAACCCAGTGATTTTTCATCTCAAATGAATTTACACAGTTCATGAACCCAACACGTTTTTCACTATTAACTAAAGAGCATCTATTTAACACATGCTGTGGTTTGTTACAGTTTCGTAAGCAGAGTTCAACTAGATATGGTCCATATGAGTAGGAAACACAGTTCTTTTTTTCTGGACACGCTCATATTTCTTGCTGTATTGCAGACTCTGGACAGAAGAGGATGCATCTTGCGTTGAAATAGAGGGTGTTTCATGGATGAGAGCACTGGTCTGAATTTCCCTTCACAAACGGAGTTAAACCAAAGCCTCTGTGTTTTCGTACATGCAAGAGTTCATTTCCTTAAACCCAGTTATTTTTTCGGCTCAAATGAATTTACACAGTTCACGAACCAAACAGGATTTTCACTATTAACTAAAGACCATCTATGTAACACATGCTGTGGTTTGTTACAGTTTCATAAGCAGAGTTCAACTAGATATGGTCTGTATGAGCAGGAAACACAGTTCTTTTTTTCTGGGCATGCTCATGTTTCTTGCTGTATTGCAGATGCTGGAAAGGAGCGCATGCTTCTTGCGTTAAAACAGAGTATGTTTCATGGATGAGAACACTGGTCTGAATTTTCCTTCAGAAACGGAGTTAAACCAAAGTCTCTGTGTCTTCCTACAAGCAAGAGTTCATATCCGGTAAACCCAGTGATTTTTCGGCTCAAATGAATTTACACAGTTCTTGAACGCAACAGGATTGTCCCTATTAGGTAAAGTGCATGTATGTAGAGATGCGGTGGTTTGTTACAGTTTCATAAGCAGAGTTCAACTAGATATGGTCTGTATGAGTAGGAAACACAGTTCTTTTTTTCTGGACATGCTCATATTTCTTGCTGTATTACAGACTCTGTACGGAAGAGGATGCTTCTTGCGTTAAAACAGAGGGTGATTCACGGATGAGAACCCTGGTCTGAATTTTCTTTCAGAAACGGAGTTAAACCAAGCCTCTGTGTCTTCCTACAAGCAAGAGTTCATATCCGGTAAACCCAGTGATTTTTCGGCTCCAATGAATTTATAGTTCACGAACACAACATGTTTTCCACTTTTAACTAAAGAGCATCTATGTAAGAGATGCTGTGGTTTGTTACAGTTTCATTTTCAGAGTTCAAGTAGATATGGTCTGTATGAGTAGGAAACCCAGTTCATTTTTTCTGGACATGCTCATATTTCTTGCTGTATTGCAGACTCCGGAGAGAAAAGGAGGCTTCTTGCGTTAAAACAGAGGGTGTTTCATGGATGAGAACACTGGTCTGAATTTTCTTTCAGAAACGTAGTTAAACCAAAGGCTCTGTGTCTTCTTATAAGCAAGAGTCATTTCCAGTACACCCAGTGGTTTTTCGGCTCAAATGAATTTACACAGATCACGAAACCAACACGATTTTCACTATTAACTAAAGACCATCTATGTAACACATGCTGTGGTTTGTTACAGTTTCATAAGCAGAGTTCAACTAGATATGGTCCGTATGAGTAGGAAATACAGTTCTTTTTTTCTGGGCATGCTCATGTTTCTTGCTGTATTAGAGACGCAGGAAAGAAGAGCATCCTCTTTGCGTTAAAACAGAGTGTGTTTCATGGATTAGGTCTCTGGTGTGAATTTCCCTTCACAAACGGAGTGAAACCAACGCCTCTGTGTCTTCCTACTAAAAGAGTTCATTTCTGGTAAACCCAGGGGTTTTTCGGCTCAAAGGAATTTACACATTTCATGAACCAAACTCGTTTTTCACTATTAACTAAAGAGCATCTGTGTAACACATGCTGTTGTTTGTTACAGTTTCATAAGCAGAGTTCAACTATATATGGTCCGTATGAGTAGGAAACACAGTTCTTTTTTTCTGGGCATTCTCATGTTTCTTGCTGTATTGGAGATGCTTGAACAAGAGCATGCTTCTTGCGTTATAACAGAGTATGTTTCTTAGATGAGAACACTGGTCTGAATTTTCCTTCCGAAACGGAGTTAAACCAAAGTCTCTGTGTCTTCCTACAAGCAAGAGTTCATATCCGGTAAACCCAGTGATTTTTTGGCTCAAAAGAATTTACACAGTTCTTGAAACCAACAGGTTTTTCACTATTAACTAAAGAGCATCTATGTAACACATGCTGTGGTTTGTTACAGTTTCATAAGCAGAGTTCAACTAGATATGGTCCGTATGAGTAGGAAACACAGCTCTTTTTTTCTGGGCATGCTCATGTTTCTTGCTGTATTGCAGATGCTGGAATGGAGAGCATGCTCCTTGCTTTAAAACAGAGTATGTTTCATGGATGAGAACACTGGTCTGAATTTCCCTTCACAAACAGTGTTAAACCACAGCCTCTGTGTCTTCCTACAAGCAAGAGTTCATATCCGGTAAACCCAGTGATTTTTTAGCTCAAATGAATTTTCACAGTTCTTGAACGCAACAGGATTTTCCATATTAGGTAAAGTGCATGTATGTAGAGATGCTGTGGTTTGTTACAGTTTCATAAGCATAGTTCAACTAGATAAGGTCCGTATGAGTAGGAAAAACACTTCTTTTTTTCTGGACATGCTCATATTTCTTGCTGTTTTGCAGACTCTGGAAAGAAGAGGATGCTACTTGCGTTAAAACAGAGGGTGTTTCATGGATGAGCACACTGGTCTGAATTTCCCTTCACAAACGGAGTTAAACCAAAGCCTCTGTGTCTTCCTACAAGCAAGAGTTCATTTCCGGTGAACCCAGTGATTTTTCGGCTCTAATGAATTTACAGTTCACGAACACAACACGTTTTTCACTTTTAACTAAAGAGCATCTATGTAAGAGATGCTGTGGTTTGTTACAGTTTCATAATCAGAGTTCAAGTAGACATGGTCTGTATGAATAGGAAATCCAGTTCATTTTTTCTGGAAATGCTCATATTTCTTGCTGTATTGCAGACTCTGGAGAGAAGAGGAGGCTTCTTGCGTTAAAACAGAGGGTGTTTCATGGATGAGAACACTGGTCTGAATTTTCTTTCAGAAACGGAGTTAAACCAAAGGCTCTGTGTCTTCTTATAAGCAAGAGTCATTTCCAGGACACCCAGTGTATTTTCGGCTCAAATGAATTTACACAGATCACGAACCCAACACGATTTTCACTATTAACTAAAGACCATCTATGTAACACATGCTTTGGTTTGTTACAGTTTCATAAGCAGAGTTCAACTAGATATGGTCCATATGAGCAGGAAACACAGTTCTTTTTTTCTGGGCATGTTCATGTTTCTTGCTGTATTGGAGATGCTGGAAAGAAGAGCATGCTTCTTGGGTTAAAACAGAGTATGTTTCATGGATGAGAACACTGGTCTGAATTTTCCTTGAGAAACGGAGTTAAACCAAAGTCTCTGTGTCTTCCTACAATCAAGAGTTCATATCCGGTAAACCCAGTGATTTTTCGGATCAAATGAATTTACACAGTTCTTGAATCCAACAGCATTTTCACTATTAGGTAAAGAGCATGTATGTAGAGATGCTGTGGTTTGTTACAGTTTCATAAGCAGAGTTCAACTAGATATGGTCCGTATGAGTTGGAAACACAGTTCTTTTTTCTAGATATGCTCATATTTCTTGCTGTATTGGAGATGCTGGAAAGAAGAGCATGCTTCTTGGGTTAAAACAGAGTATGTTTCATGGATGAGAACACTGGTCTGAATTTTCCTTGAGAAACGGAGTTAAACCAAAGTCTCTGTGTCTTCCTACAAGCAAGAGTTCATTTCCGGTAAACCCAGTGATTTTTTCGGCTCAAATGAATTTACACAGTTCACGAACCCAACACGATTTTCACTATTAACTAAAGAGCATCTAGGTAAGAGATGCTGTGGTTTGTTACAGTTTCATAAGCAGATTCAACTAGATATGGTCCTTATGAGTAGGAAACACAGTTCTTTTTTTTTGGGCATGCTCATGTTCTTGCTGTATTGCAGACACTGGAAAGAAGAGGATGCTTCTTGCGTTAAAACAGAGTATGTTTCATGGATGAGAACACTGGTCTGAAATTCCCTTCACAAACGTAGTTAAACCACAGCCTGTGTGTCTTCCTACGAGCAAGAGTTCATTTCCGGTACCCCGGTGATTTTTCGGATCAAATGAATTTACACAGTTCTTGAACCCAACTGAATTTTCACTATTAACTTAAGAGCATCTATGTAAGAGATGCTGTGGTTTGTTACAGTTTCATAAGCAAAGTTCAACTACATAAGGTTCGTATGAGTAGGAAAAACACTTCTTTTTTTCTGGACGTGCTCATATTTCTTGCTGTTTTGCAGACTCTGAAAAGTAGAGGATGCTACTTGCGTTAAAACAGAGGTTGTTTCATGGATGAGCACACTGGTCTGAAATTCCCTTCACAAATGGAGTTAAACCAAAGCCTCTGTGTCTCCCTACAAGCAAGAGTTCATTTCCGGTGAACCCAGTGATTTTTCGGCTCAAATGAATTTACACAATTCATTAACCCAACAGGATTTTCACTATTAACTAAAGAGCAACTATGTCAGAGATGCTGTGGTTTGTTACAGTTTCATAAGCAGAGTTCAACTATATATGGTCCGTATGAGTAGGAAACACAGTTCTTTTTTTTGGGGCATTCTCATGTTTCTTGCTGTATTGGAGATGCTTGAACAAGAGCATGCTTCTTGCGTTATAACAGAGTATGTTTCTTAGATGAGAACACTGGTCTGAATTTTCCTTCCGAAACGGAGTTAAACCAAAGTCTCTGTGTCTTCCTACAAGCAAGAGTTCATATCCGGTAAACCCAGTGATTTTTCGGCTCAAAAGAATTTACACAGTTCTTGAAGCCAACAGGTTTTTCACTATTAACTAAAGAGCATCTATGTAACACATGCTGTGGTTTGTTACAGTTTCATAAGCAGAGTTCAACTAGATATGGTCCGTATGACTAGGAAACACAGCTCTTTTTTTCTCGGCATGCTCATGTTTCTTGCTGTATTGCAGATGCTGGAAAGGAGAGCATGCTCCTTGCTTTAAAACAGAGTATGTTTCATGGATGAGAACACTGGTCTGAATTTCCCTTCACAAACAGTGTTAAACCACAGCCTCTGTGTCTTCCTACAAGCAAGAGTTCATATCCGGTAAACCCAGTGATTTTTCGGCTCAAATGAATTTACACAGTTCTTGAACGCAACAGGATTTTCCCTATTAGGTAAAGTGCATGTATGTAGAGATGCGGTGGTTTGTTACAGTTTCATAAGCAGAGTTCAACTAGATATGGTCTGTATGAGTAGGAAACACAGTTCTTTTTTTCTGGACATGCTCATATTTCTTGCTGTATTACAGACTCTGGACGGAAGAGGATGCTACTTGCATTAAAACAGAGGGTGATTCACGGATGAGAACCCTGGTCTGAATTTTCTTTCAGAAACGGAGTTAAACCAAGCCTCTGTGTCTTCCTACAAGCAAGAGTTCATTTCCAGGACACCCAGTGTTTTTTCGGCTCAAATGAATTTACACAGATCACGAACCCAACACGATTTTCACTATTAACTAAAGACCATCTATGTAACACATGCTGTGGTTTGTTACAGTTTCATAAGCAGAGTTCAACTAGATATGGTCCGTATGAGTAGGAAATACAGTTCTTTTTTTCTGGGCATGCTCATGTTTCTTGCTGTATTAGAGACACTGGAAAGAAGAGCATCCTCTTTGCGTTAAAACTCAGTGTGTTTCATGGATTAGGTCTCTGGTGTGAATTTCCCTTCACAAACGGAGTGAAACCAAAGCCTCTGTGTCTTCCTACTAAAAGAGTTCATTTCTGGTAAACCCAGGGTTTTTTCGGCTCAAATGAATTTACACAGTTCATGAACCCAACTCGTTTTTCACTATTAACTAAAGAGCATCTGTGTAACACATGCTGTTGTTTGTTACAGTTTCATAAGCAGAGTTCAACTAGATATGGTCCATATGAGCAGGAAACACAGTTCTTTTTTTCTGGGCATGTTCATGTTTCTTGCTGTATTGGAGATGCTGGAAAGAAGAGCATGCTTCTTGTGTTAAAACTGAGTATGTTTCATGGATGAGAACACTGGTCTGAATTTTCTTTCAGAAACGGAGTTAAACCAAAGTCTCTGTGTCTTCCTACAATCAAGAGTTCATATCCGGTAAACCCAGTGATTTTTCGGATCAAATGAATTTACACAGTTCTTGGACCCAACAGCATTTTCACTATTAGGTAAAGAGCATGTATGTTGAGATGCTGTGGTTTGTTACAGTTTCATAAACAGATTCAACTAGATATGGTCCTTATGAGTAGGAAACACAGTTCTTTTTTTTTGGGCATGCTCATGTTCTTGCTGTATTGGAGACACTGGAAAGAAGAGGATGCTTCTTGCATTAAAACAGAGTATGTTTCATGGATGAGAACACTGGTCTGAAATTCCCTTCACAAACGGAGTTAAACCACAGCCTGTGTGTCTTCCTACAAGCAAGAGTTCATTTCCGGTAAACCCAGTGATTTTTCGGATCAAATGAATTTACACAGTTCTTGAACCCAACAGAATTTTCACTATTAACTTAAGAGCATCTATGTAAGAGATGCTGTGGTTTGTTACAGTTTCATAAGCAGAGTTCAACTATATATAGTCCGTATGAGTAGGAAACACAGTTCTTTTTTTCTGGGCATTCTCATGTTTCTTGCTGTATTGGAGATGCTTGAACAAGAGCATGCTTCTTGTGTTATAACAGAGTATGTTTCTTAGATGAGAACACTGGTCTGAATTTTCAATCCGAAACGGAGTTAAACCAAAATCTCTGTGTCTTCCTACAAGCAAGAGTTCATATCCGGTAAACCCAGTGAGTTTTCGGCTCAAAAGAATTTACACAGTTCTTGAAACCAACAGGTTTGTCACTATTAACTAAAGAGCATCTATGTAACACATGCTGTGGTTTGTTACAGTTTCATAAGCAGAGTTTAACTAGATAAGGTCCGTATGAGTAGGAAACACAGCTCTTTTTTTCTGGGGATGCTCATGTTTCTTGCTGTATTGCAGATGCTGGAAAGGAGAGCATGCTTCTTGCTTTAAAACAGAGTATGTTTCATGGATGAGAACACTGGTCTGAATTTTCCTTCAGAAAGGGAGTTAAACCAAAGTCTCTGTGTCTTCCTACAAGCAAGAGTTCATATCCGGTAAAACCAGTGATTTTTCGGCTCAAATGAATTTACACAGTTCTTGAACGCAACAGGATTTTCCCTATTAGGTAAAGTGCATGTATGTAGAGATGCTGTGGTTTGTTACAGTTTCATAAGCAGAGTTCAACTAGATATGGTCCATATGAGCAGGAAACACAGTTCTTTTTTTCTGGGCATGCTCATGTTTCTTGCTGTATTGCAGATGCTGGAAAGGAGCGCATGCTTCTTGCGTTAAAACAGAGTATATTTCATGGATGAGAACACTGGTCTGAATTTTCCTTCAGAAACGGAGTTAAACCAAAGTCTCTGTATCTTCCTACAAGCAAGAGTTCATATCTGGTAAACCCAGTGATTTTTCGGCTCAAATGAATTTACACAGTTCTTGAACGCAACAGGATTTTCCCTATTAGGTAAAGTGCATGTATGTAGAGATGCTGTGGTTTGTTACAGTTTCATAAGCAGAGTTCAACTAGATATGGTCTGTATGAGTAGGAAACACAGTTCTTTTTTTCTGGACATGCTCATATTTCTTGCTGTATTGAAGACTCTGGACGGAAGAGGATGCTTCTGCATTAAAACAGAGGGTGATTCACGGATGAGAACCCTGGTCTGAATTTTCTTTCAGAAACGGAGTTAAACCAAAGCCTCTATGTCTTCCTACAAGCAAGAGTTCATATCCGGTAAACCCAGTGATTTTTCGGCTCCAATGAATTTACAGTTCACGAACACAACACGTTTTTCACTTTTAACTAAAGAGCATCTATGTAAGAGATGCTGTGGTTTTTTTACAGTTGCATAATCAGAGTTCAAGTAGATATGGTCTGTATGAGTAGGAAACCCAGTTCATTTTTTCTGGACATGCTCATATTTCTTGCTGTATTGCAGACTCCGGAGAGAAAAGGAGGCTTCTTGCGTTAAAACAGAGGGTGTTTCATGGATGAGAACACTGGTCTGAATTTTCTTTCAGAAACGGAGTTAAACCAAAGGCTCTGTGTCTTCTTATAAGCAAGAGTCATTTCCAGTACACCCAGTGTTTTTTCGGCTCAAATGAATTTACACAGATCATGAAACCAACACGATTTTCACTATTAACTAAAGAGCACCTATGTCAGAGATGCTGTGGTTTGTTACAGTTTCATAAGCAGAGTTCAACTATATATGGTCCGTATGAGTAGGAAACACAGTTCTTTTTTTCTGGGCATTCTCATGTTTCTTGCTGTATTGTAGATGCTTGAACAAGAGCATGCTTCTTGCGTTATAACAGAGTATGTTTCTTAGATGAGAACACTGGTCTGAATTTTCCTTCCGAAACGGAGTTAAACCAAAATCTCTGTGTCTTCCTACTAAAAGAGTTCATTTCTGGTAAACCCAAGGGTTTTTCGGCTCAAATGAATTTACACAGTTCATGAACCCAACTCGTTTTTCACTATTAACTAAAGAGCATCTGTGTAACACATGCTGTTGTTTGTTACAGTTTCATAAGCAGAGTTCAACTAGATATGGTCCATATGAGCAGGAAACACAGTTCTTTTTTTCTGGGCATGTTCATGTTTCTTGCTGTATTGGAGATGCTGGAAAGAAGAGCATGCTTCTTGTTTTAAAACTGAGTATGTTTCATGGATGAGAACACTGGTCTGAATTTTCTTTCAGAAACGGAGTTAAACCAAAGTCTCTGTGTCTTCCTACAATTAAGAGTTCATATCCGGTAAACCCAGTGATTTTCCGGATCAAATGAATTTACACAGTTCTTGAACCCAACAGCATTTTCACTATTAGGTAAAGAGCATGTATGTAGAGATGCTGTGGTTTGTTACAGTTTCATAAGCAGAGTTCAACTAGATATGGTCCGTATGAGTTGGAAACACAGTTCTTTTTTCTAGACATGCTCATATTTCTTGCTGTATTGAAGACTCTGGATGGAAGAGGATGCTTCTTGCGTTAAAACAGAGGGTGATTCACGTATGAGAACCCTGCTCTGAATTTTCTTTCAGAAACGGAGTTAAACCAAAGCCTCTGTGTCTTCCTACAAGCAAGAGTTCATATCCGGTAAACCCAGTGATTTTTCGGCTACAATGAATTTACAGTTCACGAACACAACACGTTTTTCACTTTTAACTAAAGAGCATCTATGTAAGAGATGCTGTGGTTTGTTACAGTTTCATAATCAGAGTTCAAGTAGATATGGTCTGTATGAGTAGGAAACCCAGTTCATTTTTTCTGGACATGCTCATATTTCTTGCTGTATTGCAGACTCCGGAGAGAAGAGGAGGCTTCTTGCGTTAAAACAGAGGGTGTTTCATGGATGAGAACACTGGTCTGAATTTTCTTTCAGAAACGGAGTTAAACCAAAGGCTCTGTGTCTTCTTATAAGCAAGAGTCATTTCCAGTACACCCAGTGTTTTTTCGGCTCAAATGAATTTACACAGATCACGAACCCAACACGATTTTCACTATTAACTAAAGAGCATCTAGGTAAGAGATGCTGTGGTTTGTTACAGTTTCATAAGCAGATTCAACTAGATATGGTCCTTATGAGTAGGAAACACAGTTCTTTTTTTTTGGGCATGCTCATGTTCTTGCTGTATTGGAGACATTGGAAAGAAGAGGATGCTTGTTGCGTTAAAGCAGAGTATGTTTCATGGATGAGAATGTCTGAAATTCCCTTCACAAACGGTGTTAAACCACAGCCTGTGTGTGTTCCTACGAGCAAGAGTTCATTTCCGGTAAACCCAGTGATTTTTTTGATGAAATGAATTTACACAGTTCTTGAACCCAACAGAATTTTCACTATTAACTAAAGAGCACCTAAGTCAGAGATGCTGTGGTTTGTTACAGTTTCATAAGCAGAGTTCAACTAGATATGGTCCATATGAGTAGGAAACACAGTTCTTTTTTCCTGGGCATTCTCATGTTTCTTGCTGTATTGGAGACGCTTGAAGAAGAGCATGCTTCTTGCGTTATAACAGAGTATGTTTCTTAGATGAGAACACTGGTCTGAATTTTCCTTCTGAAACGGAGTTAAACCAAAGTCTCTGTGTCTTTCTACAAGCAAGAGTTCATATCCGGTAAACCCAGTGATTTTTCGGCTCAAAAGAATTTACACAGTTCTTGAAACCAACAGGTTTTTCACTATTAACTAAAGAGCATCTATGTAACACATGCTGTGGTTTGTTACATTTTCATAAGCAGAGTTCAACTAGATATGGTCCGTATGAGTAGGAAACACAGCTCTTTTTTTCTGGGCATGCTCATGTTTCTTGCTATATTTCAGATTCGGGAAAGAAGAGGAAGCTTCTCGCGTTAAAACAGAGGGTGTTTCATGGATGAGAACACTGGTCTGAATTTCCCTTCACAAACGGAGTTAAACCACAGCCTCTGTGTCTTAATACAAGCAAGAGTTCATTTCTGGTAAACCCAGGGGTTTTTCCGCTCAAATGAATATACACGGTTCATGAACCCAACATGTTTTTCACTATTAACTAAAGAGCATGTATGTAACACATGCTGAGGTTTGTTACAGTTTCATAAGCAGAGTTCAACTAGATATGGTCCGTATGTATAGGAAACACAGTTATTTTTTGCTGGGCATGCTCATGTTTCCTGCTTTATTGGAGACACTGGAAAGAAGAGCATGCTTCTTGCGTTAAAACAGAATATGTTTCATGAAAGAGAACAATGGTCTGAATTTTCATTCAGAAACGGAGTAAAAGCAAAGTCTCTGTGTCTTCCTACAAGCAAGAGTTCATTTCAGGTAAACCCAGTGATTTTTTGTCTCAAATGAATTTACACAGTTCATGAACCCAACACGTTTTTCACTATTAACTAAAGAGCATCTATTTAACACATGCTGTGGTTTGTTACAGTTTCGTAAGCAGAGTTCAACTAGATATGGTCCGTATGAGTAGGAAACACAGTTCTTTTCTTCTGGACATGCTCATATTTCTTGCTGTATTGCAGACTCTGGACGGAAGAGGATGCTTCTTGCGTTAAAACAGAGGGTGATTCACGGATGAGAACCCTGGTCTGAATTTTCTTTCAGAAACGGAGTTAAACCAAAGCCTCTGTGTCTTCCTACAACCAAGAGTTCATATGCGGTAAACCCAGTGATTTTTCGGCTACAATGAATTTACAGTTCACGAACACAACACGTTTTTCACTTTTAACTAAAGAGCATCTATGTAAGAGATGCTGTGGTTTGTTACAGTTTCATAATCAGAGTTCAAGTAGATATTGTCTGTATGAGTAGGAAACCCAGTTCATTTTTTCTGGACATGCTCATATTTCTTGCTGTATTGCAGACTCCGGAGAGAAGAGGAGGCTTCTTGCGTTAAAACAGAGGGTGTTTCATGGATGAGAACCTTGGTCTGAATTTTCTTTCAGAAACGGAGTTAAACCAAAGGCTCTGTGTCTTCTTATAAGCAAGAGTCATTTCCAGTACACCCACTGTTTTTTCGGCTCAAATGAATTTACACAGATCACGAACCCAACAGGATTTTCACTATTAACTAAAGACCATCTATGTAACACATGCTGTGGTTTGTTACAGTTTCATAAGCAGAGTTCAACTAGATATGGTCCGTATGAGTAGGAAACACAGTTCTTTTATTCTGGGCATGCTCATGTTTCTTGATATATTGCAGACTCGGGAAAGAAGAGGAAGCTTCTTGCGTTCAAACAGAGGGTGTTTCATGGATGAGAACACTGGTCTGAAATTCCCTTCACAAACGGCGTTAAACCACAGCCTGTGTGTCTTCCTACGAGCAAGAGTTCATTTCCGGTAAACCCAGTGATTTTTCAGATCAAATGAATTTACACAGTTCTTGAACCCAACAGAATTTTCACTATTAACTTAAGAGCATCTATGTAAGAGATGCTGTGGTTTGTTACAGTTTCATAAGCATAGTTCAACTACATAAGGTCCGTATGAGTAGGAAAAACACTTCATTTTTCTGGACATGCTCATATTTCTTGCTGTTTTGTAGACTCTGGAAAGAAGAGGATGCTACTTGCGTTAAAACAGAGGGTGTTTCATGGATGAGCACACTGGTCTGAATTTCCCTTCACACATGGAGTTAAACCAAAGCATCTGTGTCTCCCTACAAGCAAGAGTTCATATCCGGTAAACCCAGTGCTTTACGGCTCCAATGAATTTACAGTTCACAAACACAACACGTTTTTCACTTTTAACTAAAGAGCATCTATGTAAGAGATGCTGTGGTTTGTTACAGTTTCATAATCAGAGTTCAAGTAGATATGGTCTGTATGAGTAGGAAACCCAGTTCATTTTTTCTGGACATTCTCATATTTCTTGCTGTATTGTAGACTCCGGAGAGAAGAGGAGGCTTCTTGCGTTAAAACAGAGGGTGTTTCATGGATGAGAACACTGGTCTGAATTTTCTTTCAGAAACGGAGTTAAACCAAAGGCTCTGTGTCTTCTTATAAGCAAGAGTCATTTCCAGTACACCCAGTGTTTTTTCGGCTCAAATGAATTTACACAGATCACGAACCCAACATGATTTTCACTATAAACTAAAGACCATCTATGTAACACATGCTGTGGTTTTTACAGTTTCATAAGCAGAGTTCAACTAGATATGGTCCGTATGAGTAGGAAATACAGTTCTTTTTTTCTGGGCATGCTCATGTTTCTTGCTGTATTAGAGACACTGGAAAGAAGAGCATCCCCTTTGCGTTAAAACAGAGTCTGTTTCATGGATTAGGTCTCTGGTGTGAATTTCCCTTCACAAACGGAGTGAAACCAAAGCCTCTGTGTCTTCCTACTAAAAGAGTTCATTTCTGGTAAACCCAGGGGTTTTTCGGCTCAAATGAATTTACACAGTTCATGAACCCAACGCGTTTTTCACTATTAACTAAAGAGCATCTGTGTAACACATGCTGTTGTTTGTTACAGTTTCATAAGCAGAGTTCAACAAGATATGGTCCATATGAGCAGGAAACACAGTTCTTTTTTTCTGGGCATGTTCATGTTTCTTGCTGTATTGGAGATGCTGGAAAGAAGAGCATGCTTCTTGTGTTAAAACTGAGTATGTTTCATGGATGAGAACACTGGTCTGAATTTTCTTTCAGAAACGGAGTTAAACCAAAGTCTCTGTGTCTTCCTACAATCAATAGTTCATATCCGGTAAACCCAGTGATTTTTCGGCTCAAATGAATTTACACAGTTCTTGAACCCAACAGCATTTTCACTATTAGGTAAACAGCATGTATGTAGAGATGCTGTAGTTTGTTACAGTTTCATAAGCAGAGTTCAACTAGATATGATCCGTATGGGTTGGAAACACAGTTCTTTTTTCCAGACATGCTCATATTTCTTGCTGTATTGCAGACTCTGGACGGAAGAGGATGCTTCTTGCGTTAAAACAGAGTGTGTTTCATGGATGAGAACACTGGTCTGAATTTCCCTTCACAAACGGAGTTAAACCAAAGCCTCTGTGTCTTTCTACAAGCCAGAGTTCATTTCCGGTAAACCCAGTGATTTTTTCGGCTCAAATGAATTTACACAGTTCACGAACCCAACACGATTTTCACTATGAACTAAAGAGCATCTAGGTAAGAGATGCTGTGGTTTGTTACAGTTTCATAAGCAGATTCAACTAGATGTGGTCCTTATGAGTAGGAAACACAGTTCTTTTTTTTTGGGCATGCTCATGTTCTTGCTGTATTGGAGACACTGGAAAGAAGAGGATGCTTCTTGCGTTAAAGCAGAGTATGTTTCTTGGATGAGAATGTCTGAAATTCCCTTCACAAACGGTGTTAAACCACAGCCTGTGTGTCTTCCTACGAGCAAGAGTTCATTTCCGGTAAACCCAGTGATTTTTCGAATCAAATGAATTTACACAGTTCTTGAACCCAACAGAATTTTCACTATTAACTAAAGAGCATCTATGTAAGAGATGCTGTGGTTTGTTACAGTTTCATAAGCATAGTTCAACTACATAAGGTCCGTATGAGTAGGAAAAACACTTCTTTTTTTCTGGACATGCTCATATTTCATGCTGTTTTGCAGACTCTGGAAAGAAGAGGATGCTACTTGCGTTAAAACAGAGGGTGTTTCATGGATGAGCACACTGGTCTGAATTTCCCTTCACAAATGGAGTTAAACCAAAGCCTCTGTGTCTCCCTACAAGCAAGAGTTCATTTCCGGTGAACCCAGTGATTTTTCGGGTCAAATGAATTTAAACAGTTTTGAAACCAACATGTTTTTCACTATTAACTAAAGAGCATGTATGTAACACATGCTGTGGTTTGTTACAGTTTCATAAGCAGAGTTCAACTAGATATGGTCCGTATGAGTTGGTAACACAGTTCTTTTTTTCTGAGCATGCTCATATTTCTTGCTGTATTGCAGATTCTGGAAAGAAGAGGATGCTACTTGCGTTAAAACAGAGGGTGTTTCATGGATGAGCACACTGGTCTGAATTTCCCTTCACAAATGGAGTTAAACCAAAGCCTCTGTGTCTCCCTACAAGCAAGAGTTCATTTCGATGAACGCAGTAATTTTTCGGCTCAAATGAATTTACACAATTCACGAACCCAACAGGATTTTCACTATTAACTAAAGAGCACCTATGTCAGAGATGCTGTGGTTTGTTACAGTTTCATAAGCAGAGTTCAACTAGATATGGTCCATATGAGTAGGAAACACAGTTCTTTTTTTCTGGGCATTCTCATGTTTCTTGCTGTATTGGAGACGCTTGAAGAAGAGCATGCTTCTTGCGTTATAACAGAGTATGTTTCTTAGATGAGAACACTGGTCTGAATTTTCCTTCCGAAACGGAGTTAAACCAAGTCTCTGTGTCTTCCTACAAGCAAGAGTTCATATCCGGTAAACCCAGAGATTTTTCGGCTCAAAAGAATTTACACAGTTCTTGATACCAACAGGTTTTTCACTATTAACAAAAGAGCATCTATGTAACACATGCTGTAGTTTGTTACATTTTCATAAGCAGAGTTCAACTAAATATGGTCCGTATGAGTAGGAAACACAACTCTTTTTTTCTGGGCATACTCATGTTTCTTGCTATATTTCAGATTCGGGAAAGAAGAGGAAGCTTCTCGCGTTAAAACAGAGGGTGTTTCATGGATGAGAACACTGGTCTGAATTTCCCTTCACAAACGGAGTTAAACCACAGCCTCTGTGTCTTAATACAAGCAAGAGTTCATTTCTGGTAAACCCAGGGGTTATTCCGCTCAAATGAATTTACACGGTTCATGAACCCAACATGTTTTTCACTATTAACTAAAGAGCATATATGTAACACATGCTGAGGTTTGTTACAGTTTCATAAGCAGAGTTCAACTAGATATGGTCCGTATGAATAGGAAACACAGTTATTTTTTGCTGGGCATGCTCATGTTTCCTGTTTTATTGGAGACACTGGAAAGAAGAGCATGCTTCTTGCGTTAAAACAGAATATGTTTCATGGAAGAGAACAATGGTCTGAATTTTCATTCAGAAACGGAGTTAAAGCAAAGTCTCTGTGTCTTCCTACAAGCAAGAGTTCATTTCAGGTAAACCCAGTGATTTTTTGTCTCAAATGAATTTACACAGTTCATGAACCCAACACGTTTTTCACTATTAACTAAAGAGCATCTATTTAACACATGCTGTGGTTTGTTACAGTTTCGTAAGCAGAGTTCAACTAGATATGGTCCATATGAGTAGGAAACACAGTTCTTTTTGCCTGGACATGCTCATATTTCTTGCTGTATTGCAGACTCTGGACAGAAGAGGATGCATCTTGCGTTGAAATAGAGGGTGTTTCATGGATGAGAACACTGGTCTGAATTTCCCTTCACAAACGGAGTTAAACCAAAGCCTCTGTGTCTTCGTACATGCAAGAGTTCATTTTCTTAAACCCAGTGATTTTTTCGGCTCAAATGAATTTACACAGTTCACGAACCAAACAGGATTTTCACTATTAACTAAAATGCATCTATGTAACACATGCTGTGGTTTGTTACAGTTTCATAAGCAGAGTTCAACTAGATATGGTCCGTATGAGCAGGAAACACAGTTCTTTTTTTCTGGGCATGCTCATGTTTCTTGCTGTATTGCAGATGCTGGAAAGGAGTGCATGCTTCTTGCGTTAAAACAGAGTATGTTTCATGGATGAGAACACTGGTCTGAATTTTCCTTCAGAAACGGAGTTAAACCAAAGTCTCTGTGTCTTCCTACAATCAAGAGTTCATATCCGGTAAACCCAGTGATTTTTCGGATCAAATGAATTTACACAGTTCTTGAACCCAACAGCATTTTCACTATTAGGTAAAGAGCATGTATGTAGAGATGCTGTGGTTTGTTACAGTTTCATAAGCAGAGTTCAACTAGATATGGTCCTAAAGAGTAGGAAACACAGTTCTTTTTTTTTTCTGGGCATGCTCATGTTTCTTGCGGTATTAGAGACCTGGAAAGAAGAGCATGCTCTTTGCGCTAAAACAGGGTGTGTTTCATGGATGAGAAGTCTGGTCTGAATTTCCCTTCACAAACAGAGTGAAACCAAAGCCTCTGTGTTTTCCTACAAGCAAGACTTCATTTCCGGTAAACCCAGGGGTTTTTCTGCTCAAATGAATTTACACAGTTCATGAACCCAACACGTTTATCACTATTAACTAAAGAGCATCTATGTAACACATTCTGTGGTTTGTTACAGTTTCATAAGCAGAGTTTAACTAGATATGGTCCGTATGAGTAAGAAACACAGTTCTTTTTTTCTGGGCATGCTCATGTTTCTTGCTGTATTAGTGACGCTGGAAGAAGAGCATGCTTCTTGCGTTGTAACAGAGTATGTATCATGGATGAGAACACTGGTCTGAATTTTCCTTCAGAAACGGAGTTAGACCAAAGTCTCTGTGCCATCCCACAAGCAAGACTTCATGTCCGGTGAACCCAGTGATTTTTCGGCTCAAAAGAATTTACACCGTTCTTGAAACCAACACGTTTTTCACTATTAACTAAAGAGCATCTATGTAACACATGCTGTGGTTTATTACAGTTTCATAAGCAGAGTTAAACTAGATATGGTCCATATCAGTAGGAAACACAGCTCTTTTTTTCTGGGCATGCTCATGTTTCTTGATATATTGCAGACTCGGGAAAGAAGAGGAAGCTTCTCCCGTTAAAACAGAGGGTGTTTCATGGATGAGAACACTGTTCTGAATTTCCCTTCACAAACGGAGTTAAACCACAGCCTGTGTGTCTTCCTACAAGCAAGAGTTCATTTCTGGTAAACCCAGTGATTTTTCGGATCAAATGAATTTACACAGTTCTTGAACCCAACAGGATTTTCACTATTAACTAAAGAGCATCTATGTAAGAGATGCTGTGGTTTGTTACAGTTTCATAAGCAGAGTTCAACTAGATATGGTCCGTATGAGTAGGAAACACAGTTCTTTTTTCTGGGCATGCTCATGTTTCTTGCTGTATTAGAGACGCTGGAAAGAAGAGCATGCTCTTTGCAATAAAACAGAGTGTGTTTCATGGATGAGATCTCTGGTGTGAATTTCCCTGCACAAACAGAGTGAAACCAAAGCCTCTGTGTCTTAATACAAGCAAGAGTTCATTTCCGGTAAAACCAGTGGTTTTTTGGCTCAAATGAACTTACACAGTTCATGAACCCAACACGTTTTTCACTATTAGCTAAACACCATCTATGTAACACATGCTGTGGTTTGTTACAGTTTCATAAGCAGAGTTCAACTAGATATGGTCCGTATGAATAGGAAACACAGTTATTTTTTTTCTGGGCATGCTCTTTTTTCATGCTGTATTGGAGACGCTGGAAAGAAGAGCATGCTTCTAGGGTTAAAACAGAGAATGTTTCATGGATGAGAACACTGGTCTGAATTTTCCTTGAGAAACGGAGTTAAACCAAAGTCTCTGTGTCTTCCTACAAGCAAGAGTTCATATCCGGGAAACCCAGTGATTTTTCGGCTCAAATGAATTTACAGTTCACGAACCCAACACGTTTTTCACTATTAACTAAAGAGCATCTATGTAAGAGATGCTGTGGTTTGTTACAGTTTCATAATCAGAGTTCAAGTAGATATGGTCCGTATGAGTAGTCAACCCAGTTCATTTTTTCTGGACATGCTCATATTTCTTGCTCTATTGCAGACTCTGGACAGAAGAGGATGCTTCTTGCGTTAAAACAGAGGGTGTTTCATGGATGAGAACACTGGTCTGAATTTCCCTTCAGAAACGGAATTAAACCAAAGACTCTGTGTCTTCTTATAAGCAAGAGACATTCCCGGTACACCCAGTGATTTTTCGGCTCAAATGAATTTACACAGTTCAAGAACCCAACACGATTTTCACTATTAACTAAAGAGCATCTATGTAAGAGATGCTGTGGTTTGTTACAGTTTCATAATCAGAGTTCAAGTATATATGGTCCGTATGAGTAGAAAACACAGTTCATTTTTTCTGGCCATGCTCATATTTCCTGCTGTATTGCAGATTCTGGACAGAAGAGGATGCTTCTTGCGTTAAAAGAGAGGGTGTTTCATGGATGAGAACACTGGTCTGAATTTTCCTTCAGAAACGGAGTTAAACCAAAGTCTTTGTGTCTCCCTACAAGCAAGAGTTCATATCCGGTAAACCCAGTGATTTTAGGCTCAAATGAATTTACACGGTTCACGAACCCAAAAGGTTTTTCACTATTAACTAAAGAGCATCTATGTAAGAGACGCTGTGGTTTGTTACAGTTGCATAATTAGTGTTCAAGTAGATATGGTCCATATGAGTAGGAAACCCAGTTCCTTTTTGTCTGGACATGCTCATATTTCTGGCTGTATTGCAGACTCTGGACAGAAGAGGATGCTTCTTGCGTTAAAAAAGAGGGTGTTTCATGGATGAGAACACTGTTCTGAATTTTCCTTCAGAAACGAAGTTAAACCAAAGTCTCTGTGTCTTCCTACAAGCAAGAGTTCATATCCGGTAAACCCAGTAATTTTTTGGCTCAAATGAATTTGCACAGTTCTTGAAACCAACACGTTTTCACTATTGACTAAAGAGTATCTATGTAACACATGCTGTGGTTTGTTACAGTTTCGTAAGCAGAGTTCAACTAGATATGGTCCGTATGAGTAGGAAACACAGTTCTTTTATTCTGGGCATTCTCATGTTTCTTGCTGTATTGCAGACTCTGGAAAGAAGAGGAAGCTTCTTGCGTTAAAACAGAGGGTGTTTCATGGATGAGAAAACTGGTCTGAATTTCCGTTCACAAACGGAGTTAAACCAAAGCCTCTGTGTCTTCCTACAAGCAAGAGTTCATATCTGGTAAACCCAGTGATTTTTCGGCTCAAATGAATTGTCACAGTCCACGAACCCAACACGTTTTTCACTATAAACGAAAGAGCATATATGTAACAGATGCTGTGGTTTGTTACAGTTTCATAAGCAGAGTTTAAGTAGTTATGGTCCGTATGAGTAGGAAACACAGTTCTTTTTTTCTGGGCATTCTCATGTTTCTTGCTGTATTGGAGATGCTTGAAGAAGAGCATGCTTCTTGCGTTATAACAGATTATGTTTCTTAGATGAGAACACTGGTCTGAATTTTCCTTCCGATACGGAGTTAAACCAAAGTCTCTGTGTCTTCCTACAAGCAAGAGTTCATATCCGGTAAACCCAGTGAATTTTCGGCTCAAAAGTATTTACACAGTTCTTGAAACCAACAGGTTTTTCACTATTAACTAAAGAGCATCTATGTAACACATGCTGTGGTTTGTTACAGTTTCATAAGCAGAATTCAACTAGATATGGTCCGTATGAGTAGGAAACACAGCTCTTTTTTTCTGGGCATGCTCATGTTTCTTGCTATATTTCAGATTCGGGAAAGAAGAGGAAGCTTCTCGCGTTAAAACAGAGGGTGTTTCATGGATGAGAACACTGGTCTGAATTTCCCTTCACAAACGGAGTTAAACCACAGCCTCTGTGTCTTAATACAAGCAAGAGTTCATTTCTGGTAAACCCAGGGGTTTTTCGGCTCAAATGAATTTACACAGTTCATGAACCCAACATGTTTTTCACTATGAACTAAAGAGCATCTATGTAACACATGCTGAGGTTTGTTACAGTTTCATAAGCAGAGTTCAACTAGATATGGTCCGTATGAATAGGAAACACAGTTCTTTTTTGCTGGTCATGCTCATATTTCTTGCTGTATTGCAGACTCTGGACAGAAGAGGATGTATCTTGCGTTGAAACACAGTTTGTTTCATGGATGAGAACACTGGTCTAAATTTCCCTTCACAAACGGATTAAACCAAAGCCTCTGTGTCTTCCTATAAGCAAGAGTTCATTTCTGGTAAACCCAGTGATTTTTTCGGCTCAAATGAATTTACACAGTTCACGAACCCAACATGATTTTCGCTATTAACTAAAGAGCATCTATGTAAAACATGCTGTGGTTTGCTACAGTTTCATAAGCAGAGTTCAACTACATATGGTCCGTATGGGCAGGAAACACAGTTCCTTTTTACTGGGCGTGCTCATGTTTCTTGCTGTATTGGAGATGCTGGAAAGAAGACCATGCTTCTTGGGTGAAAACAGAGTATGTTTCATGGATGAGAACACTGGTCTGAATTTTCCTTCAGAAACGGAGTTAAACCAAAGTCTCTGTGTCTTCCTACAAGCAAGAGTTCATATCCGGTAAACCTAGTGATTTTTTGGCTCAAATGAATTTACACAGTTCTTGAACCAAACAGGATTTTCACTATTAGGTAAAGTGCATGTATGTAGAGATGCTGTGGTTTGTTACAGTTTCATAAGCAGAGTTCAACTAGATATGGTCCATATGACTTGGAAACACAGTTCTTTTTTCTGGACATGCTCATATTTCTTGCTATATTGCAGACTCCAGATAGAAGAGGATGCTTCTTGAGTTAAAACAGTGGGTGTTTCATGGATGAGAACACTTTTCTGAATTTTCCTTCCTCAATGGAATTAAACTATAGTCTCTGTGTCTTCCTACAAGCAAGAGTTCATTTCCGGTAAACCCAGTGAATTTTCGGCTCAAATGAATTTACACAGTTCACGAACCCAACATGTTTTTCACTATTAACTAAAGAGCATCTATGTAACACATGCTCTGGTTTGTTACAGTTTCATAAGCAGAGTTCAACTAGATATGGACCTAAAGAGTAGGAAACACAGTTCTTTTTTTTCTGGGCATGCTCATGTTTCTTGCGGTATTAGAGACCTGGAAAGAAGACCATGCTCTTTGCGCTAAAACAGGGTGTGTTTCATGGATGAGAACTCTGGTCTGAATTTCCCTTCACAAACGGAGTGAAACCAAGGCCTCTGTGTTTTCCTACAAGCAAGACTTCATTTCCGGTAAACCCAGGGGTTTTTCTGCTCAAATGAATTTACACAGTTCATGAAACCAACACGTTTTTCACTATTAACTAAAGAGCATCTATGTAACACATTCTGTGGTTTGTTACAGTTTCATAAGCAGAGTTTAACTAGATATGGTCCGTATGAGTAAGAAACACAGTTCTTTTTATCTGGGCATGCTCATGTTTCTTGCTGTATTAGTGACGCTGGAAGAAGAGCATGCTTCTTGCGTTGTAACAGAGTATGTATCATGGATGAGAACACTGGTCTGAATTTTCCTTCAGAAACGGAGTAAAACCAAAGTCTCTGTGCCATCCTACAAGCAAGAGTTCATATCCGGGGAACACAGTGATTTTTCGGATCAAATGAATTTACACAGTTCTTGAACCCAACAGGATTTTCACTATTAACTAAAGAGCATCTATGTAAGAGATGCTGTGGTTTGTTACAGTTTCATAAGCAGAGTTCAACTAGATATGGTCCGTATTAGTAGGAAACACAGTTCTTTTTTCTGGGCATGCTCATGTTTCTTGCTGTATTAGAGACGCTGGAAAGAAGAGCATGTTCTTTGCGATAAAACAGAGTGTGTTTCATGGATGAGACCTCTGGTGTGAATTTCCCTGCACAAACAGAGTTAAACCACAGCCTGTGTGTCTTCCTACAAGCAAGAGTTCATTTCTGGTAAACCCAGTGATTTTTCGGATCAAATGAATTTACACAGTTCTTGAACCCAACAGGATTTTCACTATTAACTAAAGAGCATCTATGTAAGAGATGCTGTGGTTTGTTACAGTTTCATAAGCAGAGTTCAACTAGATATGGTCCGTATGAGTAGGAAACACAGTTCTTTTTTCTGGGCATGCTCATGTTTCTTGCTGTATTAGAGACGCTGGAAAGAAGAGCATGCTCTTTGCAATAAAACAGAGTGTGTTTCATGGATGAGATCTCTGGTGTGAATTTCCCTGCACAAACAGAGTGAAACCAAAGCCTCTGTGTCTTAATACAAGCAAGAGTTCATTTCCGGTAAAACCAGTGGTTTTTTGGCTCAAATGAACTTACACAGTTCATGAACCCAACACGTTTTTCACTATTAGCTAAACACCATCTATGTAACACATGCTGTGGTTTGTTACAGTTTCATAAGCAGAGTTCAACTAGATATGGTCCGTATGAATAGGAAACACAGTTATTTTTTTTCTGGGCATGCTCTTTTTTCATGCTGTATTGGAGACGCTGGAAAGAAGAGCATGCTTCTAGGGTTAAAACAGAGAATGTTTCATGGATGAGAACACTGGTCTGAATTTTCCTTGAGAAACGGAGTTAAACCAAAGTCTCTGTGTCTTCCTACAAGCAAGAGTTCATATCCGGGAAACCCAGTGATTTTTCGGCTCAAATGAATTTACAGTTCACGAACCCAACACGTTTTTCACTATTAACTAAAGAGCATCTATGTAAGAGATGCTGTGGTTTGTTACAGTTTCATAATCAGAGTTCAAGTAGATATGGTCCGTATGAGTAGTCAACCCAGTTCATTTTTTCTGGACATGCTCATATTTCTTGCTCTATTGCAGACTCTGGACAGAAGAGGATGCTTCTTGCGTTAAAACAGAGGGTGTTTCATGGATGAGAACACTGGTCTGAATTTCCCTTCAGAAACGGAATTAAACCAAAGACTCTGTGTCTTCTTATAAGCAAGAGACATTCCCGGTACACCCAGTGATTTTTCGGCTCAAATGAATTTACACAGTTCAAGAACCCAACACGATTTTCACTATTAACTAAAGAGCATCTATGTAAGAGATGCTGTGGTTTGTTACAGTTTCATAATCAGAGTTCAAGTATATATGGTCCGTATGAGTAGAAAACACAGTTCATTTTTTCTGGCCATGCTCATATTTCCTGCTGTATTGCAGATTCTGGACAGAAGAGGATGCTTCTTGCGTTAAAAGAGAGGGTGTTTCATGGATGAGAACACTGGTCTGAATTTTCCTTCAGAAACGGAGTTAAACCAAAGTCTTTGTGTCTCCCTACAAGCAAGAGTTCATATCCGGTAAACCCAGTGATTTTAGGCTCAAATGAATTTACACGGTTCACGAACCCAAAAGGTTTTTCACTATTAACTAAAGAGCATCTATGTAAGAGACGCTGTGGTTTGTTACAGTTGCATAATTAGTGTTCAAGTAGATATGGTCCATATGAGTAGGAAACCCAGTTCCTTTTTGTCTGGACATGCTCATATTTCTGGCTGTATTGCAGACTCTGGACAGAAGAGGATGCTTCTTGCGTTAAAAAAGAGGGTGTTTCATGGATGAGAACACTGTTCTGAATTTTCCTTCAGAAACGAAGTTAAACCAAAGTCTCTGTGTCTTCCTACAAGCAAGAGTTCATATCCGGTAAACCCAGTAATTTTTTGGCTCAAATGAATTTGCACAGTTCTTGAAACCAACACGTTTTCACTATTGACTAAAGAGTATCTATGTAACACATGCTGTGGTTTGTTACAGTTTCGTAAGCAGAGTTCAACTAGATATGGTCCGTATGAGTAGGAAACACAGTTCTTTTATTCTGGGCATTCTCATGTTTCTTGCTGTATTGCAGACTCTGGAAAGAAGAGGAAGCTTCTTGCGTTAAAACAGAGGGTGTTTCATGGATGAGAAAACTGGTCTGAATTTCCGTTCACAAACGGAGTTAAACCAAAGCCTCTGTGTCTTCCTACAAGCAAGAGTTCATATCTGGTAAACCCAGTGATTTTTCGGCTCAAATGAATTGTCACAGTCCACGAACCCAACACGTTTTTCACTATAAACGAAAGAGCATATATGTAACAGATGCTGTGGTTTGTTACAGTTTCATAAGCAGAGTTTAAGTAGTTATGGTCCGTATGAGTAGGAAACACAGTTCTTTTTTTCTGGGCATTCTCATGTTTCTTGCTGTATTGGAGATGCTTGAAGAAGAGCATGCTTCTTGCGTTATAACAGATTATGTTTCTTAGATGAGAACACTGGTCTGAATTTTCCTTCCGATACGGAGTTAAACCAAAGTCTCTGTGTCTTCCTACAAGCAAGAGTTCATATCCGGTAAACCCAGTGAATTTTCGGCTCAAAAGTATTTACACAGTTCTTGAAACCAACAGGTTTTTCACTATTAACTAAAGAGCATCTATGTAACACATGCTGTGGTTTGTTACAGTTTCATAAGCAGAATTCAACTAGATATGGTCCGTATGAGTAGGAAACACAGCTCTTTTTTTCTGGGCATGCTCATGTTTCTTGCTATATTTCAGATTCGGGAAAGAAGAGGAAGCTTCTCGCGTTAAAACAGAGGGTGTTTCATGGATGAGAACACTGGTCTGAATTTCCCTTCACAAACGGAGTTAAACCACAGCCTCTGTGTCTTAATACAAGCAAGAGTTCATTTCTGGTAAACCCAGGGGTTTTTCGGCTCAAATGAATTTACACAGTTCATGAACCCAACATGTTTTTCACTATGAACTAAAGAGCATCTATGTAACACATGCTGAGGTTTGTTACAGTTTCATAAGCAGAGTTCAACTAGATATGGTCCGTATGAATAGGAAACACAGTTCTTTTTTGCTGGTCATGCTCATATTTCTTGCTGTATTGCAGACTCTGGACAGAAGAGGATGTATCTTGCGTTGAAACACAGTTTGTTTCATGGATGAGAACACTGGTCTAAATTTCCCTTCACAAACGGATTAAACCAAAGCCTCTGTGTCTTCCTATAAGTAAGAGTTCATATCCGGTAAACCCAGTGATTTTTTCGGCTCAAATGAATTTACACAGTTCACGAACCCAACATGATTTTCGCTATTAACTAAAGAGCATCTATGTAAAACATGCTGTGGTTTGCTACAGTTTCATAAGCAGAGTTCAACTACATATGGTCCGTATGGGCAGGAAACACAGTTCCTTTTTACTGGGCGTGCTCATGTTTCTTGCTGTATTGGAGATGCTGGAAAGAAGACCATGCTTCTTGGGTGAAAACAGAGTATGTTTCATGGATGAGAACACTGGTCTGAATTTTCCTTCAGAAACGGAGTTAAACCAAAGTCTCTGTGTCTTCCTACAAGCAAGAGTTCATATCCGGTAAACCTAGTGATTTTTTGGCTCAAATGAATTTACACAGTTCTTGAACCAAACAGGATTTTCACTATTAGGTAAAGTGCATGTATGTAGAGATGCTGTGGTTTGTTACAGTTTCATAAGCAGAGTTCAACTAGATATGGTCCATATGACTTGGAAACACAGTTCTTTTTTCTGGACATGCTCATATTTCTTGCTATATTGCAGACTCCAGATAGAAGAGGATGCTTCTTGAGTTAAAACAGTGGGTGTTTCATGGATGAGAACACTTTTCTGAATTTTCCTTCCTCAATGGAATTAAACTATAGTCTCTGTGTCTTCCTACAAGCAAGAGTTCATTTCCGGTAAACCCAGTGAATTTTCGGCTCAAATGAATTTACACAGTTCACGAACCCAACATGTTTTTCACTATTAACTAAAGAGCATCTATGTAACACATGCTCTGGTTTGTTACAGTTTCATAAGCAGAGTTCAACTAGATATGGACCTAAAGAGTAGGAAACACAGTTCTTTTTTTTCTGGGCATGCTCATGTTTCTTGCGGTATTAGAGACCTGGAAAGAAGACCATGCTCTTTGCGCTAAAACAGGGTGTGTTTCATGGATGAGAACTCTGGTCTGAATTTCCCTTCACAAACGGAGTGAAACCAAGGCCTGTGTGTTTTCCTACAAGCAAGACTTCATTTCCGGTAAACCCAGGGGTTTTTCTGCTCAAATGAATTTACACAGTTCATGAAACCAACACGTTTTTCACTATTAACTAAAGAGCATCTATGTAACACATTCTGTGGTTTGTTACAGTTTCATAAGCAGAGTTTAACTAGATATGGTCCGTATGAGTAAGAAACACAGTTCTTTTTATCTGGGCATGCTCATGTTTCTTGCTGTATTAGTGACGCTGGAAGAAGAGCATGCTTCTTGCGTTGTAACAGAGTATGTATCATGGATGAGAACACTGGTCTGAATTTTCCTTCAGAAACGGAGTAAAACCAAAGTCTCTGTGCCATCCTACAAGCAAGAGTTCATATCCGGGGAACACAGTGATTTTTCGGATCAAATGAATTTACACAGTTCTTGAACCCAACAGGATTTTCACTATTAACTAAAGAGCATCTATGTAAGAGATGCTGTGGTTTGTTACAGTTTCATAAGCAGAGTTCAACTAGATATGGTCCGTATTAGTAGGAAACACAGTTCTTTTTTCTGGGCATGCTCATGTTTCTTGCTGTATTAGAGACGCTGGAAAGAAGAGCATGTTCTTTGCGATAAAACAGAGTGTGTTTCATGGATGAGACCTCTGGTGTGAATTTCCCTGCACAAACAGAGTGAAACCAAAGCCTCTGTGTCTTAATACAAGCAAGAGTTCATTTCCGGTAAAACCAGTGGTTTTTCGGCTCAAATGAATTTACACAGTTCATGAACCCAACACGTTTTTCACTATTAACTAAACAACATCTATGTAACACATGCTGTGGTTTGTTACAGTTTCATAAGCAGAGTTCAACTAGATATGGTCCGTATGAATAGGAAACACAGTTACTTTTTTCTGGGCATGCTCTTTTTTCATGCTGTATTGGAGACGCTGGAAAGAAGAGCATGCTTCTTGGGTTAAAACAGAGAATGTTTCATGGGTGAGAACACTGGTCTGAATTTTCCTTGAGAAACGGAGTTAAACCAAAGTCTCTGTGTCTTCCTACAAGCATATCCGGTAAACCCAGTGATTTATCGGCTCAAATGAATTTACAGTTCACGAACCCAACACGTTTTTCACTATTAACTAAAGAGCATCTATGTAACACATTCTGTGGTTTGTTACAGTTTCATAAGCAGAGTTCAACTAGATATGGTCCATATGATTAGGAAACACATTTCTTTTTTTCTGGACATGCTCATATTTCTTGCTGTATTGCAGACTCTGGACAGAAGAGGATGCATCTTGCGTTGAAACACAGTTTGTTTCATGGATGAGAACACTGGTCTAAATTTCCCTTCACAAACGGATTAAACCAAAGCCTCTGTGTCTTCCTATAAGCAAGAGTTCATTTCTGGTAAACCCAGTGATTTTTTCGGCTCAAATGAATTTACACAGTTCACGAACCCAACATGATTTTCGCTATTAACTAAAGAGCATCTATGTAAAACATGCTGTGGTTTGCTACAGTTTCATAAGCAGAGTTCAACTAGATATGGTCCGTATGGGCAGGAAATACAGTTCTTTTTTTCTGGGCGTGCTCATGTTTCTTGCTGTATTGGAGATGCTGGAAAGAATAGCATGCTTCTTGGGTTAAAACAGAGTATGTTTCATGGATGAGAACACTGGTCTGAATTTTCCTTCAGAAACGGAGTTAAACCAAAGTCTCTGTGTCTTCCTACAAGCAAGAGTTCATATCCGGTAAACCTAGTGATTTTTTGGCTCAAATGAATTTACACAGTTCTTGAACCAAACAGGATTTTCACTATTAGGTAAAGTGCATGTATGTAGAGATGCTGTGGTTTGTTACAGTTTCATAAGCAGAGTTCAACTAGATATGGTCCATATGACTTGGAAACACAGTTCTTTTTTCTGGACATGCTCATATTTCTTGCTATATTGCAGACTCCAGATAGAAGAGGATGCTTCTTGAGTTAAAACAGAGGGTGTTTCATGGATGAGAACACTTTTCTGAATTTTCCTTCCTCAATGGAATTAAACTAAAGTCTCTGTGTCTTCCTACAAGCAAGAGTTCATTTCCGGTAAACCCAGTGAATTTTCGGCTCAAATGAATTTACACAGTTCACGAACCCAACATGTTTTTCACTATTAACTAAAGAGCATCTATGTAACACATGCTGTGGTTTGTTACAGTTTCGTAAGCAGAGTTCAACTAGATATGGTCCGTATGAGTAGGAAACACAGTTCTTTTATTCTGGGCATGCTCATGTTTCTTGCTGTATTGCATACTCTGGAAAGAAGAGGAAGCTTCTTGCGTTAAAACAGAGGGTGTTTCATGGATGAGAAAACTGGTCTGAATTTCCGTTCACAAACGGAGTTAAACCAAAGCCTCTGTGTCTTCCTACAAGCAAGAGTTCATATCCGGTAAACCCAGTGATTTTTCGGCTCTAATGAATTTACAGTTCACGAACCCAACACGTTTTTCACTATAAACGAAAGAGCATATATGTAACAGATGCTGTGGTTTGTTACAGTTTCATAAGCAGAGTTTAACTAGTTATGGTCCGTATGAGTAGGAAACACAGTTCTTTTTTTCTGGGCGTGCTCATGTTTCTTGCTGTATTGGAGATGCTGGAAAGAAGAGCATGCTTCTTGGGTTAAAACAGAGTATGTTTCATGGATGAGAACACTGGTCTGAATTTTCCTTGAGAAACGGAGTTAAACCAAAGTCTCTGTGTCTTCCTACAAGCAAGAGTTCATATCCGGTAAACCCAGTGATTTTTCGGCTCAAATGAATTTACAGTTCACGAACCCAACACGTTTTTCACTATTAACTAAAGAGCATCTATGTAACACATTCTGTGGTTTGTTACAGTTTCATAAGCAGAGTTCAACTAGATATGGTCCATATGATTAGGAAACACATTTCTTTTTTTCTGGACATGCTCATATTTCTTGCTGTATTGCAGACTCTGGACAGAAGAGGATGCATCTTGCGTTGAAACACAGTTTGTTTCATGGATGAGAACACTGGTCTAAATTTCCCTTCACAAACGGATTAAACCAAAGCCTCTGTGTCTTCCTATAAGCAAGAGTTCATTTCTGGTAAACCCAGTGATTTTTTCGGCTCAAATGAATTTACACAGTTCACGAACCCAACATGATTTTCGCTATTAACTAAAGAGCATCTATGTAAAACATGCTGTGGTTTGCTACAGTTTCATAAGCAGAGTTCAACTAGATATGGTCCGTATGGGCAGGAAACACAGTTCTTTTTTTCTGGGCGTGCTCATGTTTCTTGCTGTATTGGAGATGCTGGAAAGAAGAGCATGCTTCTTGGGTTAAAACAGAGTATGTTTCATGGATGAGAACACTGGTCTGAATTTTCCTTCAGAAACGGAGTTAAACCAAAGTCTCTGTGTCTTCCTACAAGCAAGAGTTCATATCCGGTAAACCTAGTGATTTTTTGGCTCAAATGAATTTACACAGTTCTTGAACCAAACAGGATTTTCACTATTAGGTAAAGTGCATGTATGTAGAGATGCTGTGGTTTGTTACAGTTTCATAAGCAGAGTTCAACTAGATATGGTTCATATGACTTGGAAACACAGTTCTTTTTTCTGGACATGCTCATATTTCTTGCTATATTGCAGACTCCAGATAGAAGAGGATGCTTCTTGAGTTAAAACAGAGGGTGTTTCATGGATGAGAACACTTTTCTGAATTTTCCTTCCTCAATGGAATTAAACTAAAGTCTCTGTGTCTTCCTACAAGCAAGAGTTCATTTCCGGTAAACCCAGTGAATTTTCGGCTCAAATGAATTTACACAGTTCACGAACCCAACATGTTTTTCACTATTAACTAAAGAGCATCTATGTAACACATGCTGTGGTTTGTTACAGTTTCGTAAGCAGAGTTCAACTAGATATGGTCCGTATGAGTAGGAAACACAGTTCTTTTATTCTGGGCATGCTCATGTTTCTTGCTGTATTGCATACTCTGGAAAGAAGAGGAAGCTTCTTGCGTTAAAACAGAGGGTGTTTCATGGATGAGAAAACTGGTCTGAATTTCCGTTCACAAACGGAGTTAAACCAAAGCCTCTGTGTCTTCCTACAAGCAAGAGTTCATATCCGGTAAACCCAGTGATTTTTCGGCTCTAATGAATTTACAGTTCACGAACCCAACACGTTTTTCACTATAAACGAAAGAGCATATATGTAACAGATGCTGTGGTTTGTTACAGTTTCATAAGCAGAGTTTAACTAGTTATGGTCCGTATGAGTAGGAAACACAGTTCTTTTTTTCTGGGCGTGCTCATGTTTCTTGCTGTATTGGAGATGCTGGAAAGAAGAGCATGCTTCTTGGGTTAAAACAGAGTATGTTTCATGGATGAGAACACTGGTCTGAATTTTCCTTGAGAAACGGAGTTAAACCAAAGTCTCTGTGTCTTCCTACAAGCAAGAGTTCATATCCGGTAAACCCAGTGATTTTTCGGCTCAAATGAATTTACAGTTCACGAACCCAACACGTTTTTCACTATTAACTAAAGAGCATCTATGTAACACATTCTGTGGTTTGTTACAGTTTCATAAGCAGAGTTCAACTAGATATGGTCCATATGATTAGGAAACACATTTCTTTTTTTCTGGACATGCTCATATTTCTTGCTGTATTGCAGACTCTGGACAGAAGAGGATGCATCTTGCGTTGAAACACAGTTTGTTTCATGGATGAGAACACTGGTCTAAATTTCCCTTCACAAACGGATTAAACCAAAGCCTCTGTGTCTTCCTATAAGCAAGAGTTCATTTCTGGTAAACCCAGTGATTTTTTCGGCTCAAATGAATTTACACAGTTCACGAACCCAACATGATTTTCGCTATTAACTAAAGAGCATCTATGTAAAACATGCTGTGGTTTGCTACAGTTTCATAAGCAGAGTTCAACTAGATATGGTCCGTATGGGCAGGAAACACAGTTCTTTTTTTCTGGGCGTGCTCATGTTTCTTGCTGTATTGGAGATGCTGGAAAGAAGAGCATGCTTCTTGGGTTAAAACAGAGTATGTTTCATGGATGAGAACACTGGTCTGAATTTTCCTTCAGAAACGGAGTTAAACCAAAGTCTCTGTGTCTTCCTACAAGCAAGAGTTCATATCCGGTAAACCTAGTGATTTTTTGGCTCAAATGAATTTACACAGTTCTTGAACCAAACAGGATTTTCACTATTAGGTAAAGTGCATGTATGTAGAGATGCTGTGGTTTGTTACAGTTTCATAAGCAGAGTTCAACTAGATATGGTCCATATGACTTGGAAACACAGTTCTTTTTTCTGGACATGCTCATATTTCTTGCTATATTGCAGACTCCAGATAGAAGAGGATGCTTCTTGAGTTAAAACAGAGGGTGTTTCATGGATGAGAACACTTTTCTGAATTTTCCTTCCTCAATGGAATTAAACTAAAGTCTCTGTGTCTTCCTACAAGCAAGAGTTCATTTCCGGTAAACCCAGTGAATTTTCGGCTCAAATGAATTTACACAGTTCACGAACCCAACATGTTTTTCACTATTAACTAAAGAGCATCTATGTAACACATGCTGTGGTTTGTTACAGTTTCGTAAGCAGAGTTCAACTAGATATGGTCCGTATGAGTAGGAAACACAGTTCTTTTATTCTGGGCATGCTCATGTTTCTTGCTGTATTGCATACTCTGGAAAGAAGAGGAAGCTTCTTGCGTTAAAACAGAGGGTGTTTCATGGATGAGAAAACTGGTCTGAATTTCCGTTCACAAACGGAGTTAAACCAAAGCCTCTGTGTCTTCCTACAAGCAAGAGTTCATATCCGGTAAACCCAGTGATTTTTCGGCTCTAATGAATTTACAGTTCACGAACCCAACACGTTTTTCACTATAAACGAAAGAGCATATATGTAACAGATGCTGTGGTTTGTTACAGTTTCATAAGCAGAGTTTAACTAGTTATGGTCCGTATGAGTAGGAAACACAGTTCTTTTTTTCTGGGCGTGCTCATGTTTCTTGCTGTATTGGAGATGCTGGAAAGAAGAGCATGCTTCTTGGGTTAAAACAGAGTATGTTTCATGGATGAGAACACTGGTCTGAATTTTCCTTGAGAAACGGAGTTAAACCAAAGTCTCTGTGTCTTCCTACAAGCAAGAGTTCATATCCGGTAAACCCAGTGATTTTTCGGCTCAAATGAATTTACAGTTCACGAACCCAACACGTTTTTCACTATTAACTAAAGAGCATCTATGTAACACATTCTGTGGTTTGTTACAGTTTCATAAGCAGAGTTCAACTAGATATGGTCCATATGATTAGGAAACACATTTCTTTTTTTCTGGACATGCTCATATTTCTTGCTGTATTGCAGACTCTGGACAGAAGAGGATGCATCTTGCGTTGAAACACAGTTTGTTTCATGGATGAGAACACTGGTCTAAATTTCCCTTCACAAACGGATTAAACCAAAGCCTCTGTGTCTTCCTATAAGCAAGAGTTCATTTCTGGTAAACCCAGTGATTTTTTCGGCTCAAATGAATTTACACAGTTCACGAACCCAACATGATTTTCGCTATTAACTAAAGAGCATCTATGTAAAACATGCTGTGGTTTGCTACAGTTTCATAAGCAGAGTTCAACTAGATATGGTCCGTATGGGCAGGAAACACAGTTCTTTTTTTCTGGGCGTGCTCATGTTTCTTGCTGTATTGGAGATGCTGGAAAGAAGAGCATGCTTCTTGGGTTAAAACAGAGTATGTTTCATGGATGAGAACACTGGTCTGAATTTTCCTTCAGAAACGGAGTTAAACCAAAGTCTCTGTGTCTTCCTACAAGCAAGAGTTCATATCCGGTAAACCTAGTGATTTTTTGGCTCAAATGAATTTACACAGTTCTTGAACCAAACAGGATTTTCACTATTAGGTAAAGTGCATGTATGTAGAGATGCTGTGGTTTGTTACAGTTTCATAAGCAGAGTTCAACTAGATATGGTCCATATGACTTGGAAACACAGTTCTTTTTTCTGGACATGCTCATATTTCTTGCTATATTGCAGACTCCAGATAGAAGAGGATGCTTCTTGAGTTAAAACAGAGGGTGTTTCATGGATGAGAACACTTTTCTGAATTTTCCTTCCTCAATGGAATTAAACTAAAGTCTCTGTGTCTTCCTACAAGCAAGAGTTCATTTCCGGTAAACCCAGTGAATTTTCGGCTCAAATGAATTTACACAGTTCACGAACCCAACATGTTTTTCACTATTAACTAAAGAGCATCTATGTAACACATGCTGTGGTTTGTTACAGTTTCGTAAGCAGAGTTCAACTAGATATGGTCCGTATGAGTAGGAAACACAGTTCTTTTATTCTGGGCATGCTCATGTTTCTTGCTGTATTGCATACTCTGGAAAGAAGAGGAAGCTTCTTGCGTTAAAACAGAGGGTGTTTCATGGATGAGAAAACTGGTCTGAATTTCCGTTCACAAACGGAGTTAAACCAAAGCCTCTGTGTCTTCCTACAAGCAAGAGTTCATATCCGGTAAACCCAGTGATTTTTCGGCTCTAATGAATTTACAGTTCACGAACCCAACACGTTTTTCACTATAAACGAAAGAGCATATATGTAACAGATGCTGTGGTTTGTTACAGTTTCATAAGCAGAGTTTAACTAGTTATGGTCCGTATGAGTAGGAAACACAGTTCTTTTTTTCTGGGCGTGCTCATGTTTCTTGCTGTATTGGAGATGCTGGAAAGAAGAGCATGCTTCTTGGGTTAAAACAGAGTATGTTTCATGGATGAGAACACTGGTCTGAATTTTCCTTGAGAAACGGAGTTAAACCAAAGTCTCTGTGTCTTCCTACAAGCAAGAGTTCATATCCGGTAAACCCAGTGATTTTTCGGCTCAAATGAATTTACAGTTCACGAACCCAACACGTTTTTCACTATTAACTAAAGAGCATCTATGTAACACATTCTGTGGTTTGTTACAGTTTCATAAGCAGAGTTCAACTAGATATGGTCCATATGATTAGGAAACACATTTCTTTTTTTCTGGACATGCTCATATTTCTTGCTGTATTGCAGACTCTGGACAGAAGAGGATGCATCTTGCGTTGAAACACAGTTTGTTTCATGGATGAGAACACTGGTCTAAATTTCCCTTCACAAACGGATTAAACCAAAGCCTCTGTGTCTTCCTATAAGCAAGAGTTTATTTCTGGTAAACCCAGTGATTTTTTCGGCTCAAATGAATTTACACAGTTCACGAACCCAACATGATTTTCGCTATTAACTAAAGAGCATCTATGTAAAACATGCTGTGGTTTGCTACAGTTTCATAAGCAGAGTTCAACTAGATATGGTCCGTATGGGCAGGAAACACAGTTCTTTTTTTCTGGGCGTGCTCATGTTTCTTGCTGTATTGGAGATGCTGGAAAGAAGAGCATGCTTCTTGGGTTAAAACAGAGTATGTTTCATGGATGAGAACACTGGTCTGAATTTTCCTTCAGAAACGGAGTTAAACCAAAGTCTCTGTGTCTTCCTACAAGCAAGAGTTCATATCCGGTAAACCTAGTGATTTTTTGGCTCAAATGAATTTACACAGTTCTTGAACCAAACAGGATTTTCACTATTAGGTAAAGTGCATGTATGTAGAGATGCTGTGGCTTGTTACAGTTTCATAAGCAGAGTTCAACTAGATATGGTCCATATGACTTGGAAACACAGTTCTTTTTTCTGGACATGCTCATATTTCTTGCTATATTGCAGACTCCAGATAGAAGAGGATGCTTCTTGAGTTAAAACAGAGGGTGTTTCATGGATGAGAACACTTTTCTGAATTTTCCTTCCTCAATGGAATTAAACTAAAGTCTCTGTGTCTTCCTACAAGCAAGAGTTCATTTCCGGTAAACCCAGTGAATTTTCGGCTCAAATGAATTTACACAGTTCACGAACCCAACATGTTTTTCACTATTAACTAAAGAGCATCTATGTAACACATGCTGTGGTTTGTTACAGTTTCGTAAGCAGAGTTCAACTAGATATGGTCCGTATGAGTAGGAAACACAGTTCTTTTATTCTGGGCATGCTCATGTTTCTTGCTGTATTGCATACTCTGGAAAGAAGAGGAAGCTTCTTGCGTTAAAACAGAGGGTGTTTCATGGATGAGAAAACTGGTCTGAATTTCCGTTCACAAATGGAGTTAAACCAAAGCCTCTGTGTCTTCCTACAAGCAAGAGTTCATATCCGGTAAACCCAGTGATTTTTCGGCTCTAATGAATTTACAGTTCACGAACCCAACACGTTTTTCACTATAAACGAAAGAGCATATATGTAACAGATGCTGTGGTTTGTTACAGTTTCATAAGCAGAGTTTAACTAGTTATGGTCCGTATGAGTAGGAAACACAGTTCTTTTTTTCTGGGCGTGCTCATGTTTCTTGCTGTATTGGAGATGCTGGAAAGAAGAGCATGCTTCTTGGGTTAAAACAGAGTATGTTTCATGGATGAGAACACTGGTCTGAATTTTCCTTGAGAAACGGAGTTAAACCAAAGTCTCTGTGTCTTCCTACAAGCAAGAGTTCATATCCGGTAAACCCAGTGATTTTTCGGCTCAAATGAATTTACAGTTCACGAACCCAACACGTTTTTCACTATTAACTAAAGAGCATCTATGTAACACATTCTGTGGTTTGTTACAGTTTCATAAGCAGAGTTCAACTAGATATGGTCCATATGATTAGGAAACACATTTCTTTTTTTCTGGACATGCTCATATTTCTTGCTGTATTGCAGACTCTGGACAGAAGAGGATGCATCTTGCGTTGAAACACAGTTTGTTTCATGGATGAGAACACTGGTCTAAATTTCCCTTCACAAAGGGATTAAACCAAAGCCTCTGTGTCTTCCTATAAGCAAGAGTTTATTTCTGGTAAACCCAGTGATTTTTTCGGCTCAAATGAATTTACACAGTTCACGAACCCAACATGATTTTCGCTATTAACTAAAGAGCATCTATGTAAAACATGCTGTGGTTTGCTACAGTTTCATAAGCAGAGTTCAACTAGATATGGTCCGTATGGGCAGGAAACACAGTTCTTTTTTTCTGGGCGTGCTCATGTTTCTTGCTGTATTGGAGATGCTGGAAAGAAGAGCATGCTTCTTGGGTTAAAACAGAGTATGTTTCATGGATGAGAACACTGGTCTGAATTTTCCTTCAGAAACGGAGTTAAACCAAAGTCTCTGTGTCTTCCTACAAGCAAGAGTTCATATCCGTTAAACCTAGTGATTTTTTGGCTCAAATGAATTTACACAGTTCTTGAACCAAACAGGATTTTCACTATTAGGTAAAGTGCATGTATGTAGAGATGCTGTGGTTTGTTACAGTTTCATAAGCAGAGTTCAACTAGATATGGTCCATATGACTTGGAAACACAGTTCTTTTTTCTGGACATGCTCATATTTCTTGCTATATTGCAGACTCCAGATAGAAGAGGATGCTTCTTGAGTTAAAACAGAGGGTGTTTCATGGATGAGAACACTTTTCTGAATTTTCCTTCCTCAATGGAATTAAACTAAAGTCTCTGTGTCTTTCTACAAGCAAGAGTTCATTTCCGGTAAACCCAGTGAATTTTCGGCTCAAATGAATTTACACAGTTCACGAACCCAACATGTTTTTCACTATTAACTAAAGAGCATCTATGTAACACATGCTCTGGTTTGTTACAGTTTCATAAGCAGAGTTCAACTAGATATGGTCCTAAAGAGTAGGAAACACAGTTCTTTTTTTTCTGGGCATGCTCATGTTTCTTGCGGTATTAGAGACCTGGAAAGAAGAGCATGCTCTTTGCGCTAAAACAGGGTGTGTTTCATGGATGAGAACTCTGTTCTGAATTTCCCTTCACAAAGGAGTGAAACCAAAGCCTCTGTGTTTTCCTACAAGCAAGACTTCATTTCCGGTAAACCCAGGGGTTTTTCTGCTCAAATGAATTTACACAGTTCATGAACCCAACACGTTTTTCACTATTAACTAAAGAGCATCTATGTAACACATTCTGTGGTTTGTTACAGTTTCATAAGCAGAGTTTAACTAGATATGGTCCGTATGAGTAAGAAACACAGTTCTTTTTTTCTGAGCATGCTCATGTTTCTTGCTGTATTAGTGACGCTGGAAGAAGAGCATGCTTCTTGCGTTGTAACAGAGTATGTATCATGGATGAGAACACTGGTCTGAATTTTCCTTCAGAAACGGAGTAAAACCAAAGTCTCTGTGCCATCCTACAAGCAAGAGTTCATATCCGGGGAACACAGTGATTTTTCGGATCAAATGAATTTACACAGTTCTTGAACCCAACAGGATTTTCACTATTAACTAAAGAGCATCTATGTAAGAGATGCTGTGGTTTGTTACAGTTTCATAAGCAGAGTTCAACTAGATATGGTCCGTATGAGTAGGAAACACAGTTCTTTTTCTGGGCATGCTCATGTTTCTTGCTGTATTAGAGACGCTGGAAAGAAGAGCATGTTCTTTGCGATAAAACAGAGTGTGTTTCATGGATGAGACCTCTGGTGTGAATTTCCCTGCACAAACAGAGTGAAACCAAAGCCTCTGTGTCTTAATACAAGCAAGAGTTCATTTCCGGTAAAACCAGTGGTTTTTCGGCTCAAATGAATTTACACAGTTCATGAACCCAACACGTTTTTCACTATTAACTAAACAACATCTATGTAACACATGCTGTGGTTTGTTACAGTTTCATAAGCAGAGTTCAACTAGATATGGTCCGTATGAGTAGTCAACCCAGTTCATTTTTTCTGGACATGCTCATATTTCTTGCTCTATTGCAGACTCTGGACAGAAGAGGATGCTTCTTGCGTTAAAACAGAGGGTGTTTCATGGATGAGAACACTGGTCTGAATTTTCCTTCAGAAACGAAGTTAAACCAAAGTCTCTGTGTCTTCCTACAAGCAAGAGTTCATATCCGGTAAACCCAGTGATTTTAGGCTCAAATGAATTTACACGGTTCACGAACCCAAAACGTTTTTCACTATTAACTAAAGAGCATCTATGTAAGAGACGCTGTGGTTTGTTACAGTTGCATAATTAGTGTTCAAGTAGATATGGTCCATATGAGTAGGAAACCCAGTTCTTTTATTCTGGCCATGCTCATTTTTCTTGCTGTATTGCAGACTCTGGACAGAAGAGGATGCTTCTTGCGTTAAAAGAGAGGGTGTTTCATGGGTGAGAACACTGTTCTGAATTTTCCTTCAGAAACGAAGTTAAACCAAAGTCTCTGTGTCTTCCTACAAGCAAGAGTTCATATCTGGTAAACCCAGTAATATTTTGGCTCAAATGAATTTACACAGTTCTTGAAACCAACACGTTTTCACTATTGACTAAAGAGCATCTATGTAACACATGCTGTGGTTTGTTACAGTTTCGTAAGCAGAGTTCAACTAGATATGGTCCGTATGAGTAGGAAACACAGTTCTTTTATTCTGGGCATGCTCATGTTTCTTGCTGTATTGCAGACTCTGGAAAGAAGAGGAAGCTTCTTGCGTTAAAACAGAGGGTGTTTCATGGATGAGAAAACTGGTCTGAATTTCCGTTCACAAACGGAGTTAAACCAAAGCCTCTGTGTCTTCCTACAAGCAAGAGTTCATATCCGGTAAACCCAGTGATTTTTCGGCTCTAATGAATTTACAGTTCACGAACCCAACACGTTTTTCACTATAAACGAAAGAGCATATATGTAACAGATGCTGTGGTTTGTTACAGTTTCATAAGCAGAGTTTAACTAGTTATGGTCCGTATGAGTAGGAAACACAGTTCTTTTTTTCTGGGCGTGCTCATGTTTCTTGCTGTATTGGAGATGCTGGAAAGAAGAGCATGCTTCTTGGGTTAAAACAGAGTATGTTTCATGGATGAGAACACTGGTCTGAATTTTCCTTGAGAAACGGAGTTAAACCAACGTCTCTGTGTCTTCCTACAAGCAAGAGTTCATATCCGGTAAACCCAGTGATTTTTCGGCTCAAATGAATTTACAGTTCACGAACCCAACACGTTTTTCACTATTAACTAAAGAGCATCTATGTAACACATTCTGTGGTTTGTTACAGTTTCATAAGCAGAGTTCAACTAGATATGGTCCTAAAGAGTAGGAAACACAGTTCTTTTTTTTCTGGGCATGCTCATGTTTCTTGCGGTATTAGAGACCTGGAAAGAAGAGCATGCTCTTTGCGCTAAAACAGGGTGTGTTTCATGGATGAGAACTCTGTTCTGAATTTCCCTTCACAAAGGAGTGAAACCAAAGCCTCTGTGTTTTCCTACAAGCAAGACTTCATTTCCGGTAAACCCAGGGGTTTTTCTGCTCAAATGAATTTACACAGTTCATGAACCCAACACGTTTTTCACTATTAACTAAAGAGCATCTATGTAACACATTCTGTGGTTTGTTACAGTTTCATAAGCAGAGTTTAACTAGATATGGTCCGTATGAGTAAGAAACACAGTTCTTTTTTTCTGAGCATGCTCATGTTTCTTGCTGTATTAGTGACGCTGGAAGAAGAGCATGCTTCTTGCGTTGTAACAGAGTATGTATCATGGATGAGAACACTGGTCTGAATTTTCCTTCAGAAACGGAGTAAAACCAAAGTCTCTGTGCCATCCTACAAGCAAGAGTTCATATCCGGGGAACACAGTGATTTTTCGGATCAAATGAATTTACACAGTTCTTGAACCAAACAGGATTTTCACTATTAACTAAAGAGCATCTATGTAAGAGATGCTGTGGTTTGTTACAGTTTCATAAGCAGAGTTCAACTAGATATGGTCCATATGACTTGGAAACACAGTTCTTTTTTCTGGACATGCTCATATTTCTTGCTATATTGCAGACTCCAGATAGAAGAGGATGCTTCTTGAGTTAAAACAGAGGGTGTTTCATGGATGAGAACACTTTTCTGAATTTTCCTTCCTCAATGGAATTAAACTAAAGTCTCTGTGTCTTCCTACAAGCAAGAGTTCATATCCGGTAAACCCAGTGATTTTTCGGCTCAAATGAATTTACAGTTCACGAACCCAACACGTTTTTCACTATTAACTAAAGAGCATCTATGTAACACATTCTGTGGTTTGTTACAGTTTCATAAGCAGAGTTCAACTAGATATGGTCCATATGATTAGGAAACACATTTCTTTTTTTCTGGACATGCTCATATTTCTTGCTGTATTGCAGACTCTGGACAGAAGAGGATGCATCTTGCGTTGAAACACAGTTTGTTTCATGGATGAGAACACTGGTCTAAATTTCCCATCACAAACGGATTAAACCAAAGCCTCTGTGTCTTCCTATAAGCAAGAGTTTATTTCTGGTAAACCCAGTGATTTTTTCGGCTCAAATGAATTTACACAGTTCACGAACCCAACATGATTTTCGCTATTAACTAAAGAGCATCTATGTAAAACATGCTGTGGTTTGCTACAGTTTCATAAGCAGAGTTCAACTAGATATGGTCCGTATGGGCAGGAAACACAGTTCTTTTTTTCTGGGCGTGCTCATGTTTCTTGCTGTATTGGAGATGCTGGAAAGAAGAGCATGCTTCTTGGGTTAAAACAGAGTATGTTTCATGGATGAGAACACTGGTCTGAATTTTCCTTCAGAAACGGAGTTAAACCAAAGTCTCTGTGTCTTCCTACAAGCAAGAGTTCATATCCGTTAAACCTAGTGATTTTTTGGCTCAAATGAATTTACACAGTTCTTGAACCAAACAGGATTTTCACTATTAGGTAAAGTGCATGTATGTAGAGATGCTGTGGTTTGTTACAGTTTCATAAGCAGAGTTCAACTAGATATGGTCCATATGACTTGGAAACACAGTTCTTTTTTCTGGACATGCTCATATTTCTTGCTATATTGCAGACTCCAGATAGAAGAGGATGCTTCTTGAGTTAAAACAGAGGGTGTTTCATGGATGAGAACACTTTTCTGAATTTTCCTTCCTCAATGGAATTAAACTAAAGTCTCTGTGTCTTCCTACAAGCAAGAGTTCATTTCCGGTAAACCCAGTGAATTTTCGGCTCAAATGAATTTACACAGTTCACGAACCCAACATGTTTTTCACTATTAACTAAAGAGCATCTATGTAACACATTCTGTGGTTTGTTACAGTTTCATAAGCAGAGTTTAACTAGATATGGTCCGTATGAGTAAGAAACACAGTTCTTTTTTTCTGAGCATGCTCATGTTTCTTGCTGTATTAGTGACGCTGGAAGAAGAGCATGCTTCTTGCGTTGTAACAGAGTATGTATCATGGATGAGAACACTGGTCTGAATTTTCCTTCAGAAACGGAGTAAAACCAAAGTCTCTGTGCCATCCTACAAGCAAGAGTTCATATCCGGGGAACACAGTGATTTTTCGGATCAAATGAATTTACACAGTTCTTGAACCCAACAGGATTTTCACTATTAACTAAAGAGCATCTATGTAAGAGATGCTGTGGTTTGTTACAGTTTCATAAGCAGAGTTCAACTAGATATGTTCCGTATGAGTAGGAAACACAGTTCTTTTTCTGGGCATGCTCATGTTTCTTGCTGTATTAGAGACGCTGGAAAGAAGAGCATGTTCTTTGCGATAAAACAGAGTGTGTTTCATGGATGAGACCTCTGGTGTGAATTTCCCTGCACAAACAGAGTGAAACCAAAGCCTCTGTGTCTTAATACAAGCAAGAGTTCATTTCCGGTAAAACCAGTGGTTTTTCGGCTCAAATGAATTTACACAGTTCATGAACCCAACACGTTTTTCACTATTAACTAAACAACATCTATGTAACACATGCTGTGGTTTGTTACAGTTTCATAAGCAGAGTTCAACTAGATATGGTCCGTATGAGTAGTCAACCCAGTTCATTTTTTCTGGACATGCTCATATTTCTTGCTCTATTGCAGACTCTGGACAGAAGAGGATGCTTCTTGCGTTAAAACAGAGGGTGTTTCATGGATGAGAACACTGGTCTGAATTTTTCTTCAGAAACGAAGTTAAACCAAAGTCTCTGTGTCTTCCTACAAGCAAGAGTTCATATCCGGTAAACCCAGTGATTTTAGGCTCAAATGAATTTACACGGTTCACGAACCCAAAACGTTTTTCACTATTAACTAAAGAGCATCTATGTAAGAGACGCTGTGGTTTGTTACAGTTGCATAATTAGTGTTCAAGTAGATATGGTCCATATGAGTAGGAAACCCAGTTCTTTTATTCTGGCCATGCTCATTTTTCTTGCTGTATTGCAGACTCTGGACAGAAGAGGATGCTTCTTGCGTTAAAAGAGAGGGTGTTTCATGGGTGAGAACACTGTTCTGAATTTTCCTTCAGAAACGAAGTTAAACCAAAGTCTCTGTGTCTTCCTACAAGCAAGAGTTCATATCTGGTAAACCCAGTAATATTTTGGCTCAAATGAATTTACACAGTTCTTGAAACCAACACGTTTTCACTATTGACTAAAGAGCATCTATGTAACACATGCTGTGGTTTGTTACAGTTTCGTAAGCAGAGTTCAACTAGATATGGTCCGTATGAGTAGGAAACACAGTTCTTTTATTCTGGGCATGCTCATGTTTCTTGCTGTATTGCAGACTCTGGAAAGAAGAGGAAGCTTCTTGCGTTAAAACAGAGGGTGTTTCATGGATGAGAAAACTGGTCTGAATTTCCGTTCACAAACGGAGTTAAACCAAAGCCTCTGTGTCTTCCTACAAGCAAGAGTTCATATCCGGTAAACCCAGTGATTTTTCGGCTCTAATGAATTTACAGTTCACGAACCCAACACGTTTTTCACTATAAACGAAAGAGCATATATGTAACAGATGCTGTGGTTTGTTACAGTTTCATAAGCAGAGTTTAACTAGTTATGGTCCGTATGAGTAGGAAACACAGTTCTTTTTTTCTGGGCGTGCTCATGTTTCTTGCTGTATTGGAGATGCTGGAAAGAAGAGCATGCTTCTTGGGTTAAAACAGAGTATGTTTCATGGATGAGAACACTGGTCTGAATTTTCCTTGAGAAACGGAGTTAAACCAAAGTCTCTGTGTCTTCCTACAAGCAAGAGTTCATATCCGGTAAACCCAGTGATTTTTCGGCTCAAATGAATTTACAGTTCACGAACCCAACACGTTTTTCACTATTAACTAAAGAGCATCTATGTAACACATTCTGTGGTTTGTTACAGTTTCATAAGCAGAGTTCAACTAGATATGGTCCTAAAGAGTAGGAAACACAGTTCTTTTTTTTCTGGGCATGCTCATGTTTCTTGCGGTATTAGAGACCTGGAAAGAAGAGCATGCTCTTTGCGCTAAAACAGGGTGTGTTTCATGGATGAGAACTCTGTTCTGAATTTCCCTTCACAAAGGAGTGAAACCAAAGCCTCTGTGTTTTCCTACAAGCAAGACTTCATTTCCGGTAAACCCAGGGGTTTTTCTGCTCAAATGAATTTACACAGTTCATGAACCCAACACGTTTTTCACTATTAACTAAAGAGCATCTATGTAACACATTCTGTGGTTTGTTACAGTTTCATAAGCAGAGTTTAACTAGATATGGTCCGTATGAGTAAGAAACACAGTTCTTTTTTTCTGAGCATGCTCATGTTTCTTGCTGTATTAGTGACGCTGGAAGAAGAGCATGCTTCTTGCGTTGTAACAGAGTATGTATCATGGATGAGAACACTGGTCTGAATTTTCCTTCAGAAACGGAGTAAAACCAAAGTCTCTGTGCCATCCTACAAGCAAGAGTTCATATCCGGGGAACACAGTGATTTTTCGGATCAAATGAATTTACACAGTTCTTGAACCAAACAGGATTTTCACTATTAACTAAAGAGCATCTATGTAAGAGATGCTGTGGTTTGTTACAGTTTCATAAGCAGAGTTCAACTAGATATGGTCCATATGACTTGGAAACACAGTTCTTTTTTCTGGACATGCTCATATTTCTTGCTATATTGCAGACTCCAGATAGGGGAGGATGCTTCTTGAGTTAAAACAGAGGGTGTTTCATGGATGAGAACACTTTTCTGAATTTTCCTTCCTCAATGGAATTAAACTAAAGTCTCTGTGTCTTCCTACAAGCAAGAGTTCATTTCCGGTAAACCCAGTGAATTTTCGGCTCAAATGAATTTACACAGTTCACGAACCCAACATGTTTTTCACTATTAACTAAAGAGCATCTATGTAACACATGCTGTGGTTTGTTACAGTTTCGTAGCAGAGTTCAACTAGATATGGTCCGTATGAGTAGGAAACACAGTTCTTTTATTCTGGGCATGCTCATGTTTCTTGCTGTATTGCATACTCTGGAAAGAAGAGGAAGCTTCTTGCGTTAAAACAGAGGGTGTTTCATGGATGAGAAAACTGGTCTGAATTTCCGTTCACAAACGGAGTTAAACCAAAGCCTCTGTGTCTTCCTACAAGCAAGAGTTCATATCCGGTAAACCCAGTGATTTTTCGGCTCTAATGAATTTACAGTTCACGAACCCAACACGTTTTTCACTATAAACGAAAGAGCATATATGTAACAGATGCTGTGGTTTGTTACAGTTTCATAAGCAGAGTTTAACTAGTTATGGTCCGTATGAGTAGGAAACACAGTTCTTTTTTTCTGGGCGTGCTCATGTTTCTTGCTGTATTGGAGATGCTGGAAAGAAGAGCATGCTTCTTGGGTTAAAACAGAGTATGTTTCATGGATGAGAACACTGGTCTGAATTTTCCTTGAGAAACGGAGTTAAACCAAAGTCTCTGTGTCTTCCTACAAGCAAGAGTTCATATCCGGTAAACCCAGTGATTTTTCGGCTCAAATGAATTTACAGTTCACGAACCCAACACGTTTTTCACTATTAACTAAAGAGCATCTATGTAACACATTCTGTGGTTTGTTACAGTTTCATAAGCAGAGTTCAACTAGATATGGTCCATATGATTAGGAAACACATTTCTTTTTTTCTGGACATGCTCATATTTCTTGCTGTATTGCAGACTCTGGACAGAAGAGGATGCATCTTGCGTTGAAACACAGTTTGTTTCATGGATGAGAACACTGGTCTAAATTTCCCATCACAAACGGATTAAACCAAAGCCTCTGTGTCTTCCTATAAGCAAGAGTTTATTTCTGGTAAACCCAGTGATTTTTTCGGCTCAAATGAATTTACACAGTTCACGAACCCAACATGATTTTCGCTATTAACTAAAGAGCATCTATGTAAAACATGCTGTGGTTTGCTACAGTTTCATAAGCAGAGTTCAACTAGATATGGTCCGTATGGGCAGGAAACACAGTTCTTTTTTTCTGGGCGTGCTCATGTTTCTTGCTGTATTGGAGATGCTGGAAAGAAGAGCATGCTTCTTGGGTTAAAACAGAGTATGTTTCATGGATGAGAACACTGGTCTGAATTTTCCTTCAGAAACGGAGTTAAACCAAAGTCTCTGTGTCTTCCTACAAGCAAGAGTTCATATCCGTTAAACCTAGTGATTTTTTGGCTCAAATGAATTTACACAGTTCTTGAACCAAACAGGATTTTCACTATTAGGTAAAGTGCATGTATGTAGAGATGCTGTGGTTTGTTACAGTTTCATAAGCAGAGTTCAACTAGATATGGTCCATATGACTTGGAAACACAGTTCTTTTTTCTGGACATGCTCATATTTCTTGCTATATTGCAGACTCCAGATAGAAGAGGATGCTTCTTGAGTTAAAACAGAGGGTGTTTCATGGATGAGAACACTTTTCTGAATTTTCCTTCCTCAATGGAATTAAACTAAAGTCTCTGTGTCTTCCTACAAGCAAGAGTTCATTTCCGGTAAACCCAGTGAATTTTCGGCTCAAATGAATTTACACAGTTCACGAACCCAACATGTTTTTCACTATTAACTAAAGAGCATCTATGTAACACATTCTGTGGTTTGTTACAGTTTCATAAGCAGAGTTTAACTAGATATGGTCCGTATGAGTAAGAAACACAGTTCTTTTTTTCTGAGCATGCTCATGTTTCTTGCTGTATTAGTGACGCTGGAAGAAGAGCATGCTTCTTGCGTTGTAACAGAGTATGTATCATGGATGAGAACACTGGTCTGAATTTTCCTTCAGAAACGGAGTAAAACCAAAGTCTCTGTGCCATCCTACAAGCAAGAGTTCATATCCGGGGAACACAGTGATTTTTCGGATCAAATGAATTTACACAGTTCTTGAACCCAACAGGATTTTCACTATTAACTAAAGAGCATCTATGTAAGAGATGCTGTGGTTTGTTACAGTTTCATAAGCAGAGTTCAACTAGATATGGTCCGTATGAGTAGGAAACACAGTTCTTTTTCTGGGCATGCTCATGTTTCTTGCTGTATTAGAGACGCTGGAAAGAAGAGCATGTTCTTTGCGATAAAACAGAGTGTGTTTCATGGATGAGACCTCTGGTGTGAATTTCCCTGCACAAACAGAGTGAAACCAAAGCCTCTGTGTCTTAATACAAGCAAGAGTTCATTTCCGGTAAAACCAGTGGTTTTTCGGCTCAAATGAATTTACACAGTTCATGAACCCAACACGTTTTTCACTATTAACTAAACAACATCTATGTAACACATGCTGTGGTTTGTTACAGTTTCATAAGCAGAGTTCAACTAGATATGGTCCGTATGAGTAGTCAACCCAGTTCATTTTTTCTGGACATGCTCATATTTCTTGCTCTATTGCAGACTCTGGACAGAAGAGGATGCTTCTTGCGTTAAAACAGAGGGTGTTTCATGGATGAGAACACTGGTCTGAATTTTTCTTCAGAAACGAAGTTAAACCAAAGTCTCTGTGTCTTCCTACAAGCAAGAGTTCATATCCGGTAAACCCAGTGATTTTAGGCTCAAATGAATTTACACGGTTCACGAACCCAAAACGTTTTTCACTATTAACTAAAGAGCATCTATGTAAGAGACGCTGTGGTTTGTTACAGTTGCATAATTAGTGTTCAAGTAGATATGGTCCATATGAGTAGGAAACCCAGTTCTTTTATTCTGGCCATGCTCATTTTTCTTGCTGTATTGCAGACTCTGGACAGAAGAGGATGCTTCTTGCGTTAAAAGAGAGGGTGTTTCATGGGTGAGAACACTGTTCTGAATTTTCCTTCAGAAACGAAGTTAAACCAAAGTCTCTGTGTCTTCCTACAAGCAAGAGTTCATATCTGGTAAACCCAGTAATATTTTGGCTCAAATGAATTTACACAGTTCTTGAAACCAACACGTTTTCACTATTGACTAAAGAGCATCTATGTAACACATGCTGTGGTTTGTTACAGTTTCGTAAGCAGAGTTCAACTAGATATGGTCCGTATGAGTAGGAAACACAGTTCTTTTATTCTGGGCATGCTCATGTTTCTTGCTGTATTGCAGACTCTGGAAAGAAGAGGAAGCTTCTTGCGTTAAAACAGAGGGTGTTTCATGGATGAGAAAACTGGTCTGAATTTCCGTTCACAAACGGAGTTAAACCAAAGCCTCTGTGTCTTCCTACAAGCAAGAGTTCATATCCGGTAAACCCAGTGATTTTTCGGCTCTAATGAATTTACAGTTCACGAACCCAACACGTTTTTCACTATAAACGAAAGAGCATATATGTAACAGATGCTGTGGTTTGTTACAGTTTCATAAGCAGAGTTTAACTAGTTATGGTCCGTATGAGTAGGAAACACAGTTCTTTTTTTCTGGGCGTGCTCATGTTTCTTGCTGTATTGGAGATGCTGGAAAGAAGAGCATGCTTCTTGGGTTAAAACAGAGTATGTTTCATGGATGAGAACACTGGTCTGAATTTTCCTTGAGAAACGGAGTTAAACCAAAGTCTCTGTGTCTTCCTACAAGCAAGAGTTCATATCCGGTAAACCCAGTGATTTTTCGGCTCAAATGAATTTACAGTTCACGAACCCAACACGTTTTTCACTATTAACTAAAGAGCATCTATGTAACACATTCTGTGGTTTGTTACAGTTTCATAAGCAGAGTTCAACTAGATATGGTCCTAAAGAGTAGGAAACACAGTTCTTTTTTTTCTGGGCATGCTCATGTTTCTTGCGGTATTAGAGACCTGGAAAGAAGAGCATGCTCTTTGCGCTAAAACAGGGTGTGTTTCATGGATGAGAACTCTGTTCTGAATTTCCCTTCACAAAGGAGTGAAACCAAAGCCTCTGTGTTTTCCTACAAGCAAGACTTCATTTCCGGTAAACCCAGGGGTTTTTCTGCTCAAATGAATTTACACAGTTCATGAACCCAACACGTTTTTCACTATTAACTAAAGAGCATCTATGTAACACATTCTGTGGTTTGTTACAGTTTCATAAGCAGAGTTTAACTAGATATGGTCCGTATGAGTAAGAAACACAGTTCTTTTTTTCTGAGCATGCTCATGTTTCTTGCTGTATTAGTGACGCTGGAAGAAGAGCATGCTTCTTGCGTTGTAACAGAGTATGTATCATGGATGAGAACACTGGTCTGAATTTTCCTTCAGAAACGGAGTAAAACCAAAGTCTCTGTGCCATCCTACAAGCAAGAGTTCATATCCGGGGAACACAGTGATTTTTCGGATCAAATGAATTTACACAGTTCTTGAACCAAACAGGATTTTCACTATTAACTAAAGAGCATCTATGTAAGAGATGCTGTGGTTTGTTACAGTTTCATAAGCAGAGTTCAACTAGATATGGTCCATATGACTTGGAAACACAGTTCTTTTTTCTGGACATGCTCATATTTCTTGCTATATTGCAGACTCCAGATAGAAGAGGATGCTTCTTGAGTTAAAACAGAGGGTGTTTCATGGATGAGAACACTTTTCTGAATTTTCCTTCCTCAATGGAATTAAACTAAAGTCTCTGTGTCTTCCTACAAGCAAGAGTTCATTTCCGGTAAACCCAGTGAATTTTCGGCTCAAATGAATTTACACAGTTCACGAACCCAACATGTTTTTCACTATTAACTAAAGAGCATCTATGTAACACATGCTGTGGTTTGTTACAGTTTCGTAGCAGAGTTCAACTAGATATGGTCCGTATGAGTAGGAAACACAGTTCTTTTATTCTGGGCATGCTCATGTTTCTTGCTGTATTGCATACTCTGGAAAGAAGAGGAAGCTTCTTGCGTTAAAACAGAGGGTGTTTCATGGATGAGAAAACTGGTCTGAATTTCCGTTCACAAACGGAGTTAAACCAAAGCCTCTGTGTCTTCCTACAAGCAAGAGTTCATATCCGGTAAACCCAGTGATTTTTCGGCTCTAATGAATTTACAGTTCACGAACCCAACACGTTTTTCACTATAAACGAAAGAGCATATATGTAACAGATGCTGTGGTTTGTTACAGTTTCATAAGCAGAGTTTAACTAGTTATGGTCCGTATGAGTAGGAAACACAGTTCTTTTTTTCTGGGCGTGCTCATGTTTCTTGCTGTATTGGAGATGCTGGAAAGAAGAGCATGCTTCTTGGGTTAAAACAGAGTATGTTTCATGGATGAGAACACTGGTCTGAATTTTCCTTGAGAAACGGAGTTAAACCAACGTCTCTGTGTCTTCCTACAAGCAAGAGTTCATATCCGGTAAACCCAGTGATTTTTCGGCTCAAATGAATTTACAGTTCACGAACCCAACACGTTTTTCACTATTAACTAAAGAGCATCTATGTAACACATTCTGTGGTTTGTTACAGTTTCATAAGCAGAGTTCAACTAGATATGGTCCATATGATTAGGAAACACATTTCTTTTTTTCTGGACATGCTCATATTTCTTGCTGTATTGCAGACTCTGGACAGAAGAGGATGCATCTTGCGTTGAAACACAGTTTGTTTCATGGATGAGAACACTGGTCTAAATTTCCCATCACAAACGGATTAAACCAAAGCCTCTGTGTCTTCCTATAAGCAAGAGTTTATTTCTGGTAAACCCAGTGATTTTTTCGGCTCAAATGAATTTACACAGTTCACGAACCCAACATGATTTTCGCTATTAACTAAAGAGCATCTATGTAAAACATGCTGTGGTTTGCTACAGTTTCATAAGCAGAGTTCAACTAGATATGGTCCGTATGGGCAGGAAACACAGTTCTTTTTTTCTGGGCGTGCTCATGTTTCTTGCTGTATTGGAGATGCTGGAAAGAAGAGCATGCTTCTTGGGTTAAAACAGAGTATGTTTCATGGATGAGAACACTGGTCTGAATTTTCCTTCAGAAACGGAGTTAAACCAAAGTCTCTGTGTCTTCCTACAAGCAAGAGTTCATATCCGTTAAACCTAGTGATTTTTTGGCTCAAATGAATTTACACAGTTCTTGAACCAAACAGGATTTTCACTATTAGGTAAAGTGCATGTATGTAGAGATGCTGTGGTTTGTTACAGTTTCATAAGCAGAGTTCAACTAGATATGGTCCATATGACTTGGAAACACAGTTCTTTTTTCTGGACATGCTCATATTTCTTGCTATATTGCAGACTCCAGATAGAAGAGGATGCTTCTTGAGTTAAAACAGAGGGTGTTTCATGGATGAGAACACTTTTCTGAATTTTCCTTCCTCAATGGAATTAAACTAAAGTCTCTGTGTCTTCCTACAAGCAAGAGTTCATTTCCGGTAAACCCAGTGAATTTTCGGCTCAAATGAATTTACACAGTTCACGAACCCAACATGTTTTTCACTATTAACTAAAGAGCATCTATGTAACACATGCTGTGGTTTGTTACAGTTTCGTAGCAGAGTTCAACTAGATATGGTCCGTATGAGTAGGAAACACAGTTCTTTTATTCTGGGCATGCTCATGTTTCTTGCTGTATTGCATACTCTGGAAAGAAGAGGAAGCTTCTTGCGTTAAAACAGAGGGTGTTTCATGGATGAGAAAACTGGTCTGAATTTCCGTTCACAAACGGAGTTAAACCAAAGCCTCTGTGTCTTCCTACAAGCAAGAGTTCATATCCGGTAAACCCAGTGATTTTTCGGCTCTAATGAATTTACAGTTCACGAACCCAACACGTTTTTCACTATAAACGAAAGAGCATATATGTAACAGATGCTGTGGTTTGTTACAGTTTCATAAGCAGAGTTTAACTAGTTATGGTCCGTATGAGTAGGAAACACAGTTCTTTTTTTCTGGGCGTGCTCATGTTTCTTGCTGTATTGGAGATGCTGGAAAGAAGAGCATGCTTCTTGGGTTAAAACAGAGTATGTTTCATGGATGAGAACACTGGTCTGAATTTTCCTTGAGAAACGGAGTTAAACCAAAGTCTCTGTGTCTTCCTACAAGCAAGAGTTCATATCCGGTAAACCCAGTGATTTTTCGGCTCAAATGAATTTACAGTTCACGAACCCAACACGTTTTTCACTATTAACTAAAGAGCATCTATGTAACACATTCTGTGGTTTGTTACAGTTTCATAAGCAGAGTTCAACTAGATATGGTCCATATGATTAGGAAACACATTTCTTTTTTTCTGGACATGCTCATATTTCTTGCTGTATTGCAGACTCTGGACAGAAGAGGATGCATCTTGCGTTGAAACACAGTTTGTTTCATGGATGAGAACACTGGTCTAAATTTCCCATCACAAACGGATTAAACCAAAGCCTCTGTGTCTTCCTATAAGCAAGAGTTTATTTCTGGTAAACCCAGTGATTTTTTCGGCTCAAATGAATTTACACAGTTCACGAACCCAACATGATTTTCGCTATTAACTAAAGAGCATCTATGTAAAACATGCTGTGGTTTGCTACAGTTTCATAAGCAGAGTTCAACTAGATATGGTCCGTATGGGCAGGAAACACAGTTCTTTTTTTCTGGGCGTGCTCATGTTTCTTGCTGTATTGGAGATGCTGGAAAGAAGAGCATGCTTCTTGGGTTAAAACAGAGTATGTTTCATGGATGAGAACACTGGTCTGAATTTTCCTTCAGAAACGGAGTTAAACCAAAGTCTCTGTGTCTTCCTACAAGCAAGAGTTCATATCCGTTAAACCTAGTGATTTTTTGGCTCAAATGAATTTACACAGTTCTTGAACCAAACAGGATTTTCACTATTAGGTAAAGTGCATGTATGTAGAGATGCTGTGGTTTGTTACAGTTTCATAAGCAGAGTTCAACTAGATATGGTCCATATGACTTGGAAACACAGTTCTTTTTTCTGGACATGCTCATATTTCTTGCTATATTGCAGACTCCAGATAGAAGAGGATGCTTCTTGAGTTAAAACAGAGGGTGTTTCATGGATGAGAACACTTTTCTGAATTTTCCTTCCTCAATGGAATTAAACTAAAGTCTCTGTGTCTTCCTACAAGCAAGAGTTCATTTCCGGTAAACCCAGTGAATTTTCGGCTCAAATGAATTTACACAGTTCACGAACCCAACATGTTTTTCACTATTAACTAAAGAGCATCTATGTAACACATTCTGTGGTTTGTTACAGTTTCATAAGCAGAGTTTAACTAGATATGGTCCGTATGAGTAAGAAACACAGTTCTTTTTTTCTGAGCATGCTCATGTTTCTTGCTGTATTAGTGACGCTGGAAGAAGAGCATGCTTCTTGCGTTGTAACAGAGTATGTATCATGGATGAGAACACTGGTCTGAATTTTCCTTCAGAAACGGAGTAAAACCAAAGTCTCTGTGCCATCCTACAAGCAAGAGTTCATATCCGGGGAACACAGTGATTTTTCGGATCAAATGAATTTACACAGTTCTTGAACCCAACAGGATTTTCACTATTAACTAAAGAGCATCTATGTAAGAGATGCTGTGGTTTGTTACAGTTTCATAAGCAGAGTTCAACTAGATATGGTCCGTATGAGTAGGAAACACAGTTCTTTTTCTGGGCATGCTCATGTTTCTTGCTGTATTAGAGACGCTGGAAAGAAGAGCATGTTCTTTGCGATAAAACAGAGTGTGTTTCATGGATGAGACCTCTGGTGTGAATTTCCCTGCACAAACAGAGTGAAACCAAAGCCTCTGTGTCTTAATACAAGCAAGAGTTCATTTCCGGTAAAACCAGTGGTTTTTCGGCTCAAATGAATTTACACAGTTCATGAACCCAACACGTTTTTCACTATTAACTAAACAACATCTATGTAACACATGCTGTGGTTTGTTACAGTTTCATAAGCAGAGTTCAACTAGATATGGTCCGTATGAGTAGTCAACCCAGTTCATTTTTTCTGGACATGCTCATATTTCTTGCTCTATTGCAGACTCTGGACAGAAGAGGATGCTTCTTGCGTTAAAACAGAGGGTGTTTCATGGATGAGAACACTGGTCTGAATTTTTCTTCAGAAACGAAGTTAAACCAAAGTCTCTGTGTCTTCCTACAAGCAAGAGTTCATATCCGGTAAACCCAGTGATTTTAGGCTCAAATGAATTTACACGGTTCACGAACCCAAAACGTTTTTCACTATTAACTAAAGAGCATCTATGTAAGAGACGCTGTGGTTTGTTACAGTTGCATAATTAGTGTTCAAGTAGATATGGTCCATATGAGTAGGAAACCCAGTTCTTTTATTCTGGCCATGCTCATTTTTCTTGCTGTATTGCAGACTCTGGACAGAAGAGGATGCTTCTTGCGTTAAAAGAGAGGGTGTTTCATGGGTGAGAACACTGTTCTGAATTTTCCTTCAGAAACGAAGTTAAACCAAAGTCTCTGTGTCTTCCTACAAGCAAGAGTTCATATCTGGTAAACCCAGTAATATTTTGGCTCAAATGAATTTACACAGTTCTTGAAACCAACACGTTTTCACTATTGACTAAAGAGCATCTATGTAACACATGCTGTGGTTTGTTACAGTTTCGTAAGCAGAGTTCAACTAGATATGGTCCGTATGAGTAGGAAACACAGTTCTTTTATTCTGGGCATGCTCATGTTTCTTGCTGTATTGCAGACTCTGGAAAGAAGAGGAAGCTTCTTGCGTTAAAACAGAGGGTGTTTCATGGATGAGAAAACTGGTCTGAATTTCCGTTCACAAACGGAGTTAAACCAAAGCCTCTGTGTCTTCCTACAAGCAAGAGTTCATATCCGGTAAACCCAGTGATTTTTCGGCTCTAATGAATTTACAGTTCACGAACCCAACACGTTTTTCACTATAAACGAAAGAGCATATATGTAACAGATGCTGTGGTTTGTTACAGTTTCATAAGCAGAGTTTAACTAGTTATGGTCCGTATGAGTAGGAAACACAGTTCTTTTTTTCTGGGCGTGCTCATGTTTCTTGCTGTATTGGAGATGCTGGAAAGAAGAGCATGCTTCTTGGGTTAAAACAGAGTATGTTTCATGGATGAGAACACTGGTCTGAATTTTCCTTGAGAAACGGAGTTAAACCAAAGTCTCTGTGTCTTCCTACAAGCAAGAGTTCATATCCGGTAAACCCAGTGATTTTTCGGCTCAAATGAATTTACAGTTCACGAACCCAACACGTTTTTCACTATTAACTAAAGAGCATCTATGTAACACATTCTGTGGTTTGTTACAGTTTCATAAGCAGAGTTCAACTAGATATGGTCCTAAAGAGTAGGAAACACAGTTCTTTTTTTTCTGGGCATGCTCATGTTTCTTGCGGTATTAGAGACCTGGAAAGAAGAGCATGCTCTTTGCGCTAAAACAGGGTGTGTTTCATGGATGAGAACTCTGTTCTGAATTTCCCTTCACAAAGGAGTGAAACCAAAGCCTCTGTGTTTTCCTACAAGCAAGACTTCATTTCCGGTAAACCCAGGGGTTTTTCTGCTCAAATGAATTTACACAGTTCATGAACCCAACACGTTTTTCACTATTAACTAAAGAGCATCTATGTAACACATTCTGTGGTTTGTTACAGTTTCATAAGCAGAGTTTAACTAGATATGGTCCGTATGAGTAAGAAACACAGTTCTTTTTTTCTGAGCATGCTCATGTTTCTTGCTGTATTAGTGACGCTGGAAGAAGAGCATGCTTCTTGCGTTGTAACAGAGTATGTATCATGGATGAGAACACTGGTCTGAATTTTCCTTCAGAAACGGAGTAAAACCAAAGTCTCTGTGCCATCCTACAAGCAAGAGTTCATATCCGGGGAACACAGTGATTTTTCGGATCAAATGAATTTACACAGTTCTTGAACCAAACAGGATTTTCACTATTAACTAAAGAGCATCTATGTAAGAGATGCTGTGGTTTGTTACAGTTTCATAAGCAGAGTTCAACTAGATATGGTCCATATGACTTGGAAACACAGTTCTTTTTTCTGGACATGCTCATATTTCTTGCTATATTGCAGACTCCAGATAGAAGAGGATGCTTCTTGAGTTAAAACAGAGGGTGTTTCATGGATGAGAACACTTTTCTGAATTTTCCTTCCTCAATGGAATTAAACTAAAGTCTCTGTGTCTTCCTACAAGCAAGAGTTCATTTCCGGTAAACCCAGTGAATTTTCGGCTCAAATGAATTTACACAGTTCACGAACCCAACATGTTTTTCACTATTAACTAAAGAGCATCTATGTAACACATGCTGTGGTTTGTTACAGTTTCGTAAGCAGAGTTCAACTAGATATGGTCCGTATGAGTAGGAAACACAGTTCTTTTATTCTGGGCATGCTCATGTTTCTTGCTGTATTGCATACTCTGGAAAGAAGAGGAAGCTTCTTGCGTTAAAACAGAGGGTGTTTCATGGATGAGAAAACTGGTCTGAATTTCCGTTCACAAACGGAGTTAAACCAAAGCCTCTGTGTCTTCCTACAAGCAAGAGTTCATATCCGGTAAACCCAGTGATTTTTCGGCTCTAATGAATTTACAGTTCACGAACCCAACACGTTTTTCACTATAAACGAAAGAGCATATATGTAACAGATGCTGTGGTTTGTTACAGTTTCATAAGCAGAGTTTAACTAGTTATGGTCCGTATGAGTAGGAAACACAGTTCTTTTTTTCTGGGCGTGCTCATGTTTCTTGCTGTATTGGAGATGCTGGAAAGAAGAGCATGCTTCTTGGGTTAAAACAGAGTATGTTTCATGGATGAGAACACTGGTCTGAATTTTCCTTGAGAAACGGAGTTAAACCAAAGTCTCTGTGTCTTCCTACAAGCAAGAGTTCATATCCGGTAAACCCAGTGATTTTTCGGCTCAAATGAATTTACAGTTCACGAACCCAACACGTTTTTCACTATTAACTAAAGAGCATCTATGTAACACATTCTGTGGTTTGTTACAGTTTCATAAGCAGAGTTCAACTAGATATGGTCCATATGATTAGGAAACACATTTCTTTTTTTCTGGACATGCTCATATTTCTTGCTGTATTGCAGACTCTGGACAGAAGAGGATGCATCTTGCGTTGAAACACAGTTTGTTTCATGGATGAGAACACTGGTCTAAATTTCCCATCACAAACGGATTAAACCAAAGCCTCTGTGTCTTCCTATAAGCAAGAGTTTATTTCTGGTAAACCCAGTGATTTTTTCGGCTCAAATGAATTTACACAGTTCACGAACCCAACATGATTTTCGCTATTAACTAAAGAGCATCTATGTAAAACATGCTGTGGTTTGCTACAGTTTCATAAGCAGAGTTCAACTAGATATGGTCCGTATGGGCAGGAAACACAGTTCTTTTTTTCTGGGCGTGCTCATGTTTCTTGCTGTATTGGAGATGCTGGAAAGAAGAGCATGCTTCTTGGGTTAAAACAGAGTATGTTTCATGGATGAGAACACTGGTCTGAATTTTCCTTCAGAAACGGAGTTAAACCAAAGTCTCTGTGTCTTCCTACAAGCAAGAGTTCATATCCGTTAAACCTAGTGATTTTTTGGCTCAAATGAATTTACACAGTTCTTGAACCAAACAGGATTTTCACTATTAGGTAAAGTGCATGTATGTAGAGATGCTGTGGTTTGTTACAGTTTCATAAGCAGAGTTCAACTAGATATGGTCCATATGACTTGGAAACACAGTTCTTTTTTCTGGACATGCTCATATTTCTTGCTATATTGCAGACTCCAGATAGAAGAGGATGCTTCTTGAGTTAAAACAGAGGGTGTTTCATGGATGAGAACACTTTTCTGAATTTTCCTTCCTCAATGGAATTAAACTAAAGTCTCTGTGTCTTCCTACAAGCAAGAGTTCATTTCCGGTAAACCCAGTGAATTTTCGGCTCAAATGAATTTACACAGTTCACGAACCCAACATGTTTTTCACTATTAACTAAAGAGCATCTATGTAACACATGCTCTGGTTTGTTACAGTTTCATAAGCAGAGTTCAACTAGATATGGTCCTAAACAGTAGGAAACACAGTTCTTTTTTTTCTGGGCATGCTCATGTTTCTTGCGGTATTAGAGACCTGGAAAGAAGAGCATGCTCTTTGCGCTAAAACAGGGTGTGTTTCATGGATGAGAACTCTGTTCTGAATTTCCCTTCACAAAGGAGTGAAACCAAAGCCTCTGTGTTTTCCTACAAGCAAGACTTCATTTCCGGTAAACCCAGGGGTTTTTCTGCTCAAATGAATTTACACAGTTCATGAACCCAACACGTTTTTCACTATTAACTAAAGAGCATCTATGTAACACATTCTGTGGTTTGTTACAGTTTCATAAGCAGAGTTTAACTAGATATGGTCCGTATGAGTAAGAAACACAGTTCTTTTTTTCTGAGCATGCTCATGTTTCTTGCTGTATTAGTGACGCTGGAAGAAGAGCATGCTTCTTGCGTTGTAACAGAGTATGTATCATGGATGAGAACACTGGTCTGAATTTTCCTTCAGAAACGGAGTAAAACCAAAGTCTCTGTGCCATCCTACAAGCAAGAGTTCATATCCGGGGAACACAGTGATTTTTCGGATCAAATGAATTTACACAGTTCTTGAACCCAACAGGATTTTCACTATTAACTAAAGAGCATCTATGTAAGAGATGCTGTGGTTTGTTACAGTTTCATAAGCAGAGTTCAACTAGATATGGTCCGTATGAGTAGGAAACACAGTTCTTTTTCTGGGCATGCTCATGTTTCTTGCTGTATTAGAGACGCTGGAAAGAAGAGCATGTTCTTTGCGATAAAACAGAGTGTGTTTCATGGATGAGACCTCTGGTGTGAATTTCCCTGCACAAACAGAGTGAAACCAAAGCCTCTGTGTCTTAATACAAGCAAGAGTTCATTTCCGGTAAAACCAGTGGTTTTTCGGCTCAAATGAATTTACACAGTTCATGAACCCAACACGTTTTTCACTATTAACTAAACAACATCTATGTAACACATGCTGTGGTTTGTTACAGTTTCATAAGCAGAGTTCAACTAGATATGGTCCGTATGAGTAGTCAACCCAGTTCATTTTTTCTGGACATGCTCATATTTCTTGCTCTATTGCAGACTCTGGACAGAAGAGGATGCTTCTTGCGTTAAAACAGAGGGTGTTTCATGGATGAGAACACTGGTCTGAATTTTCCTTCAGAAACGAAGTTAAACCAAAGTCTCTGTGTCTTCCTACAAGCAAGAGTTCATATCCGGTAAACCCAGTGATTTTAGGCTCAAATGAATTTACACGGTTCACGAACCCAAAACGTTTTTCACTATTAACTAAAGAGCATCTATGTAAGAGACGCTGTGGTTTGTTACAGTTGCATAATTAGTGTTCAAGTAGATATGGTCCATATGAGTAGGAAACCCAGTTCTTTTATTCTGGCCATGCTCATTTTTCTTGCTGTATTGCAGACTCTGGACAGAAGAGGATGCTTCTTGCGTTAAAAGAGAGGGTGTTTCATGGGTGAGAACACTGTTCTGAATTTTCCTTCAGAAACGAAGTTAAACCAAAGTCTCTGTGTCTTCCTACAAGCAAGAGTTCATATCTGGTAAACCCAGTAATATTTTGGCTCAAATGAATTTACACAGTTCTTGAAACCAACACGTTTTCACTATTGACTAAAGAGCATCTATGTAACACATGCTGTGGTTTGTTACAGTTTCGTAAGCAGAGTTCAACTAGATATGGTCCGTATGAGTAGGAAACACAGTTCTTTTATTCTGGGCATGCTCATGTTTCTTGCTGTATTGCAGACTCTGGAAAGAAGAGGAAGCTTCTTGCGTTAAAACAGAGGGTGTTTCATGGATGAGAAAACTGGTCTGAATTTCCGTTCACAAACGGAGTTAAACCAAAGCCTCTGTGTCTTCCTACAAGCAAGAGTTCATATCCGGTAAACCCAGTGATTTTTCGGCTCTAATGAATTTACAGTTCACGAACCCAACACGTTTTTCACTATAAACGAAAGAGCATATATGTAACAGATGCTGTGGTTTGTTACAGTTTCATAAGCAGAGTTTAACTAGTTATGGTCCGTATGAGTAGGAAACACAGTTCTTTTTTCTGGGCGTGCTCATGTTTCTTGCTGTATTGGAGATGCTGGAAAGAAGAGCATGCTTCTTGGGTTAAAACAGAGTATGTTTCATGGATGAGAACACTGGTCTGAATTTTCCTTGAGAAACGGAGTTAAACCAAAGTCTCTGTGTCTTCCTACAAGCAAGAGTTCATATCCGGTAAACCCAGTGATTTTTCGGCTCAAATGAATTTACAGTTCACGAACCCAACACGTTTTTCACTATTAACTAAAGAGCATCTATGTAACACATTCTGTGGTTTGTTACAGTTTCATAAGCAGAGTTCAACTAGATATGGTCCTAAAGAGTAGGAAACACAGTTCTTTTTTTTCTGGGCATGCTCATGTTTCTTGCGGTATTAGAGACCTGGAAAGAAGAGCATGCTCTTTGCGCTAAAACAGGGTGTGTTTCATGGATGAGAACTCTGTTCTGAATTTCCCTTCACAAAGGAGTGAAACCAAAGCCTCTGTGTTTTCCTACAAGCAAGACTTCATTTCCGGTAAACCCAGGGGTTTTTCTGCTCAAATGAATTTACACAGTTCATGAACCCAACACGTTTTTCACTATTAACTAAAGAGCATCTATGTAACACATTCTGTGGTTTGTTACAGTTTCATAAGCAGAGTTTAACTAGATATGGTCCGTATGAGTAAGAAACACAGTTCTTTTTTTCTGAGCATGCTCATGTTTCTTGCTGTATTAGTGACGCTGGAAGAAGAGCATGCTTCTTGCGTTGTAACAGAGTATGTATCATGGATGAGAACACTGGTCTGAATTTTCCTTCAGAAACGGAGTAAAACCAAAGTCTCTGTGCCATCCTACAAGCAAGAGTTCATATCCGGGGAACACAGTGATTTTTCGGATCAAATGAATTTACACAGTTCTTGAACCCAACAGGATTTTCACTATTAACTAAAGAGCATCTATGTAAGAGATGCTGTGGTTTGTTACAGTTTCATAAGCAGAGTTCAACTAGATATGGTCCGTATGAGTAGGAAACACAGTTCTTTTTTCTGGGCATGCTCATGTTTCTTGCTGTATTAGAGACGCTGGAAAGAAGAGCATGTTCTTTGCGATAAAACAGAGTGTGTTTCATGGATGAGACCTCTGGTGTGAATTTCCCTGCACAAACAGAGTGAAACCAAAGCCTCTGTGTCTTAATACAAGCAAGAGTTCATTTCCGGTAAAACCAGTGGTTTTTCGGCTCAAATGAATTTACACAGTTCATGAACCCAACACGTTTTTCACTATTAACTAAACAACATCTATGTAACACATGCTGTGGTTTGTTACAGTTTCATAAGCAGAGTTCAACTAGATATGGTCCGTATGAATAGGAAACACAGTTACTTTTTTCTGGGCATGCTCTTTTCTCATGCTGTATTGGAGACGCTGGAAAGAAGAGCATGCTTCTTGGGTTAAAACAGAGAATGTTTCATGGATGAGAACACTGGTCTGAATTTTCCTTGAGAAACGGAGTTAAACCAAAGTCTCTGTGTCTTCCTACAAGCAAGAGTTCATATCCGGTAAACCCAGTGATTTTTCGGCTCAAATGAATTTACAGTTCACGAACCCAACACGTTTTTCACTATTAACTAAAGAGCATCTATGTAAGAGATGCTGTTGTATGTTACAGTTTCATAATCAGAGTTCAAGTAGATATGGTCCGTATGAGTAGTCAACCCAGTTCATTTTTTCTGGACATGCTCATATTTCTTGCTCTATTGCAGACTCTGGACAGAAGAGGATGCTTCTTGCGTTAAAACAGAGGGTGTTTCATGGATGAGAACACTGGTCTGAATTTTCCTTCAGAAACGAAGTTAAACCAAAGTCTCTGTGTCTTCCTACAAGCAAGAGTTCATATCCGGTAAACCCAGTGATTTTAGGCTCAAATGAATTTACACGGTTCACGAACCCAAAACGTTTTTCACTATTAACTAAAGAGCATCTATGTAAGAGACGCTGTGGTTTGTTACAGTTGCATAATTAGTGTTCAAGTAGATATGGTCCATATGAGTAGGAAACCCAGTTCTTTTATTCTGGCCATGCTCATTTTTCTTGCTGTATTGCAGACTCTGGACAGAAGAGGATGCTTCTTGCGTTAAAAGAGAGGGTGTTTCATGGGTGAGAACACTGTTCTGAATTTTCCTTCAGAAACGAAGTTAAACCAAAGTCTCTGTGTCTTCCTACAAGCAAGAGTTCATATCTGGTAAACCCAGTAATATTTTGGCTCAAATGAATTTACACAGTTCTTGAAACCAACACGTTTTCACTATTGACTAAAGAGCATCTATGTAACACATGCTGTGGTTTGTTACAGTTTCGTAAGCAGAGTTCAACTAGATATGGTCCGTATGAGTAGGAAACACAGTTCTTTTATTCTGGGCATGCTCATGTTTCTTGCTGTATTGCAGACTCTGGAAAGAAGAGGAAGCTTCTTGCGTTAAAACAGAGGGTGTTTCATGGATGAGAAAACTGGTCTGAATTTCCGTTCACAAACGGAGTTAAACCAAAGCCTCTGTGTCTTCCTACAAGCAAGAGTTCATATCCGGTAAACCCAGTGATTTTTCGGCTCTAATGAATTTACAGTTCACGAACCCAACACGTTTTTCACTATAAACGAAAGAGCATATATGTAACAGATGCTGTGGTTTGTTACAGTTTCATAAGCAGAGTTTAACTAGTTATGGTCCGTATAAGTAGGAAACACAGTTCTTTTTTTCTGGGCGTGCTCATGTTTCTTGCTGTATTGGAGATGCTGGAAAGAAGAGCATGCTTCTTGGGTTAAAACAGAGTATGTTTCATGGATGAGAACACTGGTCTGAATTTCCCTTCACAAAGGAGTGAAACCAAAGCCTCTGTGTTTTCCTACAAGCAAGACTTCATTTCCGGTAAACCCAGGGGTTTTTCTGCTCAAATGAATTTACACAGTTCATGAACCCAACACGTTTTTCACTATTAACTAAAGAGCATCTATGTAACACATTCTGTGGTTTGTTACAGTTTCATAAGCAGAGTTTAACTAGATATGGTCCGTATGAGTAAGAAACACAGTTCTTTTTTTCTGAGCATGCTCATGTTTCTTGCTGTATTAGTGACGCTGGAAGAAGAGCATGCTTCTTGCGTTGTAACAGAGTATGTATCATGGATGAGAACACTGGTCTGAATTTTCCTTCAGAAACGGAGTAAAACCAAAGTCTCTGTGCCATCCTACAAGCAAGAGTTCATATCCGGGGAACACAGTGATTTTTCGGATCAAATGAATTTACACAGTTCTTGAACCCAACAGGATTTTCACTATTAACTAAAGAGCATCTATGTAAGAGATGCTGTGGTTTGTTACAGTTTCATAAGCAGAGTTCAACTAGATATGGTCCGTATGAGTAGGAAACACAGTTCTTTTTTCTGGGCATGCTCATGTTTCTTGCTGTATTAGAGACGCTGGAAAGAAGAGCATGTTCTTTGCGATAAAACAGAGTGTGTTTCATGGATGAGACCTCTGGTGTGAATTTCCCTGCACAAACAGAGTGAAACCAAAGCCTCTGTGTCTTAATACAAGCAAGAGTTCATTTCCGGTAAAACCAGTGGTTTTTCGGCTCAAATGAATTTACACAGTTCATGAACCCAACACGTTTTTCACTATTAACTAAACAACATCTATGTAACACATGCTGTGGTTTGTTACAGTTTCATAAGCAGAGTTCAACTAGATATGGTCCGTATGAATAGGAAACACAGTTACTTTTTTCTGGGCATGCTCTTTTCTCATGCTGTATTGGAGACGCTGGAAAGAAGAGCATGCTTCTTGGGTTAAAACAGAGAATGTTTCATGGATGAGAACACTGGTCTGAATTTTCCTTGAGAAACGGAGTTAAACCAAAGTCTCTGTGTCTTCCTACAAGCAAGAGTTCATATCCGGTAAACCCAGTGATTTTTCGGCTCAAATGAATTTACAGTTCACGAACCCAACACGTTTTTCACTATTAACTAAAGAGCATCTATGTAAGAGATGCTGTGGTATGTTACAGTTTCATAATCAGAGTTCAAGTAGATATGGTCCGTATGAGTAGTCAACCCAGTTCATTTTTTCTGGACATGCTCATATTTCTTGCTCTATTGCAGACTCTGGACAGAAGAGGATGCTTCTTGCGTTAAAACAGAGGGTGTTTCATGGATGAGAACACTGGTCTGAATTTTCCTTCAGAAACGAAGTTAAACCAAAGTCTCTGTGTCTTCCTACAAGCAAGAGTTCATATCCGGTAAACCCAGTGATTTTAGGCTCAAATGAATTTACACGGTTCACGAACCCAAAACGTTTTTCACTATTAACTAAAGAGCATCTATGTAAGAGACGCTGTGGTTTGTTACAGTTGCATAATTAGTGTTCAAGTAGATATGGTCCATATGAGTAGGAAACCCAGTTCTTTTATTCTGGCCATGCTCATTTTTCTTGCTGTATTGCAGACTCTGGACAGAAGAGGATGCTTCTTGCGTTAAAAGAGAGGGTGTTTCATGGGTGAGAACACTGTTCTGAATTTTCCTTCAGAAACGAAGTTAAACCAAAGTCTCTGTGTCTTCCTACAAGCAAGAGTTCATATCTGGTAAACCCAGTAATATTTTGGCTCAAATGAATTTACACAGTTCTTGAAACCAACACGTTTTCACTATTGACTAAAGAGCATCTATGTAACACATGCTGTGGTTTGTTACAGTTTCGTAAGCAGAGTTCAACTAGATATGGTCCGTATGAGTAGGAAACACAGTTCTTTTATTCTGGGCATGCTCATGTTTCTTGCTGTATTGCAGACTCTGGAAAGAAGAGGAAGCTTCTTGCGTTAAAACAGAGGGTGTTTCATGGATGAGAAAACTGGTCTGAATTTCCGTTCACAAACGGAGTTAAACCAAAGCCTCTGTGTCTTCCTACAAGCAAGAGTTCATATCCGGTAAACCCAGTGATTTTTCGGCTCTAATGAATTTACAGTTCACGAACCCAACACGTTTTTCACTATAAACGAAAGAGCATATATGTAACAGATGCTGTGGTTTGTTACAGTTTCATAAGCAGAGTTTAACTAGTTATGGTCCGTATAAGTAGGAAACACAGTTCTTTTTTTCTGGGCGTGCTCATGTTTCTTGCTGTATTGGAGATGCTGGAAAGAAGAGCATGCTTCTTGGGTTAAAACAGAGTATGTTTCATGGATGAGAACACTGGTCTGAATTTTCCTTGAGAAACGGAGTTAAACCAAAGTCTCTGTGTCTTCCTACAAGCAAGAGTTCATATCCGGTAAACCCAGTGATTTTTCGGCTCAAATGAATTTACAGTTCACGAACCCAACACGTTTTTCACTATTAACTAAAGAGCATCTATGTAACACATTCTGTGGTTTGTTACAGTTTCATAAGCAGAGTTCAACTAGATATGGTCCTAAAGAGTAGGAAACACAGTTCTTTTTTTTCTGGGCATGCTCATGTTTCTTGCGGTATTAGAGACCTGGAAAGAAGAGCATGCTCTTTGCGCTAAAACAGGGTGTGTTTCATGGATGAGAACTCTGTTCTGAATTTCCCTTCACAAAGGAGTGAAACCAAAGCCTCTGTGTTTTCCTACAAGCAAGACTTCATTTCCGGTAAACCCAGGGGTTTTTCTGCTCAAATGAATTTACACAGTTCATGAACCCAACACGTTTTTCACTATTAACTAAAGAGCATCTATGTAACACATTCTGTGGTTTGTTACAGTTTCATAAGCAGAGTTTAACTAGATATGGTCCGTATGAGTAAGAAACACAGTTCTTTTTTTCTGAGCATGCTCATGTTTCTTGCTGTATTAGTGACGCTGGAAGAAGAGCATGCTTCTTGCGTTGTAACAGAGTATGTATCATGGATGAGAACACGGGTCTGAATTTTCCTTCAGAAACGGAGTAAAACCAAAGTCTCTGTGCCATCCTACAAGCAAGAGTTCATATCCGGGGAACACAGTGATTTTTCGGATCAAATGAATTTACACAGTTCTTGAACCCAACAGGATTTTCACTATTAACTAAAGAGCATCTATGTAAGAGATGCTGTGGTTTGTTACAGTTTCATAAGCAGAGTTCAACTAGATATGGTCCGTATGAGTAGGAAACACAGTTCTTTTTTCTGGGCATGCTCATTTTTCTTGCTGTATTAGAGACGCTGGAAAGAAGAGCATGTTCTTTGCGATAAAACAGAGTGTGTTTCATGGATGAGACCTCTGGTGTGAATTTCCCTGCACAAACAGAGTGAAACCAAAGCCTCTGTGTCTTAATACAAGCAAGAGTTCATTTCCGGTAAAACCAGTGGTTTTTCGGCTCAAATGAATTTACACAGTTCATGAACCCAACACGTTTTTCACTATTAACTAAACAACATCTATGTAACACATGCTGTGGTTTGTTACAGTTTCATAAGCAGAGTTCAACTAGATATGGTCCGTATGAATAGGAAACACAGTTACTTTTTTCTGGGCATGCTCTTTTCTCATGCTGTATTGGAGACGCTGGAAAGAAGAGCATGCTTCTTGGGTTAAAACAGAGAATGTTTCATGGATGAGAACACTGGTCTGAATTTTCCTTGAGAAACGGAGTTAAACCAAAGTCTCTGTGTCTTCCTACAAGCAAGAGTTCATATCCGGTAAACCCAGTGATTTTTCGGCTCAAATGAATTTACAGTTCACGAACCCAACACGTTTTTCACTATTAACTAAAGAGCATCTATGTAAGAGATGCTGTGGTATGTTACAGTTTCATAATCAGAGTTCAAGTAGATATGGTCCGTATGAGTAGTCAACCCAGTTCATTTTTTCTGGACATGCTCATATTTCTTGCTCTATTGCAGACTCTGGACAGAAGAGGATGCTTCTTGCGTTAAAACAGAGGGTGTTTCATGGATGAGAACACTGGTCTGAATTTTCCTTCAGAAACGAAGTTAAACCAAAGTCTCTGTGTCTTCCTACAAGCAAGAGTTCATATCCGGTAAACCCAGTGATTTTAGGCTCAAATGAATTTACACGGTTCACGAACCCAAAACGTTTTTCACTATTAACTAAAGAGCATCTATGTAAGAGACGCTGTGGTTTGTTACAGTTGCATAATTAGTGTTCAAGTAGATATGGTCCATATGAGTAGGAAACCCAGTTCTTTTATTCTGGCCATGCTCATTTTTCTTGCTGTATTGCAGACTCTGGACAGAAGAGGATGCTTCTTGCGTTAAAAGAGAGGGTGTTTCATGGGTGAGAACACTGTTCTGAATTTTCCTTCAGAAACGAAGTTAAACCAAAGTCTCTGTGTCTTCCTACAAGCAAGAGTTCATATCTGGTAAACCCAGTAATATTTTGGCTCAAATGAATTTACACAGTTCTTGAAACCAACACGTTTTCACTATTGACTAAAGAGCATCTATGTAACACATGCTGTGGTTTGTTACAGTTTCGTAAGCAGAGTTCAACTAGATATGGTCCGTATGAGTAGGAAACACAGTTCTTTTATTCTGGGCATGCTCATGTTTCTTGCTGTATTGCAGACTCTGGAAAGAAGAGGAAGCTTCTTGCGTTAAAACAGAGGGTGTTTCATGGATGAGAAAACTGGTCTGAATTTCCGTTCACAAACGGAGTTAAACCAAAGCCTCTGTGTCTTCCTACAAGCAAGAGTTCATATCCGGTAAACCCAGTGATTTTTCGGCTCTAATGAATTTACAGTTCACGAACCCAACACGTTTTTCACTATAAACGAAAGAGCATATATGTAACAGATGCTGTGGTTTGTTACAGTTTCATAAGCAGAGTTTAACTAGTTATGGTCCGTATAAGTAGGAAACACAGTTCTTTTTTTCTGGGCGTGCTCATGTTTCTTGCTGTATTGGAGATGCTGGAAAGAAGAGCATGCTTCTTGGGTTAAAACAGAGTATGTTTCATGGATGAGAACACTGGTCTGAATTTTCCTTGAGAAACGGAGTTAAACCAAAGTCTCTGTGTCTTCCTACAAGCAAGAGTTCATATCCGGTAAACCCAGTGATTTTTCGGCTCAAATGAATTTACAGTTCACGAACCCAACACGTTTTTCACTATTAACTAAAGAGCATCTATGTAACACATTCTGTGGTTTGTTACAGTTTCATAAGCAGAGTTCAACTAGATATGGTCCTAAAGAGTAGGAAACACAGTTCTTTTTTTTCTGGGCATGCTCATGTTTCTTGCGGTATTAGAGACCTGGAAAGAAGAGCATGCTCTTTGCGCTAAAACAGGGTGTGTTTCATGGATGAGAACTCTGTTCTGAATTTCCCTTCACAAAGGAGTGAAACCAAAGCCTCTGTGTTTTCCTACAAGCAAGACTTCATTTCCGGTAAACCCAGGGGTTTTTCTGCTCAAATGAATTTACACAGTTCATGAACCCAACACGTTTTTCACTATTAACTAAAGAGCATCTATGTAACACATTCTGTGGTTTGTTACAGTTTCATAAGCAGAGTTTAACTAGATATGGTCCGTATGAGTAAGAAACACAGTTCTTTTTTTCTGAGCATGCTCATGTTTCTTGCTGTATTAGTGACGCTGGAAGAAGAGCATGCTTCTTGCGTTGTAACAGAGTATGTATCATGGATGAGAACACGGGTCTGAATTTTCCTTCAGAAACGGAGTAAAACCAAAGTCTCTGTGCCATCCTACAAGCAAGAGTTCATATCCGGGGAACACAGTGATTTTTCGGATCAAATGAATTTACACAGTTCTTGAACCCAACAGGATTTTCACTATTAACTAAAGAGCATCTATGTAAGAGATGCTGTGGTTTGTTACAGTTTCATAAGCAGAGTTCAACTAGATATGGTCCGTATGAGTAGGAAACACAGTTCTTTTTTCTGGGCATGCTCATGTTTCTTGCTGTATTAGAGACGCTGGAAAGAAGAGCATGTTCTTTGCGATAAAACAGAGTGTGTTTCATGGATGAGACCTCTGGTGTGAATTTCCCTGCACAAACAGAGTGAAACCAAAGCCTCTGTGTCTTAATACAAGCAAGAGTTCATTTCCGGTAAAACCAGTGGTTTTTCGGCTCAAATGAATTTACACAGTTCATGAACCCAACACGTTTTTCACTATTAACTAAACAACATCTATGTAAAACATGCTGTGGTTTGTTACAGTTTAATAAGCAGAGTTCAACTAGATATGGTCCGTATGAATAGGAAACACAGTTACTTTTTTCTGGGCATGCTCTTTTTTCATGCTGTATTGGAGACGCTGGAAAGAAGAGCATGCTTCTTGGGTTAAAACAGAGAATGTTTCATGGATGAGAACACTGGTCTGAATTTTCCTTGAGAAACGGAGTTAAACCAAAGTCTCTGTGTCTTCCTACAAGCAAGAGTTCATATCCGGTAAACCCAGTGATTTTTCGGCTCAAATGAATTTACAGTTCACGAACCCAACACGTTTTTCACTATTAACTAAAGAGCATCTATGTAAGAGATGCTGTGGTTTGTTACAGTTTCATAATCAGAGTTCAAGTAGATATGGTCCGTATGAGTAGTCAACCCAGTTCATTTTTTCTGGACATGCTCATATTTCTTGCTCTATTGCAGACTCTGGACAGAAGAGGATGCTTCTTGCGTTAAAACAGAGGGTGTTTCATGGATGAGAACACTGGTCTGAATTTTCCTTCAGAAACGAAGTTAAACCAAAGTCTCTGTGTCTTCCTACAAGCAAGAGTTCATATCCGGTAAACCCAGTGATTTTAGGCTCAAATGAATTTACACGGTTCACGAACCCAAAACGTTTTTCACTATTAACTAAAGAGCATCTATGTAAGAGACGCTGTGGTTTGTTACAGTTGCATAATTAGTGTTCATGTAGATATGGTCCATATGAGTAGGAAACCCAGTTCTTTTATTCTGGCCATGCTCATTTTTCTTGCTGTATTGCAGACTCTGGACAGAAGAGGATGCTTCTTGCGTTAAAAGAGAGGGTGTTTCATGGGTGAGAACACTGTTCTGAATTTTCCTTCAGAAACGAAGTTAAACCAAAGTCTCTGTGTCTTCCTACAAGCAAGAGTTCATATCCGGTAAACCCAGTAATATTTTGGCTCAAATGAATTTACACAGTTCTTGAAACCAACACGTTTTCACTATTGACTAAAGAGCATCTATGTAACACATGCTGTGGTTTGTTACAGTTTCGTAAGCAGAGTTCAACTAGATATGGTCCGTATGAGTAGGAAACACAGTTCTTTTATTCTGGGCATGCTCATGTTTCTTGCTGTATTGCAGACTCTGGAAAGAAGAGGAAGCTTCTTGCGTTAAAACAGAGGGTGTTTCATGGATGAGAAAACTGGTCTGAATTTCCGTTCACAAACGGAGTTAAACCAAAGCCTCTGTGTCTTCCTACAAGCAAGAGTTCATATCCGGTAAACCCAGTGATTTTTCGGCTCTAATGAATTTACAGTTCACGAACCCAACACGTTTTTCACTATAAACGAAAGAGCATATATGTAACAGATGCTGTGGTTTGTTACAGTTTCATAAGCAGAGTTTAACTAGTTATGGTCCGTATGAGTAGGAAACACAGTTCTTTTTTTCTGGGCATTCTAATGTTTCTTGCTGTATTGGAGATGCTTGAAGAAGAGCATGCTTCTTGCGTTATAACAGATTATGTTTCTTAGATGAGAACACTGGTCTGAATTTTCCTACCGAAACGGAGTTAAACCAAAGTCTCTGTGTCTTCCTACAAGCAAGAGTTCATGTCCGGTAAACCCAGTGATTTTTCGGCTCAAAAGTATTTACACAGTTCTTGAAACCAACAGGTTTTTCACTATTAACTAAAGAGCATCTATGTAACACATGCTGTGGTTTGTTACAGTTTCATAAGCAGAATTCAACTAGATATGGTCCGTATGAGTAGTCAACCCAGTTCATTTTTTCTGGACATGCTCATATTTCTTGCTCTATTGCAGACTCTGGACAGAAGAGGATGCTTCTTGCGTTAAAACAGAGGGTGTTTCATGGATGAGAACACTGTTCTGAATTTTCCTTCAGAAACGAAGTTAAACCAAAGTCTCTGTGTCTTCCTACAAGCAAGAGTTCATATCTGGTAAACCCAGTAATATTTTGGCTCAAATGAATTTACACAGTTCTTGAAACCAACACGTTTTCACTATTGACTAAAGAGCATCTATGTAACACATGCTGTGGTTTGTTACAGTTTCGTAAGCAGAGTTCAACTAGATATGGTCCGTATGAGTAGGAAACACAGTTCTTTTATTCTGGGCATGCTCATGTTTCTTGCTGTATTGCAGACTCTGGAAAGAAGAGGAAGCTTCTTGCGTTAAAACAGAGGGTGTTTCATGGATGAGAAAACTGGTCTGAATTTCCGTTCACAAACGGAGTTAAACCAAAGCCTCTGTGTCTTCCTACAAGCAAGAGTTCATATCCGGTAAACCCAGTGATTTTTCGGCTCTAATGAATTTACAGTTCACGAACCCAACACGTTTTTCACTATAAACGAAAGAGCATATATGTAACAGATGCTGTGGTTTGTTACAGTTTCATAAGCAGAGTTTAATTAGTTATGGTCCGTATGAGTAGGAAACACAGTTCTTTTTTTCTGGGCGTGCTCATGTTTCTTGCTGTATTGGAGATGCTGGAAAGAAGAGCATGCTTCTTGGGTTAAAACAGAGTATGTTTCATGGATGAGAACACTGGTCTGAATTTTCCTTGAGAAACGGAGTTAAACCAAAGTCTCTGTGTCTTCCTACAAGCAAGAGTTCATATCCGGTAAACCCAGTGATTTTTCGGCTCAAATGAATTTACAGTTCACGAACCCAACACGTTTTTCACTATTAACTAAAGAGCATCTATGTAACACATTCTGTGGTTTGTTACAGTTTCATAAGCAGAGTTCAACTAGATATGGTCCATATGATTAGGAAACATTTCTTTTTTTCTGGACATGCTCATATTTCTTGCTGTATTGCAGACTCTGGACAGAAGAGGATGCATCTTGCGTTGAAACACAGTTTGTTTCATGGATGAGAACACTGGTCTAAATTTCCCTTCACAAACGGATTAAACCAAAGCCTCTGTGTCTTCCTATAAGCAAGAGTTTATTTCTGGTAAACCCAGTGATTTTTTCGGCTCAAATGAATTTACACAGTTCACGAACCCAACATGATTTTCGCTATTAACTAAAGAGCATCTATGTAAAACATGCTGTGGTTTGCTACAGTTTCATAAGCAGAGTTCAACTAGATATGGTCCGTATGGGCAGGAAACACAGTTCTTTTTTTCTGGGCGTGCTCATGTTTCTTGCTGTATTGGAGATGCTGGAAAGAAGAGCATGCTTCTTGGGTTAAAACAGAGTATGTTTCATGGATGAGAACACTGGTCTGAATTTTCCTTCAGAAACGGAGTTAAACCAAAGTCTCTGTGTCTTCCTACAATCAAGAGTTCATATCCGGTAAACCTAGTAATTTTTTGGCTCAAATGAATTTACACAGTTCTTGAACCAAACAGGATTTTCACTATTAGGTAAAGTGCATGTATGTAGAGATGCTGTGGTTTGTTAGAGTTTCATAAGCAGAGTTCAACTAGATATGGTCCATATGACTTGGAAACACAGTTCTTTTTTCTGGACATGCTCATATTTCTTGCTATATGGCAGACTCCAGATAGAAGAGGATGCTTCTTGAGTTAAAACAGAGGGTGTTTCATGGATGAGACCACTTTTCTGAATTTTCCTTCCTCAATGGAATTAAACTAAAGTCTCTGTGTCTTCCTACAAGCAAGAGTTCATTTCCGGTAAACCCAGTGAATTTTCGGCTCAAATGAATTTACACAGTTCACGAACCCAACATGTTTTTCACTATTAACTAAAGAGCATCTATGTAACACATGCTCTGGTTTGTTACAGTTTCATAAGCAGAGTTCAACTAGATATGGTCCTAAAGAGTAGGAAACACAGTTCTTTTTTTTCTGGGCATGCTCATGTTTCTTGCGGTATTAGAGACCTGGAAAGAAGAGCATGCTCTTTGCGCTAAAACAGGGTGTGTTTCATGGATGAGAACTCTGTTCTGAATTTCCCTTCACAAAGGAGTGAAACCAAAGCCTCTGTGTTTTCCTACAAGCAAGACTTCATTTCCGGTAAACCCAGGGGTTTTTCTGCTCAAATGAATTTACACAGTTCATGAACCCAACACGTTTTTCACTATTAACTAAAGAGCATCTATGTAACACATTCTGTGGTTTGTTACAGTTTCATAAGCAGAGTTTAACTAGATATGGTCCGTATGAGTAAGAAACACAGTTCTTTTTTTCTGAGCATGCTCATGTTTCTTGCTGTATTAGTGACGCTGGAAGAAGAGCATGCTTCTTGCGTTGTAACAGAGTATGTATCATGGATGAGAACACTGGTCTGAATTTTCCTTCAGAAACGGAGTAAAACCAAAGTCTCTGTGCCATCCTACAAGCAAGAGTTCATATCCGGGGAACACAGTGATTTTTCGGATCAAATGAATTTACACAGTTCTTGAACCCAACAGGATTTTCACTATTAACTAAAGAGCATCTATGTAAGAGATGCTGTGGTTTGTTACAGTTTCATAAGCAGAGTTCAACTAGATATGGTCCGTATGAGTAGGAAACACAGTTCTTTTTTCTGGGCATGCTCATGTTTCTTGCTGTATTAGAGACGCTGGAAAGAAGAGCATGTTCTTTGCGATAAAACAGAGTGTGTTTCATGGATGAGACCTCTGGTGTGAATTTCCCTGCACAAACAGAGTGAAACCAAAGCCTCTGTGTCTTAATACAAGCAAGAGTTCATTTCCGGTAAAACCAGTGGTTTTTCGGCTCAAATGAATTTACACAGTTCATGAACCCAACACGTTTTTCACTATTAACTAAACAACATCTATGTAACACATGCTGTGGTTTGTTACAGTTTCATAAGCAGAGTTCAACTAGATATGGTCCGTATGAATAGGAAACACAGTTACTTTTTTCTGGGCATGCTCTTTTTTCATGCTGTATTGGAGACGCTGGAAAGAAGAGCATGCTTCTTGGGTTAAAACAGAGAATGTTTCATGGATGAGAACACTGGTCTGAATTTTCCTTGAGAAACGGAGTTAAACCAAAGTCTCTGTGTCTTCCTACAAGCAAGAGTTCATATCCGGTAAACCCAGTGATTTTTCGGCTCAAATGAATTTACAGTTCACGAACCCAACACGATTTTCACTATTAACTAAAGAGCATCTATGTAAGAGATGCTGTGGTTTGTTACAGTTTCATAATCAGAGTTCAAGTAGATATGGTCCGTATGAGTAGTCAACCCAGTTCTTTTGTTCTGGACATGCTCATATTTCTTGCTCTATTGCAGAATCTGGACAGAAGAGGATGCTTCTTGAGTTAAAACAGAGGGTGTTTCATGGATGAGAACACTGGTCTGAATTTTCCTTCAGAAAAGGAGTTAAACCAAAGGCTCTGTGTCTTCTTATAAGCAAGAGTCATTCCCGGTACACCCAGTGATTTTTCGGCTCAAATGAATTTACACAGTTCACAAACCCAACACGATTTTCACTATTAACTAAAGAGCATCTATGTAAGAGATGCTATGGTTTGTTAGAGTTTCATAATCAGAGTTCAAGTAGATGTGGTCCGTATGAGTAGGAAACACAGTTCATTTTTGCTGGCCATGCTCATATTTCTTGCTGTATTGCAGCCTCTGGACAGAAGAGGATGCTTCTTGCGTTAATACAGAGGGTGTATCATGGATGAGAACACTGGTCCGAATTTTCCTTCACAAACGGAGTTACGCCAAAGGCTCTGTGTCTTCTTATAAGCAAGAGTCATTTCTGGTACACCCAGTGATTTTTCGGCTCAAATGAATTTACACAGTTAACGAACCAAACACGATTTTCACTATTAACTAAAGAGCATCTATGTAAGATATGCTGTGTTTTGTTACAGTTTCATAAGCAGATTCAACTATATATGGTCCTTATGAGTAGGAAACACAGTACTTTTTTTCTCGGCATGCTCATGTTTCTTGCTGTATTGCAGACTCTGGAAAGAAGAGGATGCTTCTTGTCTTAAAACAGAGTGTGTTTCATGGATGAGAACACGGGTCTGAATTTTCCTTCAGATACGGAGTTAAACCAAAGGCTCTGTGTCTTCCTACAAGCAAGAGTTCATTTCCGGTAAACCCAGTGATTTTTCGGCTCACATGAATTTACCCATTTCACGAATCCAACTTGTTTTTCACTATTAACTAAAGAGCATCTATGTAAGAGATGCTGTGGTTTGTTACAGTTTCATAATCAGAGTTCAAGTAGATATGGTACGTAAGAGTAGGAAACACAGTTCAATTTTTGTGGCCATGCTCATATTTCTTGCTGTATTGCAGACTCTGGACAGAAGAGGATGCTTCTTGCGTTAAAACAGAGGGTGTTTCATGGATGAGAACACTTGTCTGAATTTTCCTTCACAAATGGAGTTAAACCAAAGGCTCTGTGTCTTCTTATAAGCAAGAGTCATTTCCGGTACACCCAGTGATTTTTCGGCTCAAATGAATTTACACAGTTCATGAACCCAACACGATTTTCACTATTAAATAAAGACCATCTATGTAAAACATGCTGTGGTTTGTTTCAGTTTCATGAGCAGAGTTCAACTAGATATGGTCCTTATGAATAGGAAACACAGTTCTTTTTTTCTGGGCATGCTCTTTTTTGATGCTGTACTGGAGACGCTGGAAAGAAGAGCATGCTTCTTGCGTTATAGCAGAGTATGTTTCATGGATGAGAACACTGGTCTGAATTTTGCTTCAGAAACGGAGTTAAACCAAAGTCTCTGTGTCTTCCTACAAGCACGAGTTCATATCTGGTAAACACAGTGATTTTTCGGCTCAAATGAATTTACAGTTCACGAACCCAACACGTTTTTCACTATTAACTAAAGAGCATCTATGTAAGAGATGCTGTGGTTTGTTACAGTTTCATAAGCAGAGGTCAACTAGATATAATCCGTATGATTAGGAAACACAGTTCTTTTTTCTGGGCAAGCTCATGCTTCTGGCTGTATTAGAGACGCTGGAAAGAAGAACATGCTCTTTGCGTTAAAACAGAGTATGTTTCATGGATGAGAACACTGGTCTGAATTTTCCTTCAGAAACGGAGTTAAACCAAAGCCTCTGTGTCTTCCGACTAAAAGAGTTCATATCTGGTAAACCCAGTGATTTTTCGGCTCAAATGAATTTACACAGTTCATGAACCCAACACGATTTTCACTATTAACTAAAGAGCATCTATGTAAGAGATGCTGTGGTTTGTTACAGTTTCATAATCAGAGTTCAAGTAGATATGGTCCGTATGAGTAGGAAACACAGTTCGTTTTTTCTGGCCATGCTCATATTTCTTGCTGTATTGCAGACTCTGGACAGAAGAGGATGATTCTTGCGTTAAAACAGAGGGTGTTTCATGGATGAGAACACTGGTCTGAATTTTCCTTCTCAAATGGAGTTAAACCAATGGCTCTGTGTCTTCTTATAAGCAAGAGTCATTTCCGGTACACCCAGTGATTTTCCAGCTCAAATGAATTTTCACAGTTCACAAACCCAACACGATATTCACTATTAACTAAAGAGAATCTATGTAACACATGCTGTGGTTTGTTACAGTTTCATAAGCAGAGTTCAACTAGATATGATCCGTATGAGTAGGAAACACAGTTCTTTTTTCTGGGCATGCTCATGTTTCTTGCTGTATTACAGACGCTGGAAAGAAGAGCATGCTCTTTGTGTTAAAACAGAGTGTGTTTCATGGATCAGATCTCTGGTGTGTATTTTCCATCACAAACGAGGTGAAACCAAAGCCTCTGTGTCTTAATACAAGCAAGAGTTCATTTCCGGTAAACCCAGGGGTTTTTCTGATCAAATGAATTTACACATTTCATGAACCCAACACGTTTTTCACTATTAACTAAAGACCAACTATGTAACACATGCTGTGGTTTGTTACAGTTTCATAAGCAGAGTTCAACTAGATATGGTCCTTATGAATAGGAAGCACAGTTCTTTTTATCTGTGCATGCTCTTGTTTCATGCTGTATTGGGGACGCTGGAAAGAAGAGCATGCTTCTTGCGTTAAAACAGAGTATATTTCATGGATGAGAACACTGGTCTGAATTTTCCTTCAGAAACGGAGTTAAACCAAAGTCTTTGTGTCTTCCTACAAGCAAGAGTTCATATCCGGTTAACACAGTGATTTTAGGCTCAAATGAATTTACACGGTTCACGAACACAAAACGTTTTTCACTATTAACTAAAGAGCATCTATGTAAGAGACGCTTAGGTTTTTTAGAGTTGCATAATTAATGTTCAAGTAGATATGGTCCGTATCAGTAGGAAACCCAGTTCATTTTTTCTGTACATGCTCATATTTCTGGCTGTATTGCAGACTCTGGACAGAAGAGGATGCTTCTTGCGTTAAAACAGAGGGTGTTTCATGGATGAGAACACTGGTCTGAATTTTCCTTCACAAATAGAGTTAAACCAAAGGCTCTGTGTCTTCTTATAAGCAAGAGTCATTTCCGGTACACCCAGTGATTTTTCGGCTCAAATGAATTTACACAGTTCATGAACCCAACACGATTTTCACTATTAAATAAAGACCATCTATGTAAAACATGCTGTGGTTTGTTACAGTTTCATGAGCAGAGTTCAACTAGATATGGTCCTTATGAATAGGAAACACAGTTCTTTTTTTCTGGGCATGCTCTTTTTTCATGCTGTACTGGAGACGCTGGAAAGAAGAGCATGCTTCTTGCGTTAAAGCAGAGTATGTTTCATGGATGAGAACACTGGTCTGAATTTTCCTTCAGAAACGGAGTTAAACCAAAGTCTCTGTGTCTTCCTACAAGCACGAGTTCATATCTGGTAAACACAGTGATTTTTCGGCTCAAATGAATTTACAGTTCACAAACCCAACATGTTTTTCACTATTAACTAAAGAGCATCTATGTAAGAGATGCTGGGGTTTGTTACAGTTTCATAAGCAGAGGTCAACTAGATATAATCCGTATGATTAGGAAACACAGTTCTTTTTTCTGGGCAAGCTCATGTTTCTTGCTGTATTAGAGACGCTGGAAAGAAGAACATGCTCTTTGCGTTAAAACAGAGTGTGTTTCATGGATGAGAACACTGGTCTGAATTTTCCTTCAGAAACGGAGTTAAACCAAAGCCTCTGTGTCTTCCTACTAAAAGTGTTCATAACTGGTAAACCCAGTGTTTTTTCGGCTCAAATGAATTCGCACAGTTCACGAGCCCAACACGCTTTTCACTATTAACTAAAGAGAATGTATGTAAGATATGCTGTGGTTTGTTACAGTTTCATAATCAGAGCTCAACTAGATATGGTCTATATGAGTAGGAAACACAGTTCTTTTTTTCTGGACATGCTCATATTTCTTGCTGTATTGCAGACTCTGGAGAGAAGAGGATGCTTCTTGCGTTAAAACAGAGGGTGATTCATGGATTAGAACACTGGTCTGAATTTATCTTCACAAACGAGTTAAACCAAAGTCTTTGTGTCTTCCTACAAGCAAGAGGTCATATCCGGTAAACCCAGTGATTTTAGGCTCAAATGAATTTACACGGTTCACGAACCGAAAACGTTTTTCACTATTAAGTAAAGAGTATCTATGTAACAGATGCTGTGGTTTGTTACAGTTGCATAATTAGTGTTCAAGTAGATATGGTCCGTATGAGTAGGAAACCCAGTTCATTTTTTCTGGACATGCTCATATTTCTGGCTGTATTGCAGACTCTGGACAGAAGAGGATGCTTCTTGGGTTAAAACAGAGTGTGTTTCATGGATGAGAACACTGGTCTGAATTTTCCTTCAGAAACGGAGTTAAACCAAAGGTTCTGTGTCTTCTTATAAGCAAGAGTCATTCCCGGTACACCCAGTGATTTTTCGGCTCAAATGAATTTACCCAGTTCACGAACCCAACACGATTTTCACTATTACCTAAAGAGCATCTATGTAAGAGATGCTGTGGTTTGTTACAGTTTCATAATCAGAGTTCAAGTATATATGGTCCTTATGAGTAGGAAACACAGTTCATTTTTTCTGGCCATGCTCATATTTCCTGCTGTATTGCAGACTCTGGACAGAAGAGGATGATTCTTGCGTTTAAACAGAGGGTGTTTCATGAATGAGAACACTGGTCTGAATTTTCCTTCACAAATGGAGTTAAACCAAAGGCTCTGTGTCTTCTTATAAGCAAGAGTCATTTCCGGTACACCCAGTGATTTTTCAGCTCTAATGAATTTACACAGTTCACTAACCCAACACTATTTTCACTATTAACTAAAGAGCATCTATGTAACACATGCTGTGGTTTGTTACAGTTTCATAAGCAGAGTTCAACTAGATATGATCCGTATGAGTAGAAAACACAGTTCTTTCTTCTGGGCATGCTCATGTTTCTTGCTTTATTAGAGACGCTGGAAAGAAGAGCATGCTCTTTGCGTTAAAACAGAGTGTGTTTCATGGATGAGATCTCTGGTGTGAATTTCCCTTCTCAAACGGAGTGAAACCAAAGCCTCTGTGTCTTAATACAAGCAAGAGTTCATTTCCGGTAAACCCAGGGGTTTTTCTGTTCAAATGAATTTACACAGTTCAAGAAGCCAACACGTTTTTCACTATTAACTAAAGACCATCTATGTAACACATGCTGTGGTTTGTTACAGTTTCATAAGGAGAATTCAACTAGATATGGTCCGTATGAATGGGAAACAGAGTTCTTTTTTTCTGGGCATGCTCTTGTTTCATGCTGTATTGGGGAAGCTGGAAAGAAGAGCATGCTTCTTGCGTTAAAACAGAGTATGTTTCATGGATGAGAACACTGGTCTGAATTTTCCTTCAGAAACAGAGTTAATCCAAAGTCTTTGTGTCTTCCTACAAGCAAGATTTCATTTCCGGTAAACCAAGTGATTTTTCGGCTCAAATGAATTCACACAGTTCACAAACCCAACACGATTTTCACTATTAACTAAAGAGCATCTATGTAACACATGCTGTGGTTTTTTACAGTTTCATAATCAGAGTTCAAGTATATATGGTCCGTATGAGTAGGAAACACAGTTCGTTTTTTCTGGCCATGCTCATATTTCTTGCTGTATTGCAGTCTCTGGACAGAAGAGGATGCTTATTGTGTTAAAACAGAGGGTGTTTCATGGATGAGAACACTGGTCTGAATTTTCCTTCAGAAACGGAGATAAACCAAAGGCTCTGAGTCTTCTTATAAGCAAGAGTCATTCCCGGTACAACCAGTGATTTTTCGGCTCAAATGAATTTACACAGTTCACGAACCCAACACGATTTTCACTATTAACTAAAGAGCATCTATGTAAGAGATGCTGTGGTTTGTTACAGTTTCATAATCAGAGTTCAAATAGATATGGTACGTATGAGTAGGAAACACAGTTCATTTTTTCTGGCCATGCTCATATTTCTTGCTGTATTGAAGACTATGGACAGAAGAGGATGCTTCTTGTGTTAAAACAGAGGGTGTTTCATGGATGAGAACACTGGTCTGAATTTTCCTTCACAAATGGAATTAAACCAAAGGCTCTGTGTCTTCTTATAAGCAAGAGTCATTTCCAGTACACCCAGTGATTTTTCAGCTCAAATGAATTTACACAGTTCACAAACCCAACACGATTTTCACTATTAACTAAAGAGCATCTATGTAACACATGCTGTGGTTTGTTACAGTTTCATAAGCAGAGTTCAACTAGATATGATCTGTATGAGTAGGAAACACAGTTCTTCTTTCAGGGCATGCTCATGTTTCTTGCTGTATTAGAGACGCTAGAAAGAAGAGCATGCTCTTTGTGTTAAAACAGAGTGTGTTTCATGGATGAGATCTCTGGTGTGAATTTCCCTTCACAAACGGAGTGAAAACAAAGACTCTGTGTCTTAATACAAGCAAGACTTCATTTCCGGTAAACACAGGGGTTTTTCTGTTCAAATGAATTTACACAGTTCATGAACCCAACATGTTTTTCACTATTAATTAAAGACCTTCTATGTAAGAGATGCTGTGGTTTGTTACAGTTTCATAATCAGAGTTCAAGTATATATGGTCTGTATGAGTAGGAAACACAGTTCGTTTTTTCTGGCCATGCTCATATTTCTTGCTGTATTGCAGTCTCTGGACAGAAGAGGATGCTTCTTGCGTTAAAACAGAGGGTGTTTCATGGATGAGAACACTGGTCTGAATTTTCCTTCACAAACGGAGTTAAACCAAAGGCTCTGTGTCTTCATATAAGCAAGAGTCATTTCCGGTACACCCAGTGATTTTTCGGCACAAATAAATTTACACAGATCACGAACCCAACATGATTTTCACTATTAACTAAAGAGCATCTATGTAACACAGGCTGTGGTTTGTTACAGTTTCATAAGCAGAGTTCAACTAGATATGAACCGTATGAGTAGGAAACACAGTTCTTTTTTTCTGGGCATGCTCATGTTTCTTGCTGTATTAGATACGCTGGAAAGAAGAGCATGCTCTTTGCGTTAAAACAGAGTGTGTTTCATGGATGAGATCTCTGGTGTGAATTTCCCTTCACAAACAGAGTGAAACCAAAGCCTCTGTGTCTTAATACAAGCAAGAGTTCATTTCCGGTAAACCCAGGGGTTTTTCGGCTCAAATGAATTTACACAGTTCATGAACCCAACACGATTTTCAATATTAACTAAAGAGCATCTATGTAAGAGATGCTGTGGTTTGTTAAAGTTTCATAAGCAGATTCAACTAGATATGGTCCTTATGAGTAGGAAACACAGTTCTTTTTTTCTCGGCATGCTCATGTTTCTTGCTGTATTGCAGACTCTGGAAAGAAGAGGATGCTTCTTGTCTTAAAACAGAGTGTGTTTCATGGATGAGAACACTGGTCTGAATTTTCCTTCAGAAATGGAGTTAAACCAAATTCTCTGTGTCTTCCTACAAGCAAGAGTTCATTTCCGGTAAACCCAGTGATTTTTCGGCTCAAATGAATTTACACATTTCATGAATCCAACATGTTTTTCACTATTAACTAAAGAGCATCTATGTAAGAGATGCTGTGGTTTGTTACAGTTTCATAATCAGAGTTCAAGTAGATATTGACCATATGAGTGGGAAACACAGTTCATTTTTTCTGGACATGCTCGTATTTCTTGCTGTATTGCAGACTCTGGACAGAAGAGGATGCTTCTTGAGTTAAAACAGAGGGTGTTTCATGGATGAGAACACTGGTCTGAATTTTCCTTCAGAAACGGAGATAAACCAAAGGCTCTGTGTCTCCTTTTTAACAAGAGTCATTCCCGGTACAACCAGTTATTTTTCGGCTCAAATGAATTTACACAGTTCACGAACCAAACACGATTTTCACTATTAACTAAAGAGCATCTATGTAAGAGATGCTGTGGTTTGTTAGAGTTTCATAATCAGAGTTCAACTAGATATGGTCTGTATGAATAGGAAACAGAGTTCTTTTTTTCTGGACATGCTCTTGTTTCATGCTGGATTGGGGACGGTGGAAAGAAGAGCATGCTTCTTGCCTTAAAACAGAGTATGTTTCATGGATGAGAACACTGGTCTGAATTTTCCTTCAGAAACAGAGTTGAACCAAAGTCTTTGTGTCTTCCTACAAGCAAGAGTTCATATCCGATAAACCCAGTGATTTTTCGGCTCAAATGAATTTACACGGTTCACGAACCCAACACGTTTTTCACTATTAACTAAAGAGCATCTATGTAAGAGATGCTGTGGTTTGTTACACTTTCGTAATCAGAATTCAAGTAGATATGATCCGTATGAGTAGGAAAAACAGTTCATTTTTTCTGGACATGCTCATATTTCTTGCTGTATTGCATACTCTGGACAAAAGAGGAAGCTTCTTGCGTTAAAACAGAGGGTGTTTCATGGATGATAACACTGGTCTGAAAATTCCTTCAGAAACGGAGTTAAACCAAAGGCTCTGTGTCTTCTTATAAGCCAGAGTCATTCCCGGTACACACAGTGATTTTTCGGCTCAAATGAATTTACACAGTTCACGAACCCAACAAATTTTCGCTATTAATTAAAGAGCATCTATGTAAGAGATGCTGTGGTTTGATACAGTGTCATAATCAGAGTTCAAGTACATATGGTCCGTATGAGTAGGAAACTCAGTTCATTTTTTCTGGACATGCTCATATTTCTTGCTGTATTGCAGAATCTGGACAGAAGTGGATGCTTCTTGCGTTAAAACAGAGGGTGTTTCATGCATGAGAACACAGGTCTGAATTTTCCTTCACCAACGGAGTTAAACCAAAGGCTCTGTGTCTTCTTATAAGCAAGAGTTATTTCTGGTACACCCAGTGATTTTTCGGCTCAAATGAATTTACACAGTTCACGAACCCAACACGATTTTCACTAAAAACTAAAGAGCATCTATGTAACACATGCTGTGGTTTGTTACAGTTTCATAAGCAGAGTTGAACTAGATATGATCCGTATAAGTAGGAAACACAGTTCTTTTTTTCTGGGCATGCTCATGTTTCTTGCTGTATTAGAGACGCTGGAAAGAAGAGCATGCTCTTTGCGTTAAAACAGAGTGTGTTTCATGGACGAGATCTCTGGTGTGAATTTACCTTCACAATCAGAGTGAAACCAAAGCCTCTGTGTCTTAATACAAGCAAGACTTCATTTCCGGTAAACCCAGGGGTTTTTCTGGTCAAATGAATTTACACAGTTCATGAACCCAACACGTTTTTCACTATTAACTAAAGAGCATCTATGTAACACATGCTGTGGTTTGTTACAGTTTCATAAGCAGAGTTCAACTAGATATGGTCCTTATGAATAGGAAACAGAGTTCTTTTTTTCTGGGCATGCTCTTGTTTCATGCTGTATTGGGGACACTAGAAAGAAGAGCATGCTTCTTGCGTTAAAACAGAGTATGTTTCATGGATGAGAACACTGGTCTGAATTTTCCTTCAGAAACGGAGTTAAACCAAAGTATTTGTGTCTTCCTACAAGCAAGAATTCATATCCGGTAAACCCAGTGATTTTTCGGCTCAAATGAATTTACACGGTTCATGAACCCAACACGTTTTTCACTATTAACTAAAGAGCATCTATGTAAGAGATGCTGTGGTTTGTTACAGTTTCATAAGCAGATTCAACTAGATATGGTCCTTATGAGTAGGAAACACAGTTCTTTTTTTCTCGGCATGCTCATGTTTCTTGCTGTATTGCAGACTCTGGAAAGAAGAGGATGCTTCTTGTCTTAAAACAGAGTGTGTTTCATGGATGAGAACATTGGTCTGAATTTTCCTTCAGAAATGGAGTTAAACAAAATTCTCTGTGTCTTCCTACAAGCAAGAGTTCATTTCCGGTAAACCCAGTGAGTTTTCGGCTCAAATGAATTTACACATTTCACGAATCCAACTTGTTTTTCACTATTAACTAAAGAGCATTTATGTAAGAGATGCTGTGGTTTTTTACAGTTTCATAATCAGAGTTCAAGTAGATATTGACCGTATGAGTGGGAAACCCAGTTCATTTTTTCTGGACATGCTCGTATTTCTTGCTGTATTGCAGACTCTGGACAGAAGAGGATGCTTCTTGAGTTAAAACAGAGGGTGTTTCATGGATGAGAACACTGGTCTGAATTTTCCTTCAGAAACGGAGATAAACCAAAGGCTCTGTGTCTCCTTTTAAGCAAGAGTCATTCCCGGTACAACCAGTTATTTTTCGGCTCAAATGAATTTACACAGTTCACGAACCAAACACGATTTTCACTATTAACTAAAGAGCATCTATGTAAGAGATGCTGTGGTTTGTTAGAGTTTCATAATCAGAGATCAACTAGATATGGTTTGTATGAATAGGAAACAGAGTTCTTTTTTTCTGGACATGCTCTTATTTCATGCTGGATTGGGGACGCTGGAAAGAAGAGCATGCTTCTTGCATTAAAACAGAGTATGTTTCATGGATGAGAACACTGGTCTGAATTTTCCTTCAGAAACAGAGTTAAACCAAAGTCTTTGTGTCTTCCTACAAGCAAGAGTTCATATCCGGTAAACCCAGTGATTTTTCGGCTCAAATGAATTTACACGGTTCACGAACCCAACACGTTTTTCACTATTAACTAAAGAGCATCTATGTAAGAGATGCTGTGGTTTGTTACAGTTTCATAATCAGAGTTCAAGTAGATATGGTACGTATGAGTAGGAAACACAGTTCATTTTTTCTGGCCATTCTCATATTTCTTGCTGTATTGCAGACTCTGGACAGAAGAGGATGCTTCTTGCGTTAAAACAGAGGGTGTTTCATGGATGAGAGCACTGGTCTGAATTTTCCTTCACAAATGGAGTTAAACCAAAGGCTCTGTGTCTTCTTATAAGCAAGAGTCATTTCCGGTACACCCAGTGATTTTTCAGCTCAAATGAATTCACGCAGTTCACAAACCCAACACGATTTTCACTATTAACTAAAGAGCATCTATGTAACACATGCTGTGGTTTGTTACAGTTTCATAAGCAGAGTTCAACTAGATATGATCCGTATGAGTAGGAAACACAGTTCTTTTTTTCTGGGCATGCTCATGTTTCTTGCTGTATTAGAGACGCTGGAAAGAAGAGCATGCTCTTTGCGTTAAAACAGAGTGTGTTTCATGGATGAGATCTCTGGTGTGAATTTCCCTTCACAAACGGAGTGAAACCAAAGCCTCTGTGTCTTAATACAAGCAAGAGTTCATTTCCGGTAAACCCAGGGGTTTTTCTGTTCAAATGAATTTACACAGTTCATGAACCCAACACGTTTTTCACTATTAATTAAAGACCATCTATGTATCACATGCTGTGGTTTGTTACAGTTTCATAAGCAGAGTTCAACTAGATATGGTCCGTATGAATAGGAAACTGAGTTCTTTTTTTCTGGACATGCTCTTGTTTCATGCTGTATTGGGGACGCTGGAAAGAAGAGCATGCTTCTTGCTTTAAAACAGAGTATGTTTCATGGATGAGAACACTGGTCTGAATTTTCCTTCAGAAACAGAGTTAAACCAAAGTCTTTGGGTCTTCCTACAAGCAAGAGTTCATATCTGGTAAACCCAGTGATTTTTCGGCTCAAATGAATTTACATGGTTCACGAACCCAACACGTTTTTCACTATTAACTAAAGAGCATCTATGTAAGAGATGCTGTGGTTTGTTACAGTTTCATAAGCAGATTCAACTTGATATGGTCCGTATGAGTAGGAAACACATTTCTTTTTTTCTAGCCATGCTCATATTTCTTGCTGTATTGCAGACTCTGGACAGAAGAGGATGCTTCTTTCGTTAAAACAGAGGGTGTTTCATGGATGAGAGCACTGGTCTGAATTTTCCTTCACAAATGGAGTTAAACCAAAAGCTCTGTGTCTTCTTATAAGCAAGAGTCATTTCCGGTACACCCAGTGATTTTTCAGCTCAAATGAATTCACACAGTTCACAAACCCAACACGATTTTCACTATTAACTAAAGAGCATCTATGTAACACATGCTGTGGTTTTTTACAGTTTCATAATCAGAGTTCAAGTATATATGGTCCGTATGAGTAGGAAACACAGTTCGTTTTTTCTGTCCATGCTCATATTTCTTGCTGTATTGCAGTCTCTGGACAGAAGAGGATGCTTCTTGTGTTAAAACAGAGGGTGTTTCATGGATGAGAACACTGGTCTGAATTTTCCTTCACAAACGGAGTTAGACCAAAGGCTCTGTGTCTTCTTATAAGCAAGAGTCATTTCTAGTACACCCAGTGATTTTTCGGCTCAAATAAATTTACACAGTTCCCGAACCCAACACGATTTTCACTATTAACTAAAGAGCATCTATGTAACATCGGCTGTGGTTTGTTACAGTTTCATAAGCAGAGTTCAACTAGATATGATCCGTATGAGTAGGCAACACAGTTCTTTTTTTCTGGGCATGCTCATATTTCTTGCTGTATTGCAGACTTTGGACAGAAGAGGATGCTTTTGCGTTAAAACAGAGGGTGTTTCATGGATGAGAGCACTGGTCTGAATTTTCCTTCACAAATGGAGTTAAACCAAAGGTTCTGTGTCTTCTTATAAGCAAGAGTCATTTCCGGTACACCCAGTGATTTTTCAGCTCAAATGAATTCACACAGTTCACAAACCCAACACGATTTTCACTATTAACTAAAGAGCATCTATGTAACACATGCTGTGGTTTGCTACAGTTACATATGAAGAGTTTAACTAGATATGACCCGTATTAGTAGGAAACACAGTTTTTTTTTCTGGGCATGCTCATGTTTCGTGCTGTATTAGAGATGCTGGAAAGAAGAGCATGCTCTTTGCGTTAAAACAGAGTGTGTTTCATGGACGAGATCTCTGGTGTGAATTTCCCTTCACAATCGGAGTGAAACCAAAGCCTCTGTGTCTTAATACAAGGAAGACTTCATTTCCGGTAAACCCAGGGGTTTTTCTGGTCAAATGAATTTACACAGTTCATGAACCCAACACGTTTTTCACTATTAACTAAAGACCATCTATGCAACACATGCTGTGGTTTGTTACAGTTTCATAAGCAGAGTTCAACTAGATATGGTCCGTATGAATAGGAAACAGAGTTCTTTTTTTCTGGGCATGCTCTTGTTTCATGCTGTATTGGGGAAACTGGAACGAAGAGCATGCTTCTTGCGTTAAAACAGAGTATGTTTCATGGATGAGAACACTGGTCTGAATTTTCCTTCAGAAACGGAGTTAAACCAAAGTCTTTGTGTCTTCCTACAAGCAAGAGTTCATATACGGTAAACCCAGTGATTTTTCGGCTCAAATGAATTTACACGGTTCACGAACCCAACACGTTTTTCACTATTAACTAAAGAGCATCTATGTAAGAGATGCTGTGGTTTGTTACAGTTTCATAAGCAGATTCAACTAGATATGGTCCTTATGAGTAGGAAACACAGTTCTTTTTTTCTCGGCATGCTCATGTTTCTTGCTGTATTGAAATTCTGGAAAGAAGAGGATGCTTCTTGTCTTAAAACAGAGTGTGTTTCATGGATGAGAACACTGGTCTGAATTTTCCTTCAGAAACGGAGTTAAACAAAATTCTCTGTGTCTTCCTACAAGCAAGAGTTCATTTCCGGTAAACCCAGTGATTTTTCGGCTCAAATGAATTTACACATTTCATGAATCCAACTTGTTTTTCACTATTAACTAAAGAGCATCTATGTAAGAGATGCTGTGGTTTGTTACAGTTTTGTAATCAGAATTCAAGTAGATATGATCCGTATGAGTAGGAAAAACAGTTCATTTTTTCTGGACATGCTCATATTTCTTGCTGTATTGCAGACTCTGGACAAAAGAGGAAGCTTCTTGCGTTAAAACAGAGGGTGTTTCATGGATGACAACACTGGTCTGAATTTTCCTTCAGAAACGGAGTTAACCCAAAGGCTCTGTGTCTTCTTATAAGCCAGAGTCATTCCCGGTACACACAGTGATTTTTCGGCTCAAATGAATTTACACAGTTCACGAACCCAACACGATTTTCCCTATTAATTAAAGAGCATCTATTTAAGAGATGCTGTGGTTTGATACAGTTTCATAATCAGAGTTCAAGTACATATGGTCCGTATGAGTAGGAAACTCAGTTCATTTTTTCTGGACATGCTCATATTTCTTGCTGTATTGCAGAATCTGGACAGAAGTGGATGCTTCTTGCGTTAAAACAGAGGGTGTTTCATGGATGAGAACACTGGTCTGAATTTTCCTTCACAAACGGAGTTAAACCAAAGGCTCTGTGTCTTCTTATAAGCAAGAGTTATTTCCGGTACACCCAGTGATTTTTCGGCTCAAATGAATTTACACAGTTCACGAACCCAACACGATTTTCACTATTAACTAAAGAGCATCTATGTAACACATGCTGTGGTTTGTTACAGTTTCATAAGCAGAGTTCAACTAGATATGATCCGTATGAGTAGGAAACACAGTTCTTTTTTTCTGGGCATGCTCATGTTTCTTGCTGTATTAGAGACGCTGGAAAGAAGAGCATGCTCTTTGCGTTAAAACAGAGTGTGTTTCATGGATGAGATCTCTGGTGTGAATTTCCCTTCACAAACGGAGTGAAACCAAAACCTCTGTGTCTTAATACAAGCAAGAGTTCATTTCCTTTAAACCCAGGGGTTTTTCTGTTCAAATGAATTTACACAGTTCATGAACCCAACACGTTTTTCACTATTAATTAAAGACCATCTATGTATCACATGCTGTGGTTTGTTACAGTTTCATAAGCAGAGTTCAATTAGACATGGTCCGTATGAATAGGAAACAGAGTTCGTTTTTTCTGGACATGCTCTTGTTTCATGCTGTATTGGGGACGCTGGAAAGAAGAGCATGCTTCTTGCTTTAAAACAGAGTATGTTTCATGGATGAGAACACTGGTCTGAATTTTCCTTCGGAAATGGAGTTAAACCAAAGTCTTTGGGTCTTCCTACAAGCAAGAGTTCATATCTGGTAAACCCAGTGATTTTTCGACTCAAATGAATTTACATGGTTCACGAACCCAACACGTTTTTCACTATTAACTAAAGAGCATCTATGTAACACATGCTGTGGTTTGTTACAGTTTCATAAGCAGATTCAACTTGATATGGTCCGTATGAGTAGGAAACACATTTCATTTTTTCTAGCCATGCTCATATTTCTTGCTGTATTGCAGACTCTGGACAGAAGAGGATGCTTCTTTCGTTAAAACAGAGGGTGTTTCATGGATGAGAGCACTGGTCTGAATTTTCCTTCACAAATGGAGTTAAACCAAAAGCACTGTGTCTTCTTATAAGCAAGAGTCATTTCCGGTACACCCAGTGATTTTTCAGCTCAAATGAATTCACACAGTTCACAAACCCAACACGATTTTCACTATTAACTAAAGAGCATCTATGTAACACATGCTGTGGTTTTTTACAGTTTCATAATCAGAGTTTAAGTATATATGGTCCGTATGAGTAGGAAACACAGTTCGTTTTTTCTGTCCATGCTCATATTTCTTGCTGTATTGCAGTCTCTGGACAGAAGAGGATGCTTCTTGCGTTAAAACAGAGGGTGTTTCGTGGATGAGAGCACTGGTCCGAATTTTCCTTCACAAATGGAGTTAAACCAAAGGCTCTGTGTCTTCTTATAAGCACGAGTCATTTCCGGTACACCCAGTGATTTTTGAGCTCAAATAAATTCACACAGTTCACAAACCCAACACGATTTTCACTATTAACTAAAGAGCATCTATGTAACACATGCTGTGCTTTGCTACAGTTACATATGCAGAGTTTAACTAGATATGACCCGTATGAGTAGGAAACACAGTTTTTTTTTTCTGGGCATGCTCATGTTTCGTGCTGTATTAGAGACGCTGGAAAGAAGAGCATGCTCTTTGCGTTAAAACAGAGTGTGTTTCATGGACAAGATCTCTGGTGTGAATTTCCCTTCACAATCGGAGTGAAACCAAAGCCTCTGTGTCTTAATACAAGCAAGAATTCATTTCCGGTAAACCCAGGGGTTTTTCTGGTCAAATGAATTTACACAGTTCATGAACCCAACACGTTTTTCACTATTAACTAAAGACCATCTATGCAACACATGCTGTGGTTTGTTACAGTTTCATAAGCAGAGTTCAACTAGATATGGTCCGTATGAATAGGAAACAGAGTTCTTTTTTTCTGGGCATGCTCTTGTTTCATGCTGTATTGGGGAAACTGGAACGAAGAGCATGCTTCTTGCGTTAAAACAGAGTATGTTTCATGGATGAGAACACTGGTCTGAATTTTCCTTCAGAAACGGAGTTAAACCAAAGTCTTTGTGTCTTCCTACAAGCAAGAGTTCATATCCGGTAAACCCAGTGACTTTTCGGCTCAAATGAATTTACACGGTTCACGAACCCAACACGTTTTTCACTATTATCTAAAGAGCATCTATGTAAGAGATGCTGTGGTTTGTTACAGTTTCATAAGCAGATTCAACTAGATATGATCCTTATGAGTAGGAAACACAGTTCTTTTTTTCTCGGCATGCTCATGTTTCTTGCTGTATTGCAGACTCTGGAAAGAAGAGGATGCTTCTTGTCTTAAAACAGAGTGTGTTTCATGGATGAGAACACTGGTCTGAATTTTCCTTCAGAAACGGAGTTAAACAAAATTCTCTGTGTCTTCCTACAAGCAAGAGTTCATTTCCGGTAAACCCAGTGATTTTTCGGCTCAAATGAATTTACACATTTCATGAATCCAACTTGTTTTTCACTATTAACTAAAGAGCATCTATGTAAGAGATGCTGTGGTTTGTTACAGTTTTGTAATCAGAATTCAAGTAGATATGATCCGTATGAGTAGGAAAAACAGTTCATTTTTTCTGGACATGCTCATATTTCTTGCTGTATTGCAGACTCTGGACAAAAGAGGAAGCTTCTTGCGTTAAAACACAGGGTGTTTCATGGATGATAACACTGGTCTGAATTTTCCTTCAGAAACGGAGTTAACCCAAAGGCTCTGTGTCTTCTTATAAGCCAGAGTCATTCCCGGTACACACAGTGATTTTTCGGCTCAAATGAATTTACACAGTTCACGAACCCAACACGATTTTCCCTATTAATTAAAGAGCATCTATGTAAGAGATGCTGTGGTTTGATACAGTTTCATAATCAGAGTTCAAGTACATATGGTCCGTATGAGTAGGAAACTCAGTTCATTTTTTCTGGACATGCTCATATTTCTTGCTGTATTGCAGAATCTGGACAGAAGTGGATGCTTCTTGCGTTAAAACAGAGGGTGTTTCATGGATGAGAACACTGGTCTGAATTTTCCTTCACAAACGGAGTTAAACGAAAGGCTCTGTGTCTTCTTATAAGCAAGAGTTATTTCCGGTACACCCAGTGATTTTTCGGCTCAAATGAATTTACACAGTTCACGAACCCAACACGATTTTCACTATTAACTAAAGAGCATCTATGTAACACATGCTGTGGTTTGTTACAGTTTCATAAGCAGAGTTCAACTAGATATGATCCGTATGAGTAGGAAACACAGTTCTTTTTTTCTGGGCATGCTCATGTTTCTTGCTGTATTAGAGACGCTGGAAAGAAGAGCATGCTCTTTGCTTTAAAACAGAGTGTGTTTCATAGATGAGATCTCTGGTGTGAATTTCCCTTCACAAACGGAGTGAAACCAAAGCCTCTGTGTCTTAATACAAGCAAGAGTTCATTTCCTTTAAACCCAGGGGTTTTTCTGTTCAAATGAATTTACACAGTTCATGAACCCAACACGTTTTTCACTATTAATTAAAGACCATCTATGTATCACATGCTGTGGTTTGTTACAGTTTCATAAGCAGAGTTCAACTAGATATGGTCCGTATGAATAGGAAACAGAGTTCATTTTTTCTGGACATGCTCTTGTTTCATGCTGTATTGGGGACGATGGAAAGAAGAGCATGCTTCTTGCTTTAAAACAGAGTATGTTTCATGGATGAGAACACTGGTCTGAATTTTCCTTCGGAAATGGAGTTAAACCAAAGTCTTTGGGTCTTCCTACAAGCAAGAGTTCATATCTGGTAAACCCAGTGATTTTTCGGCTCAAATGAATTTACATGGTTCAGGAACCCAACACGTTTTTCACTATTAACTAAAGAGCATCTATGTAAGAGATGCTGTGGTTTGTTACAGTTTCATAAGCAGATTCAACTTGATATGGTCCGTATGAGTAGGAAACACATTTCATTTTTTCTAGCCATGCTCATATTTCTTGCTGTATTGCAGACTCTGGACAGAAGAGGATGCTTCTTTCGTTAAAACAGAGGGTGTTTCATGGATGAGAGCACTGGTCTCAATTTTCCTTCACAAATGGAGTTAAACCAAAAGCTCTGTGTCTTCTTATAAGCAAGAGTCATTTCCGGTACACCCAGTGATTTTTCAGCTCAAATGAATTCACACAGTTCACAAACCCAACACGATTTTCACTATTAACTAAAGAGCATCTATGTAACACATGCTGTGGTTTTTTACAGTTTCATAATCAGAGTTCAAGTATATATGGTCCGTATGAGTAGGAAACACAGTTCGTTTTTTCTGTCCATGCTCATATTTCTTGCTGTATTGCAGTCTCTGGACAAAAGAGGATGCTTCTGGCGTTAAAACAGAGGGTGTTTCATGGATGAGAACACTGGTCTGAATTTTCCTTCACAAACGGAGTTAAACCAAAGGCTCTGTGTCTTCTTATAAGCAAGAGTCATTTCCGGTACACCCAGTGATTTTTCGGCTCAAATAAATTTACACAGTTCCCGAACCCAACACGATTTTCACTATTAACTAAAGAGCATCTATGTAACACAGGCTGTGGTTTGTTACAGTTTCATAAGCAGAGTTCAACTAGATATGATCCGTATGAGTAGGCAACACAGTTCTTTTTTTCTTGGCATGCTCATATTTCTTGCTGTATTGCAGACTTTGGACAGAAGAGGATGCTTCTTGCGTTAAAACAGAGGGTGTTTCATGGATGAGAGCACTGGTCTGAATTTTCCTTCACAAATGGAGTTAAACCAAAAGCTCTGTGTCTTCTTATAAGCAAGAGTCATTTCCGGTACACCCAGTGATTTTTCAGCTCAAATGAATTCACACAGTTCACAAACCCAACACGATTTTCACTATTAACTAAAGAGCATCTATGTAACACATGCTGTGGTTTTTTACAGTTTCATAATCAGAGTTCAAGTATATATGGTCCGTATGAGTAGGAAACACAGTTCGTTTTTTCTGTCCATGCTCATATTTCTTGCTGTATTGCAGACTCTGGACAGAAGAGGATGCTTCTTGCGTTAAAACAGAGGGTGTTTCATGGATGAGAGCACTGGTCTGAATTTTCCTTCACAAATGGAGTTAAACCAAAGGCTCTGTGTCTTCTTATAAGCAAGAGTCATTTCCGGTACACCCAGTGATTTTTGAGCTCAAATGAATTCACACAGTTCACAAACCCAACACGATTTTCACTATTAACTAAAGAGCATCTATGTAACACATGCTGTGGTTTGCTACAGTTACATATGCAGAGTTTAACTAGATATGACCCGTATGAGTAGGAAACACAGTTTTTTTTTTCTGGGCATGCTCATGTTTCGTGCTGTATTAGAGACGCTGAAAAGAAGAGCATGCTCTTTGTGTTAAAACAGTGTGTGTTTCATGGACGAGATCTCTGGTGTGAATTTCCCTTCACAATCGGAGTGAAACCAAAGCCTCTGTGTCTTAATACAAGCAAGACTTCATTTCCGGTAAACCCAGGGTTTTTTCTGGTCAAATGAATTTACACAGTTCATGAACCCAACACGTTTTTCACTATTAACTAAAGACCATCTATGTAACACATGCTGTGGTTTGTTACAGTTTCATAAGCAGAGTTCAACTAGATATGGTCTGTATGAGCAGAAAACACAGTTCTTTTTTTCTGGGCATGCTCATGTTTCTTGCTGTATTGGGGAAACTGGAAAGAAGAGCATGCTTCTTGCGTTAAAACAGAGTATGTTTCATGGATGAGAACACTGGTCTGAATTTTCCTTAGGAAACAGAGTTAAACCAAAGTCTTTGTGTCTTCCTACAAGCAAGAGTTCATATCCGGTAAACCCAGTGATTTTTCGGCTCAAATGAATTTACACGGTTCACGAACCCAACACGTTTTTCACTATTAACTAAAGAGCATCTATGTAAGAGATGCTGTGGTTTGTTACAGTTTCATAAGCAGATTCAACTAGATATGGTCCTTATGAGTAGGAAACACAGTTCTTTTTTCTCGGCATGCTCATGTTTCTTGCTGTATTGCAGACTCTGGAAAGAAGAGGATGCTTCTTGTCTTAAAACAGAGTGTGTTTCATGGATGAGAACACTGGTCTGAATTTTCCTTCAGAAACGGTGTTAAACAAAATTCTCTGTGTCTTCCTACAAGCAAGAGTTCATTTCCGGTAAACACAGTGATTTTTCGGCTCAAATGAATTTACACATATCATGAATCCAACTTGTTTTTCACTATTAACTAAAGAGCATCTATGTAAGAGATGCTGTGGTTTGTTACAGTTTTGTAATAAGAATTCAAGTAGATATGATCCGTATGAGTAGGAAAAACAGTTCATTTTTTCTGGACATGCTCATATTTCTTGCTGTATTGCAGACTCTGGACAAAAGAGGAAGCTTCTTGCGTTAAAACAGAGGGTGTTTCATGGATGATAACACTAGTCTGAATTTTCCTTCAGAAACGGAGTTAACCCAAAGGCTCTGTATTTCTTATAAGCCAGAGTCAGTCCCGGTACACACAGTGATTTTTTGGCTCAAATGAATTTACACAGTTCACGAACCCAACATGATTTTCCCTATTAATTAAAGAGCATCTATGTAAGAGATGCTGTGGTTTGATACAGTTTCATAATCAGAGTTCAAGTACATATGGTCCGTATGAGTAGGAAACTCAGTTCATTTTTTCTGGACATGCTCATATTTCTTGCTGTATTGCAGAATCTGGACAGAAGTGGATGCTTCTTGCGTTGAAACAGAGGGTGTTTCATGGATGAGAACACTGGTCTGAATTTTCCTTCACAAACGGAGTTAAACCAAAGGCTCTGTGTCTTCTTATAAGCAAGAGTTATTTCCGGTACACCCAGTGATTTTTCGGCTCAAATGAATTTACACAGTTCACGAACCCAACACGATTTTCACTATTAACTAAAGAGCATCTATGTAACACATGCTGTGGTTTGTTACAGTTTCATAAGCAGAGTTCAACTAGATATGATCCGTATGAGTAGGAAACACAGTTCTTTTTTTCTGGGCATGCTCATGTTTCTTGCTGTATTAGAGACGCTGGAAAGAAGAGCATGCTCTTTGTGTTAAAACAGTGTGTGTTTCATGGACGAGATCTCTGGTGTGAATTTCCCTTCACAATCGGAGTGAAACCAAAGCCTCTGTGTCTTAATACAAGCAAGACTTCATTTCCGGTAAACCCAGGGTTTTTTCTGGTCAAATGAATTTACACAGTTCATGAACCCAACACGTTTTTCACTATTAACTAAAGACCATCTATGTAACACATGCTGTGGTTTGTTACAGTTTCATAAGCAGAGTTCAACTAGATATGGTCTGTATGAGCAGAAAACACAGTTCTTTTTTTCTGGGCATGCTCATGTTTCTTGCTGTATTGGGGAAACTGGAAAGAAGAGCATGCTTCTTGCGTTAAAACAGAGTATGTTTCATGGATGAGAACACTGGTCTGAATTTTCCTTCAGAAACAGAGTTAAACCAAAGTCTTTGTGTCTTCCTACAAGCAAGAGTTCATATCCGGTAAACCCAGTGATTTTTCGGCTCAAATGAATTTACATGGTTCACGAACCCAACACGTTTTTCACTATTAACTAAAGAGCATCTATGTAAGAGATGCTGTGGTTTGTTACAGTTTCATAAGCAGATTCAACTAGATATGGTCCTTATGAGTAGGAAACACAGTTCTTTTTTCTCGGCATGCTCATGTTTCTTGCTGTATTGCAGACTCTGGAAAGAAGAGGATGCTTCTTGTCTTAAAACAGAGTGTGTTTCATGGATGAGAACACTGGTCTGAATTTTCCTTCAGAAACGGTGTTAAACAAAATTCTCTGTGTCTTCCTACAAGCAAGAGTTCATTTCCGGTAAACACAGTGATTTTTCGGCTCAAATGAATTTACACATATCATGAATCCAACTTGTTTTTCACTATTAACTAAAGAGCATCTATGTAAGAGATGCTGTGGTTTGTTACAGTTTTGTAATAAGAATTCAAGTAGATATGATCCGTATGAGTAGGAAAAACAGTTCATTTTTTCTGGACATGCTCATATTTCTTGCTGTATTGCAGACTCTGGACAAAAGAGGAAGCTTCTTGCGTTAAAACAGAGGGTGTTTCATGGATGATAACACTGGTCTGAATTTTCCTTCAGAAACGGAGTTAACCCAAAGGCTCTGTATTTCTTATAAGCCAGAGTCAGTCCCGGTACACACAGTGATTTTTTGGCTCAAATGAATTTACACAGTTCACGAACCCAACACGATTTTCCCTATTAATTAAAGAGCATCTATGTAAGAGATGCTGTGGTTTGATACAGTTTCATAATCAGAGTTCAAGTACATATGGTCCGTATGAGTAGGAAACTCAGTTCATTTTTTCTGGACATGCTCATATTTCTTGCTGTATTGCAGAATCTGGACAGAAGTGGATGCTTCTTGCGTTGAAACAGAGGGTGTTTCATGGATGAGAACACTGGTCTGAATTTTCCTTCACAAACGGAGTTAAACCAAAGGCTCTGTGTCTTCTTATAAGCAAGAGTTATTTCCGGTACACCCAGTGATTTTTCGGCTCAAATGAATTTACACAGTTCACGAACCCAACACGATTTTCACTATTAACTAAAGAGCATCTATGTAACACATGCTGTGGTTTGTTACAGTTTCATAAGCAGAGTTCAACTAGATATGATCCGTATGAGTAGGAAACACAGTTCTTTTTTTCTGGGCATGCTCATGTTTCTTGCTGTATTAGAGACGCTGGAAAGAAGAGCATGCTCTTTGCGTTAAAACAGAGTGTGTTTCATGGATGAGATCTCTGGTGTGAATTTCCCTTCACAAACGGAGTGAAACCAAAGCCTCTGTGTCTTAATACAAGCAAGAGTTCATTTCCGGTAAACCCAGGGGTTTTTCTGATCAAATGAATTTACACAGTTCATGAACCCAACACGTTTTTCACTATTAATTAAAGACCATCTATGTAATACATGCTGTGGTTTGTTACAGTTTCATAAGCAGAGTTCAACTAGATATGGTCCGTATGAATAGGAAACAGAGTTCTTTTTTTCTGGACATGCTCTTGTTTCATGCTGTATTGGGGACGCTGGAAAGAAGAGCATGCTTCTTGCTTTAAAACAGAGTATGTTTCATGGATGAGAACACTGGTCTGAATTTTCCTTCAGAAACAGAGTTAAACCAAAGTCTTTGGGTCTTCCTACAAGCAAGAGTTCATATCTGGTAAACCCAGTGATTTTTCGGCTCAAATGAATTTACATGGTTCACGAACCCAACACGTTTTTCACTATTAACTAAAGAGCATCTATGTAAGAGATGCTGTGGTTTGTTACAGTTTCATAAGCAGATTCAACTTGATAGGGTCCGTATGAGTAGGAAACACATTTCATTTTTTCTAGCCATGCTCATATTTCTTGCTGTATTGCAGACTCTGGACAGAAGAGGATGCTTCTTTCGTTAAAACAGAGGGTGTTTCATGGATGAGAGCACTGGTCTGAATTTTCCTTCACAAATGGAGTTAAACCAAAAGCTCTGTGTCTTCTTATAAGCAAGAGTCATTTCCGGTACACCCAGTGATTTTTCAGCTCAAATGAATTCACACAGTTCACAAACCCAACACGATTTTCACTATTAACTAAAGAGCATCTATGTAACACATGCTGTGGTTTTTTACAGTTTCATAATCAGAGTTCAAGTATATATGGTCCGTATGAGTAGGAAACACAGTTCGTTTTTTCTGTCCATGCTCATATTTCTTGCTGTATTGCAGACTCTGGACAGAAGAGGATGCTTCTTGCGTTAAAACAGAGGGTGTTTCATGGATGAGAGCACTGGTCTGAATTTTCCTTCACAAATGGAGTTAAACCAAAGGCTCTGTGTCTTCTTATAAGCAAGAGTCATTTCCGGTACACCCAGTGATTTTTGAGCTCAAATGAATTCACACAGTTCACAAACCCAACACGATTTTCACTATTAACTAAAGAGCATCTATGTAACACATGCTGTGGTTTGCTACAGTTACATATGCAGAGTTTAACTAGATATGACCCGTATGAGTAGGAAACACAGTTTTTTTTTTCTGGGCATGCTCATGTTTCGTGCTGTATTAGAGACGCTGGAAAGAAGAGCATGCTCTTTGCGTTATAACAGTGTGTTTTTCATGGACGAGATCTCTGGTGTGAATTTCCCTTCACAAACGGACTGAAACCAAAGCCTCTGTGTCTCAATACAAGCAAGACTTCATTTCCGGTAAACCCAGGGGTTTTTCTGGTCAAATGAATTTACACAGTTCATGAACCCAACACGTTTTTCACTATTAACTAAAGACCATCTATGTAACACATGCTGTGGTTTGTTACAGTTTCATAAGCAGAGTTCAACTAGATATGGTCCGTATGAATAGGAAACAGAGTTCTTTTTTTCTGGGCATGCTCTTGTTTCATGCTGTATTGGGGAAACTGGAAAGAAGAGCATGCTTCTTGCGTTAAAACAGAGTATGTTTCATGGATGAGAACACTGGTCTGAATTTTCCTTCAGAAACGGAGTTAAACCAAAGTCTTTGTGTCTTCCTACAAGCAAGAGTTCATATTCGGTAAACCCAGTGATTTTTCGGCTTAAATGAATTTACACGGTTCACGAATCCAACACGTTTTTCACTATTAACTAAAGAGCATCTATGTAAGAGATGCTGTGGTTTGTTACAGTTTCATAAGCAGATTCCACTAGATATGGTCCTTATGAGTAGGAAACACAGTTCTTTTTTTCTCGGCATGCTCATGTTTCTTGCTGTATTGCAGACTCTGGAAAGAAGAGGATGCTTCTTGTCTTAAAACAGAGTGTGTTTCATGGATGAGAACACTGGTCTGAATTTTCCTTCAGAAACAGAGTTAAACCAAAGTCTTTGTGTCTTCCTACAAGCAAGAGTTCATATCCGGTAAACCCAGTGATTTTTCGGCTCAAATGAATTTACATGGTTCACGAACCCAACACGTTTTTCACTATTAACTAAAGAGCATCTATGTAAGAGATGCTGTGGTTTGTTACAGTTTCATAAGCAGATTCAACTAGATATGGTCCTTATGAGTAGGAAACACAGTTCTTTTTTCTCGGCATGCTCATGTTTCTTGCTGTATTGCAGACTCTGGAAAGAAGAGGATGCTTCTTGTCTTAAAACAGAGTGTGTTTCATGGATGAGAACACTGGTCTGAATTTTCCTTCAGAAACGGTGTTAAACAAAATTCTCTGTGTCTTCCTACAAGCAAGAGTTCATTTCCGGTAAACACAGTGATTTTTCGGCTCAAATGAATTTACACATATCATGAATCCAACTTGTTTTTCACTATTAACTAAAGAGCATCTATGTAAGAGATGCTGTGGTTTGTTACAGTTTTGTAATAAGAATTCAAGTAGATATGATCCGTATGAGTAGGAAAAACAGTTCATTTTTTCTGGACATGCTCATATTTCTTGCTGTATTGCAGACTCTGGACAAAAGAGGAAGCTTCTTGCGTTAAAACAGAGGGTGTTTCATGGATGATAACACTGGTCTGAATTTTCCTTCAGAAACGGAGTTAACCCAAAGGCTCTGTATTTCTTATAAGCCAGAGTCAGTCCCGGTACACACAGTGATTTTTTGGCTCAAATGAATTTACACAGTTCACGAACCCAACACGATTTTCCCTATTAATTAAAGAGCATCTATGTAAGAGATGCTGTGGTTTGATACAGTTTCATAATCAGAGTTCAAGTACATATGGTCCGTATGAGTAGGAAACTCAGTTCATTTTTTCTGGACATGCTCATATTTCTTGCTGTATTGCAGAATCTGGACAGAAGTGGATGCTTCTTGCGTTGAAACAGAGGGTGTTTCATGGATGAGAACACTGGTCTGAATTTTCCTTCACAAACGGAGTTAAACCAAAGGCTCTGTGTCTTCTTATAAGCAAGAGTTATTTCTGGTACACCCAGTGATTTTTCGGCTCAAATGAATTTACACAGTTCACGAACCCAACACGATTTTCACTATTAACTAAAGAGCATCTATGTAACACATGCTGTGGTTTGTTACAGTTTCATAAGCAGAGTTCAACTAGATATGATCCGTATGAGTAGGAAACACAGTTCTTTTTTTCTGGGCATGCTCATGTTTCTTGCTGTATTAGAGACGCTGGAAAGAAGAGCATGCTCTTTGCGTTAAAACAGAGTGTGTTTCATGGATGAGATCTCTGGTGTGAATTTCCCTTCACAAACGGAGTGAAACCAAAGCCTCTGTGTCTTAATACAAGCAAGAGTTCATTTCCGGTAAACCCAGGGGTTTTTCTGATCAAATGAATTTACACAGTTCATGAACCCAACACGTTTTTCACTATTAATTAAAGACCATCTATGTAATACATGCTGTGGTTTGTTACAGTTTCATAAGCAGAGTTCAACTAGATATGGTCCGTATGAATAGGAAACAGAGTTCTTTTTTTCTGGACATGCTCTTGTTTCATGCTGTATTGGGGACGCTGGAAAGAAGAGCATGCTTCTTGCTTTAAAACAGAGTATGTTTCATGGATGAGAACACTGGTCTGAATTTTCCTTCAGAAACAGAGTTAAACCAAAGTCTTTGGGTCTTCCTACAAGCAAGAGTTCATATCTGGTAAACCCAGTGATTTTTCGGCTCAAATGAATTTACATGGTTCACGAACCCAACACGTTTTTCACTATTAACTAAAGAGCATCTATGTAAGAGATGCTGTGGTTTGTTACAGTTTCATAAGCAGATTCAACTTGATAGGGTCCGTATGAGTAGGAAACACATTTCATTTTTTCTCGCCATGCTCATATTTCTTGCTGTATTGCAGACTCTGGACAGAAGAGGATGCTTCTTTCGTTAAAACAGAGGGTGTTTCATGGATGAGAGCACTGGTCTGAATTTTCCTTCACAAATGGAGTTAAACCAAAAGCTCTGTGTCTTCTTATAAGCAAGAGTCATTTCCGGTACACCCAGTGATTTTTCAGCTCAAATGAATTCACACAGTTCACAAACCCAACACGATTTTCACTATTAACTAAAGAGCATCTATGTAACACATGCTGTGGTTTTTTACAGTTTCATAATCAGAGTTCAAGTATATATGGTCCGTATGAGTAGGAAACACAGTTCGTTTTTTCTGTCCATGCTCATATTTCTTGCTGTATTGCAGACTCTGGACAGAAGAGGATGCTTCTTGCGTTAAAACAGAGGGTGTTTCATGGATGAGAGCACTGGTCTGAATTTTCCTTCACAAATGGAGTTAAACCAAAGGCTCTGTGTCTTCTTATAAGCAAGAGTCATTTCCGGTACACCCAGTGATTTTTGAGCTCAAATGAATTCACACAGTTCACAAACCCAACACGATTTTCACTATTAACTAAAGAGCATCTATGTAACACATGCTGTGGTTTGCTACAGTTACATATGCAGAGTTTAACTAGATATGACCCGTATGAGTAGGAAACACAGTTTTTTTTTTCTGGGCATGCTCATGTTTCGTGCTGTATTAGAGACGCTGGAAAGAAGAGCATGCTCTTTGCGTTATAACAGTGTGTTTTTCATGGACGAGATCTCTGGTGTGAATTTCCCTTCACAAACGGACTGAAACCAAAGCCTCTGTGTCTCAATACAAGCAAGACTTCATTTCCGGTAAACCCAGGGGTTTTTCTGGTCAAATGAATTTACACAGTTCATGAACCCAACACGTTTTTCACTATTAACTAAAGACCATCTATGTAACACATGCTGTGGTTTGTTACAGTTTCATAAGCAGAGTTCAACTAGATATGGTCCGTATGAATAGGAAACAGAGTTCTTTTTTTCTGGGCATGCTCTTGTTTCATGCTGTATTGGGGAAACTGGAAAGAAGAGCATGCTTCTTGCGTTAAAACAGAGTATGTTTCATGGATGAGAACACTGGTCTGAATTTTCCTTCAGAAACGGAGTTAAACCAAAGTCTTTGTGTCTTCCTACAAGCAAGAGTTCATATCCGGTAAACCCAGTGATTTTTCGGCTTAAATGAATTTACACGGTTCACGAATCCAACACGTTTTTCACTATTAACTAAAGAGCATCTATGTAAGAGATGCTGTGGTTTGTTACAGTTTCATAAGCAGATTCAACTAGATATGGTCCTTATGAGTAGGAAACACAGTTCTTTTTTCTCGGCATGCTCATGTTTCTTGCTGTATTGCAGACTCTGGAAAGAAGAGGATGCTTCTTGTCTTAAAACAGAGTGTGTTTCATGGATGAGAACACTGGTCTGAATTTTCCTTCAGAAACGGTGTTAAACAAAATTCTCTGTGTCTTCCTACAAGCAAGAGTTCATTTCCGGTAAACACAGTGATTTTTCGGCTCAAATGAATTTACACATATCATGAATCCAACTTGTTTTTCACTATTAACTAAAGAGCATCTATGTAAGAGATGCTGTGGTTTGTTACAGTTTTGTAATAAGAATTCAAGTAGATATGATCCGTATGAGTAGGAAAAACAGTTCATTTTTTCTGGACATGCTCATATTTCTTGCTGTATTGCAGACTCTGGACAAAAGAGGAAGCTTCTTGCGTTAAAACAGAGGGTGTTTCATGGATGATAACACTGGTCTGAATTTTCCTTCAGAAACGGAGTTAACCCAAAGGCTCTGTATTTCTTATAAGCCAGAGTCAGTCCCGGTACACACAGTGATTTTTTGGCTCAAATGAATTTACACAGTTCACGAACCCAACACGATTTTCCCTATTAATTAAAGAGCATCTATGTAAGAGATGCTGTGGTTTGATACAGTTTCATAATCAGAGTTCAAGTACATATGGTCCGTATGAGTAGGAAACTCAGTTCATTTTTTCTGGACATGCTCATATTTCTTGCTGTATTGCAGAATCTGGACAGAAGTGGATGCTTCTTGCGTTGAAACAGAGGGTGTTTCATGGATGAGAACACTGGTCTGAATTTTCCTTCACAAACGGAGTTAAACCAAAGGCTCTGTGTCTTCTTATAAGCAAGAGTTATTTCCGGTACACCCAGTGATTTTTCGGCTCAAATGAATTTACACAGTTCACGAACCCAACACGATTTTCACTATTAACTAAAGAGCATCTATGTAACACATGCTGTGGTTTGTTACAGTTTCATAAGCAGAGTTCAACTAGATATGATCCGTATGAGTAGGAAACACAGTTCTTTTTTTCTGGGCATGCTCATGTTTCTTGCTGTATTAGAGACGCTGGAAAGAAGAGCATGCTCTTTGCGTTAAAACAGAGTGTGTTTCATGGATGAGATCTCTGGTGTGAATTTCCCTTCACAAACGGAGTGAAACCAAAGCCTCTGTGTCTTAATACAAGCAAGAGTTCATTTCCGGTAAACCCAGGGGTTTTTCTGATCAAATGAATTTACACAGTTCATGAACCCAACACGTTTTTCACTATTAATTAAAGACCATCTATGTAATACATGCTGTGGTTTGTTACAGTTTCATAAGCAGAGTTCAACTAGATATGGTCCGTATGAATAGGAAACAGAGTTCTTTTTTTCTGGACATGCTCTTGTTTCATGCTGTATTGGGGACGCTGGAAAGAAGAGCATGCTTCTTGCTTTAAAACAGAGTATGTTTCATGGATGAGAACACTGGTCTGAATTTTCCTTCAGAAACAGAGTTAAACCAAAGTCTTTGGGTCTTCCTACAAGCAAGAGTTCATATCTGGTAAACCCAGTGATTTTTCGGCTCAAATGAATTTACATGGTTCACGAACCCAACACGTTTTTCACTATTAACTAAAGAGCATCTATGTAAGAGATGCTGTGGTTTGTTACAGTTTCATAAGCAGATTCAACTTGATAGGGTCCGTATGAGTAGGAAACACATTTCATTTTTTCTAGCCATGCTCATATTTCTTGCTGTATTGCAGACTCTGGACAGAAGAGGATGCTTCTTTCGTTAAAACAGAGGGTGTTTCATGGATGAGAGCACTGGTCTGAATTTTCCTTCACAAATGGAGTTAAACCAAAAGCTCTGTGTCTTCTTATAAGCAAGAGTCATTTCCGGTACACCCAGTGATTTTTCAGCTCAAATGAATTCACACAGTTCACAAACCCAACACGATTTTCACTATTAACTAAAGAGCATCTATGTAACACATGCTGTGGTTTTTTACAGTTTCATAATCAGAGTTCAAGTATATATGGTCCGTATGAGTAGGAAACACAGTTCGTTTTTTCTGTCCATGCTCATATTTCTTGCTGTATTGCAGACTCTGGACAGAAGAGGATGCTTCTTGCGTTAAAACAGAGGGTGTTTCATGGATGAGAGCACTGGTCTGAATTTTCCTTCACAAATGGAGTTAAACCAAAGGCTCTGTGTCTTCTTATAAGCAAGAGTCATTTCCGGTACACCCAGTGATTTTTGAGCTCAAATGAATTCACACAGTTCACAAACCCAACACGATTTTCACTATTAACTAAAGAGCATCTATGTAACACATGCTGTGGTTTGCTACAGTTACATATGCAGAGTTTAACTAGATATGACCCGTATGAGTAGGAAACACAGTTTTTTTTTTCTGGGCATGCTCATGTTTCGTGCTGTATTAGAGACGCTGGAAAGAAGAGCATGCTCTTTGCGTTATAACAGTGTGTTTTTCATGGACGAGATCTCTGGTGTGAATTTCCCTTCACAAACGGACTGAAACCAAAGCCTCTGTGTCTCAATACAAGCAAGACTTCATTTCCGGTAAACCCAGGGGTTTTTCTGGTCAAATGAATTTACACAGTTCATGAACCCAACACGTTTTTCACTATTAACTAAAGACCATCTATGTAACACATGCTGTGGTTTGTTACAGTTTCATAAGCAGAGTTCAACTAGATATGGTCCGTATGAATAGGAAACAGAGTTCTTTTTTTCTGGGCATGCTCTTGTTTCATGCTGTATTGGGGAAACTGGAAAGAAGAGCATGCTTCTTGCGTTAAAACAGAGTATGTTTCATGGATGAGAACACTGGTCTGAATTTTCCTTCAGAAACGGAGTTAAACCAAAGTCTTTGTGTCTTCCTACAAGCAAGAGTTCATATCCGGTAAACCCAGTGATTTTTCGGCTTAAATGAATTTACACGGTTCACGAATCCAACACGTTTTTCACTATTAACTAAAGAGCATCTATGTAAGAGATGCTGTGGTTTGTTACAGTTTCATAAGCAGATTCCACTAGATATGGTCCTTATGAGTAGGAAACACAGTTCTTTTTTTCTCGGCATGCTCATGTTTCTTGCTGTATTGCAGACTCTGGAAAGAAGAGGATGCTTCTTGTCTTAAAACAGAGTGTGTTTCATGGATGAGAACACTGGTCTGAATTTTCCTTCAGAAACAGAGTTAAACCAAAGTCTTTGTGTCTTCCTACAAGCAAGAGTTCATATCCGGTAAACCCAGTGATTTTTCGGCTCAAATGAATTTACATGGTTCACGAACCCAACACGTTTTTCACTATTAACTAAAGAGCATCTATGTAAGAGATGCTGTGGTTTGTTACAGTTTCATAAGCAGATTCAACTAGATATGGTCCTTATGAGTAGGAAACACAGTTCTTTTTTCTCGGCATGCTCATGTTTCTTGCTGTATTGCAGACTCTGGAAAGAAGAGGATGCTTCTTGTCTTAAAACAGAGTGTGTTTCATGGATGAGAACACTGGTCTGAATTTTCCTTCAGAAACGGTGTTAAACAAAATTCTCTGTGTCTTCCTACAAGCAAGAGTTCATTTCCGGTAAACACAGTGATTTTTCGGCTCAAATGAATTTACACATATCATGAATCCAACTTGTTTTTCACTATTAACTAAAGAGCATCTATGTAACACATGCTGTGGTTTGTTACAGTTTCATAAGCAGAGTTCAACTAGATATGATCCGTATGAGTAGGAAACACAGTTCTTTTTTTCTGGGCATGCTCATGTTTCTTGCTGTATTAGAGACGCTGGAAAGAAGAGCATGCTCTTTGCGTTAAAACAGAGTGTGTTTCATGGATGAGATCTCTGGTGTGAATTTCCCTTCACAAACGGAGTGAAACCAAAGCCTCTGTGTCTTAATACAAGCAAGAGTTCATTTCCGGTAAACCCAGGGGTTTTTCTGATCAAATGAATTTACACAGTTCATGAACCCAACACGTTTTTCACTATTAATTAAAGACCATCTATGTAATACATGCTGTGGTTTGTTACAGTTTCATAAGCAGAGTTCAACTAGATATGGTCCGTATGAATAGGAAACAGAGTTCTTTTTTTCTGGACATGCTCTTGTTTCATGCTGTATTGGGGACGCTGGAAAGAAGAGCATGCTTCTTGCTTTAAAACAGAGTATGTTTCATGGATGAGAACACTGGTCTGAATTTTCCTTCAGAAACAGAGTTAAACCAAAGTCTTTGGGTCTTCCTACAAGCAAGAGTTCATATCTGGTAAACCCAGTGATTTTTCGGCTCAAATGAATTTACATGGTTCACGAACCCAACACGTTTTTCACTATTAACTAAAGAGCATCTATGTAAGAGATGCTGTGGTTTGTTACAGTTTCATAAGCAGATTCAACTTGATAGGGTCCGTATGAGTAGGAAACACATTTCATTTTTTCTAGCCATGCTCATATTTCTTGCTGTATTGCAGACTCTGGACAGAAGAGGATGCTTCTTTCGTTAAAACAGAGGGTGTTTCATGGATGAGAGCACTGGTCTGAATTTTCCTTCACAAATGGAGTTAAACCAAAAGCTCTGTGTCTTCTTATAAGCAAGAGTCATTTCCGGTACACCCAGTGATTTTTCAGCTCAAATGAATTCACACAGTTCACAAACCCAACACGATTTTCACTATTAACTAAAGAGCATCTATGTAACACATGCTGTGGTTTTTTACAGTTTCATAATCAGAGTTCAAGTATATATGGTCCGTATGAGTAGGAAACACAGTTCGTTTTTTCTGTCCATGCTCATATTTCTTGCTGTATTGCAGACTCTGGACAGAAGAGGATGCTTCTTGCGTTAAAACAGAGGGTGTTTCATGGATGAGAGCACTGGTCTGAATTTTCCTTCACAAATGGAGTTAAACCAAAGGCTCTGTGTCTTCTTATAAGCAAGAGTCATTTCCGGTACACCCAGTGATTTTTGAGCTCAAATGAATTCACACAGTTCACAAACCCAACACGATTTTCACTATTAACTAAAGAGCATCTATGTAACACATGCTGTGGTTTGCTACAGTTACATATGCAGAGTTTAACTAGATATGACCCGTATGAGTAGGAAACACAGTTTTTTTTTTCTGGGCATGCTCATGTTTCGTGCTGTATTAGAGACGCTGGAAAGAAGAGCATGCTCTTTGCGTTATAACAGTGTGTTTTTCATGGACGAGATCTCTGGTGTGAATTTCCCTTCACAAACGGACTGAAACCAAAGCCTCTGTGTCTCAATACAAGCAAGACTTCATTTCCGGTAAACCCAGGGGTTTTTCTGGTCAAATGAATTTACACAGTTCATGAACCCAACACGTTTTTCACTATTAACTAAAGACCATCTATGTAACACATGCTGTGGTTTGTTACAGTTTCATAAGCAGAGTTCAACTAGATATGGTCCGTATGAATAGGAAACAGAGTTCTTTTTTTCTGGGCATGCTCTTGTTTCATGCTGTATTGGGGAAACTGGAAAGAAGAGCATGCTTCTTGCGTTAAAACAGAGTATGTTTCATGGATGAGAACACTGGTCTGAATTTTCCTTCAGAAACGGAGTTAAACCAAAGTCTTTGTGTCTTCCTACAAGCAAGAGTTCATATCCGGTAAACCCAGTGATTTTTCGGCTTAAATGAATTTACACGGTTCACGAATCCAACACGTTTTTCACTATTAACTAAAGAGCATCTATGTAAGAGATGCTGTGGTTTGTTACAGTTTCATAAGCAGATTCCACTAGATATGGTCCTTATGAGTAGGAAACACAGTTCTTTTTTTCTCGGCATGCTCATGTTTCTTGCTGTATTGCAGACTCTGGAAAGAAGAGGATGCTTCTTGTCTTAAAACAGAGTGTGTTTCATGGATGAGAACACTGGTCTGAATTTTCCTTCAGAAACAGAGTTAAACCAAAGTCTTTGTGTCTTCCTACAAGCAAGAGTTCATATCCGGTAAACCCAGTGATTTTTCGGCTCAAATGAATTTACATGGTTCACGAACCCAACACGTTTTTCACTATTAACTAAAGAGCATCTATGTAAGAGATGCTGTGGTTTGTTACAGTTTCATAAGCAGATTCAACTAGATATGGTCCTTATGAGTAGGAAACACAGTTCTTTTTTCTCGGCATGCTCATGTTTCTTGCTGTATTGCAGACTCTGGAAAGAAGAGGATGCTTCTTGTCTTAAAACAGAGTGTGTTTCATGGATGAGAACACTGGTCTGAATTTTCCTTCAGAAACGGTGTTAAACAAAATTCTCTGTGTCTTCCTACAAGCAAGAGTTCATTTCCGGTAAACACAGTGATTTTTCGGCTCAAATGAATTTACACATATCATGAATCCAACTTGTTTTTCACTATTAACTAAAGAGCATCTATGTAAGAGATGCTGTGGTTTGTTACAGTTTTGTAATAAGAATTCAAGTAGATATGATCCGTATGAGTAGGAAAAACAGTTCATTTTTTCTGGACATGCTCATATTTCTTGCTGTATTGCAGACTCTGGACAAAAGAGGAAGCTTCTTGCGTTAAAACAGAGGGTGTTTCATGGATGATAACACTGGTCTGAATTTTCCTTCAGAAACGGAGTTAACCCAAAGGCTCTGTATTTCTTATAAGCCAGAGTCAGTCCCGGTACACACAGTGATTTTTTGGCTCAAATGAATTTACACAGTTCACGAACCCAACACGATTTTCCCTATTAATTAAAGAGCATCTATGTAAGAGATGCTGTGGTTTGATACAGTTTCATAATCAGAGTTCAAGTACATATGGTCCGTATGAGTAGGAAACTCAGTTCATTTTTTCTGGACATGCTCATATTTCTTGCTGTATTGCAGAATCTGGACAGAAGTGGATGCTTCTTGCGTTGAAACAGAGGGTGTTTCATGGATGAGAACACTGGTCTGAATTTTCCTTCACAAACGGAGTTAAACCAAAGGCTCTGTGTCTTCTTATAAGCAAGAGTTATTTCTGGTACACCCAGTGATTTTTCGGCTCAAATGAATTTACACAGTTCACGAACCCAACACGATTTTCACTATTAACTAAAGAGCATCTATGTAACACATGCTGTGGTTTGTTACAGTTTCATAAGCAGAGTTCAACTAGATATGATCCGTATGAGTAGGAAACACAGTTCTTTTTTTCTGGGCATGCTCATGTTTCTTGCTGTATTAGAGACGCTGGAAAGAAGAGCATGCTCTTTGCGTTAAAACAGAGTGTGTTTCATGGATGAGATCTCTGGTGTGAATTTCCCTTCACAAACGGAGTGAAACCAAAGCCTCTGTGTCTTAATACAAGCAAGAGTTCATTTCCGGTAAACCCAGGGGTTTTTCTGATCAAATGAATTTACACAGTTCATGAACCCAACACGTTTTTCACTATTAATTAAAGACCATCTATGTAATACATGCTGTGGTTTGTTACAGTTTCATAAGCAGAGTTCAACTAGATATGGTCCGTATGAATAGGAAACAGAGTTCTTTTTTTCTGGACATGCTCTTGTTTCATGCTGTATTGGGGACGCTGGAAAGAAGAGCATGCTTCTTGCTTTAAAACAGAGTATGTTTCATGGATGAGAACACTGGTCTGAATTTTCCTTCAGAAACAGAGTTAAACCAAAGTCTTTGGGTCTTCCTACAAGCAAGAGTTCATATCTGGTAAACCCAGTGATTTTTCGGCTCAAATGAATTTACATGGTTCACGAACCCAACACGTTTTTCACTATTAACTAAAGAGCATCTATGTAAGAGATGCTGTGGTTTGTTACAGTTTCATAAGCAGATTCAACTTGATAGGGTCCGTATGAGTAGGAAACACATTTCATTTTTTCTCGCCATGCTCATATTTCTTGCTGTATTGCAGACTCTGGACAGAAGAGGATGCTTCTTTCGTTAAAACAGAGGGTGTTTCATGGATGAGAGCACTGGTCTGAATTTTCCTTCACAAATGGAGTTAAACCAAAAGCTCTGTGTCTTCTTATAAGCAAGAGTCATTTCCGGTACACCCAGTGATTTTTCAGCTCAAATGAATTCACACAGTTCACAAACCCAACACGATTTTCACTATTAACTAAAGAGCATCTATGTAACACATGCTGTGGTTTTTTACAGTTTCATAATCAGAGTTCAAGTATATATGGTCCGTATGAGTAGGAAACACAGTTCGTTTTTTCTGTCCATGCTCATATTTCTTGCTGTATTGCAGACTCTGGACAGAAGAGGATGCTTCTTGCGTTAAAACAGAGGGTGTTTCATGGATGAGAGCACTGGTCTGAATTTTCCTTCACAAATGGAGTTAAACCAAAGGCTCTGTGTCTTCTTATAAGCAAGAGTCATTTCCGGTACACCCAGTGATTTTTGAGCTCAAATGAATTCACACAGTTCACAAACCCAACACGATTTTCACTATTAACTAAAGAGCATCTATGTAACACATGCTGTGGTTTGCTACAGTTACATATGCAGAGTTTAACTAGATATGACCCGTATGAGTAGGAAACACAGTTTTTTTTTTCTGGGCATGCTCATGTTTCGTGCTGTATTAGAGACGCTGGAAAGAAGAGCATGCTCTTTGCGTTATAACAGTGTGTTTTTCATGGACGAGATCTCTGGTGTGAATTTCCCTTCACAAACGGACTGAAACCAAAGCCTCTGTGTCTCAATACAAGCAAGACTTCATTTCCGGTAAACCCAGGGGTTTTTCTGGTCAAATGAATTTACACAGTTCATGAACCCAACACGTTTTTCACTATTAACTAAAGACCATCTATGTAACACATGCTGTGGTTTGTTACAGTTTCATAAGCAGAGTTCAACTAGATATGGTCCGTATGAATAGGAAACAGAGTTCTTTTTTTCTGGGCATGCTCTTGTTTCATGCTGTATTGGGGAAACTGGAAAGAAGAGCATGCTTCTTGCGTTAAAACAGAGTATGTTTCATGGATGAGAACACTGGTCTGAATTTTCCTTCAGAAACGGAGTTAAACCAAAGTCTTTGTGTCTTCCTACAAGCAAGAGTTCATATCCGGTAAACCCAGTGATTTTTCGGCTTAAATGAATTTACACGGTTCACGAATCCAACACGTTTTTCACTATTAACTAAAGAGCATCTATGTAAGAGATGCTGTGGTTTGTTACAGTTTCATAAGCAGATTCCACTAGATATGGTCCTTATGAGTAGGAAACACAGTTCTTTTTTTCTCGGCATGCTCATGTTTCTTGCTGTATTGCAGACTCTGGAAAGAAGAGGATGCTTCTTGTCTTAAAACAGAGTGTGTTTCATGGATGAGAACACTGGTCTGAATTTTCCTTCAGAAACGGAGTTAAACAAAATTCTCTGTGTCTTCCTACAAGCAAGAGTTCATTTCCGGTAAACCCAGTGATTTTTCGGCTCAAATGAATTTACACATTTCATGAATCCAACTTGTTTTTCACTATTAACTAAAGAGCATCTATGTAAGAGATGCTGTGGTTTGTTACAGTTTTGTAATCAGAATTCAAGTAGATATGATCCGTATGAGTAGGAAAAACAGTTCATTTTTTCTGGACATGCTCATATTTCTTGCTGTATTGCAGACTCTGGACAAAAGAGGAAGCTTCTTGCGTTAAAACAGAGGGTGTTTCATGGATGATAACACTGGTCTGAATTTTCCTTCAGAAACGGAGTTAACCCAAAGGCTCTGTGTCTTCTTATAAGCCAGAGTCATTCCCGGTACACACAGTGATTTTTCAGCTCAAATGAATTTACACAGTTCACGAACCCAACACGATTTTCCCTATTAATTAAAGAGCATCTATGTAAGAGATGCTGTGGTTTGATACAGTTTCATAATCAGAGTCCAAGTACATATGGTCTGTATGAGTAGGAAACTCAGTTCATTTTTTCTGGATATGCTCATATTTCTTGCTGTATTGCAGAATCTGGACAGAAGTGGATGCTTCTTGCGTAAAAACAGAGGGTGTTTCATGGATGAGAACACTGGTCTGAATTTTCCTTCACAAACGGAGTTAAACCAAAGGCTCTGTGTCTTCTTATAAGCAAGAGTTATTTCCGGTACACCCAGTGATTTTTCGGCTCAAATGAATTTACACAGTTCACGAACCCAACACGATTTTCACTATTAACTAAAGAGCATCTATGTAACACATGCTGTGGTTTGTTACAGTTTCATAAGCAGAGTTCAACTAGATATGATCCGTATGAGTAGGAAACACAGATCTTTTTTTCTGGGCATGCTCATGTTTCTTGCTGTATTAGAGACGCTGGAAAGAAGAGCATGCTCTTTGCGTTAAAACAGAGGGTGTTTCATGGATGAGAACACTGGTCTGAATTTTCCTTCAAAAACGGAGTGAAACCAAAGACTCTGTGTCTTAATACAAGCAAGACTTCATTTCCGGTAAACCCAGGGGTTTTTCTGTTCAAATGAATTTACACAGTTCATGAACCCAACACGTTTTTCACTATTAACTAAAGACCATCTATGTAACACATGCTGTGGTTTGTTAGAGTTTCATAAGCAGAGTTCAACTGGATATGGTCCGTATGAATAGGACACAGAGTTCTTTTCTTCTGGACATGCTCTTGTTTCATGCTGTATTGGGGACGCTGGAAAGAAGAGCATGCTTCTTGCGATAAAACAGAGTATGTTTCATGGATGAGAACACTGGTCTGAATTTTCCTTCAGAAACGGAGTTAAACCAAAGTCTTTGTGTCTTCCTATAAGCAAGAGTTCATATCCGGTAAACCCAGTGATTTTTCGGCTCAAATGAATTTACACGGTTCACGAACCCAACACGTTTTTCACTATTAAATAAAGAGCATCTATGTAAGAGATGCTGTGGTTTGTTACAGTTTCATAATCAGAGTTCAAATAGATATGGTCCGTATGAGTAGGAAACACAGTTCTTTTTTTCTCGGCATGCTCATATTTCTTGCTGTATTGCAGACTCTGGACAGAAGAGGATGCTTTTTGCGTTAAAACAGAGGGTGTTCACGGATGAGAACACTGCTCTGAATTTTCCTTCACAAACGGAGTTATACCAAAGCCTCTGTATCTTCCTACAAGCAAGAGTTCATTTCCGGTAAACCCAGTGATTTTTCGGCTCAAATGAATTTACACATTTCACGAATCCAACATGTTTTTCACTATTAACTAAAGAGCATCTATGTAAGAGATGCTGTGGTTTGTTACAGTTTCATAATCAGAGTTCAAATAGATATGGTACGTATGAGTAGGAAACTCAGTTCATTTTTTCTGGCCATGCTCATATTTCTTGCTGTATTGCAGACTCTGGACAGAAGAGGATGCTTCTTGCGTTAAAACAGAGTATGTTTCTTGGATGAGAACACTGGTCTGAATTTTCCTTCAGAAACAGAGTTAAAGCAAAGTCTTTGTGTCTTCCTACAAGCAAGAGTTCATATCCGGTAAACCCAGTGATTTTTCGGCTCAAATGAATTTACACGGTTCACGAACCCAACACGTTTTTCACTATTAACTAAAGAGCATCTATGTAAGAGATGCTGTGGTTTGTTACAGTTTCATAATCAGATTTCAAGTAGATATGGTACGTATGAGTAGGAAACACAGTTCATTTTTTCTGGCCATGCTCATATTTCTTGCTGTATTGCAGACTCTGGACAGAAGAGGATGCTTCTTGCGTTAAAACAGAGGGTGTTTCATGGATGAGAGCACTGGTCTGAATTTTCCTTCACAAATGGAGTTAAACCAAAGGCTCTGTGTCTTCTTATAAGCAAGAGTCATTTCCGGTACACCCAGTGATTTTTCAGCTCAAATGAATTCACACAGTTCACAAACCCAACACGATTTTCACTATTAACTAAAGAGCATCTATGTAACACATGCTGTGGTTTGCTACAGTTACATAAGCAGAGTTCAACTAGATATGACCCATATGAGTAGGAAACACAGTTCTTTTTTTCTGGGCATGCTCATGTTTCTTGCTGTATTAGAGACGCTGGAAAGAAGAGCATGCTCTTTGCGTTAAAACAGAGTGTGTTTCATGGACGAGATCTCTGGTGTGACTTTCCCTTCACAATCGGAGTGAAACCAAAGCCTCTGTGTCTTAATACAAGCAAGACTTCATTTCTGGTAAATCCAGGGGTTTTTCTGGACAAATGAATTTACACAGTTCATGAACCAAACACGTTTTTCACTATTAACTAAAGAGCATCTATGTAAGAGATGCTGGGGTTTGTTACAGTTTCATAAGCAGATTCTACTAGATATGGTCCTTATGAGTAGGAAACACAGTTCTTTTTTTCTCGGCATGCTCATGTTTCTTGCTGTATTGCAGACTCTGGATAGAAGAGGATGCTTCTTGTCTTAAAACAGAGTGTGTTTCATGGATGATAACACTGGTCTGAATTTTCCTTCAGAAACGGAGTTAACCCAAAGGCTCTGTGTCTTCTTATAAGCCAGAGTCATTCCCGGTACACACAGTGATTTTTCGGCTCAAATGAATTTACACAGTTCACGAACCCAACACGATTTTCCCTATTAATTATAGAGCATCTATGTAAGAGATGCTGTGTTTTGTTACAGTTTCATAATCAGAGTTCAAATAGATATGGTACGTATGAGTAGGAAACACAGTTCATTTTTTCTGGCCATGCTCATATTTCTTGCTGTATTGCAGAATCTGGACAGAAGTGGATGCTTCTTGCGTTAAAACAGAGGGTGTTTCATGGATGAGAACACTGGTCTGAATTTTCCTTCACAAATGGAGTTAAACCAAAGGCTCTGTGTCTTCTTATAAGCAAAAGTCACTTCCGGTACACCCAGTGATTTTTCACTCAAATGAATTCACACAGTTCACAAACCCAACACGATTTTCACTATTAACTAAAGACCATCTATGAAAACATGCTGTGGTTTGTTACAGTTTCATAAGCACAGTTCAACTAGATATGATCCGTATGAGTAGGAAACACAGTTCTTTTTTTCGGGCATGCTCATGTTTCTTGCTGTGTTAGAGACGCTGGAAAGAAGAGCATGCTCTTTGCGTTAAAACAGAGTGTGTTTCACGGATGAGATCTCTGGTGTGAATTTCCCTTCACAAACAGAGTGAAAGCAAAGCCTCTGTGTCTTAATACAAGCAAGAGTTCATTTCCGGTAAACCCAGAGATTTTTAGGCTCAATTGAATTTACACATTTCATGAATCCAACATGTTTTTCACTATTAACTAAAGAGCATCTATGTAAGAGATGCTGTGGTTCATTACAGTTTCATAATCAGAATTCAAGTAGATATGGTCTGTAAGAGTAGGAAAAACAGTTCATCTTTTCTGGACATGCTCATATTTTTGCTGTATTGCAGAATCTGGACGGAAGAGGATGCTTCTTGCGTTAAAACAGAGGGTGTTTCATGGATGAGAACACTGGTCTTAATTTTCCTTCACAAACGGAGTTATACCAAAGCCTCTGTATCTTCCTACAATCAAGAGTTCATTTCCGGTAAACCCAGTGATTTTTCAGCTCAAATGAATTTACCCATTTCACGAATCCAACTTGTTTTTCACTATTAACTAAAGAGCATCTATGTAAGAGATGCTGTGGTTTGTTACAGTTTCATAATCAGAGTTCAAGAAGATATGGACCGTATGAGTGGGAAACACAGTTCATTTTTTCTGGACATGCTCATATTTCTTCCTGTATTTCAGACTCTGGACAGAAGAGGATGCTTCTTGCGTTAAAACAGAGGGTGTTTCATGGATGAGAACACTGGTCTGAATTTTCCTTCAAAAATGGAGTTAAACCAAAGGCTCTGTATCTTCTTATAAGCAAAAGTCACTTCCGGTACACCTAGTGATTTTTCACTCAAATGAATTCACACAGTTCACAAATCCAACACGATTTTCACTATTAACTAAAGAGCATCTATGAAAACATGCTGTGGTTTGTTACAGTTTCATAAGCAGAGTTCAACTAGATATGATCCGTATGAGTAGGAAACACAGTTCTTTTTTCTGGGCATGCTCATGTTTCTTGCTGTATTAGAGACGCTGGAAAGAAGAGCATGCTCTTTGCGTTAAAACAGAGTGTGTTTCACGGATGAGATCTCTGGTGTGAATTTCCCTTCACAAACGGAGTGAAAGCAAAGCCTCTGTGTCTTAATACAAGCAAGAGTTCATTTCCGGTAATCCCAGGGATTTTCGGCTCAAATGAATTTACACAGGTCATGAACCCAACACGATTTTCACTATTAACTAAAGAGCATCTATGTAAGAGATGCTGTGGTTTGTTACAGTTTCATAAGCATATTCAACTAGATATGGTCCTTATGAGTAGGAAACACAGTTCTTTTTTCCTGGCATGCTCATGTTTCTTGCTGTATTGCAGACTCTGGAAAGAAGAGGATGCTTCTTGTCTTAAAACAGAGTGTGTTTCATGGATGAGAACACTGGTCTGAATTTTCCTTCAGACACGGAGTTAAACCAAAGGCTCTGTGTCTTCTTATTAGCAAGAGTTATTTCCGGTACACCCAGTGATTTTTCAGCTCAAATGAATTTACACAGTTCACGAACACAACACGATTTTCACTATTAACTAAAGAGCATCTATGTAACACATGCTGTGGTTTCTTACACTTTCAAAATCACAGTTCAACTAGATATGATCCGTATGAGTAGGAAACACAGTTCTTTTTTTTCGGGCATGCTCATGTTTCTTGCTGTATTAGAGACGCTAGAAAGAAGAGCATGCTCTTTGCGTTAAAACAGAGTGTGTTTCATGGACGAGATCTCTGGTGTGAATTTCCCTTCACAAACAGAGTGAAACCAAAGCCTCTTTGTCTTAATACAAGCAAGAGTTCTTTTCCGGTATACCCAGGGGTTTTTCGCTTCAATGAATTTACACAGTTCATGAACCCAACACGTTTTTCACTGTTTACTAAAGAGCATCTATGTAACACATGCTGTGGCTTGTTACAGTTTCATAAGCAGATTCAACTAGATATGGTCCTTATGAGTAGGAAACACAGTTCTTTTTTTCTCGGCATGCTCATGTTTCTTGCTGTATTGCAGACTCTGGACAGAAGTGGATGCTTCTTGCGTTAAAACAGAGGGTGTTTCATGGATGAGAACACTGGTCTGAATTTTCCTTCACAAACGGAGTTAAACCAAAGGCTCTGTGTCTTCTTATAAGCAAGAGTTATTTCCGGTACACCCAGTGATTTTTCAGCTCAAATGAATTTACACAGTTCACGAACCAAACACGATTTTCACTATTAACTTAAGAGCATCTATGTAACACATGCTGTGGTTTCTTACAGTTTCATAAGCACAGTTCAACTAGATATGGTCCGTATGAGTAGGAAACACAGTTCTTTTTTTCGGCCATGCTCATGTTTCTTGCTGTATTAGAGACGCTGGAAAGAAGAGCATGCTCTTTGCGTTAAAACAGAGTGTGTTTCACGGATGAGATCTCTGGTGTGAATTTCCCTTCACAAACAGAGTGAAAGCAAAGCCTCTGTGTCTTAATACAAGCAAGAGTTCATTTCCGGTAAACCCAGTGATTTTTCAGCTCAAATGAATTTACCCATTTCACGAATCCAACTTGTTTTTCATTATTAACTAAAGAGCATCTATGTAAGAGATGCTGTGGTTTGTTACAGTTTCATAATCAGAGTTCAAGAAGATATGGACCGTATGAGTGGGAAACACAGTTCATTTTTTCTGGACATGCTCATATTTCTTCCTGTATTTCAGACTCTGGACAGAAGAGGATGCTTCTTGAGTTACAACAGAGTGTGTTTCATGGATGAGAACAGTGGTCTGAATTTCCCTTCACAAACGGAGTTAAACCAAAGGCTCTGTGTCTTCTTACAAGCAAGAGTTCATTTCCGGTAAACCCAGTGATTTTTTGGTTCAATGAATTTACACAGTTCTTGAATCCAACACGATTTTCACTATTAACTAAAGAGCATCTATGTAACACATGCTGTGGTTTGTTACAGTTTCATAAGCAGAGTTCAACTAGATATGGTCCGTATGAGTAGGAAACACAGTTCTTGTTTTCTGGGCATGCTCATATTTCTTGCTGTACTGCAGACTCTGGACAGAAGAGGATGCTTCTTGCTTTAAAACAGAGGGTATTTCATGGATGAGAACACTGGTCTGAATTTTCCTTCAGAAACAGAGTTAAACAAAATTCTCTGTGTCTTCCTACAAGCAAGAGTTCATTTCCGGTAAACCCAGTGATTTTTCGGCTCAAATGAATTTACACATTTCACGAATCCAACATATTTTTCACTATTAACTAAAGAGCATCTATGTAAGAGATTCTGTGGTTTGTTACAGTTTCATAATCAGAATTCAAGTAGATATGATCCCTATAAGTAGGAAAAACAGTTCATTTTTTCTGGACATGCTCATATTTCTTGCTGTATTGCAGACTCTGGACAGAAGAGGAAGCTTCTTGCGTTAAAACAGAGGGTGTTTCATGGATGATAACACTGGTCTGAATTGTCCATCAGATACGGAGTTAAACCAAAGGCTCTGTGTCTTCTTATAAGCCAGAGTCATTCCCGGTACACACAGTGATTTTTCAGCTCAAATGAATTTACAAAGTTCACGACCCAACTCGATTTTCCCTATTAACTAAAGAGCATCTATGTAAGAGATGCTGTGGTTTGATAGAGTTTCATAATCAGAATTCAAGTACATATGGTCCTTATGAGTAGGAAACACAGTTCATTTTTTCTGGACATGCTCATATTTCTTGCTGTATTGCAGAATCTGGACAGAAGTGGATGCTCTTTGCGTTAAAACAGAGTGTGTTTCATGGATGAGAAGTCTGGTGTGAATTTCCCTTCACAAACGGAGTGAAACCAAAGCCTCTGCGTCTTAATACAAGCAAGAGTTCAATTCTGGTAAACCCAGGGGTTTTTCAGCTCAAATGAATTTACACAGATCTCCGACCCAACAAGATTTTCACTATTAACTAAAGATCATCTATGTAACACATGCTGTGGTTTGTTACAGTTTCAAAAACAGAGTTCAAGTAGATATGGACCGTATGAGTAGGAAACACAGTTCTTTTTTTCTGGGCATGCTCATGTTTCTTGCTGTATTAGAGACGCTGGAAAGAAGAGCATGCTCTTTGCGTTAAAACAGAGTGTGTTTCATGGATGACATCTCTGGTGTGAATTTCCCTTCACAAACGGAGTGAAAGCAAAGCCTCTGTGTCTTAATACAAGCAAGAGTTCATTTCCGGTAAACCCAGAGATTTTAGGCTCAATTGAATTTACACATTTCATGAATCCAACATGTTTTTCACTATTAATTAAAGAGCATCTATGTAAGAGATGCTGTGGTTTGTTACAGTTTCATAATCAGAATTCAAGTAGATATGGTCCGTAAGAGTAGGAAAAACAGTTCATCTTTTCTGGACATGCTCATATTTTTGCTGTATTGCAGACTCTGGACAGAAGAGGATGCTTCTTGCGTTAAAACAGAGGGTGTTTCATGGATGAGAACACTGGTCTGAATTTTCCTTCACAAAAGGAGTTATACCAAAGCCTCTGTATCTTCCTACAATCAAGAGTTCATTTCCAGTAAACCCAGTGATTTTTCAGCTCAAATGAATTTACCCATTTCACGAATCCATCTTGTTTTTCACTATTAACTAAAGAGCATCTATGTAAGAGATGCTGTGGTTTGTTACAGTTTCATAATCAGAGTTCAAGTAGATATGGACCGTATGAGTGAGAAACACAGTTCATTTTTTCTGGACATGCTCATATTTCTTCCTGTATTTCAGACTCTGGACAGAAGAGGATGCTTCTTGCGTTAAAACAGAGGGTGTTTCATGGATGAGAACACTGGTCAGAATTTTCCTTCAAAAATGGAGTTAAACCAAAGGCTCTGTGTCTTCTTATAAGCAAGAGTCATTTCCGGTACACCCAGTGATTTTTCAGGTCAAATGAATTTACACAGTTCACAAACACAACACGATTTTCACTATTAACTAAAGAGCATCTATGTAACACATGCTGTGGTTTGTTACAGTTTCAAAAGCACAGTCAACTAGATATGATCCGTATGAGTAGGAAACACAGTTCTTTTTTCTGGGCATGCTCATGTTTCTTGCTGTGTTAGGGACGCTGGAAAGAAGAGCATGCTCTTTGTGTTAAAACAGAGTGTGTTTCATGGACGAGATCTCTGGTTGATTTTCCCTTCACAAACGGAGTGAAACCAAAGACTCTGTGTCGTAATACAAGCAAGACTTCATTTCCAGTAAACCAGGGGTTTTTCTGTTCAAATGAATTTACACAGTTCATGTACCCAACACGTTTTTCACTATTAACTAAAGACCATCTATGTAACACATGCTGTGGTTTGTTACAGTTTCATAAGCAGAGCTCAACCTGATATGGTCCCTATGAATAGGAAACAGAGTTCTTTTTTTCTGGGCATGCTCATGTTTCTTGCTGTATTAGAGACGCTGGAAAGAAGAGCATGCTCTTTGCGTTAAAACAGAGTGTGTTTCACCAATTAGATCTCTGGTGTGAATTTCCCTTCACAAACGGAGTGAAACCAAAGCCTCTGTGTCTTAATACAAGCAAGAGTTCATTTCCGGTAAACCCAGGGATTTTCGGCTCAAATGAATTTACACAGTTCATGAACCCAACACGATTTTCACTATTAACTAAAGAGCATCTATGTAAGAGATGCTGTGGTTTGTTACAGTTTCATAAGCAGATTCAACTAGATATGGTCCTTATGAGTAGGAAACACAGTTCTTTTTTTCTCGGCATGCTCATGTTTCTTGCTGTATTGCAGACTCTGGAAAGAAGAGGATGCTTCTTGTCTTAAAACAGAGTGTGTTTCATGGATGAGAACAATGGTCTGAATTTTCCTTCAGAAACGGAGTTAAACAAAATTCTCTGTGTCTTCCTACAAGCAAGAGTTCATTTCCGGTAAACCCAGTGAATTTTCGGCTCAAATGAATTTACACAGTTCACGAACCCAATATGTTTTTCACTATTAACTTAAGAGCATCTATGTAACACATGCTGTGGTTTCTTACAGTTTCATAAGCACAGTTCAACTTGATATGATCCGTATGAGTAGGAAACACAGTTCTTTTTTTCGGGCATGCTCATATTTCTTGCTGTATTGCAGACTCTGGACAGAAGAGGATGCTTCTTGCGTTAAAACAGAGGGTGTTTCATGGATGAGAACACTGGTCTGAATTTTCCTTCACAAACGGAGTTAAACCAAAGGCTCTGTATATTCTAATAAGCAAGAGTCCTTTCCGGTACACCCAGTGATTTTTCGGCTCAAATGAATTTACACAGTTCATGAACCCAACACGATTTTCACTATTAACTACAGAGCATCTATGTAACACATGTTGTGGTTTGTTATAGTTTCCTAAGCAGAGTTCAATTAGATATGATCCGTATAAGTAGGAAACACAGTTCTTTTTTCTGGGCATGCTCATGTTTCTTGCTGTATTAGAGACGCTGGAAAGAAGAGCATGATCTTTGCATTAAAACAGAGTGTGTTTCATGGATGAGATCTCTGGTGTGAATTTCCCTTCACAAACGGAGTGAAACCAAAGCCTCTGTGTCTTAATACAAGCAAGAGTTCATTTCCGGTAAACCCAGGGGTTTTTCGGCTCAAATGAATTTACACAGATCTCCGACCCAACAAGACTTTCACTATTAACTAGAGATCATCTATGTAACACATGCTGTGGTTTGTTACAATTTCATAAGCAGATTCAAGTAGATATGATCATTATGAGTTGGAAACACAGTTCTTTTTTTCTGGGCATGCTCTTTATTCTTGCTGTATTAGAGACGCTGGAAAGAAGAGCATGCTCTTTGCGTTAAAACAGAGTGTGTTTCATGGATGACATCTCTGGTGTGAATTTCCCTTCACAAACGGAATGAAACCAAAGCCTCTGTGTCTTAATACAAGCAAGAGTTCATTTCCGGTAAACCCAGGGTTTTTTCGGCTCAAATGAATTTAAACAGTTCTTGAAACAAACAGGATTTTCTGTATCAACTAAAGGGCATTTTTGTAAGAGATGCTGTGGTTTGTTACAGTTTCATAAGCAGAGTTCAACTAGATATGGTCCATATGAGTAGGAAACACAGTTCTTTTTTTCTGGGCATGCTCATGTTTCTTGCTGTATTAGAGACGCTGGAAAGAAGAGCATGCTCTTTGCGTTAAAACAGAGTGTGTTTCATGGATGACATCTCTGGTATGAATTTCCCTTCACAAACGGAATGAAACCAAAGCCTCTGTGTCTTAATACAAGCAAGAGTTCATTTCCGGTAAAACCAGGGTTTTTTCGGCTCAAATGAATTTAAACAGTTCTTGAACCAAACAGGATTTTCAGTATCAACTAAAGGGCATTTTTGTAAGAGATGCTGTGGTTTGTTACAGTTTCATAAACAGAGTTAAACTAGATATGGTCCATATGCGTAGGAAACACAGTTCTTTTTTTCTGGACATACTCATATTTCTTGCTGTATTGCAGACTCTGGACAGAAGAGGATGCATCTTGCGTTGAAACAGAGGGTGTTTCATGGATGAGAACACTGGTCTGAATTTTGCTTCAGAAACGGAGTTAAACCAAAGGCTCTGTGTCTTCTTATAAGCAAGAGTTATTTCTGGTACACCCAGTGATTTTTCAGCTCAAATGAATTTACACAGTTCACGAACCCAACACGATTTTCACTATTAACTAAAGAGCATCTATGTAACACATGCTGTGGTTTCTTACAGTTTCAAAAGCACAGTTCAACTAGATATGATCCGTATGAGTAGGAAACACAGTTCTTTTTTTCGGCCATGCTCATTTTTCTTGCTGTATTAGAGACGCTGGAAAGAAGAGCATGCTCTTTGCGTTAAAACAGAGTGTGTTTCACGGATGAGATCTCTGGTGTGAATTTCCCTTCACAAACAGAGTGAAAGCAAAGCCTCTGTGTCTTAATACAAGCAAGAGTTCATTTCCGGTAAACCCAGAGATTTTTAGGCTCAATTGAATTTACACATTTCATGAATCCAACATGTTTTTCACTATTAACTAAAGAGCATCTATGGAAGAGATGCTGTGTTTCATTACAGTTTCATAATCAGAATTCAAGTAGATATGGTCCGTAAGAGTAGGAAAAACAGTTCATCTTTTCTGGACATGCTCATATTTTTGCTGTATGGCAGATTCTGGACAGAAGAGGATGCTTCTTGCGTTAAAACAGAGGGTGTTTCATGGATGAGAACACTGGTCTGAATTTTCCTTCACAAACGGAGTTATACCAAAGACTCTGTATCTTCCTACAATCAAGAGTTCATTTCCGGTAAACCCAGTGATTTTTCAGCTCAAATGAATTTACCCATTTCACGAATGCAACTTGTTTTTCACTATTAACTAAAGAGCATCTATGTAAGAGATGCTGTGGTTTGTTACAGTTTCATAATCAGAGTTCAAGAAGATATGGACCGTAAGAGTGGGAAACACAGTTCATTTTTTGTGGACATGCTCATATTTCTTCCTGTATTTCAGACTCTGGACAGAAGAGGATGCTTCTTGCGTTAAAACAGAGGGTGTTTCATGGATGAGAACACTGGTCTGAATTTTCCTTCAAAAATGGAGTTAAACCAAAGGCTCTGTATCTTCTTATAAGCAAGAGTCATTTCCGGTACACCCAGTGATTTTTCAGCTCAAATGAATTTACACAGTTCACAAACACAACACGATTTTCACTATTAACTAAAGAGCATCTATGTAACACATGCTGTGGTTTGTTACAGTTTCATAAGCAGAGTTCAACTAGATATGGTCCGTATGAGTAGGAAACACAGTTCTCTTTTTTCCTGGGCATGCTCATGTATCTTGCTGTATTAGAGACGCTGGAAAGAAGAGGATGCTTCTTGAGTTACAACAGAGTGTGTTTCATGGATGAGAACAGTGGTCTGAATTTCCCTTCACAAACGGAGTTAAACCAAAGGCTCTGTGTCTTCTTACAAGCAAGAGTTCATTTCCGGTAAACCCAGTGATTTTTTGGGTCAATGAATTTACACAGTTCTTGAACCCAACACGATTTTCACTATTAACTAAAGAGCATCTATGTAACACATGCTGTGGTTTGTTACAGTTTCATAAGCAGAGTTCAACTAGATATGGTCCGTATGAGTAGGAAACACAGTTCTTGTTTTCTGAGCATGCTCATATTTCTTGCTGTATTGCAGACTCTGGACAGAAGAGGATGCTTCTTGCTTTAAAACAGAGGGTGTTTCATGGATGAGAACACTGGTCTGAATTTTCCTTCAGAAACGGAGTTAAACAAAATTCTCTGTGTCTTCCTACAAGCAAGAGTTCATTTCCGGTAAACCCAGTGATTTTTCGGCTCAAATGAATTTACACATTTCACGAATCCAACATATTTTTCACTATTAACTAAAGAGCATCTATGTAAGAGATTCTGTGGTTTGTTACAGTTTCATAATCAGAATTCAAGTAGATATGATCCCTATCAGTAGGAAAAACAGTTCATTTTTTCTGGACATGCTCATATTTCTTGCTGTATTGCAGACTCTGGACAGAAGAGTAAGCTTCTTGCGTTAAAACAGAGGGTGTTTCATGGATGATAACACTGGTCTGAATTTTCCATCAGAAACGGAGTTAAACCAAAGGCTCTGTGTCTTCTTATAAGCCAGAGTCATTCCCGGTACACACAGTGATTTTTCAGCTCAAATGAATTTACAAAGTTCACGAACCCAACTCGATTTTCCCTATTAACTAAAGAGCATCTATGTAAGAGATGCTGTGGTTTGATAGAGTTTCATAATCAGAATTCAAGTACATATGGTCCGTATGAGTAGGAAACACAGTTCTTTTTTTCTGGGCATGCTCATGTTTCTTGCTGTATTAGAGACGATGGAAAGAAGAGCATGCTCTTTGCTTTAAAACAGAGTGTGTTTCATGGATGAGATCTCTGGTGTGAATTTTCCTTCACAAACGGAGTGAAACCAAAGCCTCTGTGTCTTAATATAAGCAAGAGTTCACTTCCGGTAAACCCAGGGGTTTTTCGGCCAAATGAATTTACACAGTTCATGAACCCAACACGATTTTCACTATTAACTACAGAGCATCTATGTAACACATGTTGTGGTTTGTTATAGTTTCCTAAGTAGAGTTCAATTAGATATGATCCGTATAAGTAGGAAACACAGTTCTTTTTTCTGGGCATGCTCATGTTTCTTGCTGTATTAGAGACGCTGGAAAGAAGAGCATGATCTTTGCATTAAAACAGAGTGTGTTTCATGGATGAGATCTCTGGTGTGAATTTCCCTTCACAAACGCAGTGAAACCAAAGCCTCTGTGTCTTAATACAAGCAAGAGTTCATTTCCGGTAAACCCAGGGGTTTTTCGGCTCAAATGAATTTACACAGATCTCCGACCCAACAAGACTTTCACTATTAACTAGAGATCATCTATGTAACACATGCTGTGGTTTGTTACAATTTCATAAGCAGATTCAAGTAGATATGATCATTATGAGTTGGAAACACAGTTCTTTTTTTCTGGGCATGCTCTTTATTCTTGCTGTATTAGAGACGCTGGAAAGAAGAGCATGCTCTTTGCGTTAAAACAGAGTGTGTTTCATGGATGACATCTCTGGTGTGAATTTCCCTTCACAAACGGAATGAAACCAAAGCCTCTGTGTCTTAATACAAGCAAGAGTTCATTTCCGGTAAACCCAGGGCTTTTTCGGCTCAAATGAATTTAAACAGTTCTTGAAACAAACAGGATTTTCTGTATCAACTAAAGGGCATTTTTGTAAGAGATGCTGTGGTTTGTTACAGTTTCATAAGCAGAGTTCAACTAGATATGGTCCGTATGAGTAGGAAACACAGTTCTTTTTTTCTGGGCATGCTCATGTTTCTTGCTGTATTAGAGAGGCTGGAAAGAAGAGCATGCAGTTTGCGTTAAAACAGAGGGTGTTTCATGGATGAGATCTCTGGTGTGAATTTCCAGTCACAAACGGAGTGAAACCAAAGCCTCTGTGTCTTCCTACAAGCAAGAGATCATTTCCGGTAAACCCAGTGATTTTTCGGCTCAAATGAATTTACACAGTTAACGAATCCAACATGTTTTTCACTATTAACTAAAGATCATCTATGTATGAGATGCTGTGGTTTGTTACAGTTTCATAAACAGTGTTAAACTAGATGTGGTCCATATGCGTAGGAAACACAGTTCTTTTTTTCTGGACATACTCATATTTCTTGCTGTATTGCAGACTCTGGACAGAAGAGGATGCATCTTGCGTTGAAACAGAGGGTGTTTCATGGATGAGAACACTGGTCTGAATTTTGCTTCAGAAACGGAGTTAAACCAAAGCTCTGTGACTTCTTATAAGCAAGAGTCATTTCTGGTACACCCAGTAATTTTTCGGCTCAAATGAATTTACACAGATCTCGAACCCAACCAGATTTTCACTATTAACTAGAGATCATCTATGTAACACAAGCTGTGGTTTGTTACAGTTTCATAAGCAGAGTTCAACTAGATATGATCCGTATGAGTAGGAAACACACTTCTTTTTACTGGGCATGCTCATGTTTCTTGCTGTATTAGAGACGCTGGAAAGAAGAGCATGCTCTTTGCGTTAAAACAGAGTGTGTTTCACCGATTAGATCTCTGGTGTGAATTTCCCTTCACAAACGGAGTGAAACCAAAGCCTCTGTGTCTTAATACAAGCAAGAGTTCATTTCCGGTAAACCCAGGGATTTTCGGCTCAAATGAATTTACACAGTTCATGAACCCAACACGATTTTCACTATTAACTAAAGAGCATCTATGTAAGAGATGCTGTGGTTTGTTACAGTTTCATAAGCAGATTCAACTAGATATGGTCCTTATGAGTAGGAAACACAGTTCTTTTTTTCTCGGCATGCTCATATTTTTTGCTGTATTGCAGACTCTGGAAAGAAGAGGATGCTTCTTGTCTTAAAACAGAGTGTGTTTCATCGATGAGAACACTGGTCTGAATTTTCCTTCAAAAATGGAGTTAAACCAAAGGCTCTGTGTCTTCTTATAAGCAAGAGTCATTTCCGGTACACCCAGTGATTTTTCAGGTCAAATGAATTTACACAGTTCACAAACACAACACGATTTTCACTATTAACTAAAGAGCATCTATGTAACAAATGCTGTGGTTTGTTACAGTTTCAAAAGCACAGTTCAACTAGATATGATCCGTATGAGTAGGAAACACAGATCTTTTTTCTGGGCATGCTCATATTTCTTGCTGTGTTAGGAACGCTGGAAAGAAGAGCATGCTCTTTGCATTAAAACAGAGTGTGTTTCATGGACGAGATCTCTGGTTGAATTTCCCTTCACAAACGGAGTGAAACCAAAGACTCTGTGTCGTAATACAAGCAAGAATTCTTTTCCGGTAAACCCAGGGGTTTTTCTGTTCAAATGAATTTACACAGTTCATGAACCCAACACGTTTTTCACTATTAACTAAAGACCATCTATGTAACACATGCTGTGGTTTGTTACAGTTTCATAAGCAGATTCAACTAGATATGGTCCTTATGAGTAGGAAACACAGTTCTTTTTTTCTCGGCATGCTCATATTTCTTGCTGTATTGCAGACTCTGAAAAGAAAAGGATGCTTCTTGTCTTAAAACAGAGTGTGTTTCATGGATGAGAACACTGGTCTGAATTTTCCTTCCCAAATGAAGTTACACCAAATGCTCTGTGTCTTCTTATAAGCAAAAGTCATTTCCGGTACACCCGGTGATTTTTCACTCTAATGAATTCACACAGTTCACAAACCCAACACGATTTTCACTATTAACTAAAGAGCATCTATGAAAACATGCTGTGGTTTGTTACAGTTTCATAAGCAGAGTTCAACTAGATATGATCCGTATGAGTAGGAAACACAGTTCTTTTTACTGGGCATGCTCATGTTTCTTGCTGTATTAGAGACGCTGGAAAGAAGAGCATGTCCTTTGCGTTAAAACAGAGTGTGTTTCACGGATGAGATCTCTGGTGAGAATTTACCTTCACAAACGGAGTGAAACCAAAGCCTCTGTGTCTTAATACAAGCAAGAGTTCATTTCCGGTAAATCCAGGGATTTTCGGCTCAAATGAATTTACACAGTTCATGAACCCAACACGATTTTCACTATTAACTAAAGAGCATCTATGTAAGAGATGCTGTGGTTTGTTACAGTTTCATAAGCAGATTCAACTAGAAATGATCCTTATGAGTAGGAAACACAGTTCTTTTTTTCTCGGCATGCTCATGTTTCTTGCTGTATTGCAGACTCTGGAAAGAAGAGGATGCTTCTTGTCTTAAAACAGAGTGTGTTTCATGGATGAGAACAATGGTCTGAATTTTCCTTCAGAAACGGAGTTAAACAAAATTCTCTGTGTCTTCTTACAAGCAAGAGTTCATTTCCGGTAAACCCAGTGAATTTTTGGCTCAAATGAATTTACACAGTTCACGAACCCAACATGTTTTTCACTATTAACTTAAGAGCATCTATGTAACACATGCTGTGGTTTCTTACAGTTTCATAAGCACAGTTCAACTAGATATGATCCGTATGAGTAGGAAACACAGTTCTTTTTTTCTGGGCATGCTCATGTTTCTTGCTGTATTAGAGACGATGGAAAGAAGAGCATGCTCTTTGCATTAAAACAGAGTGTGTTTCATGGATGACATCTCTGGTGTGAATTTCCCTTCACAAACGGAATGAAACCAAAGCCTCTGTGTCTTAATACAAGCAAGAGTTCATTTCCGGTAAACCCAGGGTTTTTTCGGCTCAAATGAATTTAAACAGTTCTTGAACCAAACAGGATTTTCAGTATCAACTAAAGGGCATTTTTGTAGGAGATGCTGTGGTTTGTTACAGTTTCATAAGCAGAGTTCAACTAGATATGGTCCATATGCGTAGGAAACACAGTTCTTTTTTTCTGGACATACTCATATTTCTTGCTGTATTGCAGACTCTGGACAGAAGAGGATGCATCTTGCGTTGAAACAGAGGGTGTTTCATGGATGAGAACACTGGTCTGAATTTTGCTTCAGAAACGGAGTTAAACCAAAGCTCTGTGACTTCTTATAAGCAAGAGTCATTTCTGGTACACCCAGTAATTTTTCGGCTCAAATGAATTTACACAGATCTCGAACCCAACCAGATTTTCACTATTAACTAGAGATCATCTATGTAACACAAGCTGTGGTTTGTTACAGTTTCATAAGCAGAGTTCAACTAGATATGATCCGTATGAGTAGGAAACACACTTCTTTTTACTGGGCATGCTCATGTTTCTTGCTGTATTAGAGACGCTGGAAAGAAGAGCATGCTCTTTGCGTTAAAACAGAGTGTGTTTCACCGATTAGATCTCTGGTGTGAATTTCCCTTCACAAACGGAGTGAAACCAAAGCCTCTGTGTCTTAATACAAGCAAGAGTTCATTTCCGGTAAACCCAGGGATTTTCGGCTCAAATGAATTTACACAGTTCATGAACCCAACACGATTTTCACTATTAACTAAAGAGCATCTATGTAAGAGATGCTGTGGTTTGTTACAGTTTCATAAGCAGATTCAACTAGATATGGTCCTTATGAGTAGGAAACACAGTTCTTTTTTTCTCGGCATGCTCATATTTCTTGCTGTATTGCAGACTCTGGAAAGAAGAGGATGCTTCTTGTCTTAAAACAGAGTGTGTTTCATCGATGAGAACACTGGTCTGAATTTTCCTTCAAAAATGGAGTTAAACCAAAGGCTCTGTGTCTTCTTATAAGCAAGAGTCATTTCCGGTACACCCAGTGATTTTTCAGGTCAAATGAATTTACACAGTTCACAAACACAACACGATTTTCACTATTAACTAAAGAGCATCTATGTAACACATGCTGTGGTTTGTTACAGTTTCAAAAGCACAGTTCAACTAGATATGATCCGTATGAGTAGGAAACACAGATCTTTTTTCTGGGCATGCTCATGTTTCTTGCTGTGTTAGGAACGCTGGAAAGAAGAGCATGCTATTTGTGTTAAAACAGAGTGTGTTTCATGGACGAGATCTCTGGTTGAATTTCCCTTCACAAACGGAGTGAAACCAAAGACTCTGTGTCGTAATACAAGCAAGAATTCTTTTCCGGTAAACCCAGGGGTTTTTCTGTTCAAATGAATTTACACAGTTCATGAACCCAACACGTTTTTCACTATTAACTAAAGACCATCTATGTAACACATGCTGTGGTTTGTTACAGTTTCATAAGCAGATTCAACTAGATATGGTCCTTATGAGTAGGAAACACAGTTCTTTTTTTCTCGGCATGCTCATATTTCTTGCTGTATTGCAGACTCTGAAAAGAAAAGGATGCTTCTTGTCTTAAAACAGAGTGTGTTTCATGGATGAGAACACTGGTCTGAATTTTCCTTCCCAAATGAAGTTACACCAAATGCTCTGTGTCTTCTTATAAGCAAAAGTCATTTCCGGTACTCCCAGTGATTTTTAACTCTAATGAATTCACACAGTTCACAAACCCAACACGATTTTCACTATTAACTAAAGAGCATCTATGAAAACATGCTGTGGTTTGTTACAGTTTCATAAGCAGAGTTCAACTAGATATGATCCGTATGAGTAGGAAACACAGTTCTTTTTACTGGGCATGCTCATGTTTCTTGCTGTATTAGAGACGCTGGAAAGAAGAGCATGTCCTTTGCGTTAAAACAGAGTGTGTTTCACGGATGAGATCTCTGGTGAGAATTTACCTTCACAAACGGAGTGAAACCAAAGCCTCTGTGTCTTAATACAAGCAAGAGTTCATTTCCGGTAAACCCAGTGAATTTTTGGCTCAAATGAATTTACACAGTTCACGAACCCAACATGTTTTTCACTATTAACTTAAGAGCATCTATGTAACACATGCTGTGGTTTCTTACAGTTTCATAAGCACAGTTCAACTAGATATGATCCGTATGAGTAGGAAACACAGTTCTTTTTTTCGGGCATGCTCATATTTCTTGCTGTATTGCAGACTCTGGACAGAAGAGGATGCTTCTTGCGTTAAAACAGAGGGTGTTTCATGGATGAGAACACTGGTCTGAATTTTCCTTCACAAACGGAGTTAAACCAAAGGCTCTGTATATTCTAATAAGCAAGAGTCATTTCCGGTACACACAGTGATTTTTCGGCTCAAATGAATTTACACAGTTCACGAACCCAACAAGATTTTCACTATTAACTAAAGAGCATCTATGTAACACACGATGTGGTTTGTTACAGTTTCATAAGCAGAGTTCAACTAGATATGATCCGTATGAGTAGGAAACACAGTTCTTTTTTTCTGGGCATGCTCATGTTTCTTGCTGTATTAGAGACGATGGAAAGAAGAGCATGCTCTTTGCTTTAAAACAGAGTGTGTTTCATGGATGAGATCTCTGGTGTGAATTTCCCTTCACAAACGGAGTGAAACCAAAAACTCTGTGTCTTAATATAAGCAAGAGTTCACTTCCGGTAAACCCAGGGGTTTTTCGGCTCAAATGAATTTACACAGTTCATGAACCCAACACGATTTTCACTATTAACTACAGAGCATCTATGTAACACATGTTGTGGTTTGTTATAGTTTCCTAAGTAGAGTTCAATTAGATATGATCCGTATAAGTAGGAAACACAGTTCTTTTTTCTGGGCATGCTCATGTTTCTTGCTGTATTAGAGACGCTGGAAAGAAGAGCATGATATTTGCATTAAAACAGAGTGTGTTTCATGGATGAGATCTCTGGTGTGAATTTCCCTTCACAAACGGAGTGAAACCAAAGCCTCTGTGTCTTAATACAAGCAAGAGTTCATTTCCGGTAAACCCAGGGGTTTTTCGGCTCAAATGAATTTACACAGATCTCCGACCCAACAAGACTTTCACTATTAACTAGAGATCATCTATGTAACACATGCTGTGGTTTGTTACAATTTCATAAGCAGATTCAAGTAGATATGATCATTATGAGTTGGAAACACAGTTCTTTTTTTCTGGGCATGCTCATGTTTCTTGCTGTATTAGAGATGCTGGAAAGAAGAGCATGCTCTTTGCGTTAAAACAGAGTGTGTTTCATGGATGACATCTCTGGTGTGAATTTCCCTTCACAAACGGAATGAAACCAAAGCCTCTGTGTCTTAATACAAGCAAGAGTTCATTTCCGGTAAACCCAGGGTTTTTTCGGCTCAAATGAATTTAAACAGTTCTTGAACCAAACAGGATTTTCAGTATCAACTAAAGGGCATTTTTGTAGGAGATGCTGTGGTTTGTTACAGTTTCATAAGCAGAGTTCAACTAGATATGTCCGTATGAGTAGGAAACACAGTTCTTTTTTTCTGGGCATGCTCATGTTTCTTGCTATATTAGAGAGGCTGGAAAGAAGAGCATGCAGTTTGCGTTCAAACAGAGGGTGTTTCATGGATGAGATCTCTGGTGTGAATTTCCAGTCACAAACGGAGTGAAACCAAAGCCTCTGTGTCTTCCTACAAGCAAGAGTTCATTTCCGGTAAACCCAGTGATTTTTCGGCTCAAATGAATATACACAGTTAACGAATCCAACATGTTTTTCACTATTAACTAAAGATCATCTATGTATGAGATGCTGTGGTTTGTTACAGTTTCATAAACAGAGTTAAACTAGATATGGTCCATATGCGTAGGAAACACAGTTCTTTTTTTCTGGACATACTCATATTTCTTGCTGTATTGCAGACTCTGGACAGAAGAGGATGCATCTTGCGTTGAAACAGAGGGTGTTTCATGGATGAGAACACTGGTCTGAATTTTGCTTCAGAAACGGAGTTAAACCAAAGCTCTGTGACTTCTTATAAGCAAGAGTCATTTCCGGTACACCCAGTGATTTTTCGGCTCAAATGAATTTACACAGATCTCGAACCCAACCAGATTTTCACTATTAACTACAGAGCATCTATGTAACACATGCTGTGGTTTGTTACAGTTTCATAAGCAGAGTTCAACTAGATATGATCCGTATGAGTAGGAAACACAGTTCTTTTTACTGGGCATGCTCATTTTTCTTGCTGTATTAGAGACACTGGAAAGAAGAGCATGCTCTTTGCGTTAAAACAGAGTGTGTTTCACGGATGAGATCTCTGGTGTGAATTTACCTTCACAAACGGAGTGAAACCAAAGCCTCTGTGTCTTAACACAAGCAAGAGTTCATTTCCGGTAAACCCAGGGATTTTCGGCTCAAATGAATTTACACAGTTCATGAACCCAACACTATTTTCACTATTAACTAAAGAGCATCTATGTAAGAGATGCTGTGGTTTGTTACAGTTTCATAAGCAGATTCAACGAGATATGGTCCTTATGAGTAGGAAACACAGTTCTTTTTGTCTCGGCATGCTCATGTTTCTTGCTGTATTGCAGACTCTGGAAAGAAGAGGATGCTTCTTGTCTTAAAACAGAGTGTGTTTCATGGATGAGAACACTGGTCTGAATTTTCCTTCAGAAACGGAGTTAAACAAAATTCTCTGTGTCTTCCTACAAGCAAGAGTTCATTTCCGGTAAACCCAGTGAATTTTCGGCTCAAATGAATTTACACAGTTCACGAACCCAACACGATTATCACTATTAACTTAAGAGCATCTATGTAACACATGCTGTGGTTTCTTACAGTTTCATAAGCACAGTTCAACTAGATATGATCCGTATGAGTAGGAAACACAGTTCTTTTTTTCGGGCATGCTCATGTTTCTTGCTGTATTAGAGACGCTGGAAAGAAGAGTATGCTCTTTGCGTTAAAACAGAGTGTGTTTCACGGATGAGATCTCTGGTGTGAATTTCCCTTCACAAACGGAGTGAAACCAAAGCCTCTGTGTCTTAATACAAGCAAGAGTTCTTTTCCGGTAAACCCAGGGGGTTTTAGGGTCAAATGAATTTACACAGTTCATGAACCCAACACGTTTTTCACCTTTAACTAAAGAGCATCTATGTAACACATGCTGAGGTTTGTTAGAGTTTCATAAGCAGAGTTCAACTAGATATGGTCCTTATGAGTAGGAAACACAGTTCTTTTTTTCTGGGCATGCTCCTGTTTCTTGCTGCATTGCAACTCTGGACAGAAGAGGATGCTTCTTGCGTTAAAACAGAGGGTGTTTCATGGATGAGAACACTGGTCTGAATTTTCCTTCACAAACGGAGTTATACCAAAGCCTCTGCATCTTCCTACAAGCAAGAGTTCATTTCCGGTAAACCCAGTGATTTTTCGGCACAAATGAATTTACACGGTTCATGAACCCAACACGTTTTTCACTATTAACTAAAGAGCATCTATGTAAGAGATGCTTTGGCTTGTTACAGTTGCATAATCAGAGTTCAAGTAGATATGGTCCGTATGAGTCGGAAACCCAGTTCATTTTTTCTGGACATGCTCATATTTCATGCTGTATTGCAGACTCTGGACAGAAGAGGATGCTTCTTGAGTTAAAACAGAGGGTGTTTCATGGATGAGAATTCTCGTCTGAATTTTCCTTCAGAAACGGAGTTAAACCAAAGGCTCTGTGTCTTCTTATAAGCAAAAGTCCTTCCCAGTACACCCTGTGATTTTCGGATCAAATGTATTTACACAGTTCACGAACACAACACGATTTTCACTATTAACTAAAGAGCATCTATGTAAGAGATGCTGTGGTTTGATACAGTTTCATAGTCAGAGTTCAAGTACATATGGTCTATATGAGTAGGAAGCACAGTTCATTTTTTCTGGACATGCTCATATTTCTTGCTGTATTGCAGACTCTGGACAGAAGAGGATGCTTCTTGCGTTAAAACAGAGGGTGTTTCATGGATGAGAACACTGGTCTGAATTTTCCTTCACAAACGGAGTTAAACCAAAGGCTCTGTATCTTCTAATAAGCAAGAGTCATTTCCGGTACACCCAGTGATTTTTCGGCTCAAATGAATTTACACGGTTCACCAACCCAACACGATTTTCACTATTAACTACAGAGCATCTATGTTACACATGCTGTGGTTTGTTACAGTTTCATAAGCAGAGTTCAATTAGATATGATCCGTATGAGTAGGAAACACAGTTCTTTTTTCTGGGCATGCTCATGTTTCTTGTTGTATTAGAGACGCTGGAAAGAAGAGCATGCTCTTTGCATTAAAACAGAGTGTGTTTCATGGATGAGATCTCTGGTGTGAATTTCCCTTCACAAACGGAGTGAAACCAAAGCGTCTGTGTCTTAATAGAAGCAAGAGTTCATTTCTGGTAAACCCAGGGGTTTTTCGGCTCAAATGAATTTACACAGATCTCAGACCCAACAAGACTTTCACTATTAAGTAGAGATCATCTATGTAACACATGCTTTGGTTTGTTACAATTTCATAAGCAGATTCAAGTACATATTGTCATTATGAGTTGGAAACACAGTTCTTTTATCTGGGCATTCTCATGATTCTTGCTATATTAGAGATGCTGGAAAGAAGAGGATGCTTCTTGCGTTAAAACAGAGTGTGTTTCATGGATGAGAACACTGCTCTGAATTTTCCTTCAGAAACGGAGTTAAACAAAAGTCTCTGTGTCGTCCTACAAGCAAGAGTACATTTTCGGTAAACCCAGTGATTTTTCGGCTCAGATGCATTCTAACAGTTCACGAATCCAACATGTTTTTCACTATTAACTAAAGAGCATAGATGTAAGAGATGCTGTGGTTTGTTACAGTTTCATAATCAGAGTTCAAGTAGATATGGTCCGTATGAGTAGGAAACACAGTTCATTTTTTCTGGACATGCTCATATTTCTTGCTGTACTGCAGACTCTGGACAGAAGAGGATGCTTCTTGAGTTAAAACAGTGGGTGTTTCATGGATGAGAACACTCATCTGAATTTTCCTTCAGAAACGGAGTTAAACCAAAGGCTCTGTGTCTTCTTATAAGCCAGAGTCCTTCCCGGTACACCCTGTGATTTTTCGGCTCAAATGTATTTACACAGTTCACAAACCAACACGATTTTCATTATTAACTAAAGAGCATCTATGTAAGAGATGCTGTGGTTTGATACAGTTTCATAATCAGAGTTCAAGTACATATGGTCCATATGAGTAGGAAGCACAGTTCATTTTTTCTGGACATGCTCATATTTCTTGCTGTATTGCAGACTCTGGACAGAAGAGGATGCTTCTTGCGTTAAAACAGAGGGTGTTTCATGGATGAGAACACTGGTCTGAATTTTCCTTCACAAACGGAGTTAAACCAAAGGCTCTGTATATTCTAATAAGCAAGAGTCATTTCCGGTACACCCAGTGATTTTTCGGCTCAATTGAATTTACACAGTTCACGAACCCAACACGATTTTCACTATTAACTAAAGAGCATCTATGTAACACACGATGTGGTTTGTTACAGTTTCATAAGCAGAGTTCAACTAGATATGATCCGTATGAGTAGGAAACACAGTTCTTTTTTTCGGGCATGCTCATGTTTCTTGCTGTATTAGAGACGCTGGAAAGAAGAGTATGCTCTTTGCGTTAAAACAGAGTGTGTTTCACGGATGAGATCTCTGGTGTGAATTTCCCTTCACAAACGGAGTGAAACCAAAGCCTCTGTGTCTTAATACAAGCAAGAATTCTTTTCCGGTAAACCCAGGGGTTTTTCTGGTCAAATGAATTTACACAGTTCATGAACCCAACACGTTTTTCACCTTTAACTAAAGAGCATCTATGTAACACATGCTGAGGTTTGTTAGAGTTTCATAAGCAGAGTTCAACTAGATATGGTCCTTATGAGTAGGAAACACAGTTCTTTTTTTCTGGGCATGCTCCTGTTTCTTGCTGCATTGCAACTCTGGACAGAAGAGGATGCTTCTTGCGTTAAAACAGAGGGTGTTTCATGGATGAGAACACTGGTCTGAATTTTCCTTCACAAACCGAGTTATACCAAAGCCTCTGCATCTTCCTACAAGCAAGAGTTCATTTCCGGTAAACCCAGTGATTTTTCGGCACAAATGAATTTACACGGTTCATGAACCCAACACGTTTTTCACTATTAACTAAAGAGCATCTATGTAAGAGATGCTTTGGCTTGTTACAGTTGCATAATCAGAGTTCAAGTAGATATGGTCCGTATGAGTCGGAAACCCAGTTCATTTTTTCTGGACATGCTCATATTTCATGCTGTATTGCAGACTCTGGACAGAAGAGGATGCTTCTTGAGTTAAAACAGAGGGTGTTTCATGGATGAGAATTCTCGTCTGAATTTTCATTCAGAAACGGAGTTAAACCAAAGGCTCTGTGTCTTCTTATAAGCAAAAGTCCTTCCCAGTACACCCTGTGATTTTCGGATCAAATGTATTTACACAGTTCACGAACACAACACGATTTTCACTATTAACTAAAGAGCATCTATGTAAGAGATGCTGTGGTTTGATACAGTTTCATAGTCAGAGTTCAAGTACATATGGTCTATATGAGTAGGAAGCACAGTTCATTTTTTCTGGACATGCTCATATTTCTTGCTGTATTGCAGACTCTGGACAGAAGAGGATGCTTCTTGCGTTAAAACAGAGGGTGTTTCATGGATGAGAACACTTGTCTGAATTTTCCTTCACAAACGGAGTTAAACCAAAGGCTCTGTATCTTCTAATAAGCAAGAGTCATTTCCGGTACACCCAGTGATTTTTCGGCTCAAATGAATTTACACGGTTCACCAACCCAACACGATTTTCACTATTAACTACAGAGCATCTATGTTACACATGCTGTGGTTTGTTACAGTTTCATAAGCAGAGTTCAATTAGATATGATCCGTATGAGTAGGAAACACAGTTCTTTTTTCTGGGCATGCTCATGTTTCTTGCTGTATTAGAGACGCTGGAAAGAAGAGCATGCTCTTTGTGTTAAAACAGAGTGTGTTTCATGGATGAGATCTCTGGTGTGAATTTCCCTTCACAAACGGAGTGAAACCAAAGCCTCTGTGTCTTAATACAAGCAAGAGTTCATTTCCGGTAAACCCAGGGGTTTTTCGGCTCAAATGAATTTACACAGATCTCCGACCCAACAAGACTTTCACTATTAACTAGAGATCATCTATGTAACACATGCTGTGGTTTGTTACAATTTCATAAGCAGATTCAAGTAGATATGATCATTATGAGTTGGAAACACAGTTCTTTTTTTCTGGGCATGCTCATGTTTCTTGCTGTATTAGAGATGCTGGAAAGAAGAGCATGCTCTTTGCGTTAAAACAGAATGTGTTTCATGGATGACATCTCTGGTGTGAATTTCCCTTCACAAACGGAATGAAACCAAAGCCTCTGTGTCTTAATACAAGCAAGAGTTCATTTCCGGTAAACCCAGGGTTTTTTCGGCTCAAATGAATTTAAACAGTTGTTGAACCAAACAGGATTTTCAGTATCAACTAAAGGGCATTTTTGTAAGAGATGCTGTGGTTTGTTACAGTTTCATAAGTAGAGTTCAACTAGATATGGTCCGTATGAGTAGGAAACACAGTTCTTTTTTTCTGGGCATGCTCATGTTTCTTGCTGTATTAGAGACGCTGGAAAGAAGAGCATGCTGTTTGCGTTAAAACAGAGGGTGTTTCATGGATGAGATCTCTGGTGTGAATTTCCCTTCACAAACGGAGTGAAACCAAAGCCTCTGTGTCTTCCTACAAGCAAGAGTTCATTTCCGGTAAACCCAGTGATTTTTCGGCTCAAATGAATATACACAGTTAACGAATCCAACATGTTTTTCACTATTAACTAAAGATCATCTATGTATGAGATGCTGTGGTTTGTTACAGTTTCATAAACAGAGTTAAACTAGATATGGTCCATATGCGTAGAAAAGACAGTTCTTTTTTTCTGGACATACTCATATTTCTTGCTGTATTGCAGACTCTGGACAGAAGAGGATGCATCTTGCGTTGAAACAGAGGGTGTTTCATGGATGAGAACACTGGTCTGAATTTTGCTTCAGAAACGGAGTGAAACCAAAGCTCTGTGACTTCTTATAAGCAAGAGTCATTTCCGGTACACCTAGTGATTTTTCGGCTCAAATGAATTTACACAGATCTCGAACCCAACAAGATTTTCACTATTAACTAGAGATCATCTATGTAATACAAGCTGTGGTTTGTTACAGTTTCATAAGCAGATTCAAGTAGATATGGTCATTATGAGTTGGAAACACAGTTCTTTTTTCTGGGCATGCTCATGATTCTTGCTATATTAGAGATGCTGGAAAGAAGAGGATGCTTCTTGCGTTAAAACAGAATGTGTTTCATGGATGAGAACACTGGTCTGAATTTTCCTTCAGAAACGGAGTTAAACAAAAGTCTCTGTGTCTTCCAACAAGCAAGAGTTCATTTCCGGTAAACCCAGTGATTTTTCGGCTCAAATGCATTCATATAGTTTACGAATCCAACATGTTTTTCACTATTAACTAAAGAGCATCGATGTAAGAGATGCTGTGGTTTGTTACAGTTTCATAATCAGAGTTCAAGTAGATATGGTCCGTATGAGTAGGAAACACAGTTCATTTTTTCTGGACATGCTCATTTTTCTTGCTGTATTGCAGACTCTGGACAGAAGAGGATGCTTCTTGCGGTGAAACAGAGGGTGTTTCATGGATGAGAACACTCGTCTGAATTTTCCTTCAGAAACGGAGTTATACCAAAGGCTCTGTGTCTTCTTATACGCAAGAGTCATTCCCGGTACACCCAGTGATTTTTTGGCTCAAATGAATTTACACAGTTCACGAACCCAACACGATTTTCACTATTAACTAAAGAGCATCTATGTAAGAGATGCTGTGGTTTGTTACAGTTTCATAAGCAGAATTCAACTAGATATGGTCCGTATGAGTAGGAAACACAGTTCTTTTTTTTTGTGCATGCTCATGTTTCTTGCTGTATTGGAGACTCTGGAAGACGAGCATGCTTCTTGCGTTGTATCAGAGTATGTTTCATGGATGAGAACACTGGTCTGTATTTTCCTTAAGAAACGGAGTTAAACCATAGTCTCTGTGTCTTCCAACAAGCAAGAGTTCATATCCGGTAAACACAGTGATTTTTTGGCACAAATGAATTAACACAGTTCATGAACCTAACACGTTTTTCACTATTAACTAAAGAGCATCTATGTAAGAGATGCTGTGGTTTGTTACAGTTTCATAAGCAGAGTTCAACTAGATATGGTCCGTATGAGTAGGAAACACAGTTCTTTTTTTCTCGACATGCTCATATTTTTTGCTGTATTGCAGACTCTGGACAGAAGAGGATGCTTTTTGCGTTAAAACAGAGGGTGTTTCATGGATGAGCACACTGGTCTGAATTTCTCTTCACAAACGGAGTTAAACCCAAGCCTCTGTGCCTCCCTACAAGCAAGAGTTCATTCCCGGTGATCCCAGTGATTTTTTGGCTCAAAGGAATTTACACAGTTCTTGAACCCAACAGCATTGTCAGTATCAACGAAAGAGCATCTTTGTAAGAGATGCTGTGGTTTGTTACAGTTTTATAAGCAGAGATCAACTAGATATGGCCCATAAGAGTAGGAAACACAGTCATTTTTTTCTGGTAATGCTCATGTTTCTTGTTCTATTGCAGAGGCTGTAAGAATGGCATGCTTCTTGCATTGTAACAGAGTATGTTTCATGGATGAGAACACTGGTCTGAATTTTCCTTCAGAAACGGAGTTAAACCAAAGTCTCTGTGTCTTCCTACAAGCAAGAGTTCATATCCGGTAAACCCAGTGATTTTTCACTCAAATGAATTTACCAGGTTCACGAACCCAACACGTTTTTCAATATTAACTAAAGAGCATCTATGTAAGAGACGCTGTGGTTTGATAGAGTTTCATAATGAGAGTTCAAGTAGATATGGTCCGTATGAGTAGGAAACAGAGTTCATTTTTTCTGGACATGCTCATATTTCTTGCTGTATTGCAGACTCTGGACAGAAGAGGATGCTTCTTGCGTTAAAACAGAGGGTGTTTCATGGATGAGAACACTGGTCTGAATTTTCCTTCAGAAGTGGAGTTAATCCAAATTCTCTGTGTCTTCCAACAAGCAAGAGTTCATATCCAGTAAACCCAGTGATTTTTCAGCTGAAATGAATTTACACAGTTCTTGAAACCAACAAGTTTTTCACTATTAAGTAAAGAGCATCTACATAACACATGCTGAGCTTTGTTACAGTTTCACAAGCAGAGTTCAACTAGATAAGGTCCGTATGAGTAGGAAACACAGTTCTTATTTTGTGGGCATGCTCATGTTTCTTGCTGTATTGCAGACTCTGAAAAGAAGAGGAAGCTTCTTGCGTTAAAACAGAGGGTTTTTCATGGATGAGAACACTCGTCTAAATTTCCCTTCACAAATGGAGTTTAACCAAAGCCTCTGTGTGTTCCTACAAGCAGGAGTTCATTTCCAGTAAACCCAGGGGTTTTTTTGCTCAAATAAATTTAAACAGTTCGTGAACCTAAACGTTTTTCACTATTAACTAAAGAGCAACTATGTAAGAGATGCTGTGGTTTGTTACACTTTCATAAGCAGAGTTTAACTAGATATGATCCGTAAGAGTAGGAAAAACAGTTCTTTTTTCTGGGCATGCTAATGTTTCTTGCTGTATTGGAGACACTGGAAGAAGAGCATGCTTCTTGCGTTATAACAGAGTATGTTTCTTAGATGAGAACACTGGTCTGAATTTTCCTTCAGAAACGGAGTTAAACCAAAGTCTCTGTATCTTCCTACAAGCAAGAATTCATATCCGGTAAACCCATTGGTTTTTCTGCTCAAATGAATTTACACAGTTCATGAACCCAACACGTTTTTCACTACTAACTAAAGATCATGTATGTAACACATGCTGTGGTTTGTTACAGTTTCATAAGCAGAGTTTAACTAGATATGGTCCGCATGAGTAAGAAACACAGTTCTTCTTTTCTGGGCATGCTCATGTTTATTGATGTATTGGAGATGCTGGAAGAAGAGCATGCTTCTTTCATTATAACAGAGTATGTTTCATCAATGACAACACTGGTCTGAATTTTCCTTCAGAAACGGAGTTAAACCACAGCCTCTGTGTCTTCCTACAAGCAAGAGTTCATATCCGGTAAAACTAGTGATTTTTCGGCTCAAATGAATTTACACAGTTCTTGAAACCAACAGGTTTTTCAGTATTAACTAAAGAGCATCTATGTAACACATTCTGTGGTTTGTTACAGTTTCATAAGCAGAGTTCAACTAGATATGGTCCTTATGAATAGGAAACACAGCTCTTTTTTTCTGGGCATGCTCATGTTTCTTGCTGTATTAGAGACGCTGGAAAGAAGAGCATGCTCTTTGCGTTAAAACAGAGTGTGTTTCACGGATGAGATCTCTGGTGTGAATTTCCCTTCACAAACGGTGTGAAACCAAAGCCTCTGTGTCTTAATACAAGCAAGATTTCTTTTCCGGTAAACCCAGGGGTTTTTCTGGTCAAATGAATTTACACAGTTCATGAACCCAACACGTTTTTCACCTTTAACTAAAGAGCATCTATGTAACACATGCTGAGGTTTGTTAGAGTTTCATAAGCAGAGTTCAACTAGATATGGTCCTTATGAGTAGGAAACCCAGTTCTTTTTTTCTGGGCATGCTCCTGTTTCTTGCTGCATTGCAACTCTGGACAGAAGAGGATGCTTCTTGCGTTAAAACAGAGGGTGTTCCATGGATGAGAACACTGGTCTGAATTTTCCTTCACAAACGGAGTTATACCAAAGCCTCTGTATCTTCCTACAAGCAAGAGTTCATTTCCGGAAAACCCAGTGATTTTTCGGCACAAATGAATTTACACGGTTCATGAACCCAACACGTTTTTCACTATTAACTAAAGAGCATCTATGTAACACATGTTGTGGTTTGTTATAGTTTCCTAAGCAGAGTTCAATTAGATATGATCCGTATAAGTAGGAAACACAGTTCTTTTTTCTGGGCATGCTCATGTGTCTTGCTGTATTAGAGACACTGGAAAGAAGAGCATGATCTTTGCATTAAAACAGAGTGTGTTTCATGGATGAGATCTCTGGTGTGAATTTCCCTTCACAAACGGAGTGAAACCAGAGCCTCTGTGTCTTAATACAAGCAAGAGTTCATTTCCGGTAAACCCAGGGGTTTTTCGGCTCAAATGAATTTACACAGATCTCCGACCCAACAAGACATTCACTATTAACTAGAGATCATCTATGTAACACATGCTGTGGTTTGTTACAATTTCATAAGCAGATTCAAGCAGATATGATCATTATGAGTTGGAAACACAGTTCTTTTTTTCTGGGCATGCTCATGTTTCTTGCTGTATTAGAGACGCTGGAAAGAAGAGCATGCAGTTTGCGTTAAAACAGAGGGTGTTTCATGGATGAGATCTCTGGTGTGAATTTCCCGTCACAAACGGAGTGAAACCAAAGCCTCTGTGTCTTCCTACAAGCAGGAGTTCATTTCCGGTAAACCCAGTGATTTTTCGGCTCAAATGAATATACACAGTTAACGAATCCAACATGTTTTTCACTATTAACTAAAGATCATCTATGTATGAGATGCTGTGGTTTGTTACAGTTTCATAAACAGAGTTAAACTAGATATGGTCCATATGCGTAGGAAACACAGTTCTTTTTTTCTGGACATACTCATATTTCTTGCTGTATTGCAGACTCTGGACAGAAGAGGATGCATCTTGCGTTGAAACAGAGGGTGTTTCATGGATGAGAACACTGGTCTGAATTTTGCTTCAGAAACGGAGTTAAACCAAAGCTCTGTGACTTCTTATAAGCAAGAGTCATTTCCGGTACACCCAGTGATTTTTCGGCTCAAATGAATTTACACAGATCTCGAACCCAACCAGATTTTCACTATTAACTAGAGATCATCTATGTAACACAAGCTGTGGTTTGTTACAGTTTCATACGCAGAGTTCAACTAGATATGATCCGTATGAGTAGGAAACACACTTCTTTTTACTGGGCATGCTCATGTTTCTTGCTGTATTAGAGACGCTGGAAAGAAGAGCATGCTCTTTGCGTTAAAACAGAGTGTGTTTCACCGATTAGATCTCTGGTGTGAATTTCCCTTCACAAACGGAGTGAAACCAAAGCCTCTGTGTCTTAATACAAGCAAGACTTCATTTCTGGTAAACCCAGGGATTCTCGGCTCAAATGAATTTACACAGTTCATGAACCCAACACGAATTTCACTATTAACTAAAGAGCATCTATGTAAGAGATGCTGTGGTTTGTTACAGTTTCATAAGCAGATTCAACTAGATATGGTCCTTATGAGTAGGAAACACAGTTCTTTTTTTCTCGGCATGCTCATATTTCTTGCTGTATTGCAGACTCTGGAAAGAAGAGGATGCTTCTTGTCTTAAAACAGAGTGTGTTTCATGGATGAGAACACTGGTCTGAATTTTCCTTCACAAATGAAGTTACACCAAATGCTCTGTGTCTTCTTATAAGCAAAAGTCATTTCCGGTACACCCAGTGATTTTTCACTCTAATGAATTCACACAGTTCACAAACCCAACACGATTTTCACTATTAACTAAAGAGCATCTATGAAAACATGCTGTGGTTTGTTACAGTTTCATAAGCAGAGTTCAACTAGATATGATCCGTATGAGTAGGAAACACAGTTCTTTTTTTCGGGCATGCTCATGTTTCTTGCTGTATTAGAGACGCTGGAAAGAAGAGTATGCTCTTTGCGTTAAAACAGAGTGTGTTTCACGGATGAGATCTCTGGTGTGAATTTCCCTTCACAAACGGAGTGAAACCAAAGCCTCTGTGTCTTAATACAAGCAAGAATTCTTTTCCGGTAAACCCAGGGGTTTTTCTGGTCAAATGAATTTACACAGTTCATGAACCCAACACGTTTTTCACCTTTAACTAAAGAGCATCTATGTAACACATGCTGAGGTTTGTTAGAGTTTCATAAGCAGAGTTCAACTAGATATGGTCCTTATGAGTAGGAAACACAGTTCTTTTTTTCTGGGCATGCTCCTGTTTCTTCCTGCATTGCAACTCTGGACAGAAGAGGATGATTCTTGCGTTAAAACAGAGGGTGTTTCATGGATGAGAACACTGGTCTGAATTTTCCTTCACAAAGGGAGTTATACCAAAGCCTCTGTATCTTCCTACAAGCAAGAGTTCATTTCCGGTAAACCCAGTGATTTTTCGGCACAAATGAATTTACACGGTTCATGAACCCAACACGTTTTTCACTATTAACTAAAGAGCATCTATGTAAGAGATGCTTTGGCTTGTTACAGTTGCATAATCAGAGTTCAAGTAGATATGGTCCGTATGAGTCGGAAACCCAGTTCATTTTTTCTGGACATGCTCATATTTCATGCTGTATTGCAGACTCTGGACAGAAGAGCATGCTTCTTGAGTTAAAACAGAGGGTGTTTCATGGATGAGAACACTCGTCTGAATTTTCCTTTAGAAACGGAGTTAAACCAAAGGCTCTGTGTCTTCTTATAAGCAAAAGTCCTTCCCGGTACACCCTGTGATTTTCGGATCAAATGTATTTACACAGTCACGAACACAACACGATTTTCACTATTAACTAAAGAGCATCTATGTAAGAGATGCTGTGGTTTGATACAGTTTCATAATCAGAGTTCAAGTACATATGGTCTATATGAGTAGGAAGCACAGTTCATTTTTTCTGGACATGCTCATATTTCTTGCTGTATTGCAGACTCTGGACAGAAGACGATGCTTCTTGCGTTAAAACAGAGGGTGTTTCATGGATGAGAACACTGGTCTGAATTTTCCTTCACAAACAGAGTTAAACCAAAGGCTCTGTATCTTCTAATAAGCAAGAGTCATTTCCGGTACACCCAGTGATTTTTCGGCTCAAATGAATTTACACGGTTCACCAACCCAACACGATTTTCACTATTAACTACAGAGCATCTATGTAACACATGCTGTGGTTTGTTACAGTTTCATAAGCAGAGTTCAACTAGATATGATCCGTATGAGTAGGAAACACAGTTCTTTTTACTGGGCATGCTCATTTTTCTTGCTGTATTAGAGACGCTGGAAAGAAGAGCATGCTCTTTGCGTTAAAACAGAGTGTGTTTCACGGATGAGATCTCTGGTGTGAATTTACCTTCACAAACGGAGTGAAACCAAAGCCTCTGTGTCTTAATACAAGCAAGAGTTCATTTCCGGTAAACCCAGGGATTTTCGGCTCAAATGAATTTACACAGTTCATGAACCCAACACGATTTTCACTATTAACTAAAGAGCATCTATGTAAGAGATGCTGTGGTTTGTTACAGTTTCATAAGCAGATTCAACGAGATATGGTCCTTATGAGTAGGAAACACAGTTCTTTTTGTCTCGGCATGCTCATGTTTCTTGCTGTATTGCAGACTCTGGAAAGAAGAGGATGCTTCTTGTCTTAAAACAGAGTGTGTTTCATGGATGAGAACACTGGTCTGAATTTTCCTTCAGAAACGGAGTTAAACAAAATTCTCTGTGTCTTCCTACAAGCAAGAGTTCATTTCCGGTAAACCCAGTGAATTTTCGGCTCAAATGAATTTACACAGTTCACGAACCCAACACGATTATCACTATTAACTTAAGAGCATCTATGTAACACATGCTGTGGTTTCTTACAGTTTCATAAGCACAGTTCAACTAGATATGATCCGTATGAGTAGGAAACACAGTTCTTTTTTTCGGGCATGCTCATGTTTCTTGCTGTATTAGAGACGCTGGAAAGAAGAGTATGCTCTTTGCGTTAAAACAGAGTGTGTTTCACGGATGAGATCTCTGGTGTGAATTTCCCTTCACAAACGGAGTGAAACCAAAGCCTCTGTGTCTTAATACAAGCAAGAGTTCTTTTCCGGTAAACCCAGGGGTTTTTAGGGTCAAATGAATTTACACAGTTCATGAACCCAACACGTTTTTCACCTTTAACTAAAGAGCATCTATGTAACACATGCTGAGGTTTGTTAGAGTTTCATAAGCAGAGTTCAACTAGATATGGTCCTTATGAGTAGGAAACACAGTTCTTTTTTTCTGGGCATGCTCCTGTTTCTTGCTGCATTGCAACTCTGGACAGAAGAGGATGCTTCTTGCGTTAAAACAGAGGGTGTTTCATGGATGAGAACACTGGTCTGAATTTTCCTTCACAAACGGAGTTATACCAAAGCCTCTGTATCTTCCTACAAGCAAGAGTTCATTTCCGGTAAACCCAGTGATTATTCGGCACAAATGAATTTACACGGTTCATGAACCCAACACGTTTTTCACTATTAACTAAAGAGCATCTATGTAAGAGATGCTTTGGCTTGTTACAGTTGCATAATCAGAGTTCAAGTAGATATGGTCCGTATGAGTCGGAAACCCAGTTCATTTTTTCTGGACATGCTCATATTTCATGCTGTATTGCAGACTCTGGACAGAAGAGGATGCTTCTTGAGTTAAAACAGAGGGTGTTTCATGGATGAGAACACTCGTCTGAATTTTCCTTCAGAAACGGAGTTAAACCAAAGGCTCTGTGTCTTCTTATAAGCAAAAGTCCTTCCCAGTACACCCTGTGATTTTCGGATCAAATGTATTTACACAGTTCACGAACACAACACGATTTTCACTATTAACTAAAGAGCATCTATGTAAGAGATGCTGTGGTTTGATACAGTTTCATAGTCAGAGTTCAAGTACATATGGTCTATATGAGTAGGAAGCACAGTTCATTTTTTCTGGACATGCTCATATTTCTTGCTGTATTGCAGACTCTGGACAGAAGAGGATGCTTCTTGCGTTAAAACAGAGGGTGTTTCATGGATGAGAACACTGGTCTGAATTTTCCTTCACAAACGGAGTTAAACCAAAGGCTCTGTATCTTCTAATAAGCAAGAGTCATTTCCGGTACACCCAGTGATTTTTCGGCTCAAATGAATTTACACGGTTCACCAACCCAACACGATTTTCACTATTAACTACAGAGCATCTATGTTACACATGCTGTGGTTTGTTACAGTTTCATAAGCAGAGTTCAATTAGATATGATCCGTATGAGTAGGAAACACAGTTCATTTTTTCTGGACATGCTCATATTTCTTGCTGTACTGCAGACTCTGGACAGAAGAGGATGCTTCTTGCATTAAAACAGAGGGTGTTTCATGGATGAGAACACTGGTCTGAATTTTCCTTCACAAACGGAGTTAAACCAAAGGCTCTGTATATTCTAATAAGCAAGAGTCATTTCCGGTACACCCAGTGATTTTTCGGCTCAATTGAATTTACACAGTTCACGAACCCAACACGATTTTCACTATTAACTAAAGAGCATCTATGTAACACACGATGTGGTTTGTTACAGTTTCATAAGCAGAGTTCAACTAGATATGATTCGTATGAGTAGGAAACACAGTTCTTTTTTTCTGGGCATGCTCATGTTTCTTGCTGTATTAGAGACGATGGAAAGAAGAGCATGCTCTTTGCTTTAAAACAGAGTGTGTTTCATGGATGAGATCTCTGGTGTGAATTTCCCTTCACAAACAGAGTGAAACCAAAGCCTCTGTGTCTTAATATAAGCAAGAGTTCATTTCCCGTAAACCCAGGGGTTTTTCGGCTCAAATGAATTTACACAGTTCATGAACCCAACACGATTTTCACTATTAACTACAGAGCATCTATGTAACACATGTTGTGGTTTGTTATAGTTTCCTAAGCAGAGTTCAATTAGATATGATCCGTATAAGTAGGAAACACAGTTCCTTTTTCTGGGCATGCTCATGTTTCTTGCTGTATTAGAGACGCTGGAAAGAAGAGCATGCTCTTTGCGTTAAAACAGAGTGTGTTTCATGGATGAGATCTCTGGTGTGAATTTCCCTTCACAAACGGAGTGAAACCAAAGCCTCTGTGTCTTAATACAAGCAAGAGTTCATTTCCGGTAAACCCAGGGGTTTTTCGGCTCAAATGAATTTACACAGATCTCCAACCCAACAAGACTTTCACTATTAACTAGAGATCATCTATGTAACACATGCTGTGGTTTGTTACAATTTCATAAGCAGATTCAAGTAGATATGATCATTATGAGTTGGAAACACAGTTCTTTTTTTCTGGGCATGCTCATGTTTCTTGCTGTATTAGAGATGCTGGAAAGAAGAGCGTGCTCTTTGCGTTAAAACAGAATGTGTTTCATGGATGACATCTCTGGTGTGAATTTCCCTTCACAAACGGAATGAAACCAAAGCCTCTGTGTCTTAATACAAGCAAGAGTTCATTTCCGGTAAACCCAGGGTTTTTTCGGCTCAAATGAATTTAAACAGTTGTTGAACCAAACAGGATTTTCAGTATCAACTAAAGGGCATTTTTGTAAGAGATGCTGTGGTTTGTTACAGTTTCATAAGCAGAGTTCAACTAGATATGGTCCGTATGAGTAGGAAACACAGTTCTTTTTTTCTGGGCATGCTCATGTTTTTTGCTGTATTAGAGACACTGGAAAGAAGAGCATGCTGTTTGCGTTAAAACAGAGGGTGTTTCATGGATGAGATCTCTGGTGTGAATTTCCCTTCACAAACGGAGTGAAACCAAAGCCTCTGTGTCTTCCTACAAGCAAGAGTTCATTTCCGGTAAACCCAGTGATTTTTCGGCTCAAATGAATATACACAGTTAACGAATCCAACATGTTTTTCACTATTAACTAAAGATCATCTATGTATGAGATGCTGTGGTTTGTTACAGTTTCATAAACTGAGTTAAACTAGATATGGTCCATATGCGTAGGAAACACAGTTCTTTTTTTCTGGACATACTCATATTTCTTGCTGTATTGCAGACTCTGGACAGAAGAGGATGCATCTTGCGTTGAAACAGAGGGTGTTTCATGGATGAGAACACTGGTCTGAAATTTGCTTCAGAAACGGAGTTAATCCAAAGGCTCTGTGACTTCTTATAAGCAAGAGTCATTTCCGGTACACCTAGTGATTTTTCGGCTCAAATGAATTTACACAGATCTCGAACCCAACAAGATTTTCCCTATTAACTAGAGATCATCTATGTAATACAAGCTGTGGTTTGTTACAGTTTCATAAGCAGATTCAAGTAGATATGGTCATTATGAGTTGGAAACACAGTTCTTTTTTCTGGGCATGCTCATGATTCTTGCTATATTAGAGATGCTGGAAAGAAGAGGATGCTTCTTGCGTTAAAACAGAATGTGTTTCATGGATGAGAACACTGGTCTGAATTTTCCTTCAGAAACGGAGTTAAACAAAAGTCTCTATGTCTTCCAACAAGCAAGAGTTCATTTCCGGTAAACCCAGTGATTTTTCGGCTCAAATGCATTCATATAGTTTACGAATCCAACATGTTTTTCACTATTAACTAAAGAGCATCGATGTAAGAGATGCTGTGGTTTGTTACAGTTTCATAATCAGAGTTCAAGTAGATATGGTCCGTATGAGTAGGAAACACAGTTCATTTTTTCTGGACATGCTCATTTTTCTTGCTGTATTGCAGACTCTGGACAGAAGAGGATGCTTCTTGCGTTGAAACAGAGGGTGTTTCATGGATGAGAACACTCGTCTGAATTTTCCTTCAGAAACGGAGTTATACCAAAGGCTCTGTGTCTTCTTATACGCAAGAGTCATTCCCGGTACACCCAGTGATTTTTCGGCTCAAATGAATTTACACAGTTCACGAACCCAACATGTTTTTCACCATTAACTAAAGAGCATCTCTGTAAGAGAAGCTGTGGTTTGTTACAGTTTCATAATCAGAGTTCAAATTGATATGGTCCGTATGAGTAGGAAACACAGTTCATTTTTTCTGGATATGCTCATATTTCTTGCTGTATTGCAGACTCTGGACAGAAGAGGATCCTTCTTGTTTTAAAACAGAGGGTGTTTCATGGATGAGAACACTGGTCTGAATTTTCCTTCAGAAACGGGGTTAAACCAAAGGCTCTGTGTATTCTTATAATCAAGTGTCATTTCCGGTACACCCAGTGATTTTTCGGCTCAAATGAATTTACACAGTTCACGAACCCAACACGATTATCACTATTAACTTAAGAGCATCTATGTAACACATGCTGTGGTTTCTTACAGTTTCATAAGCACAGTTCAACTAGATATGATCCGTATGAGTAGGAAACACAGTTCTTTTTTTCGGGCATGCTCATGTTTCTTGCTGTATTAGAGACGCTGGAAAGAAGAGTATGCTCTTTGCGTTAAAACAGAGTGTGTTTCACGGATGAGATCTCTGGTGTGAATTTCCCTTCACAAACGGAGTGAAACCAAAGCCTCTGTGTCTTAATACAAGCAAGAGTTCTTTTCCGGTAAACCCAGGGGTTTTTAGGGTCAAATGAATTTACACAGTTCATGAACCCAACACGTTTTTCACCTTTAACTAAAGAGCATCTATGTAACACATGCTGAGGTTTGTTAGAGTTTCATAAGCAGAGTTCAACTAGATATGGTCCTTATGAGTAGGAAACAGAGTTCTTTTTTTCTGGGCATGCTCCTGTTTCTTCCTGCATTGCAACTCTGGACAGAAGAGGATGCTTCTTGCGTTAAAACAGAGGGTGTTTCATGGATGAGAACACTGGTCTGAATTTTCCTTCACAAACGGAGTTATACCAAAGCCTCTGCATCTTCCTACAAGCAAGAGTTCATTTCCGGTAAACCCAGTGATTATTCGGCACAAATGAATTTACACGGTTCATGAACCCAACACGTTTTTCACTATTAACTAAAGAGCATCTATGTAAGAGATGCTTTGGCTTGTTACAGTTGCATAATCAGAGTTCAAGTAGATATGGTCCGTATGAGTCGGAAACCCAGTTCATTTTTTCTGGACATGCTCATATTTCATGCTGTATTGCAGACTCTGGACAGAAGAGGATGCTTCTTGAGTTAAAACAGAGGGTGTTTCATGGATGAGAACACTCGTCTGAATTTTCCTTCAGAAACGGAGTTAAACCAAAGGCTCTGTGTCTTCTTATAAGCAAAAGTCCTTCCCAGTACACCCTGTGATTTTCGGATCAAATGTATTTACACAGTTCACGAACACAACACGATTTTCACTATTAACTAAAGAGCATCTATGTAAGAGATGCTGTGGTTTGATACAGTTTCATAGTCAGAGTTCAAGTACATATGGTCTATATGAGTAGGAAGCACAGTTCATTTTTTCTGGACATGCTCATATTTCTTGCTGTATTGCAGACTCTGGACAGAAGAGGATGCTTCTTGCGTTAAAACAGAGGGTGTTTCATGGATGAGAACACTGGTCTGAATTTTCCTTCACAAACGGAGTTAAACCAAAGGCTCTGTATCTTCTAATAAGCAAGAGTCATTTCCGGTACACCCAGTGATTTTTCGGCTCAAATGAATTTACACGGTTCACCAACCCAACACGATTTTCACTATTAACTACAGAGCATCTATGTTACACATGCTGTGGTTTGTTACAGTTTCATAAGCAGAGTTCAATTAGATATGATCCGTATGAGTAGGAAACACAGTTCATTTTTTCTGGACATGCTCATATTTCTTGCTGTACTGCAGACTCTGGACAGAAGAGGATGCTTCTTGCGTTAAAACAGAGGGTGTTTCATGGATGAGAACACTGGTCTGAATTTTCCTTCACAAACGGAGTTAAACCAAAGGCTCTGTATATTCTAATAAGCAAGAGTCATTTCCGGTACACCCAGTGATTTTTCGGCTCAATTGAATTTACACAGTTCACGAACCCAACACGATTTTCACTATTAACTAAAGAGCATCTATGTAACACACGATGTGGTTTGTTACAGTTTCATAAGCAGAGTTCAACTAGATATGATCCGTATGAGTAGGAAACACAGTTCTTTTTTTCTGGGCATGCTCATGTTTCTTGCTGTATTAGAGACGATGGAAAGAAGAGCATGCTCTTTGCTTTAAAACAGAGTGTGTTTCATGGATGAGATCTCTGGTGTGAATTTCCCTTCACAAACAGAGTGAAACCAAAGCCTCTGTGTCTTAATATAAGCAAGAGTTCATTTCCCGTAAACCCAGGGGTTTTTCGGCTCAAATGAATTTACACAGTTCATGAACCCAACACGATTTTCACTATTAACTACAGAGCATCTATGTAACACATGTTGTGGTTTGTTATAGTTTCCTAAGCAGAGTTCAATTAGATATGATCCGTATAAGTAGGAAACACAGTTCCTTTTTCTGGGCATGCTCATGTTTCTTGCTGTATTAGAGACGCTGGAAAGAAGAGCATGCTCTTTGCGTTAAAACAGAGTGTGTTTCATGGATGAGATCTCTGGTGTGAATTTCCCTTCACAAACGGAGTGAAACCAAAGCCTCTGTGTCTTAATACAAGCAAGAGTTCATTTCCGGTAAACCCAGGGGTTTTTCGGCTCAAATGAATTTACACAGATCTCCGACCCAACAAGACTTTCACTATTAACTAGAGATCATCTATGTAACACATGCTGTGGTTTGTTACAATTTCATAAGCAGATTCAAGTAGATATGATCATTATGAGTTGGAAACACAGTTCTTTTTTTCTGGGCATGCTCATGTTTCTTGCTGTATTAGAGATGCTGGAAAGAAGAGCATGCTCTTTGCGTTAAAACAGAATGTGTTTCATGGATGACATCTCTGGTGTGAATTTCCCTTCACAAACGGAATGAAACCAAAGCCTCTGTGTCTTAATACAAGCAAGAGTTCATTTCCGGTAAACCCAGGGTTTTTTCGGCTCAAATGAATTTAAACAGTTGTTGAACCAAACAGGATTTTCAGTATCAACTAAAGGGCATTTTTGTAAGAGATGCTGTGGTTTGTTACAGTTTCATAAGCAGAGTTCAACTAGATATGGTCCGTATGAGTAGGAAACACAGTTCTTTTTTTCTGGGCATGCTCATGTTTCTTGCTGTATTAGAGACACTGGAAAGAAGAGCATGCTGTTTGCGTTAAAACAGAGGGTGTTTCATGGATGAGATCTCTGGTGTGAATTTCCCTTCACAAACGGAGTGAAACCAAAGCCTCTGTGTCTTCCTACAAGCAAGAGTTCATTTCCGGTAAACCCAGTGATTTTTCGGCTCAAATGAATATACACAGTTAACGAATCCAACATGTTTTTCACTATTAACTAAAGATCATCTATGTATGAGATGCTGTGGTTTGTTACAGTTTCATAAACAGAGTTAAACTAGATATGGTCCATATGCGTAGGAAACACAGTTCTTTTTTTCTGGACATACTCATATTTCTTGCTGTATTGCAGACTCTGGACAGAAGAGGATGCATCTTGCGTTGAAACAGAGGGTGTTTCATGGATGAGAACACTGGTCTGAAATTTGCTTCAGAAACGGAGTTAATCCAAAGGCTCTGTGACTTCTTATAAGCAAGAGTCATTTCCGGTACACCTAGTGATTTTTCGGCTCAAATGAATTTACACAGATCTCGAACCCAACAAGATTTTCACTATTAACTAGAGATCATCTATGTAATACAAGATGTGGTTTGTTACAGTTTCATAAGCAGATTCAAGTAGATATGGTCATTATGAGTTGGAAACACAGTTCTTTTTTCTGGGCATGCTCATGATTCTTGCTATATTAGAGATGCTGGAAAGAAGAGGATGCTTCTTGCGTTAAAACAGAATGTGTTTCATGGATGAGAACACTGGTCTGAATTTTCCTTCAGAAACGGAGTTAAACAAAAGTCTCTGTGTCTTCCAACAAGCAAGAGTTCATTTCCGGTAAACCCAGTGATTTTTCGGCTCAAATGCATTCATATAGTTTACGAATCCAACATGTTTTTCACTATTAACTAAAGAGCATCGATGTAAGAGATGCTGTGGTTTGTTACAGTTTCATAATCAGAGTTCAAGTAGATATGGTCCGTATGAGTAGGAAACACAGTTCATTTTTTCTGGACATGCTCATTTTTCTTGCTGTATTGCAGACTCTGGACAGAAGAGGATGCTTCTTGCGTTGAAACAGAGGGTGTTTCATGGATGAGAACACTCGTCTGAATTTTCCTTCAGAAACGGAGTTATACCAAAGGCTCTGTGTCTTCTTATACGCAAGAGTCATTCCCGGTACACCCAGTGATTTTTCGGCTCAAATGAATTTACACAGTTCACGAACCCAACATGTTTTTCACCATTAACTAAAGAGCATCTCTGTAAGAGAAGCTGTGGTTTGTTACAGTTTCATAATCAGAGTTCAAATTGATATGGTCCGTATGAGTAGGAAACACAGTTCATTTTTTCTGGATATGCTCATATTTCTTGCTGTATTGCAGACTCTGGACAGAAGAGGATCCTTCTTGTTTTAAAACAGAGGGTGTTTCATGGATGAGAACACTGGTCTGAATTTTCCTTCAGAAACGGGGTTAAACCAAAGGCTCTGTGTATTCTTATAATCAAGTGTCATTTCCGGTACACCCAGTGATTTTTCGGCTCAAATGAATTTACACAGTTCACGAACCCAACACGATTTTCACTATTAACTAAAGAGCATCTATGTAAGAGATGCTGTGGTTTGTTACAGTTTCATAAGCAGAATTCAACTAGATATGGTCCGTATGAGTAGGAAACACAGTTCTTTTTTTTTGTGCATGCTCATGTTTCTTGCTGTATTGGAGACGCTGGAAGACGAGCATGCTTCTTGCATTGTATCAGAGTATGTTTCATGGATGAGAACACTGTTCTGTATTTTCCTTAAGAAACGGAGTTAAACCATAGTCTCTGTGTCTTCCAACAAGCAAGAGTTCATATCCGGTAAACACAGTGATTTTTTGGCACAAATGAATTAACACAGTTCATGAACCTAACACGTTTTTCACTATTAACTAAAGAGCATCTATGTAAGAGATGCTGTGGTTTGTTACAGTTTCATAAGCAGAGTTCAACTAGATATGGTCCGTATGAGTAGGAAACACAGTTCTTTTTTTCTCGACATGCTCATATTTTTTGCTGTATTGCAGACTCTGGACAGAAGAGGATGCTTTTTGCGTTAAAACAGAGGGTGTTTCATGGATGAGCACACTGGTCTGAATTTCTCTTCACAAACGGAGTTAAACCCAAGCCTCTGTGTCTCCCTACAAGCAAGAGTTCATTCCCGGTGATCCCAGTGATTTTTTGGCTCAAAGGAATTTACACAGTTCTTGAACCCAACAGCATTGTCAGTATCAACGAAAGAGCATCTTTGTAAGAGATGCTGTGGTTTGTTACAGTTTTATAAGCAGAGATCAACTAGATATGGCCCATAAGAGTAGGAAACACAGTCATTTTTTTCTGGTAATGCTCATGTTTCTTGTTCTATTGCAGAGGCTGTAAGAATGGCATGCTTCTTGCATTGTAACAGAGTATGTTTCATGGATGAGAACACTGGTCTGAATTTTCCTTCAGAAACGGAGTTAAACCAAAGTCTCTGTGTCTTCCTACAAACAAGAGTTCATATCCGGTAAACCCAGTGATTTTTCACTCAAATGAATTTACCAGGTTCACGAACCCAACACGTTTTTCAATATTAACTAAAGAGCATCTATGTAAGAGACGCTGTGGTTTGATAGAGTTTCATAATGAGAGTTCAAGTAGATATGGTCCGTATGAGTAGGAAACAGAGTTCATTTTTTCTGGACATGCTCATATTTCTTGCTGTATTGCAGACTCTGGACAGAAGAGGATGCTTCTTGCGTTAAAACAGAGGGTGTTTCATGGATGAGAACACTGGTCTGAATTTTCCTTCAGAAGTGGAGTTAATCCAAATTCTCTGTGTCTTCCAACAAGCAAGAGTTCATATCCAGTAAACCCAGTGATTTTTCAGCTGAAATGAATTTACACAGTTCTTGAAACCAACAAGTTTTTCACTATTAAGTAAAGAGCATCTACATAACACATGCTGAGCTTTGTTACAGTTTCACAAGCAGAGTTCAACTAGATAAGGTCCGTATGAGTAGGAAACACAGTTCTTATTTTGTGGGCATGCTCATGTTTCTTGCTGTATTGCAGACTCTGAAAAGAAGAGGAAGCTTCTTGCGTTAAAACAGAGGGTTTTTCATGGATGAGAACACTCGTCTAAATTTCCCTTCACAAATGGAGTTTAACCAAAGCCTCTGTGTGTTCCTACAAGCAGGAGTTCATTTCCAGTAAACCCAGGGGTTTTTTTGCTCAAATAAATTTAAACAGTTCGTGAACCTAAACGTTTTTCACTATTAACTAAAGAGCAACTATGTAAGAGATGCTGTGGTTTGTTACACTTTCATAAGCAGAGTTTAACTAGATATGATCCGTAAGAGTAGGAAAAACAGTTCTTTTTTCTGGGCATGCTAATGTTTCTTGCTGTATTGGAGACACTGGAAGAAGAGCATGCTTCTTGCGTTATAACAGAGTATGTTTCTTAGATGAGAACACTGGTCTGAATTTTCCTTCAGAAACGGAGTTAAACCAAAGTCTCTGTATCTTCCTACAAGCAAGAATTCATATCCGGTAAACCCATTGGTTTTTCTGCTCAAATGAATTTACACAGTTCATGAACCCAACACGTTTTTCACTATTAACTAAAGATCATGTATGTAACACATGCTGTAGTTTGTTACAGTTTCATAAGCAGAGTTTAACTAGATATGGTCCGCATGAGTAAGAAACACAGTTCTTCTTTTCTGGGCATGCTCATGTTTATTGATGTATTGGAGATGCTGGAAGAAGAGCATGCTTCTTTCATTATAACAGAGTATGTTTCATCAATGAGAACACTGGTCTGAATTTTCCTTCAGAAACGGAGTTAAACCACAGCCTCTGTGTCTTCCTACAAGCAAGAGTTCATATCCGGTAAAACTAGTGATTTTTCGGCTCAAATGAATTTACACAGTTCTTGAAACCAACAGGTTTTTCAGTATTAACTAAAGAGCATCTATGTAACACATTCTGTGGTTTGTTACAGTTTCATAAGCAGAGTTCAACTAGATATGGTCCTTATGAATAGGAAACACAGCTCTTTTTTTCTGGGCATGCTCATGTTTCTTGCTGTATTAGAGACGCTGGAAAGAAGAGCATGCTCTTTGCGTTAAAACAGAGTGTGTTTCACGGATGAGATCTCTGGTGTGAATTTCCCTTCACAAACGGAGTGAAACCAAAGCCTCTGTGTCTTAATACAAGCAAGAGTTCTTTTCCGGTAAACCCAGGGGTTTTTCTGGTCAAATGAATTTACACAGTTCATGAACCCAACACGTTTTTCACCTTTAACTAAAGAGCATCTATGTAACACATGCTGAGGTTTGTTAGAGTTTCATAAGCAGAGTTCAACTAGATATGGTCCTTATGAGTAGGAAACCCAGTTCTTTTTTTCTGGGCATGCTCCTCTTTCTTGCTGCATTGCAACTCTGGACAGAAGAGGATGCTTCTTGCGTTAAAACAGAGGGTGTTCCATGGATGAGAACACTGGTCTGAATTTTCCTTCACAAACGGAGTTATACCAAAGCCTCTGTATCTTCCTACAAGCAAGAGTTCATTTCCGGAAAACCCAGTGATTTTTCGGCACAAATGAATTTACACGGTTCATGAACCCAACACGTTTTTCACTATTAACTAAAGAGCATCTATGTAAGAGATGCTTTGGCTTGTTACAGTTGCATAATCAGAGTTCAAGTAGATATGGTCCGTATGAGTCGGAAACCCAGTTCATTTTTTCTGGACATGCTCATATTTCATGCTGTATTGCAGACTCTGGACAGAAGAGCATGCTTCTTGAGTTAAAACAGAGGGTGTTTCATGGATGAGAACACTCGTCTGAATTTTCCTTCAGAAACGGAGTTAAACCAAAGGCTCTGTGTCTTCTTATAAGCAAAAGTCCTTCCCGGTACACCCTGTGATTTTCGGATCAAATGTATTTACACAGTTCACGAACACAACACGATTTTCACTATTAACTAAAGAGCATCTATGTAAGAGATGCTGTGGTTTGATACAGTTTCATAATCAAAGTTCAAGTACATATGGTCTATATGAGTAGGAAGCACAGTTCATTTTTTCTGGACATGCTCATATTTCTTGCTGTATTGCAGACTCTGGACAGAAGAGGATGCTTCTTGCGTTAAAACAGAGGGTGTTTCATTGATGAGAACACTGGTCTGAATTTTCCTTCACAAACGGAGTTAAACCAAAGGCTCTGTATCTTCTAATAAGCAAGAGTCATTTCCGGTACACCCAGTGATTTTTCGGCTCAAATGAATTTACACGGTTCACCAACCCAACACGATTTTCACTATTAACTACAGAGCATCTATGTAACACATGCTGTGGTTTGTTACAGTTTCATAAGCAGAGTTCAATTAGATATGATCCGTATGAGTAGGAAACACAGTTCTTTTTTCTGGGCATGCTCATGTTTCTTTCTGTATTAGAGACGCTGGAAAGAAGAGCATGCTCTTTGCATTAAAACAGAGTGTGTTTCATGGATGAGATCTCTGGTGTGAATTTCCCTTCACAAACGGAGTGAAACCAAAGCGTCTGTGTCTTAATAGAAGCAAGAGTTCATTTCTGGTAAACCCAGGGGTTTTTCGGCTCAAATGAATTTACACAGATCTCAGACCCAACAAGACTTTCACTATTAAGTAGAGATCATCTATGTAACACATGCTTTGGTTTGTTACAATTTCATAAGCATATTCAAGTACATATGGTCATTATGAGTTGGAAACACAGTTCTTTTATCTGGGCATGCTCATGATTCTTGCTATATTAGAGATGCTGGAAAGAAGAGGATGCTTCTTGCGTTAAAACAGAGTGTGTTTCATGGATGAGAACACTGCTCTGAATTTTCCTTCAGAAACGGAGTTAAACAAAAGTCTCTGTGTCGTCCTACAAGCAAGAGTACATTTTCGGTAAACCCAGTGATTTTTCGGCTCAGATGCATTCTAACAGTTCACGAATCCAACATGTTTTTCACTATTAACTAAAGAGCATAGATGTAAGAGATGCTGTGGTTTGTTACAGTTTCATAATCAGAGTTCAAGTAGGTATGGTCCGTATGAGTAGGAAACACAGTTCATTTTTTCTGGACATGCTCATATTTCTTGCTGTACTGCAGACTCTGGACAGAAGAGGATGCTTCTTGAGTTAAAACAGTGGGTGTTTCATGCATGAGAACACTCATCTGAATTTTCCTTCAGAAACGGAGTTAAACCAAAGGCTCTGTGTGTTCTTATAAGCAAGAGTCCTTCCCGGTACACCCTGTGATTTTTCGGCTCAAATGTATTTACACAGATCACAAACCCAACACGATTTTCATTATTAACTAAAGAGCATCTATGTAAGAGATGCTGTGGTTTGATACAGGTTCATAATCAGAGTCCAAGTACATATGGTCCATATGAGTAGGAAGCACAGTTCATTTTTTCTGGACATGCTCATATTTCTTGCTGTATTGCAGACTCTGGACAGAAGAGGATGCTTCTTGCGTTAAAACAGAGGGTGTTTCATGGATGAGCACACTGGTCTGAATTTCCCTTCACAAACGGAGTTAAACCAAAGCCTCTCTGTCTCCCTACAAGCAAGAGTTCATTTCCGGTGAACCCAGTGATTTTTCGGCTCAAAGGAATTTACACAGTTCTTGAACCCAACAGGATTTTCAGTATCAACTAAAGAACATCTATGTAAGAGATGCTGTAGTTTGTTACAGTTTCATAAGCAGAGTTTAACTAGATATGGTCCGCATGAGTAAGAAACACAGTTCTTCTTTTCTGGGCATGCTCATGTTTATTGATGTATTGGAGATGCTGGAAGAAGAGCATGCTTCTTTCATTATAACAGAGTATGTTTCATCAATGAGAACACTGGTCTGAATTTTCCTTCAGAAACGGAGTTAAACCACAGCCTCTGTGTCTTCCTACAAGCAAGAGTTCATATCCGGTAAAACTAGTGATTTTTCGGCTCAAATGAATTTACACAGTTCTTGAAACCAACAGGTTTTTCAGTATTAACTAAAGAGCATCTATGTAACACATTCTGTGGTTTGTTACAGTTTCATAAGCAGAGTTCAACTAGATATGGTCCTTATGAATAGGAAACACAGCTCTTTTTTTCTGGGCATGCTCATGTTTCTTGCTGTATTAGAGACGCTGGAAAGAAGAGCATGCTCTTTGCGTTAAAACAGAGTGTGTTTCACGGATGAGATCTCTGGTGTGAATTTCCCTTCACAAACGGAGTGAAACCAAAGCCTCTGTGTCTTAATACAAGCAAGAGTTCTTTTCCGGTAAACCCAGGGGTTTTTCTGGTCAAATGAATTTACACAGTTCATGAACCCAACACGTTTTTCACCTTTAACTAAAGAGCATCTATGTAACACATGCTGAGGTTTGTTAGAGTTTCATAAGCAGAGTTCAACTAGATATGGTCCTTATGAGTAGGAAACCCAGTTCTTTTTTTCTGGGCATGCTCCTGTTTCTTGCTGCATTGCAACTCTGGACAGAAGAGGATGCTTCTTGCGTTAAAACAGAGGGTGTTCCATGGATGAGAACACTGGTCTGAATTTTCCTTCACAAACGGAGTTATACCAAAGCCTCTGTATCTTCCTACAAGCAAGAGTTCATTTCCGGAAAACCCAGTGATTTTTCGGCACAAATGAATTTACACGGTTCATGAACCCAACACGTTTTTCACTATTAACTAAAGAGCATCTATGTAAGAGATGCTTTGGCTTGTTACAGTTGCATAATCAGAGTTCAAGTAGATATGGTCCGTATGAGTCGGAAACCCAGTTCATTTTTTCTGGACATGCTCATATTTCATGCTGTATTGCAGACTCTGGACAGAAGAGCATGCTTCTTGAGTTAAAACAGAGGGTGTTTCATGGATGAGAACACTCGTCTGAATTTTCCTTCAGAAACGGAGTTAAACCAAAGGCTCTGTGTCTTCTTATAAGCAAAAGTCCTTCCCGGTACACCCTGTGATTTTCGGATCAAATGTATTTACACAGTTCACGAACACAACACGATTTTCACTATTAACTAAAGAGCATCTATGTAAGAGATGCTGTGGTTTGATACAGTTTCATAATCAAAGTTCAAGTACATATGGTCTATATGAGTAGGAAGCACAGTTCATTTTTTCTGGACATGCTCATATTTCTTGCTGTATTGCAGACTCTGGACAGAAGAGGATGCTTCTTGCGTTAAAACAGAGGGTGTTTCATGGATGAGAACACTGGTCTGAATTTTCCTTCACAAACGGAGTTAAACCAAAGGCTCTGTATCTTCTAATAAGCAAGAGTCATTTCCGGTACACCCAGTGATTTTTCGGCTCAAATGAATTTACACGGTTCACCAACCCAACACGATTTTCACTATTAACTACAGAGCATCTATGTAACACATGCTGTGGTTTGTTACAGTTTCATAAGCAGAGTTCAATTAGATATGATCCGTATGAGTAGGAAACACAGTTCTTTTTTCTGGGCATGCTCATGTTTCTTTCTGTATTAGAGACGCTGGAAAGAAGAGCATGCTCTTTGCATTAAAACAGAGTGTGTTTCATGGATGAGATCTCTGGTGTGAATTTCCCTTCACAAACGGAGTGAAACCAAAGCGTCTGTGTCTTAATAGAAGCAAGAGTTCATTTCTGGTAAACCCAAGGGTTTTTCGGCTCAAATGAATTTACACAGATCTCAGACCCAACAAGACTTTCACTATTAAGTAGAGATCATCTATGTAACACATGCTTTGGTTTGTTACAATTTCATAAGCATATTCAAGTACATATGGTCATTATGAGTTGGAAACACAGTTCTTTTATCTGGGCATGCTCATGATTCTTGCTATATTAGAGATGCTGGAAAGAAGAGGATGCTTCTTGCGTTAAAACAGAGTGTGTTTCATGGATGAGAACACTGCTCTGAATTTTCCTTCAGAAACGGAGTTAAACAAAAGTCTCTGTGTCGTCCTACAAGCAAGAGTACATTTTCGGTAAACCCAGTGATTTTTCGGCTCAGATGCATTCTAACAGTTCACGAATCCAACATGTTTTTCACTATTAACTAAAGAGCATAGATGTAAGAGATGCTGTGGTTTGTTACAGTTTCATAATCAGAGTTCAAGTAGGTATGGTCCGTATGAGTAGGAAACACAGTTCATTTTTTCTGGACATGCTCATATTTCTTGCTGTACTGCAGACTCTGGACAGAAGAGGATGCTTCTTGAGTTAAAACAGTGGGTGTTTCATGGATGAGAACACTCATCTGAATTTTCCTTCAGAAACGGAGTTAAACCAAAGGCTCTGTGTGTTCTTATAAGCAAGAGTCCTTCCCGGTACACCCTGTGATTTTTCGGCTCAAATGTATTTACACAGTTCACAAACCCAACACGATTTTCATTATTAACTAAAGAGCATCTATGTAAGAGATGCTGTGGTTTGATACAGTTTCATAATCAGAGTTCAAGTACATATGGTCCATATGAGTAGGAAGCACAGTTCATTTTTTCTGGACATGCTCATATTTCTTGCTGTATTGCAGACTCTGGACAGAAGAGGATGCTTCTTGCGTTAAAACAGAGGGTGTTTCATGGATGAGCACACTGGTCTGAATTTCCCTTCACAAACGGAGTTAAACCAAAGCCTCTCTGTCTCCCTACAAGCAAGAGTTCATTTCCGGTGAACCCAGTGATTTTTCGGCTCAAAGGAATTTACACAGTTCTTGAACCCAACAGGATTTTCAGTATCAACTAAAGAACATCTATGTAAGAGATGCTGTAGTTTGTTACAGTTTCATAAGCAGAGTTCAACTAGATATGGTCCGTATGAGTAGGAAACACAGTTCTTTTTTTCTGGGCATGCTCATGTTTCTTGCTGTATTAGAGACACTGGAAAGAAGAGCATGCCCTTTGCGTTAAAACAGAGTGTGTTTCATGGATGAGAACACTGGTCTGAATTTTCCTTCAGAAACGGAGTTAAACCAAAGTCTCTGTGTCCTCCTACAAGCAAGAGTTCATATCCAGTAAACCCAGTGATTTTTCGGCTCAAATGAATTTACACAGTTCTTGAAACCAACAAGTTTTTCACTATTAACTAAAGAGCATCTATGTAACACATGCTGTGGTTTGTTACAGTTTCATAAGCAGAGTTCAACTAGATATGGTCCGTATGAGTAGGAAACACAGTTCTTTTTTTCTGGGCAAGCTAATGTTTTTTCCTGTATTGCAGACTCTCGAAAAAAGAGGAAGCTTCTTGCGTTAAAACAGAGGGTGTTTCATGGATGAGAACACTGGTCTGAATTTCCCTTCAAAAATGGAGTTAAACCAAAGTCTCTGTGTCTTCCTACAAGAAAGAGTTCATTTCCGGTAACCCCAGTGATTTTTCGGCTCAAATGAATTTACACAGTTCACGAACCCAACACGTTTTTCACTATTAACTAAAGAGCATCTATATAAGAGATGCTGTGGTTTGTTACAGTTTCATGAGCAGAGTTCAACTAGATATGGTCCATATGAGTAGGAAACACAGCTCTTTTTTTCTGGACATGCTCATATTTCTTGCTGTATTGCAGACTCTGGACAGAGGAGGATGCTTATTGCGTTAAAACAGAGGGTGTTTCATGGAGGAGAACACTGGTCTGAATTTGCCTTCAGAAACGGAGTTAAACCAAAGGCTCTTTGTCTTCTTATAAGCAAGAGTCATTTCCGGTACACCCAGTGATTTTTGGGCTCAAATGAATTTACACAGTTCACGAACACAACACAATTTTCACTATTAACTAAAGAGCATCTATGTAACACATGCTGTGGTTTGTTACAGTTTCATAAGCAGAGTTCAACTAGATATGATCCATATGAGTAGGAAACACACTTCTTTTTTTCTGGGCATGCTCATGTTTCTTGCTCTATTAGAGACGCTGGAAAGAAGAGCATGCTCTTTGCGTTAAAACAGGGTGTGTCATGGATGAGATCTCTGGTGTGCATTTCCCTTCACAAACGGAGTGAAACCAAAGCCTCTGTGTCTTCCCACAAGCAAGAGTTCATTTCCGGTAAACCCAGTGATTTTTCGACTCAAATGAATTTACACAGTTCACGAATCCATCATGTTTTTCACTATTAACTAAAGAGCATCTATGTAAGAGATTCTGTGGTTTGTTACAGTTTCATAATCATAGTTCATGTAGATATGGTCCGTATGAGTAGGAAACACAGTTCATTTTTTCAGGACATGCTCATATTTCTTGCTGTATTGCAGACTCTGGACAGATCAAATCCTTCTTGCTTTAAAACAGAGGGTGTTTCATGGATGAGAACAGTGGTCTTAATTTTCCTTCAGAAACGGGGTTAAACCAAAGGCTCTGTGTATTCTTATAATCAAGATCATTTCCGGTACACCCATTGATTTTTCGGCTTAAATGAATTTACACAGTTCACGAATCCATCATGTTTTTCACTATTAACTAAAGAGCATCTATGTAAGAGATGCTGTGGTTTGTTACAGTTTCATAAGCAGATTCACCTAGATATGGTCCTTATGATTAGGAAACACAGTTCTTTTTTTCTGGGCATGCTCATGTTTTTTGCTGTATTGCAGACTCTCGAAAAAAGAGGAAGCTTCTTGTGTTAAAACAGAGGGTGTTTCATGGATGAGAACACTGGTCTGAATTTCCCTTCAAAAACGGAGTTAAAAAAAAGTCTCTGTGTCTTCCTACAAGACAGAGTTCATTTCCAGTAAACACAGTGATTTTTCGGCTCAAATGAATTTACACAGTTCACGAACCTAACACGTTTTTCACTATTAACTAAAGAGCAACTATGTAAGAGATGCTGTGGTTTGTTACACTTTCATAATCAGAGTTTAACTAGATATTGTCCTTATGAGTAAGAAACACAGTTCTTTTTTTCTGGGCATGCTCATGTTTCTTGCTTTAATGGAGATGCTGGAAAGAAGAGCATGCTTCTTCCATTAAAACAGACTATGTTTCATGGATGAGAACACTGGTCTGAATTTTCCTTCAGAAACGGAGTAAAACCAAAGCCTCTGTGTCTTCCTACAAGCAAGTGTTCATTTCCGGTAAACCCAGTGATTTTTCGGCTCAAATGAATTTACACAGTTCATGAACCCAACACGTTTACCACTATTATCTAAAGAGCTTTTATGTAAGAGATGCTGTGGTTTCTTACAGTTTCATAAGCAAAGATTAACTAGATATGGTCCGTATGAGTAGGAAACACAGTTCTTTTTTTCTGGGCATGCTCATGTTTCTTGCTGTATTAGAGACGCTGGAAGAAGAGCATGCTTCTTGCGTTGTAACAGACTATGTTTCATGGATGAGAACACTGGTCTGAATTTTCCTTCAGAAGCAGACTTAAACCAAATTCTCTGTGTCTGCCTACAAGCAAGAGTTCATTTCCGGTAAACCCAGTGATTTTTCGACTCTAATGAATTTACACAGTTCACGAATCCAACATGTTTTTCACTATTAACTAAAGAGCATCTATGTAAGAGATGCTGTGGTTTGTTACAGTTTCATAATCATAGTTCAAGTAGATATGGTCCGTATGAGTAGGAAACACAGTTCATTTTTCAGGACATGCTCATATTTCTTGCTGTATTGCAGACTCTGGACAGAAGAGGATCCTTCTTGCTTTAAAACAGAGGGTGTTTCACGGATGAGAACAGTGGTCTGAATTTTCCTTCAGAAACGGGGTTAAACCAAAGGCTCTGTGTATTCTTATAATCAAGATCATTTCCGGTACACCCAGTGATTTTACGGCTCAAATGAATTTACACAGTTCACGAACCCAACACGATTTTCACTATAAACAAAAGAGCATCTATGTAACACATGCTGTGGTTTGTTACAGTTTCATAAGCAGAGTTCCACTAGATATTTTCCGTATGAGTAGGAAACACAGTTCTTTTTTTCTGGGCATGCTCATGTTTTTTGCTCTATTGCAGACTCTGGATAGAAGAGGAAGCTTCTTGCGTTAAAATAGAGGGTGTTTCATGGATGAGAACACTGGTCTGAATTTCCCTTCAAAAATGGAGTTAAACAAAAGCCTCTGTGTCTTCCTACATGCAAGATTTCATTTCATGTAAACCCAGGGGTTTTTCTGCTCAAATGAATTTACACAGTTCATGAACCTAACACGTTTTTCACTATTAACTAAAGAGTAACTATGTCAGAGATGCTGTGGTTTGTTACACTTTCATAAGCAGAGTTCAACTAGATATTTTCCGTATGAGTAGGAAACACAGTTCTTTTTTTCTATGCATGCTCATGTTTTTTGCTCTATTGCAGACTCTGGAAAGAAGAGGAAGCTTCTTGCGTTAAAACAGAGGGTGTTTCATGGATGAGAACACTGGTCTGAAAATCCCTTCAAAAATGGAGTTAAACCAAAGTCTGTGTGTCTTCCTACAAGCAAGAGTTCATTTCCAGTAAACCCAGGGGTTTTTCGGCTCAAATGATATTACACAGTTCACGAACCCAACACGTTTTTCACTATTAACTAAAGAGCATCTATGTAAGAGATGCTCTGGTTTGTTAGAGTTTCATAATCAGAGTTCAACTAGATATGGTCCGTATGAGTAGGAAACACAGTTATTATTTTCTGGGCATGCTCATGTTTCTTGCTGTATTAGAGACGCAGGAAAGAAGAGCATGCTCTTTGCGTTAAAACAGAGTGTGTTTCATGGATGAGACCTCTGGTCTGAATTTCCCTTCACAAAAGGAGTTAAACCAAAGCCTCTGTCTTCCAACAAGCAAGAGTTCATATCTGGTAAACACAGTGATTTTTCGGCTCAAATGAATTTACACAGTTCATGAACCTAACACGTTTTTCACTATTAACTAAAGAGCATCTATGTAAGAAATGCTGTGGTTTGTTACAATTTCATAAGCAGTGTTCAACTAGATATTGTCCGTATGATTAGGAACCACAGTTCTTTTTTTCTGAGCATGATCATGTTTCTTGCTATATTACAGACTCTGGAAAGAAGAGGAAGTTTCTTGCATTAAAACAGAGGGTGTTTCATGGATGAGAAGACTGGACTGAATTTCCCTTCAGAAACGGAGTTAAACCAAAGTCTCTGTGTCTTCCTACAAGCAAGAGTTCATAACCGGTAAACCCAGGGATTTTTCCTCTCAAATGAATTTCCGAGGTTCACGAACCCAACCCGTTTTTCCCTATTAACTAAAGAGCATTTATGTAACACATGCTGTGGTTTGTTACAGTTTCATAAGCAGAGTTCAACTAGATGTGGTCCTAATGAGTAGGAAACACAGTTCTGTTTTTCTGGGCATGCTCATGTTTCTTGCTGTATTAGAGACCTGGAAAGAAGAGGATGCTTCTTGCGTTAAAACAGTGGGTGTTTCATGGAAGAGCACACTGGTCTGAATTTCTCTTCACAAACGGAGTTAAACCAAAGCCTCTGTGTCTACCTAAAAGCCAGAGTTCATTTCTGGTGATCCCAGTGATTTTTCGGCTCAAAGGAATTTACACAGTTCTTGAACCCAACAGGATTTTCAGTATAAACTAAAGAGCATCTATGTAACACATGCTGTGGTTTGTTACAGTTTCATAAGCAGAGTTCAACTAGATGTGGTCCTAATGAATAGGAAACACAGTTCTTTTTTTCTGGGCATGCTCATGCTTCTTGCTGTATTGGAGACGCTTGAAGAAGAGCATGCTTCTTGCGTTTTAACAGAGTATGTTTCTTGGATGAGAAATCTGGTCTGAATTATCCTTCAGAAACGGAGTTAAACCAAAGTCTCTGTGTCTTCCTACAAGCAAGAGTTCATTTCCGGTGAACCCAGTGATTTTTCGGCTCAAATGAATTTACACAGTTCACGAATCCAACAGGATTTTCACTATTAACTAAAGAGCACCTATGTCAGAGATGCTGTTGTTTGTTACAGTTTCATAAGCAGAGTTCAACTATATATTTTCAGTATGAGTAGGAAACACAGTTCTTTTTTTCTGGGCATGCTCATGTTTCTTGCTGTATTGGAGACGCTTGAAGAACAGCATGCTTCTTGCTTTATAACAGAGTATGTTTCTTGGATGAGAACACTGGTCTGAATTTTCCTTCAGAAACAGGGTTAAACCAAAGGCTCTGAGTATTCTTACCATCAAGATCATTTATGGTACACCCAGTGATTTTTCGGCTCAAATGTATTTACACAGTTCACGAACCCAACACGATTTTCACTATAAACAAAAGAGCATCTATGTAACACATGCTGTGGTTTGTTACACTTTCATAAGCAGAGTTTAACTAGATATGGTCCGTATGAGTAAGAAACACAGTTCTTTTTTTCTGGGCATGCTCATGTTTCTTGCTCTATTGGAGACGCTGGAAAGAAGAGCATGCTTCTTGCATTGTATCAGAGTATGTTTCATGGAAGAGAACACTGGTCTGAATTTTCCTTCAGAAACGGAGTTAAACCAAAGTCTCTGAGTCTCCCTACAAGCAAGAGTTCATATCCGGTAAACCCAGTGATTTTTTGGCTCAAATGAATTTACACAGTTCACGAATCCAACATGTTTTTCACTATTAACTAAAGAGCATCTATGTAAGAGATGCTGTGGTTTGTTACAGTTTCATATTCTGAGTTCAAGTAGATATGGTCCTTAGGAGTAGGAAACACAGTTCATTTTTTCAGGACATGCTCATATTTCTTGCTGTATTGCAGACTCTGGACAGAAGAGGATCCTTCTTGCTTTAAAACAGAGGGTGTTTCATGGATGAGAACACTGGTCTGAATTTTCCTTCAGAAACAGGGTTAAACCAAAGGCTCTGAGTATTCTTACCATCAAGATCATTTCTGGTACACCCAGTGATTTTTCGGCTCAAATGTATTTACACAGTTCACGAACCCAACACGATTTTCACTATAAACAAAAGAGCATCTATGTAACACATGCTGTGGTTTGTTACACTTTCATAAGCAGAGTTTAACTAGATATGGTCCGTATGAGTAAGAAACACAGTTCTTTTTTTCTGGGCATGCTCATGTTTCTTGCTTTATTGGAGACGCTGGAAGAAGAGCATGCGTCTTCCGTTAAAACAGACTATGTTTCATGGATGAGAACACTGGTCTGAATTTTCCTTCAGAAGCAGACTTAAACCAAAGTCTCTGTGTCTTCCTATAAGCAAGAGTTCATTTCGGGTAAACCCAGTGATTTTTCGGCTCAAATGAATTTACACAGTTCCCAAACCCAACACATTTGTCACTATTAAGTAAAGTTCATCTATGTAAGAGATGCTGTGGTTTGTTACAGTTTCATATGCAGAGTTCAACTAGATATGGTCCGTATGAGTAGGAAACACAGTTCTTTTTTTCTGGGCATGCTCATGTTTCTTGCTGTATTGGAGACGCTGGAAGAAGAGCATGCTTCTTGCATTGTAACAGAGTATGTTTCATGGATGAGAACACTGGTCTGAATTTTCCTTTAGAAACGGAGTTAAAACAAAGTCTCTGTGTCTTCCTACAAGCAAGAGTTCATATCCGGTAAAACCAGTGATTTTTCAGCTCAAATGAATTTACACAGTTCTTGAACCCAACAGGATTTTCACTATTAACTAAAGAGCATCTATGTAACACATGCTGTGGTTTGTTACAGTTTGATAAGCAGAGTTCACCTAGATATGATCCGTATGAGTAGGAAACACAGTTCTTTTTTTCTGGGTATGCTCATGTTTCTTGCTGTATTAGAGACGCTGGAAAGAAGAGCATGCTCTTCGCGTTAAAACATAGGGTGTTTCATGGATGAGATCTCTGGTGTGAATTTCCCTTTACAAACGGAGTGAAACCAAAGCCTCTGTGTCTTCCTACAAGCAAGAGTTCATTTCCGGTAAACCCAGTGATTTTTCGGCTCAAATGAATTTACACAGTTCACGAATCGAACATGTTTTTCACTATAAACAAAAGAGCGTCTATGTAAGACATGCTGTGGTTTGTTATAGTTTCATAAGCAGAATTCAACTAGATATGGTCCGTATGAGTAGGAAACACAGTTCTTTTTTTCTGGGCATGCTCATGTTTCTTGCTTTATTGGAGATGCTGCAAAGAAGAGCATGCTTCTTGCATTGTATCAGAGTATGTTTCATGGAAGAGAACACAGGTCTGTATTTTCCTTCAGAAACGGAGTTAAACCAAAGTCTCTGTGTCTTCCTACAAGCAAGAGTTCATATCCGGTAAACACAGTGATTTTTCGGCTCAAATGAATTTACACAGTTCACGAATCCAACATGTTTTTCACTATTAGCTAAAGAGCATCTATGTAACACATGCTGTGGTTTGTTACAGTTTCATATTCTGAGTTCAAGTAGATATGGTCCTTAGGAGTAGGAAACACAGTTCATTTTTTAGGACATGCTCATATTTCTTGCTGTATTGCAGACTCTGGACAGAAGAGGATCCTTCTTGCTTTAAAACAGAGGATGTTTCATGGATGAGAACACTGGTCTGAATTTTCCATCAGAAACGGGGTTAAACCAAAGGCTCTGTGTATTCTTATAATCAAGATCATTTCCGGTACACCCAGTGATTTTTCGGCTCAAATGTATTTACACAGTTCACGATCCCAACACGATTTTCACTATAAACAAAAGAGCATCTATGTAACACATGCTGAGGTTTGTTACACTTTCATAAGCAGAGTTTAACTAGATATGGTCCGTATGAGTAAGAAACACAGTTCTTTTTTTCTGGGCATGCTCATGTTTCTTGCTTTATTGGAGACGCTGGAAGAAGAGCATGCTTCTTCCGTTAAAACAGACTATGCTTCATGGATGAGAACACTGGTCTGAATTTTCCTTCAGAAGCAGACTTAAACCAAAGTCTCTGTGTCTTCCTATAAACAAAGGTTCATTTCTGGTAAACCCAGTGATTTTTCGGCTCAAATGAATTTACACAGTTCACAAACCCAACACATTTGTCACTATTAAGTAAAGAGCATCTATGTAAGACATGCTGTGGTTTGTTAAAGTTTCATAAGCAGAGTTCAACTAGATATGGTCCGTTAGAGTAGGAAACAGTTCTTTTTTGCTGGGCATGCTCATGTTTCTTGCTCTATTGGAGACGCTGGAAGAAGAGCATGCTTCTTGCGTTGTATCAGAGTATGTTTCATGTATGAGAACACTGGTCTGTATTTTTCTTCAGAAACGGAGTTAAACCAAAGTCTCTGTGTCTTCCTACAAGCAAGTGTTCATATCCGGTAATCACAGTGATTTTTCGGCTCAAATGAATTTACACAGTTCATGAACCTAACACGTTTTTCACTATTAACTAAAGAGCAACTATGTAATAGATGCTGTGGTTTGTTACACTTTCATAAGCAGAGTTTAACTAGATATGGTCCGTAAGAGTAGAAAGACAGTTCTTTTTTTCTTGGCATGCTCATGTTTCTTGCTATATTGGAGACGCTGGAAAGAAAAGCATGCCTCTGCCGTTAAAACAGACTATGTTTCATGGATGAGAACACTCGTGTGAATTTTCCTTCAGAAATAGAGTTAAACCAAAGGCTCTTTGTCTTCTTATAAGCAAGAGTCATTTCCGGTACACCCAGTGATTTTTCGACTCAAATGAATTTATTCAGTTCAGGAACCCAACACGATTTTCACTATTAAATAAAGAGCATCTATGTAACACATGCTGCGGTTTGTTACAGTTTCATAAGCTGAGTTCAACTAGATATGGTCCGTATGAGTAGGAAACACAGTTCTTTTTTTCTGGGCATGCTCATGTTTCTTGCTGTATTAGAGACGCTGGAAAGAAGAGCATGCTCTTTGCGTTAAAACAGAGGGTGTTTCATGGATGAGATCTTTGATGTGAATTTCCCTTCACAAACGGACTGAAACCAAAGCCTCTGTGTCTTCCTACAAGCAAGAGTTCATTTCCGGTAAACCACTGATTTTTCGGCTCAAATGAATTTACACAGTTCTTGAAACCAACAAGTTTTTCACTATTAACTAAAGAGCATCTATTTAACACATGCTGTGGTTTGTTACAGTTTCATAAGCAGAGTTCAAGTAGATATGGTCCATATGAATAGGAAACACAGTTCTTTTTTTGTGGGCATGCTCATGTTTCTTGCTGTGTTGGAGACGCTGGAAAGAAGAGCATGTTTCTTGCGTTAAACCAGAGTATGTTTCATGGATGAGAACACTGGTCTGAATTTTCCTTCAGAAACGGAGTTAAACCAAAGGCTCTTTGTCTTCTTATAAGCAAGAGTCATTTCCGGTACACCCAGTGATTTTTCGGCTCAAATGAATTTACACAGTTCACGAACACAACACGATTTTCACTATTAAATAAAGAGCATGTATGTAACCCATGCTGTGGTTTGTTACAGTTTCATAAGCAGAGTTCAACTAGATATGGTCCGTATGAGTAGGAAACACAGTTCTTTTTTTCTGGGCATGCTCATGTGTCTTGCTGTATTAGAGACGCTGGACAGAAGAGGATGCATCTTGCGTTAAAACAGAGGGTGTTTCATGGATGAGATCTCTGATGTGAATTTCCCTTCACGAACGGAGTGAAACCAAAGCCTCTGTGTCTTCCTACAAGCAAGAGTTCATTTCCGGTAAACCCAGTGATTTTTCGGCTCAAATGAATTTACACAGTTCACGAATCCAACATGTTTCTCACTATTAACTAAAGAGCATCTATGTAGGAGATGCTGTGGTTTGTTACAGTTTCATATTCTGAGTTCAAGTAGATATGGTCCTTAGGAGTAGGAAACACAGTTCATTTTTTCAGGACATGCTCATATTTCTTGCTGTATTGCAGACTCTGGACAGAAGAGGATCCTTCTTGCTTTAAAACAGGGGGTGTTTCATGGATGAGAACACTGGTCTGAATTTTCCTTCAGAAACGGGGTTAAACCAATGGCTCTGTGTATCCTTACAATCACGATCATTTCTGGTACACCCAGTGATTTTTCGGCTCAAATGTATTTACACAGTTCACGAACCCAACACGATTTTCACTATAAACAAAAGAGCATCTAAGTAACACATGCTGTGGTTTGTTACAGTTTCATAAGCAGATTTCAACTAGATATGGTCCGTATGAGTAGGAAACACAGTTCTTATTTTCTGTGCATGCTCATTTTTCTTGCTGTATTGGAGGCGCTTGAAGAAGAGCATGCTTCTTGCGTTGTAACAGAGTATGTTTCATGGAAGGGAACACTGGTCTGAATTTTCCTTCAGAAACGGAGTTAAACCAAAGTCTCTGTGTCTTCCTACAAGCAAGAGTTCATTTCCGGTAAACCCAGTGATTTTTCGGCTCAAATGAATTTACACAGTTCTTGAAACCAACAAGTTTTTCACTATTAACTAAAGAGCACTATGTAAGAGTTGCTGTGGTTTGTTACCGTTTCATAAGCAGAGTTCAACTAGATATGGTCCGTATGAATAGGAAACACAGTTCATTTTTTCTGGGCATGCTCATGTTTCTTGCTGTACTGAAGACTCTGGACAGAAGAGGATGCTTCTTGTGTGAAAACAGAGGGTTTTTCATGGATGAGCACACTGGTCTGAATTTCCCTTCACAAACGGAGTTAAACCAAAGCCTCTCTGTCTCCCTACAAGCAAGAGTTCATTTCCGGTGAACCCAGTGATTTTTCGGCTCAAAGGAATTTACACAGTTCTTGAACCCAACAGGATTTTCAGTATCAACTAAAGAACATCTATGTAAGAGATGCTGTAGTTTGTTACAGTTTCATAAGCAGAGTTCAACTAGATATGGTCCGTATGAGTAGGAAACACAGTTCTTTTTTTCTGGGCATGCTCATGTTTCTTGCTGTATTAGAGACACTGGAAAGAAGAGCATGCCCTTTGCGTTAAAACAGAGTGTGTTTCATGGATGAGAACACTGGTCTGAATTTTCCTTCAGAAACGGAGTTAAACCAAAGTCTCTGTGTCCTCCTACAAGCAAGAGTTCATATCCAGTAAACCCAGTGATTTTTCGGCTCAAATGAATTTACACAGTTCTTGAAACCAACAAGTTTTTCACTATTAACTAAAGAGCATCTATGTAACACATGCTGTGGTTTGTTACAGTTTCATAAGCAGAGTTCAACTAGATATGGTCCGTATGAGTAGGAAACACAGTTCTTTTTTTCTGGGCAAGCTAATGTTTTTTCCTGTATTGCAGACTCTCGAAAAAAGAGGAAGCTTCTTGCGTTAAAACAGAGGGTGTTTCATGGATGAGAACACTGGTCTGAATTTCCCTTCAAAAACGGAGTTAAACCAAAGTCTCTGTGTCTTCCTACAAGAAAGAGTTCATTTCCGGTAACCCAAGTGATTTTTCGGCTCAAATGAATTTACACAGTTCACGAACCCAACACGTTTTTCACTATTAACTAAAGAGCATCTATATAAGAGATGCTGTGGTTTGTTACAGTTTCATGAGCAGAGTTCAACTAGATATGGTCCATATGAGTAGGAAACACAGCTCTTTTTTTCTGGACATGCTCATATTTCTTGCTGTATTGCAGACTCTGGACAGAGGAGGATGCTTATTGCGTTAAAACAGAGGGTGTTTCATGGATGAGAACACTGGTCTGAATTTGCCTTCAGAAACGGAGTTAAACCAAAGGCTCTTTGTCTTCTTATAAGCAAGAGTCATTTCCGGTACACCCAGTGATTTTTGGGCTCAAATGAATTTACACAGTTCATGAACACAACACGATTTTCACTATTAACTAAAGAGCATCTATGTAACACATGCTGTGGTTTGTTACAGTTTCATAAGCAGAGTTCAACTAGATATGATCCATATGAGTAGGAAACACACTACTTTTTTTTTGGGCATGCTCATGTTTCTTGCTCTATTAGAGACGCTGGAAAGAAGAGCATGCTCTTTGCGTTAAAACAGGGGGTGTTTCATGGATGAGATCTCTGGTGTGCATTTCCCTTCACAAACGGAGTTAAACCAAAGCCTCTGTGTCTTCCCACAAGCAAGAGTTCATTTCCGGTAAACCCAGTGATTTTTCGACTCAAATGAATTTACACAGTTCACGAATCCATCATGTTTTTCACTATTAACTAAAGAGCATCTATGTAAGAGATGCTGTTGTTTGTTACAGTTTCATAATCAGAGTTCAAGTAGATATGGTCCGTATAACTAGGAAAGACAGTTCATTTTTTAAGGACATGCTCATATTTCTTGCTGTATTGCAGACTCTGGACAGAAGAGGATCCTTCTTGCTTTAAAACAGAGGGTGTTTCATGGATGAGAACACTGGTCTGAATTTTCCTTCAGAAACGGGGTTAAACCAAAGGCTCTGTGTATTCTTATAATCAAGATCATTTCCGGTACACCCAGTGATTTTTCGGCTCAAATGAATTTACACAGTTCACAAACCCAACACGATTTTCACTATAAACAAAAGAGCGTCTATGTAAGACATGCTGTGGTTTGTTATAGTTTCATAAGCAGAATTCAACTAGATATGGTCCGTATGAGTAGGAAACACAGTTCTTTTTTTCTGGGCATGCTCATGTTTCTTGCTTTATTGGAGATGCTGCAAAGAAGAGCATGCTTCTTGCATTGTATCAGGGTATGTTTCATGGAAGAGAACACAGGTCTGTATTTTCCTTCAGAAACGGAGTTAAACCAAAGTCTCTGTGTCTTCCTACAAGCAAGAGTTCATATCCGGTAAACACAGTGATTTTTCGGCTCAAATGAATTTACACAGTTCACGAATCCAACATGTTTTTCACTATTAGCTAAAGAGCATCTATGTAAGAGATGCTGTGGTTTGTTACAGTTTCATATTCTGAGTTCAAGTAGATATGGTCCTTAGGAGTAGGAAACACAGTTCATTTTTTAGGACATGCTCATATTTCTTGCTGTATTGCAGACTCTGGACAGAAGAGGATCCTTCTTGCTTTAAAACAGAGGATGTTTCATGGATGAGAACACTGGTCTGAATTTTCCATCAGAAACGGGGTTAAACCAAAGGCTCTGTGTATTCTTATAATCAAGATCATTTCCGGTACACCCAGTGATTTTTCGGCTCAAATGAATTTACACAGTTCACAAACCCAACACGATTTTCACTATAAACAAAAGAGCGTCTATGTAAGACATGCTGTGGTTTGTTATAGTTTCATAAGCAGAATTCAACTAGATATGGTCCGTATGAGTAGGAAACACAGTTCTTTTTTTCTGGGCATGCTCATGTTTCTTGCTTTATTGGAGATGCTGCAAAGAAGAGCATGCTTCTTGCATTGTATCAGAGTATGTTTCATGGAAGAGAACACAGGTCTGTATTTTCCTTCAGAAACGGAGTTAAACCAAAGTCTCTGTGTCTTCCTACAAGCAAGAGTTCATATCCGGTAAACACAGTGATTTTTCGGCTCAAATGAATTTACACAGTTCACGAATCCAACATGTTTTTCACTATTAGCTAAAGAGCATCTATGTAAGAGATGCTGTGGTTTGTTACAGTTTCATATTCTGAGTTCAAGTAGATATGGTCCTTAGGAGTAGGAAACACAGTTCATTTTTTAGGACATGCTCATATTTCTTGCTGTATTGCAGACTCTGGACAGAAGAGGATCCTTCTTGCTTTAAAACAGAGGATGTTTCATGGATGAGAACACTGGTCTGAATTTTCCATCAGAAACGGGGTTAAACCAAAGGCTCTGTGTATTCTTATAATCAAGATCATTTCCGGTACACCCAGTGATTTTTCGGCTCAAATGTATTTACACAGTTCACGATCCCAACACGATTTTCACTATAAACAAAAGAGCATCTATGTAACACATGCTGAGGTTTGTTACACTTTCATAAGCAGAGTTTAACTAGATATGGTCCGTATGAGTAAGAAACACAGTTCTTTTTTTCTGGGCATGCTCATGTTTCTTGCTTTATTGGAGACGCTGGAAGAAGAGCATGCTTCTTCCGTTAAAACAGACTATGCTTCATGGATGAGAACACTGGTCTGAATTTTCCTTCAGAAGCAGACTTAAACCAAAGTCTCTGTGTCTTCCTATAAACAAAGGTTCATTTCTGGTAAACCCAGTGATTTTTCGGCTCAAATGAATTTACACAGTTCACAAACCCAACACATTTGTCACTATTAAGTAAAGAGCATCTATGTAAGACATGCTGTGGTTTGTTAAAGTTTCATAAGCAGAGTTCAACTAGATATGGTCCGTTAGAGTAGGAAACACAGTTCTTTTTTGCTGGGCATGCTCATGTTTCTTGCTCTATTGGAGACACTGGAAGAAGAGCATGCTTCTTGCGTTGTATCAGAGTATGTTTCATGTATGAGAACACTGGTCTGTATTTTTCTTCAGAAACGGAGTTAAACCAAAGTCTCTGTGTCTTCCTACAAGCAAGTGTTCATATCCGGTAATCACAGTGATTTTTCGGCTCAAATGAATTTACACAGTTCATGAACCTAACACGTTTTTCACTATTAATTAAAGAGCAACTATGTAATAGATGCTGTGGTTTGTTACACTTTCATAAGCAGAGTTTAACTAGATATGGTCCGTAAGAGTAGAAAGACAGATCTTTTTTTCTTGGCATGCTCATGTTTCTTGCTATATTGGAGACGCTGGAAAGAAAAGCATGCCTCTGCCGTTAAAACAGTCTATGTTTCATGGATGAGAACACTCGTGTGAATTTTCCTTCAGAAATAGAGTTAAACCAAAGGCTCTTTGTCTTCTTATAAGCAAGAGTCATTTCCGGTACACCCAGTGATTTTTCGACTCAAATGAATTTATTCAGTTCAGGAACCCAACACGATTTTCACTATTAAATAAAGAGCATCTATGTAACACATGCTGCGGTTTGTTACAGTTTAATAAGCTGAGTTCAACTAGATATGGTCCGTATGAGTAGGAAACACAGTTCTTTTTTTCTGGGCATGCTCATGTTTCTTGCTGTATTAGAGACGCTGGAAAGAAGAGCATGCTCTTTGCGTTAAAACAGAGGGTGTTTCATGGATGAGATCTCTGATGTGAATTTCCCTTCACAAACGGACTGAAACCAAAGCCTCTGTGTCTTCCTACAAGCAAGAGTTCATTTCCGGTAAACCCAGTGATTTTTCGGCTCAAATGAATTTACACAGTTCTTGAAACCAACAAGTTTTTCACTATTAACTAAAGAGCATCTATTTAACACATGCTGTGGTTTGTTACAGTTTCATAAGCAGAGTTCAACTAGATATGGTCCATATGAATAGGAAACACAGTTCTTTTTTTGTGGGCATGCTCATGTTTCTTGCTGTGTTGGAGACGCTGGAAAGAAGAGCATGTTTCTTGCTTTAAACCAGAGTATGTTTCATGGATGAGAACACTGGTCTGAATTTTCCTTCAGAAACGGAGTTAAACCAAAGGCTCTTTGTCTTCTTATAAGCAAGAGTCATTTCCGGTACACCCAGTGATTTTTCGGCTCAAATGAATTTACACAGTTCACGAACACAACACGATTTTCACTATTAAATAAAGAGCATGTATGTAACCCATGCTGTGGTTTGTTACAGTTTCATAAGCAGAGTTCAACTAGATATGGTCCGTATGAGTAGGAAACACAGTTCTTTTTTTCTGGGCATGCTCATGTGTCTTGCTGTATTAGAGACGCTGGACAGAAGAGGATGCATCTTGCGTTAAAACAGAGGGTGTTTCATGGATGAGATCTCTGATGTGAATTTCCCTTCACGAACGGAGTGAAACCAAAGCCTCTGTGTCTTCCTACAAGCAAGAGTTCATTTCCGGTAAACCCAGTGATTTTTCGGCTCAAATGAATTTACACAGTTCACGAATCCAACATGTTTTTCACTATTAACTAAAGAGCATCTATGTAGGAGATGCTGTGGTTTGTTACAGTTTCATATTCTGAGTTCAAGTAGATATGGTCCTTAGGAGTAGGAAACACAGTTCATTTTTTCAGGACATGCTCATATTTCTTGCTGTATTGCAGACTCTGGACAGAAGAGGATCCTTCTTGCTTTAAAACAGGGGGTGTTTCATGGATGAGAACACTGGTCTGAATTTTCCTTCAGAAACGGGGTTAAACCAAAGGCTCTGTGTATCCTTACAATCAAGATCATTTCCGGTACACCCAGTGATTTTTCGGCTCAAATGTATTTACACAGTTCACGAACCCAACACGATTTTCACTATAAACAAAAGAGCATCTAAGTAACACATGCTGTGGTTTGTTACAGTTTCATAAGCAGAGTTCAACTAGATATGGTCCGTATGAGTAGGAAACACAGTTCTTATTTTCTGTGCATGCTCATTTTTCTTGCTGTATTGGAGGCGCTTGAAGAAGAGCATGCTTCTTGCATTGTAACAGAGTATGTTTCATGGAAGGGAACACTGGTCTGAATTTTCCTTCAGAAACGGAGTTAAACCAAAGTCTCTGTGTCTTCCTACAAGCAAGAGTTCATTTCCGGTGAACCCAGTGATTTTTCGGCTCAAAGGAATTTACACAGTTCTTGAACCCAACAGGATTTTCAGTATCAACTAAAGAACATCTATGTAAGAGATGCTGTAGTTTGTTACAGTTTCATAAGCAGAGTTCAACTAGATATGGTCCGTATGAGTAGGAAACACAGTTCTTTTTTTCTGGGCATGCTCATGTTTCTTGCTGTATTAGAGACACTGGAAAGAAGAGCATGCCCTTTGCGTTAAAACAGAGTGTGTTTCATGGATGAGAACACTGGTCTGAATTTTCCTTCAGAAACGGAGTTAAACCAAAGTCTCTGTGTCCTCCTACAAGCAAGAGTTCATATCCAGTAAACCCAGTGATTTTTCGGCTCAAATGAATTTACACAGTTCTTGAAACCAACAAGTTTTTCACTATTAACTAAAGAGCATCTATGTAACACATGCTGTGGTTTGTTACAGTTTCATAAGCAGAGTTCAACTAGATATGGTCCGTATGAGTAGGAAACACAATTCTTTTTTTCTGGGCAAGCTAATGTTTTTTGCTGTATTGCAGACTCTCGAAAAAAGAGGAAGCTTCTTGCGTTAAAACAGAGGGTGTTTCATGGATGAGAACACTGGTCTGAATTTCCCTTCAAAAACGGAGTTAAACCAAAGTCTCTGTGTCTTCCTACAAGAAAGAGTTCATTTCCGGTAACCCCAGTGATTTTTCGGCTCAAATGAATTTACACAGTTCACGAACCCAACACATTTTTCACTATTAACTAAAGAGCATCTATATAAGAGATGCTGTGGTTTGTTACAGTTTCATGAGCAGAGTTCAACTAGATATGGTCCATATGAGTAGGAAACACAGCTCTTTTTTTCTGGACATGCTCATATTTCTTGCTGTATTTCAGACTCTGGACAGAGGAGGATGCTTATTGCGTTAAAACAGAGGGTGTTTCATGGATGAGATCACTGGTCTGAATTTGCCTTCAGAAACGGAGTTAAACCAAAGGCTCTTTGTCTTCTTATAAGCAAGAGTCATTTCCGGTACACCCAGTGATTTTTGGGCTCAAATGAATTTACACAGTTCACGAACACAACACGATTTTCACTATTAACTAAAGAGCATCTATGTAACACATGCTGTGGTTTGTTACAGTTTCATAAGCAGAGTTCAACTAGATATGATCCATATGAGTAGGAAACACACTTCTTTTTTTCTGGGCATGCTCATGTTTCTTGCTCTATTAGAGACGCTGGAAAGAAGAGCATGCTCTTTGCGTTAAAGCAGGGGGTGTTTCATGGATGAGATCTCTGGTGTGCATTTCCCTTCACAAACGGAGTGAAACCAAAGCCTCTGTGTCTTCCCACAAGCAAGAGTTCATTTCCGGTAAACCCAGTGATTTTTCGACTCAAATGAATTTACACAGTTCACGAATCCATCATGTTTTTCACTATTAACTAAAGAGCATCTATGTAAGAGATTCTGTGGTTTGTTACAGTTTCATAATCATAGTTCATGTAGATATGGTCCGTATGAGTAGGAAACACAGTTCATTTTTTCAGGACATGCTCATATTTCTTGCTGTATTGCAGACTCTGGACAGATCAAATCCTTCTTGCTTTAAAACAGAGGGTGTTTCACGGATGAGAACAGTGGTCTTAATTTTCCTTCAGAAACGGGGTTAAACCAAAGGCTCTGTGTATTCTTATAATCAAGATCATTTCCGGTACACCCATTGATTTTTCGGCTTAAATGAATTTACACAGTTCACGAATCCATCATGTTTTTCACTATTAACTAAAGAGCATCTATGTAAGAGATGCTGTGGTTTGTTACAGTTTCATAAGCAGATTCACCTAGATATGGTCCTTATGATTAGGAAACACAGTTCTTTTTTTCTGGGCATGCTCATGTTTTTTGCTGTATTGCAGACTCTCGAAAAAAGAGGAAGCTTCTTGTGTTAAAACAGAGGGTGTTTCATGGATGAGAACACTGGTCTGAATTTCCCTTCAAAAACGGAGTTAAAAAAAAGTCTCTGTGTCTTCCTACAAGACAGAGTTCATTTCCAGTAAACACAGTGATTTTTCGGCTCAAATGAATTTACACAGTTCACGAACCTAACACGTTTTTCACTATTAACTAAAGAGCAACTATGTAAGAGATGATGTGGTTTGTTACACTTTCATAATCAGAGTTTAACTAGATATTGTCCTTATGAGTAAGAAACACAGTTCTTTTTTTCTGGGCATGCTCATGTTTCTTGCTTTAATGGAGATGCTGGAAAGAAGAGCATGCTTCTTCCATTAAAACAGACTATGTTTCATGGATGAGAACACTGGTCTGAATTTTCCTTCAGAAACGGAGTAAAACCAAAGCCTCTGTGTCTTCCTACAAGCAAGTGTTCATTTCCGGTAAACCCAGTGATTTTTCGGCTCAAATGAATTTACACACTTCATGAACCCAACACGTTTACCAATATTATTTAAAGAGCTTTTATGTAAGAGATGCTGTGGTTTCTTACAGTTTCATAAGCAAAGATTAACTATCTATGGTCCGTATGAGTAGGAAACACAGTTCTTTTTTTCTGGGCATGCTCATGTTTCTTGCTGTATTAGAGACGCTGGAAGAAGAGCATGCTTCTTGCGTTGTAACAGAGTATGTTTCATGGATGAGAACACTGGTCTGAATTTTCCTTCAGAAGCAGACTTAAACCAAATTCTCTGTGTCTGCCTACAAGCAAGAGTTCATTTCCGGTAAACCCAGTGATTTTTCGGCTCAAATGAATTTACACAGTTCACGAACCCAACACATTTTTCACTATTAACTAAAGAGCATCTATGTAAGAGATGCTGTGGTTTGTTAGAGTTTCATAATCAGAGTTCAAGTAGATATGGTCCGTATGAGTAGGAAACCCAGATCATTTTTTCTGGACATGCTCATATTTCTTGCTGTATTGCAGACTCTGGACAGAAGAGGATGCTTCTTGCGTTAAAACAGAGGGTGTTTCATGGATGAGAACACTGGTCTGAATTTTCCTTCAGAAATGGAGTTAAACCAAAGGCTCTTTGTCTTCTTATAAGCAAGAGTCATTTCCGGTACACCCAGTGATTTTTTGGCTCAAATGAATTTACACAGTTTACGAACACAACACGATTTTCACTATTACCTAAAGAGCATCTATGCAACACATGCTGTGGTTTGTTACAGTTTCATAAGCAGAGTTCAACTAGATATGATCCGTATGAGTAGGAAACACGGTTCTTTTTTTCTGGGTATGCTCATGTTTCTTGCTGTATTAGAGACGCTGGAAAGGAGAGCATGCTCTTTGCGTTAAAACAGAGGGTGTTTCATGGATGAGATCTCTGGTTTGAATTTCCCTTCACAATCGGAGTGAAACCCAAGCCTCTGTGTCTTCCTACAAGCAAGAGTTCATTTCCGGTAAACCCAGTGATTTTTCGACTCAAATGAATTTACACAGTTCACGAACCCAACACATTTTTCACTATTAACTAAAGAGCATCTATGTAAGAGATGCTGTGGTTTGTTACAGTTTCATAATCATAGTTCAAGTAGATATGGTCCGTATGAGTAGGAAACACAGTTCATTTTTTCAGGACATGCTCATATTTCTTGCTGTATTGCAGACTCTGGACAGAAGAGGATCCTTCTTGCTTTAAAACAGAGGGTGTTTCACGGATGAGAACCGTGGACTTAATTTTCCTTCAGAAACGGGGTTAAACCAAAGGCTCTGTGCATTCTTATAATCAAGATCATTTCCGGTACACCCAGTGATTTTACGGCTGAAATGAATTTACACAGTTCAACGAACCCAACACGATTTTCACTATAAACAAAAGAGCATCTATGTAAGAGATGCTGTGGTTTGTTACAGTTTCATAAGCAGAGTTCAACTAGATATTTTCCGTATGAGTAGGAAACACAGTTCTTTTTTTCTGGGCATGCTCATGTTTTTTGCTCTATTGCAGACTCTGGAAAGAAGAGGAAGCTTCTTGCGTTAAAACAGAGGGTGTTTCATGGATGAGAACACTGGTCTGAATTGCCCTTCAAAAATGGAGTTAAAAAAAGCCTCTGTGTCTTCCTACATGCAAGAGTTCATTTCCTGTAAACCCAGGGGTTTTTCTGCTCAAATGAATTTACACAGTTCATGAACCTAACACGTTTTTCACTATTAACTAAAGAGTAACTATGTCAGAGATGCTGTGGTTTGTTACACTTTCATAAGCAGAGTTCAACTAGATATTTTCCGTATGAGTAGGAAACACAGTTCTTTTTTTCTATGCATGCTCATGTTTTTTGCTCTATTGCAGACTCTGGAAAGAAGAGGAAGCTTCTTGCGTTAAAACAGAGGGTGTTTCATGGATGAGAACACTGGTCTGAATTTCCCTTCAAAAATGGAGTTAAACCAAAGCCTCTGTGTCTTCCTACAAGCAAGAGTTCATTTCCAGTAAACCCAGGGGTTTTTCGGCTCAAATGAAATTACACAGTTCACGAACCCAACACGTTTTTCACTATTAACTAAAGAGCATCTATGTAAGAGATGCTCTGGTTTGTTAGAGTTTCATAATCAGAGTTCAACTAGATATGGTCCGTATGAGTAGGAAACACAGTTATTATTTTCTGGGCATGCTCATGTTTCTTGCTGTATTAGGGACGCAGGAAAGAAGAGCATGCTCTTTGCGTTAAAACAGAGTGTGTTTCATGGATGAGACCTCTGGTCTGAATTTCCCTTCACAAAAGGAGTTAAACCAAAGCCTCTGTCCTCCTACAAGCAAGAGTTCATTTCCGGAAAACCCAGTGATTTTTCGGCTCCAAAGAATTTAAACAGTTCACGAACCCAAAACGTTTTTCACTATAAACGAAAGAGCATATATGTAAGTGATTCGGTGGTTTTTACAGTTTCATAAGCAGAGTTCAACTAGATATGGTCCGAATGAGTAGGAAACACAGGTCTTTTTTTCTGGGCATGCTCATGTTTCTTGCTGTATTGGAGACGCTGCAAAGAAGACCAAGCTTCTTGCGCTAAAACAGAGTATGTTTCATGGATGAGAACACTGGTCTGAATTTTCCTTCAGAAACGGAGTTAAACCAAAGTCTCTGTGTCTTCCTACAAACTAGTGTTCATTTCCGGTAAACCCAGTGATTTTTTGGCTCAAATGAATTTACACAGTTCATGAACCCAACACGTTTATCACTATTATCTAAAGAGCATCTATGTAAGAGATGCTGTGGTTTGTTACAGTTTCATAATCAGCGTTCAAGTAGATATGGTCGGTATGAGTAGGAAACCCAGTTCATTTTTTCTGGACATGCTCATATTGTTTGCTGTATTGCAGACTCTGGACAGAAGAGGATGCTTCTTGCGTTAAAACAGAGGGTTTTTCATGGATGAGAACACTGGTCTGAATTTGCCTTCAGAAACGGAGTTAAACCAAAGGCTCTTTGTCTTCTTATAAGCAAGAGTCATTTCCGGTACACCCAGTGATTTTTCGGCTCAAATGAATTTACACAGTTCATGAACACAACACGATTTTCACTATTAACTAAAGAGCATCTATGTAACACATGCTGTGGTTTTTACAGTTTCATAAGCAGAGTTCAACTAGATATGATAATATGAGTAGGAAACACAGTTCTTTTTTTCTGGGCATGCTCATGTTTCTTGCTGTATTAGAGACACTGGAAAGGAGAGCATGCTCTTTGCGTTAAAACAGAGGGTGTTTCATGGATGAGATCTCTGGTGTGAATTTCCCTTCACAAACGGAGTGAAACCCAAGCCTCTGTGTCTTCCTACAAGCAAGAGTTCATTTCCGGTAAACCCAGTGATTTTTCGACTCAAATGAATTTACACAGTTCACGAATCCAACATGTTTTTCAGTATTAATTAAAGAGCATCTATGTAAGAGATGCTGTGGTTTGTTCCAGTTTCATAATCAGAGTTCAAGTAGATATGGTACGTATGAGTAAGAAACACAGTTCATTTTTTCAGGACATGGTCATATTTCTTGCTGTATTGCAAATTCTGGACAGAAGAGGAAGCTTCTTGCGTTAAAACAGAGTATGTTTCATGGATGAGATCACTGGTCTGAATTTGCCTTCAGAAACGGAGTTAAACCAAAGGCTCTTTGTCTTCTTATAAGCAAGAGTCATTTCCGGTACACCCAGTGATTTTTGGGCTCAAATGAATTTACACAGTTCACGAACACAACACGATTTTCACTATTAACTAAAGAGCATCTATGTAACACATGCTGTGGTTTGTTACAGTTTCATAAGCAGAGTTCAACTAGATATGATCCATATGAGTAGGAAACACACTTCTTTTTTTCTGGGCATGCTCATGTTTCTTGCTCTATTAGAGACGCTGGAAAGAAGAGCATGCTCTTTGCGTTAAAACAGGGGGTGTTTCATGGATGAGATCTCTGGTGTGCATTTCCCTTCACAAACGGAGTGAAACCAAAGCCTCTGTGTCTTCCCACAAGCAAGAGTTCATTTCCGGTAAACCCAGTGATTTTTCGGCTCAAATGAATTTACACAGTTCACGAATCCATCATGTTTTTCACTATTAACTAAAGAGCATCTATGTAAGATATTCTGTGGTTTGTTACAGTTTCATAATCATAGTTCATGTAGATATGGTCCGTATGAGTAGGAAACACAGTTCATTTTTTCAGGACATGCTCATATTTCTTGCTGTATTGCAGACTCTGGACAGATCAAATCCTTCTTGCTTTAAAACAGAGGGTGTTTCACGGATGAGAACAGTGGTCTTAATTTTCCTTCAGAAACGGGGTTAAACCAAAGGCTCTGTGTATTCTTATAATCAAGATCATTTCCGGTACACCCATTGATTTTTCGGCTTAAATGAATTTACACAGTTCACGAATCCATCATGTTTTTCACTATTAACTAAAGAGCATCTATGTAAGAGATGCTGTGGTTTGTTACAGTTTCATAAGCAGATTCACCTAGATATGGTCCTTATGATTAGGAAACACAGTTCTTTTTTTCTGGGCATGCTCATGTTTTTTGCTGTATTGCAGACTCTCGAAAAAAGAGGAAGCTTCTTGTGTTAAAACAGAGGGTGTTTCATGGATGAGAACACTGGTCTGAATTTCCCTTCAAAAACGAAGTTAAAAAAAAGTCTCTGTGTCTTCCTACAAGAAAGAGTTCATTTCCAGTAAACACAGTGATTTTTCGGCTCAAATGAATTTACACAGTTCACGAACCTAACACGTTTTTCACTATTAACTAAAGAGCAACTATGTAAGAGATGATGTGGTTTGTTACACTTTCATAATCAGAGTTTAACTAGATATTGTCCTTATGAGTAAGAAACACAGTTCTTTTTTTCTGGGCATGCTCATGTTTCTTGCTTTAATGGAGATGCTGGAAAGAAGAGCATGCTTCTTCCATTAAAACAGACTATGTTTCATGGATGAGAACACTGGTCTGAATTTTCCTTCAGAAACGGAGTAAAACCAAAGCCTCTGTGTCTTCCTACAAGCAAGTGTTCATTTCCGGTAAACCCAGTGATTTTTCGGCTCAAATGAATTTACACACTTCATGAACCCAACACGTTTACCAATATTATTTAAAGAGCTTTTATGTAAGAGATGCTGTGGTTTCTTACAGTTTCATAAGCAAAGATTAACTATCTATGGTCCGTATGAGTAGGAAACACAGTTCTTTTTTTCTGGGCATGCTCATGTTTCTTGCTGTATTAGAGACGCTGGAAGAAGAGCATGCTTCTTGCGTTGTAACAGAGTATGTTTCATGGATGAGAACACTGGTCTGAATTTTCCTTCAGAAGCAGACTTAAACCAAATTCTCTGTGTCTGCCTACAAGCAAGAGTTCATTTCCGGTAAACCCAGTGATTTTTCGGCTCAAATGAATTTACACAGTTCACGAACCCAACACATTTTTCACTATTAACTAAAGAGCATCTATGTAAGAGATGCTGTGGTTTGTTAGAGTTTCATAATCAGAGTTCAAGTAGATATGGTCCGTATGAGTAGGAAACCCAGATCATTTTTTCTGGACATGCTCATATTTCTTGCTGTATTGCAGACTCTGGACAGAAGAGGATGCTTCTTGCGTTAAAACAGAGGGTGTTTCATGGATGAGAACACTGGTCTGAATTTTCCTTCAGAAATGGAGTTAAACCAAAGGCTCTTTGTCTTCTTATAAGCAAGAGTCATTTCCGGTACACCCAGTGATTTTTTGGCTCAAATGAATTTACACAGTTTACGAACACAACACGATTTTCACTATTACCTAAAGAGCATCTATGTAACACATGCTGTGGTTTGTTACAGTTTCATAAGCAGAGTTCAACTAGATATGATCCGTATGAGTAGGAAACACGGTTCTTTTTTTCTGGGTATGCTCATGTTTCTTGCTGTATTAGAGACGCTGGAAAGGAGAGCATGCTCTTTGCGTTAAAACAGAGGGTGTTTCATGGATGAGATCTCTGGTTTGAATTTCCCTTCACAAACGGAGTGAAACCCAAGCCTCTGTGTCTTCCTACAAGCAAGAGTTCATTTCCGGTAAACCCAGTGATTTTTCGACTCAAATGAATTTACACAGTTCACGAACCCAACACATTTTTCACTATTAACTAAAGAGCATCTATGTAAGAGATGCTGTGATTTGTTACAGTTTCATAATCATATTTCAAGTAGATATGGTCCGTATGAGTAGGAAACACAGTTCATTTTTTCAGGACATGCTCATATTTCTTGCTGTATTGCAGACTCTGGACAGAAGAGGATCCTTCTTGCTTTAAAACAGAGGGTGTTTCACGGATGAGAACCGTGGTCTTAATTTTCCTTCAGAAACGGGGTTAAACCAAAGGCTCTGTGCATTCTTATAATCAAGATCATTTCCGGTACACCCAGTGATTTTACGGCTGAAATGAATTTACACAGTTCAACGAACCCAACACGATTTTCACTATAAACAAAAGAGCATCTATGTAAGAGATGCTGTGGTTTGTTACAGTTTCATAAGCAGAGTTCAACTAGATATTTTCCGTATGAGTAGGAAACACAGTTCTTTTTTTCTGGGCATGCTCATGTTTTTTGCTCTATTGCAGACTCTGGAAAGAAGAGGAAGCTTCTTGCGTTAAAACAGAGGGTGTTTCATGGATGAGAACACTGGTCTGAATTGCCCTTCAAAAATGGAGTTAAAAAAAGCCTCTGTGTCTTCCTACATGCAAGAGTTCATTTCCTGTAAACCCAGGGGTTTTTCTGCTCAAATGAATTTACACAGTTCATGAACCTAACACGTTTTTCACTATTAACTAAAGAGTAACTATGTCAGAGATGCTGTGGTTTGTTACACTTTCATAAGCAGAGTTCAACTAGATATTTTCCGTATGAGTAGGAAACACAGTTCTTTTTTTCTATGCATGCTCATGTTTTTTGCTCTATTGCAGACTCTGGAAAGAAGAGGAAGCTTCTTGCGTTAAAACAGAGGGTGTTTCATGGATGAGAACACTGGTCTGAATTTCCCTTCAAAAATGGAGTTAAACCAAAGCCTCTGTGTCTTCCTACAAGCAAGAGTTCATTTCCAGTAAACCCAGGGGTTTTTCGGCTCAAATGAAATTACACAGTTCACGAATCCAACACGTTTTTCACTATTAACTAAAGAGCATCTATGTAAGAGATGCTCTGGTTTGTTAGAGTTTCATAATCAGAGTTCAACTAGATATGGTCCGTATGAGTAGGAAACACAGTTATTATTTTCTGGGCATGCTCATGTTTCTTGCTGTATTAGAGACGCAGGAAAGAAGAGCATGCTCTTTGCGTTAAAACAGAGTGTGTTTCATGGATGAGACCTCTGGTCTGAATTTCCCTTCACAAAAGGAGTTAAACCAAAGCCTCTGTCCTCCTACAAGCAAGAGTTCATTTCCGGAAAACCCAGTGATTTTTCGGCTCCAAAGAATTTAAACAGTTCACGAACCCAAAACGTTTTTCACTATAAACGAAAGAGCATATATGTAAGTGATTCGGTGGTTTTTACAGTTTCATAAGCAGAGTTCAACTAGATATGGTCCGAATGAGTAGGAAACACAGGTCTTTTTTTCTGGGCATGCTCATGTTTCTTGCTGTATTGGAGACGCTGCAAAGAAGACCAAGCTTCTTGCGCTAAAACAGAGTATGTTTCATGGATGAGAACACTGGTCTGAATTTTCCTTCAGAAACGGAGTTAAACCAAAGTCTCTGTGTCTTCCTACAAACTAGTGTTCATTTCCGGTAAACCCAGTGATTTTTTGGCTCAAATGAATTTACACAGTTCATGAACCCAACACGTTTATCACTATTATCTAAAGAGCATCTATGTAAGAGATGCTGTGGTTTGTTACAGTTTCATAATCAGCGTTCAAGTAGATATGGTCCGTATGAGTAGGAAACCCAGTTCATTTTTTCTGGACATGCTCATATTGTTTGCTGTATTGCAGACTCTGGACAGAAGAGGATGCTTCTTGCGTTAAAACAGAGGGTGTTTCATGGATGAGAACACTGGTCTGAATTTGCCTTCAGAAACGGAGTTAAACCAAAGGCTCTGTGTCTTCTTATAAGCAAGAGTCATTTCCGGTACACCCAGTGATTTTTCGGCTCAAATGAATTTACACAGTTCACGAACACAACACGATTTTCACTATTAACTAAAGAGCATCTATGTAACACATGCTGTGGTTTTTACAGTTTCATAAGCAGAGTTCAAGTAGATATGATCCGTATGAGTAGGAAACACAGTTCTTTTTTTCTGGGCATGGTCATATTTCTTGCTGTATTGCAAATTCTGGACAGAAGAGGAAGCTTCTTGCGTTAAAACAGAGTATGTTTCATGGATGAGAACACTGGTGTGAATTTTCCTTCAGAAACGGAGTTAAAACAAAGGCTCTGTGTCTTCTTATAAGCAAGAGTCATTTCCGGTAAACACAGTGATTTTTCGGCTCAAATGAATTTACACAGTTCATGAACCTAACACGTTTTTCACTATAAACTAAAGAGCAACTATGTAAGAGATGCTGTGGATAGTTACACTTTCATAAGCAGAGTTTAATTAGATATGGTCCGTAAGAGTAGGAAACACAGTTCTTTTTTTCTGGGCCTGCTCATGTTTCTTGCTGTATTGGAGACACTAGAAGAAGAGCATGCTTCTTGTGTTGTAACAGAGTATGTTTCATGGATGAGAACACTGGTCTGAATTTTACTTCAGAAACGGAGTTGAACCAAAGTCTCTGTGTATTCCTAAAAGAAAGAGTTCATTTACGGTAAACCCAGTGATTTTTCGGCTCAAATGAATTTACACAGTTCGCGAACCCAACACGTTTTTCACTATTAACAAAAGAGCATCCATGAAAGAGATGCTGTGGTTTGTTGCAGTTTCATGAGCAGAGTTCATCTAGATATGGTCCATATGAGTAGGAAACCCAGTTCATTTTTTCTGGACATGCTCATATGTCTTGCTGTATTGCAGACTCTGGACAGAAGAGGATGCTCTTTGCGTTAAAACAGAGGGTGTTTCATGGATGAGATCTCTGGTGTGAATTTCCCTTCCCAAACGTAGTGCAAGCCAAGCCTCTGTGTCTTCCTACAAGCAAGAGTTCTTGTCCGGTAAACCCAGTGATTTTTTGGATAAATGAATTTACACAGGTCTTGAAACTAACAAGTTTTTCACTATAAACTAAAGAGCATCTATGTAAGAGATGCTGTGGTTTGTTGCAGTTTCATAAGCAGAGTTCAACTAGATATGGTCCGAATGAGTAGGAAACACAGTTCTTTTTTTCTCGGCATGCTCATGTTTCTTCCTGTATTAGAGACGCTGGAAAGAGGAGCATGCTTTTTGCTTTAAAACAGAGTGTGTTTCATGGATGAGAACTCTGATGTGAATTTCCCTTCACAAACGGAGTTAAACTTAGGCCTCTGTGTCTTCCTACAAGCAAGAGTTCATTTCCGGAAAACCCAGTGATTTTTCCGCTCAAATGAATTTACACAGTTCACGACCCAACATGATTTTCACTATTAACTAAAGAGCAGCAATGTAAGAGATGCTGTGGTTTGTTACAGTTTCATAATCAGAGTTCAAGTAGACATGGTCCGTATGAGTAGGAAACACAGTTCATTTTTTCTGCACATGCTCATTTTTCTTGCTGTATTGGAGACGCTGGAAAGAAGAGCATGCTTCTTCCGTTAAAACAGAGGATGTTTCATGGATGAGAACACTGGTCTGAATTTTGCTACAGAAACGGAGTTAAACCAAAGTCTCTGTGTCTTCCTACAAGCAAGAGTTCATTTCCGGTAAACCCAGTGATTTTTAGGCTCAAATGAATTTACACAGTTCACGAACCCAACACATTTTTCACTATTAACTAAAGAGCATCTATGTAAGAGATGCTGTGGTTTGTTACAGTTTCATAAGCAGAGTTCAACTAGATATGGTCCGTATGATTAGGAAACACAGTTCTTTTTTTCTGGGCATGCTCATGTTTCTTGCTGTATTGGAGACTCTGGACAGAAGAGGATGCTTCTTGCGTTAAAACAGCGGGTGTTTCATGGATGAGCACACTGGTCTGAATTTCCCTTCAAAAACGTAGTTAAACCAAAGTCTCTGTGTCTCCCTACAAGCAAGAGTTCATTTCCGGTGAACCCAGTGATTTTTCGGCTCAAAGGAATTTACACAGTTCTTGAACCCAACAGGATTTTCAGTATCAACTAAAAGAGGATCTAGTAAGAGATGCTGTGGTTTGTTACAGTTTCATAAGCAGTGATTAACTAGATATGGTCCGTATGAGTAGGAAACACAGTTCTTTTTTTCTGGGCATGCTCATGTTTCTTGCTGTATTGGAGACGCTGGAAGAAGAGCATGCTTCTTGCGCTGTAACAGAGTATGTTTCATGGATGAGAACACTGGTCTCAATTTTCCTTCAGAAACGGAGTTCAACCAAAGGTTTTGTGTCTTCTTATAAGCAAGAGTCACTTCCGGTACACCCAGTGATTTTTCGGCCCAAATGAATTTACACAGTTCTTGAAACCAACAAGTTTTTCACTATTAACTAAAGAACATCTATGTAACACATTCTGTGTTTTGTTACAGTTTCATAAGCAGAGTTTAACTAGATATGGTCCATAGGAGAACGAAAGACAGTTCTTTTTTCCTGGGCATTCTCATGTTTCTCGCAGTATTGGAGACACTGGAAGAGGAGCATGCTTCTTGCGTTGTATCAGAGTATGTTTCATGGATGAGATCTCTGGTGTGAATTTCCCTTCACAAACAGAGTGAAACCAAAGCCTCTGTGTCTTCCTACAAGCAAGAGTTCATTTCCGGTAAACCCAGTGAAATTTCGGCTCAAATGAATTCACACAGTTTTCGAATCCAACATGTTTTTCACTATTAACTAAAGCGCATCTATGTAAGAGATGCTGTGGTTTGTTACAGTTTCATAATCAGAGTTCAAGTAGATATGGTCCGAATGAGTAGGAAACACAGTTCTTTTTTTCTGGGTATGCTCATGTTTCTTCCTGTATTAGAGACGCTGGAAAGAGGAGCATGCTCTTTGCTTTTAAACAGAGTGTGTTTCATGGATGAGAACTCTGATGTGAATTTCCCTTCACAAATGGAGTTAAACCTAAGCCTCTGTGTCTTCCTACAAGCAAGAGTTCATTTCCGGAAAACCCAGTGATTTTTCCGCTCAAATGAATTTACACAGTTCACGACCCAACACGATTTTCACTATTAACTAAAGAGCATCTATGTAACACATGCTGTGGTTTGTTACAGTTTCATAAGCAGAGTTCAACTAGATATGGTCTGTATGAATAGGAAACACAGTTAATTTTTTTCAGGGCATGCTATTGTTTCATGCTGTATTGGAGAAGCTGGAAAGAAGAGCATTCTTCTTGCGTTAAAACAGAGGGTGTTTCATGGATGCGCACACTGGTCTGACTTTCCCTTCACTACCGGAGTTTAACCAAAGCCTCTGTGTCTTCCTACAAACAAGAGAACACTTCCGGTGAACCCAGTGATTTTTCGGTTCTAATGAATTTACACAGTTCACGAACCCAACACGTTTTTCACTATAAACAAAAGAGCATATTTGTAAGAGATGCTGTGGTTTGTTACAGTTTCATAATCAGAGTTTAACTAGATATGGTCCGTATGAGTAAGAAACACACTTCTTTTTTTCTGGGCATGCTCCTGTTTCTTGCTGTATTGGAGATGCTGGAAAGAAGAGCATGCTTCTTGCGTTAAAACAGAGTATGTTTCATGGATGAGAACACCGGTCTGAATTTTCCATAAGAAACGGAGTTAAACCAAGGGCTCTGTGTCTTCCTACAAGCAAGAGTTCATATCCGGTAAACCCAGTGATTTTACGGCTTAAATGAATTTACACAGTTCTTGAACCCAAAAGGATTTTCACTATTAAGTAAAGAGCATCTATGTAACACATGCTGTGGTTTGTTCCAGTTTCATAAGCAGAGTTCAACTAGATATGGTCCGAATGAGTAGGAAACACAGTTCTTTTTTTCTGGGCATGCTCATGTTTCTTCCTGTATTAGAGACGCTGGAAAGAGGAGCATGCTCTTTGCTTTAAAACAGAGTATGTTTCATGGATGAGAACTCTGATGTGAATTTCCCTTCACAAACGGAGTTAAACCTAAGGCTCTGTGTCTTCCTACAAGCAAGAGTTCATTTCCAGAAAACCCAGTGATTTTTCCGCTCAAATGAATTTACACAGTTCACGACCCAACAGGATTTTCACTATTAACTAAAGAGCAGCAATGTAAGAGATGCTGTGGTTTGTTACAGTTTCATAATCAGAGTTCAAGTAGACATGGTCCGTATGAGTAGGAAACACAGTTCATTTTTTCTGGACATGCTCATATTTCTTGCTGTATTGGAGACGCTGGAAGAAGAGCATGCTTCTTGCGTTTTATCAGAGTATGTTTCATGGATGAGAACACTGTTCTGAATTTTCCTTCAGAAACGGAGTTAAACCAAAGTCTATGTGTCTTCCTATAAGCAAGAGTTCATATCAGGTAAACCCAGTGATTTTTCGGCTCAAATGAATTTACACAGTTCATGAACCTAACACGTTTTTCACTATTAACTAAAGAGCAACTATGTAAGAGTGGCTGTGGTTTGTTTCAGTTTCATGAGCAGAGTTCACCTAGATATGGTCCGTATGAGTAGGAAACACAGTTCTTTTTTTCTGGACATGCTCATATTTCTTGCTGTATTGCAGTCTCTGGACAGAAGAGGATGCTTTTTTCGTTAAAACAGAGGGTGTTTCATGGATGAGAACACTGGTCTGAATTTCCTTTCACAAACGGAGTTAAACCAAAGCCTCTGTGTCTTCCTATAAGTAAGAGTTCATTTCCGGTAAACCCAGGGATTTTTGGGCTCAAATGAATTTACACAGTTCATGAACCCAACACGTTTTTCACTATTAATTAAAGTGCATCTATGTAACACATGCTGTGGTTTGTTAAATTTCATAAGCAGAGTTCAACTATATATGGTCCGTATGAGTAGGAAACACAGTTCATTTTTCTGGACATGCTCTTATTTCTTGCTGTTTTGCAGATTCTGGACAGAACATGATGCTTCTTGTGTTAAAACAGAGGGTGTTTCAGGGATGAGAACACTGGTCTGAATTTCCCTTCACAAACGGAGTTAAATAAAAGGCTCTTTGTCTTCTTACAAGCAAGAGTTCATTTCTGTTAAACATAGTGATTCTTCGGCTCAAATGCATTTACACAGTTCACGAACCCAACACGATTTTCACTATTAATTAAACAGCATCTATGTAAGAGATGCTATATTTTGTGACAGATTAATGAGCAGAGTTCAACTAGATATGGTCCATATGAGTAGGAATCAGAGTTCCTTTTTTGTGGGTATGCTCATGTTTCTTGCTGTATTAGAGATGCTGGAAAGAAGAGCATGCTTCTCGGGTTAAAACATTGTATGTTTCATGGATGAGAACACTGGTCTGAATTTTCCTACAGAAACGGAGTTAAACCAAATTCTCTGTATCTTCCTACAAGCAAGAGTTCATATCCGCTAAAGACAATGATTTTTCGGGTGAAATGAATTTACACAGTTCATGACACCAACACGTTTTTCACTATTAACTAAAGAGCTTCTATGTAAGACATGGTGTGGTTTGTTACAGTTTCATAAGCAGAGTTCAACTAGATATGGTACATACGAGTAGGAAACACAGTTCTTTTTTTCAGGACATGCTCATATTACTTGCTGTATTGCAGACTCTGGAAAGAAGAGGATGCTTCTTGCGTTAAAACAGAGGTTGTTTCATGAATGAGAATAGTGGTCTGAATTTCCCTTCACAAACGGAGTGAAACCAACGGCTCTGTGTCTTCCTGCAAGCAAGAGTTCATTTCCGGTAAACCCAGTGATTTTTTTGTTCAAATGTATTTACACAGTTCAAGAACCCAACAAGATTTCCACTATTAACTAAAGAGCATCTATGTAAGAGATGCTGTGGTTTGTTAGAGTTTCATATTCAGAGTTCAACTAGATATGGTCCATATGAGTAGGAAACATTGTTCTTTTTTTCTGGGCATGCTCATGTTTCCTCATGTATTAGAGACACTGGAAAGAAGAGGATGCTTCTTGCGTTAAAACAGAGTGTGTTTCATGGATGAGAACTCTGGCCTGAAGTGCCCTTCACAAACGGAGTGAAACCAAACCCTCTGTGTCTTCCTACAAGCAACAGTTCATTTCCGGTAAACCCAGGGGTTTTTGGGCTCAATTGAATTTACACAGTTCATGAACCCAACACGTTTTTCACTATTAACTAAAGAGCATCTATGTAAGAAATGCTGCGGTTTGTTACAGTTTCATAAGCAGAGTTCACCTAGATATGGTCCATCTGAGTAGGAAACACAGTCCTTTTTTTCTGGGCATGCTCATGTTTCTTGCTGTATTGCAGAGTCTGGAAAGAAGTCGATGCTTCTTGGGTTAAAACAGAGGGTGTTTAATGGATGAGAACACTGGTCTGAATTTCCCTTCACAAACGAAGTTAAACCAAAGGCTCTGTGTCTTCCTACAAGCAAGAGTTCATTTCCGGTAAACCCAGGGGTTTTTCGGCTCAAATGAAATTATACAGTTCTCGAACACAACACATTTTCCACTATTAACTATAGAGCATCTATGTAAGAGATGCTGTGGTTTGTTAGAGTTTCGTAATCAGAGTTCAACTAGATAAGGTCCATATGAGTTGGAAACACAGTTATTTTTTTCTGGGCATGCTCATGTTTCTTGCTGTATTAGAGACGCTGGAATGAAGAGGATGCTTCTTGCGTTAAAACAGAGTGGGTTTCATGGATGAGAACACTGGTCTGAATTTTCCTTCAGAAACTGATTTAAACCAAAGTCTCTGTGTCTTCCTACATGCAAGAGTTCATTTCCGGTAAACCCAGGGGTTTTTTGGCTCAAATGAAATTACACAGTTCTTGAACACAACACGTTTTTCACTATTAACTTAAGAGCAGCTATGTAAGAGATGCTGTGGTTTGTTAGAGTTTCATAATCCGACTTCAACTAGGTATGGTCCGTATGAGTAGGAAACATAGTTATTATTTTCTGGGCATGCTCATGTTTCTTGCTGTATTAGAGACGCAGGAAAGAAGAGCTTGCTCTTTGCGTTAAAACAGAGTGTGTTTCATGGATGAGACTTCTTGTCTGAATTTCCCTTCACATAAGGAGTTAAACCAAAGCCTCTCTCTTCCTACAAGCAAGAGTTCATTTCCGGAAAACCCAGTGATTCTTCGACTCAAAAGAATTTAAACAGTTCACGAACCCAGAGTGTTTTTCACTATAAACGAAAGATCATATATGTAAGTGATGCTGTGGTTTTTACAATTTCATAAGCCGAGTTCAACTAGATATGGTCCGTATGAGTAGGAAACACAGTTCTTTTTTTCTGGGCATGCTCATGTTTCTTGCTGTATTGGAGACGATGGAAAGAAGAGCATGCTTCTTGCGTTAAAACAGAGTATGTTTCATGGATGAGACACTGGTCTGAATTTTCCTTCAGAAACGTAGTTAAACCAAAGTCTCTGTGTCTTCCTAAAAGCAAGAGTTCATATCCGGTAAACCCAGTGATTTTTCGGCTCAAATGAATTTACACATTTCACGAAAAAACACGTTTTGCACTATTAACTAAAGAACATCTATGTAAGAGATGCTGTGGTTTGTTAGAGTTTCATAAGCAGAGTTCAACCAGATATGGTGCATATGAGTAGGAAACACAGTTCTTTTTTTCTGGGCATGCTCATGTTTCTTGATGTATTGCAGATTATGGACAGAACATGATGCTTCTTGTGTTAAGACAAAGGTTGTTTCCGGGATGAGAACACTGGTCTGAATTTCCCTTCACAGACGGAGTTAAATAAAAGGCTCTTTGTCTTCCTACAAGCAAGAGTTCATTTCCGGTAAACCCAGTGATTCTTCGGCTCAAATGAATTTACACAATTCACAAACCCAACACGATTTTCACTATTAACTAAACAGCATCTATGTAAGAGATGCTGTGGTTTGTTACAGTTTCATAAGCAGAGTTCAACTTGATAGGTACATACGAGTAGGAAACACAGTTCTTTTTTTCTGGACATGCTCATATTACTTGCTGTATTGCAGACTCTGGAAAGAAGAGGATGCTTCTTGCGTTAAAACAGAGGGTTTTCATGAATGAGAATACTGGTCTGAATTTCCCTTCACAAACGGAGTGAAACCAAAGGCTCTGTGTCATCCTACAAGCAAGAGTTCATTTCCGGTAAACCCAGTGATTTTTTGGCTCAAATGTATTTACACAGTTCAAGAACCCAACAAGATTTCCACTATTAACTAAAGAGCATCTATGTAAGAGATGCTGTGGTTTGTTACAGTATCATAAGCAGGGTTCAACTAGATATGGTCGGTATGAGTAGGAAACATAGTTCTTTTTTTCTGGGAATGCTCATGTTTCCTGATATATTAGAGACGCTGGAAAGAAGAGGATGCTTCTTGCGTTAAAACAGAGTGTGTTTCATGGATGAGAACTCTGGCCTGAATTTCCCTTCAAAAACGGAGTGAAACCAAATCCACTGTGTCTTCCTACAAGCAAGAGTTCATTTCCGGTAAACCCAGGGGTTTTTGGGCTCAAATGAATTTACACAGTTCATGAACCCAACACGTTTTTCACTATTAACTAAAGAGAATCTATGTAACACATGCTGTGGTTTTTTACAGTTTCATAAGCAGAGTTCTCACTATATATGGTCCGTATGAGTAGGAAACACAGTTCATTTTTCTGGACATGCTCATATTTCTTGCTGTATTGCAGATTCTGGACAGAACATGATGCTTCTTGTGTTAAAACAGAGGGTGTTTCAGTAATGAGAACACTGGTCTGAATTTCCCTTCTCAAACGGAGTTAAATAAAAGGCTTTTTGTCTTCCTACAAGCAAGAGTTCATTTCCGGTAAACCCAGTGAATCTTCGGCTCAAATGAATTTACACAGTTCACGAACCCAACACAATTTTCACTATTAACTAAACAGCATCTATGTAAGAGATGCTACGGTTTGTTAAAGTTTAATGAGCAGAGTTCAACTAGATATGGTCCATATGAGTAGGAATCACAGTTCTTTTTTTCTGGGCATGCTCATGTTTCTTGCTGTATTAGAGATGCTGGAAAGAAGAGAATGATTCTTTCATTAAAACGGAGTATGTTTCATGGATGAGAACACTGGTCTGAATTTTCCTTCAGAAACGGAGTTAAACCAAAGTCTCTGTGTCCTCCTAAAAGCAAGAGTTCATTTCCGGTAAACCCAGGGGTTTTTCGCCTCAAATGAATTTAGACAGTTCACGAACCCAACACGTTTTTCACCATTAACTAAAGAGCATCTATGTAAGAGATGCTGTGATTTGTTACAGTTTCATAAGCAGTGTTCAACTAGATATGGTCCATCTGAGTAGGAAACACAGTTCTTTTTTTCTGCCCATGCTCATATTTCTTGCTGTATTACAGACTCTGGAAAGAAGACGATGCTTCTTGCGTTAAAACAGAGGGGGTTTCATGGATGAGAACACTGGTCTGAATTTCCCTTCACAAACGGAGTGAAACCAAAGCCTCTGTGTCTTCCTCCAATCAAGAGTTCATTTCCGGTAAACCCAGGGGTTTTTCGGCACAAAAGAATTTATACAGTCCACGAACACAAAACTTTTTTCACTATTAACGAAAGAGCATATATGTAAGTGATGCTGTGGTTTTTACAGTTTCATAAGCAGAGTTCAACTAGATATGGTCCGTATGAGTAGGAAACACAGTTCTTTTTTTCTGGGCATGCTCATGTTTCTTGCTGTATTGGAGACGATGGAAAGAAGAGCATGCTTCTTGCGTTAAAACAGAGTATGTTTCATGGATGAGAACACTGGAATGAATTTTCCTTCAGAAACCTAGTTAAACCAATGTCTTTGTGTCTTCCTAAAAGCAAGAGTTCATATCCGGTAAACCCAGGGATTTTTTCGGATCAAATGAATTTACACAGTTCACGAAAAAACACGTTTTGCACTATTAACTAAAGAGCATCTATGTAAGAGATGCTGTGGTTTGTTAGAGTTTGATAATCAGAGTTCAACTAGATATGGTCGATATGAGTAGCAAATACAGTTCTTTTTATCTGGGTATGCTCATATTTCTTGCTGTATTGGAGACGCTGGAAAGAAGAGCATGCTGTTTGCGTTAAAACAGAGTATGTTTCATGGATGAGAACACTGGTCTGAATTTTCCTTCAGAAACTGACTTAAACCAAAGTCTCTGTGTCTTCCTACAAGCAAGAGTTCATTTCCGGTAAACCCAGGGGTTTTTTGGCTCAAATGATATTACACAGTTCTCGAACACAACACGTTTTTCACTATTAACTAAAGAGCATCTATGTAAGAGATGCTGTGGTTTGTTAGGGTTTCATAATCCGACTTCAACTAGGTATGGTCCGTATGAGTAGGAAACACAGTTATTATTTTCAGGGCATGCTCATGTTTCTTGCTGTATTAGAGACGCAGGAAAGAAGAGCATGCTCTTTGCGATAAAACAGAGTGTGTTTCATGGATGAGACCTCTGCTCTGAATTTCCCTTCACAAAAGGTGTTAAACCAAAGCCTCTGTCTTCCTACAAGCAAGAGTTCATTTCCGGAAATCCCAGTGATTTTTCGGCTCAAAAGAATTTAAACAGTTCACGAACCCAAAACGTTTTTCACTATAAACGAAAGAGCATATATGTAAGTGATGCTGTGGTTTTTACAGTTTCATAAGCAGAGTTCAACTAGATATGGTCCATATGGTTCGGAAATACAGTTCGTTTTTCTGGGCATGCTCATGTTTCTTGATGTATTAGAGACGCTGGAAAGAAGAGGATGCTTCTTGCGTTAAAACAGAGTGTGTTTCTGCATGAGAACTCTGGTCTGAATTTCCCTTCACAAATGGAGTTAAACCAAAGCCTCTGTGTCTTCCTACAAGCAAGAGTTCATTTCCGGTAAACCCAGGGGTTTTTCGGCTCAAATGAATTTACACATTTCATGAACCAAACACGTTTTTCACTATTAACTAAAGGGCATCTATGTAACACATGTTGTGGATTGTTACAGTTTCATAAGCAGAGTTCAACTAGATATGGTTCGTACGAGTAGGAAACACAGTTCTTTTTTTCTGGGCATGCTCATGTTTCTTGCTGTATTGGAGATGATGGAAAGAAGAGCATGCTTCTTGCGTTGAAACAGAGTATGTTTCATGGATGAGAACACTGGTCTGAATTTTCCTTCAGAAACAGAGTTAAACCAAAGTCTCTGTGTCTTCCTACAAGCAAGAGTTCATTTCCGGTAAACACAGTTTTTTTTCGGCTCAAATGAATTTACACAGTTCACGAACGTAAGTTTTTCACTATTAACTAAAGAGCATCTATGTAAGAGATGCTGTGGTTTGTTACAGTTTCATAAGCAGAGTTCAACTAGATATGGTCCGTATGAGTAGGAAACACAGTTCTTTTTTTCTGGGCATGCTCATATTACTTGCTGTATTGCAGACTCTGGAAAGAAGAGAATGCTTCTTGCGTTAAAACAGAGGGTATTTCATAATGAGAATACTGGTCTGAATTTCCCTTCACAAACGGAGTGAAACCAAAGGCTCTGTGTCTTCCTACAAGCAAGAGTTCATTTCCGGTAAACCCAGTGATTTTTTGGATCAAATGTATTTACACAGTTCAAGAACCCAACAATATTTTCACTATTAACTAAAGAGCATCTATGTAAGAGATCTGTGGTTTGTTACAGTATCATAAGCAGGGTTCAACTAGATATGGTCCGTATGAGTAGGAAACACAGTTCATTTTTCTGGACATGCTCATATTTCTTGCTGTATTGCAGATACTGGACAGAACATGATGCTTCTTGTGTTAAAACAGAGGTTGTTTCAGGGATGAGAACACTGGTCTGAATTTCCCTTCTCAAACGGAGTTAAATAAAAGGCTCTTTGTCTTCCTACAAGCAAGAGTTCATTTCCGGTAAACCCAGTGATTCTTCGGCTCAAATGAATTTACACAGTTCCGGAACCCAACATGATTTTCACTATTAACTAAATAGCATCTATGTAAGAAATGCTATGGTTTGTTACAGATTAATGAGCAGAGTTCAACTAGATATGGTCCATATGAGTAGGAATCACAGTTCTTTTTTTCTGGGCGTGCTCATGTTTCTTGCTGTATTAGAGATGCTGGAAAGAAGAGCATTCTTCTTGCGTTAAAACAGAGTATTTTTCATGGATGAGAACACTGGTCTGAATTTTCCTTCAGAAACGGAGTAAAACCAAAGTCTCTGTGTATTCCTACAAGCAAGAGTTCATATCCGCTAAACCCAGTGATTTTTCGGCTCAAATGAATTTACACAGTTCACGTACCCAACACGTTTTTCACTATTAACTAAAGAGCATCTATGTAAGAGATGCTGTGATTTGTTACAGTTTCATAAGCGCAGTTCAACTAGATATGGTCCATATGAGAAGGAAACCCAGTTCTTTTTTCTGGGTATGCACATGTTTCTTGATGTATTAGAGACTTTGGGAAGAAGAGCATGCTTCTTGCGTTAAAACAGAGTGGGTTCCATGGATGAGAACTCTGGTCTGAATTTCCCTTCACAAACGGAGTGAAACCAAAGCCTCTGTGTCTTTCTACAAGCAAGAGTTCATTTCCGGTAAACCCAGGGGTTTTTCCGCTCAAATGAAATTACACAGTTCTTGAACCCAACACGTTTTTCACTATTAACTAAAGAGCATCTATGTAAGAGATGTTGTGGTTTGTTAGAGTTTCATAATCAGAGTTCAACTAGATATGGTCCGTATGAGTAGGAAACACAGTTATTATTTTCTGGGCATGCTTATGTTTCTTGCTGTATTAGAGACTCAGGAAAGAAGAGCATGCTCTTTGCGATAAAACAGAGTGTGTTTCATGGATGAGACCTCTGGTCTGAATTTCCCTTCACAAAAGGTGTTAAAGCAAAGCCTCTGTCTTCCTACAAGCAAGAGTTCATTTCCGGAAAACCCAGTGATTTTTCGGATCAAAAGAATTTAAACAGTTCATGAACCCAAAACATTTTTCACTATAAATGAAAGAGCAGATATGTAAGTGATGCTGTGGTTTTTACAGTTTCATAAGCAGAGTTCAACTAGATATGGTCCGTATGAGTAGGAAACACAGTTCTTTTTTTCTGGGCATGTTCATGTTTCTTGCTGTATTGGAGACGATGGAAAGAAGAGCATGCTTCTTGCGTTAAAAGATAGTATGTTTCATGGATGAGAACACTGGTCTGAATTTTCCTTCAGAAACGTAGTTAAACCAAAGTCTCTGTGTCTTCCAAAAGCAAGAGTTCATATCCTGTAAACCCAGGGATTTTTTCGGCTCAAATGAATTAACACAGTTCACAAAAAACCCGTTTTGCAGTATTAACTAAAGAGCATCTATGTAAGAGATGCTGTGGTTTGTTACAGTTTAATAAGCAGAGTTCAACTAGATATGGTCCGAATGAGTAGGAAATACAGTTCTTTTTATCTGGGCATGCTCATATTTCTTGCTGTATTGGAGACGCTGGAAAGAAGAGCATGCTGCTTGCGTTAAAACAGAGTATGTTTCATGGATGAGAACACTGGTCAGAATTTTCCTTCAGAAACTGACTTGAACCAAAGTCTCTGTGTCTTCCTACAAGCAAGAGTTCATTTCTGATAAACGCAGGGGTTTTTCGGCTCAAATGAAATTACACAGTTCAAGAACCCAACACGTTTTTCACTATTAACTAAAGAGCATCTATGTAAGAGATGCTGTGGTTTGTTAGAGTTTCATAATCAGAGTTCAACTAGATATTGTCCGTATGAGTAGGAAACACAGATATTATTTTCTGGGCATGCTCATGTTTCTTGCTGTATTAGAGACGCAGGAAAGAAGAGCATGCTCTTTGCGATAAAACAGAGTGTGTTTCATGGATGAGACCTCTTCTCTGAATTTCCATTCACAAAAGGTGTTAAACCAAAGCCTCTGTCTTCCTACAAGCAAGAGTTCATTTCCGGAAATCCCAGTGATTTTTCGGCTCAAAAGAATTAATCAGTTCCCGAACCCAAAACGTTTTTCACTATAAACGAAAGAGCATATATGTAAGTGATGCTGTGGTTTTTACAGTTTCATAAGCAGAGTTCAACTAGATATGGTCCATATGGTTCGGAAACACAGTTCTTTTTTTCTGGGCATGCTCATGTTTCTTGATGTATTAGAGACGCTGGAAAGAAGAGGATGCTTCTTGCGTTAAAACAGAGTGTGTTTCTGCATGAGAACTCTGGTCTGAATTTCCCTTCACAAATGGAGTGAAACCAAAGCCTCTGTGTCTTCCTACAAGCAAGAGTTCATTTCCTTTAAACCCATGGGTTTTTCGGGTAAAATGAATTTACACATTTCTTGAACCCAACACGTTTTTCACTATTAACTAAAGGGCATCTATGTAACACATGTTGTGGATTGTTACAGTTTCATAAGCAGAGTTCAACTAGATATGGTTCGTACGAGTAGGAAACACAGTTCTGTTTTTCTGGGCATGCTCATGTTTCTTGCTGTATTGGAGACGATGGAAAAAGAGCATGCTTCTTGCGTTGAAACAGAGTATGTTTCATGGATGAGAACACTGGTCTGAATTTTCCATCCGAAACGGAGTTAAACCAAAGTCTCTGTGTCTTCCTACAAGCAAGAGTTCATTTCCGGTAAACACAGTTTTTTTTTCGGCTCAAATGAATTTACACAGTTCACGAACGCAAGTTTTTCACTATTAACTAAAGAGCATCTATGTAAGAGATGCTGTGGTTTGTTACAGTTTCATAAGCAGGGTTCAACTAGATATGGTCCATAGAGTGGGAAACACAGTTCATTTTTCTGGACATGCTCATATTTCTTGCTGTATTGCAGATACTGGACAGAACATGATGCTTCTTGTGTTAAAACAGAGGGTGTTTCAGGGATGAGAACACTGGTCTGAATTTCCCTTCACAAACGGAGTTAAATAAAAGGCTCTTTGCCTTCCTACAAGCAAGAGTTCATTTCCGGTAAACCCAGTGATTCTTCGGCTCAAATGAATTTACACAGTTCCGGAACCCAACATGATTTTCACTATTAACTAAATAGCATCTATGTAAGAAATGCTATGGTTTGTTACAGTTTAATGAGCAGAGTTCAACTAGATATGGTCCATATGAGTAGGAATCACAGTTCTTTTTTTCTGGGCATGCTCATGTTTCTTGCTGTATTAGAGATGCTGGAAAGAAGAGCATGCTTCTTGCGTTAAAACAGAGTATTTTTCATGGATGAGAACACTGGTCTGAATTTTCCTTCAGAAACGAAGTAGAACCAAAGTCTCTGTGTATTCCTACAAGCAAGAGTTTATATCCGCTAAACCCAGTGATTTTTCGGCTCAAATTAATTTACACAGTTCACGAACCCAACACGTTTTTCACTATTAACTAAAGGGCATCTATGTAAGAGATGCTGTGATTTGTTACAGTTTCATAAGCGCAGTTCAACTAGATATGGTCCATATGAGAAGGAAACCCAGTTCTTTTTTTCTGGGTATGCACATGTTTCTTGATGTATTAGAGACTTTGGGAAGAAGAGGATGCTTCTTCCGTTAAAACAGAGTGGGTTTCATGGATGAGAACTCTGGTCTGAATTTCCCTTCACAAACGGAGTGAAACCAAACCCTCTGTGTCTTTCTACAAGCAAGAGTTCATTTCCGGTAAACCCAGGGGTTTTTCGGCTCAAATGAAATTAAACAGTTCAAGAACCCAACACGTTTTTCACTATTAACTAAAGAGCATCTATGTAAGAGATGTTGTGGTTTGTTAGAGTTTCATAATCCGACTTCAACTAGATATGGTCCGTATGAGTAGGAAACTCAGTTATTTTTTTCTGGGCATGCTCATGTTTCTTGCTGTATTAGAGACGCTTGAAAGAAGAGCATGCTCTTTGCGTTAAAACAGAGTGTGTTTCATGGATGAGACCTCTGGTCTGAATTTCCCTTCACAAAAGGAGTTAAACCAAAGCCTCTGTCCTCCTACAAGCAAGAGTTCATTTCCGGAAAACCCAGTGATTTTTTGGCTCCAAAGAATTTAAACAGTTCACGAACCCAAAACGTTTTTCACTATAAACGAAAGAGCATATATGTAAGTGATGCTGTGGTTTTTACAGTTTCATAAGCAGAGTTCAACTAGATATGGTCCGTATGAGTAGGAAACACAGTTCTTTTTTTCTGGGCATGTTCATGTTTCTTGCTGTATTGGAGACGATGGAAAGAAGAGCATGCTTCTTGCGTTAAAAGATAGTATGTTTCATGGATGAGAACACTGGTCTGAATTTTCCTTCAGAAACGTAGTTAAACCAAAGTCTCTGTGTCTTCCAAAAGCAAGAGTTCATATCCTGTAAACCCAGGGATTTTTTCGGCTCAAATGAATTAACACAGTTCACGAAAAAACACGTTTTGCACTATTAACTAAAGAGCATCTATGTAAGAGATGCTGTGGTTTGTTAGAGTTTCATAAGCAGAGTTCAACTAGATATGGTCCATATGGGTAGGAAACACAGTTCTTTTTTTCTGGTCATGCTCATGTTTCTTGATGTATTAGAGACGCTGGAAAGAAGAGGATGCTTCTTGCGTTAAAACAGAGTGTGTTTCATGGATGAGAACTCTGGTCTGAATTTCCCTTCACAAATGGAGTGAAACCAAAGCCTCTGTGTCTTCCTACAAGCAAGAGTTCATTTCCGGTAAACCCAGGGGTTTTTCGGCTCAAATGAATTTACACAGTTCATGAACCCAACACGTTTTTCACTATTAACTAAAGAGCATCTATGTAACACACGCTGTGGTTTGTTACAGTTTCATAAGCAGAGTTCAACTAGATATGGTCCGTATGTGTAGGAAATACAGTTCTTTTTATCTGGGAATGCTCATGTTTCTTGCTGTATTGGAGACGCTGGAAAGAAGAGCATGCTGCTTGCGTTAAAACAGAGTATGTTTCATGGATGAGAACACTGGTCTGAATTTTCCTTCAGAAACTGACTTACACAAAAGTCTCTGTGTCTTCCTACAAGCAAGAGTTCATTTCCGATAAACCCAGGGGTTTTTCGGCTCAAATGAAATTACACAGTTCTCGAACCCAACATGTTTTGCACTATTAACTAAAGAACATATATGTAAGATATGCTGTGGTTTGTTTGAGTTTCATAATCCGACTTCAACTAGGTATGGTCCGTATGAGTAGGAAACACAGTTATTATTTTCTGGACATGCTCATGTTTCTGGATGTATTGCAGATTATGGACAGAACATGATGCTTCTTGTGTTAAGACAAAGGGTGTTTCAGGGATGAGAACCCTGGTCTGAATTTCCCTTCACAGACGGAGTTAATAAAAGGCTCTTTGTCTTCCTACAAGCAAGAGTTCATTTCCGGTAAACCCAGTGATTCTTCGGCTCAAATGAATTTACAGAGATCATGAACCCAACACGATTTTCACTATTAACTAAACAGCATCTATGTAAGAGATGCTATGGTTTGTTACAGTTTAATGTGCAGAGTTCAACTAGATATGGTCCATATAGTAGGAATCACAGTTGTTTTTTTCTGGGCATGCTCATGTTTCTTGCTATATTAGAGACGCTGGAAAGAAGAGGATGCTTCTTGCGTTAAAACAGAGTGTGTTTAATGGATGAGAACTCTGGTCTGAATTTCCCTTCACAAATGGAGTGAAACCAAACCTCTGTGTCTTCCTGCAAGCAAGAGTTCATTTCCGGTAAACCCACGGGTTTTTTGGCTCAAAAGAATTTAAACAGTCCAGGAACAGAAAACTTTTTTCACTATTAACGAAAGAGCATATATGTAAGTGATGCTGTGGTTTTTACAGTTTCATAAGCAGAGTTCAACTAGATATGGTCCGTATGAGTAGGAAACACAGTTCTTTTTTTCTGGGCATGCTCATGTTTCTTGCTGTATTGGAGACGATGGAAAGAAGAGCATGCTTCTTGCGTTAAAACAGAGTATGTTTCATGGATGAGAACACTGGACTGAATTTTCCTTCAGAAACGTAGTTAAACCAAAGTCTCTGTGTCTTCCTAAAAGCAAGAGTTCATATCCGGTAAACCCAGGGATTTTTTCGGCTCAAATGAATTTAAACAGTTCACGAAAAAACACGTTTTGCACTATTAACTAAAGAACATCTATGTAAGAGATGCTGTGGTTTGTTAGAGTTTCATAAGCAGAGTTCAAATAGATATGGTCCATATGAGTAGGAAACACAGTTCTTTTTTTCTGGGCATGCTCATGTTTCTTGATGTATTAGAGACGCTGGAAAGAAGAGGATGCTTCTTGCGTTAAAACAGAGTGTGTTTCATGGATGAGAACTCTGGTCTGAATTTTCCTTCAGAAACGGAATTAAACCAAAATCTCTGTGTCTTCCTACAAGTAAGAGTTCATATCCGGTAAACCCAGTTTTTTTTCACCTAAAATGAATTTACACAGTTCATGAACTCAAGTTTTTCACTATTAACTAAAGAGCATCTATGCAAGAGATGCTGTGGTTTGTTACAGTTTCATAAGCAGAGTTCAACTAGATACGGTCCGTATGAGTAGGAAACACAGTTCTTTTTTTCTGGACATGCTCATATTACTTGCTGTATTGCAGACTCTGGAAAGAAGAGGATGCTTCTTGCGTTAAAACAGAGGGTGTTTCATGAATGAGAATACTGGTCTGAATTTCCCTTCACAAACGGAGTTAAATACAAGGCTCTTTGTCTTCCTACAAGCAAGAGTTCATTTCCGGTAAACCCAGTGATTCTTCGGCTCAAATGAATTTACAAAGTTCACGAACCTAACACGATTTTCACTATTAACTAAACAGCATCTATGTAAGAGATGCAATGGTTTGTTACAGTTTAATGAGCAGAGTTCAACTGGATATGGTCCATATGAGTAGGAATCACAGTTCTTTTTTTCAGGGCATGCTCATGTTTCTGGCTGTATTAGAGATGCTGGAAAGAAGAGCATGCTTCTTGCGTTAAAACAGAGTATGTTTCATGGATGAGAACACTGGTCTGAATTTTCCTTCAGAAACGGAGTTAAACCAAAGTCTCTGTGTCTTCCTACAATCAAGAGTTCAGATCCGCTAAACCCAGTGATTTTTCGGCTCAAATGAATTTACACAGTTCACGAACCCAACACGTTTTTCACTATTAACTAAACAGCATCTATGTAAGAGATGCTGTGATTTGTTAAAGTTTCATAAGCGCAGTTCAACTAGATATGGTCCATATGAGAAGGAAACACAGTTCTTTTTTTCTGGGCATGCACATGTTTCTTGATGTATTCGAGACGTTTGGAAGAAGAGGATGCTTCTTGCGTTAAAACAGAGTGGGTTTCATGGATGAGAACTCTGGTCTGAATTTCCCTTCATAAACGGAGTGAAACCAAACCCTCTGTGTCTTCCTACAAGAAACAGTTCATTTCCGGTAAACCCAGGGGTTTTTCGGCTCAAATGAAATTACACATTCTTGAACCCAACACGTTTTTCACTATTAACTAAAGAGCATCTATGTAAGAGATGCTGTGGTTTGTTAGAGTTTCATAATCAGAGTTCAACTAGATATGGTCCGTATGAGTAGGAAACACATTTATTATTTTCTGGGCATGCTCAAGTTTCTTGCTGTATTAGAGATGCAGGAAAGAAGAGCATGCTCTTTGCTATAAAACAGAGTGTGTTTCATGGATGAGACCTCTGGTCTGAATTTCCCTTTACAAAAGGAGTTAAACCAAAGCCTCTGTCTTCCTACAAGCAAGAGTTCATTTCCGGAAAACCCAGTGATTTTTCGGCTCAAAAGAAATTAAACAGTTCACGAACCCAAAACTTTTTTCACTATAAACGAAAGAGCATATATGTAAGTGATGCTGTGGTTTTTACAGTTTCATAAGCAGAGTTCAACTAGATATGGTCCGTATGAGTAGGAAACACAGTTCTTTTTTCTGGGCATGCTCATTTTTCTTGCTGTATTGGAGACGATGGAAAGAAGAGCATGCTTCTTGCGTTAAAACAGAGTATGTTTCATGGATGAGAACACTGGTCTGAATTTTCCTTCAGAAACGTAGTTAAACCAAAGTCTCTGTGTCTTCCTAAAATCAAGAGTTCATATCTGGTAAACCCAGGGATTTTTTCGGCTCAAATGAATTTACACAGTTCACAAAAAAAAAAACACGTTTTGCACTATTAACTAAAGAGCATCTGTGTAAGAGATGCTGTGGTTCGTTAGAGTTTCATAAGCAGAGTTCAACTAGATATGGTCCATATGAGTAGGAAACACAGTTCTTTTTTTCTGGGCATGCTCATGTTTCTTGCTGTATTTGAGACGCTGGAAAGAAGAGCATGCTGCTTGATTAAAACAGAGTATGTTTCATGGATGAGAACACTGGTCTGAATTTTCCTTCAGAAACTGAGTTAAACCAAAGTCTCTGTGTCTTCCTACAAGCAAGAGTTCATTTCTGGTAAACCCAGGGGTTTTTCGTCTCAAATGAATTTACACATTTCATGAACCCAACACGTTTTTCACTATTAACTAAAGGGCATCTATGTAACACATGTTGTGGATTGTTACAGTTTCATAAGCAGAGTTCAACTAGATATGGTCCATACGAATAGGAAACACAGATCTTTTTTTCTGGGCATGCTCATGTTTCTTGCTGTATTGGAGACGATGGAAAGAAGTGCATGCTTCTTGCGTTAAAACAGAGTATGTTTCATGGATCAGAATACTGGTCTGAATTTTCCTTCAGAAACGGAGTTAAAACAAAGTCTCTGTGTGTTCCTAAAAGCAAGAGGTCATATCCCGTAAACACAGGGATTTTTTCGGCTCAAACGAATTAACACAGTTCACGAAAAAACACGTTTTGCACTATTAACTAAAGAGCATCTATGTAAGAGATGCTGTGGTTTATTAGAGTTTCATAAGCAGAGTTCAACTAGATATGGTCCATATGAGTAGGAAACACCGTTCTTTTTTTCTGGGCATGCTCATGTTTCTTGATGTATTAGAGAGGCTGGAAAGAAGAGGATGCTTCTTGCGTTAAAACAGAGTGTGTTTCATGGTTGAGAACTCTGGTCTGAATTTCCCTTCACAAATGGAGTGAAACCAAAGCCTCTGTGTCTTCCTACAAGCAAGATTTCATTTCCGGTAAACCCAGGGTTTTTGGGGCTCAAATGAATTTACACAGTTCATGAACCCAACTCGTTTTTCACTATTAACTAAACAGCATCTATGTAAGAGATGCTATGGATTGTTACAGTTTAATGAGCAGAGTTCAACTAGATATGGTCCATATGAGTAGGAATCACAGTTCTTTTTTTCTGGGCATGCTCATGTTTCTTGCTGTATTAGAGATGCTGGAAAGAAGAACATGCTAATTGCGTTAAAACAGAGTATGTTTCATGGATGAGAACACTGTTCTGAATTTTCCTTCAGAAACTGAGTTAAACTAAAGTGTCTGTGAATTCCTACAAGCAAGAGTTCATGTCCGCTAAACCCAGTGATTTTTCGGCTCAAATGAATTTACACAGTTCATGAACCCAACAAGTTTTTCACTATTAACTAAGAGCATCTATGTAAGACATGCTGTGATTTGTTACAGATTCATAAGCGGAGTTCAACTGGATATGGTCCATATGAGAAGGAAACACAGTTCTTTTTTTCTTGGCATGCACATGTTTCTTGATGTATTAGAGACACTGGGAAGAAGAGGATGCTTCTTGCGATAATACAGATTGGGTTTCATGGATGAGAACTCTGGTCTGAATTTCCCTTCACAAACGGAGTGAAACCAAAGCCTCTGTGTCTTCCTACAAGCAAGAGTTCATTTCCGGTAAACCCAGGGGTTTTTCGGTTCAAATGAATTTACACAGTTCTTGAACCCAACACGTTTTTCACTATTAACTAAAGAGCATCTATGTAACACATGCTGTGGTTTGTTACAGTTTCATAAGCAGAGTTCAACTAGATATGGTCCGTATGAGTAGGAAATACCGTTCTTTTTATCTGGGCATGTTCATGTTTCTTGCTGTATTGGAGACGCTGGAAAGAAGAGCATGCTGCTTGCTTTAAAACAGAGTATGTTTCATGGATGAGAACACTGGTCTGAATTTTCCTTCAGAAACTGAGTTAAACCAAAGTCTCTGTGTCTTCCTACAAGCAAGAGTTCATTTCCGGTAAACCCAGGGGATTTTCGTCTCAAATGAAATTACACAGTTCTCGAACCCAACATGTTTTTCACTATTAACTAAAGGGCATCTATGTAACACATGGTGTGGATTGTTACAGTTTCATGACCAGAGTTCAACTAGATATGGTCCATATTGTTCGGAAACACAGTTCTTTTTTTCTGGGCATGCTCATTTTTCTTGGTGTATTAGAGACGCTAGAAAGAAGAGCATGCTTCTTGCGTTAAAACAGAGTATGTTTCATGGATGAGAACACTGGTCTGAATTTTCCTTCAGAAACGGAGTTAAACCAAAGTCTCTGTGTCTTCCTAAAATCAAGAGTTCATATCCGGTAAACCCAGGGATTTTTTCGGCTCAAATGAATTTACACAGTTCACGAAAAAACACGTTTTGCACTATTAACTAAAGAGCATCTATGTAAGAGATGCTGTGGTTTGTTAGAGTTTCATAAGCAGAGTTCAACTAGATATGGTCCACATGAGTAGGAAACACAGTTCTTTTTTTCTGGGCATGCTCATGTTTCTTGATGTATTAGAGACGCTGGAAAGAAGAGGATGCTTCTTGCGTTAAAACAGAGTGTGTTTCATGCATGAGAACTCTGGTCTGAATTTCCCTTAAAAAACGGAGTGAAACCAAGCCTCTGTCCGCCTACAAGCAAGAGTTCTTTTCCGGAAAACCCAGTGATTTTTTGGCTCAAAAGAATTTAAACAGTTCACGAACCCAAAACGTTTTTCACTATAAACGAAAGAGCATATATGTAAGTGATGCTGTGGTTTTTACAGTTTCATAAGCAGAGTTCAACTAGATATGGTCCGTATGAGTAGGAAACACAGTTCTTTTTTTCTGGGCATGGTCATGTTTCTTGCTGTATTGGAGACGCTGGAAAGAAGAGCATTCTGCTTGCTTTAAAACAGAGTATGTTTCATGGATGAGAACACTGGTCTGAATTTTCTTTCAGAAACGGAGTTAAACCAAAGTCTCTTTGTCTTCCTACAAGCAAGAGTTCATTTCTGGTAAACACAGTTTTATTTCGGCTCAAATGAATTCACACAGTTCACGAACTCAAGTTTTTCACCATTAACTAAAGAGCATCTATGTAAGAGATGCTGTGGTTTGTTACAGTTTCATAAGCAGAGTTCAACTAGATATTGTCCGTATGAGTAGGAAAAACAGTTCTTTTTTTCTGGGCATGCTCATGTTTCTTGATGTATTAGAGACGCTGGAAAGAAGAGGATGCTTCTTGCGTTAAAACAGAGTGTGTTTCATGGATGAGAACTCTGGTCTGAATTTTCCTTCACAAATGGAGTGAAACCAAACCTCTGTGTCTTCCTACAAGCAAGAGTTCATTTCCGGTAAACCCAGGGGTTTTTCGGCTCAAATGAATTTACACATTTCATGAACACAACACGTTTTTCACTATAAACTAAAGGGCATCTATATAACACATGTTGTGGATTGTTACAGTTTCATAAGCAGAGTTCAACTAGATATGGTCCATATGAGAAGGAAACACAGTTCTTTTTTTCTGGGCATGCACATGTTTCTTGATGTATTAGAGACGCTGGGAAGAAGAGGATGCTTCTTGCGTTAAAACAGAGTGGGTTTCATGGATGAGAACTCTGGTCTGAATTTCCCTTCACAAGCGGAGTGAAACCAAAGCCTCTGTGTCTTTCTACAACCAAGAGTTCATTTCCGGTAAACCCAGGGGTTTTTCGGCTCAAATGAATTTACACATTTCATGAACCCAACACGTTTTTCACTATTAACTAAAGGGCATCTATGTAACACATGTTGTGGATTGTTACAGTTTCATAAGCAGAGTTCAACTAGATATGGTCCATATGAGAAGGAAACACAGTTTTTTTTTCTGGGCATGCACATGTTTCTTGATGTATTAGAGACGCTGGGAAGAAGAGGATGCTTCTTGCGTTAAAACAGAGTGGGTTTCATGTATGAGAACTCTGGTCTGAATTTCCCTTCACAAGCGGAGTGAAACCAAAGCCTCTGTGTCTTTCTACAACCAAGAGTTCATTTCCGGTAAACCCAGGGGTTTTTCGGCTCAAATGAATTTACACAGTTCTTGAACCCAACACGTTTTTCACTATTAACTAAAGAGCATCTATGTAACACATGCTGTGGTTTGTTACAGTTTCATAAGTAGTGTTCAACTAGATATGGTCCGTATGAGTAGGAAATACAGTTCTTTTTATCTGGGCATGCTCATGTTTCTTGCTGTATTTGAGACGCTGGAAAGAAGAGCATGCTGCTTGATTAAAACAGAGTATGTTTCATGGATGAGAACACTGGTCTGAATTTTCTTTCAGAAACGGAGTTAAACCAAAGTCTCTTTGTCTTCCTACAAGCAAGAGTTCATTTCTGGTAAACACAGTTTTATTTCGGCTCAAATGAATTCACACAGTTCACGAACTCAAGTTTTTCACCATTAACTAAAGAGCATCTATGTAAGAGATGCTGTGGTTTGTTACAGTTTCATAAGCAGAGTTCAACTAGATATGGTCCGTACGAGTAGGAAACACAGTTCTTTTAATCTGGGCATGCTCATGTTTCTTTCTGTATTGGAGACGCTGGAAAGAAGAGCATGATTCTTGCGTTAAAACAGAGTATGTTTCAAGGATGAGAACACTGGTCTGAATTTTCCTTCAGAAACTGAGTGAAACCAAAGTCTCTGTGCCTTCCTACAAGCAAGAGTTCATTCCCGGTAAACCCAGTTTTTTTTGGCTCAAATGAATTTACACAGTTCACGAAATCAAGTTTTTCACTATTAACTAAAGAGCATCTATGTAAGAGATGCTGTGGTTTGTTACAGTATCATAAGCAGGGTTCAACTAGATATGGTCCGTATGAGTAGGAAACCCATTTCATTTTTCTGGACATGCTCATATTTCTTGCTGTATTGCAGGTTCTAGACCGAACATGATGCTTCTTGTGTTTAAACAGATGGTGTTTCAGGGATAAGAGCACTGGTCTGAATTTCCCTTCACAAACGGAGTTAAATAAAAGGCTCTTTGTGTTCCTAAATGCAAGAGTTCATTTCCGGTAAACCCAGTGATTCTTCGGCTCAAATGAATTTACAAAGTTCACGAAGCTAACACGATTTTCACTATTAACTAAACAGCATCTATGTAAGAGGTGCTATGGTTTGTTACAGTTTAATGAGCAGAGTTCAACTAGATATGGTCCATATGAGTAGGAATCACAGTTCTTTATTTCAGGGCATGCTCATGTTTCTTGCTGTATTAGAGATGCTGGAAAGAAGAGCATGCTTCTTGCGTTAAAACAGAGTATGTTTCATGGATGAGAACACTGGTATGAATTTTCCTTCAGAAACGGAGTTAAACCAAAGTCTCTGTGTCTTCCTACAATCAAGAGTTCAGATCCGCTAAACCCAGTGATTTTTCGGCTCAAATGAATTCACACAGTTCACGAACCCAACACGTTTTTCACTATTAACTAAAGAGCATCTATGTAAGAGATGCTGTGAGTTGTTACAGTTTCATAAGCGCAGTTCAACTATATATGGTCCATATGAGAAGGAAACACAGTTCTTTTTTTCTGGGCATGCACATGTTTCTTGATGTATTAGAGACGTTGGGAAGAAGAGGATGCTTCTTGCGTTAAAACAGAGTGGGTTTCATGGATGAGAACTCTGGTCTGAATTTCCCTTCACAATCGGAGTGAAACCAAAGCCTCTGTGTCTTCCTACAAGCAAGAGTTCATTTCTGGTAAACCCAGGGGTTTTTTGGCTCAAATGAATTTACACAGTTCTTGTACCCAACACGATTTTCACTATTAACTAAAGAGCATCTATGTAACACATGCTGTGGTTTGTTACAGTTTCATAAGCAGAGTTCCACTAGATATGGTCCGTATGAGTAGGAAATACAGTTCTTTTTATCTGGGCATGCTCATGTTTCTTGATGTATTGTAGACGCTGGAAAGAAGAGCATGCTCTTTGCGTTAAAACAGAGTGTGTTTCATGGATGAGACCTCTGGTCTGAATTTCCCTTCACAAAAGGAGTTAAACCAAAGCCTCTGTCCTCCTACAAGCAAGAGTCTTTTCCGGAAAACCCAGTGATTTTTTGGCTCAAAAGAATTTAAACAGTTCACGAACCCAAAACGTTTTTCACTATAAACGAAAGAGCATATATGTAAGTGATGCTGTGGTTTTTACAGTTTCATAAGCAGAGTTCAACTAGATATGGTCCATATGAGTAGGAAACACAGTTCTTTTTTTCTGGGCATGCTCATGTTTCTTGCTGTATTGGAGACGATGGAAAGAAGTGCATGCTTCTTGCGTTAAAACAGAGTATATTTCATGGATGAGAACACTGGTCTGAATTTTCCTTCAGAAACGTAGTTAAACCAAAGTATCTGTGTCTTCCAAAAGCAAGAGTTCATATCCGGTAAACCCAGGGATTTTTTCGGCTCAAATGAATTTACACAGTTCACAAAAAAAACACGTTTTGCACTATTAACTAAAGAGCATCTATGTAAGAGATGCTGTGGTTTGTTAGAGTTTCATAAGCAGAGTTCAACTAGATATGGTCCATATGAGTAGGAAACACAGTTCTTTTTTTCTGGGCATGCTCATGTTTCTTGATGTATTAGAGACGCTGGAAAGAAGAGGATGCTTCTTGCGTTAAAACAGAGTGTGTTTCATGGATGAGAACTCTGGTCTGAATTTCCCTTCACAAATGGAGTGAAACCAAACCTCTGTGTCTTCCTACAAGCAAGAGTTCATTTCCGGTAAACCCAGGGGTTTTTCGGCTCAAATGAATTTACACATTTCATGAACCCAACACGTTTTTCACTATTAACTAAAGGGCATCTATGTAACACATGTTGTGGATTGTTACAGTTTCATATGCAGAGTTCAACTAGATATGGTCCATATGAGAAGGAAACACAGTTCTTTTTTTCTGGGCATGCACATGTTTCTTGATGTATTAGAGACGCTGGGAAGAAGAGGATGCTTCTTGCGTTAAAACAGAGTGGGTTTCATGGATGAGAACTCTGGTCTGAATTTCCCTTCACAAACGGAGTGAAACCAAAGCCTCTGTGTCTTTCTACAAGCAAGAGTTCATTTCCGGTAAACCCAGGGGTTTTTCGGCTCAAATGAATTTACACAGTTCTTGAACCCAACACGTTTTTCTCTATTAACTAAAGAGCATGTATGTAACACATGCTGTGGTTTGTTACAGTTTCATAAGCAGTGTTCAACTAGATATGGTCCGTATGAGTAGGAAATACAGTTCTTTTTATCTGGGCATGCTCATGTTTCTTGCTGTATTTGAGACGCTGGAAAGAAGAGCATGCTGCTTGATTAAAACAGAGTATGTTTCATGGGTGAGAACACTGGTCTGAATTTTCCTTCAGAAACTGAGTTAAACCAAAGTCTCTGTGTTCCTACAAGCAAGAGTTCATTTCCGGTAAATCCAGGGGTTTTTCGTCTCAAATGAATTTACACATTTCTTGTACCCAACACGTTTTTCACTATTAACTAAAGGGCATCTATGTAACACATGTTGTGGATTGTTACCGTTTGATAAGCAGAGTTCAACTAGATATGGTCCGTATGAGTAGGAAACACAGTTCTTTTTTTCTGGGCATGCTCATGTTTCTTGCTGTATTGGAGACGATGGAAAGAAGAGCATGCTTCTTGCGTTAGAACAGAGTATGTTTCATGGATGAGAACACTGGTCTGAATTTTCTTTCAGAAACGGAGTTAAACCAAAGTCTCTTTGTCTTCCTACAAGCAAGAGTTCATTTCTGGTAAACACAGTTTTATTTCGGCTCAAATGAATTCACACAGTTCACGAACTCAAGTTTTTCACCATTAACTAAAGAGCATCTATGTAAGAGATGCTGTGGTTTGTTACAGTTTCATAAGCAGAGTTCAACTAGATATGGTCCATATGAGTAGGAAACACAGTTCTTTTTTTCTGGACATGCTCATATTACTTGCTGTATTGCAGACTCTGGAAAGAAGAGGATGCTTCTTGCGTTAAAACAGAGGGTGTTTCATGAATGAGAATACTGGTCTGAATTTCCCTTCACAAACGGAGTGAAACCAAAGGCTCTGTGTCTTCCTACAAAAAGAGTTCATTTCCGGTAAACCCAGTGAATTTTTGGCTCAAATGTATTTACACAGTTCAAGAACCCAACAAGATTTTCACTATTAACTAAAGAGCATCTATGTAAGAGATGCTGTGAGTTGTTACAGTTTCATAAGCGCAGTTCAACTATATATGGTCCATATGAGAAGGAAACACAGTTCTTTTAATCTGGGCATGCTCATGTTTCTTTCTGTATTGGAGACGCTGGAAAGAAGAGCATGATTCTTGCGTTAAAACAGAGTATGTTTCAAGGATGAGAACACTGGTCTGAATTTTCCTTCAGAAACTGAGTGAAACCAAAGTCTCTGTGCCTTCCTACAAGCAAGAGTTCATTCCCGGTAAACCCAGTTTTTTTTGGCTCAAATGAATTTACACAGTTCACGAAATCAAGTTTTTCACTATTAACTAAAGAGCATCTATGTAAGAGATGCTGTGGTTTGTTACAGTATCATAAGCAGGGTTCAACTAGATATGGTCCGTATGAGTAGGAAACCCATTTCATTTTTCTGGACATGCTCATATTTCTTGCTGTATTGCAGGTTCTAGACCGAACATGATGCTTCTTGTGTTTAAACAGAGGGTGTTTCAGGGATGAGAGCACTGGTCTGAATTTCCCTTCACAAACGGAGTTAAATAAAAGGCTCTTTGTGTTCCTAAATGCAAGAGTTCATTTCCGGTAAACCCAGTGATTCTTCGGCTCAAATGAATTTACAAAGTTCACGAAGCTAACACGATTTTCACTATTAACTAAACAGCATCTATGTAAGAGGTGCTATGGTTTGTTACAGTTTAATGAGCAGAGTTCAACTAGATATGGTCCATATGAGTAGGAATCACAGTTCTTTTTTTCAGGGCATGCTCATGTTTCTTGCTGTATTAGAGATGCTGGAAAGAAGAGCATGCTTCTTGCGTTAAAACAGAGTATGTTTCATGGATGAGAACACTGGTATGAATTTTCCTTCAGAAACGGAGTTAAACCAAAGTCTCTGTGTCTTCCTACAATCAAGAGTTCAGATCCGCTAAACCCAGTGATTTTTCGGCTCAAATGAATTCACACAGTTCACGAACCCAACACGTTTTTCACTATTAACTAAAGAGCATCTATGTAAGAGATGCTGTGAGTTGTTACAGTTTCATAAGCGCAGTTCAACTATATATGGTCCATATGAGAAGGAAACACAGTTCTTTTTTTCTGGGCATGCACATGTTTCTTGATGTATTAGAGACGTTGGGAAGAAGAGGATGCTTCTTGCGTTAAAACAGAGTGGGTTTCATGGATGAGAACTCTGGTCTAAATTTCCCTTCACAATCGGAGTGAAACCAAAGCCTCTGTGTCTTCCTACAAGCAAGAGTTCATTTCTGGTAAACCCAGGGGTTTTTTGGCTCAAATGAATTTACACAGTTCTTGTACCCAACACGATTTTCACTATTAACTAAAGAGCATCTATGTAACACATGCTGTGGTTTGTTACAGTTTCATAAGCAGAGTTCCACTAGATATGGTCCGTATGAGTAGGAAATACAGTTCTTTTTATCTGGGCATGCTCATGTTTCTTGATGTATTGTAGACGCTGGAAAGAAGAGCATGCTCTTTGCGTTAAAACAGAGTGTGTTTCATGGATGAGACCTCTGGTCTGAATTTCCCTTCACAAAAGGAGTTAAACCAAAGCCTCTGTCCTCCTACAAGCAAGAGTCTTTTCCGGAAAACCCAGTGATTTTTTGGCTCAAAAGAATTTAAACAGTTCACGAACCCAAAACGTTTTTCACTATAAACGAAAGAGCATATATGTAAGTGATGCTGTGGTTTTTACAGTTTCATAAGCAGAGTTCAACTAGATATGGTCCATATGAGTAGGAAACACAGTTCTTTTTTTCTGGGCATGCTCATGTTTCTTGCTGTATTGGAGACGATGGAAAGAAGTGCATGCTTCTTGCGTTAAAACAGAGTATATTTCATGGATGAGAACACTGGTCTGAATTTTCCTTCAGAAACGTAGTTAAACCAAAGTATCTGTGTCTTCCAAAAGCAAGAGTTCATATCCGGTAAACCCAGGGATTTTTTCGGCTCAAATGAATTTACACAGTTCACAAAAAAAACACGTTTTGCACTATTAACTAAAGAGCATCTATGTAAGAGATGCTGTGGTTTGTTAGAGTTTCATAAGCAGAGTTCAACTAGATATGGTCCATATGAGTAGGAAACACAGTTCTTTTTTTCTGGGCATGCTCATGTTTCTTGATGTATTAGAGACGCTGGAAAGAAGAGGATGCTTCTTGCGTTAAAACAGAGTGTGTTTCATGGATGAGAACTCTGGTCTGAATTTCCCTTCACAAATGGAGTGAAACCAAACCTCTGTGTCTTCCTACAAGCAAGAGTTCATTTCCGGTAAACCCAGGGGTTTTTCGGCTCAAATGAATTTACACATTTCATGAACCCAACACGTTTTTCACTATTAACTAAAGGGCATCTATGTAACACATGTTGTGGATTGTTACAGTTTCATATGCAGAGTTCAACTAGATATGGTCCATATGAGAAGGAAACACAGTTCTTTTTTTCTGGGCATGCACATGTTTCTTGATGTATTAGAGACGCTGGGAAGAAGAGGATGCTTCTTGCGTTAAAACAGAGTGGGTTTCATGGATGAGAACTCTGGTCTGAATTTCCCTTCACAAACGGAGTGAAACCAAAGCCTCTGTGTCTTTCTACAAGCAAGAGTTCATTTCCGGTAAACCCAGGGGTTTTTCGGCTCAAATGAATTTACACAGTTCTTGAACCCAACACGTTTTTCTCTATTAACTAAAGAGCATGTATGTAACACATGCTGTGGTTTGTTACAGTTTCATAAGCAGTGTTCAACTAGATATGGTCCGTATGAGTAGGAAATACAGTTCTTTTTATCTGGGCATGCTCATGTTTCTTGCTGTATTTGAGACACTGGAAAGAAGAGCATGCTGCTTGATTAAAACAGAGTATGTTTCATGGGTGAGAACACTGGTCTGAATTTTCCTTCAGAAACTGAGTTAAACCAAAGTCTCTGTGTTCCTACAAGCAAGAGTTCATTTCCGGTAAACCCAGGGGTTTTTCGTCTCAAATGAATTTACACATTTCTTGTACCCAACACGTTTTTCACTATTAACTAAAGGGCATCTATGTAACACATGTTGTGGATTGTTACCGTTTGATAAGCAGAGTTCAACTAGATATGGTCCGTATGAGTAGGAAACACAGTTCTTTTTTTCTGGGCATGCTCATGTTTCTTGCTGTATTGGAGACAATGGAAAGAAGAGCATGCTTCTTGCGTTAGAACAGAGTATGTTTCATGGATGAGAACACTGGTCTGAATTTTCTTTCACAAACGGAGTTAAACCAAAGTCTCTTTGTCTTCCTACAAGCAAGAGTTCATTTCTGGTAAACACAGTTTTATTTCGGCTCAAATGAATTCACACAGTTCACGAACTCAAGTTTTTCACCATTAACTAAAGAGCATCTATGTAAGAGATGCTGTGGTTTGTTACAGTTTCATAAGCAGAGTTCAACTAGATATGGTCCATATGAGTAGGAAACACAGTTCTTTTTTTCTGGACATGCTCATATTACTTGCTGTATTGCAGACTCTGGAAAGAAGAGGATGCTTCTTGCGTTAAAACAGAGGGTGTTTCATGAATGAGAATACTGGTCTGAATTTCCCTTCACAATCGGAGTGAAACCAAAGGCTCTGTGTCTTCCTACAAGCAAGAGTTCATTTCCGGTAAACCCAGTGAATTTTTGGCTCAAATGTATTTACACAGTTCAAGAACCCAACAAGATTTTCACTATTAACTAAAGAGCATCTATGTAAGAGATGCTGTGAGTTGTTACAGTTTCATAAGCGCAGTTCAACTATATATGGTCCATATGAGAAGGAAACACAGTTCTTTTTTTCTGGGCATGCACATGTTTCTTGATGTATTAGAGACGTTGGGAAGAAGAGGATGCTTCTTGCGTTAAAACAGAGTGGGTTTCATGGATGAGAACTCTGGTCTGAATTTCCCTTCACAAACGGAGTGAAACCAAAGCCTCTGTGTCTTTCTACAAGCAAGAGTTCATTTCCGGTAAACCCAGGGGTTTTTTGGCTCAAATGAATTTACACAGTTCTTGAACCCAACACGTTTTTCACTATTAACTAAAGAGCATCTATGTAACACATGCTGTGGTTTGTTACAGTTTCATAAGCAGAGTTCCACTAGATATGGTCCGTATGAGTAGGAAATACAGTTCTTTCTATCTGGGCATGCTCATATTTCTTGATGTATTGTAGAAGCTGGAAAGAAGAGCATGCTCTTTGCGTTAAAACAGAGTGTGTTTCATGGATGAGACCTCTGGTCTGAATTTCCCTTCACAAAGGAGTTAAACCAAAGCCTCTGTCCTCCTACAAGCAAGAATTCTTTTCCGGAAAACCCAGTGATTTTTTGGCTCAAAAGAATTTAAACAGTTCACGAACCCAAAACGTTTTTCATTATAAACGAAAGAGCATATATGTAAGTGATGCTGTGGTTTTTACAGTTTCATAAGCAGAGTTCAACTAGATATGGTCCGTATGAGTAGGAAACACAGTTCTTTTTCTGGGCATGCTCATGTTTCTTGCTGTATTGGAGACGATGGAAAGAAGTGCATGCTTCTTGCGTTAAAACAGAGTATATTTCATGGATGAGAACACTGGTCTGAATTTTCCTTCAGAAACGTAGTTAAACCAAAGTATCTGTGTCTTCCAAAAGCAACAGTTCATATCCGGTAAACCCAGGGATTTTTTCGGCTCAAATGAATTTACACAGTTCACAAAAAAAACACGTTTTGCACTATTAACTAAAGAGCATCTATGTAAGAGATGCTGTGGTTTGTTAGAGTTTCATAAGCAGAGTTCAACTAGATATGGTCCATATGAGTAGGAAACACAGTTCTTTTTTTCTGGGCATGCTCATGTTTCTTGATGTATTAGAGACGCTGGAAAGAAGAGGATGCTTCTTGCGTTAAAACAGAGTGTGTTTCATGGATGAGAACTCTGGTCTGAATTTCCCTTCACAAATGGAGTGAAACCAAACCTCTGTGTCTTCCTACAAGCAAGAGTTCATTTCCGGTAAACCCAGGGGTTTTTCGGCTCAAATGAATTTACACATTTCATGAACCCAACACGTTTTTCACTATTAACTAAAGGGCATCTATGTAACACATGTTGTGGATTGTTACAGTTTCATACGCAGAGTTCAACTAGATATGGTCCATATGAGAAGAAAAAAACAGTTCTTTTTTTCTGGGCATGCACATGTTTCTTGATGTATTAGAGACGCTGGGAAGAAGAGGATGCTTCTTGCGTTAAAACAGAGTGGGTTTCATGGATGAGAACTCTGGTCTGAATTTCCCTTCACAAACGGAGTGAAACCAAAGCCTCTGTGTCTTTCTACAAGCAAGAGTTCATTTCCGGTAAACCCAGGGGTTTTTCGGCTCAAATGAATTTACACAGTTCTTGAACCCAACACGTTTTTCACTATTAACTAAAGAGCATCTATGTAACACATGCTGTGGTTTGTTACAGTTTCATAAGCAGTGTTCAACTAGATATGGTCCGTATGAGTAGGAAATACAGTTCTTTTTATCTGGGCATGCTCATGTTTCTTGCTGTATTTGAGACGCTGGAAAGAAGAGCATGCTGCTTGATTAAAACAGAGTATGTTTCATGGGTGAGAACACTGGTCTGAATTTTCCTTCAGAAACTGAGTTAAACCAAAGTCTCTGTGTTCCTACAAGCAAGAGTTCATTTCCGGTAAACCCAGGGGTTTTTCGTCTCAAATGAATTTACACATTTCATGTACCCAACACGTTTTTCACTATTAACTAAAGGGCATCTATGTAACACATGTTGTGGATTGTTACCGTTTGATAAGCAGAGTTCAACTAGATATGGTCCGTACGAGTAGGAAACACAGTTCTTTTTTTCTGGGCATGCTCATGTTTCTTGCTGTATTGCAGGTTCTGGACCGAACATGATGCTTCTTGTGTTTAAACAGAGGGTGTTTCAGGGATAAGAACACTGGGCTGAATTTCCCTTCACAATCGGAGTTAAATAAAAGGCTCTTTGTCTTCCTACATGCAAGAGATCATTTCCGGTAAACCCAGTGATTTTTCGGCTCAAATGAATTTACAAAGTTCACGAACCTAACACGATTTTCACTATTAACTAAACAGCATCTATGTAAGAGATGCTATGGTTTGTTACAGTTTAATGAGCAGAGTTCAACTAGATATTGTCCATATGAGTAGGAATCACAGTTCTTTTTTTCAGGGCATGCTCATGTTTCTTGCTGTATTAGAGATGCTGGAAAGAAGAGCATGCTTCTTGCGTTAAAACAGAGTATGTTTCATGGATGAGAACACTGGTCTGAATTTTCCTTCAGAAACGGAGTTAAACCAAAGTCTCTGTGTCTTCCTACAATCAAGAGTTCAGATCCGCTAAATCCAGTGATTTTTCGGCTCAAATGAATTTACACAGTTCACGAACCCAACACGTTTTTCACTATTAACTAAAGAGCATCTATGTAAGAGATGCTGTGAGTTGTTACAGTTTCATAAGCGCAGTTCAACTATATATGGTCCATATGAGAAGGAAACACAGTTGTTTTTTTCTGGGCATGCACATGTTTCTTGATATATTAGAGACGTTGGGAAGAAGAGGATGCTTCTTGCATTAAAACAGAGTCGGTTTCATGGATGAGAACTCTGGTCTGAATTTCCCTTCACAATCGGAGTGAAACCAAAGCCTCTGTGTCTTCCTACAAGCAAGAGTTCATTTCTGGTAAACCCAGGGGTTTTTTGGCTCAAATGAATTTACACAGTTCTTGTACCCAACACGATTTTCACTATTAACTAAAGAGCATCTATGTAACACATGCTGTGGTTTGTTACAGTTTCATAAGCAGAGTTCCACTAGATATGGTCCGTATGAGTAGGAAATACAGTTCTTTTTATCTGGGCATGCTCATGTTTCTTGATGTATTGTAGACGCTGGAAAGAAGAGCATGCTCTTTGCGTTAAAACAGAGTGTGTTTCATGGATGAGACCTCTGGTCTGAATTTCCCTTCACAAAAGGAGTTAAACCAAAGCCTCTGTCCTCCTACAAGCAAGAGTCTTTTCCGGAAAACCCAGTGATCTTTTGGCTCAAAAGAATTTAAACAGTTCACGAACCCAAAACGTTTTTCACTATAAACGAAAGAGCATATATGTAAGTGATGCTGTGGTTTTTACAGTTTCAGAAGCAGAGTTCAACTAGATATGGTCCATATGAGTAGGAAACACAGTTCTTTTTTTCTGGGCATGCTCATGTTTCTTGCTGTATTGGAGACGATGGAAAGAAGTGCATGCTTCTTGCGTTAAAACAGAGTATATTTCATGGATGAGAACACTGGTCTGAATTTTCCTTCAGAAACGTAGTTAAACCAAAGTATCTGTGTCTTCCAAAAGCAAGAGTTCATATCCGGTAAACCCAGGGATTTTTTCGGCTCAAATGAATTTACACAGTTCACAAAAAAAACACGTTTTGCACTATTAACTAAAGAGCATCTATGTAAGAGATGCTGTGGTTTGTTAGAGTTTCATAAGCAGAGTTCAACTAGATATGGTCCATATGAGTAGGAAACACAGTTCTTTTTTTCTGGGCATGCTCATGTTTCTTGATGTATTAGAGACGCTGGAAAGAAGAGGATGCTTCTTGCGTTAAAACAGAGTGTGTTTCATGGATGAGAACTCTGGTCTGAATTTCCCTTCACAAATGGAGTGAAACCAAACCTCTGTGTCTTCCTACAAGCAAGAGTTCATTTCCGGTAAACCCAGGGGTTTTTCGGCTCAAATGAATTTACACATTTCATGAACCCAACACGTTTTTCACTATTAACTAAAGGGCATCTATGTAACACATGTTGTGGATTGTTACAGTTTCATATGCAGAGTTCAACTAGATATGGTCCATATGAGAAGGAAACACAGTTCTTTTTTTCTGGGCATGCACATGTTTCTTGATGTATTAGAGACGCTGGGAAGAAGAGGATGCTTCTTGCGTTAAAACAGAGTGGGTTTCATGGATGAGAACTCTGGTCTGAATTTCCCTTCACAAACGGAGTGAAACCAAAGCCTCTGTGTCTTTCTACAAGCAAGAGTTCATTTCCGGTAAACCCAGGGGTTTTTCGGCTCAAATGAATTTACACATTTCATGAACCCAACACGTTTTTCACTATTAACTAAAGGGCATCTATGTAACACATGTTGTGGATTGTTACAGTTTCATACGCAGAGTTCAACTAGATATGGTCCATATGAGAAGAAAAAAACAGTTCTTTTTTTCTGGGCAAGCACATGTTTCTTGATGTATTAGAGACGCTGGGAAGAAGAGGATGCTTCTTGCGTTAAAACAGAGTGGGTTTCATGGATGAGAACTCTGGTCTGAATTTCCCTTCACAAACGGAGTGAAACCAAAGCCTCTGTGTCTTTCTACAAGCAAGAGTTCATTTCCGGTAAACCCAGGGGTTTTTCGGCTCAAATGAATTTACACAGTTCTTGAACCCAACACGTTTTTCACTATTAACTAAAGAGCATCTATGTAACACATGCTGTGGTTTGTTACAGTTTCATAAGCAGTGTTCAACTAGATATGGTCCGTATGAGTAGGAAATACAGTTCTTTTTATCTGGGCATGCTCATGTTTCTTGCTGTATTTGAGACGCTGGAAAGAAGAGCATGCTGCTTGATTAAAACAGAGTATGTTTCATGGGTGAGAACACTGGTCTGAATTTTCCTTCAGAAACTGAGTTAAACCAAAGTCTCTGTGTTCCTACAAGCAAGAGTTCATTTCCGGTAAACCCAGGGGTTTTTCGTCTCAAATGAATTTACACATTTCATGTACCCAACACGTTTTTCACTATTAACTAAAGGGCATCTATGTAACACATGTTGTGGATTGTTACCGTTTGATAAGCAGAGTTCAACTAGATATGGTCCGTACGAGTAGGAAACACAGTTCTTTTTTTCTGGGCATGCTCATGTTTCTTGCTGTATTGCAGGTTCTGGACCGAACATGATGCTTCTTGTGTTTAAACAGAGGGTGTTTCAGGGATAAGAACACTGGGCTGAATTTCCCTTCACAATCGGAGTTAAATAAAAGGCTCTTTGTCTTCCTACATGCAAGAGATCATTTCCGGTAAACCCAGTGATTTTTCGGCTCAAATGAATTTACAAAGTTCACGAACCTAACACGATTTTCACTATTAACTAAACAGCATCTATGTAAGAGATGCTATGGTTTGTTACAGTTTAATGAGCAGAGTTCAACTAGATATTGTCCATATGAGTAGGAATCACAGTTCTTTTTTTCAGGGCATGCTCATGTTTCTTGCTGTATTAGAGATGCTGGAAAGAAGAGCATGCTTCTTGCGTTAAAACAGAGTATGTTTCATGGATGAGAACACTGGTCTGAATTTTCCTTCAGAAACGGAGTTAAACCAAAGTCTCTGTGTCTTCCTACAATCAAGAGTTCAGATCCGCTAAATCCAGTGATTTTTCGGCTCAAATGAATTTACACAGTTCACGAACCCAACACGTTTTTCACTATTAACTAAAGAGCATCTATGTAAGAGATGCTGTGAGTTGTTACAGTTTCATAAGCGCAGTTCAACTATATATGGTCCATATGAGAAGGAAACACAGTTGTTTTTTTCTGGGCATGCACATGTTTCTTGATATATTAGAGACGTTGGGAAGAAGAGGATGCTTCTTGCATTAAAACAGAGTGGGTTTCATGGATGAGAACTCTGGTCTGAATTTCCCTTCACAATCGGAGTGAAACCAAAGCCTCTGTGTCTTCCTACAAGCAAGAGTTCATTTCTGGTAAACCCAGGGGTTTTTTGGCTCAAATGAATTTACACAGTTCTTGTACCCAACACGATTTTCACTATTAACTAAAGAGCATCTATGTAACACATGCTGTGGTTTGTTACAGTTTCATAAGCAGAGTTCCACTAGATATGGTCCGTATGAGTAGGAAATACAGTTCTTTTTATCTGGGCATGCTCATGTTTCTTGATGTATTGTAGACGCTGGAAAGAAGAGCATGCTCTTTGCGTTAAAACAGAGTGTGTTTCATGGATGAGACCTCTGGTCTGAATTTCCCTTCACAAAAGGAGTTAAACCAAAGCCTCTGTCCTCCTACAAGCAAGAGTCTTTTCCGGAAAACCCAGTGATCTTTTGGCTCAAAAGAATTTAAACAGTTCACGAACCCAAAACGTTTTTCACTATAAACGAAAGAGCATATATGTAAGTGATGCTGTGGTTTTTACAGTTTCAGAAGCAGAGTTCAACTAGATATGGTCCATATGAGTAGGAAACACAGTTCTTTTTTTCTGGGCATGCTCATGTTTCTTGCTGTATTGGAGACGATGGAAAGAAGTGCATGCTTCTTGCGTTAAAACAGAGTATATTTCATGGATGAGAACACTGGTCTGAATTTTCCTTCAGAAACGTAGTTAAACCAAAGTATCTGTGTCTTCCAAAAGCAAGAGTTCATATCCGGTAAACCCAGGGATTTTTTCGGCTCAAATGAATTTACACAGTTCACAAAAAAAACACGTTTTGCACTATTAACTAAAGAGCATCTATGTAAGAGATGCTGTGGTTTGTTAGAGTTTCATAAGCAGAGTTCAACTAGATATGGTCCATATGAGTAGGAAACACAGTTCTTTTTTTCTGGGCATGCTCATGTTTCTTGATGTATTAGAGACGCTGGAAAGAAGAGGATGCTTCTTGCGTTAAAACAGAGTGTGTTTCATGGATGAGAACTCTGGTCTGAATTTCCCTTCACAAATGGAGTGAAACCAAACCTCTGTGTCTTCCTACAAGCAAGAGTTCATTTCCGGTAAACCCAGGGGTTTTTCGGCTCAAATGAATTTACACATTTCATGAACCCAACACGTTTTTCACTATTAACTAAAGGGCATCTATGTAACACATGTTGTGGATTGTTACAGTTTCATATGCAGAGTTCAACTAGATATGGTCCATATGAGAAGGAAACACAGTTCTTTTTTTCTGGGCATGCACATGTTTCTTGATGTATTAGAGACGCTGGGAAGAAGAGGATGCTTCTTGCGTTAAAACAGAGTGGGTTTCATGGATGAGAACTCTGGTCTGAATTTCCCTTCACAAACGGAGTGAAACCAAAGCCTCTGTGTCTTTCTACAAGCAAGAGTTCATTTCCGGTAAACCCAGGGGTTTTTCGGCTCAAATGAATTTACACAGTTCTTGTACCCAACACGTTTTTCACTATTAACTAAAGGGCATCTATGTAACACATGTTGTGGATTGTTACCGTTTGATAAGCAGAGTTCAACTAGATATGGTCCGTATGAGTAGGAAACACAGTTCTTTTTTTCTGGGCATGCTCATGTTTCTTGCTGTATTGGAGACAATGGAAAGAAGAGCATGCTTCTTGCGTTAGAACAGAGTATGTTTCATGGATGAGAACACTGGTCTGAATTTTCTTTCACAAACGGAGTGAAACCAAAGCCTCTGTCCTCCTACAAGCAAGAGTTCTTTTCCGGAAAACCCAGTGATCTTTTGGCTCAAAAGAATTTAAACAGTTCACGAACCCAAAACGTTTTTCACTATAAACGAAAGAGCATATATGTAAGTGATGCTGTGGTTTTTGCAGTTTCATAAGCAGAGTTCAACTAGATATGGTCCGTATGAGTAGGAAACACAGTTCTTTTTTTCTGGGCATGCTCATGTTTCTTGCTGTATTGGAGACGATGGAAAGAAGTGCATGCTTCTTGCGTTAAAACAGAGTATATTTCATGGATGAGAACACTGGTCTGAATTTTCCTTCAGAAACGTAGTTAACCAAAGTATCTGTGTCTTCCAAAAGCAAGAGTTCATATCCGGTAAACCCAGGGATTTTTTCGGCTCAAATGAATTTACACAGTTCACAAAAAAAACACGTTTTGCACTATTAACTAAAGAGCATCTATGTAAGAGATGCTGTGGTTTGTTAGAGTTTCATAAGCAGAGTTCAACTAGATATGGTCCATATGAGTAGGAAACATAGTTCTTTTTTTCTGGGCATGCTCATGTTTCTTGATGTATTAGAGACGCTGGAAAGAAGAGGATGCTTCTTGCGTTAAAACAGAGTGAGTTTCATGCATGAGAACTCTGGTCTGAATTTCCCTTCACAAATGGAGTGAAACCAAACCTCTGTGTCCTCCTACAAGCAAGAGTTCATTTCCGGTAAACCCAGGGGTTTTTAGGTTCAAATGAATTTACACATTTCATGAACCCAACACGTTTTTCACTATTAACTAAAGGGCATCTATGTAACACATGTTGTGGATTGTTACAGTTTCATAAGCAGAGTTCAACTAGATATGGTCCGTACGAGTAGGAAACACAGTTCTTTTTTTCTGGGCTGCTCATGTTTCTTGCTGTATTGCAGACTCTGGAGAGAAGAGCATGCTTCTTGCGTTAAAACAGAGTATGTTTCGTGGATGAGAACACTGGTCTGAATTTTCCTTCAGAAGCGGAGTGAAGCCAAAGTCTCTGTGTCTTCCTACATGCAAGAGTTCATTTCCGGTAAACCCAGTTTTTTTTCGGCTCAAATGAATTTACACAGTTCACGAACCCAACACGTTTTTCACTATTAACTAAAGAGCATCTATGTAAGAGATGCTGTGAGTTGTTACAGTTTCATAAGCGCAGTTAAACTATATATGGTCCATGTGAGAAGGAAACACAGTTGTTTTTTTCTGGGCATGCACATGTTTCTTGATGTATTAGAGACGTTGGGAAGAAGAGGATGCTTCTTGCGTTAAAACAGAGTGGGTTTCATGGATGAGAACTCTGGTCTGAATTTCCCTTCACAAACGGAGTGAAACCAAAGCCTCTGTGTCATTCTACAAGCAAGAGTTCATTTCCGGTAAACCCAGGGGTTTTTCGGCTCAAATGAATTTACACAGTTCTTGAACCCAACACGTTTTTCACTATTAACTAAAGAGCATCTATGTAACACATGCTGTGGTTTGTTACAGTTTCATAAGCAGTGTTCAACTAGATATGGTCCGTATGAGTAGGAAATACAGTTCTTTTTATCTGGGCATGCTCATGTTTCTTGCTGTATTTGAGACGCTGGAAAGAAGAGCATGCTGCTTGGTTAAAACAGAGTATGTTTCATGGATGAGAAAACTGGTCTGAATTTTCCTTCAGAAACTGAGTTAAACCAAAGTCTCTGTGTCTTCCTACAAGCAAGAGTTCATTTCCGGTAAATCCAGGGGTTTTTCGTCTCAAATGAATTTACTCATTTCATGAACCCAACACGTTTTTCACTATTAACTAAAGAGCATCTATGTAACACATGCTGTGGTTTGTTACAGTTTCATAAGTAGAGTTCCACTAGATATGGTCCGTATGAGTAGGAAATACAGTTCATTTTATCTGGGCATGCTCATGTTTCTTGCTGTATTGGAGACGCTGGAAAGAAGAGCATGCTCTTTGCGTTAAAACAAAGTGTGTTTCATGGATGAGACCTCTGGTCTGAATTTCCCTTCACAAAAGGAGTTAAACCAAAGCCTCTGTCCTCCTACAAGCAAGAGTTCTTTTACGGAAAACCCAGTGATTTTTTGGCTCAAAGGATTTAAACAGTTCAGGAACCCAAAACGTTTTTCACTATAAACGAAAGAGCATATATGTAAGTGATGCTGTGGTTTTTACAGTTTCATAAGCAGAGTTCAACTAGATATGGTCCGTATGAGTAGGAAACACAGTTCTTTTTATCTGGGCATGCTCATGTTTCTTGCTGTATTGGAGACGATGGAAAGAAGTGCATGCTTCTTGCGTTAAAACAGAGTATATTTCATGGATGAGAACACTGGTCTGAATTTTCCTTCAGAAACGTAGTTAAACCAAAATATCTGTGTCTTCCAAAAGCAAGAGTTCATATCCGGTAAACCCAGGGATTTTTTCGGCTCAAATGAATTTACACAGTTCACAAAAAAAACACGTTTTGCACTATTAACTAAAGAGCATCTATGTAAGAGATGCTGTGGTTTGTTAGAGTTTCATAAGCAGAGTTCAACTAGATATGGTCCATATGAGTAGGAAAGAAGAGGAAGCTTCTTGCGTTAAAACAGAGTGTGTTTCATGGATGAGAACTCTGGTCTGAATTTCCCTTCACAAATGGAGTGAAACCAAACCTCTGTGTCTTCCTACAAGCAAGAGTTCATTTCTGGTAAACCCATTGGTTTTTTGGCTCAAATGAATTTACACATTTCATGAACCCAACACGTTTTTCACTATTAACTAAAGGGCATCTATGTAACACATGTTGTGGATTGTTACAGTTTCATAAGCAGAGTTCAACTAGATATGGTCCGTACGAGTAGGAAACACAGTTCATTTTTTCTGGGAATGCTCATGTTTCTTGCTGTATTGCAGACTCTGGAGAGAAGAGCATGCTTCTGGCGTTAAAACAGAGTATGTTTTGTGGATGAGAACACTGGTCTGAATTTTCCTTCAGAAGCGGAGTGAAACCGAAGTCTCTGTGTCTTCCTACATGCAAGAGTTCATTTCCGGTAAACCCAGGGGTTTTTCGGCTCAAATGAATTTACACAGTTCTTGAACCCAAAACGTTTTTCACTATTAACTAAAGAGCATCTATGTAACACATGCTGTGGTTTGTTACAGTTTCATAAGCAGTGTTCAACTAGATATGATCCGTATGAGTAGGAAATACAGTTCTTTTTATCTGGGCATGCTCATGTTTCTTCCTGTATTTGAGACGCTGGAAAGAAGAGCATGCTGCTTGGTTAAAACAGAGTATGTTTCATGGATGAGAACACTGGTCTGAATTTTCCTTCAGAAACTGAGTTAAACCAAAGTCTCTTTGTCTTCCTACAAGCAAGAGTTCATTTCTGGTAAACACAGTTTTATTTCGGCTCAAATGAATTCACACAGTTCACGAACTCAAGTTTTTCACCATTAACTAAAGAGCATCTATGTAAGAGATGCAGGGTTTGTTACAGTTTCATAATCAGAGTTCAACTACATATGGTCCGTATGAGTAGGAAACACAGTTCTTTTTTTCTGGACATGCTCATATTTCTTGCTGTATTGCAGACTCCGGAAAGAAGAGGATGCTTCTTGCGTTAAAACAGAGGGTGTTTCATGAATGAGAATACTGGTCTGAATTTCCCTTCACAACCGGAGTGAAACCAAAGGCTCTGTGTCTTCCTACAAGCAAGAGTTCATTTCCGGTAAACCCAGTGAATTTTTGGCTCAAATGTATTTACACAGTTCAAGAACCCAACAAGATTTTCACTATTAACTAAAGAGCATCTATGTAAGAGATGCTGTGGTTTGTTATAGTATCATAAGCAGGGTTCAACTAGATATGGTACATATGAGTAGGAAACACAGTTCATTTTTCTGGACATGCTCATATTTCTTGCTGTATTGCAGATTCTGGACAGAACATGATGCCTCTTGTGTTAAAACAGAGGGTGTTTCAGGGATGAGAACACTGGTCTGAATTTCCCTTCACAAACGGAGTTAAATAAAAGGCTCTTTGTCTTCCTACAAGCAAGAGTTCATTTCCGGTAAACCCAGTGATTCTTCGGCTCAAATGAATTTACACAGTTCACGAACCCAACACGATTTTCACTATTAACTAAACAGCATCTATGTAAAAGATGCTATGGTTTGTTACAGTTTAATGAGCAGAGTTCAACTAGATATGGTCCATATGAGTAGGAATCACAGTTCTTTTTTTCTGGGCATGCTCATTTTTCTTGGAGTATTAGAGACGCTGGAAAGAAGAGCATGCTTCTTGCGTTAAAACAGAGTATGTTTCATGGATGAGAACACTGGTCTGAATTTTCCTTCAGAAACAGAGTTAAACCAAAGTCTCTGTGTATTCCTACAAGCAAGAGTTCATATCCGGTAAACCCAGGGATTTTTTCGGCTCAAATGAATTTACACAGTTCACGAAAAAACACGTTTTGCACTATTAACTAAAGAGCATCTATGTAAGAGATGCTGTGGTTTGTTAGAGTTTCATAAGCAGAGTTCAACTAGATATGGTCCATATGAGTAGGAAACACAGTTCTTTTTTTCTGGGCATGCTCATGTTTCTTGATGTATTAGAGACGCTGGAAGGAAGAGGATGCTTCTTGCGTTAAAACAGAGTGTGTTTCATGCATGCGAACGCTGGTCTGAATTTCCCTTCACAAATGGAGTGAAACCAAAGCCTCTGTGTCTTCCTACAAGCAAGAGTTCATTTCTGGTAAACCCAGGGGTTTTTCGGCTCAAATGAATTTACACATTTCATGAACTCAACACGTTTTTCACTATTAAATAAAGGGCATCTATGTAACACATGTTGTGGATTGTTACAGATTCATAAGCAGAGTTCAACTAGATATGGTCCGTATGAGTAGGAAACACAGTTCTTTTTTTCAGGGCATGCTCATGTTTCTTTCTGTATTGGAGACGCTGGAAAGTAGAGCATGATTCTTGCGTTAAAACAGAGTATGTTTCTTGGATGAGAACACTGGTCTGAATTTTCCTTCAGAAACGGAGTGAAACCAAAGCCTCTGTGCCTTCCTACAAGCAAGAGTTCATTCCCGGTAAACCCAGTTTTTTTCGGCTCAAATGAATTTACACAGTTCACGAACTCAAGTTTTTCACTATTAACTAAAGAGCATCTATGTAAGAGATGCTGTGGTTTTTTACAGTATCATAAGCAGGGTTCAACTAGATATGGTCCGTATGAGTAGGAAACACAGTTCATTTTTCTGGACATGCTCATATTTCTTGCTGTATTGCAGGTTCTGGACCGAACATGATGCTTCTTGTGTTTAAACAGAGGGTGTTTCAGGGATAAGAACACTGGGCTGAATTTCCCTTCACAATCGGAGTTAAATAAAAGGCTCTTTGTCTTCCTACATGCAAGAGTTCATTTCCGGTAAACCCAGTGATTCTTCGGCTCAAATGAATTTACAAAGTTCACGAACCAAACACGATTTTCACTATTAACTAAACAGCATCTATGTAAGAGATGCTATGGTTTGTTACAGTTTAATGAGCAGAGTTCAACTAGATATGGTCCATATGAGTAGGAATCACAGTTCTTTTTTTCAGGGCATGCTCATGTTTCTTGCTGTATTAGAGATGCTGGAGAGAAGAGCATGCTTCTTGCGTTAAAACAGAGTATGTTTCATGGATGAGAACAATGGTCTGAATTTTCCTTCAGAAACGGAGTTAAACCAAAGTCTCTGTGTCTTCCTACAATCAAGAGTTCAGATCCGCTAAACCCAGTGATTTTTCGGCTCAAATGAATTTACACAGTTCACGAACCCAACACGTTTTTCACTATTAACTAAAGAGCATCTATGATAGAGATGCTGTGAGTTGTTACAGTTTCATAAGCGCAGTTAAACTATATATGGTCCATGTGAGAAGGAAACACAGTTGTTTTTTTCTGGGCATGCACATGTTTCTTGATGTATTAGAGACGTTGGGAAGAAGAGGATGCTTCTTGCGTTAAAACAGAGTGGGTTTCATGGATGAGAACTCTGGTCTGAATTTCCCTTCACAAACGGAGTGAAACCAAAGCCTCTGTGTCTTTCTACAAGCAAGAGTTCATTTCCGGTAAACCCAGGGGTTTATTGGCTCAAATGAATTTACACAGTTCTTGAACCCAACACGTTTTTCACTATTAACTAAAGAGCATCTATGTAACACATGCTGTGGTTTGTTACAGTTTCATAAGCAGAGTTCCACTAGATATGGTCCGTATGAGTAGGAAATACAGTTCTTTTTATCTGGGCATGCTCATGTTTCTTGCTGTATTGGAGACGCTGGAAAGAAGAGCATGCTCTTTGCGTTAAAACAGAGTGTGTTTCATGGAAGAGACCTCTGGTCTGAATTTCCCTTCACAAAAGGAGTTAAACCAAAGCCTCTGTCCTCCTACAAGCAAGAGTTCTTTTCCGGAACACCCAGTGATTTTTTGGCTCAAAAGAATTTAAACAGTTCACGAACCCAAAACATTTTTCACTATAAACGAAAGAGCATATATGTAAGTGATGCTGTGGTTTTTACAGTTTCATAAGCAGAGTTCAACTAGATATGGTCCGTATGAGTAGGAAACACAGTTCTTTTTTTCTGGGCATGCTCATATTTCTTGCTGTATTGGAGACGATGGAAAGAAGTGCATGCTTCTTGCGTTAAAAGAGAGTATATTTCATGGATGAGAACACTGGTCTGAATTTTCCTTCAGAAACGTAGTTAAACCAAAGTATCTGTGTCTTCCAAAAGCAAGAGTTCATATCCGGTAAACCCACGGATTTTTTCGGCTCAAATGAATTAACACAGTTCACAAAAAAACACGTTTTGCACTATTAACTAAAGAGCATCTATGTAAGAGATGCTGTGGTTTGTTAGAGTTTCATAAGCAGAGTTCAACTAGATATGGTCCATATGAGTAGGAAACACAGTTCTTTTTTTCTGGGCATGCTCATGTTTCTTGATGTATTAGAGACGCTGGAAAGAAGAGGATGCTTCTTACGTTAAAACAGAGTGTGTTTCATGGAGGAGAACTCTGGTCTGAATTTCCCTTCACAAATGGAGTGAAACCAAAGCCTCTGTGTCTTCCTACAAGCAAGAGTTCATTTCCGGTAAACCCAGGAGTTTTTTAGCTCAAATGCATTTACACAGTTCATGAACCCAACAAGTTTTTCACTATTAACTAAAGAGCATCTATGTAACACACGCTGTGGTTGTTACAGTTTCATAAGCAGAGTTCAACTAGATATGGTCCGTATGAGTAGGAAATACAGTTCTTTTTATCTGGGCATGCTCATATTTCTTGCTGTATTGGAGACGCTGGAAAGAAGAGCATGCTTCTTGCGTTAAAACAGAGTATGTTTCATGGATGAGAACACTGGTCTGAATTTTCATTCAGAAACGTAGTTAAACCAAAGTCTCTGTGTCTTCCTAAAATCAAGAGTTCATATCTGGTAAACCCAGGGAATTTTTCGGCTCAAATGAATTTACACAGTTCACAAAAAAAAAAAAAAACACGTTTTGCACTATTAACTAAAGAGCATCTATGTAAGAGATGCTGTGATTTGTTACAGTTTCATAAGCGCAGTTCAACTAGATATGGTCCATATGAGAAGGAAACACAGTTCTTTTTTTCTGGGCATGCACATGTTTCTTGATGTATTCGAGACGTTTGGAAGAAGAGGATGATTCTTGCGTTAAAACAGAGTGGGTTTCATGGATGAGAACTCTGGTCTGAATTTCCTTTCATAAACGGAGTGAAACCAAACCCTCTGTGTCTTCCTACAAGCAAGAGTTCATTTCCGGTAAACCCAGGGTTTTTTCGGCTCAAATGAAATTACACAGTTCTCGAACCCAACACGTTTTTCACTATTAACTAAAGAGCATCTATGTAAGAGATGCTGTTGTTTGTTAGAGTTTCATAATCAGAGTTCAACTAGATATGGTCCGTATGAGTAGGAAACACAGGTATTATTTTCTGGGCATGCTCATGTTTCTTGCTGTATTAGAGATGCAGGAAAGAAGAGCATGCTCTTTGCGATAAAACACAGTGTGTTTCATGGATGAGACCTCTGGTCTGAATTTCCCTTCACAAAAGGTGTTAAACCAAAGCCTCTGTCTTCCTACAAGCAAGAGTTCATTTCCGGAAAACCCAGTGATTTTTCGGCTCAAAAGAATTTAAACAGTTCACGAACCCAAAACGTTTTTCACTATAAACGAAAGAGCATATATGTAAGTGATGCTGTGGTTTTTACAGTTTCATAAGCAGAGTTCAACTAGATATGGTCCGTATGAGTAGGAAACACAGTTCTTTTTTTCTGTGTATGCTCATATTTCTTGATGTATTAGAGACGCTGGAAGGAAGAGGATGCTTCTTGCGTTAAAACAGAGTGTGTTTCATGCATGAGAACGCTGGTCTGAATTTCCCTTCACAAATGGAGTGAAACCAAAGCCTCTGTGACTTCCTACAAGCAAGAGTTCATTTCTGGTAAACCCAGGGGTTTTTCGGCTCAAATTAATTTACACATTTCATGAACCCAACACGTTTTTCACTATTAAATAAAGGGCATCTATGTAACACATGTTGTGGATTGTTACAGATTCATAAGCAGAGTTCAACTAGATATGGTCCGTACGAGTAGGAAACACAGTTCTTTTTGTCTGGGCATGCTCATGTTTTTTTCTGTATTGGAGACGCTGGAAAGAAGAGCATGATTCTTGCGTTAAAACAGAGTATGTTTCGTGGATGAGAACACTGGTCTGAATTTTCCTTCAGAAGCGGAGTGAAACCAAAGTCTCTGTGTCTTTGTACATGCAAGAGTTCATTTCCGGTAAACCCAGTTTTTTTTTCGGCTCAAATGAATTTACACAGTTCACGAACTCAAGTTTTTCACTATTAACTAAAGAGCATCTATGTAAGAGATGCTGTGGTTTGTTAGAGTTTCATAAGCAGAGTTCAACTAGATTTGGTCCCTATGAGTAGGAAACACAGTTCCTTTTTCTGGACATGCTCATATTTCTTAATTTATTGCAGACTCTGGAAAGAAGAGGATGCTTCTGGCGTCAAAACAGAGGGTGTTTCATGAATGAGATTACTGTTCTGAATTTCCCTTCACAAACGGAGTGAAACCAAAGGCTCTGTGTCTTCCTACAATCAAGAGTTCTTTTCCGGTAAACCCAGTGATTTTTTTACTCAAATGTATTTACACAGTTCAAGAACCCAACAAGATTTTCACTATTAACTAAACAGCATCTATGTAAGAAATGCTGTGGTTTGTTACAGTATCATAAGCAGGGTTCAACTAGATATGGTCCGTATGAGTAGGAAACACAGTTCTTTTTTTCTGGACATGCTCACTTTTCTTGATGTATTAGAGACGCTGGGAAGAAGTGGATGCTTCTTGCGTTAAAACAGAGTGTGTTTCATGGATGAGAACTCTGGTCTGAATTTCCCTTCACAAATGGATTGAAACCAAAACCACTGTGTCTTTCTACAAGCAAGAGTTCATTTCCGGTAAACCCAGGGTTTTTTCGGCTCAAATGAATTTACACAGTTCTTGAACCCAACACGTTTTTCATTATTAACTAAAGAGCATCTATGTAACACATGCTGTGGTTTGTTACAATTTCATAAGCAGAGTTCAACTAGATATGGTCCGTATGAGTAGGAAATACAGTTCTTTTTATCTGGGCATGCTCATGTTTCTTGCTGTATTTGAGACGCTGGAAAGAAGAGCATGCTGCTTGGTTAAAACAGAGTATGTTTCATGGATGAGAACACTGGTCTGAATTTTCCTTCAGAAACTGAGTTAAACCAAAGTCTCTGTGTCTTCCTAAAAGAAAGAGTTCATTTCCGGTAAACCCAGGGGATTTTCGGCTCAAATGACATTACACAGTTCTCGAACCCAACAGATTTTTTACTATAACTAAAGAGCATCTATGTAAGAGATGCTGTGGTTTGTTAGAGTTTCATAATCAGAGTTCAACTACATATGGTCCGTATGAGTAGGAAACACAGTTCTTTTTTTCTGGGCATGCTCATGTTTCTTGCTGTATTAGAGACGCTGGAAAGAAGAGCATGCTCTTTGCGTTAACACAGAGTGTGTTTCATGGATGAGACCTCTGGTCTGAATTTCCCTTCATAAAAGGAGTTAAACCAAAGCCTCTGTCCTCCTACAAGCAAGAGTTCATTTCCGGAAAACCCAGGGATTTTTCGGCTCCAAAGAATTTAAACAGTTCACGAACCCAAAACGTTTTTCACTATAAACGAAAAAACACGTTTTGCACTATTAACTAAAGAGCATCTATGTAAGAGATGTTGTGGTTTGTTACAGTTTCATAAGCAGAGTTCAACTAGATATGGTCCGTATGAGTAGGAAACACAGTTCTTTTTTTCTGGACTTGCTCATATTACTTGCTGTATTGCAGACTCTGGAAAGAAGAGGATGCTTATTGCATTAAAACAGAGGGTGTTTCATGAATGAGAATACTGGTCTGAATTTCCCTTCACAAACGGAGTGAAACCAAAGGCTCTGTGTCTTCTTACAAGCAAGAGTTCATTTCCGGTAAACTCAGTGATTTTTTGACTCAAATGTATTTACACAGTTCAAGAACCCAACAAGATTTTCACTATTAGCTAAAGAGCATCTATGTAAGAGATGCTGTGGTTTGTTACAGTATCATAAGCAGGGTTCAACTAGATATGGTCCGTATGAGTAGGAAACACAGTTCTTTTTTTCTTGGCATGCTCATGTTTCCTGATGTATTAGAGATGCTGGAAAGAAGAGGATGCTTCTTGCGTTAAAACAGATTATGTTTCATGGATGAGAACAATGGTCAGAATTTTCCTTAAGAAACGGAGTTAAACCAAAGTCTCTGTGTCTTCCTACAAGCAAGAGTTCATATCTGCTAAACCCAGAGATTTTTCGGCTCAAATGAATTTACACAGTTCACGAACCCAACACGTTTTTCACTATTAACTAAAGAGCATCTATGTAAGAGATGCTGTGATTTGTTACAGTTTCATAAGCGCAGTTCAACTAGATATGGTCCATATGAGAAGGAAACACAGTTCTTTTTTTCTGGGCATGCACATGTTTCTTGATGTATTAGAGACGCTGGGAAGAAGAGGATGCTTCTTGCGTTAAAACAGAGTGGGATTCATGGATGAGAACTCTGGTCTGAATTTCCCTTCACAAACGGAGTGAAACCAAAGCCTCTGTGTCTTCCTACAAGCAAGAGTTCATTTCCGGTAAACCCAGGGGTTGTGGGGCTCAAATGAATTTACACAGTTCATGAACCCAACACGTTTTTCACTATTAACTAAAGAGCATCTATGTAACACATGCTGTGGTTTTTTAGAGTTTCATAAGCAGAGTTCAACTATATATGGTCCGTATGAGTAGGAAACACAGTTCATTTTTCTGGATATGATCATATTTCTTAATTTATTGCAGACTCTGGAAAGAAGAGGATGCTTCTTGCGTTAAAACAGAGGGTGTTTCATGAATGAGATTACTGTTCTGAATTTCCCTTCACAAACGGAGTGAAACCAAAGGCTCTGTGTCTTCCTACAATCAAGAGTTCTGTTCCGGTAAACCCAGTGATTTTTTTGCTCAAATGTATTTACACAGTTCAAGAACCCAACAAGATTTTCACTATTAACTAAAGAGCATCTATGTAGGAAATGCTGTGGTTTGTTACAGTATCATAAGCAGGGTTCAACTAGATATGGTCCGTATGAGTAGGAAACACAATTCTTTTTTTCTGGGCATGCTCATGTTTCCTGATGTATTAGAGACGCTGCAAAGAAGTGCATGCTTCTTGCGTTAAAACAGAGTATGTTTCATGGATGAGAACACTGGTCTGAATTTTCCTTCAGAAACGGAGTTAAAACAAAGTCTCTGTGTCTTCCTAAAAGCAAGAGTTCATATCCGGTAAACCCAGGGATTTTTTCGGCTCAAATGAATTAACACTGTTCAAGAAAAAACACGTTTTGCACTATTTACTAAAGAGCATCTATGTAACACATGCTGTGGTTTTTTAGAGTTTCATAAGCAGAGTTCAACTATATATGGTCCGTATGAGTAGGAAACACAGTTCATTTTTCTGGACATGCTCATATTTCTTAATTTATTGCAGACTCTGGAAAGAAGAGGATGCTTCTTGCATTAAAACAGAGTGTGTTTCATGGATGAGAACTCTGGTCTGAATTTCCCTTCACAAATGGAGTGAAACCAAAGCCTCTGTGTCTTCCTACAAGCAAGAGTTCATTTCCGGTAAACCCAGGGGTTTTTCGGTTCAAATGCATTTACACAGTTCATGAACCCAACCCGTTTTTCACTATTAACTAAAGAGCATCTATGTAACACACGCTGTGGTTTGTTACAGTTTCATAAGCAGAGTTCAACTAGATATGGTCCGTATGAGTAGGAAATACAGTTCTTTTTATCTGGGCATGCTCATATTTCTTGCGGTATTGGAGACGCTGGAAAGAAGAGCATGCTGCTTGCGTTAAAACAGAGTATGTTTCATGGATGAGAACACTGGTCTGAATTTTCCTTCAGAAACTGACTTAAACCAAAGTCTCTGTGTCTTCCTACAAGCAAGAGTTCATTTCCAGTAAACCCAGGGGTTTTTCGGCTCAAATGAAATTACACAGTTCACGAACCCAACACGTTTTTCACTATTAACTAAAGAGCATCTATGTAAGAGATGCTCTGGTTTGTTAGAGTTTCATAATCAGAGTTCAACTAGATATGTTCCGTATGAGTAGGAAACACAGTTATTATTTTCTGGGCATGCTCATGTTTCGTACTGTATTAGAGACGCAGGAAAGAAGAGCATGCTCTTTGCTTTAAAACAGAGTGTGTTTCATGGATGAGACCTCTGGTCTGAATTTCCCTTCACGAAAGGAGTTAAACTAAAGCCTCTGTCCTCCTACAAGCAAGAGTTCATTTCCGGAAAACCCAGTGAATTTTCGGCTCCAAAGAATTTAAACAGTTCACGAACCCAAAACGTTTTTCACTATAAACGAAAGAGCATATATGTAAGTGATGCTGTGGTTTTTACAGTTTCATAAGCAGAGTTCAACTAGATATGGTCCGTATGAGTAGGAAACACAGTTCTATTTTTCTGGGCATGCTCATGTTTCTTGCTGTATTGTAGACGATGGAAAGAAGTGCATGCTTCTTGAGTTAAAACAGAGTATGTTTCATGGATGAGAACACTGGTCTGAATTTTCCTTCAGAAACCTAGTTAAACCAAAGTCTCTGTGTCTTCCTAAAAGCAAGAGTTCATATCCGGTAAACCCAGGGATTTTTTCGGCTCAAATGAATTTACACAGTTCACGAAAAAACACGTTTTGCACTATTAACTAAAGAGCATCTATGTAAGAGATGTTGTGGTTTGTTACAGTTTCATAAGCAGAGTTCAACTAGATATGGTCCGTATGAGTAGGAAACACAGTTCATTTTTCTGGACATGCTCATTTTTCTAAATTTATTGCAGACTCTGGAAAGAAGAGGATGCTTCTTGCGTTAAAACAGAGTGTGTTTCATGGATGAGAACTCTGGCCTGAATTTCCCTTCACAAACGGAGTGAAACCAAAGCCTCTGTGTCTTCCTACAAGCAAGAGTTCATTTCCGGTAAACCCAGGGGTTGTGGGGCTCAAATGAATTTACACAGTTCATGAACCCAACACGTTTTTCACTATTAATTTAAGAGCATCTATGTAACACATGCTGTGGTTTTTTACAGTTTCATAAGCAGAGTTCAACTAGATATGGTCCGTATGAGTAGGAAACACAGTTCATTTTTCTGGATATGCTCATATTTCTTAATTTATTGCAGACTCTGGAAAGAAGAGGATGCTTCTTGCGTTAAAACAGAGGGTGTTTCATGAATGAGATTACTGTTCTGAATTTCCCTTCACAAACGGAGTGAAACAAAGGCTCTGTGTCTTCCTACAATCAAGAGTTCTTTTCCGGTAAACCCAGTGATTTTTTTGCTCAAATGTATTTACACAGTTCAAGAACCCAACAAGATTTTCACTATTAACTAAAGAGCATCTATGTAAGAAATGCTGTGGTTTGTTACAGTATCATAAGCAGGGTTCAACTAGATATGGTCCATATGAGTAGGAAACACAGTTCTTTTTTTCTGGGCATGCTCATGTTTCCTGATGTAGTAGATACGCTGCAAAGAAGTGCATGCTTCTTGCGTTAAAACAGAGTGTGTTTCATGGATGAGACCTCTGGTCTGAATTTCCCTTCACTTAAGAGGTTAAACCAAAGCCTCTGTCTTCCTACAAGCAAGAGTTCATTTCCGGAAAACCCAGTGATTTTTCGGCTCAAAAGAATTTAAACAGTTCACGAACCCAAAACGTTTTTCACTATAAACGACAGAGCATATATGTAAGTGATGCTGTGGTTTTAACAGTTTCATAAGCAGAGTTCAACTAGATATGGTCCGTATGAGTAGGAAACACAGTTCTTTTTTTTCTGCGCATGCTCATGTTTCTTGCTGTATTGGAGACGATGGAAAGAAGAGCATGCTTCTTGCGTTAAAACAGAGTATGTTTCATGGATGAGAACACTGGTCTGAATTTTCCTTCAGAAACGTAGTTAAACCAAAGTCTCTGTGTCTTCCTACAAGCAAGAGTTCATATCTGGTAAACCCAGGGATTTTTTCGGCTCAAATGAAATTACATAGTTCACAAAAAAACACGTTTTGCACTATTAACTAAAGAGCATCTATGTAAGAGATGCTGTGGTTTGTTAGAGTTTCATAAGCAGAGTTCAACTAGATATGGTCCATATGAGTAGGAAACACAGTTCTTTTTTTCTGGGCATGCTCATGTTTCTTGATGTATTAGAGACGCTGGAAAGAAGAGGATGCTTCTTGCGTTAAAACATAGTGTGTTTCATGCATGAGAACTCTGGTCTGTATTTCCCTTCACAAATGGAGTGAAACCAAAGCCTCTGTGTCTTCCTACAAGCCAGAGTTCATTTCCGGTAAACCCAGGGGTTTTTCGGCTCAAATGAATTTACACATTTCATGAACCCAACACGTTTTTCACTATAAACTAAAGGGCATCTATGTAACACATGTTGTGGATTGTTACAGTTTCATAAGCAGAGTTCAACTAGATATGGTCCATACGAGTAGGAAACACACTTCTTTTTTTCTGGGCATTCTCATGTTTCTTGCTGTATTGCAGACTCTGGAGAGAAGAGCATGCTTCTATCGTTAAAACAGAGTATGTTTCGTGGATGAGAACACTGGTCTGAATTTTCCTTCAGAAGCGGAGTGAAACCAAAGTCTCTGTGTCTTTCTACATGCAAGAGTTCATTTCCGGTAAACCCAGTTTTTTTTTTTCGGCTCAAATGAATTTACACAGTTCACGAACTCAAGGTTTTCACTATTAACTAAAGAGCATCTATGTAAGAGATGCTGTGGTTTGTTAGAGTTTCATAAGCAGAGTTCAACTAGATTTGATCCCTATGAGTAGGAAACACAGTTCATTTTTCTGGACATGCTCATATTTCTTAATTTATTGCAGACTCTAGAAAGAAGAGGATGCTTCTGGCGTTAAAACAGAGGGTGTTTCATGGATGAGAACTCTGGTTTGAATTTCCCTTCAAAAATGGATTGAAACCAAAGCCACTGTGTCTTTCTACAAGCAAGAGTTCATTTCCGGTAAACCCAGGGTTTTTTCGGCTCAAATGAATTTACACAGTTCTTGAACCCAACACGTTTTTCATTATTAACTAAAGAGCATCTATGTAACACATGCTGTGGTTTGTTACAATTTCATAAGCAGAGTTCAACTAGATATGGTCCGTATGAGTAGGAAATACAGTTCTTTTTATCTGGGCATGCTAATGTTTCTTGCTGTATTTGAGACGCTGGAAAGAAGAGCATGCTGCTTGGTTAAAACAGAGTATGTTTCATGGATGAGAACACTGGTCTGAATTTTCCTTCAGAAACTGAGTTAAACCAAAGTCTATGTGTCTTCCTAAAAGCAAGAGTTCATTTCCGGTAAACCCAGGGGATTTTCGGCTCAAATGACATTACACAGTTCTCGAACCGAACACATTTTTTACTATAACTAAAGAGCATCTATGTAAGAGATGCTGTGGTTTGTTAGAGTTTCATAATCAGAGTTCAACTACATATGGTCCGTATGAGTAGGAAACACAGTTCTTTTTTTCTGGGCATGCTCATGTTTCTTGCTGTATTAGAGACGCTGGAAAGAAGAGCATGCTCTTTGCGTTAACACAGAGTGTGTTTCATGGATGAGACCTCTGGTCTGAATTTCCCTTCACAAAAGGAGTTAAACCAAAGCCTCTGTCCTCCTACAAGCAAGAGTTCATTTCCGGAAAACCCAGTGATTTTTCGGCTCCAAAGAATTTAAACAGTTCACGAACCCAAAACGTTTTTCACTATAAACGAAAAAACACGTTTTGCACTATTAACTAAAGAGCATCTATGTAAGAGATGTTGTGGTTTGTTACAGTTTCATAAGCAGAGTTCAACTAGATATGGTCCGTATGAGTAGGAAACACAGTTCTTTTTTTCTGGACATGCTCATATTACTTGCTGTATTGCAGACTCTGGAAAGAAGAGGATGCTTATTGCGTTAAAACAGAGGGTGTTTCATGAATGAGAATACTGGTCTGAATTTCCCTTCACAAACGGAGTGAAACCAAAGGCTCTGTGTCTTCTTACAAGCAAGAGTTCATTTCCGGTAAACCCAGTGATTTTTTGGCTCAAATGTATTTACACAGTAAAAGAACACAACAAGATTTTCACTATTAACTAAAGAGCATCTATGTAAGAAATGCTGTGGTTTGTTACAGTATCATAAGCAGTGTTCAACTAGATATGGTCCGTATGAGTAGGAAACACAGTTCTTTTTTTCTTGGCATGCTCATGTTTCCTGATGTATTAGAGACGCTGGAAAGAAGAGGATGCTTCTTGCGTTAAAACAGAGTGGGTTTCATGGATGAGAACTCTGGTCTGAATTTCCCTTCACAAACGGAGTGAAACCAAAGCCTCTGTGTCTTCCTACAAGCAAGAGTTAATTTCCGGTAAACCCAGGGGTTGTGGGGCTCAAATGAATTTACACAGTTCATGAACCCAACACGTTTTTCACTATTAACTAAAGAGCATCTATGTAACACATGCTGTGGTTTTTTAGAGTTTCATAAGCAGAGTTCAACTATATATGGTCCGTATGAGTAGGAAACACAGTTCATTTTTCTGGACATGCTCATATTTCTAAATTTATTGCAGACTCTGGAAAGAAGAGGATGCTTCTTGCGTTAAAACAGAGGGTGTTTCATGGATGAGAACTCTGGTCTGAATTTCCCTTCACAAATGGAGTGAAACCAAAGCCTCTGTGAATTCCTACAAGCAAGAGTTCATTTCCGGTAAACCCAGGGGTTTTTCGGCTCAAATGCATTTACACAGTTCATGAACCCAACACGTTTTTCACTATTAACTAAAGAGCATCTATGTAACACACCTGTGGTTTGTTACAGTTTCATAAGCAGAGTTCAACTAGATATGGTCCGTATGAGTAGGAAATACAGTTCTTTTTATCTGGGCATGCTCATATTTCTTGCTGTATTGGAGACGCTGGAAAGAAGAGCATGCTGCTTGCGTTAAAACAGAGTATGTTTCATGGATGAGAACACTGGTCTGAATTTTCCTTCAGAAACTGAGTTAAACCAAAGTCTCTGTGTCTTCCTAAAAGCAAGAGTTCATTTCCGGAAAACCCAGTGATTTTTCGGCTCAAAAGAATTTAAACAGTTCACGAACCCAAAACGTTTTTCAGTATAAACGATAGAGCATATATGTAAGTGATGCTGTGGTTTTTACAGTTTCATAAGCAGAGTTCAACTAGATATGGTCCGAATGAGTAGGAAACACAGTTCTTTTTTTCTGGGCATGCTCATGTTTCTTGCTGTATTGGAGACGATGGAAAGAAGAGCATGCTTCTTGAGTTAAAACAGAGTATGTTTCATGGATGAGAACACTGGTCTGAATTTTCCTTCAGAAACCTAGTTAAACCAAAGTCTCTGTGTCTTCCTAAAAGCAAGAGTTCATATCCGGTAAACCCAGGGATTTTTTCGTCTCAAATGAATTTACACAGTTCACGAAAAAACACGTTTTGCACTATTAACTAAAGAGCATCTATGTAAGAGATGTTGTGGTTTGTTACAGTTTCATAAGCAGAGTTCAACTAGATATGGTCCGTATGAGTAGGAAACACAGTTCTTTTTTTCTGGACTTGCTCATATTACTTGCTGTATTGCAGACTCTGGAAAGAAGAGGATGCTTATTGCATTAAAACAGAGGGTGTTTCATGAATGAGAATACTGGTCTGAATTTCCCTTCACAAACGGAGTGAAACCAAAGGCTCTGTGTCTTCCTACAAGCAAGAGTTCATTTCCGGTAAACCCAGGGGTTTTTCTGCTCAATTGCATTTACACAGTTCATGAACCCAACCCGTTTTTCACTATTAACTAAAGAGCATCTATGTAACACACGCTGTGGTTTGTTACAGTTTCATAAGCAGAGTTCAACTAGATATGGTCTGTATGAGTAGGAAATACAGTTCTTTTTATCTGGGCATGCTCATATTTCTTGCTGTATTGGAGACGCTGGAAAGAAGAGCATACTGCTTGCGTTAAAACAGAGTATGTTTCATGGATGAGAACACTGGTCTGAATTTTCCTTCAGAAACTGACTTAAACCAAAGTCTCTGTGTCTTCCTACAAGCAAGAGTTCATTTCCAGTAAACCCAGGGGTTTTTCGGCTCAAATGAAATTACACAGTTCACGAACCCAACACGTTTTTCACTATTAACTAAAGAGCATCTATGTAAGAGATCCTCTGGTTTGTTAGAGTTTCATAATCAGAGTTCAACTAGATATGGTCCGTATGAGTAGGAAACACAGTTATTATTTTCTGGGCATGCTCATGTTTCGTACTGTATTAGAGACACAGGAAAGAAGAGCATGCTCTTTGCGTTAAAACAGAGTGTGTTTCATGGATGAGACCTCTGGTCTGAATTTCCCTTCACTTAAGGGGTTAAACCAAATCTCTGTCTTCCTACAAGCAAGAGTTCATTTCCGGAAAACCCAGTGATTTTTCGGCTCAAAAGAATTTAAACATTTCACGAACCCAAAAAGTTTTTCACTATAAACGATAGAGCATATATGTAAGTGATGCTGTGGTTTTTACAGTTTCATAAGCAGAGTTCAACTAGATATGGTCCATATGAGTAGGAAACACAGTTCTTTTTTTTCTGCGCATGCTCATGTTTCTTGCTGTATTGCAGACTCTGGAAAGAAGAGGATGCTTATTGCGTTAAAACAGAGGGTGTTTCATGAATGAGATTACTGTTCTGAATTTCCCTTCACAAACGGAGTGAAACCAAAGGCTCTGTGTCTTCCTACAATCAAGAGTTCTTTTCCGGTAAACCCAGTGATTTTTTTGCTCAAATGTATTTACACAGTTCAAGAACCCAACACGTTTTTCACTATTAACTAAAGAGCATCTATGTAAGAGATGCTCTGGTTTGTTAGAGTTTCATAATCAGAGTTCAACTAGATATGGTCCGTATGAGTAGGAAACACAGTTCTTTTTTTCTTGGCATGCTCATGTTTCCTGATGTATTAGAGATGCAGGAAAGAAGAGGATGCTTCTTGCGTTAAAACAGATTATGTTTCATGGATGAGAACAATGGTCAGAATTTTCCTTCAGAAACGGAGTTAAACCAAAGTCTCTGTGTCTTCCTACAAGCAAGAGTTCATATCCGCTAAACCCAGAGATTTTTCGGCTCAAATGAATTTACACAGTTCACGAACCCAACACGTTTTTCACTATTAACTAAAGAGCATCTATGTAAGAGATGCTGTGATTTGTTACAGTTTCATAAGCGCAGTTCAACTAGATATGGTCCATATGAGAAGGAAACACAGTTCTTTTTTTCTGGGCATGCACATGTTTCTTGATGTATTAGAGACGCTGGGAAGAAGAGGATGCTTCTTGCGTTAAAACAGAGTGGGTTTCAGGGATGAGAACTCTGGTCTGAATTTCCCTTCACAAACGGAGTGAAACCAAAGCCTCTGTGTCTTCCTACAAGCAAGAGTTCATTTCCGGTAAACCCAGGGGTTGTGCGGTCAAATGAATTGACACAGTTCATGAACCCAACACGTTTTTCACTATTAACTAAAGAGCATCTATGTAACACATGCTGTGGTTTTTTAGAGTTTCATAAGCAGAGTTCAACTATATATGGTACGTATGAGTAGGAAACACAGTTCATTTTTCTGGACATGCTCATATTTCTTAATTTATTGCAGACTCTGGAAAGAAGAGGATGCTTCTTGCGTTAAAACAGAGGGTCTTTCATGAATGAGATTACTGTTCTGAATTTCACTTCACAAACGGAGTGAAACCAAAGGCTCTGTGTCTTCCTACAATCAAGAGTTCTTTTCCGGTAAACCCAGTGATTTTTTTGCTCAAATGTATTTACACAGTTCAAGAACCCAACAAGATTTTCACTATTAACTAAAGAGCATCTATGTAAGAAATGCTGTGGTTTGTTACAGTATCATAAGCAGGGTTCAACTAGATATGGTCCGTATGAGTAGGAAACACAGTTCTTTTTTTCTGGGCATGCTCATGTTTCCTGATGTATTAGAGACGCTGCAAAGAAGTGCATGCTTCTTGCGTTAAAACAGAGTATGTTTCATGAATGAGAACACTGGTCTGAATTTTCCTTCAGAAACGGAGTTAAAACAAAATCTCTGTGTCTTCCTAAAAGCAAGAGTTCATATCCGGTAAACCCAGGGATTTTTTCGGCTCAAATGATTTAACACAGTTCAAGAAAAAACACGTTTTGCACTATTAACTAAAGAGCATCTATGTAAGAGATGCTGTGGTTTGTTAGAGTTTCATAAGCAGAGTTCAACTAGATATGGTCCATATGAGTAGGAAACACAGTCTTTTTTTCTGGGCATGCTCATGTTTCTTGATGTATTAGAGACGCTGGAAAGAAGAGGATGCTTCTTGCGTTAAAACAGAGTGTGTTTCATGGATGAGAACTCTGGTCTGAATTTCCCTTCACAAATGGAGTGAAACCAAAGCCTCTGTGTCTTCCTACAAGCAAGAGTTCATATCCGCTAAACTCAGAGATTTTTCGGCTCAAATGAATTTACACAGTTCACGAACCCAACACGTTTTTCACTATTAACTAAAGAGCATCTATGTAAGAGATGCTGTGATTTGTTACAGTTTCATAAGCGCAGTTCAACTAGATATGGTCCATATGAGAAGGAAACACAGTTCTTTTTTTCTGGGCATCACATGTTTCTTGATGTATTAGAGACGCTGGGAAGAAGAGGATGCTTCTTGCGTTAAAACAGAGTGGGTTTCATGGATGAGAACTCTGGTCTGAATTTCCCTTCACAAACGGAGTGAAACCAAAGCCTCTGTATCTTTCTAAAAGCAAGAGTTCATTTCTGGTAAACCCAGGGGTTTTTTAGCTCAAATGAATTTACACAGTTCTTGAACGCAACACGTTTTTCACTATTAACTAAAGAGCATCTATGTAACACATGCTGTGGTTTGTTACAGTTTCATAAGCAGAGTTCAACTAGATATGGTCCGTATGAATAGGAAATACAGTTCTTTTTATCTGGGCATGCTCATGTTTCTTGCTGTATTTGAGACGCTGGAAAGAAGACATGCTGCTTGGTTAAAACAGAGTATGTTTCATGGAAGAGAACACTGGTCTGAATTTTCCTTCAGAAACTGAGTTAAACCAAAGTCTCTGTGTCTTCCTACAAGCAAGAGTTCATTTCCGGTAAACCCAGGGGATTTTCGGCTCAAATGACATTACACAGTTCTAGAACCCAACACGTTTTTCACTATTAACTAAAGAGCATCTATGTAAGAGATGCTGTGGTTTGTTAGAGATTCATAATCAGAGTTCAACTAGATATGGTCCGTATGAGTAGGAAACACAGTTATTTTTTTCTGGGCATGCTCATGTTTCTTGCTGTATTAGAGACGCTGGAAAGAAGAGCATGCTCTTTGCTTTAAAACAGAGTGTGTTTCATGGATGAGACCTCTGGTCTGAATTTCCCTTCACAAAAGGAGTTAAACTAAAGCCTCTGTCCTCCTACAAGCAAGAGTTCATTTCCGGAAAACCCAGTGAATTTTCGGCTCCAAAGAATTTAAACAGTTCACGAACCCAAAACGTTTTTCACTATAAACGAAAGAGCATATATGTAAGTGATGCTGTGGTTTTTACAGTTTCATAAGCAGAGTTCAACTAGATATGGTCCGTATGCGTAGGAAACACAGTTCTCTTTTTCTGGGCATGCTCATGTTTCTTGCTGTATTGTAGACGATGGAAAGAAGAGCATGCTTCTTGAGTTAAAACAGAGTATGTTTCATGGATGAGAACACTGGTCTGAATTTTCCTTCAGAAACCTAGTTAAACCAAAGTCTCTGTGTCTTCCTAAAAGCAAGAGTTCATATCCGGTAAACCCAGGGAATTTTTCTGCTCAAATGAATTTACACAGTTCATGAAAGAACACGTTTTGCACTATTAACTAAAGAGCATCTATGTAAGAGATGTTGTGGTTTGTTACAGTTTCATAAGCAGAGTTCAACTAGATATGGTCCGTATGAGTAGGAAACACAGTTCTCTTTTTCTGGGAATGCTCATGTTTCTTGATGTATTAGAGACTCTGGGAAGAAGAGGATGCTTCTTGCGTTAAAACAGAATGGGTTTCATGGATGAGAACTCTGGCCTGAATTTCTCTTCACAAACGGAGTGAAACCAAAGCCTCTGTGTCTTCCTACAAGCAAGAGTTCATTTCCGGTAAACCCAGGGGTTGTGGGGCTCAAATGAATTTACACAGTTCATGAACCCAACACGTTTTTCACTATTAACTAAAGAGCATCTATGTAACACATGCAGTGGTTTTTTACAATTTCATAAGCAGAGTTCAACTAGATATGGTCCCTATGAGTAGGAAACACAGTTCATTTTTATGGACATGCTCATATTTCTTAATTTGTTGCAGACTCTGGAAAGAAGAGGATGCTTCTGGCGTTAAAACAGAGGGTGTTTCATGAATGAGATTACTGTTCTGAATTTCCCTTCACAAACAGAGTGAAACCAAAGGCTCTGTGTCTTCCTACAATCAAGAGTTCTTTTCCGGTAAACCCAGTGATTTTTTTTTGCTCAAATGTATTTACACAGTTCAAAAACCCAACAAGATTTTCACTATTAACTAAAGAGCATCTATGTAAGAAATGCTGTGGTTTGTTACAGTATCATAAGCAGGGTTCAACTAGATATGTTCCGTATGAGTAGGAAACACAGTTCTTTTTTTCTGGACATGCTCACTTTTCTTGATGTATTAGAGACGCTGGGAAGAAGTGGATGCTTCTTGCGTTAAAACAGAGTGTGTTTCATGGATGAGAACTCTGGTCTGAATTTCCCTTCACAAATGGATTGAAACCAAAGCCACTGTGTCTTTCTACAAGCAAGAGTTCATTTCCGGTAAACCCAGGGTTTTTTCGGCTCAAATGAATTTACACAGTTCTTGAACCCAACACGTTTTTCATTATTAACTAAAGAGCATCTATGTAACACATGCTGTGGTTTGTTACAATTTCATAAGCAGAGTTCAACTAGATATGGTCCGTATGAGTAGGAAATACAGTTCTTTTTATCTGGGCATGCTCATGTTTCTTGCTGTATTTGAGACGCTGGAAAGAAGAGCATGCTGCTTGGTTAAAACAGAGTATGTTTCATGGATGAGAACACTGGTCTGAATTTTCCTTCAGAAACTGAGTTAAACCAAAGTCTCTGTGTCTTCCTAAAAGCAAGAGTTCATTTCCGGTAAACCCAGGGGATTTTTGGCTCAAATGACATTACACAGTTCTCGAACCCAACACATTTTTTACTATAACTAAAGAGCATCTATGTAAGAGATGCTGTGGTTTGTTAGAGTTTCATAATCAGAGTTCAACTACATATGGTCCGTATGAGTAGGAAACACAGTTCTTTTTTTCTGGGCATGCTCATGTTTCTTGCTGTATTAGAGACGCTGGAAAGAAGAGCATGCTCTTTGCGTTAACACAGAGTGTGTTTCATGGATGAGACCTCTGGTCTGAATTTCCCTTCACAAAAGGAGTTAAACCAAAGCCTCGGTCCTCCTACAAGCAAGAGTTCATTTCCGGAAAACCCAGTGATTTTTCGGCTCCAAAGAATTTAAACAGTTCACGAACCCAAAAAGTTTTTCACTATAAACGAAAAAACACGTTTTTCACTATTAACTAAAGAGCATCTATGTAAGAGATGTTGTGGTTTGTTACAGTTTCATAAGCAGAGTTCAACTAGATATGGTCCGTATGAGTAGGAAACACAGTTCTTTTTTTCTGGACATGCTCATATTACTTGCTGTATTGCAGACTCTGGAAAGAAGAGGATGCTTATTGCGTTAAAACAGAGGGTGTTTCATGATTGAGAATACTGGTCTGAATTTCCCTTCACAAACGGAGTGAAACCAAAGGCTCTGTGTCTTCTTACAAGCAAGAGTTCATTTCCGGTAAACCCAGTGATTTTTTGGCTCAAATGTATTTACACAGTAAAAGAACACAACAAGATTTTCACTATTAACTAAAGAGCATCTATGTAAGAAATGCTGTGGTTTGTTACAGTATCATAAGCTGGGTTCAACTAGATATGGTCCGTATGAGTAGGAAACACAGTTCTTTTTTTCTTGGCATGCTCATGTTTCCTGATGTATTAGAGACGCTGGGAAGAAGAGGATGCTTCTTGCGTTAAAACAGATTATGTTTCATGGATGAGAACAATGGTAGAATTTTCCTTCAGAAACGGAGTTAAACCAAAGTCTCTGTGTCTTCCTACAAGCAAGAGTTCATATCCGCTAAACCCAGAGATTTTTCGGCTCAAATGAATTTACACAGTTCACGAACCCAACACGTTTTTCACTATTAACTAAAGAGCATCTATGTAAGAGATGCTGTGATTTGTTACAGTTTCATAAGCGCAGTTCAACTAGATATGGTCCATATGAGAAGGAAACACAGTTCTTTTTTTCTGGGCATGCACATGTTTCTTGATGTATTAGAGACGCTGGAAAGAAGAGGATGCTTCTTGCGTTAAAACAGAGTGGGTTTCATGGATGAGAACTCTGGTCTGAATTTCCCTTCACAAACGGAGTGAAACCAAAGCCTCTGTGTCTTCCTACAAGCAAGAGTTCATTTCCGGTAAACCCAGGGGTTGTGGGGCTCAAATGATTTTACACAGTTCATGAACCCAACACGTTTTTCACTATTAACTAAAGAGCATCTATGTAACACATGCTGTGGTTTTTTAGAGTTTCATAAGCAGAGTTCAACTATATATGGTCCGTATGAGTAGGAAACACAGTTCATTTTTCTGGACATGCTCATATTTCTAAATTTATTGCAGACTCTGGAAAGAAGAGGATGCTTCTTGCGTTAAAACAGAGATTGTTTCATGAATGAGAACTCTGGTCTGAATTTCCCTTCACAAATGGAGTGAAACCAAAGCCTCTGTGTCTTCCTACAAGCAAGAGTTCATTTCCGGTAAACCCAGGGGTTTTTCGGCTCAAATGCATTTACACAGTTCATGAACCCAACACGTTTTTCACTATTAACTAAAGAGCATCTATGTAACACACGCTGTGGTTTGTTACAGTTTCATAAGCAGAGTTCAACTAGATATGGTCCGTATGAGTAGGAAATACAGTTCTTTTTATCTGGGCATGCTCATATTTCTTGCTGTATTGGAGACGCTGGAAAGAAGAGCATGCTGCTTGCGTTAAAACAGAGTATGTTTCATGGATGAGAACACTGGTCTGAATTTTCCTTCAGAAACTGAGTTAAACCAAAGTCTCTGTGTCTTCCTACAAGCAAGAGTTCATTTCCGGAAAACCCAGTGATTTTTCGGCTCAAAAGAATTTAAACAGTTCACGAACCCAAAACGTTTTTCAGTATAAACGATAGAGCATATATGTAAGTGATGCTGTGGTTTTTACAGTTTCATAAGCAGAGTTCAACTAGATATGGTCCGTATGAGTAGGAAACACAGTTCTTTTTTTTCTGTGCATGCTCATGTTTCTTGCTGTATTGGAGAGGATGGAAAGAAGAGCATGCTTCTTGCGTTAAAACAGAGTATGTTTCATGGATGAGAACACTGGTCTGAATTTTCCTTCAGAAACGTAGTTAAACCAAAGTCTCTGTGTCTTCCTACATGCAAGAGTTCATTTCCGGAAAAGCCAGTTTTTTTTCGGCTCAAATGAATTTACACAGTTCACGAACTCAAGTTTTTCACTATTAACTAAAGAGCATCTATGTAAGAGATGCTGTGGTTTGTTAGAGTTTCATAATCAGAGTTCAACTAGATATTGTCCGTATGAGTAGGAAAAACAGTTCTTTTTTTCTGGGAATGCTCATGTTTCTTGATGTATTAGAGACGCTGGGAAGAAGAGGATGCTTCTTGCGTTAAAACAGAGTGGGTTTCATGGATGAGAACTCTGGCCTGAATTTCCCTTCACAAACGGAGTGAAACCAAAGCCTCTGTGTCTTCCTACAAGCAAGAGTTCATTTCCGGTAAACCCAGGGGTTGTGGGGCTCAAATGAATTTACACAGTTCATGAAGCCAACACGTTTTTCACTATTAACTAAAGAGCATCTATGTAACACATGCTGTGGTTTTTTACAGTTTCATAAGCAGAGTTCAACTAGATTTGGTCCCTATGAGTAGGAAACACACTTTATTTTTCTGGACATGCTCATATTTCTAAATTTATTGCAGACTCTGGAAAGAAGAGGATGCTTCTGGCGTTAAAACAGAGGGTGTTTCATGAATGAAATTACTGTTCTGAATTTCCCTTCACAAACGGAGTGAAACCAAAGGCTCTGTGTCTTCCTACAATCAAGAGTTCTTTTCCGGTAAACCCAGTGATTTTTTCGGCTCAAATGAATTTACACAGTTCACGAAAAAACACGTTTTGCACTATTAACTAAAGAGCATCTATGTAACAGATGTTGTGGTTTGTTACAGTTTCATAAGCAGAGTTCAACTAGATATGGTCCGTATGAGTAGGAAACACAGTTCTTTTTTTCTGGACTTGCTCATATTACTTGCTGTATTGCAGACTCTGGAAAGAAGAGGATGCTTATTGCATTAAAACAGAGGGTGTTTCATGAATGAGAATACTGGTCTGAATTTCCCTTCACAAACGGAGTGAAACCAAAGGCTCTGTGTCTTCTTACAAGCAAGAGTTCATTTCCGGTAAACCCAGTGATTTTTTGGCTCAAATGTATTTACACAGTTCAAGAACCCAACAAGATTTTCACTATTAGCTAAAGAGCATCTATGTAAGAGATGCTGTGGTTTGTTACAGTATCATAAGCAGGGTTCAACTAGATATGGTCCGTATGAGTAGGAAACACAGTTCTTTTTTTCTTGGCATGCTCATGTTTCCTGATGTATTAGAGATGCTGGAAAGAAGAGGATGCTTCTTGCGTTAAAACAGATTATGTTTCATGGATGAGAACAATGGTCAGAATTTTCCTTCAGAAACGGAGTTAAACCAAAGTCTCTGTGTCTTCCTACAAGCAAGAGTTCATATCTGCTAAACCCAGAGATTTTTCGGCTCAAATGAATTTACACAGTTCATGAACCCAACACGTTTTTCACTATTAACTAAAGAGCATCTATGTAAGAGATGCTGTGATTTGTTACAGTTTCATAAGCGCAGTTCAACTAGATATGGTCCATATGAGAAGGAAACACAGTTCTTTTTTTCTGGGCATGCACATGTTTCTTGATGTATTAGAGACGCTGGGAAGAAGAGGATGCTTCTTGCGTTAAAACAGAGTGGGATTCATGGATGAGAACTCTGGTCTGAATTTCCCTTCACAAACGGAGTGAAACCAAAGCCTCTGTGTCTTCCTACAAGCAAGAGTTCATTTCCGGTAAACCCAGGGGTTGTGGGGCTCAAATGAATTTACACAGTTCATGAACCCAACACGTTTTTCACTATTAACTAAAGAGCATCTATGTAACGCATGCTGTGGTTTTTTAGAGTTTCATAAGCAGAGTTCAACTATATATGGTCCGTATGAGTAGGAAACACAGTTCATTTTTCTGGACATGCTCATATTTCTTAATTTATTGCAGACTCTGGAAAGAAGAGGATGCTTCTTGCGTTAAAACAGAGGGTGTTTCATGAATGAGATTACTGTTCAGAATTTCCCTTCACAAACGGAGTGAAACCAAAGGCTCTGTGTCTTCCTACAATCAAGAGTTCTTTTCCGGTAAACCCAGTGATTTTTTTGCTCAAATGTATTTACACAGTTCAAGAACCCAACAAGATTTTCACTATTAACTAAAGAGCATCTATGTAGGAAATGCTGTGGTTTGTTCCAGTATCATAAGCAGGGTTCAACTAGATATGGTCCGTATGAGTAGGAAACACAGTTCTTTTTTCTGGGCATGCTCATGTTTCCTGCTGTATTGGAGACGCTGGAAAGAAGAGCATGCTGCTTGCGTTAAAACAGAGTATGTTTCATGGATGAGAACACTGGTCTGAATTTTCCTTCAGAAACGGAGTTAAAACAAAGTCTCTGTGTCTTCCTAAAAGCAAGAGTTCATATCCGGTAAACCCAGGGATTTTTTCGGCTCAAATGAATTAACACAGTTCAAGAAAAAACACGTTTTGCACTATTAACTAAAGAGCATCTATATAAGAGATGCTGTGGTTTGTTAGAGTTTCATAAGCAGAGTTCAACTAGATATGGTCCATATGAGTAGGAAACACAGTCTTTTTTTCTGGGCATGCTCATGTTTCTTGATGTATTAGAGACGCTGGAAAGAAGAGGATGCTTCTTGCGTTAAAACAGAATGTGTTTCATGGATGAGAACTGTGGTCTGAATTTCCCTTCACAAACGGAGTGAAACCAAAGCCTCTGTATCTTTCTACAAGCAAGAGTTCATTTCCGGTAAACCCAGGGGTTGTGGGGCTCAAATGAATTTACACAGTTCATGAACCCAACACGTTTTTCACTATTAACTAAAGAGCATCTATGTAAGAGATGCTGTGATTTGTTACAGTTTCATAAGCGCAGTTCAACTAGATATGGTCCATATGAGAAGGAAACACAGTTCTTTTTTTCTGGGCATGCACATGTTTCTTGATGTATTAGAGACGCTGGGAAGAAGAGGATGCTTCTTGCGTTAAAACAGAGTGGGTTTCATGGATGAGAACTCTGGTCTGAATACCCTTCACAAACGGAGTGAAACCAAAGGCTCTGTGTCTTCCTACAATCAAGAGTTCTTTTCCGGTAAACCCAGTGATTTTTTTGCTCAAATGTATTTACACAGTTCAAGAACCCAACAAGATTTTCACTATTAACTAAAGAGCATCTATGTAAGAAATGCTGTGGTTTGTTACAGTATCATAAGCAGGGTTCAACTAGATATGGTCCGTATGAGTAGGAAACACAGTTCTTTTTTTCTGGGCATGCTCATGTTTCCTGATGTATTAGAGACGCTGCAAAGAAGTGCATGCTTCTTGCGTTAAAACAGAGTATGTTTCATGGATGAGAACACTGGTCTGAATTTTCCTTCAGAAACGTAGTTAAACCAAAGTCTCTGTGTATTCCTAAAAGCAAGAGTTCATATCCGGTAAACCCAGGGATTTTTTCGGCTCAAATGAATTAACACAGTTCAAGAAAAAACACGTTTTGCACTATTAACTAAAGAGCATCTATGTAAGAGATGCTGTGGTTTGTTAGAGTTTCATAAGCAGAGTTCAACTAGATATGGTCCATATGAGTAGGAAACACAGTCTTTTTTTCTGGGCATGCTCATGTTTCTTGATGTATTAGAGACGCTGGAAAGAAGAGGATGCTTCTTGCGTTAAAACAGAGTGTGTTTCATGGATGAGAACTCTGGTCTGAATTTCCCTTCACAAATGGAGTGAAAGCAAAGCCTCTGTGTCTTCCTACAAGCAAGAGTTCATATCCGCTAAACCCAGAGATTTTTCGGCTCAAATGAATTTACACAGTTCACGAACCCAACACGTTTTGCACTATTAACTAAAGAGCATCTATGTAAGAGATGCTGTGATTTGTTACAGTTTCATAAGCGCAGTGCAACTAGATATGGTCCATATGAGAAGGAAACACAGTTCTGTTTTTCTGGGCATGCACATGTTTCTTGATGTATTAGAGACGCTGGGAAGAAGAGGATGCTTCTTGTGTTAAAACAGAGTGGGTTTCATGGATGAGAACTCTGGTCTGAATTTCCCTTCACAAACGGAGTGAAACCAAAGCCTCTGTATCTTTCTACAAGCAAGAGTTCATTTCTGGTAAACCCAGGGGTTTTTTGGCTCAAATGAATTTACACAGTTCTTGAACCCAACACGTTTTTCACTATTAACTAAAGAGCATCTATGTAACACATGCTGTGGTTTGTTACAGTTTCATAAGCAGAGTTCAACTAGATATGGTCCGTATGAATAGGAAATACAGTTCTTTTTATCTGGGCATGCTCATGTTTCTTGCTGTATTTGAGACGCTGGAAAGAAGACATGCTGCTTGGTTAAAACAGAGTATGTTTCATGGATGAGAACACTGGTCTGAATTTTCCTTCAGAAACTGAGTTAAACCAAAGTCTCTGTGTCTTCCTACAAGCAAGAGTTCATTTCCGGTAAACCCAGGGGATTTTCGGCTCAAATGACATTACACAGTTCTAGAACCCAACACGTTTTTCACTATTAACTAAAGAGCATCTATGTAAGAGATGCTGTGGTTTGTTAGAGATTCATAATCAGAGTTCAACTAGATATGGTCCGTATGAGTAGGAAACACAGTTCTTTTTTTCTGGGCATGCTCATGTTTCTTGCTGTATTAGAGACGCTGGAAAGAAGAGCATGCTCTTTGCTTTAAAACAGAGTGTGTTTCATGGATGAGACCTCTGGTCTGAATTTCCCTTCACAAAAGGAGTTAAACTAAAGCCTCTGTCCTCCTACAAGCAAGAGTTCATTTCCGGAAAACCCAGTGAATTTTCGGCTCCAAAGAATTTAAACAGTTCACGAACCCAAAACGTTTTTCACTATAAACGAAAGAGCATATATGTAAGTGATGCTGTGGTTTTTACAGTTTCATAAGCAGAGTTCAACTAGATATGGTCCGTATGAGTAGGAAACACAGTTCTCTTTTTCTGGGCATGCTCATGTTTCTTTCTGTATTGTAGACGATGGAAAGAAGAGCATGCTTCTTGAGTTAAAACAGAGTATGTTTCATGGATGAGAACACTGGTCTGAATTTTCCTTCAGAAACCTAGTTAAACCAAAGTCTCTGTGTCTTCCTAAAAGCAAGAGTTCATATCCGGTAAACCCAGGGATTTTTTCGGCTCAAATGAATTTACACAGTTCACGAAAAAACACGTTTTGCACTATTAACTAAAGAGCATGTATGTAAGAGATGTTGTGGTTTGTTACAGTTTCATAAGCAGAGTTCAACTAGATATAGTCCGTATGAGTAGGAAACACAGTTCTCTTTTTCTGGGAATGCTCATGTTTCTTGATGTATTAGAGACGCTGGGAAGAAGAGGATGCTTCTTGCGTTAAAACAGAGTGGGTTTCATGGATGAGAACTCTGGCCTGAATTTCTCTTCACAAACGGAGTGAAACCAAAGCCTCTGTGTCTTCCTACAAGCAAGAGTTCATTTCCGGTAAACCCAGGGGTTGTGAGGCTCAAATGAATTTACAAAGTTCATGAACCCAACACGTTTTTCAGTATTAACTAAAGAGCATCTATGTAACACATGCTGTGGTTTTTTCCAGTTTCATAAGCAGAGTTCAAGTATATATGGTCCGTATGAGTAGGAAACACAGTTCATTTTTCTGGACATGCTCATATTTCTTAATTTATTGCAGACTCTGGAAAGAAGAGGATGCTTCTTGCGTAAAACATAGTGTTTTTCATGGATGAGAACTCTGGTCTGAATTTCCCTTCACAAATGGTGTGAAACCAAAGCCTCTGTGTCTTCCTACAAGCAAGAGTTCATTTCCGGTAAACCCAGGGGTTTTTCGGCTCAAATGCATTTACACAGTTCATGAACACAACACGTTTTTCACTATTAACTAAAGAGCATCTATGTAAGAGATGCTCTGTTTTGTTAGAGTTTCATAATCAGAGTTCAACTAGATATGGTCCGTATGAGTAGGAAACACAGTTATTATTTTCTGGGCATGCTCATGTTTCGTGCTATATTAGAGACGCAGGAAAGAAGAGCATGCTCTTTGCGTTAAAACAGAGTGTGTTTCATGGATGAGACCTCTGGTCTGAATTTCCCTTCACTTAAGAGGTTAAACCAAAGCCTCTGTCTTCCTACAAGCAAGAGTTCATTTCCGGAAAACCCAGTGATTTTTCGGCTCAAAAGAATTTAAACAGTTCACGAACCCAAAACGTTTTTCACTATAAACGATAGAGCATATATGTAAGTGATGCTGTGGTTTTTACAGTTTCATAAGCAGAGTTCAACTAGATATGGTCCGTATGAGTAGGAAACACAGTTCTTTTTTTTCTGCGCATGCTCATGTTTCTTGCTGTATTGGAGACGCTGGAAAGAAGAGCATGCTTCTTGCGTTAAAACAGAGTATGTTTCATGGATGAGAACACTGGTCTGAATTTTACTTCAGAAACGTAGTTAAACCAAAGTCTCTGTGTCTTCCTAAAATCAAGAGTTCATATCTGGTAAACCCAGGGATTTTTTCGGCTCAAATGAATTTACATAGTTCACAAAAAAACATGTTTTGCACTATTAACTTAAGAGCATCTATGTAAGAGATGCTGTGGTTTGTTAGAGTTTCATAAGCAGAGTTCAACTAGATATGGTCCATATGAGCAGGAAACACAGTTCTTTTTTTCTGGGCATGCTCATGTTTCTTGATGTATTAGAGACGCTGGAAAGAAGAGGATGCTTCTTGCATTAAAACATAGTGTGTTTCATGCATGAGAACTCTGGTCTGTATTTCCCTTCACAAATGGAGTGAAACCAAAGCCTCTGTGTCTTCCTACAAGCCAGAGTTCATTTCCGGTAAACCCAGCGGTTTTTCGGCTCAAATGAATTTACACATTTCATGAACCCAACACGTGTTTCACTATTAACTAAAGGGCATCTATGTAACACATGTTGTGGATTGTTACAGTTTCATAAGCAGAGTTCAACTAGATATGGTCCGTACGAGTAGGAAACACAGTTCTTTTTTTCTGGGCATTCTCATGTTTCTTGCTGTATTGCAGACTCTGGAGAGAAGAGCATGCTTCCTGCGTTAAAACAGAGTTTGTTTCGTGGATGAGAACACTGGTCTGAATTTTCCTTCAGAAGCGGAGTGAAACCAAAGTCTCTGTGTCTTCCTACATGCAAGAGTTCATTTCCGGAAAACCCAGTTTTTTTTACGCTCAAATGAATTTACACAGTTCCGAACTCAAGTTTTTCACTATTAACTAAAGAGCATGTATGTAAGAGATGCTGTGGTTTGTTAGAGTTTCATAATCAGAGTTCAACTAGATATTGTCCGTATGAGTAGGAAAAACAGTTCTTTTTTTCTGGGTATGCTCATGTTTCTTGAGGTATTAGAGACGCTGGGAAGAAGAGGATGCTTCTTGCGTTAAAACAGAGTGGGTTTCATGGATGAGAACTCTGGCCTGAATTTCCCTTCACAAACGGAGTGAAACCAAAGCCTCTGTGTCTTCCTACAAGCAAGAGTTCATTTCCGGTAAACCCAGGGGTTGTGGTACTCAAATGAATTTACACAGCTCATGAACCCAACACGTTTTTCACTATTAACTAAAGAGCATCTATGTAACACATGCAGTGGTTTTTTACAGTTTCATAAGCAGAGTTCAACTAGATATGGTCCCTTTGAGTAGGAAACACAGTTCATTTTTCTGGACATGCTCATATTTCTTAATTTATTCCAGACTCTGGAAAGAAGAGGATGCTTCTGGCGTTAAAACAGAGGGTGTTTCATGAATGAGATTACTGTTCTGAATTTCCCTTCACAAACGGAGTGAAACCAAAGGCTCTGTGTCTTCCTACAATCAAGAGTTCTTTTCCGGTAAACCCAGTGATTTTTTTTTTGCTCAAATGTATTTACACAGTTCAAGAACCCAACAAGATTTTCACTATTAACTAAAGAGCATCTATGTAAGAAATGCTGTGGTTTGTTACAGTATCATAAGCAGGGTTAAACTAGATATGGTCCGTATGAGTAGGAAACACAGTTCTTTTTTTCTGGACATGCTCACGTTTCTTGATGTATTAGAGACGCTGGGAAGAAGAGGATGCTTCTTGCGTTAAAACAGAGTGTGTTTCATGGATGAGAACTCTGGTCTGAATTTCCCTTCACAAATGGAGTGAAAGCAAAGCCACTGTGTCTTTCTACAAGCAAGAGTTCATTTCCGGTAAACCCAGGGGTTTTTTGGCTCAAATGAATTTACACAGTTCTTGAACCCAACACGTTTTTCACTATTAACTAAAGAGCATCTATGTAACACATGCTGTGGTTTGTTACAGTTTTATAAGCAGAGTTCAACTAGATATGGTCCGTATGAGTAGGAAATACAGTTCTTTTTATCTGGGCATGCTCATGTTTCTTGCTGTATTTGAGACGCTGGAAAGAAGAGCATGCTGCTTGGTTAAAACAGAGTATGTTTCATGGATGAGAACACTGGTCTGAATTTTCCTTCAGAAACTGAGTTAAACCAAAGTCTCTGTGTCTTCCTAAAAGCAAGAGTTCATTTCCGGTAAACCCAGGGGATTTTCGGCTCAAATGACATTACACAGTTCTCAAACCCAACACATTTTTCACTATTAACTAAAGAGCATCTATGTAAGAGATGCTGTGGTTTGTTAGAGTTTCATAATCAGAGTTCAACTAGATATGGTCCGTATGAGTAGGAAACACAGTTCTTTTTTTCTGGGCATGCTCATGTTTCTTGCTATATTAGAGACGCTGGAAAGAAGAGCATGCTCTTTGCGTTAAAACAGAGTGTGTTTCATGGATGAGACCTCTGGTCTGAATTTCCCTTCACAAAAGGAGTTAAACCAAAGCCTCTGTCCTCCTAAAAGCAAGAGTTCATTTCCGGAAAACCCAGTGATTTTTCGGCTCCAAAGAATTTAAACAGTTCACGATCCCAAAACGTTTTTCACTATAAACGAAAGAGCATATATGTAAGTGATGCGGTGGTTTTTACAGTTTCATAAGCAGAGTTCAACTAGATATGGTCCGAATGAGTAGGAAACACAGTTCTTTTTTTCTGGGCATGCTCATGTTTCTTGCTGTATTGGAGACGATGGAAAGAAGAGCATGCTTCTTGAGTTAAAACAGAGTATGTTTCATGGATGAGAACACTGGTCTGAATTTTCCTTCAGAAACCTAGTTAAACCAAAGTCTCTGTGTCTTCCTAAAAGCAAGAGTTCATATCCGGTAAACCCAGGGATTTTTTCGACTCAAATGAATTTACACAGTTCACGAAAAAACACGTTTTGCACTATTAACTAAAGAGCATCTATGTAAGAGATGTTGTGGTTTGTTACAGTTTCATAAGCAGAGTTCAACTAGATATGGTCCGTATGAGTAGGAAACACAGTTCTTTTTTTCGGGACTTGCTCATATTACTTGCTGTATTGCAGACTCTGGAAAGAAGAGGATGCTTATTGCATTAAAACAGAGGGTGTTTCATGAATGAGAATACTGGTCTGAATTTCCCTTCACAAACGGAGTGAAACCAAAGGCTCTGTGTCTTCTTACAAGCAAGAGTTCATTTCCGGTAAACCCAGTGATTTTTTGGCTCAAATGTATTTACACAGTTCAAGAACCCAACAAGATTTTCACTATTAGCTAAAGAGCATCTATGTAAGAGATGCTGTGGTTTGTTACAGTATCATAAGCAGGGTTCAACTAGATATGGTCCGTATGAGTAGGAAACACAGTTCTTTTTTTCTTGGCATGCTCATGTTTCCTGATGTATTAGAGATGCTGGAAAGAAGAGGATGCTTCTTGCGTTATAACAGATTATGTTTCATGGATGAGAACAATGGTCAGAATTTTCCTTCAGAAACGGAGTTAAACCAAAGTCTCTGTGTCTTCCTACAAGCAAGAGTTCATATCTGCTAAACCCAGAGATTTTTCGGCTCAAATGAATTTACACAGTTCACGAACCCAACACGTTTTTCACTATTAACTAAAGAGCATCTATGTAAGAGATGCTGTGATTTGTTACAGTTTCATAAGCGCAGTTCAACTAGATATGGTCCATATGAGAAGGAAACACAGTTCTTTTTTTCTGGGCATGCACATGTTTCTTGATGTATTAGAGACGCTGGGAAGAAGAGGATGCTTCTTGCGTTAAAACAGAGTGGGATTCATGGATGAGAACTCTGGTCTGAATTTCCCTTCACAAACGGAGTGAAACCAAAGCCTCTGAGTCTTCCTACAATCAAGAGTTCAGATCCGCTAAACCCAGTGATTTTTCGGCTCAAATGAATTTACACAGTTCACGAACCCAACACGTTTTTCACTATTAACTAAAGAGCATCTATGTAAGAGATGCTGTGAGTTGTTACAGTTTCATAAGCGCAGTTCAACTATATATGGTCCATATGAGAAGGAAACACAGTTGTTTTTTTCTGGGCATGCACATGTTTCTTGATGTATTAGAGACGTTGGGAAGAAGAGGATGCTTCTTGCGTTAAAACAGAGGGTGTTTCATGAATGAGATTACTGTTCTGAATTTCCCTTCACAAACGGAGTGAAACCAAAGGCTCTGTGTCTTCCTACAATCAAGAGTTCTTTTCCGGTAAACCCAGTGATTTTTTTGCTCAAATGTATTTACACAGTTCAAGAACCCAACAAGATTTTCACTATTAACTAAAGAGCATCTATGTAGGAAATGCTGTGGTTTGTTACAGGATCATAAGCAGGGTTCAACTAGATATGGTCCGTATGAGTAGGAAACACAGTTCTTTTTTTCTGGGCATGCTCATGTTTCCTGATGTATTAGAGACGCTGCAAAGAAGTGCATGCTTCTTGCGTTAAAACAGAGTATGTTTCATGGAGGAGAACACTGGTCTGAATTTTCCTTCAGAAACGGAGTTAAACCAAAGTCTCTGTGTCTTCCTAAAAGCAAGAGTTCATATCCGGTAAACCCAGGGATTTTCTCGGCTCAAATGAATTAACACAGTTCAAGAAAAAAAAACGTTTTGCACTATTAACTAAAGAGCATCTATGTAAGAGATGCTGTGGTTTGTTAGAGTTTCATAAGCAGAGTTCAACTAGATATGGTCCATATGAGTAGGAAACACAGTCTTTTTTTCTGGGCATGCTCATGTTTCTTGATGTATTAGAGACGCTGGAAAGAAGAGGATGCTTCTTGCGTTAAAACAGAATGTGTTTCATGGATGAGAACTCTGGTCTGAATTTCCATTCACAAACGGAGTGAAACCAAAGCCTCTGTATCTTTCTACAAGCAAGAGTTCATTTCCGGTAAACCCAGGGGTTGTGGGGCTCAAATGAATTTACACAGTTCATGAACCCAACACGTTTTGCACTATTAACTAAAGAGCATCTATGTAAGAGATGTTGTGGTTTGTTACAGTTTCATAAGCAGAGTTCAACTAGATATGGTCCGTATGAGTAGGAAACACAGTTCTTTTTTTCTGGACTTGCTCATATTACTTGCTGTATTGCAGACTCTGGAAAGAAGAGGATGCTTCTTGCATTAAAACAGAGTGTGTTTCATGGATGAGAACTCTGGTCTGAATTTCCCTTCACAAATGGAGTGAAACCAAAGCCTCTGTGTCTTCCTACAAGCAAGAGTTCATTTCCGGTAAACCCAGGGGTTTTTCGGCTCAAATGCATTTACACAGTTCATGAACCCAACCCGTTTTTCACTATTAACTAAAGAGCATCTATGTAACACACGCTGTGGTTTGTTACAGTTTCATAAGCAGAGTTCAACTAGATATGGTCCGTATGAGTAGGAAACACAGTTATTATTTTCTGGGCATGCTCATGTTTCGTGCTGTATTAGAGACGCAGGAAAGAAGAGCATGCTCTTTGCGTTAAAACAGAGTGTGTTTCATGGATGAGACCTCTGGTCTGAATTTCCCTTCACTTAAGAGGATAAACCAAAGCCTCTGTCTTCCTACAAGCAAGAGTTCATTTCCGGAAAACCCAGTGATTTTACGGCTCAAAAGAATTTAAACAGTTCACGAACCCAAAACGTTTTTCACTATAAACGATAGAGCATATATGTAAGTGATGCTGTGGTTTATACAGTTTCATAAGCAGAGTTCAACTGGATATGGTCCGTATGAGTAGGAAACACAGTTCTTTTTTTTCTGGGCATGCTCATGTTTCTTGCTGTATTGGAGACGATGGAAAGAAGAGCATGCTTCTTGCGTTAAAACAGAGTATGTTTCATGGATGAGAACACTGGTCTGAATTTTCCTTCAGAAACGTAGTTAAACCAAAGTCTCTGTGTCTTCCTAAAATCAAGAGTTCATATCTGGTAAACCCAGGGATTTTTTCGGATCAAATGAATTTACATAGTTCACAAAAAAACACGTTTTGCACTATTAACTAAAGAGCATCTATGTAAGAGATGCTGTGGTTTGTTAGAGTTTCATAAGCAGAGTTCAACTAGATATGGTCCATATGAGTAGGAAACACAGTTCTTTTTTTCTGGGCATGCTCATGTTTCTTGATGTATTAGAGACGCTGGAAAGAAGAGGATGCTTCTTGCGTTAAAACATAGTGTGTTTCATGCATGAGAACTCTGGTCTGTATTTCCCTTCACAAATGGAGTGAAACCAAAGCCTCTGTGTCTTCCTACAAGCCAGAGTTCATTTCCGGTAAACCCAGGGGTTTTTCGGCTCAAATGAATTTACACGTTTCATGAACCCAACACGTTTTTCACTATTAACTAAAGGGCATCTATGTAACACATGTTGTGGATTGTTACAGTTTCATAAGCAGAGTTCGACTAGATATGGTCCGTACGAGTAGGAAACACAGTTCTTTTTTTCTGGGCATTCTCATGTTTCTTGCTGTATTGCAGACTCTGGAGAGAAGAGCATGCTTCCTGCGTTAAAACAGAGTTTGTTTCGTGGATGAGAACACTGGTCTGAATTTTCCTTCAGAAGCGGAGTGAAACCAAAGTCTCTGTGTCTTCCTACATGCAAGAGTTTATTTCCGGAAAACCCAGTTTTTTTTCGGCTCAAATGAATTTACACAGTTCACGAACTCAAGTTTTTCACTATTAACTAAAGAGCATGTATGTAAGAGATGCTGTGGTTTGTTAGAGTTTCATAATCAGAGTTCAACTAGATATTGTCCGTATGAGTAGGAAAAACAGTTCTTTTTTTCTGGGAATGCTCATGTTTCTTGATGTATTAGAGATGCTGGGAAGAAGAGGATGCTTCTTGCATTAAAACAGAGTGGGTTTCATGGATGAGAACTCTGGCCTGAATTTCCCTTCACAAACGGAGTGAAACCAAAGCCTCTGTGTCTTCCTACAAGCAAGAGTTCATTTCCGGTAAACCCAGGGGTTGTGGGGCTCAAATGAATTTACACAGTTCATGAACCCAACACGTTTTTCACTATTAACTAAAGAGCATCTATGTAACACATGCAGTGGTTTTTTACAGTTTCATAAGCAGAGTTCAACTAGATATGGTCCCTATGAGTAGGAAACACAGTTCATTTTTCTGGACATGCTCATATTTCTTAATTTATTGCAGACTCTGGAAACAAGAGGATACTTCTGGCGTTAAAACAGAGGGTGTTTCATGAATGAGATTACTGTTCTGAATTTCCCTTCACAAACAGAGTGAAACCAAAGGCTCTGTGTCTTCCTACAATCAAGAGTTCTTTTCCGGTAAACCCAGTGATATTTTTTTTGCTCAAATGTATTTACACAGTTCAAGAACTCAACAAGATTTTCACTATTAACTAAAGAGCATCTATGTAAGAAATGCTGTGGTTTGTTACAGTATCATAAGCAGGGTTCAACTAGATATGGTCCGTATGAGTAGGAAACACAGTTCTTTTTTTCTGGACATGCTCACGTTTCTTGATGTATTATAGACGCTGGGAAGAAGAGGATGCTTCTTGCGTTAAAACAGAGTGTGTTTCATGGATGAGAACTCTGGTCTGAATTTCCCTTCAAAAATGGAGTGACACCCAAGCCACTGTGTCTTTCTACAAGCAAGAGTTCATTTCCGGTAAACCCAGGGGTTTTTCGGCTCAAATGAATTTACACAGGTCTTGAACCCAACACGTTTTTTACTATTAACTAAAGAGCATCTATGTAACACATGCTGTGGTTTGTTACAGTTTCATAAGCAGAGTTCAACTAGATATGGTCCGTATGAGTAGGAAATACAGTTCTTTTTATCTGGGCATGCTCATGTTTCTTGCTGTATTTGAGACGCTGGGAAGAAGAGGATGCTTCTTGCGTTAAAAGAGAGTGTGTTTCATGGATGAGAACTCTGGTCTGAATTTCCCTTCACAAATGGAGTGAAACCAAAGCCACTGTGTCTTTCTACAAGCAAGAGTTCATTTCCGGTAAACCCAGGGGTTTTTCGGCTCAAATGAATTTACACAGTTCTTGAACCCAACACGTTTTTCACTATTAACTAAAGAGCATCTATGTAAGAGATGCTGTGATTTGTTACAGTTTCATAAGCGCAGTTCAACTAGATATGGTCCATATGAGAAGGAAACACAGTTCTTTTTTTCTGGGCAAGCACATGTTTCTTGATGTATTAGAGACGCTGGGAAGAAGAGGATGCTTCTTGCGTTAAAACAGAGTGGGTTTCTTGGATGAGAACTCTGGTCTGAATTTCCCTTCACAAACGGAGTGAAACCAAAGCCTCTGTGTCTTCCTACAATCAAGAGTTCTTTTCTGGTAAACCCAGTGATTATTTTGCTCAAATGTATTTACACAGTTCAAGAACCCAACAAGATTTTCACTATTAACTAAAGAGCATCTATGTAAGAAATGGTGTGGTTTGTTACAGTATCATAAGCAGGGTTCAACTAGATATGGTCCGTATGAGTAGGAAACACAGTTCTTTTTTTCTGGGCATGCTCATGTTTCCTGATGTATTAGAGACGCTGGAAAGAAGAGCATGCTCTTTGCTTTAAAACAGAGTGTGTTTCATGGATGAGACCTCTGGTCTGAATTTCCCTTCACAAAAGGAGTTAAACCAAATAATCTCTCCTCCTACAAGCAAGAGTTCATTTCCGGAAAACCCAGTGAATTTTCGGCTCCAAAGAATTTAAACAGTTCAGGAACCCAAAACGTTTTTCACTATAAACGAAAGAGCATATATGTAAGTGATGCTGTGGTTTTTACAGTTTCATAAGCAGAGTTCAACTAGATATGGTCCGTATGAGTAGGAAACACAGTTCTTTTTTTCTGGGCATGCTCATGTTTCTTGCTGTATTGTAGACGATGGAAAGAAGAGCATGCTTCTTGAGTTAAAACAGAGTATGTTTCATGGATGAGAACACTGGTCTGAATTTTCCTTCAGAAACCTAGTTAAACCAAAGTCTCTGTGTCTTCCTAAAAGCAAGAGTTCATATCCGGTAAACCCAGGGAATTTTTCGGCTTAAATGAATTTACACAGTTCACGAAAAAACACGTTTTGCACTATTAACTAAAGAGCATCTATGTAAGAGATGTTGTGGTTTGTTACAGTTTCATAAGCAGAGTTCAACTAGATATGGTCCATATGAGTAGGAAACACAGTTCTTTTTTTCTGGACATGCTCATATTACTTGCTCTATTGCAGACTCTGGAAAGAAGAGGATGCTTCTTGTGTTAAAACAGATTATGTTTCATGGATGAGAACTCTGGTCTGAATTTCCCTTCACAAACGGAGTGAAACCAAAGGCTCTGTGTCTTCTTACAAGCAAGAGTTCATTTCCGGTAAACCCAGGGGTTGTGGGGCTCAAATGAATTTACACAGTTCATGAACCCAACACGTTTTTCACTATTAACTAAAGAGCATCTATATAAAACATGCTGTGGTTTTTTCCAGTTTCATAAGCAGAGTTCAAGTATATATGATCCGTATGAGTAGGAAACACAGTTCATTTTTCTGGACATGCTCATATTTCTTAATTTATTGCAGACTCTGGAAAGAAGACGATGCTTCTTGCGTAAAACAGAGTGTGTTTCATGGATGAGAACTCTGGTCTGAATGTCCCTTCACTTAAGAGGTTAAACCAAAGCCTCTGTCTTCCTACAAGCAAGAGTTCATTTCCGGAAAACCCAGTGATTTTTCGGCTCAAAAGAATTTAAACAGTTCACGAACTCAAAACGTTTTTCACTATAAACGATAGAGCATATATGTAAGTGATGCTGCGGTTTTTACAGTTTCATAAGCAGAGTTCAACTAGATATGGTCCGTATGAGTAGGAAACACAGTTCTTTTTTTTCTGGGCATGCTCATGTTTCTTGCTGTATTGGAGACGATGGAAAGAAGAGCATGCTTCTTGCGTTAAAACAGAGTATGTTTCATGGATGAGAACACTGGTCTGAATTTTCCTTCAGAAACGGAGTTAAACCAAAGTCTCTGTGTCTTCCTAAAATCAAGAGTTCATATCTGGTAAACCCAGGGATTTTTTCGGCTCAAATGAATTTACATAGTTCACAAAAAAACACGTTTTGCACTATTAACTAAAGAGCATCTATGTAAGAGATGCTGTGGTTTGTTAGTGTTTCATAAGCAGAGTTCAAATAGATATGGTCCATATAAGTAGGAAACACAGTTCTTTTTTTCTGGGCATGCTCATGTTTCTTGATGTATTAGAGACGCTGGAAAGAAGAGGATGCTTCTTGCGTTAAAACATAGTGTGTTTCATGCATGAGAACTCTGGTCTGTATTTCCCTTCACAAATGGAGTGAAACCAAAGCCTCTGTGTCTTCTTACAAGCAAGAGTTCATTTCCGGTAAACCCAGGGGTTGTGGGGCTCAAATGAATTTACACAGTTCATGAACCCAACACGTTTTTCACTATTAACTAAAGAGCATCTATATAAAACATGCTGTGGTTTTTTCCAGTTTCATAAGCAGAGTTCAAGTATATATGATCCGTATGAGTAGGAAACACAGTTCATTTTTCTGGACATGCTCATATTTCTTAATTTATTGCAGACTCTGGAAAGAAGACGATGCTTTTGCGAAAAATAGAGTGTGTTTCATGGATGAGAACTCTGGTCTGAATTTCCCTTCACTTAAGAGGTTAAACCAAAGCCTCTGTCTTCCTACAAGCAAGAGTTCATTTCCGGAAAACCCAGTGATTTTTCGGCTCAAAAGAATTTAAACAGTTCACGAACCCAAAACGTTTTTCACTATAAACGATAGAGCATATATGTAAGTGATGCTGCGGTTTTTACAGTTTCATAAGCAGAGTTCAACTAGATATGGTCCGTATGAGTAGGAAACACAGTTCTTTTTTTTCTGGGCATGCTCATGTTTCTTGCTGTATTGGAGACGATGGAAAGAAGAGCATGCTTCTTGCGTTAAAACAGAGTATGTTTCATGGATGAGAACAATGGTCTGAATTTTCCTTCAGAAACGGAGTTAAACCAAAGTCTCTGTGTCTTCCTAAAATCAAGAGTTCATATCTGGTAAACCCAGGGATTTTTTCGGCTCAAATGAATTTACATAGTTCACAAAAAAACACGTTTTGCACTATTAACTAAAGAGCATCTATGTAAGAGATGCTGTGGTTTGTTAGAGTTTCATAAGCAGAGTTCAAATAGATATGGTCCATATAAGTAGGAAACACAGTTCTTTTTTTCTGGGCATGCTCATGTTTCTTGATGTATTAGAGACGCTGGAAAGAAGAGGATGCTTCTTGCGTTAAAACATAGTGTGTTTCATGCATGAGAACTCTGGTCTGTATTTCCCTTCTCAAATGGAGTGAAACCAAAGCCTCTGTGTCTTCCTACAAGCCAGAGTTCATTTCCGGTAAACCCAGGGGTTTTTCGGCTCAAATGAATTTACACATTTCATGAACCCAACACGTTTTTCACTATTAACTAAAGGGCATCTATGTAACACATGTTGTGGATTGTTACAGTTTCATAAGCAGAGTTCAACTAGATATGGTCCGTACAAGTAGGAAACACAGTTCTTTTTTTCTGGGCATTCTCATGTTTCTTGCGGTATTGCAGACTCTGGAGAGAAGAGCATGCTTCCTGCGTTAAAACAGAGTTTGTTTCGTGGATGAGAACACTGGTCTGAATGTTCCTTCAGAAGCGGAGTGAAACCAAAGTCTCTGTGTCTTCCTACATGCAAGAGTTTATTTCCGGAAAACCCAGTTTTTTTTCGGCTCAAATGAATTTACACAGTTCACGAACTCAAGTTTTTCACTATTAACTAAAGAGCATGTATGTAAGAGATGCTGTGGTTTGTTAGAGTTTCATAATCAGAGTTCAACTAGATATTGTCCGTATGAGTAGGAAAAAACAGTTCTTTTTTTCTGGGAATGCTCATGTTTCTTGATGTATTAGAGACGCTGGGAAGAAGAGGATGCTTCTTGCGTTAAAACTGAGTGGGTTTATGGATGAGAACTCTGGCCTGAATTTCCCTTCACAAACGGAGTGAAACCAAAGCCTCTGTGTCTTCCTACAAGCAAGAGTTCATTTCCGGTAAACCCAGGGGTTGTGGGGCTCAAATGAATTTACACAGTTCATGAACCCAACACGTTTTTCACTATTAACTAAAGAGCATCTATGTAACACATGCAGTGGTTTTTTACAGTTTCATAAGCAGAGTTCAACTAGATATGGTCCCTATGAGTAGGAAACACAGTTCATTTTTCTGGACATGCTCATATTTCTTAATTTGTTGCAGACCCTGGAAAGAAGAGGATGCTTCTGGCGTTAAAACAGAGGGTGTTTCATGAATGAGATTACTGTTCTGAATTTCCCTTCACAAACGGAGTGAAAGCAAAGGCTCTGTGTCTTCCTACAATCAAGAGTTCTTTTCCGGTAAACCCAGTGATTTTTTTTGCTCAAATGTATTTACACAGTTCAAGAACCCAACAAGATTTTCACTATTAACTAAAGAGCATCTATGTAAGAAATGCTGTGGTTTGTTACAGTATCATAAGCAGGGTTCAACTAGATATGGTCCATATGAGTAGGAAACACAGTTCTTTATTTCTGGACATGCTCACGTTTCTTGATGTATTAGAGACGCTGGGAAGAAGAGGATGCTTCTTGCGTTAAAACAGAGTGTGTTTCATGGATGAGAACTCTGGTCTGAATTTCCCTTCACAAATGGAGTGAAACCAAAGCCACTGTGTCTTTCTACAAGCAAGAGTTCATTTCCGGTAAACCCAGGGGTTTTTCGGCTCAAATGAATTTACACAGTTCTTGAACCCAACACGTTTTTCACTATTAACTAAAGAGCATCTATGTAACGCATGCTGTGGTTTGTTACAGTTTCATAAGCAGAGTTCAACTAGATATGGTCCGTATGAGTAGGAAATACAGTTCTTTTTTTCTGGGCATGCTCATGTTTCTTGCTGTATTTGAGACGCTGGAAAGAAGAGCATGCTGCTTGGTTAAAACAGAGTATGTTTCATGGATGAGAACACTGGTCTGAATTTTCCTTCAGAAACTGAGTTAAACCAAAGTCTCTGTGTCTTCCTAAAAGCAAGAGTTCATTTCCGGTAAACCCAGGGGATTTTCGGCTCAAATGACATTACACAGTTCTCGAACCCAACACATTTTTCACTATTAACTAAAGAGCATCTATGTAAGAGATGCTGTGGTTTGTTAGAGTTTCATAATCAGAGTTCAACTAGATATGGTCCGTATGAGTAGGAAACACAGTTCTTTTTTTCTGGGCATGCTCATGTTTCTTGCTGTATTAGAGACGCTGGAAAGAAGAGCATGCTCTTTGCGTTAAAACAGAGTGTGTTTCATGGATGAGACCTCTGGTCTGAATTTCCCTTCACAAAAGGAGTTAAACCAAAGCCTCTGTCCTCCTACAAGCAAGAGTTCATTTCCGGAAAACCCAGTGATTTTTCGGCTCCAAAGAATTTAAACAGTTCACGAACCCAAAACCTTTTTCACTATAAACGAAATAGCATATATGTAAGTGATGCGGTGGTTTTTACAGTTTCATAAGCAGAGTTCAACTAGATATGGTCCGAATGAGTAGGAAACACAGTTCTTTTTTTCTGGGCATGCTCATGTTTCTTGCTGTATTGGAGACGATGGAAAGAAGAGCATGCTTCTTGAGTTAAAACAGAGTATGTTTCATGGATGAGAACAATGGTCTGAATTTTCCTTCAGAAACGTAGTTAAACCAAAGTCTCTGTGTCTTCCTAAAAGCAAGAGTTCATATCCGGTAAACCCAGGGATTTTTTCGACTCAAATGAATTTACACAGTTCACGAAAAAACACGTTTTGCACTATTAACTAAAGAGCATCTATGTAAGAGATGTTGTGGTTTGTTACAGTTTCATAAGCAGAGTTCAACTAGATATGGTCCGTATGAGTAGGAAACACAGTTCTTTTTTTCTGGACATGCTCATATTACTTGCTGTATTGCAGACTCTGGAAAGAGGAGGATGCTTATTGCGTTAAAACAAAGGGTGTTTCATGAATGAGAATACTGGTCTGAATTTCCCTTCACAAACAGAGTGAAACCAAAGGCTCTGTGTCTTCTTACAAGCAAGAGTTCATTTCCGGTAATCCCAGTGATTTTTTGGCTCAAATGTATTTACACAGTTCAAGAACCCAACAAGATTTTCACTATTAGCTAAAGAGCATCTATGTAAGAGATGCTGTGGTTTGTTACAGTATCATAAGCAGGGTTCAACTAGATATGGTCCGTATGAGTAGGAAATACATTTCTTTTTATCTGGGCATGCTCATATTTCTTGCTGTATTGGAGACGCTGGAAAGAAGAGCATGCTGCTTGCGTTAAAACAGAGTATGTTTCATGGATGAGAACACTGGTCTGAATTTTCCTTCAGAAACTGACTTAAACCAAAGTCTCTGTGTCTTCCTACAAGCAAGAGTTCATTTCCAGTAAACCCAGGGGTTTTTCGTCTCAAATGAAATTACACAGTTCAAGAAAAAACACGTTTTGCACTATTAACTAAAGAGCATCTATGTAAGAGATGCTGTGGTTTGTTAGAGTTTCATAAGCAGAGTTCAACTAGATATGGTCCATATGAGTAGGAAACACAGTCTTTTTTTCTGGGCATGCTCATGTTTCTTGATGTTTTAGAGACGCTGGAAAGAAGAGGATGCTTCTTGCGTTAAAACAGAGTGTGTTTCATGGATAAGAACTCTGGTCTGAATTTCCCTTCACAAATGGAGTGAAACCAAAGCCTCTGTGTCTTCCTAGAAGCAAGAGTTCATATCCGCTAAACCCAGAGATTTTTCGGCTCAAATGAATTTACACAGTTCACGAACCCAACACGTTTTTCACTATTAACTAAAGAGCATCTATTTAAGAGATGCTGTGATTTGTTACAGTTTCATAAGCGCAGTTCAACTAGATATGGTCCATATGAGAAGGAAACACAGTTCTTTTTTTCTGGGCATGCACATATTTCTTGATGTATTAGAGACGCTGGGAAGAAGAGGAGGCTTCTTGCCTTAAAACAGAGTGGGTTTCATGGATGAGAACTCTGGTCTGAATTTCCCTTCACAAACGGAGTGAAACCAAAGCCTCTGTATCTTTCTACAAGCAAGAGTTCATTTCTGGTAAACCCAGGGGTTTTTTGGCTCAAATGAATTTACACAGTTCTTGAACCCAACACATTTTTCACTATTAACTAAAGAGCATCTATGTAACACATGCTGTGGTTTGTTACAGTTTCATAAGCAGAGTTCAACTAGATATGGTCCATATGAATAGGAAATACAGTTCTTTTTATCTGGGCATGCTCATGTTTCTTGCTGTATTTGAGACGCTGGAAAGAAGAGCATGCTGCTTGGTTAAAACAGAGTATGTTTCATGGATGAGAACACTGGTCTGAATTTTCCTTCAGAAACTGAGTTAAACCAAAGTCTCTGTGTCTTCCTACAAGCAAGAGTTCATTTCCGGTAAACCCAGGGGATTTTCGGCTCAAATGACATTACACAGTTCTCGAACCCAACACATTTTTCACTAATAACTAAAGAGCATCTATGTAAGAGATGCTGTGGTTTGTTACAGTATCATAAGCAGGGTTCAACTAGATTTGGTCCGTATGAGTAGGAAACACAGTTCTTTTTTTCTGGGCATGCTCATGTTTCCTGATGTATTAGAGACGCTGGAAAGAAGAGGATGCTTCTTGCGTTAAAACAGATTATGTTTCATGGATGAGAACACTGGTCTGAATTTTCCTTCAGAAACGGAGTTAAACCAAAGTCTCTGTGTCTTCCTACAAGCAAGAGTTCATATCCGTTAAACCCAGAGATTTTTCGGCTCAAATGAATTTACACAGTTCAGGAACCCAACACGTTTTTCACTATTAACTAAAGAGTATCTATGTAAGAGATGCTGTGATTTGTTACAGTTTCATAAGCGCAGTTCAACTAGATATGGTTCATATGAGAAGGAAACACAGTTCTTTTTTTCTGGGCATGCACATGTTTCTTGATGTATTAGAGACGCTGGGAAGAAGAGGATGCTTCTTGGGTTAAAACAGAGTGGGTTTCATGGATGAGAACTCTGGTCTGAATTTCCCTTCACAAACGGAGTGAAACCAAAGCCTCTGTGTCTTCCTACAAGCAAGAGTTCATTTCCGGTAAACCCAGGGGTTGTGGGGCTCAAATGAATTTACACAGTTCATGAACCCAACACGTTTTTCACTATTAACTAAAGAGCATCTATGTAACACATGCTGTGGTTTTTTACAGTTTCATAAACAGAGTTCAACTATATATGGTCCGTATGAGTAGGAAACACTGTTCTTTTTTCTGGATATGCTCTTATTTCTTAATTTATTGCAGACTCTGGAAAGAAGAGGATGCTTCTTGCGTTAAAACAGAGGGTGTTTCATGAATGAGATTATGTTCTGAATTTCCCTTGACAAACGGAGTGAAACCAAAGGCTCTGTGTCTTCCTACATTCAAGAGTTCTTTTCCGGTAAACCCAGTGATTTTTTTGCTCAAATGTATTTGCACAGTTCAAGAACCCAACAAGATTTTCACTATTAACTAACGAGCATCTATGTAAGAAATGCTGTGGTTTGTTACAGTATCATAAGCAGGGTTCAACTAGATATGGTCCGTATGAGTAGGAAACACAGTTCTTTTTTTCTGGGCATGCTCATGTTTCCTGATGTATTAGAGACGCTGCACAGAAGTGCATGCTTCTTGCGTTAAAACAGAGTATGTTTCATGGATGAGAACACTGGTCTGAATTTTCCTTCAGAAACCTAGTTAAACCAAATTCTCTGTGTCTTCCTAAAAGCAAGAGTTCATATCCGGTAAACCCAGGGATTTTTTCGGCTCAAATGAATTTACACAGTTCACGAAAAAACACGTTTTGCACTATTAACTAAAGAGCATCTATGTAAGAGATGTTGTGGTTTGTTACAGTTTCATAAGCAGAGTTCAACTAGATATGGTCCGTATGAGTAGGAAACACAGTTCTTTTTTTCTGGACATGCTCATATTACTTGCTGTATTGCAGACTCTGGAAAGAAGAGGATGCTTATTGCGTTAAAACAGAGGGTGTTTCATGAATGAGAGTACTGGTCTGAATTTTCCTTCAGAAACGGAGTTAAACCAAAGTCTCTGTGTCTTCCTAAAAGCAAGAGTTCATATCCGTTAAACCCAGAGATTTTTCGGCTCAAATGAATTTACACAGTTCAGGAACCCAACAAGATTTTCACTATTAGCTAAAGAGCATCTATGTAAGAGATGCTGTGGTTTGTTACAGTATCATAAGCAGGGTTCAACTAGATATGGTCCGTATGAGTAGGAAATACATTTCTTTTTATCTGGGCATGCTCATATTTCTTGCTGTATTGGAGACGCTGGAAAGAAGAGCATGCTGCTTGCGTTAAAACAGAGTATGTTTCATGGATGAGAACACTGGTCTGAATTTTCCTTCAGAAACTGACTTAAACCAAAGTCTCTGTGTCTTCCTACAAGCAAGAGTTCATTTCCAGTAAACCCAGGGGTTTTTCGGCTCAAATGAAATTACACAGTTCAAGAAAAAACACGTTTTGCACTATTAACTAAAGAGCATCTATGTAAGAGATGCTGTGGTTTGTTAGAGTTTCATAAGCAGAGTTCAACTAGATATGGTCCATATGAGTAGGAAACACAGTCTTATTTTCTGGGCATGCTCATGTTTCTTGATGTTTTAGAGACGCTGGAAAGAAGAGGATGCTTCTTGCGTTAAAACAGAGTGTGTTTCATGGATAAGAACTCTGGTCTGAATTTCCCTTCACAAATGGAGTGAAACCAAAGCCTCTGTGTCTTCCTAGAAGCAAGAGTTCATATCCGCTAAACCCAGAGATTTTTCGGCTCAAATGAATTTACACAGTTCACGAACCCAACACGTTTTTCACTATTAACTAAAGAGCATCTATTTAAGAGATGCTGTGATTTGTTACAGTTTCATAAGCGCAGTTCAACTAGATATGGTCCATATGAGAAGGAAACACAGTTCTTTTTTTCTGGGCATGCACATATTTCTTGATGTATTAGAGACGCTGGGAAGAAGAGGAGGCTTCTTGCCTTAAAACAGAGTGGGTTTCATGGATGAGAACTCTGGTCTGAATTTCCCTTCACAAACGGAGTGAAACCAAAGCCTCTGTATCTTTCTACAAGCAAGAGTTCATTTCTGGTAAACCCAGGGGTTTTTTGGCTCAAATGAATTTACACAGTTCTTGAACCCAACACATTTTTCACTATTAACTAAAGAGCATCTATGTAACACATGCTGTGGTTTGTTACAGTTTCATAAGCAGAGTTCAACTAGATATGGTCCATATGAATAGGAAATACAGTTCTTTTTATCTGGGCATGCTCATGTTTCTTGCTGTATTTGAGACGCTGGAAAGAAGAGCATGCTGCTTGGTTAAAACAGAGTATGTTTCATGGATGAGAACACTGGTCTGAATTTTCCTTCAGAAACTGAGTTAAACCAAAGTCTCTGTGTCTTCCTACAAGCAAGAGTTCATTTCCGGTAAACCCAGGGGATTTTCGGCTCAAATGACATTACACAGTTCTCGAACCCAACACATTTTTCACTAATAACTAAAGAGCATCTATGTAAGAGATGCTGTGGTTTGTTACAGTATCATAAGCAGGGTTCAACTAGATTTGGTCCGTATGAGTAGGAAACACAGTTCTTTTTTTCTGGGCATGCTCATGTTTCCTGATGTATTAGAGACGCTGGAAAGAAGAGGATGCTTCTTGCGTTAAAACAGATTATGTTTCATGGATGAGAACACTGGTCTGAATTTTCCTTCAGAAACGGAGTTAAACCAAAGTCTCTGTGTCTTCCTACAAGCAAGAGTTCATATCCGTTAAACCCAGAGATTTTTCGGCTCAAATGAATTTACACAGTTCAGGAACCCAACACGTTTTTCACTATTAACTAAAGAGTATCTATGTAAGAGATGCTGTGATTTGTTACAGTTTCATAAGCGCAGTTCAACTAGATATGGTTCATATGAGAAGGAAACACAGTTCTTTTTTTCTGGGCATGCACATGTTTCTTGATGTATTAGAGACGCTGGGAAGAAGAGGATGCTTCTTGGGTTAAAACAGAGTGGGTTTCATGGATGAGAACTCTGGTCTGAATTTCCCTTCACAAACGGAGTGAAACCAAAGCCTCTGTGTCTTCCTACAAGCAAGAGTTCATTTCCGGTAAACCCAGGGGTTGTGGGGCTCAAATGAATTTACACAGTTCATGAACCCAACACGTTTTTCACTATTAACTAAAGAGCATCTATGTAACACATGCTGTGGTTTTTTACAGTTTCATAAACAGAGTTCAACTATATATGGTCCGTATGTGTAGGAAACACTGTTCTTTTTTCTGGATATGCTCTTATTTCTTAATTTATTGCAGACTCTGGAAAGAAGAGGATGCTTCTTGCGTTAAAACAGAGGGTGTTTCATGAATGAGATTATGTTCTGAATTTCCCTTGACAAACGGAGTGAAACCAAAGGCTCTGTGTCTTCCTACATTCAAGAGTTCTTTTCCGGTAAACCCAGTGATTTTTTTGCTCAAATGTATTTGCACAGTTCAAGAACCCAACAAGATTTTCACTATTAACTAAAGAGCATCTATGTAAGAAATGCTGTGGTTTGTTACAGTATCATAAGCAGGGTTCAACTAGATATGGTCCGTATGAGTAGGAAACACAGTTCTTTTTTTCTGGGCATGCTCATGTTTCCTGATGTATTAGAGACGCTGCACAGAAGTGCATGCTTCTTGCGTTAAAACAGAGTATGTTTCATGGATGAGAACACTGGTCTGAATTTTCCTTCAGAAACGTAGTTAAACCAAAGTCTCTGTGTCTTCCTAAAAGCAAGAGTTCATATCCGGTAAACCCAGGGATTTTTTCGGCTCAAATGAATTTACACAGTTCACGAAAAAACACGTTTTGCACTATTAACTAAAGAGCATCTATGTAAGAGATGTTGTGGTTTGTTACAGTTTCATAAGCAGAGTTCAACTAGATATGGTCCGTATGAGTAGGAAACACAGTTCTTTTTTTCTGGACATGCTCATATTACTTGCTGTATTGCAGACTCTGGAAAGAAGAGGATGCTTATTGCGTTAAAACAGAGGGTGTTTCATGAATGAGAGTACTGGTCTGAATTTTCCTTCAGAAACGGAGTTAAACCAAAGTCTCTGTGTCTTCCTAAAAGCAAGAGTTCATATCCGTTAAACCCAGAGATTTTTCGGCTCAAATGAATTTACACAGTTCAGGAACCCAACAAGATTTTCACTATTAGCTAAAGAGCATCTATGTAAGAGATGCTGTGGTTTGTTACAGTATCATAAGCAGGGTTCAACTAGATATGGTCCGTATGAGTAGGAAATACATTTCTTTTTATCTGGGCATGCTCATATTTCTTGCTGTATTGGAGACGCTGGAAAGAAGAGCATGCTGCTTGCGTTAAAACAGAGTATGTTTCATGGATGAGAACACTGGTCTGAATTTTCCTTCAGAAACTGACTTAAACCAAAGTCTCTGTGTCTTCCTACAAGCAAGAGTTCATTTCCAGTAAACCCAGGGGTTTTTCGGCTCAAATGAAATTACACAGTTCAAGAAAAAACACGTTTTGCACTATTAACTAAAGAGCATCTATGTAAGAGATGCTGTGGTTTGTTAGAGTTTCATAAGCAGAGTTCAACTAGATATGGTCCATATGAGTAGGAAACACAGTCTTATTTTCTGGGCATGCTCATGTTTCTTGATGTTTTAGAGACGCTGGAAAGAAGAGGATGCTTCTTGCGTTAACACAGAGTGTGTTTCATGGATAAGAACTCTGGTCTGAATTTCCCTTCACAAATGGAGTGAAACCAAAGCCTCTGTGTCTTCCTAGAAGCAAGAGTTCATATCCGCTAAACCCAGAGATTTTTCGGCTCAAATGAATTTACACAGTTCACGAACCCAACACGTTTTTCACTATTAACTAAAGAGCATCTATTTAAGAGATGCTGTGATTTGTTACAGTTTCATAAGCGCAGTTCAACTAGATATGGTCCATATGAGAAGGAAACACAGTTCTTTTTTTCTGGGCATGCACATATTTCTTGATGTATTAGAGACGCTGGGAAGAAGAGGAGGCTTCTTGCCTTAAAACAGAGTGGGTTTCATGGATGAGAACTCTGGTCTGAATTTCCCTTCACAAACGGAGTGAAACCAAAGCCTCTGTATCTTTCTACAAGCAAGAGTTCATTTCTGGTAAACCCAGGGGTTTTTTGGCTCAAATGAATTTACACAGTTCTTGAACCCAACACATTTTTCACTATTAACTAAAGAGCATCTATGTAACACATGCTGTGGTTTGTTACAGTTTCATAAGCAGAGTTCAACTAGATATGGTCCATATGAATAGGAAATACAGTTCTTTTTATCTGGGCATGCTCATGTTTCTTGCTGTATTTGAGACGCTGGAAAGAAGAGCATGCTGCTTGGTTAAAACAGAGTATGTTTCATGGATGAGAACACTGGTCTGAATTTTCCTTCAGAAACGGAGTTAAACCAAAGTCTCTGTGTCTTCCTACAAGCAAGAGTTCATATCCGTTAAACCCAGAGATTTTTCGGCTCAAATGAATTTACACAGTTCAGGAACCCAACACGTTTTTCACTATTAACTAAAGAGTATCTATGTAAGAGATGCTGTGATTTGTTACAGTTTCATAAGCGCAGTTCAACTAGATATGGTTCATATGAGAAGGAAACACAGTTCTTTTTTTCTGGGCATGCACATGTTTCTTGATGTATTAGAGACGCTGGGAAGAAGAGGATGCTTCTTGGGTTAAAACAGAGTGGGTTTCATGGATGAGAACTCTGGTCTGAATTTCCCTTCACAAACGGAGTGAAACCAAAGCCTCTGTGTCTTCCTACAAGCAAGAGTTCATTTCCGGTAAACCCAGGGGTTGTGGGGCTCAAATGAATTTACACAGTTCATGAACCCAACACGTTTTTCACTATTAACTAAAGAGCATCTATGTAACACATGCTGTGGTTTTTTACAGTTTCATAAACAGAGTTCAACTATATATGGTCCGTATGAGTAGGAAACACTGTTCTTTTTTCTGGATATGCTCTTATTTCTTAATTTATTGCAGACTCTGGAAAGAAGAGGATGCTTCTTGCGTTAAAACAGAGGGTGTTTCATGAATGAGATTATGTTCTGAATTTCCCTTGACAAACGGAGTGAAACCAAAGGCTCTGTGTCTTCCTACATTCAAGAGTTCTTTTCCGGTAAACCCAGTGATTTTTTTGCTCAAATGTATTTGCACAGTTCAAGAACCCAACAAGATTTTCACTATTAACTAAAGAGCATCTATGTAAGAAATGCTGTGGTTTGTTACAGTATCATAAGCAGGGTTCAACTAGATATGGTCCGTATGAGTAGGAAACACAGTTCTTTTTTTCTGGGCATGCTCATGTTTCCTGATGTATTAGAGACGCTGCACAGAAGTGCATGCTTCTTGCGTTAAAACAGAGTATGTTTCATGGATGAGAACACTGGTCTGAATTTTCCTTCAGAAACGTAGTTAAACCAAAGTCTCTGTGTCTTCCTAAAAGCAAGAGTTCATATCCGGTAAACCCAGGGATTTTTTCGGCTCAAATGAATTTACACAGTTCACGAAAAAACACGTTTTGCACTATTAACTAAAGAGCATCTATGTAAGAGATGTTGTGGTTTGTTACAGTTTCATAAGCAGAGTTCAACTAGATATGGTCCGTATGAGTAGGAAACACAGTTCTTTTTTTCTGGACATGCTCATATTACTTGCTGTATTGCAGACTCTGGAAAGAAGAGGATGCTTATTGCGTTAAAACAGAGGGTGTTTCATGAATGAGAATACTGGTCTGAATTTTCCTTCAGAAACGGAGTTAAACCAAAGTCTCTGTGTCTTCCTAAAAGCAAGAGTTCATATCCGTTAAACCCAGAGATTTTTCGGCTCAAATGAATTTACACAGTTCAGGAACCCAACATGTTTTTCACTATTAACTAAAGAGTATCTATGTAAGAGATGCTGTGATTTGTTACAGTTTCATAAGCGCAGTTCAACTAGATATGGTTCATATGAGAAGGAAACACAGTTCTTTTTTTCTGGGCATGCACATGTTTCTTGATGTATTAGAGACGCTGGGAAGAAGAGGATGCTTCTTGCGTTAAAACAGAGTGGGTTTCATGGATGAGAACTCTGGTCTGAATTTCCCTTCACAAACGGAGTGAAACCAAAGGCTCTGTGTCTTCCTACAAGCAAGAGTTCATTTCCAGTAAACCCAGTGATTTTTTGGCTCAAATGTATTTACACAGTTCAAGAACCCAACAAGATTTTCACTATTAGCTAAAGAGCATCTATGTAAGAGATACTGTGGTTTGTTACAGTATCATAAGCAGGGTTCAACTAGATATGGTCCGTATGAGTAGAAAACACAGTTCTTTATTTCTGGGCATGCTCATGTTTCCTGATGTATTAGAGACGCTGGAAAGAAGAGGATGCTTCTTGCGTTAAAACAGATTATGTTTCATGGATGAGAACTCTGGTCTGAATTTCCCTTCACAAACTGAGTGAAACCAAAGCCTCTGTGTCTTCCTACAAGCAAGAGTTCATTTCCGGTAAACCCAGGGGTTGTGGGGCTCAAATGAATTTACACAGTTCATGAACCCAACACGTTTTTCACTATTAACTAAAGAGCATCTATGTAACACATGCTGTGTTTTTTTACAGTTTCATAAGCAGAGTTCAACTAGATATGGTCCCTATGAGTAGGAAACACAGTTCATTTTTCTGGACATGCTCATATTTCTTAATTTGTTGCAGACTCTGGAAAGAAGAGGATGCTTCTGGCGTTAAAACAGAGGGTGTTTCATGAATGAGATTACTGTTCTGAATTTCCCTTCACAAACGGAGTGAAACCAAAGGCTCTGTGTCTTCCTACAATCAAGAGTTCTTTTCCGGTAAACCCAGTGATTTTTTTTGATCAAATGTATTTACACAGTTCAAGAACCCAACAAGATTTTCACTATTAACTAAAGAGCATCTATGTAAGAAATGCTGTGGTTTGTTACAGTATCATAAGCAGGGTTCAACTAGATATGGTCCGTATGAGTAGGAAACACAGTTCTTTTTTTCTGGACATGCTCACGTTTCTTGATGTATTAGAGACGCTGGGAAGAAGAGGATTCTTCTTGCGTTAAAACAGAGTGTGTTTCATGGATGAGAACGCTGGTCTGAATTTCTCTTCACAAATGGAGTGAAACCAAAGCCACTGTGTCTTTCTACAAGCAAGAGTTCATTTCCGGTAAACCCAGGGGTTTTTCGGCTCAAATGAATTTACACAGTTCTTGAACCCAACACGTTTTTCACTATTAACTAAAGAGCATCTATGTAACACATGCTGTGGTTTGTTATAATTTCATAAGCAGAGTTCAACTAGATATGGTCCGTATGAGTAGGAAATACAGTTCTTTTTATCTGGGCATGCTCATGTTTCTTGCTGTATTTGAGACGCTGGAAAGAAGAGCATGCTGCTTGGTTAAAACAGAGTATGTTTCATGGATGAGAACACTGGTCTGAATTTTCCTTCAGAAACTGAGTTAAACCAAAGTCTCTGTGTCTTCCTAAAAGCAAGAGTTCATTTCCGGTAAACCCAGGGGATTTTCGGCTCAAATGACATTACACAGTTCTCGAACCCAACACATTTTTCACTATTAACTAAAGAGCATCTATGTAAGAGATGCTGTGGTTTGTTAGAGTTTCATAATCAGAGTTCAACTAGATATGGTCCGTATGAGTAGGAAACACAGTTCTTTTTTTCTGGGCATGCTCATGTTTCTTGCTGTATTAGAGACGCTGGAAAGAAGAGCATGCTCTTTGCGTTAAAACAGAGTGTGTTTCATGGATGAGACCTCTGGTCTGAATTTCCCTTCACAAAAGGAGTTAAACCAAAGCCTCTGTCCTCCTACAAGCAAGAGTTCATTTCCGGAAAACCCAGTGAATTTTCGGCTCCAAAGAATTTAAACAGTTCACGAACCCAAAACGTTTTTCACTATAAACGAAATAGCATATATGTAAGTGATGCGGTGGTTTTTACAGTTTCATAAGCAGAGTTCAACTAGATATGGTCCGAATGAGTAGGAAACACAGTTCTTTTTTTCTGGGCATGCTCATGTTTCTTGCTGTATTGGAGACGATGGAAAGAAGAGCATGCTTCTTGAGTTAAAACAGAGTATGTTTCATGGATGAGAACACTGGTCTGAATTTTCCTTCAGAAACCTAGTTAAACCAAAGTCTCTGTGTCTTCCTAAAAGCAAGAGTTCATATCCGGAAAACCCAGGGATTTTTTCGGCTCAAATGAATTTACACAGTTCACGAAAAAACACGTTTTGCACTATTAACTAAAGAGCATCTATGTAAGAGATGTTGTGGTTTGTTACAGTTTCATAAGCAGAGTTCAACTAGATATGGTCCGTATGAGTAGGAAACACAGTTCTTTTTTTCTGGACATGCTCATATTACTTGCTGTATTGCAGACTCTGGAAAGAAGAGGATGCTTATTGCGTTAAAACAGAGGGTGTTTCATGAATGAGAATACTGGTCTGAATTTCCCTTCACAAACGGAGTGAAACCAAAGGCTCTGTGTCTTCTTACAAGCAAGAGTTCATTTCCGGTAAACCCAGTGATTTTTTGGCTCAAATGTGTTTACACAGTTCAAGAACCCAACAAGATTTTCACTGTTAGCTAAAGAGCATCTAGGTAAGAGATGCTGTGGTTTGTTACAGTATCATAAGCAGGGTTCAACTAGATATGGTCCGTATGAGTAGGAAACACAGTTCTTTTTTTCTGGGCATGCTCATGTTTCCTGATGTATTAGATACGCTGGAAAGAAGAGGATGCTTCTTGCGTTAAAACAGATTATGTTTCATGGATGAGAACACTGGTCTGAATTTTCCTTCAGAAACGGAGTTAAACCAAAGTCTCTGTGTCTTCCTACAAGCAAGAGTTCATATCCGTTAAACCCAGAGATTTTTCGGCTGAAATGAATTTACACAGTTCACGAACCCAACACGTTTTTCACTATTAACTAAAGAGCATCTATGTAAGAGATGCTGTGATTTGTTACAGTTTCATAAGCGCAGTTCAACTAGATATGGTCCATATGAGAAGGAAACACAGTTCTTTTTTTCTGGGCATGCACATGTTTCTTGATGTATTAGAGACGCTGGGAAGAAGAGGATGCTTCTTGCGTTAAAACAGAGTGGGTTTCATGGATGAGAACTCTGGTCTGAATTTCCCTTCACAAACGGAGTGAAACCAAAGCCTCTGTGTCTTCCTACAAGCAAGAGTTCATTTCCGGTAAACCCAGGGGTTTTTGGGCTCAAATGAATTTACACAGTTCATGAACCCAACACGTTTTTCACTATTAACTAAAGAGCATCTATGTAACACATGCTGTGGTTTTTTAGAGTTTCATAAGCAGAGTTCAACTATATATGGTCCGTATGAGTAGGAAACACAGTTCATTTTTCTGGACATGCTCATATTTCTTAATTTATTGCAGACTCTGGAAAGAAGAGGATGCTTCTTGCGTTAAAATAGAGGGTGTTTCATGAATGAGATTACTGTTCTGAATTTCCCTTCACAAACGGAGTGAAACCAAAGGCTCTGTGTCTTCCTACAATCAAGAGTTCTTTTCCGGTAAACCCAGTGATTTTTTTTGCTCAAATGTATTTACACAGTTCAAGAACCCAACAAGATTTTCACTATTAAATAAAGAGCATCTATGTAAGAAATGCTGTGGTTTGTTACAGTATCATAAGCAGGGTTCAACTAGATATGGTCTGTATGAGTAGGAAACACAGTTCTTTTTTTCTGGGCATGCTCATGTTTCCTTATGTATTAGAGACGCTGCAAAGAAATGCATGCTTCTTGCGTTAAAACAGAGTGTGTTTCATGGATGAGAACTCTGGTCTGAATTTCTCTTCACAAATGGAGTGAAACCAAAGCCACTGTGTCTTTCTACAAGCAAGAGTTCATTTCCGGTAAACCCAGGGGTTTTTCGGCTCAAATGAATTTACACAGTTCATGAACCCAACACGTTTTTCACTATTAACTAAAGAGCATCTATGTAACACATGCTGTGGTTTGTTATAGTTTCATAAGCAGAGTTCAACTAGATATGGTCCGTATGAGTAGGAAATACAGTTCTTTTTATCTGGGCATGCTCATGTTTCTTGCTGTATTTGAGACGCTGGAAAGAAGAGCATGCTGCTTGGTTAAAACAGAGTATGTTTCATGGATGAGAACACTGGTCTGAATTTTCCTTCAGAAACTGAGTTAAACCAAAGTCTCTGTGTCTTCCTAAAAGCAAGAGTTCATTTCCGGTAAACCCAGGGGATTTTCGGCTCAAATGACATTACACAGTTCTCGAACCCAACACATTTTTCACTATTAACTAAAGAGCATCTATGTAAGAGATGCTGTGGTTTGTTAGAGTTTCATAATCAGAGTTCAACTAGATATGGTCCGTATGAGTAGGAAACACAGTTCTTTTTTTCTGGGCATGCTCATGTTTCTTGCTGTATTAGAGACGCTGGAAAGAAGAGCATGCTCTTTGCGTTAAAACAGAGTGTGTTTCATGGATGAGACCTCTGGTCTGAATTTCCCTTCACAAAAGGAGTTAAACCAAAGCCTCTGTCCTCCTACAAGCAAGAGTTCATTTCCGGAAAACCCAGTGAATTTTCGGCTCCAAAGAATTTAAACAGTTCACGAACCCAAAACGTTTTTCACTATAAACGAAATAGCATATATGTAAGTGATGCGGTGGTTTTTACAGTTTCATAAGCAGAGTTCAACTAGATATGGTCCGAATGAGTAGGAAACACAGTTCTTTTTTTCTGGGCATGCTCATGTTTCTTGCTGTATTGGAGACGATGGAAAGAAGAGCATGCTTCTTGAGTTAAAACAGAGTATGTTTCATGGATGAGAACACTGGTCTGAATTTTCCTTCAGAAACGTAGTTAAACCAAAGTCTCTGTGTCTTCCTAAAAGCAAGAGTTCATATCCGGAAAACCCAGGGATTTTTTCGGCTCAAATGAATTTACACAGTTCACGAAAAAACACGTTTTGCACTATTAACTAAAGAGCATCTATGTAAGAGATGTTGTGGTTTGTTACAGTTTCATAAGCAGAGTTCAACTAGATATGGTCCGTATGAGTAGGAAACACAGTTCTTTTTTTCTGGACATGCTCATATTACTTGCTGTATTGCAGACTATGGAAAGAAGAGGATGCTTATTGCGTTAAAACAGAGGGTGTTTCATGAATGAGAATACTGGTCTGAATTTCCCTTCACAAACGGAGTGAAACCAAAGGCTCTGAGTCTTCTTACAAGCAAGAGTTCATTTCCGGTAAACCCAGTGATTTTTTGGCTCAAATGTATTTACACAGTTCAAGAACCCAACAAGATTTTCACTGTTAGCTAAAGAGCATCTAGGTAAGAGATGCTGTGGTTTGTTACAGTATCATAAGCAGGGTTCAACTAGATATGGTCCGTATGAGTAGGAAACACAGTTCTTTTTTTCTGGGCATGCTCATGTTTCCTGATGTATTAGAGACGCTGGAAAGAAGAGGATGCTTCTTGCGTTAAAACAGATTATGTTTCATGGATGAGAACACTGGTCTGAATTTTCCTTCAGAAACGGAGTTAAACCAAAGTCTCTGTGTCTTCCTACAAGCAAGAGTTCATATCCGTTAAACCCAGAGATTTTTCGGCTCAAATGAATTTACACAGTTCACGAACCCAACACGTTTTTCACTATTAACTAAAGAGCATCTATGTAAGAGATGCTGTGATTTGTTACAGTTTCATAAGCGCAGTTCAACTAGATATGGTCCATATGAGAAGGAAACACAGTTCTTTTTTTCTGGGCATGCACATGTTTCTTGATGTATTAGAGACGCTGGGAAGAAGAGGATGCTTCTTGCGTTAAAACAGAGTGGGTTTCATGGATGAGAACTCTGGTCTGAATTTCCCTTCACAAACGGAGTGAAACCAAAGCCTCTGTGTCTTCCTACAAGCAAGAGTTCATTTCCGGTAAACCCAGGGGTTTTTGGGCTCAAATGAATTTACACAGTTCATGAACCCAACACGTTTTTCACTATTAACTAAAGAGCATCTATGTAACACATGCTGTGGTTTTTTAGAGTTTCATAAGCAGAGTTCAACTATATATGGTCCGTATGAGTAGGAAACACAGTTCATTTTTCTGGACATGCTCATATTTCTTAATTTATTGCAGACTCTGGAAAGAAGAGGATGCTTCTTGCGTTAAAATAGAGGGTGTTTCATGAATGAGATTACTGTTCTGAATTTCCCTTCACAAACGGAGTGAAACCAAAGGCTCTGTGTCTTCCTACAATCAAGAGTTCTTTTCCGGTAAACCCAGTGATTTTTTTTGCTCAAATGTATTTACACAGTTCAAGAACCCAACAAGATTTTCACTATTAAATAAAGAGCATCTATGTAAGAAATGCTGTGGTTTGTTACAGTATCATAAGCAGGGTTCAACTAGATATGGTCTGTATGAGTAGGAAACACAGTTCTTTTTTTCTGGGCATGCTCATGTTTCCTTATGTATTAGAGACGCTGCAAAGAAATGCATGCTTCTTGCGTTAAAACAGAGTGTGTTTCATGGATGAGAACTCTGGTCTGAATTTCTCTTCACAAATGGAGTGAAACCAAAGCCACTGTGTCTTTCTACAAGCAAGAGTTCATTTCCAGTAAACCCAGGGGTTTTTCGGCTCAAATGAATTTACACAGTTCTTGAACCCAACACGTTTTTCACTATTAACTAAAGAGCATCTATGTAACACATGCTGTGGTTTGTTATAGTTTCATAAGCAGAGTTCAACTAGATATGGTCCGTATGAGTAGGAAATACAGTTCTTTTTATCTCGGCATGATCATGTTTCTTGCTGTATTTGAGACGCTGGAAAGAAGAGCATGCTGCTTGGTTAAAACAGAGTATGTTTCATGGATGAGAACACTGGTCTGAATTTTCCTTCAGAAACTGAGTTAAACCAAAGTCTCTGTGTCTTCCTAAAAGCAAGAGTTCATTTCCGGTAAACCCAGGGGATTTTCGGCTCAAATGACATTACACAGTTCTCGAACCCAACACATTTTTCACTATTAACTAAAGAGCATCTATGTAAGAGATGCTGTGGTTTGTTAGAGTTTCATAATCAGAGTTCAACTAGATATGGTCCGTATGAGTAGGAAACACAGTTCTTTTTTTCTGGGCATGCTCATGTTTCTTGCTGTATTAGAGACGCTGGAAAGAAGAGCATGCTCTTTGCGTTAAAACAGAGTGTGTTTCATGGATGAGACCTCTGGTCTGAATTTCCCTTCACAAAAGGAGTTAAACCAAAGCCTCTGTCCTCCTACAAGCAAGAGTTCATTTCCGGAAAACCCAGTGCATTTTCAGCTCCAAAGAATTTAAACAGTTCACGAACCCAAAACGTTTTTCACTATAAACGAAATAGCATATATGTAAGTGATGCGGTGGTTTTTACAGTTTCATAAGCAGAGTTCAACTAGATATGGTCCGAATGAGTAGGAAACACAGTTCTTTTTTTCTGGGCATGCTCATGTTTCTTGCTGTATTGGAGACGATGGAAAGAAGAGCATGCTTCTTGAGTTAAAACAGAGTATGTTTCATGGATGAGAACACTGGTCTGAATTTTCCTTCAGAAACTGAGTTAAACCAAAGTCTCTGTGTCTTCCTAAAAGCAAGAGTTCATATCCGGAAAACCCAGGGATTTTTTCGGTTCAAATGAATTTACACAGTTCACGAAAAAACACGTTTTGCACTATTAACTAAAGAGCATCTATGTAAGAGATGTTGTGGTTTGTTACAGTTTCATAAACAGAGTTCAACTAGATATGGTCCGTATGAGTAGGAAACACAGTTCTTTTTTTCTGGACATGCTCATATTACTTGCTGTATTGCAGACTCTGGAAAGAAGAGGATGCTTATTGCGTTAAAACAGAGGGTGTTTCATGAATGAGAATACTGGTCTGAATTTCCCTTCACAAACGGAGTGAATCCAAAGGCTCTGAGTCTTCTTACAAGCAAGAGTTCATTTCCGGTAAACCCAGTGATTTTTTGGCTCAAATGTATTTACACAGTTCAAGAACCCAACAAGATTTTCACTGTTAGCTAAAGAGCATCTAGGTAAGAGATGCTGTGGTTTGTTACAGTATCATAAGCAGGGTTCAACTAGATATGGTCCGTATGAGTAGGAAACACAGTTCTTTTTTTCTGGGCATGCTCATGTTTCCTGATGTATTAGAGAAGCTGGAAAGAAGAGGATGCTTCTTGCGTTAAAACAGATTATGTTTCATGGATGAGAACACTGGTCTGAATTTTCCTTCAGAAACGGAGTTAAACCAAAGTCTCTGTGTCTTCCTACAAGCAAGAGTTCATATCCGTTAAACCCAGAGATTTTTCGGCTCAAATGAATTTACACAGTTCACGAACCCAACACGTTTTTCACTATTAACTAAAGAGCATCTATGTAAGAGATGCTGTGATTTGTTACAGTTTCATAAGCGCAGTTCAACTAGATATGGTCCATATGAGAAGGAAACACAGTTCTTTTTTTCTGGGCATGCACATGTTTCTTGATGTATTAGAGACGCTGGGAAGAAGAGGATGCTTCTTGCGTTAAAACAGAGTGGGTTTCATGGATGAGAACTCTGGTCTGAATTTCCCTTCACAAACGGAGTGAAACCAAAGCCTCTGTGTCTTCCTACAAGCAAGAGTTCATTTCCGGTAAACCCAGGGGTTTTTGGGCTCAAATGAATTTACACAGTTCATGAACCCAACACGTTTTTCACTATTAACTAAAGAGCATTTATGTAACACATGCTGTGGTTTTTTACAGTTTCATAAGCAGAGTTCAACTATATATGGTCCGTATGAGTAGGAAACACAGTTCATTTTTCTGGACATGCTCATATTTCTTAATTTATTGCAGACTCTGGAAAGAAGAGGATGCTTCTTGCGTTAAAATAGAGGGTGTTTCATGAATGAGATTACTGTTCTGAATTTCCCTTCACAAACGGAGTGAAACCAAATGCTCTGTGTCTTCCTACAATCAAGAGTTCTTTTCCGGTAAACCCAGGGATTTTTTTTGCTCAAATGTATTTACACAGTTTAAGAACCCAACAAGATTTTCACTATTAAATAAAGAGCATCTATGTAAGAAATGCTCTGGTTTGTTACAGTATCATAAGCAGGGTTCAACTAGATAGGGTCTGTATGAGTAGGAAACACAGTTCTTTTTTTCTGGGCATGCTCATGTTTCCTTATGTATTAGAGACGCTGCAAAGAAATGCATGCTTCTTGCGTTAAAACAGAGTATGTTTCATGGATGAGAACACTGGTCTGAATTTTCCTTCAGAAACGGAGTTAAAACAAAGTCTCTGTGTCTTCCTAAAAGCAAGAGTTCATATCCGGTAAACCCAGGGATTTTTTGGGCTCAAATGAATTAACACAGTTCAAGAAAAAACAAGTTTTGCACTATTAACTAAAGAGCATCTATGTAAGTGATGCTGTGGTTTGTTAGAGTTTCATAAGCAGAGTTCAACTAGATATGGTTCATATGAGTAGGAAACACAGTTCTTTTTTTCTGGGCATGCTCATGTTTCTTGATGTATTAGAGACGCTGGAAAGAAGAGGATGCTTCTTGCGTTAAAACAGAGTGTGTTTCATGGATGAGAACTCTGGTCTGAATTTCCCTTCAAAAATGGAGCGAAACCAAAGCCTCTGTGTCTTCATACAAGCAAGAGTTCATAACCGCTAAACCCAGAGATTTTTCGGCTCAAATGAATTTACACAGTTCACGAACCCAACATGTTTTTCACTATTAACTAAAGAGCATCTATGTAAGAGATGCTGTGATTTGTTACAGTTTCATAAGCGCAGTTCAACTAGATATGGTCCATATGAGAAGGAAACACAGTTCTTTTTTTCTGGGCATGCACATGTTTCTTGATGTATTAGAGACGCTGGGAAGTAGAGGATGCTTCTTGCGTTAAAACAGAGTGGGTTTCATGGATGAGAACTCTGGTCTGAATTTCCGTTCACAAACGGAGTGAAACCAAAGTCTCTGTGTCTTCCTAAAAGCAAGAGTTCATTTCCGGTAAACCCAGGGGATTTCGGCTCAAATGACATTACACAGTTCTCGAACCCAACACGTTTTTCACTATTAACTAAACAGCATCTATGTAAGAGATTCTGTGGTTTGTTAGAGTTTCATAATCAGAGTTCAACTAGATATGGTCCGTATGAGTAGGAAACACAGCTATTTTTTTCTGGGCATTCTCATGTTTCTTGCTGTATTAGAGACGCTGGAAAGAAGAACATGCTCTTTGCGTTAAAAAAGAGTGTGTTTCATGGATGAGACCTCTGGTCTGTATTTCCCTTCACAAATGGAGTGAAACCAAAGCCTCTGTCTTCCTACAAGCAAGAGTTCATTTCCGGTAAACCCAGGGGTTTTTCGGCTCAAATGAATTTACACATTTCATGAACCCAACACTTTTTTCACTATTAACTAAAGGGCATCTATATAACACATGTTGTGGATTGTTACAGTTTCATAAGCAGAGTTCAACTAGATATGGTCCGTATGAGTAGGAAACACAGTTCTTTTTTTCTGGGCATGCTCATATTTCTTGCTGTATTTCAGACTCTGGAAAGAAGAGCATGCTTCTTGCGTTAAAACAGAGTATGTTTCATGGATGAGAACAGTGGTCTGAATTTTCCTTCAGAAGCGGAGTGAAACCAAAGTCTCTGTGTCTTCCTACAAGCAAGAGTTCATTTCCGGTAAACCCAGTGATTTTTTGTCTCAAATGTATTTACACAGTTCAAAAACCCAACAAGATTTTCACTATTAGCTAAAGAGCATCTATGTAAGAGATGCTTGGGTTTGTTACAGTATCATAAGCAGGGTTCAACTAGATATGGTCCGTATGAGTAGGAAACACAGTTCTTTTTTTCTGGGCATGCTCATGTTTCCTGATGTATTAGAGACGCTGGAAAGAAGAGGATGCTTCTTGCGTTAAAACAGAGTGTGTTTCATGCATGAGAACATTGGCCTGAATTTCCCTTCACAAACGGAGTGAAACCAAAGCCTCTGTGTCTTCCTACAAGCCAGAGTTCATTTCCGGTAAACCCAGGGGTTTTTGGGCTCAAATGAATTTACACAGTTCATGAACCCAACACGTTTTTCACTATTAACTAAAGAGCATCTATGTAACACATGCTGTAGTTTTTTACAGTTTCATAAGCAGAGTTCAACTATATATGGTCTGTATGTTATGAAACACAGTTCATATTTCTGGACATGCTCATATTTCTTGCTGTATTGCAGACTCAGGAAAGAAGAGGATGCTTCTTGCGTTAAAACAGAGTATGTTACATGGATGAGAACACTGGTCTGAATTTTCCTTCAGAAACTGACTTAAACCAAAGTCTCTGTGTCTTCCTACAAGCAAGAGTTCATTTCCGGTAAACCCAGGGGTTTTTCAGCTCAAATGAAATTACACAGTTCACGAACCCAACACGTTTTTCACTATTAACTAAAGAGCATCTATGTAAGAGATGCTGTGGTTTGTTAGAGTTTCATAATCAGAGTTCAACTAGATATGGTCCGTAGGAGTAGGAAACACAGTTATTATTTTCTGGGCATGCTCATGTTTCGTGCTGTATTAGAGACGCAGGAAAGAAGAGCATGCTCTTTGCGTTAAAACAGAGTGTGTTTCATGGATGAGACATCTGGTCTGAATTTCCCTTCACTTAAGAGGTTAAACCAAAGCCTCTGTCTTCCTACAAGCAAGAGTTCATTTCCGGAAAACCCAGTGATTTTTCGGCTCAAAAGAATTTAAACAGTTCATGAACCCAAAACGTTTTTCACTATAAACGAAAGAGCATATATGTATGTGATGCTGTGGTTTTTAGAGTTTCATAAGCAGAGTTCAACTAGATATGATCCATATGAGTAGGAAACACAGTTCTTTTTTTGTGCGCATGCTCATGTTTCTTGCTGTATTGGAGACGATGGAAAGAAGAGCATGCTTCTTGCGTTAAAACAGAGTGTGTTTCATGCATGAGAACTCTGGCCTGAATTTCCCTTCACAAACGGAGTGAAACCAAAGCCTCTGTGTCTTCCTACAAGCCAGAGTTCATTTCCGGTAAACCCAGGGGTTTTTGGGCTCAAATGAATTTACACAGTTCATGAACCCAACACGTTTTTCACTATTAACTAAAGAGCATCTATTTAACACATGCTGTGGTTTGTTACAGTTTCATAAGCAGTGTTCAACTAGATATGGTCCGTATGAGTAGGAAATACAGTTCTTTTTATCTGGGCATGCTCATGTTTCTTGCTGTATTTGAGACGCTGGAAAGAAGAGCATGCTGCTTGGTTAAAACAGAGTATGTTTCATGGATGAGAACACTGGTCTGAATTTTCCTTCAGAAACTGAGTTAAACCAAAGTCTCTGTGTCTTCCTACAAGCAAGAGTTCATTTCCGGTAAACCCAGGGGTTTTTCGGCTCAAATGAATTTACACATTTCATGAACCCAACACGTTTTTCACTATTAACTAAAGGGCATCTATTTAACACATGTTGTGGATTGTTACAGTTTCATAAGCAGAGTTCAACTAGATATGGTGCGTACGAGTAGGAAACACAGTTCTTTTTTCCTGGGCATGCTCATGTTTCTTGCTTTATTGGAGACGATGGAAAGAAGAGCATGCTTCTTGCGTTAGAACAGAGTATGTTTCATGGATGATAACACTGGTCTGAATTTTCTTTCAGAAACGGAGTTAAACCAAAGTCTCTGTGTCTTCCTACAAGCAAGAGTTCATTTCCGGTAAACCCAGGGGTTTTTCGGCTCAAATGAATTTACACAGTTCTCGAACCCAACACGTTTTTCACTATTAACTAAAGAGCAGCTATGTAACACATGCTGTGGTTTGTTACAGTTTTATAAGCAGAGTTCAACTAGATATGGTCCGTATGAGTAGGAAACACAGTTCTTTTTTTCTGGACATGCTCATATTACTTGCTGTATTGCAGACTCTGGAAAGAAGAGGATGCTTATTGCGTTAAAACAGAGGGTGTTTCATGAATGAGAATACTGTTCTGAATTTCCCTTCACAAACGGAGTGAAACCAAAGGCTCTGTGTCTTCCTACAAGCAAGAGTTCATTTCCGGTAAACCCAGTGAATTTTTGGCTCAAATGTATTTACACAATTCAAGAACCCAACAAGATTTTCACTATTAACTAAAGAGCATTTATGTAAGAGATGCTGTGGTTTGTTACAGTATCATAAGCAGGGTTCAACTAGATATGGTACGTATGAGTAGGAAACACAGTTCATTTTTCTGGACATGCTCATATTTCTTGCTGTATTGCAGATTCTGGACAGAACATGATGCCTCTTGTGTTAAAACAGAGGGTGTTTCAGGGATGAGAACACTGGCTTGAATTTCCCTTCACAAACGGAGTTAAATAAAAGACTCTTTGTCTTCCTACAAGCAAGAGTTCATTTCCGGAAACCCAGTGATTTTTCGGCTCAAAAGAATTTAAACAGTTCACGAACCCAAAACCTTTTTCACTATAAACGAAAGAGCATATATGTAAGTGATGCTGTGGTTTTTAAGTTTCATAATCAGAGTTCAACTAGATATGGTCCGTATGAGTAGGAAACACAGTTCTTTTTTTCTGGGCATGCTCATTTTTCTTGCTGTATTGGAGACGATGCAAAGAAGAGCATGATTCTTGTGTTAAAACAGAGTATGTTTCATGGATGAGAACACTGGTCTGAATTTTCCTTCAGAAACGTAGTTAAACCAATGTCTCTGTGTCTTCCTAAAATCAAGAGATCATTTCCGGTAAACCCAGGGGTTTTTCGGCTCAAATGAATTTACACATTTCATGAACCCAACACGTTTTTCACTATTAAATAAAGGGCATCTATGTAACACATGTTGTGGATTGTTACAGATTCATAAGCAGAGTTCAACTAGATATGGTCCGTACGAGTAGGAAACACAGTTCTTTTTTTCTGGGCATGCTCATGTTTCTTTCTGTATTGGAGACGCTGGAAAGAAGAGGATGCTTCTTGCGTTAAAACAGAGTGGGTTTCATGGATGAGAACTCTGGTCTGAATTTCCCTTCACAAACGGAGTGAAACCAAACCCTCTGTGTCTTCCTACAAGCAAGAGTTCATTTCCGGTAAACCCTGGGGTTTTTCGGCTCAAATGAAATTACACATTCTTGAACCCAACATGTTTTTCACTATTAACTAAAGAGCATCTATGTAAGAGATGCTGTGGTTTGTTAGGGTTTCATAATCAGAGTTCAACTAGATATGGTCCGTATGAGTAGGAAACACAGTTATTATTTTCTGGGCATGCTCATGTTTCTTGCTGTATTAGAGATGCAGGAAAGAAGAGCATGCTCTTTGCGATAAAACAGAGTGTGTTTCATGGATGAGAACTCTGGTCTGAATTTCCCTTCACAAACGGAGTGAAACCAAACCCTCTGTGTCTTCCTACAAGCAAGAGATCATTTCCGGAAAACCCAGTGATTTTTCGGCTCAAAAGAATTTAAACAGTTCACGAACCCAAAACCTTTTTCACTATAAACGAAAGAGCATATATGTAAGTGATGCTGTGGTTTTTACAGTTTCATAAGCAGAGTTCAACTAGATATGGTCCGAATGAGTAGGAAACACAGTTCTTTTTTTCTGGGCATGCTCATTTTTCTTGCTGTATTGGAGACGATGGAAAGAAGAGCATGATTCTTGCGTTAAAACAGAGTATGTTTCATGGATGAGAACACTGGTCTGAATTTTCCTTCAGAAACGTAGTTAAACCAAAGTCTCTGTGTCTTCCTAAAATCAAGAGTTCATATCCGGTAAACCCAGGGATTTTTTCGGCTCAAATGAATTTACACAGTTCAAGAACCCAACAAGATTTTCACTATTAAATAAAGAGCATCTATGTAAGAAATGCTCTGGTTTGTTACAGTATCATAAGCAGGGTTCAACTAGATAGGGTCTGTATGAGTAGGAAACACAGTTCTTTTTTTCTGGGCATGCTCATGTTTCCTTATGTATTAGAGACGCTGCAAAGAAATGCATGCTTCTTGCGTTAAAACAGAGTATGTTTCATGGATGAGAACACTGGTCTGAATTTTCCTTCAGAAACGGAGTTAAAA